>CAWUFW010005190.1:0-1383657 GCA_963921515.1 Calotriton arnoldi
ATTACTTTAGAAGCCATCCCAGAGTCATTGGATGATCATCCAACTACCTTAGAAGTCATTTTCACATCATCAGACGTCATCGAGCTCTTAAAGTCATCAGCAGAGTTTAGAAACCTGAGCCTGATGATTTGAAGATGACTTGAAAATGAGATTCTGATGACTTCACAAGATGTGGTTAACCCCGACGATTTCAGGATGACTTGAAAATGATTATCTGATGACTCCACAAGGTGTGACTGCTCCTGATGATTTCAGGATGACTTGAAAATGATTATCTGATGACTCCACAAGGTGTGACTGCTCCTGATGATTTCAGGATGACTTGAAACTGAGTACCTGATTACTTCACAAGATGCATTGCTACTGGTGGTTTTAGGATTGTTTGAAAATGACTGTTGGATTACCTGACTAGCACCACAGTCTTCTAATTAAAAAGACTGGTTCGTGATGATTTTAGGATGATTTGTTGATTGCTTCAGGAACATGTCCAAAATTTTAGTTTATTTATTTTTAGAGATGCTCAACCCTTTCGAAGATTTCAGAATCACCTTTTGATTGCATAATGAACACCAATTACACATTACTGCATTTTCAACTCTGCAATTAAACCTTAGCATTAGCGGAGACTTCGAAGCTAGAAGGCCTGGGTGCTATACAGTTAATAAAATCCAAATTTAGTTTATTTTCAAATAGTTTATTTTTATATATGCTAGCTCAAATCGTATGGCCACCTGAATACATAGCTATAATTATTTCTTGGAGACCGCTGCAGCTTTTGGGCAATGCTCTCTCTGGTGCTTGCCATTAAAGTCATTTTGTAAAGTATTTGCACAACTGGTGTATAAACTTAATACAAAGGTGCATATTGGGAGCTGATATTTGCATTATTCCTTCTTTACTCAGTTGACATTGACACTGGCAACGTTTTGTGTCGAATACATTGGTCTTTTAATTTGAGCGATCTGAAAGCACCAGGATATTATGAGGGGTAGGTATGGTGACCAGCAAAGTATTGCAAGCCCAAATGGTAACTCAAGGTGAGGCGTTCCTCTTCAACTGGTCTGTCATCAATTTCACTATAATTTAGCTCACATCTTAGTTGTTCACTTTTTCTAACTAACCTGTTCCAGACATTCAGATACCATGCTATCCTGAGAGATCCTTTTGGCATTGCTTATGTTAAAGTTCTGCACACTTACCATTGATGAAATATAAGAGAAGACATTGATGTCTGAACTATGTTAATGTCCTTCCTGTGTAGAAGCGTTCATTTACAGGCATCACAGCAGGTATTTGATGTGAGGTAGAGGACATATGCATGTGTGTTCACCCCATATGCTTGGGAGTGAGGAGCCTTGTGTTGTGTTAGTTGTGCACTCTGGGATATTCTCTACCACACACTGCCTGAGATGATGTGCCGCTCGGAAGTGGAGGCTCCTGGAAGTGCTATTTACAACTGGGGTAATTTAATACACTTTGCATTCTATGGCGTATATGTTACAGAGCCTTACTCTTTATATTTGCTGCGGAAGGTCCCAATAGAATATTTGTATTTGTATGGTATGTTTTTTTCGTTGTTCAGCCACCTTACGGATTATGTTATTTTTTCCGCCAAGTGAGTCATGCACTCTACAAATTGATATGACATGACTTACAGGTAGGACCACGAGGAAATTGCATGTGCAAAACAAGGGTGTGTTTCATATTTCCAGTCACCCTGTGATCTATACCAAGTTAAACAGCTAGATTAAAAACAATTTGCGCCTAGCTTTTAGTTTCTTAAATACTCAGACTGAGGCCCTTTGTAAGCTGCAACGCACATCACGGACACACAACATGCCAGTCACTTCCTTTAAAACAGCAAAGTGCGAGTGTATGCAGTTCTGTCAAAGAGCAGTGATGCCCCTGCTTGTTCACGAAATTCGAGTTAACTGTTTACATATTTTGCCTAGAGCTAGTGCAGATGGTGCTCAAGCAGCCAGCTTCGTCACTGCCTCCGGTTCCTGCCCAAAAATGTGATCTTATCTCCTTCATCTGCAATTGTTCGCCTCGTCTGAAACTGCTCCTGACTTAGCTGCACCTCTTTCTGCTTCCCCCATACCTTCTCCTTAACTCAGGCTACCTCAAATGCAAGTCTGCTTGCCTCATACGTCTGCCTGTGCCAGCTGAAACTGCCTGCATCGGCCATGACAAGCTGCCTATAAACCTCAGTTCTGTCATCCTCTCAGAGCCCATTATACCCTAAGGCTAAATCAAACTCCTTCCCCATATGACCAGTTCCTTTAGTGTCCCTTCGCCTCCATCCAGATTGTGCTAGGGCCTATTTAACACTGTGACATTCACACACAAACATCTGACGTGAACATAAAGCTACTCATGCAGATCTGCGACCCACTTTGATATTTGGCAGGTTGTCACTTTGTGAAAACAATGTTTGCCAATCCAGCGTACTCAGAGTATCATTTACTGGTAAGATTAGTTTTTCCCACCTGTCGCTTTCAATCTGCCTGGTCATGGCTCCTTCCCGTAGCTCACCCACATCCTCCAGCATTCTCGATCCATAATTCATGCATGTACTGCTGAGTAACCTTCCTGCTTTATGCAAATTCTCTCTTCTTTCTACAATACCTCCGCAATCTGTTTTCTTCTTCAGAACTTCTTTTTCAAAATGTACAACTTTGCAACAATGCTCCTTTTTATTCGTTTATTTATTGCTATGATAAATTCCAGGTCTTCCCCACGTCCCTATTCAGTCATCTTTTCCAGCATCAAGGCCAGGGGTGGGTCATTTGCGACAAAAACGAACCATCCACCTGCACTTCCTGTCATCACGAAGACTGCCCAAAAGCAGCAAGAACAGACATCTATTTTTATATGAACTGATTGAGTAACTTTTTTAAATGTCATACTTGTCCGGAGCCTTTGCGCACTGATTCTGATGTGGACGTGGGCTGTTTAATTTCAGAGGTCAGGCGGCAGTTCCTGGCTCCAGCCTCGAAGTAGCACTAAGGGCTACCTTTGGGCTAGTTTTGGTAGGGTCCAGGCTACCATGCCGCAGCCGTTTCTGGTTGGAACGGAAGCGGAAGCCTTAGCCGAGTTGTGCTGTGGCCATCGAGAGAGAAGACTAACACGTTGCTGCACCGGAGCGTGTGCAGACTGATCAGGCTCAGAGGGAAAGAGAAAACATTGCTCCGTTTCGGTGGTATTTTTGGTGGGGTTAGGGGTGCGACTGAGACGTGGGAAGTGAGGTGGGTGTGATTTCCCGCCTCTCCTCCACTTTGGGGTACTCTGCAAGCGTGCGCTTTTGTTTGAAAGGCGGGAGCCCGCCTTTCTTTAACATATGGCGCTGTAATGTGATACTTTATGTGAGAGAGCTGGAGGTAGGATTCCGCTTCTCACTTAACTTTACCGAGTGTGGGGACTTTTCAGAGAGGTGGGAATAGGATCCCATCATTTGTGGGCTTTTGGGACGCTGCAGGGCATTGAATGTGGCACTTCCAATTGAGGCAGTGTGTCTGAGCTCACCTCACAACATGGGCGCTTCAAGCTCAGATTAATAACGCGCTCTATTGATACAGCATATGTGATAGAAATTAAATGTGGGATTTTGAATCGCCGTACCAGATCATTGGCATGGCCTTCCGGTCACAACTGCAGACGTTGAAACTGGGGACCCGGGTTCGAGTCCTAGCGTCGAATACACATCCTGTGATTCGGGGCAAATCACTTAATAGATGGAAACCATGTAATGCTTGAGGTACTTTACATGCAGAAAAGTTGCGATGGTAGGATGAGCTGTTTTAGTCGCTTATTAAAACCTAAGACTACTTCCAAGGATTCTTTTCAATGGGGTTTTCCTGGCTTTTAGCAGACAATTGCTCCTCACATAAAACCCTCGCAAAGCATGTAAAGAGCATTTATCCATCATTAACCTCCCCATTCCACAGCCATTGCTCTGTCATTTGATATATTTTACCTTATTGGGTAATTTGCTCAAGGAAAAAATATGAAAACATCACCAGGAAAGGAAAATAGGCAGAGAGAATCTTAATTCTCTCTGCCTATTTTTCCTTTCCTGGTGACGCTTTCATATTTTATCTCTGCCTATTTTTCCTTTTCTGGTGACGTTTTCATATTTTTTCCCTGAGCCAGTTAACTAGTAAGGTAAAACATTTCCATGTCGGAAAACTCTGTGATGGTGAATGAATCACTATTGTGTGTCTGGGCAGCAGAGCTATGCATTAGGTGAAGTCAAGCAATGATACAGGCCTGTCCTCCCTGAACGTTATATATTTTATTTTTATACATGTATATTAAAAAGCAGAGGCATACACCCTTTTTCCGCCCCCCACTATTTTCTTCTCTTGCTTCCCATTTCACCATGCCCCTTTCCTATTATCCAGTCTTTTGCTTTCTCTCAACTCTCCCCTCCGAAACTACTTTTTATCTTTCTTGCTCACTTTCCTTTCTCTCCTTTTTTCACGCTGTCTTCATAGGGTCTGCCTTTTTCCTTCCATTCCCTTTCCACTTTTAATTCTCATCATCCTCCTTTCTCACACTCCAATTTCTGCTATTACCAGTTTTCTTTACTCTTCTCGTTCCTTCTGTACCTGTCTTTGGCTACCGCCCTGATATCTCCTCCTTCCTACCTCTCCCTTTTACCTGTTTTTAGGTCTCGCCTAGGCAGCCCTTGGCTGTCTCTGCAACACATTTTGTATTCTGAATATGTACATTAAGCTCTGCCTATTTTTAAGGACTGCCCCAATTACATGTGTAGTTACTCAGACAGTTTGTGGGACTATTTGCTTCTTTAAGCTAGAGCACTCAAGACCAGTGCTTTACAGAGCTCTGTTGTAAACAGGGCTGTAAATCTTGCTCTTAACTTGTCCCATTTGCTGTGCATTCAAAGACCTCCGATGCCCTACATGGTTAATATATCTTCTCTCTCTCTCTTCTCCCCCACCCGCCCCATCCCAATCCAGCTAGAAGGCCCTCCCATCTGAACGCTCTATTTCTGTAAACAGGGAACCAATTACATTGCTTTATGTTACTGCTAATACTTTTTATGCACATTTTCACAGTTTTGGTATTTCTCCTGCAGTTGAAGTACAATTCTTTAATGTAGTTCTGAATCTGATATTTCCTTTCAATCCAGTTGTTTTACTAATGCCACTCCATGCAATTCAAAATCACTCTATGCAGGTGTACTCCTACAACCTCACTTCACTCTACCCAATCTACTCCACTCTATGCACCGCCACTCCAAGCAGTGAGACTCAAGGCAACGCCACTCCGCTCAACGCCGCTGCACTCCACACAATGCACTCTAAGCCGCAGCTCTCTAATCTACGTAATGTCCCTCCATGCAACGCCACCCCGCTCTACGCAACACCACTCCATGCAACGCCACTCTGTTTTATTCCATGCAACGCCACTCTGCTTTACTCCACTCTGCTTTTTTCCACTCCGCCTTACTCCACACCGCTCCACTCCACGCCATTCTGCTTTACTCCATGCCACTCTGCTTTACGCCACTCTGCTTTACTCCGCTCAGCGCCACTCCACTCAATGCCACTCTGCTTTACTCCGCTCAATGCCACTCTGCTTTACTCTGCTCCGCTTTACTCCACTCTGCTTTACTCACAGCCACTCTGCTTTACTCACGCCACTCTACTTTACTCTACACAACGCCACTCCACGCAACTGCACTCTACACAATGCTGCCCCATGCACTCCACACCACACTACCCAACGCAGTGCCAAACACGCAATGCCACTGCACGCAACCCCACTCATCTCCACACAATGCCACTCTGCTCTATGCAACACCACTCCAACCAACTGCACTCCACTTTACGCCACGCCACGCCACACTACTCTACGCAACACCACTCAATAAAATGCCAATCTGTACAACCACACAACGCAATATAATTACAATCCACATAATACCACTCACCACCACATAATTCAACTCCATCTAATTACACGCTTCTCAATACCACATAAATACACCTCACTAAATCCACTCTATACCACTTAACAATCCACATAAAAACACTCCACATCATCCTACATTATTCCACTCAACATAATTTCACTCTATACCACACTTTTCCATGCCACACTGTTCAACTCCACACAAATCCATTCCACACCACATAATTACAAAAAACAAACATTATTCTACCACAATTCCACTACACATCACATATATCCAATTTACAACACCTAATTCAACATCATACCATACAATTCAACAGCACACCATGTAATTAAACTCCACTACATAACCACAATCCCTCTCTACATACTTCCAGTACACTCAAACACACATAATTACTATCTACCTAATACAAATGCACACCATGCCACATAATTCGACTACACAAATCCACTTTACAATTAACAATTCGAGTCCAACCAACATAATTCGACTACACACCACATACATCCACTTCAATCCATAACACATAGATAAGAGACATTTACAACGCCACTAGCTCCAACTCTTTCTCTTTTTTAACACATCTGAAGCTTAGGTCCTACCTATTTCCTCTTTTTCGTCACCACACAGGTATAGCTTTCCACAAAGTTCCACACCACACAATTCAACTCCACACACTTGCAATTCACACCACATAATTCAACACCAAACCACATAATACAACTCAGCAACACAATTACACAACCCACCACATACATCTAATCCACACCACACAATTACACATCCTGCCACACATTTCAACAGCACATCATATAATTAAACTCCACTACATCCACAACACAAAATTCCATTCCACACAATTAAACTCCATAACACAATCCCACTGCAAATAATTCCAGTACACTCAATACCACATGTACTGTCCATATAATTCCACAGCATACCATGCCACATAATTCCACTCCACAAATCCAATCCATGCCACATCACACAATTCCATGCCACACAATTACACAACTAACTAATCCAATCCAACACACATAATTACACTACACACCACATACATACATTCCATAACACATAGGTAAAATACATTGCCATTTACAATGCCAATAGCTCTAACTCAAACAAATGCGAGACCAATTGCATATTCTTTTTTTTTCTTTTTTTCTTTTTTTGAAATCAGACATATTACAATAGAATTTTGTTAAAGGAAAGAAAGAGAACATTTTTTTTAAAAAGAAGAGCATAGCATAACTGTGGAACTCATCCTATTCAATCACATATCTTATCTTAATATTAAATTTGCACTTGAGCAATCTTTGCCCTCTTTTCTCCAAAGCTTTCATCAGATTTCAACAATTGTTCCAGAATCATTAATTAATTAGCTAACAGCACATTGTAGTCTATTCCATTAGCCAACACCTTGTCTGTTTTGTTCCTCCATCCAGACCCTTAGCGGTTTCCAAATATTCATACCTTTTTTCATAGTTTTTAACCCTTTACACTTATAAAGGGCAATTTCTTGCCGCCCAATGAATACTAGTCTATACAGCCACTGATAGTATGTAGGCGGTTCCTGATCCTTCCATACTGTGGCGATCAAAAGACGTGCAATTGATATAATTACAAACACAAAATCCCTCTGTACCAGGTCAAGCTGCAACCTGCAGTCATAACCCAATAACATCAATGTGGAGGAAATCTTTATATTTCTCCCCAGTGTCTGGAGCATAAAAGATTCAATCCCTTCCTTTAGCCTATCTAGCTTTATACATGAATAAAACATATGTACCATATCAGCTGGTCCGGTTTGACATCTAGGGCAATCCTCGGATTGCCTTTTTCCCCACTTAAAAAGTTTCGATGGTGTGTAGTAAAGACTATAAACCGTTTTGTATTGTTGAGCCTTTAAGTTAGATGACATAAAAACATTCTTTCCCACCTCCAACACCTTGTCTATATCAACCTCCCCATCACTTAATTTATTCATCCAGTTTACCTCTATTTTTTCGACATCGTCAGGTCTGGATTTTAACAGCTCTTGATAGAAATCTTTAATTCTATTCCTAGAATTACCCATAATCTGCAAGATTGGTATCGGCCCCAAATTGATGCTCTCTTTAGAGATTCCTCTTATACAATTACGTATTTGGAGATATTTAAAGCACGAATCCCGCTGTAGGCCAAACCTTTGAGCTAATTCAATAAGAGCCATCAAGTCCTGATTTGAATAAACATCTGCCAGTGTGACAATCCCCATTTGTTCCCATTTTCTAGCCATACCGTCATATATAATCGGGCGTAGAAAATCAGAATGCCAAAGTGATGTATATTTAGTAAACCTGCTTATTTTGTAGATTTTCTTTACCCTTTTCCAAATTTTCAGAGCACATTCTATACATTTATAGCCTTTCTTTTGATACTTTTTCATATCGTCTTGGCGTTGAAATATTCCTCATGCAGCTTCCCCTATCGCCAGTTGATAGATAGTTGGTATTTTGGGCGTATCAATTTGCGCATTTACATAGTGATAAAGAGTGCCTGATTGTTGAAGAGCCGTAGCCCAATAATACAGCTGAATATTGAGGGCATTCCAGCCCCCCGGTCGACTGGATGAGTCAGATATTTATAGGCGCGTCGAATTTTATGGTAACTCCAGATAAAGTTAGAAAACATCCCCTCCATTTTACGTATTTTGCTTGCAGCAAGTTCTAGTGGGATGGCCCGGATTAAATATAAAATTTTGGCAAATATTTTCATTTTGATTACATTAATCCTTCCAATTATTGTAAGGTGTAAATGATCTAACCGTTTCAGCTCCCTATTATTTGAACCCATCACTGGGTCTATATTTAGTGCCCATAGGTTAATGATTTTAGATGTTAATATGACCCCTAAATACGTTGCTGACTCCGTTACTCGAGAATCTTGTAATAGACAATGAGAAGAACAAATAATTTGCGTCTTTGATCTATTTAGAAGATATCCCGACCTCCCAAATTTTTCTGCCAACTTTTCCATTTCGGTAATTGCCTCTTGTGGAGCTGATGTTACCAAGGCAATATCATCAGCATATGCCAAAATTTTGTCTCATATCTATGAGAAACTACCGGTTTAATTAATGGATTATTAAAAATTAGAGAAATAAATGGGTCTAAATAAAACGCAAATAGAATTGGGGAGCATGGGCAGCCTTGACGAGTACCCCTTTCTATCTCTAGCCTCCTAGATGTATACCCCATTAATTGAATCTTTGCATGGGGTTTGTAATACATAGCCTGTATCCCCGAATAATTCCTGGGCCAAAACCTCTCTCAGCCAATTTATCCCACAAATAACGCCAGGCTACCCGATCAAAGGCTTTCTCTGCGTCCAGGAGGACCCCAGCCACCGCTCTTTTCTCTACCTCCGCAATGTCCAATATTGATATTACTCGCCGCGTGTGGTCTGTGGTCCCCGGCCGGGAACAAAGCCATGTTGCCATGGAGAGATAATTGCAACTATGTTCTTTTGTAATCGGGTAGCCATAATTTTGGAGTATAATTTTGCGTCCGCATTCATAAGAGAAATTGGGCGATATGACGAGGGGAGTTCTGGGGGTTTACCTTTCTTTAAGAAGACTATGACGTCTGTATCCTGCCATGACAATGGGGGTATTCCGCGATACTGAATATCCAAAAATAAATCTTGAATAAGGGGTACTATTTGTGCTGCAAGCATTTTATATACCTCAATAGGGATTTTGTCTGGCCCAGCCGCTTTGCCTGATGAGAGAGACGCCAGTGCCTCCTGTACCTCTTCTACCGTAATTCCCTGCTCTAATTCTTGAGAAATTTCATCATTTACCCTAGGAAGTGGTGGAGCACTATCATCAATGGCTGCTAAGTCCTCTTGGTCCTCTGTCAGGATATCTGCTTGATATAGTTTAGTATAGAACTCCTCAAAGATTTCAATAATCTTTTTCGAGTCTGATACCAATACACCATTTGCATCCTGCATTTTTTATATATTATTTCTAAAAAAATTTGTCTAGTTCTTAGGGCCAATAATCTCCCTGTTGTCTCTCCATACTCATACAGTTCTTTACGATAGGTCTGGAATTTCTGAGCCACCTTCTCTTGTAAGTACTGATTGATTTCAGCTTTAGCCAGTGCTACTTTACAGAGATGCTGTGACAATACATTTTCTACAGCTCCATTGCTGATTATTTGGATATGTTCCATTTCAAGTTTAACAAGTTTGTTAATCAATTGATCCATCTGTATTTTGCGCTTCTTCCGTGTATGAGCTATAAACCCTATCACTTCGCCCCTCAGGGCAGCTTTGTATGTATCCCACACCATTGCTCGGGAGGCACTATATCTATTAAGATCAAAAAATGCCTGAGTCCAATACGTCGCCCGACAGCACAACCTCAACATCATCTCCTACGCCGACGACACCCAGCTGATCCTCTCCCTCACCAAAGACCCTCACACCGCCAAAGCCCACCTCCACGAAGGAATGAAGGCCGTCGCCGAATGGATGAGGACCAGCCGCCTGAAGCTGAACTCGGACAAGACGGAGGTCCTCATCCTTGGTTCCAACCCTTCAGCCTGGGACGACTCCTGGTGGCCAACATTACTGGGAACAGCCCCGCCACCCACCGACCACGTACGCAACCTAGGGGTCATCCTCGACCCCACCCTCTCCATGACTAAGCAGGTCAACGCCGTTTCCTCATCCTGCTTCAACATCCTCCGAATGCTCCGCAGGATCTTCAAGTGGATCCCCACCGAAACAAGAAAAACAGTCACCCAGGCCCTCGTCACCAGCAGGCTGGACTACGGAAACGCCCTCTACGCAGGAACGACGGCTAAGCTCCTGAGACGGCTGCAACGCATCCAGAACGCCTCTGCACGTCTTATCCTCGACATCCCCCGACGCAGCCACATCACACCCCACCTGAGAGACCTGCACTGGCTCCCTGTCAACAAGAGGATAACCTTCAAGCTCCTCACCCACGCACACAAAGCACTCCACAACTCCGGACCAGCCTACCTCAACAGACGACTCAGCTTCTACACCCCCACCCGCCAGCTCCGCTCGACCAGCCTCGCCCTCGCCACAGTCCCCCGCATCCGGGAAACGACCGCCGGCGGCAGATCCTTCTCCCACCTCGCCGCCAAGACCTGGAACACCCTCCCCACCAACCTCCGACAGACCCAAGACCTACTGGCCTTCAGAAGACTCCTCAAGACCTGGCTCTTCGATCAGTAGCAGCACCACCCCCCTCTTCCCCCAGCGCCTTGAGACCCTCGCGGGTATGTAGTGCGCTTTATAAGTGACATGATTGATTGATTGATTGATTGATATAGGTGCAGAACTCTTTATCCAATAATAGTTTTTTATCAAAAGTCCAAGTAGTTTGTCTGTTCAGACCTTGAACCTCCTTAATTTCCAAAATTAGCGGATTGTGATCCGAGTATAACTGAGGGAGTTTTTTTTATATCCACATTATCCAGCATTTGCGTGGGGGCAAGGAAATAGTCTAGACGAACAAATTTTTTATGGGGATGCGAATAATATGTAAAACCAGGATCATTTTGTTGTTTTTCTAACCAGACATCAGCTAGCCCATGACTAGTTTTGAAAGAAAAAAGTGCTTTAAATACTTTAGGCTTCCTTCCTACATAAAAATTAACAGCTTTATCTCCATTCAAATGCAAATTAAAATCGCCACACACAATCAGTGAGCGTGACCAGTGGGCTAACTCTACCTCCAGCTCTTCCCAAATATGTGGATCATCCAGGTTTGACCCGTATATATTTACCACAGTAAAACCCAGGGATAGGTCCATTATGGCCCATCGGCCCCATCTATCTGACTTTGTTCGAAGGACCGTGCCACTGCGATGCTTGATATATATAGCCACTCCTCTCGTTGTGGACGTTTGGGAAGAGCACACAGCTAGATTATACCCTCTGACCTCAAGAGATGATTAATTACCCCATGCGATGTGCGTCTCCTGTAAGCACAAGACGTCAGGATTTAACATAGTAATTATTTCAAAGACCTTACTTAGCCCGTTTTGCCTTATCATTCAGACCCCTACGTTTGATGAACAAATCGTATATTTACCCATAGTTTACTGGTAAAGATATCTTAGATAGCCCCTGCCAATACTTTTGTAGTCTCTTGATAGTACTATATATTCCAATATATATACAAATGCATATATCTGATTTCAGTTTTTTATTTTTACTAACCGCACACCCACTACCCCGGCTTCCCCTATTATCCTCCCTCGCTTCCCCCATCCGTGACCCCACCACTCACTACCCCCTCCACACCCTCCACCTCCTGTGACTTCCCCCCTTCTCCCACCCACCCTCCACCCTACATCTATGGAAAAAGGGCTTATGGCCCTTACGATGGGGAGAGACTTCACTCCAGTCTCCTCTCTGTTCGCGTGCCAGCACTTTCATCCTTAACTGTCTCTTTGGTTGTCACCATATTAGTATTCCACCTTCTATATTTACTCATTGTTTTGCCTGTAATGGATATATACGCAGCCCCATTCTAAAATTTTATTCTAATCTCATATTTTTAGCCTTATTGTTTAAATAGATTGAGTTTCCACAATGTTCCCAAGCGATTTCAAAAAGTGCTCAAATATTCCTGGGCTTGTATTTCCGATATAAAAAAGCGTGTTCATCCCTTATGTGTTACTTTCCGAGTTGCTGGGTTCAGCAGAAAGGCCAGTGCACCTTTGTTCTGAAAGGGGGTGATTAGTTGTCTTAGGTGCCATCTCCTCTCTACTGTGTAATGACAATAGTCTGGCCGCACGAAAAATTGAAATCCTTTGCTCTGTCGTTTTCTATCAGGTCTTGCCAAGTCATACAACGCTTCCCGAGCCAGGAAGTTGTTCAGATTAATCAAAATTGCTCTAGGACGATTTCCTGTTTGCCCCTTTTTCCCTCAGGCTGTTTAAATGGAAATCTATGGGCTCTCTGTATCTCAGCCCAATTCCACATTGTTAGCTCCGGGAAAGCTTCAAGGAAAAGTTCCTGTACGAACTTACGGACATCCGTCCCTTCCACTCCCTCTGGTATTCCTAGTATCCTAAGATTATTTCGCCGAAGCCGATTTTCTAAGTCAACTATCTTTAATTGCATATCCTCACGATGGGATGTGATCGTATCCATATCAGCTCTTTGTACCACCATCTCATCCTCTAGAGTTGATATCCGCCCTTCTGCTGCATTTATTCTTTCAGAAAATTCATTGCAAGTTTTTGCGTTTCTCCTAACCGAATTTTGTAGTTTACGGCAGGCGGTGTGCGTCTTCTGACTTTCCAAACGGGTCTCCGCTCTATGTTCCACCATTAACTGATAGATTGAAGTCAGTGATATCTCATCGGTGTTGTTGGGTGACACTGTAGCTCCCGAGGGAGGTTCCTCATCCCCTTGTTTTTCAGATGCCGGTTGCGGGAGAGAGATATTTCCCACATTAAGCTCTTGCCTGCCCTAGCTCGAGGTATGTCTGTAATTGGAGTCTTTTGTGCCACAGAATTATTGCAGACCATAGTAACATTTGGTGTTCTCTCCTCTGACATGGAATCCATTATTGCGTCATTATGCTCACTTCCCAGGCTAGTTATAGACCCTTCTACGGACTCCTCTTTCAATCCTTCATCCTGCTCCTCCTCCGACATGTCTGATGGATCTGACAGTGAAAGGAAGGGTTCACTCGAGTCGCTCCCACCACTGGATATTGTCACCTTCATTAAGTTCAGTCCAGGCTCTGAGGCCTGATTAATAAGGGAATCCAGAACCTGGTCCAAAATCTGGTCTTCAGTAGTCTCCCCCAAGGTTTGTACTATTGGTCCTGTCATCTGACCCCCAGTTCCTGCTTAATCAGCAGATTGATCCTCCCCTTCTGAATATACAGCGTTCATTTGATTTACAGGTTTCAATGTGAGTTTTTGTTGGGTCGCTATATTTTGTGTCGCTTTGATTTTATCTTTCCTAGATGAGAAAATTTGTGGAACTTTCTTATTTCTTCCCTCACTCAAATGTTCATCCTTATGATTAGGGCCATTCAGCTCTCCGACTGCTCCCTCCAGGGCTTTTTTTTTATACCGCCTCCTATCTGGGGATCCTGAAGTCGACTGCCCAGCATGGTATCTGACAACCCTCTGCTTTTGCCGCCCCGCGCTGTTTTTGGTGGCATCTTGAAAAATGTAGCAGCTCCAATATTTAAAGCTTTATTGATACATGCCTATTTAGAATGGGGCCGTGGTGTGCCTGATCATACAATTGCTGTACCAATAGCTGTGTCAGTTTTCAGTTCACAGGGAAAGGGAAGCTTTCAGTGTGGTCCCCCTAAATACTCAGCCCTCCTGCTCCTCTCCTCTCCTCGCAGCCACCCAGTCTCTCTCTGTTCACCGGTCTCTGCCGGTAGAAGTTGTACTCCCCAATACAATGCGGGAGAAGCGAAGCAAAACCAACTACCCACCGCGTCGTCCTCTGCAGCTCCAATACCTCGCACCGCCTACCGTATCCTCCGTTTTGATTCCCGTGTGTCCTCCGTTAATTTCAATCTCGTAACACTGACAACTCCCAGCGCCGCAGCTACTCCAGACTGTAAAACAAAGCAGCTCGCCACGGTTTCCTCCGTTGATTTCCCGCACTCGCTCCAGCTGACACGCCATCAATTACCACAATGCAACAGATGGAGCCTTCCGCGGCGTTCCATCGGTTCCATCGGCCCCAGTCCAGTGCCTTCAACCTGCCGCCTCGATCAAAACAAACAAACAGTAAGGGTCCACCTCTTTCCGTTTATGGTTCTTCTTAATTCGACATCTCTATATTTGAGTTTTTCACGAGCAGAGAGGAGTCACAATGGAGCTCACCTCTCACACGTCCGACTCGGACGCCATCTTTTCCGTCCCACCAATTGCATTTTCATTGCCTGTTCAATCTTGCAACTACCTTTCATGGTTTCCACCTCTGTCTCCGTTGTTGTTCCCTACACCTCCATTTCAGAAAGTGTTTGCACGTTGTAATCCAAGTCTGGTACATTAGTACAAAGATGGCTTATTCACTGTGGAGATGCCTTTTTAAATTGTTGTGCAGTACTGGTATCCCCCAGAACTGTTTGTTCAGGATTCATCTGTCCAACCCAGTGCTCACTCAGACTCCAGGAAAAGCGCAGCATGCAGTCTTCTCCAGACAGGGAACACAGCAATTGAAAACAATTTCAACTTGCCTCCCTCACCCAGCCAGCATAGATCACAAAACGTAGAATCACTCTGTCATGATGATACTACTGCCGGGCAATGGTCACAGTGAGGCCACAAAGTGATAGGCCAGGCAGAATCTCGTATGGTCTTGCACTAGCGCCATTTCTTGAAATTTACACACAAAAAACTGCTTGCCAGACCTGCCATCACTGCTCGCCTCCCCCTCAACTGTGTGACATGCTGATGATGTTTCCAGTTGTACACTGATGTCCCCCTCATTTTGATCTTTAAATATGGACATCTATTTAGCTGTCTAATATGTTTTGAGATCTTGACTGGGATTGAATGTTCTAGAATATGATGCCAACAATGGCAAAGCTAATAGGCCTTTTGGTTTTGTTGTTGTTTTCTCATGGTTTTTGCAAAACTTTATTTACTGGGAACCTGTAGGCCACGCATCAATGTTAAAAAAAAATGTCTAAAAGCAAATATATTTTTGATCTCAAAAAGAACCCTTTGCCACGCTTTGTGCCATAGTAGTTATGAAACTCTTAAGGGCACTTTGTGTGTGGATTTACTTCTTGTGAAGGGGAAGAATGCCATCACTCTCAGTAAAGTTAGCCATGGCTGTAGTGGGCTGTCCCAAGCTGTATGCTGCAGTGGATGGATGAAAATGCAAATTACACAATAATAGACCAATTGATGAAGAGGTTTGGCTGAAAGCCTCTGTAGCTAAGCATGTGTGTGTGTGTATATGTATGTATATATATACATACAGATATATATTCGAAAGGTCTCGGTCAGGGTTCTCCAAAGTCAGTCCTGGAGGGCTGGATCAACGCCAGATTTTTAAGATAAGTACATGTATCTAGATGGGGATATGCTAAAAAATATATCATGGACCGACTTTGGTGACCCCTGGTCTTGGCTAATGCAAGAGTCAAAATAGAGCTGTGGGTCAGGTAGGCTCCTTGCCTTGTATTGAAAACACATTTGGTGGCAGGGAGTCCTGTTAGTGTCAATGATTCTGCAGTGAAGTTAGGGTACCATCTGGTGATTTCTTACATTAAATGTCTGCTATCACCTAAGTATAAATAATTTTTATACTATACTTCCTTCTTTTAAGCGCTATATCTTACAGTTGTTACTATTACACTCTCATCTTTCTCCATTTACCAATCTCGGAAGTATAGTAGGCTGAGTTTTCTCTTCAACTCTATGACACTCCACGTCACTCTACTCTCTGCCGGTCCACCCTCTCGCCCTCCATAGCACTCTACGATTCGCCACTCTGTTTGACACCACCATTGTGCTACCACTGTTCTCAGTGCCCCTCTGCTCACCACTTTAGGCCACTGCACTTCATGCCAATGTATTCTACGCCACTCTACTATATACCTCTGCAACACTGCACTTTCTGCCACTGAACTCTGCAACACTGCACTTTAAGCTGCACCACTCTATTCTGTACCACTATTCTACTCTGCGCTGCTGCACTCCACACCACTGCACTCTGACGCTCTGCAAGACTGCACTCTCTGCCACTAAACTCAATGCCATACTACTCTGCACGACTGCACTCAGTCACTGCACGCTATGCCACTCTACACCCCTGCACTTTAAGCCACTGCACTCTACACTCGTCACTGCACTCTACTCTGCACCACTCAACTGTTCTGCACTCTGCACCACTACACTCTGCATCCCTCCACGCCACCCTAATCTATTCTGCACCACTGCACTCTACACCACTGCACTCTACGTCACTTCATCACAATCCACTTTCCGACACGCCACTTGCCTTCACCCCACTAACTTTTAACCATGCTGAACAGCAGACACACTGGTGTACAATATGGCTAAACATATTGGCAAAGCCAATAGCTGTTGCAAAGGCCAGACTTTTGGCTTTGCCAATGCTTGTTTATTTTAACTAATTTTGCAGACCATCGACAGAAGACATTGGCAAGCCACTTGGTCAAAAGGCAAGACCTATTGGCTTTGCCAATGCTTGTTTTTGTAGCAATAATTTGCTCTGCCAACGAACTAATAAAACTGTGTATTTCTTAACATCCAGTGTATGTCAAACAAGTATTACTATTCAAGATCAACCTAGAATAATGCATCTGCATATTGAAACCGCCATGCAGTATTACAGCCAGAACCCATCCTATGGTAGTACATCCCCATCATGAAATCATAGACTAATACGGTCCCAGTCCCATTCTAAAGTTATCCTTGGATCATCCTTGAGTAATGCAGCCTCATTCTGAAGTCATCACAAGATGATTCTGTAATAATACAGCCCCATCCTGAAATACTCGTAGGATCATCCTGGAGTAATCCAGCCTAATCCTGAAATCGTCATGGGATCATTCTGGAGTAGTACATTATTATCACATGTTTTCCACTGAAGTAATCAGGAACCCATCCTGGAGTAATGCAGCTTAATCCTGAAATCATCATGGGCTCATCCTGCAGTAGTACAAGATCATCACCTATTTTCCACTGAAGTAATCCGGAACTAATCCTGGAGTAGTTTCTCTGATGACTCCATAGAGTAATCTCATTTAAATATTCTGCCCTGTAGGCATACTTCAGGATGGCTTCGGATGACTTCCTCAGATAATTGCTGGAATAGCCTGGCTGAAGTCATCATCGGATGGCTTCAGAATGACTCCAGGATGATCTTCCTTTTTGACTTGGGATAAGAGGTTGGGCCCCACAGAAGTATGCTAAACTTGTCCCAATATCATTTTCAGACACCTGTGTGGTGTCAGACTATGATCGCCAGGACTCTGCGGTTCTGGGCAGACCATTTGGGGAGGTGTTAAGTTGTGGCCATTAACAGGAGAATGAGAAGTTCAGTTGCATGTTGTACGCTGGTGAATAAAGACGTCAGTTACAAGCTCCATGCGTGGTGTGCTTATTTTGCATGCTACCTGGCTGGGGAGGCAGCTACAACTGGTGACAAGAGCAGGATCTGTGCCCCGAAGAAAGAAGATGCTCTCCCTGAGAGTTTGCAATGGTCCAGCAAACCGCTCATGTGTGTCATGTGCGCCTCTTTGATGAGAAGCAGTTCGAAGTTGGTGTGTGTGGAATTGAAGTCCTGCTCCAGCCCATTTAAGGCCGTCGAAGAAGTCGGAGGCCCTGCAGAGGAGTATCCTCAAAAGCCTGCCAGAAACTCATTGGTAAGGCTGAAAGAAGAAATACTGCTCCACAGCCTAACACAGCTCCATCATCGATACAAAGCGAAAACGCTAAAGGCAGTGACAACCAGTTACAACATAAAAGGCAGTGACAACCAGATGTAAAGCCTAAAGGCAGCGACAACCAGGAACAAGCAGTGACATTTACTCACCAACCTAATGACTTCAAAAGTGAGCAAAATGACTCGAAATCGAACACTGCGGTTGCGCTTGCAAGGTTGTTGGTCCCCGAAGAAGCTGCCAAAGACAGGGGAAGCTGACAGCCGGTTGCTCTTAAACATGACTCAAAAAGTCTTCAAGATAGGGAAGGCTCCTAGTTGCTGCTGCAAGAGACATGGAGTACGGTGCTGCCGGATTTTGAATCCTCCGCCACCATGCAATACCGCCAAAAAACAGAATATTTGCAGCTGATGGACCACATGGATCGAGGCCTTTGATGACTTCATAGAAGCTCTGGAAGAAATAAATGACGAGAAAATCATTAAATATTTAAATAATCTAGCTGGTGATAGAGTAAAAAAAAAGAGATAAAGAAAATCTCACAGACTGAGGCAATCTCATACTGTCAAATCAGAGAAGCATTAGGAGCCAACTTCAGTTCGATGTCAAAAGTTGACTATGAAAGCTACAGTTTCAATCAAGTGAGACAACAAGTTGGTGAAACGATGGATGAGTTTGTTGAGAGACTTGATGTGCTTATAAATTATTGTAAATTTTGTGAATTTAATGTTGAAGAAGCCATGCGCCTCAGAGTCATTGATGACTGTTGTAGGTAGCTGGCTCTGGATATGCTATACCAAAGTAAGGTATAGTGTGCACAGAGTCCAGGGAGTCCCCAGAGGTATAGCAGAGGCTAAATTAGATAAGTACTAACAGCTCTCTTTGTGGTAGTGTGGGCGAGATGTTAGGCTTATCCAGAGGGTGTGTTAAGCATTTATTGTATTCACTCAATCAAGATTGATGGCACAAACTCAGAGACAGAATCCAGACCAATTGGGTAAGTGTAAAAAAGGTATACTTGTATTTTATTTCTAGAACAAAGCAGGACTTGGTACAGGTAGGTAAAATATACTTTCAATTGTAAACCTTTACATGGAAATGCTGTTTCAAGTTTGTATCACTTTAAAATGCAGTTTGAATTACACAGTAATTATTTTCAGAATACCTTTTAGTTACTTTTGAATTACTTTGAGTATTGGGGGTGGTATGCATGCCTAGATAACATGCCCAGGGTTCTTACACTACACGGTAAGTAAGGCTTTTTATACTTTGCAGTTTTGTTCTCTTTTCTCCATACAAACATCAGTTCAACACTCAGTACATTTTAGGCCCAAAATCTCTTAACATGGGTTTCTATGGGAGAAAAAGTGGTAGCGGTTTCTCAGGTAGGTACGTGACTTACGAGTGGGAGTTTTGGGTTTTTAGGACCAAGGTTCCACAAGGTCTAGATGGGCACTTGAGTTGCACCACCAGCGGCACTGGGGCGGCCGGGTGCAGAGTGCAGGGGCCCCTGTTAGCCAAATGGGCTAAGTGGGCCTTCGCTTAGGGACTGCTTATGAGCAGGCTATTCAGGTGTGGGAGCAAAGCTCCTGGGGGTTAAGGTCAGCACTGCAGAGGCCAACGACCAGCACAGTAGCTGCACCACCATGGCACTGGGGCAGCAGGGTGCCAAAAGATGTCGGGGACCCTGTGCTTTTAAATGGAGACCTTCGGTTCGGAGAAGTTGCTGCAGGTTCGGGCAGAGAGGGATCCTGAAGGCAACCAACAGCTGGAGAGGTAAGTTGGGATCTCGGGGATGCCTGGACACCGGGTGCGGGAGTGTCTTCTGGCACCGGGTTTTCTTACCAGCTCTGGTCGCGGTTGGGGGGACCCTTCTGGTTGAGGTTGCAGGCTTCGTCTTGAGGCTTGAGGGAGGTCGGTGATCACTGGATCCCAGATCAGGATCGCCAGGAAGACCTCCTCGTGGTGTTGGGCCACTGAAACTCGGACCGTGGGCGTCGGGTGCAGAGTGGTGCAGAATCACGGAGTCACCTGAATCCAGGTTCTGGTCTTGAAGTCTTTCTTGAGCAAATCCGGTGCTCTCGGGAGACAGAGTCTGTAAGGTGAGTGAAGGGTAGGTCCTCCGGGCACTGGGGGGCTGCTGGCTGCTGGACACACCGGTTTCTTTGCTGTAGGCAGGTCGGAGTCTGGAACGGCCGGTAGGGTTGGGGTCAAAGCAGTAGGTGCCCTCTTCTTCCTGGGTCAGCACAGCTCTTCTGTCCTTCTTTCTTCCTCAGATCTGAGGAGGCAAGGTTCAGGGTTGCGCCTAAATACTCAATTTAGGGGCATTTAATGGGTTGTGCAGGTCAGGAACAATGGGTCCCTTCCTTAGGGTGGGTACATCCTCTATTATGCCACCCTCCAGTGAGAGAGGAGTATGAGCCTCTTCCTGATTGGTTGCGTCCCCTCATCTTCAAGATGGAGGGGACTGAGATGTGTGCTTCACCTCGCCTCCCCCACCTGAGGGGTGGGGTTGGCAAAGGTGGGCACACCTCTCCTCCAAGCTTGGTTTTCCCACCGATTCTCCCGACCAAAAGTGGGGGCAGAACCGGTGGGAGCCAGTTGCTGGGGGCAGCAAAAGGCAAGGACAGCTCACAAAAGCGGCAGGCCTTTGAAGCTTCCCCTTCGTGGACCCAGCCCATCCTGGGGGAGGAGGCATGTCACCTCTGCCCAGGATGGGCTTTGTTTCTGGACCCAGAGAGCGGAGGCTCTCTACCCAGGGGTCCAGAAACCTGTCTGGTGGTGGCAAATGGCAGGCAGCCATTCAGGAACCACACCAGGGCTGTTCGTTTTTCAGGGGGCATCTCTAAGATGCGCTCTGAGTGCATTTTACATTAAATCCCACTCTGGCATCAGTGTGGTTTTAATGTGCTGAGAAGTTTGCTACCAAACGTCCCATGTTTTAGTAAAGCCATTATGGAGCTCTGGAGTTCGTAATGACCAACTCCCAGACCATATACTCTTTATGGATTTACTACACTTACAATGTCTAAGAATGGACTTAGTCACTGGGCTCATGCCACTGGGCCCTCACCGGAGGGCTAGTGCACCCTGCTAGAGGGGTGGCTTACCTATGCCTCAGGCAGTGGCGTGTTGGCATGGCACACATTTGTGTGCCATGCCTACGGATATGTGCTGTGCCGGCTCTTCACTTTTCTCTGCACCAAAACATGCAGCCTGGAATGTGTGGGTATTAAGGTACAGGGCCTGTAAGGGTGGCACAATAGGTGCTGCAGCCCTTAGAGGCCTTCTCTGGTCACAGTTCCCTTGGTACCCATGGTACCTTTTACAAGGGAAACCTGTGTCCAGAGATGTGCCAATTGTGGGTACAAAGGTACAGTTTTGGGAAAGAACACAGGCCCTGAGAACCTGATTGGCAGGGACCCAGGGCACATCAAGTCTGGTTGCATCAGAGGTCAGGCAAAAAGTGAGGGTATACATGCAAAAAAGGGGCACTTTTCTACAATTGTCTTTCAGACTTGTTCAGAAGACGCATGCTGAGAGAGACGCTCAGTTTAGAAAAAGTGTTAATGGCTGCAACAGACGAGGAAAAAGCAGATCAGCAAGCTGCCAACATGGAAGCTGGAACCGCAAAGAGTGAATCAGCACTAATCATGACGAACAAGCACAAAGTAGATACACGTAAGCCGACATCCTCAAAGAAAGGAAAGCTGAGTTTCCAATGTGGATTTTCATGAGGGCAACTGTCCAGCCATCTTACAGATGTGCAAAGGTTGTGGAAAGGAAAATCACTTCATACCGGTTTGCAAGGCAAAAGAGAAAGCATGGGCATCACAATGAGACGGGACAATGTGCACCAGAAAGTTTCAGAAGCATCCTCGCCACGCCCATAAAGACAAAAAGCAACCTTAATTCTGACAGGTGGAAACTAAACGAAGTTGATAGTCATCAAGTTCATCCAACAAAGGTTTTTCTACTTCACAATCGAGCAACAGTGAAGAGAGTGAATGTGTGATGATCATATCTGCTAAAAAGCAGCATGCACACATGGGTCTTGCTGCTAGAACAGAAGATGAACGAACAACAAAAACA
Source organism: Calotriton arnoldi (assembly GCA_963921515.1). NCBI lineage: Eukaryota > Metazoa > Chordata > Amphibia > Caudata > Salamandridae > Calotriton > Calotriton arnoldi. The sequence goes on from CAWUFW010005190.1 coordinate 22,479, forward strand.
GAGTCAATGAAACAAAAGAATGCATATGGACACTTTCCCAAGATCACACTAAAGGTCAACGGTTGCCCCATAACCTTTGTAATTGACAGCAATGCATCGATTAACATCATGCCAGTCGAACTGTTTAACAATTTGTCACCCGTACCGTGACTCAACGTGTCAAACATGAAGGTGTGCACATGGGCTGCTTCGAAACCGCTGCAGAGTCAAGGATCATTCAAAGCAACCTTTTGACATAAAAAGACATCTGTGCAAGCCGCAAATCACATTCTTCAAGGTACTTCATCCATTGCATGTCTACTCAGTTTTGCAACTGCTGCTGACATGGGGCTTGTATGTATCACCTATAACCTACATGCGCAATCTGAAATTGTGAGTCAGTTCCCATCATTATTTCATGGCCTAGGAAAGCTCAAGACAATGAAAGTGCAACTTCACAACAATGAAGACATCACACCTATTGTACAACGACACTGCAGAATAGCATTTCACCTGCAAGAAGCCGTCAAAAAGGAACTAGAAATTCTGTAGAAGCACAACATCATTGAGCGCTCTACTGGTCCCACACAGTGGGTGTTACCCATAGTGGTAGTGCCAAAATAGAACAGTGGAGGCTCAGTGCGCATTTGCGTGGCTATGCGCCAAGCCAACAAAGCAATCAACAGGTAAAGACATCCTTGTCCACACATTGCAGACATGATTATGCAGCTGAACAGAGCCAAAGTTTTCTCCTGTCTTGACCTGAACAAGGGATACCATCAACTTGAATTGGAAGAAAACTGTAGGTACAGTACCACTTTTTTTACTCATGTTGGTTTGTTCAGATGCAATAGGTTGAGTTTTGGAGTGTCATCTGCTGCAGAAATATTCCAAGATGTCATACGTAGAATAATTCAACGTGTTACTGTTAAAAATGGGGTTCCTGGTTGGCTGAGGTATGCACCCAGAAGGCAGGAACTACCACTCTATTCAGAGTAAGCCAAATACACACTAAAAGATAACCTGTACTCACCGTCTAGTAGCTTGGCACAGAGCAGTCAGGGTTATCTAAAGAGGCAATGTGTAAAGTATTTGTGCAACACACACACAGTAACACAATGAATACACCACAAAAAGACTCTACACAGGTTTAGAAAAATAGAGAGTATGTATCTCAGCAAAATTGGACCAAAAGAACAAAAAAACAATCAATAAAAGCAGAGACATGAATTTTTAAAGAATAAATACTAAAAAGTGCTTAAAAGTCAATAGCGCTAAAAGGTTACTTGAGGTCGCACTAGAGCAGAGTAAATTTAAACTTCAGGCCGACCATGGTCGAGGGCAGGCCGGCTACAGGACTCAGACAGGTCCAGCTAACAAAGTACCTTGGATAGAGCAAAGTGTTGACGTCAAGGCTAGGAGTTGCTGCGATGTCATTGATCAGTGGATGGAGGCGAGCGTCGGCGACTATCTGCGCTGTTGATGGAAGCTTCGGTGTCAAACCCCTTTACGATGCAGGCGCTGCGTCGATGTTGAGTTGCGCTGTCCGTAGATGTCGAGCTGCACAGTCCGTCAAAGCAAGGTCGTCAATCGGTGTCGAATGTCAATATGTCAGTTCCAATCAGTGCAAAGTCGTAACTGCATCAGTTTTGTACTGCAATAGCTGCAGAGCCCACTTCTGAGGCCTAGAACTTTTAGGGGGTATCTCAGGCAAGGGTAGGACTCACAGAAGGCAGAGTCCAGCAGTACCAGCAGCAATGCAGGAAGTCATTTGTGTCCCTGAGACTTCAGAAAACAGGAGGCAAGCCAGCAAGCCCTTGGAGATCACTTGGAAGGAAGGGAGAGTCCAGCTCTCCTTCAGCAGAGTCAGGGAGGAGCAGGGCAACAAGCAGAAGAACAGTCTTTCCAGAAAAGCAATCCAGTTGAGTCCTTTAAGCAGCACAGCCATCCTTCTCACAGAGGTTCAGTTCAAGATCCAGAAGATGTCAGATTTAGGGGGTTAAAGACCCAGTACTTATACCCAGAAATGCCTTTAATTTAGGGGGTGACTTCAAAAGAACTCCTTGAAGTTCGCAATTCATTTCAACCCAGTCCTGTCTGCCAGGCTAACTCTTGGTGGTAAATCAGTGCTTTGTGTGTGGACAGGACATTACCTTTTGAAGTGTAAGTGCCAGTTCAGCTCATTCCTTCCCTGCCCAGGAAGACCCATCAGAATGCAGATGAGTGCTCAGAATACAGATGAGCCTCATCTTCCTGAGTTTGTGTCTGGCTAGAGGGAATGCACAAAGTGTAGCTGTGACCCAACCCAAAATTGTATTGGAGACTGGCTGTCAGTCACAAAAGAAGTAAGTACAGAGAAATGTCCACTTTCTAAAAGTGGTATTTCTAAAACAGCAATGTTAAATTCAACTTCACCGGTATGGAGGATTTATCATGACAATTTCAAACATATCAAACATGAAAAAGCTACTCCTCTCTAATCAGGAATTATAGTTAAAAAGTTTATTAAGGAATTCCCAATGCTAGTCTATAAGAGGAGTAGGCCTCACAGTAGTGGAAAACGAAATAGACTGTTTGTCACTACTAGGACATGCAAAACATAAAGGTACATGTCCTACCTTACATAGCACTTTGTCCTTAGGGTTGCTTGGGGCCTACCTTAGGGGTGTTTATATGTAATAAAAGGGGAGTTTGAGGAGAGGAAGTAGCCTAATGGGTCGACCTCTAAGCTAAGGAACCAGGTTCGAGTCTTGGCAGGGACGCTCAACATTCTGTGATTCTGGGCAAATCGCTCAATTTCCCGTGCCTAATAAAATGAATGTGTTCATCTGTAACGCAACTGGTGCTCATGTAAAGCGCTCTGATACCTTCGGGTCAAGTTCGCGCTGTATAAATCTAAAAAAAGGCTTGGCAAGTAGTTTGAAATGCCAAGTTGAAGGTGCAGTAAACTGTGCACACATGCACTGCAGTGGCAGGCCTGAGACAGGTTTGAAAGGCTACTTGTGTGGGTGGCACAATGAGTACTGCAGGCCCACTAGTAGCATTTGGATTACAAGCCCTGAGTTTATGGTATACCACTTTACAAGGGACTTACTGGTACAACAAATATCCCAATCAGGTATACACCAATGTCATCATGTTTAGGGGAGAAGCCCATGCACTTTAGCATTGGTCAGCAGTGGTAAAGTGCTCAGAGTCCTAAGGCCAACAGAAAGAATCATCAAAAATGAGAGGCAAGAGGCAAAAAGTTGGGGGAAAACCATCCTAAGGATGAAAGGTCTAACATGTGTCCCCCCCAGCTGAAAGTGGGGGAGCTACCCAACCTCTAGGGATTTTTCATCACTGAAGACGGAAAAACCTGGATAGACCGTCAGCACTGGTGTGGTCTACTCCTGGTCTGTGTTCCACCCATACCATGTAGGGAAATGGACCACCTCAACAATTTTGGATTCTCACCCCTCATTCCCATGAGCCACCTGGGGGCCTGTGGCCAGTCTGAATCAAGAAGTGAGTGCCAAACAGGTATGTCCACAACTTCATCAGTACTCAGACCACAGCAAAATCTTCTCTCTTAATAGCACTCCACCTCTGTTACCTTGGGAGTAACCTCGTGGAGATGAAGGCTACAGGTTGGTCTAGGCCCTCCTCATTAAGTTGTACTGCCCCTATGCCATGCTCTGAGGCATCTTCCTGAACGATAAATTCCTGGGAGAAATCAGGGGCCTGAGCACAGGAGCTGTGCACATGGCTTGCTTCAGGTAGTCAAATGCAGTTTGGCGTGCCTCTGTCCAAATCACATTTCTGGGCTGCTTCTTCGAAGACAGCTCAGTTAAGGGGGCAACAATGGTGCCATATCCCTTAACAAACCTCCTGTAGCACCCATGATGCCTAAGAATGCTCTGACCTCAGTCTGGGTTTTGGGGGCTGCCAGGCCATGATTATTTCTATCTTGGCCTGAAGGGGTTTCTCATTCCACCTGCCCACCAGTTATCTCAAGTACACCACAAAACCCTGCCCTATCTGGCACTTACTTGCCTTGATAGTCTGGCCATCTGGAGTGGAGATGCAGACCTCTCCTTTGCTCCCTCTATTAGGGCGATCTGCCAGTACCCTGATGTAAGATCAAAGGTACTGAGATACTGGGCAGCCCCTCAGGGATCAATCAGCTGATTAGCCTGGGGGATGGGATGAGCATCAGTCTTAGTTACAGAATTTAGCCCTCTGCAATCCACACAGAACCTCAGTTCAGGTGTGGTGCCCACTGGGGCAGATTTTTCTACCAGAACCACAGGACTGGACCAGGGGCTACTGGAGGGTTCTATCACCCCCAACTCCACCATTTTGGATACCTCAGCCTTAATGCTGGACTTCACCTCATCTGACAACCTGTAAGATTTATTCTTGTGTTCACATCTTGGGTACACAGGTGGGTTTTCCCAGGGATAATGCAGAACAGAGTAGAGTATTGCCCCAAAACTTGGCGGCAGTCTATCAGGACTTACTTCAGTCATGCAGAAGAACCAGAATCCACGGGAGCGAAGATGTATCTCAGTTCTCCAATAAGGTATAGTCAGCCCATGCAGAGCTTTCACACGGGTAATGCCTAATACCCCCTAGGAGAGAAGAGACAAAAGAAAGGACCACCAGGGAACGACCATCAGCAGGACAGGTGTGTTGAAGCAATAACGTTTCTATGCGTTTGCCTCCATACTGCATAAACAAAAAATAATAGAGAAGAAAACAGTATACTCAGTGTTAGTAAGAATACTTCAAAAGTAACCTTCCTAGCTAGTGATATTAAACTGGGCAAATATCCTATACTGTTGATAGTGTACTATCACATACTCACACTTATAAATGCAGTTTGAACTTAACACAAGATGTCTCTTCAGGAAATGTAAAAAAAAAATAGACTGTCCGCTCTTTTAGAAGAGCTGAAGGTGCTTCTTTATTGCCTTCTTGTATTTTCAGAGGCACACGTCTGCCTTCCGACGTGATTGAGACCGGGGGCATTAGGAGTACAAAATATCAAACACCCTTTACTAGTAGCAAGCTCAGAGGAAGAATGTCCTGCTACTTAGTCGCAGAGTCAGACATTTAAAAAAAAAAAACAAAGCAAAGATTGGCAGCCTCTGCTCACCAAGAGTTCTACTGAGGCACTCTATAAACAACTGAAAGTCATTGCCAGGATACGCTAAGTAAGCTAACAGGGCCAGGCAGCCACGGAGTTCAGCGTTCTCGTATGCCACAAAAATAAAGGAAACAGCTGACCTGAAAGCCGAGGATGAGATTCAAAGTAGCGAGGCAGGCAGTCCTCGAGCGTCAGCGCGGCCACACGCCGGGAAGAGAAATTCGGCTTTGGCGGGTGAAGTCAGCTGGGTATAATGAGAGGCAGGCAGCCTCCTTCGGTAGCGCGCGCCTTCACGAAGTTGATTTGAAAGCCTTGATAATGGGAAGTAAACTAGGAAGCACAACGCAGAGTAGAAAAGACTCCGACGAGCGTGTCAGAAGAGTCCTCACGATTCTCTTTAGAGATGTCCACAGACGCCAGGCTGTTTGCTCACAAGGCTCTCAGGAGAAATAGGAAGTTCAAACGAGAGGATCCAGGTCAGGGGGCGTGGTCCAATACCATCGAAGAAGTAAATCAAGCATCGGTGTTGGTGGGAAGTCCTCTTTTATACCACGCTAGTCATCTGACCAGGTGATGCATGGGTGTTTTCAGAGATAGTACACAATTGAGGATACTGGATGGTATAGAGGGTGCATTATGGGAGTTGTAGTGGGGTTGTTTTCAGCCAAGCCAGGGCGCAAGAAGCCTGACGCGTAACACAGTCTCTCTGTTGTTCAGGAGTTCGAATGGGGGAAAGGATTACTCCTTCCACAGACCCATCCTTCTCCTTGGAGTCCAAGAGGTCAGGGAGAGGTTCACTCTCCTCTTCCTCTTGTCCATCAGTCACCAACAGCATGGTGAGCTCAGACCTCTCAAAGTATGGTTTGATACAATTTACACAAAGCACCCTGTGGGGTTCCCTAGGGGTCTTGAGGTCCACCAGGTATGTGGTCTCACCTTTTCTTTCAATCACCTCATATGACCCATTCCAGCAGACCTGGAAGGGTGGGCTCTACCGGCTCCATCACCCTCACTTTCTGACCAGGTAAATTCCACAGTGGTAGAATTTTTGTCATGCCACTCCTTCGTGACTTCCTTGCTGGCTTCAAGGCTACTGGAAGCGTCTTCCAAAACGTAGCCATCTGGCTTCTGAAGGCCAGCATGTCACCCTAAGTGAGAAGGGTATGCCCAGACGTGGGTCCCGTGCGCACCATGCCACTGAAGTCAAGCTAGCCTGGCTGATGAGGGGTGATACCCTGAAACCCGTCCCAGGATGCTTGTTTCCAGTCCAGGGAGGACCTGGCCTGGCAGTTCGGGCTAGACTGTTCCCATGTGAAACAGGGTAAAGACTGATTTGCATATGGCAGGGTCTTAACTGGAATGGCATGGTGGGCAAAAAACGATAGATTTAGGCCCAGATCTCTGTACTAGGGGTGATGTTTGACATTGTTTCAGCATTCCGTCCATCAATTGTTCTTTTTGCAACCAGCATGTAGCTCACTACATCCTGGGGTACCTTCCTGGGATCTTGCTCCCACCCTTCTTTCTCCAGACTCAGAGGCCCTCTGACTGGGTGTCCATACAACAGCTCAAATGGGCTGAAACCAACTCCTCTCTGTGACACCTCACGGTAAGCAAAAAACAGGCATGGTAAGAGGATATCCCACTTTTTCCTCAGGCAGGCCTCTGGTCATGCCTTTCAGGGTCTTGTTGAACCTCTCAAAAAGCTGATTGGTTTGTGAATGGTAAATGGTGGAGAACCTGCATGTTACCCCACGCTCCTTCCACATTGACTGCATATAAGCAGACATGAAGTTTGTGCCCCTGTCAGACACAACTTCCTTGGGAAACCCCACTCGGGTAAAAATCAACATTAGGGCCTTTGCCACTGCTGGTGCAGTAGTAGTCCTCAGAGGGATTGCCTCTGGATACCTCATGACATGATCCACCAGAACCAGGATGAGCCTGTTGCCTGATGCAGTCTGGGGATCCAAAACCCCCACAATGTCGATGCCCCAACTCTCAAAGGGGTGCTAATGACAGGCAGTGCGCTAAGGGGGCTTTCTGCCTCTGCCTTGTCTTCCCACTAGCCTGGCAGGCCACACAAGTTCTACAGACTGCATCTGAGGAATTCTTGATCCTAGGTCAATAGAAGTGGGGGACAAGCCTTGCAAAGGTCTTGTCTTGGACTAGGTGTCCTGCCAGGGGAATCACGTGAGCCAGCTCCAGTAGTAAAGCCCTGTAACATTGGGGACCACCAAGGCCCTTGATGTCCCATACCCAGGAGCCTTAGGCTCACTGTACAGGAGGTTGTCCTCCCAGTAATCATGTGACTGCCAGAGGCATCACCTGTTGCTTGGGCTTCAGCCTGTTGCCTCATGCCCATAAGGGTTGGGCACTCCCTTTGTGCCCTACATAACTCCTCCTTGGTGGGTCCTCCTTCCACATGCCATTCAGCAAGCTCAGGCAGGTCACCAGGGTAAGCAATGTCTTCCTCCGTGGACTCTGGGGCAGCCACCGTAGGTGCCCCATCCATCTCACTGGAGTTACATTCAGGGGCTGGATTACCACACTCTCTGCCTCTCCCCTTCTTAGCAGCTGGCTGAGCCATTATTCCAGGCTCCAGCCCTTCTTGACTCCCTTACCAGGCAGCTATGGACCTTGTTGTGGCACAGATCAACCCAGGTAACACTGACATCTCCACATCAGCCTTGAACTCCACTTCCTTCCAGGTAGTGTGTTCCAGGTCATTACCTAACAAACAGTCCACAGGCATGGCAGTGCTCAGTGCAACTTTCAGAAGACCTGAAACCCCTCCCCATTCAAATGGAACCAGGGCCACAGGATAGTGATCCTCCCTGTTGTCAGCCACCACAACCTGGTGGACTGCATTGGAAATTACGTGCTCTGGGGAAACCAGCTGACTCCTCCTTACCATAGTCATACTGGCTCCTGTATCCCTCAGAGCCTCCACACCTTGCCCACAGGTTAATTTGGAGTTTGCTTGTGCCTTACCCTGATAAGGATTGTCACTGCTGCTTGACCAGGGCTCACATCCCAACCAACCAGTGATTCAATTTCTTACAGATACCCTTGTAGTTGCTGAATTGCACAGGGTGAAACCACAAAACCTGGGATCAATCCTGGCTTTTGTGCTTGACCAAATTGTGTGAAACAAGACAATACTTTATTTTGCCAACCCTCCTTTTTGTTTATTATCACACATGAGAGCACCTTCAAATACCTGAGTTCAGGATGTGTACCCATTGCCTATATGTAGGAAGCTGGCTCTGTATATATTATAGCAAAGTAAGGTATAGTGTGCACAGAGTCCAGTGGATCCCCAGAGGCTTACAGAGGCTCAAGTAGATAATACTAAAAGCTCAATTTGTGGTAATGTGGTCGAGCAGTTAGGCTTATCAGAGGGCTGTGTTAAGCATTTATTGTACACACTCAGGCATGAAATTATTGCACACACTGAAAGACTGAATCCAGACCAATTGTTTTGTATAAAAAGTTGTTATTTTGTTATTTTATTTTTAGAACCAAGAGGAACTCAGTTGCAGGTAAGTAACAGCTTAAAAGTAGCAATACTTTTCAAATGCAGGAGATATTGTTTTGTAAAGGCAGTAACATACCTTATAATGCTTTGTAATATATTTTTGGAAATCAACACTTAGTGTAATGTCAGCAACATTTAATACAATCCTATGGAAGAAAAACAGGTAAGCACTTCTAACAGGTATGTACTGGAAATACTTTTACTATGGCCATTCAGTTTAAAAAGGCTGTGTACAACTTCGGATATCAGCAAAAATACTTTTGCAAGGCAATTCGGTTTCACAGGCAATGTTAACCAAGGGTGCGCAATGGCTCACAATGCATTCCCTAAGGTTTAATTTGGCACAGTAGGAAAACATACAACGCACAGCATTCGGGGGTTCACCTTCGAGGAGTATACAGGTAGGGGCCACAGGTCCAAGGAGCGTGTGGGAAACTCCCGACATTTGGCAGGATAACGGGACCAAGGAACAATGTAGCTGGTGCGCCACCAAAGGGGGCCACTTGGATGAAGACTGTAGAAAGGGACTTCCAAAGAATTCAGAGGTCTCCCCAAAGAGGGAGAAGGTTGCAGGGGTTGTGGGACCTTGGGGTCACAGCAGTTGTTTGGAGATCCCGGCTGGGTTTGCATAGAGCAGCACAAACAGGACACCGTGGCACCGTGCACAAAAGTGCGCCTTGCAGTCAGGGCTGTTACGATTTCTGTCGGGTTTCCGGGTCTTCTGGACCACTTAAGAAGTTGCTCTCCAGAGGCTCAACGTCCCTTGAGGGATGCTGGCAAGTGGCAGCACGCTAGGACTCTTTTCACCTGGTTTTTGGTACAGTGGCCCGGTACCCCGGGTATTAGTACTGGACGGGCTAGGAAAGTCCTGGGACCACCAAATTTGGTGTGGTCGTTGATCTGACCCTCTTGAAGGTTGGTAGCAAAGCCCAGTTCTCAGCAGTCTCGGACGGGCCACGCGGAGCAAAACGCGGTACCGGACTGTAGGGATTTTTGCGCCTGCAACTACAACCTCTGTCCCAAAGGAGATCTTTGGTTATTTTTGAAGGCTAGCAGCACTTTGGAGTTTGTAGAGGCCACACAGCTGCAAGAGTGGCTGATGGGGGTGTTCTTGAGTTTCAGAGTGGTAGGCAGGGGGTGGTGCCAAAATTCCTCTTAGGATTTTCTGTTGTCGCTCCAGCAGCAGTTCCTCCTCTTCTTCAATGTTTTGTCCATGGAATCTATCTTCCTGGTTTAGGGAGGCCCCTACATACTACCTTTAGGGTCGTTTTAGGGGAGTAGAGGGCAAAGGCCAATGCCCCCATACCTTCGGGTGGCATCACCCCTAAATTACACCCTCCAGTGGGAGGGGCATTTTCCTAAACCCTATTGGCTATCTTTCCCCATCTTCAAAATGGTGGAAAGTGAATTTTGTGTTTTACCTCGCTTCCCCCACCAAAGGTGTGGGGATTGGCAGAAGAGGGCACACCTCCTGGCTATTGTGGGTTTCCACCTTTCTTCCTGCCAAAAGGGGCTGGGATAGGAAGGGGGCCTTCTCCTGCTACAGTAGAGGCTGTGGGAGGTGACCAAAGGGTGCTAAGCCCTTTGAGGCTCACTGCCTAGGATTACCCATCCTGACTGGGAGGGGATGTGAGGTCCTCCACCCAGCACAGGCTTTGTTCTGGGCGCTGATAGCACCGGCTCTCACCCCAGGTGTCCAGAACAGCATCTCAGAGCAGCAGACTGGCTCAGACCAGTCAAGAAACACACTAGAGCTGCTGGTTTTTCAGGTGACCCCTCTAAGGGGACCGCTGAGTGCATCTTTGAATAAATCCAACCCCGGCATCAGGGTGGGTTTATTATTAGGAGTAGTTTGATATCAAACATTCCTATGTTCAGTAAAGCCGTCATGGTGCTGTGAAACTCTAGTTTGGGGAATTTACAGCTCATGACTCTATATGGCTTCACTGTCATTTATAATATTAAGCATAGACTTAATATTGCAGGGACATATCTGCTCATGCAGATATGTCCCCACCATAGATATATTGCACCCTGCATTAGGAGCGAGAGGCCTTCCAGAGGGGTGACTTACTTATACCTTGGCAGTTCTGTTTTGGCATGGCACACAGGGTTGTGTGCCATGTCAACTTTTCATTTTTCACTGCACCAAGGCACGCAGGCTGCAGTGGCAGTTTGCATGGCCTTGGTGAGGGGTTCCAATGGTGGCAAAACTAGTTTTGTAGCCCTTGGGTACCCTCTTCAGTCCCAATGCCGTAGATACCAGGGGTGCCATTTACTAGGGACTTACAGGGGTGTCTGAATTTGGTCCATTTGTAGATTTGTTTTGGGTAAAGAACACAGGCACTGGGGACCTGGTTAGCAGAAACCCAGTGCACACTTAATCAAAGTTACATCATATACCAGGCAAAAAGTGGGAGGCGGGGTACTGCAACAGAATCCCATTTTCCTTCACTATACTTTGTGTATTTGAGGGCACAGGGATCTTAGGAACCATCTCACTGTCACCTAGGGACACTAGAGTAACCGCTATAAACTCCTCCCCATTAACTGGGACAAACTCCTCCCCCAGCACTCAGGTGCGGCCGTTGCAGGTAAGAGCGGTGAGACGGAAGTTGACAGATGACAGAATAGGGAAAATAAAATAAAACCACTTACCTTGCGCTCGCCGCATCACCGAGTCGAGGTTCTTTTTTAAATGTTTTATTTTCCCTATTTAGTCGTCTGTTGACTCCCCCACCCCCGCCCACCCTACCCCACCACTCTTACCTGCACGGGTCGCGCTTGCCAGCACTATGGTAGCCACCCCTTGAATCTTTCCTCCAGTAGGCGGGGGTGCTCTTTTTGGACACTTGGGATCCCCTTTGTAGTGTCCATATTCGAAGAACTCGTAGCACTTGATGCGCTTGGACTGCTGACCTTTGTCAGGGTAAGTTTTCTTCTGGTGGCCAGATTGGGAATGTGAACCAGTCTCCTTCCCCTGTGAACTGTTTTGGGGGCCTTTAGAGAACTTAGTCTTTTTATCTCTCCCTCCTTCTTCTGGTTGTGACCCTGACCACCCTTTTGGGAGACCCCCAGGTACCTTTTTGGACACTGTGGTGCTAACACCGAGGTCCGCCTCCTCAGCAAGCTTCCTGGCGTCAGAAACCGTGCTATCAACCAGGTGTTGGCGCAGCTCTGGAAAGCAAGTATCAAGATGTGCTCCTTAAAAAACAAGTTATACAACCATTCATAATCATTAACTTTGCTGCTCCTCACCCGCCCTTCAGTGTCTTGCCAGTATAATCCAGAAAATACACCCATGTTTGTGCAGAGAGTTTGTGACTAGCCCTGACCCTTTATCGGTGCCTTTCAGGTGTCAACCCAAACTTGCTGACTAAAATGATCTTCATTGCAGTGTAGTTAGTCTGATTCCGCACCTCTACTGTAAGAAGGGTGTGCCTCCCCAACGTGGGCATGTACCACCAAAGACTACCCCCAGAACTCCTCTGGGACCCTGTGCACTTTCAAAGCCTCTTCATAGGTTGGCAGCCATTTATCTATGTCATCCCCCATACATAGTTTTGCACCATATCTTTTGGGATATGGGTTCTGGGCTCATGTGACGACACTGCTGGTATGCTGCCACTATTGTTGCTGCTGCTGGCCCCCACTTGGGGGGCTATGATATCTAGCTCTCTGAGGCTAAGCTCCTGGGCCATCTTCCTTTCCTCCATAGCCATCCTCCTCTCCTGTAGAGCTTGTTCTTTCTCCAATTTGGCCAGGGCTTGCTCCCTGTCAAGCTTGGCAAGCTCTGATTTTAGTTTTTCTTCTCTATCCTGTCCTGCAGCTCCTCTGTAGTCAGGCTCTTTGAAGACAAACTGCTGCCTGCTCTTAAGTAGACTGACAGTCCTGGAAAAAATTGCTCCCCCCTCTGTAGGCTGCAAGTCAAGACCCTCTGTTAGGTCCCGCTCTGATCCTTCCTCAGACACAGAACCCTCCTCATCCAGCTTTCCTGGGTGGGCGGCTGCTCATGCTCTCAAGGCTGTCTGAAGCTCTGCCTTCTTGGCACTTCCCTTGTGGAAACCCCCTTCTCCTGGCAGAACCCCTTGAGCTGAGCCACTATGTATTCTCCCGGGTTTGCCAGCTCGTATTCCATCTTGCTTGTAAGGACCACAGACATTGCAGAGAAAAATGGGTCTTGGGCAAAAGGGCTTTGGAAAAAATTAAAAGATGTCAGATTAGGGAGAATTGAAAAAGGCTCACATTGGTCTCAGTATAGCGTTGTAGTGAACGATGAGTTACTATATAGTATTGCCCAAACACAAGTTCTATTCTCATCGCTGATCACCAACGTTAGAAATGGGGTTCCCGGTTGTCTGAGGTATGCACTCAGGCCAGGCAGAAACTACCACTCTAGTCAGGGTATGATGGATACACACTAAAAGATAACCTGTGCTCACCCTCTGGTAGCTTGGCACAGAGCAGTCAGGCTTATCTAAAGAGGCAATGTGTAAAGTGTTTGTGCAACACACACACGCACACACACACAGTAACACCAGGAATACACCACAAAAGATTTAGAAAAATAGAAAATATTTATCTGAGCAAAATAAGACCAAAACAACAAAAATCCAATCAGCAGAAGTCGAGATATAAATTTTTAAAGAATAAATGCAAAAACAGTGCTTAAAAGACAATGGCGCTAAAAGGTTACTTGAGGTCGCACTAGACCGGGGTAAATCCAAAGTTCAGGCCATCAGCAATCGAGGGCATGCCGGCCACAGGACTTTATACAGGTCCCGCTAACAAAGTACCTTGGATGGAGCAAAGTGTCGACGTAGAAGACTCGAGTAGAGGAGTAGCGTCATTGTCGTTGATCCGTGGATGGAGGTGATCGTCAGCGTTGATCCGCGTCATCGATGGAAGCTTTGGTGTCGAACCCCTTTGAAATGTAGGCACTGCATCGATGTTGAGCCGCGCTGCCCGTTGATGTCGAGCCGCACAGTTCGTGGAAGCAAAGTCGTCGATCAGCTCCTGCATCAGCATCAAAGGCCAATGCGTAGGTTCCGATCAGGACAAAGTTGTCACTGCATGGATTTTGGACGAAAACAGCTGCAGAACCCACTTCTGAAGCCCAGAACGTTTAGGGGGATATCTCAGGCATGGGTAAGGCTCACAGAAGGCAGAGTCCAGCAGCAACAGCAGAAATGCAGGAAGTCTTTTGTGTCCCTGAGACTTCAGAAAACAGGAGGCAAGCCAGCAAGCCCTTGGAGATCACTCGGAGGAAAGGCAAAGTCCAGTTCTCCTTCAGCAGAGTCAGGGAGCAGCAGGGCAATAAGCATAAGAGCAGTCATTCCAGAAAAGCAATTCAGTTGAGTCCTTTAAGCAGCACAGTAGTCCTTCTGACAGAGGTTCAGCTCAAGATCCAGAAGTGTCTGATTTTAGGGGGTCAGAGACCCAGTACTTATACCCAAAATGCCTTTGATATATGAGGCAACTTCAAAAGAACTCTCTGAAGTGCACAGGGGTCCCTTTAAACCCAGTCCTGTCTGCCAGGCTAACCCTGGGGGTAAATGAGTGCTTTGTGTGTGGACAGGACATTACCCATTGAAGTTTAAGTGCCAGCTCCGCTCATTCCTTCCCTGCCCAGGAAGACCAATGCAGATGAGTACTCAGAATACAGATGAGCCTCATCTTCCTGAGTTTGTGTCTGTCTAGAGGGAATGCACAGAGTGTAGCTGTCACCCATCCCAGACGTGTATTAGAGACAGGCTGCCAGGCACAAAGAGCAGAGAAATGCCCACTTTCTAAAAGTGCCATTTCTAAAACAGTAATGTTAAATCCAACTTCACCAGTAAGGAGGATTTATCATTACCATTCCAAACATATCAAACATGAAAAAGCTACTCTTCTCTGATCAGGAATTACAGCTTAAAAGTTTATTAAGGAATTCCCAATGCTGGTAGACCTCACAGTAGTAAAAAACGAAACATGCTGTTTGTCACTACTAGGACGTGCAAAACATAAAGGTACATGTCCTACCTTTTACTTACATAGCATCCTGCCCTTAGGGTTACCTAGGCCTACCTTAGGAGTGACATATATAACAAAAGGGAGTTTAAGGCTTGGCAAGTAGTTTTAAATGCCAAGTCGAAGTGGCAGTAAACTGCACACACAGGCACTGCAGTGGCAGGCCTGAGACAGGTTTGAAAGGCTACTTGTGTGGGTGGCATAATGAGTGCTACAGGCCCACTAGTACCATTTGGATTACATGCACTGGGTATATGGTATACCACTTTACACAGGACTTACCAGTACAACAAATATGCCAATCAGGTACACACCAATGTCATCATCTTTAGGGGAGTAGCACATGCACTTTATCACTGGTCAGCAGTGGTAAAGTGTTCAGAGTCTTAAGGCGAACAAAAAGAATCAGCAAAAATGAGAGGCAAAAGGCAAAAAGTTGGGGGAAAGACCACCCTAAGGATGACAGGTCTAACAGTTACACATGCTTTCAATTACAGTGATGATATATTGGTATTTAGGACAACACAGAATGAGCATGATAAGGCTCTCAAACAAGTGTGTCAGTTACTTACAGATGCAGGTCTCACTCTAAATGCAGGAAAGTGTGAATTTCACAAAACCAAACAGAAATTCTTTGGGCACATATTCTTTGATGGGTGAATGACTCCTGGCCCAGATAAAGTAAAAGCACTGTCAGTCACCCAACCCACACAGGATGTCACCATGCTACGATCGTTCCTGGGCATAGCCAGCTATTGTTCAAGGTACATTCGTGACTTTGCCACAGTGAGTGCCCCATTGAGAGACCTGATTAAACAAAATGCCCAGTTCTGATGGTCCTCTGAATGTGACTAAATCTTCAAAAGGATAAAGCATGCTATTGAAAATGCCACTGAGATGGCTTACTTTGATCCTAAATTGCACACTGAGATTTCCGTTGATGCGCTCCTGGTAGGGCTGGGAGCAATAATGAACATCCAATTGCTCAAAGACAGATTGTGGTGTATGCTAGCCGAAGTCTGTCTGACACAGAACGTGCCAATTCCCAGCCAGAAAAGGAGAGTCTGGCTGTGGTGTGGGCCTGCAAACACTTTCATGTGTTTCTTTATGGAAAGCATTTCACGATTGTGACAGATCACCAAGCACTGCTCACCATATTCGGGAACCCAAAAGCTTAGAAGCCCTCTCGCATCGAGAGGTAGGGTTTGCGTTTAAAGGAGTGTGACTACACAATTGTGCATCAGCCAGGCAAGAACCAAAACCCTGCAAATTACTTCTCACAAGTTCCCTTCCATCAGTGTGGTTCAACATCAAAAACAGCTGAAGAGTACATCAACTTGATTGTAAGGTCCAGCACACCAGCCGCCTTATGCATTGAACTGATTGTTGCTGCTACAAATGCCGATAAAGACATGCTTGCCCTTAAAGACATTATTTCAGCACAGTGATGATGTTGAATTTCAAAAGTTCAAGAATGTACAGGATGAATTGTCTGTCACTAAAGAAGGTGTTGTGTTGAGAGGCTCATGGATCGTCATACCCAAGAGTCTCTGACAGCAAGTCACTGAACTCCCTTACAAAGGATATTGCGGCATTGTCGCCACCAAAAGAGCCCTGAGAGATCGAGTGTGGTTCCAGCGCATGGACGAGCGAGTTGAAAGGGAACTAAAGGAGTGCAACCTATGTAATTGCCTTTCCCCATCAAGTGACCCAGCATTCACTAACCATGTCTGTTCTTCCTGCACGTGTGTGGGAAAGAGTGGCTGTTGATTTCTTTAGGACCCTAGCGAATGGACATCATCTTATGGTAGTCATTGACAAGTATTCCCATTTTCCTTTAGTGGAGGAAATGTCATCAAGACATGACAAGGTTATTGAATGGTTAGATGACATCTTTGAAACATGAGGCATCCTAGACATCCTTAAACCTGACAATGGCCCACTGTTCAATAGCATGGAGTTCAAGAAGTTTCTAACTACACTCAATGCCAAGCACCAACAGAATACATCCTTGTGGCCCCAAGCTAACGGTGTCGTAGAATGATTTATGGGCACCCAAAGAGAGTGATCCAACGTGCATTGATGGAGGGAATCAGGCATTATGTCAAACCCTCCATGCCTATTGTTTGACTCCTCACCCTTACACTGGTGAGAGTCCTGTCACCTTGCTGTTCGGAAGAGCTGTGAGAACCAAACTACCACAGTGGACCAATGAACAAACTCAGACTGCTGACGAGGTTCTTCGTGCCACTGACACTGCTCGGAAATGTCAAATGAAGACATGCTGATCAACGTCGGAGAACTTAGCAACTCGTCTTCGATTCAAGTGACTGGGTTCTTGTCAAACAAAAAGAGAAGTGGAAAAAAAATCCTCAGTTTGCTGCTGAGTCTATGATAGTTGTGACGTGCAAAGGGTATATGATAACAGTGCAGCATCCTGAAAAATCCATCACAAGGGATTCACCACATTTCAGGCATCTATCTCGACATTAATCGGTCCCTGTTATCCCAGATGGGGCTGCCCCACCTGATGGCCCAGATCAAACATCAGGTCCTGTACCTTCTGTGTCCACTCAGGGTCCATCTCAACTACCTCAGACCACTGATCTGGCTGAACAGTGTGAGCACCTAGACGACTTATTGAAGAAATATAAAAAGCTGCTGTTGTTTTCACCTTTTTATTTAACAAGGGGGAGATATAGGGCCTGATTCACAAAGGTAAACTTAGACCAAAGTCTAAGTTTAGACCTGAAGTCTAAGTTTAGACCAAAAGTCTAACTTTACTACTAGTAAATTCAGACTTTTGGTCTAAACTTAGACCAAAAGTCTAACTTTACTAGCAGTATAGTTAGACTTTAGGTCCAAACTTATACTTCAGGTCTAAACTTAGGGGCACATGCATCAAGGTGATCATTTGCGATTACCAAATAGCGAATTTTAAGGATTCGCTATTTGGTAATCGCAAATGTCTATGCATGAAGGAATCGCAAATATTTTTGCGAATCCTTAACATTCCTTAATTGCGAATAGCAAATTGCGATTCGCAATTAAGGAATGGCTTCCCATTCATTCCTATGGGCCTAGAGGCCCGTAGGAATGAATGGGATTGCATTCGCAATTTGCGAGTACCAAATAGGTACTCGCAAATTGCGCATGCAATTGCAAGGGTGATAGGGGGCCAAAAGGCCACCCTGATGCACCCCAATACAGGTAAGTGTGCACATGTGGCGCACATACATGCCATAAGGGCATGTTTGTGCGCCGCATAACACTTAGAAAAATGCAAAAAAGAGCATTTTTCTAGTATTTGTAAATTACCACCAACTTGAAGTTGGTGGTAATTTGCGAATCCTTGAAGCAGGGTCGCAATTTATCCATGCTTCCTGCATAGCATTTAAGGAATCGCAAATTGGGATTCCTTAAATGCATTTGCAAAATAGGTAATCGCAAATTTTGCGATTACCTATTTTGCGAATTTGCATTTGGGTTGATGCATCTCAAATGCCAAAATACCAGTCGCAAAGGGGCCGATTCTGCGAATCGGCCCGTTTGCGACCAGTGTTTTGGTTGATGCATGTGCCCCTTAGACTTTTGGTTTAAGTTTACTTTTGTGAATCAGGCCCATTGTGTCTTAAGACTATGAGCGCCAGGACCCTGCAGTTCTGGGCGGGCTCAATGAGAGAATTACGTAACCATTTGGGGAGGTGTGGTCATTAACGGTTAGGAGAATGAGAAGTTCAGTTGAATGTTGTACGCTGGTGAATAAAGATGTCAGTAACGCGCTCCATGTGTGGCGTGTTCCTCTTGCATGCTACCGGGCTGGGGAGGACGCTACAACCAGGACACATTCAGCAGCACCTGCACGTTGTCTGCTTTTATTCCGAGCAGAAACGTGCAGGCAGAAGAAACGTGCAGATGGGGAAGCGGCTTATGAGATTTCAGCTGCGCCCATAACAAAAGCTGAAGTTAAGGGGCCATCAGTCCTTTTTAGTTGGAGTATCCTGACTGGAAGCTGTCTGGAGCTTCACACCTAAATGCAAGAGAGATGAAACAAAGGCTCAAAGCTTGTTTTCACTTAAAAAGAGAGGCATGTTTTTGTCTCTGTTCAGTCCCTGTATATAAGACATATGCATGCACTGTAAGAAGGCTCAAAATGCTGCTGTCAGGTTTTTCTCCCTTCCCAAATTCTGTTCGGCCTCTCAGCTCCTTATCAAGCTCCACTGGCTTCCTATTGAGAAGCGTACGAGTTTAAAGCACTTCGTATCTCCCATAAGATCCTGTATAAACAAGAAGTGCCAAGTCTGCCTTGATATAATCATATTCCCCTACGAGAGCCTTACGCTCAGCAGACTTGAATCTGGCCTTTGTACCCCGCCACAGAAGAGTGGAAATAGGCAGACATTCCTTTCGGGTCCTAGCCCAAACCCTTTGGAACTCTTTGTTGACTTCACTAAGAAAGACTCAAAATCACTTAAGCTTTCGGAAGCAACTGAAGAGCTGGTTGTTCTCCTCCAAAGCCATTCTCACTTTTCCTCCTCCACTGCTATTTTACATGTGACTAGCACCGGGTAGCCCCTTTCTGGGGGCATCCATGCCCTTTAGAAATGTTTCTAAAATAACATAACATGCCAGATGTGTTGGACTGGCCCTGTATCTACACAAATAGCAATTTAAATACCACTATTTTGTTTTATGTCTTTTATAGCGCTTTAGCACTACTCATCCCAATGCAGAGTGTCAGGGTGCTTTACGCTTTACATCACACATACTCATTATACATTGAAAATAAATAATATATGTGAAAATCAATGTACAGGATGTGTTACATAAGACAGTGAGAGTTACAAGGTGTAGGAGCCACATGTCCCTTAATAGCTCACTGTGCTATATTAGAAGGATTACCTGCTAAACAAATGTGAGGTCTGATCTGATGTCACTTCCTGTGAGGTCATGGCTTGTGATGCCACTTCCTGTGATGCCACGTGTAATGTCACGCGCTGTGATTTCATGCTCCATGATGTCACTTGCACACTGCCTAACTTATTTAGTCCCCCACTCCTGCTCTGGCGCGAAACTGGACAAAGGACATAGGAGTATCCTCCCCTCTGTCCAGCCCCTCCTCTGGGAGGGACCCCTGAGTCGTCCTAACACCTTTCTTAATGGTATAAAAGGGCTTACCTGTGGGTGGGTCCTCAGATTCATCGTGGGACAAGAGTCATGCCTTAAACCACATCACTCTTCAACCATCTGGACACTTCGCTGGACTTCTCCTGGAACCAAGACTGCATCAAGGACACCCAAAGTAATCTCCCTTGGAGTGAAGGAGTCACTCCCCTGCATCTCCAGGCACCGCAATGAAGCTGATCGGTCTGCTGCTCCTGACGTCCCACGGACTTCGAAAGGCTCAGCAACACAGGTGGTGGTTCTGCAACTCCCTCAAGGGCTGACCTGTACTCCCTGCAATTTTGAGGCCAGTATCCCTTGTCGGAACCACTGGAACTGAACCCCTGTGCTCCGCGTTGACTTGCCATTGCCAAGGCTGGTTGGTTATGCACCCCAGAGATCTTTGGGCTACAAGAGGCTTCAGCCTCCAGCATCTCTTCCTGCCAAGATCAGCGTCCTCACCCCATCCTCTGCATGTGGGCCTTCTTCTTTGGAGAGCTGCTCGAGGTCCTCTCACGACTCCTGTGCCTTCGGCCGGTGAGTCCTCTCGAGGGTCTTCTCCTGCTTCAGTGGACTCCCTTGCTTGCTCAGGGCCTGCTCTAACTCTCCTACACTTGGTGAGTCCCTTGGACTTTGCTTGTCCCAACGTTGCTCCCTCATCGTTTTCCACGTCCGTTGCTACTGCCAAGGCTTGTTGGTGCTCCCGCCGGACACCGATCCCTTAGTTCTCGACTTCCAACGTGGGGCAGCTCGTGAACTGCTCCTGGTCTTCCTCAGCATCGTCTGGTTCTCACGGCTGCAGTGACAAGGTCACCGTCATCACTCCTGCATCTTCTGTCATCGGTGCGCATTGCTCTTCTGTGCCTCCAGGTTCTTCTCTTTAAAAATCCACCCTTGGATTCCACCGGACTCTTGCACAGTCTTCGCCAGCGGCATCTTTACTGAAGTCCTCCATTGTGGGCTACTACGTTTTCTGACGTCACTTCGCACCTATGCACCCGGCTTTCCTGGCGTAGGTATCCTGGTTCCTGGGGTATCCACGGGTGGGGTCACACTCCAACCTTCTGTCTTCCACAGGGTTTCTTCAGGGTCCACTGTGAATGGTCCTTTTTCTTCAAAACTGCAACCGCGACTTTCCCGTTGACTTCTAATGAGTACGCGGCTGTGTTTCCACTCTGCACACAGCCTCCTTGGGGTTCCTGGGTACTTACCTTGGGTGGTTCCTCGTTTCCCGTGCTCTTCTGAGTCCCCTGGTCCAAGTCCTGACTTCGGTCGCAGTTCGCATTCCACTTTCTTAGTATATGGTTTGGTCTCCCCCTGGAGACCACTGTGTATTGTTCTTACTTACCTGTTTGCAATTGAAGTATCGTGTGTACTTGTGTTGATATCTCCTGGTACGAGATATGCCAATGTGTTAGTGAGTGTTGTGTAATAAATAGATATATTTGTATAGCTACACTGTGTGGTTCTTTTTCATTTAACCTACACTACATGATTAGATCTGGTAAAACAAGCTGCTTGTGAATATCAAAGGGAGAGAGAGGAACATGAAAGCTAGTTCACTTCCCCTAAAGATATATGAGTAATCAACAAGAACTAGCCTATGAATGAAAGCGGTATATGTGTTTCTCAAGTAGAGGAAACGTCTGTTTCTTATGAAAGCCCTCACCCACCAAATGGCTAGTTCTTGTTGATTACTCAAAACAAGCTGCTTAACACTCCTCTGGACTAGGCCTGAAGGCTGCTCTCCACAGCTACCACTTAGAGAGCGTTCTAAGGTTGTCTAAGACCACTAAAACTACCATAAGGGTTGTCTGGATTAGTGCAAGGTGCTTCACTTAAATAAGTGTGCACCATATACTAAGCCAGCCTCTTACAACTACTCATTAAATCCTGGACAGAGTTACCAGCACTTCTCAGCACTATGGCTATACATTTAATAGGACATACTGACACTTCTCAGGAGCAACAGGGTTCTGTAAATACTGAGTACCTGCTCTTCTATATTTCCATTTAAAGCACTGGGCATAGCCAATAGATTTCGTCTACAAGACAGCTTTTGTTTGTCAATGTTTTTAGTCATGTTGTACAGGATCATTCTGTGCTGCATGGCTGAAAGTAAAAACAAATGCTATGAGGTAGCCAGCGCCGGCCGCGTCAGCGTTTTTTAAATTGCTGGCAGGACACGAGGTAGGGGGGTAACACAGAGGGAGGAAAGGAAGGCACTTTACATGAGTACAAGTCGCACTTCTAAAGCATTGGTAGGAACCGCTGGCACAGCGGTTCCTGTCAATGTTTTATGCAGTTTGGTGCAGGGCTCCGTCAACATGACGGAGACCTGCACCAAACTGTTTTCTTTTTTCTATTCAAAAGAAAATGCATCCCTCACCATTGGATTCCTCCCCCATGGTGAGGGGGTGCATTTAAACATTTTCACTGCTCTTTACTGCTAGGAGTTTCCTGGCGGTGAGGGCATAAGTCCGGGGTACTCATGGGTGGACGGCATCCACCCACTATTTTTACAGGGTGGACCCCATTCCCCAGAAGCTGGTCCCCAGTGAAATATGCTTAATTTGTCCTGGTGTAATTTGCCAACACTGGGACACGTTTAGCAGCACCTGCAATTGACTGCTTTGTGTTTCGAGCAGCAACATGCAGACGGTGAGGGGCTTTCTTATTTGAGGTTTGAGCTGGGCCCAAAACAAAGTCCAAATTTAAGGGATCATCAGCCCTTCTCTTGTTTGAGTAGGATCCTGTCTGGGAGCTACACTTAGACGCCAATACAATCGAGGGGAAAAAATGCACTTATATGGAAACAATTGGCTCATTTACGTTTCAACGCCTACAGATTTGTATTCTCTGTTTATTAATGATGTGTTTAAATTATATGGCTGCAATTAGAAAAGCGCATTGACTATCATGTTATGTTCACCTTACGAGGCGCTGCAATGTTTTCACCAAGAGTGAAAACTAACTGTTTTATATGTTAGTGAAAATGTATATTTTAAACAGCACGTTTTTTTATCAAACATGCGCTCTAAACCATCTCTTCTACATGAATTCATTAAACCTGTACGATTGAGAAGCTGGTTGTTTGCAGATTTATTTTTAACATAATATGGCTGAAATTATGTAATGATTCTTCCTTTAATCGGTTTTACAGCACTTGGCACTTTAATGGACTTTATTGTCTAAATAAAGTGTTTTTTTGATTACCACTTCACAATCACAAGTACTTAAGTGAAACTACGATTTGGAGAGAAGCTTTTAACTTTTTTGTTACTTTGTTCAATCCCTTCATATAAGAGATATGCATCCACTGTAAGAATGTCAGATCTATCGGTCTGTACAAGTATTTACAATATTGATCTTCTAAATACCACTAATATTTTTACATGTAATTCCTTTATAGCGCCAGACATCTATTTGAAGGGTGTCAGATCGTTTTACATTACACGGAGACACGTTATACATTGACAATAAATCATACAAATGTATAATTTAATGTACAGGATGTGTTACATATCGTCCTTACTGGTAGGCTTTATATGGTAAGAGTGCATTGCCTGAGAAACATAAAGCCAGGATTTAAAACATAACGCAATGCTTGGGGTTGTCTGTACTAATAAGACTTTATTAGTAATTAAAGACATTTTAAGCAGCCTAATGATAATGACATTGAGAAAAAACAATAAGGTCTAATCTAGGCCAGTGAAATTATATGGCAGGAGAGGACAAAATTGTAAATTATTTTATTTTTATTTTTTAATAAATCTTTTTATTGAACAAATAATCAGCCCATCATTACAATCAAGAATCGGTAAATCAACGCACTTGGCAGCTTCCAGAGCAAGTATACAGTATTACATTCATTAAGGAAAGGTCGTCGACCCAGCATTTATACTGTTGTGTGACTGCTGTACTATTCCTCCCCGCGTTCGTGTCTTCACTAACCCTGGGCGAAGTGCTACGCTACGCTCGCGTAGTTTGCGAAGTTTGCGCTACTTCGCACAACGCGAATTGCACGTAGCACAGTGCAAACACGCGTAGCGTAGCGTAGCGTAGTGTCACGGTCATTTTTGCTTGCTCGCGGTCCTCAACGTCAAGTTGGCGACCGTGAGCAAGCAAAATGTCATCCCGGCGAGACTTTTTCCTCGTTCGCGATCAGCAACATCAAGTTGCCGATCGCGAGCGTGGAAAATAAACCTCCGGCGAGATTCTCAACGCGGGGAGGTCAGGTTTCTCATTGCGAGTGGTCGCGTATGCTCGCGACCGCTCGCGATGAGAAACTACCAGTCCGCGTTGAAAGCTGCCGCTCGAGTAAAAATCTACTCGAGCGGCAGTAAAGACAGCTCGCACTGTGCAAGTTGCCGTTTTCAATGATTGCACAGAGCGGACAAGCATCCGGCACTGTGCAATCATTGCGAACAGTGCGCTACGCAGTTCGCGTAGTGCTACGCAAAGCTTGCGTAGTGCGAACTGCACTTGCGTAGCTTCGCGAAGCATTACTTCGCGAACTACGCCCAGCCTTAGTCTTCACCCGTCTAAGATCTGTACTTTTCCCATGGGTTCCATATTTTATCCCATTTTTTGGGGCATCCTTTGCTTTGATATACAGCTTTTTTCTGCCAAACAGCACCAGTCCAGGTTTTGTTTCCAACTAGAGAGCTTTGGTGGGTCCTGTGCCCCCACAACCTTGCTATGTTGCGCTTTGCCACCCATGAGGCCAGTGTGAGCCAAGTTTTCATGTGTGAGGGCCACCTGGACTCGCCCGTGATGCCCAGTAAATGCCAGCGAACATCTGGGGGTATGCGTATGCCCAGCACTTCAAACATTGCCCCAGCCACCCTAGTCCACTCTACGCCGGAATCAACAAAACCCTGCTACACAAGCTCCAAACCATCCAGAACACCGCAGCCAGACTCGGTCCCTCGGAACCCCACGACACAAGCACATGACCCAGCATCTACGAGACCTCCACTGGCTCCCCATCGAGAAGAGAGTAACCTTCAAACTACTCCCCCACGCCTACAAATCCCTCCACAACATCGGACCCAAATACCTCAACGAAAGAGTCTCCTTCCAGGTACCCAAAAGTAACCTCCGCTCCGTCGACCTCGCCCTGGCAGAGACCCCACGCATCCGCAGGACCAGAGCAGGTGGAAGAGCCTTCTCCTACGTCGCAGCAAAGACCTGGAACGAGCTCCCAGTCAACATCAGACGGTCCCCCACTCTGCACACCTTCAGGAAGAGCCTCAAGACCTGGCTCTTCGACTGATCCGGAGCTGCACTCCCCCCCCAGCGCCTTGAGACCCTCACGGGTGAGTAGCGCGCTTTATAAACACCTGATTGATTGATTGATTGACTCATAGTAGGACGCAATGGCCTCGGCTATGTCTGCTCCAGATCCTCGCTTTGTGCCGTCTTTCATACGAATTTCTGCGACCCAGTTGCGCTCTCTATCCCTCTTTTCTAGCCATGCAATGAACTTGTTGGCCTTGTTCCCTGGGTTGTACAGCCGCCTCTCTGTGGCTATTGCATGTTGACGCGTTGCATCTTCCTCCAGATCCCTAAGCTTCCTTTGTTTAAGGCGTACTGTGTGCCTCAGCCCGGAGTCATCTGATTCGTCGCACTGTATCGTTCATTCTAGAATGTCAATCTCGTGTTCCAACTTTTCACACGTGGAGCGCCTCTCCTTCTTGAGCCCCCCTATCGTTGCTTTTATATATCTCCTGGCCACCACTTTATATGCCTCCCATAGGGTGCAATGTGAGTCGACCGACCCCATGTGTTCATCAAAATATTGCTGCGTTTGCTCTCTGAACTTGTCTTGAAACTCTCTATTCTGGAAGTGCCAGGGTGCTATACGTCGTGGCATGGTGTGGTTCCCGGTTGGGCCCTGGAGCAGAGCTTCAATCGGTGAGTGATCAGCTATGCCTCTTTCTGTGTGCTGTGCCCCGCAGAAGTGTCCCACATGCATACATTGTGTGAAGAGGTAGTCCAAACGTGACCCGCTGCCATGTGCAGCGGAGATATGCATGTATTGTCTACTGGTCGGGTTGTGTAGTCTCCATAGGTCCGACAAGCCCATCGCCTTCGCAAATGCCCGCAGGGGCTCCGTCTCCCCTACCCGGGCAGGGACTGTCATCTTGTCTAAATCGTGCGACATTACTGCGTTCATGTCCCCTCCTAGTATGAGCCCTCCAGGAGACATGCCTAGTAGTGTTTTGCTTAGCTCGGGGTAGGTCGCTACGTGCAACTTTGGTGGGATGTATGTTGAACATAAATTTAGATTCCGCCCTTCCCATGCCCCAGTCAGAGCCACAAATCTGCCCAGAGGGTCCTGCCAGATGC
Source organism: Calotriton arnoldi (assembly GCA_963921515.1). Lineage (NCBI taxonomy): Eukaryota > Metazoa > Chordata > Amphibia > Caudata > Salamandridae > Calotriton > Calotriton arnoldi. Next base: position 48,659 of record CAWUFW010005190.1, read on the forward strand.
AGCCCTGTATCAGGGGTACCGAGTTTTAACCAAGATCGCCAAACCCTGGGAACCTGACGTAAAACCTGCATGAGCTATGAGAGTGTAACCGAATCTATTTAGTGCTAGGTATTGATTGCCTCACAGGTGCATCTCCTGGAGAAGGACCAGGTCAGGAGAGTGCATACGTAAGTATTGCAGGACCATAGTCCACATAATTTTGTCCCCTAAGCCATTCACATTCCATGTCAGGACTTTCAGTGTGGTCTTAGACTGGGGTGTCTTAACTGTGGTCAGGTGTTTGGTGTCTGGATTCCCGATCCCTTCGCCCTCCCCAATCCTCCGCCCACTAACTGCCGCCCGGTGCATCTTGCCTGCGATGATGGGTCAGTATGTAAATCATAATCAACATATAACAAACCTAACCTTGAAATTTGTGAACTAATCCCCCTTGTAGTAACCCCCTCCCTGCTACCCTGCACCATAGGTTTAGAACTACCAACTTCCCCAATTCGCAGAGCGCCTGTCGCCCAAATAGAACCATATTAACAACTTGGGGTCGGCTGGCTCCGCCACTCGTGTATATGCAGCAGCCCTCCCGCCCTCATTGCATCAGTTAGTTAAACAGGCATTTTGAGTTTTGTCTAAGTTGTGGACCCTACTTCAATGTCTTGCTTTGGACGTCAGAGGAGCCCCTGTTACCTGTTGTGTCCCTCGGTGCCCCTTTCGCGTCTTGAATTGGACGCGGTCACCAATCTTACCATCACTGTAAGGGACTTCCCCGTGCCCTCCCCACCCCCCTTCTCATTTGGTCAGCTCCCGGGTGTCAGTTCCTGAGAGGTGGTCCGCTTCTGTCGCCTCGGTGTGGATTCTCCTAGGGGAGGCATGCTTCCGGTCCTCGCGCCGCTAATTAGGTCCCCGCCGCAGTTGCCGGTTGGTCTTTCACCCTCCTTTGAGCCATTCCCATACCTCATCAGATGATGTAAAGTACCAGGATTTGCCATTGTCCAGGACTCTGAGCTTGGCTGGGAACAGCATCATGTATTTGAGGTTTTCAGTCCGCAATGTTCTCTTGACTTCATCAAAGGTGCGTCGTTGCTGCTGGACCATAAGGGTGAAGTCCGGGAAAAACCGAATTGATGTATTTTCATATGGCAGGTCGTCCCTCACTCGGGCCGTCTGTAGGATAACGTCGCGGTCCCGGAAGTTGAGGATCCGCATGATAATGGTCTGCGGTGGGGCTCCCAGTTTCGGTGGCGGTATCGGTGCTCTGTGCGCTCTTTCCACAGAAATAAAGTTCGACAGGTGCTTAAGTTGGAGGTGGTTAAGTATGAGGTCTTCCAAGAATAGTCCCGCGTCGGGGCCCTCTGCCCCTCAGGCACCCACACCATCCTATTGTTATTCCTTCGGGCCCGTCCCTCCTGGTCCTCAAGCTTTGCCACCAGTACCTTGTGGTGATGTGTGAGTTGCTGTATCCGCTCTTCCATTTTTTGGTGGTGACTTGTAGGTCAGTGATATTTGTTTCAGCCACCACAATTTTTTCGGAAGTCTTGTTCATATCTGTTCTCAGGAGGTTCACTTTCATTGTGACCTTGTCCATTTTGGACTCCAGAGTCGTTCCCAGCTCCCGGATCGCTGCCATGATTGCCCCCAGTGAGGGCGTCGCCGGCTCCTGGGTTCCTTGTGCTATTGCGCCTTCAGCCATAGTCACCCTGGGCACTGTGTATTTATCGAGCTTTTTGGTCTGAGACGGGGGGCGCCCTTCGGCCGCATTTTATTCCCTTCCTCTGGGAGAGGGGGTGATGCTCCTGTGTCCCGGATCAGGCCCCTTCAATGGGCCAGAGATTTCAGCGTCCACCCGCAGTGTCCATAATACCCCCCTCCATGCCACCCAGGCGTCTGCCACTGTTGTGGGCTTGGCCAGGAATAACCACAGTGCCACTCACCAGGCTCCGTGCGTCGCAGGATCTGGCCTATGCGATATTGTGTGCACTCGCTTGGAGGCCTGTCTGCACGGGAGCGGCCGCCGACACACACAACGGGGCGATCTGCCCGATCTCTTCCGCCCTGTCTGGCGTCCTCACTTGTCACATCGGAAAGGGGGTGCAGCGGGAAGATCAGCTGTCTATTTATGATGCCACCCCCCAGGGGCCTCGCAGGTATCGGCTGAGAGAGTGTCCCCCGGCCTCCGCCGCTGTGCTGGGGCCCCATCACGGCCCAGCCCCGATCTCCGCTGCAGGCAACGCCGGACTCCCCTGCGACCCCTGCTCCTTAGGGTCAGGTGATGTGTCCTCTTCCACAATGGGGTCAGCGGCCACCACAAACTTCAGACGGCCGTCAGCAGGCTCCAACTTCCGGCACTGTTCCGGAGCCGCCGATCTGAAGCCCACAACCTTGGCCAATCACAGCGGGTCTCCTTTCCCGGCACATACTCCGGGCCGCATCTCGATCCTTCAGGCCCACTGTTGGTGGGCTCCCTGGGGCACCGAACACAGCCCGCTTCAGTCCGGGGTGATACCCCTTGTCAGCACGGGTACCCCGATGATCTCTGCAGTATAGGGTTGGGTAGATGGTGTCGGATTTTGGCGAGAGCGAGAGGGCCGCCGCAGCGCTTTCTCGCTGCGCGGCCATCTTGGCTGGCGCCATGCCCCAGGAGAGGACAAAATTATGCAGCAGGGTTGACTAAGTTATGCGGCAGGAAAATGCAAATTATGCACATGATGTGGCACATTTTGTGATACCATTACTTCATTATTTTGTCATTTCTACACATGGTAGCACTGTCTGGTAAAGATTTCACCCTATTAGTATCAGCTTTTGATTCGTTTGAGCTAGTAACACATTTTATTTGGGTTAAAATCTGCAGATTATGCAGCAGATGATGGATTATGTGGCAAGTGCGGCAAATCCACAATCATACAGCAAATGCTGCTGGAGAAGAATCACATAAATCCAGTTGCCCTGGTCTAAACCCCTGCCTTGCAGTTTGCTTGCAGGTCCTTGATGCCGGTTCATAGCTTACTGTGCTTTAGTAGAAAGATTGTGACACTGTAAAGTAATTGACCTGGGACTGGCAAACATGTGGGAACTTCACAGATATACCAACTGCAACACCAAAAATGCAATATATCTAATAACATATTCATGTAAGCTAAGATGCGTCGGAATGACGACTAGGAAGATTAAAACAAGGGTCAATGAAGATAGAAGCACCATTCGTTGCAGAACAGCAACAAGAAACTTGACAGCCCATTATTTGGAAAAAGAACCACCAACCAAATGCATTGGAATGGATCATACATGAAAACATCAGAGGGCCCAAATATTGAGAACCGCCTCTTCGAGAGAGAATAAAGATGGATTTTTAGACCCAAGACTGACCGAAATGGGCTTAATGATGATATTCTGTGAATCTCTGTCATAGCACAGGTCCACATGCAATAGATTTGACACCACCTCTAACTTACATCATGCAAGGGTACTATCAACTGGTTGCTTGGGGGGCTGTCATTAATCAACACCACGTGAAGTCCTTTCAATCTAGGTATAACCCACTAGACATTGGTCTCACGTTGATAAAAAAGCACAGATATATTTATTAGCTGCTATTAATGACATCTTTCGCAATTATTCTTCTTTTTGAATTTTATGTATGTGGTTCATACTTCCTCTATGTTTAACATTGAATTCTTGAGTAATGTTCTCACAAGGATGCATTTCCTGTCATTGCACACCACCAGCCTTGTCATACTATGGTGTCTATTCTAGTGTGAGAATGAATTACTCATTTCCCATAATAACAATGCATCACCAGCTATGACCTCATTTTTGCACAACACCCCATTTTTGTCTGCTTGTCTCTGCAGCTATTGAAATGTCAAAAGAAATGCCTCTTGTTAATCCTTTATGAGATCCGTTAAATAGTCTCTGCGGATAGGACAAGCCAGCTGCACGTTTTCTGGACGCTCTTGTACTTGGTTATCTGCGACCGCTCGCGTTGAGAAACCGTCTGTTCGCGTTGAGAAAGCTTCCACTCGGTTAGAAGATCTACTCATGCGGCAGAAAGGAAGCAGCGCCTGCTTGCGCTGTGCATGGTGCTGTTCGCGATAATTTCACAACGCGGACAAACACCCGGCACTAAAAATGATCGCAAACGGCATTTTTCTAACCCACTCCGCCGCTTGCGGAGCTCCGCATAGCGCGGCGGAGTTATTTTGCACTTCGCGGAGTTTCGCGTAGCAGAACTCCGCGAACTTTGCCCAGGCTTAGGTGGCATACAGTGGAATGCTGTACAAATGATATAGTATATACTAGACTAGCGTATAGCGGAGTAACATACAGTGGTGTAGCGTACACTGAAAAGGCGTAGAGTGGAGTTGCATACAGTGTAACAGCATAGGGTGGACTGGTGTAAAGTGGAGTTGTGTACTGTGTATTAGCGTTGAGTGGAGTAGCGTAGAGCGGAGTGTTGTACAGTGGAGTTGCATGGAGTGTTACAGAGTATAGCGGAGTAGCGTACAGTGGACTGGCATATAATGGAGTTGTGTAGACTGGAGTAGTGTACAGTGGAGTGGGGTAGAGTGCAATACAGGTGTCTCCAACCAGTCGATCCGAGCTACCAGTAACTCCCAGATATTTTCTGAGTAGCTCACAGCCTTGAGTTCATTTTTAAATAACTGCAGGGTAACATTTTCCTTTTAAAGTTAAGGGAAGGCAAGGGAAGGCTGTGTTTATTTTACATTATTATTATCAGGCTGCAGATAGCAGTGCCTGATAATGAGCAATGCTCAGTCAGATTTATGACCCAGACTGGGGCACAAAGGTGAGGAATTGAAGAATGGAAGCTCTGAGGTATTTAACTCTTTAAGAAGAGTCTTAACTCTTAAACAAAAGCCCTTTGCAACTCAATATTGGAGCATGAGAACACAATGGTGTTTCTGAATGCTTTTAAATGGGAGAAAATTAAAATTAAAAGTTATCTTAGTGATTAAATTAACTCTTCATTTTAATTTTCTCCCATTTCAAAGTGCTGTAATTACAAACAGCAAGCCTCCTGCTCCCAGTGGCCAGTTGATACTGCCCTATATGTATAACTGAAAAATACAGTAATTGTTTTAAGTGGGAGAAAGTTAAAGTGCAGAAAAATGTACTATACTTTGAACATTTTTGCAGAACATTTTTCGGCACTTTAAATTTCTCCCATTTAAAATAAAATGGTTGTATGTTTGTGTTATACATGTAACTGTGCCACATATGGCAAAAGGTATGTCCCAGGTCACAAGTACATACAACTGACTCTCAGTCACCCATACACATATATCCATTCATACGCACACATGTTCATACATCCTCAAAGACCACACTCTCGCTGACACACATGGCAGCCCTGTCATAGTACCCCTAGTCAAAGTATTTTTTCAAACCATAGTATCTGGCTCTATGGACATTAGCCTTAAAATAATGAAGCTGGGCGTGGGGTGTCGGGTAACAATGCGCAAGTTGTTTAGCCTTCAGCAGCTTACGATGATTTTCACTGATCACAAGTAGCTCTCACTACAGAAAAGGTTGGAGACCCCTTGTGTAATAGCATACAGTGGAGTGGGGTACATTGGAGTGGGGTCCAATAGAACAGTGCAGAATGAAGTGGCGTAGAGTCGAGTGCCATACACTGGAGTGGCGTAGAGTGGAGTAGCATACAGTGGAGTGGCATACAGTGGAATAGCATACAGTGTTGTAGAATAGAGTGGAGTGGCATACAGTGGAATAGAGTAGAGTGGCGTATAGTAGAATGGCGTAGAGAATAGAGTATAGTGGAGTAGCGTCCAGTGGAGTGGTGCTGAGTGGAGTGACGTAGACTGGAGTGGTGAACAGGTGCCTTGCGAACAGTGTAATAACGTAGAGTGGAGTGGCGTAGAGTGGAATCTCGTACAGTGGAGAGGCACAGAATGGAGTGCCGTAGAGTAGAATAGCGTATAGTGGAGTGGCTACAGTGGCGTGGGATACGGATGTATGTGAAATTTAGCAGCAATGAGGATTATGGTGTGCAGAGTAATGCAACATAGCGAATTGCGCTGCCTTGCGTTTCTCCAGATTTATCAATCGACGCAGGATCACGCATGATGGCTCTTGCGTTCCTTTGTAAATCTGACTTAAGTATTGCATTGCCCATGCAACACCATGAGTGAGGCAAGGGTACCTGTTGCAAAGTCATCCTGTGTCCTCTGGGCACCCTCAGCAACTTAGTGACTGACAGCGTACTGGTGGTATACTGTCTCTGACTGACCCTGAGGGATCAGGGTTGTCATGTTCGATGGTTGCCAGGAACTATTCTCTCCTTGGTAAGAGGAGATTCTAGTGGCACTGTGAGCTAGTTGGTACAAAGGCCAACATACCCGGTGGGGGTGTTCAGAGTCAGTCTGACACCAATCCTACAGTGTATGTTATCTAAACGTGCAGATCCTGTATACTTTCTATAGGAACTACAAGACATGGCGCCGCCAACGTTGGTTGGGTACTTATTTAACAGTAGAATCTGAGTAGTTCAGTCATGCTATTCTCAGAAATCCCTATTCACAAAACACCAGAGACGTCTGGAGTGGGTGGGCAGCAAACTCCGCCACAGATGAGTAGGCGAAATATCCTATTTATTGGCTGTTGGTTAATCAATCTTGAAGGACACAGTGTTCCTAAAAACTGTGCTAAACACCTTATCTTAGTTACCTTGAAAAAATTCTTCTTCACTTAAAACAATGACTGAAGATGCAGGCAATGCGGAGAAAGTCGTGCAAAATTTGCACCTCTCAGACAAAGAAGAAAATGCAGATGCAATTCAGATTGCAGAAAATGTTAGAAATGCAGTCACCCTGAAGGCTGCTTGCGCATGGTTTAACACTTAGAGGTGGCATAGTAGCTTTACGTGATTGAGGCACCACCGAATCATACAGAACAGAGGTATTTTATTCATGGGTTACATTCCCAGCAGCAAATGCAAGAACAAAAACTTTTCATTTTTACACAGAAGATGAACCACCAGTGGAATATTGTCCGTATGAGGACATTGAGGTTCCGCTCACGTACCAGGAACACTTATACTGGTTTAAAGGTGCCCTACCCCATACAAGAAGAAGAGTAAGACTCGGCCCGCTCAGGAGAGAAGGGGCAACATGGCCAATATTAGCAGCCTACACACCACATCCTGACATAGAAACAATGCCAGGAGCAGACTTACTCATACTTCACAAAGAATTAATAAAACTTTACAGAAACATGACGCAATTCGTCATGAGGACACTTACAGTCCAGCCAGCAATGGTGACAACGAATACAGCTAACATTCAAAACACAACAACTAAGATTACACCACAAACGTTACAAGCAGTAATGGGTAAAATGCCTGCAAAACGTGAACAAATGCCATTCTGGATAGCTCAGAAAATAACGCAGCTAGAAGCAGTATTCCCAAATACCAGCGCGTATGAAAAGCACAGAATGCTGACAATCTGCTTGCCCATGGGGATAACACCACAGATAAAGGATTGTACCTCTTGGGGTACAGTTTTCGCTGCCATATGTACCAGAACTCATGGTATACCCTCCTTAGCAGTAATACCAGATATATTAAGACAAATACAAAATGAGTACGGAGCAGAGCCTGCTCTGAACTTAGGGATGAAGTTACTAGGTAACTATGCCCAGGTATCAGCCATAATATTAGCAAATATGAAAGGGGAGGCAGCATCAGTGGCTATCCGCCAATGCCTAAGGGAATTCAGTCCTTTACAACAGGAACATGAACTACCTAAAATAATTGAAACTGTGTATGCAGAATTAGGCAGGGACAGTTTGGGTGGAAAAGCATTAAAACCACAACTGATGGGTAGTCCCGAGAAGGAGACCTTCAAGCAGACACCTGCTTCTTCTAAAAAGAAGTGGGACAATAACAAAAAACAAAAAGTTTAAGAAAACAGATCTCAATCCAGAGGTAGATCTCCTCCACAGGAACAGTCCAAAAGGAGGTACAACCTTAGGAATAGGGATAATATTAAGAAACCTGAAAGGTATCAGGATACTGATACACGTTCCTCTCGTTCCTTTCAGGGTTCAACGAAAAACTCAGAGAGAGCAGGACAGTCAGACAGACAAGAAGAGCGTACAAAGTCCAGAGACAAGCAACACGCTCAAGAATATACTTCCAAAAAGAAGATAAACCAAAACAAAAACCACAGTTCAAAAAGAAGAAGGTTGCAGGTCTAAAGATCAGACATGCCCAGAATTCTGAGGACTCGACTACTGAACGGGGAATGGACTCTGACGATGCTAGACAGTGCGGCAGAAGTAACAATAGCTCGCCAGAACCTGATGGAATTTCTGGTGACAGCGGACTTGAATGATTATATCACGGTGGAAACACCTGATACTAGGGTGTGTCACACATAAATTGTATGAAATAACACTCCAAATGGAGGGGTACAAATGCAGGACAGTTAGAGGTCTCTTTTGGGAGAACCTAACGTTTGGCTATGACATTTTGTTAGCTGAACAAGATTGGCCGCCAGCATTCGTCATGGATTGCCCTATGGGAGAAACGGTAATTTTACCAGCATTTTCTGACCATGTTCCCAAATATTTAAAATATACATATGCGCGGGAGTGGGCAATAGCCCAGGCCCCGGCATTATACAAAAACCATGTTGGATGGGATGAAGATTCAACCCACCACATAATTCCATTGAAAATTACTCCAACTGCACAAAGGCAGTATCCAATATAGCAAGAAGCTAAAAAACAGGTGAGGGAGATCTTAGATCAACTTGAATACCAAAGAGTGATTGAAACTTGCACCTCTCAAATGAATAACCCTTTGTTTCCCGTATCAAAACCGGACAACACATACCGTCTAGTGTTGGATTACAGACATTTAAACACTTGCACTAAAACATTTGCAGAAAAAATACAAAACAACACTAGATATCTCAAATGGATTTTTTTGCCAAAATATAGCGCCTGAGAGCAGATATTTGACAGCATTCTCAGCGCTGGGGTCCCAGCGTCAATTTTGTCGACTCCCCCAGGGGTATAAGAACAGCCCTGAGTTGTTTTCGGCTAGGGTAACTGAATTACTGCAAAATCTGGATGAGGAGGCATTGTCCTACGTAGATGATATTTATCTGAAGGATGATGACCTGGAGGAACACTTGACCAGGGTGAGCACCATAATTTTGGGGTTCGCCTCTGAGGGTTACAAATTCAACTTTAAAAAATCAAAAGTAGCCCACCTTAATGTCCTTTTTCTAGGATATGAGCTTTCAAGTGAAGGAAAAAGCCTCGCAGCTAACTTTTTAGAAAAGTGCGCGCTGCTCCAACCTCCAAAATCATTAAAAAATGTACAATCAATCCTGGGATGCCTGAACTTTGGCAGAACATACATTTTAGATTACGCGGAAAGAGTAAAACCTTTCTACAATTTGATAAAACCTGACTTTTCTGTTAGACAGTGGACACAGGAACACACAGATACTCTTTGTTCCTTACAAGCTGACATGATAGCTTCAAAACACTTACAGACACGCGTAAATGTACGCAACCTGGTGATCCGTGTAGTTGCGTGTCAAACTGGGTACACCTATCTAACATATAATGAAGGTGAGACAGTACCAATAGCATACAAATCACATTTGTACACAAATGCTGAGATGCGTTTTGCATCAACTGAAAAAATTCTAACAGCAGTACAGACTGCTGTAGTCAGAGAAAGAGCCCTGGCTCAAGGGAAACGTATAATAGTCGTTACCCCAGTTCCAGCCTTAGAAGCTGCGACAAAGGCAAGCGTTCCCAACGCTAAAGCTTTACATCCAAGATGGATACAATGGGCTAATTCTCTCACTGCAACAGATGTAGAATACAGGTATGACCTAAATCTAAAAACACAAGCATTTCTGCAATACGAACAAGAATATCCTCTACCAAATGAAATAATGCCTCTAGATCAGTATGAATATATAATTTATACTGACGGTTCGGCTCAACCGGCCACAGGGAGTAAACAGCAATACAGCGCCGCGTGTGCTATCATTAAAGGATGCATGCAGGATGGAAAGTTTCACGCGAAGTGTTCAAAAACACAGCCTCTAGGAGACTGTACGACGCAGCTGGCAGAATTAAAAGCACTAATACTGGCACTGGTAAATACGGATCGAGAATTCCCCACACTAATCGTGTGTAATTCCTTCTACTGTGTACAGTCATATAACTAATATTTACATCACTGGGGACAGAATGGGTTTAAAGATGCAAAAGGTGGCACAGTTAAGCACAACACGCTATGGGAACAGGTAGTGGAGTTGAAAAACGAATTACCAAGGGCTCACGTGATACATATAATGAGTCATCAACGTGGTGGCGTTCACGTTGAAGGGAATTCATTGGTTGACGAAGCCGCAAAGGGGGCTGTACTCACGGCTTCCGTAGCTGCAATCACTCGTTCAAGAACGAGAATAGACGGTGAGATAATGGTTGCGATTATTGCTACACGCAATAACTCAGCAGTACCGAAAAGGTTTCCACTCAAATACTCCTACAAGTTAGATGCAAACAATGTTCCATTTGCTCAAATTCCTGGAGTGGGGGATAGAGTAATACCAAATATGGATCGTAGGTTAGGAATAATTCTAGCAGCACACGAGGGTATAGGGTCTGCACATGCAGGAGTTACAGCAACTGTTTCTCTATTGAAACAGCGCTAATGGTGGCCAGGACTAAGAAAGCAGAGTAGGGACTACGTCTTGAAATGCGACATCTGTCAGCAGATAAAAGGCTCCACAGTAACACATCCAGTGCAGACACCATTACTAATATAAGACAGACCACTGGCGTGTGTTTATTTGGACCACTGTGGCCCCTTACAATCTGATGGGGCTTACAAATATATCATGGTTGCAGTGGATTCCTGCTCTAGGTTCCTATGGGTGTGGCCCCAGTGCTCGGCTGACGCTCGAACTGTTATAAAAGATTTGCGAGTCTTTATAGGGACATACGCAATTGGCACATTACATTCTGACCGTGGACCCGTGTTTAGCTCTAGGGCTTACAAGGAAGCCGTGGGAAGTTTGGATGTAGCATTGCGGTACTCCTCTCCGTACCATCCCGAGGGAAATTCGGTCGTGGAGTAGAAAAACTGGGACTTAAAGCAGTCATTAACAGCTAGAGTATTAGGCTCGGGTGGAAATTGGGTAAAACATCTGTATGGAGTTCAAAGGGCATTAAATAATCAGCCAAGAAGCTCTCTAGGAGGTGTCACTCCTTATGAGGTCCTATTTGGGGCAAGAATGTGGGTACCTGATCTTGATTGTGAAGGCACAGTGGCGGATGATAAGGACCTAAATGAATCCAGGGCACTACAGAGTAATGTCCAGGTGAAAAGGACCGCCACTGGGGAACAAAAAGTGTCACGGCAAGACCTGTCTGGATCCCTAAAGTTGGGGATCTGGTCAGAGAGAAAATAACGGACAAAAAAGAATTTGAGGCATCATACAGAAAGCCTGAACCTGTCCTGGCAGTTGAAGGAACAAGAAAAGTACTTCTGCCACCTCTTGCCGGTAAAAAGGAGAAAAGATTTGTCTCAATTGATCTGATCAAACCACACTATGTGGCCGATACTGAGTAGTAGGCTGTGTGGACTCCGGAGTAACAGACACCCTCCTCTCACAACTATACAAGAAGTTCAAACAGAAAAACTCATCACGTTTGAAGGGTCATCTACACAGAATGATGGACTATGCAACAATGCGAGGGAACTCATTCCTCTTGAAACTGAAACTCAAAATGAGAACTTAACTGAAAGACAAATTTGAATTCGACCAAACACGGATATCTACGTCAACATGCCCCAATAAAAGCAAGCTACAGTTTCCACAAAACCTGCGGAATTACCGAAAATTGATCGAACTGCATCTGGCTTTTTCATTGACTTTGATACTTTTTCATTTGATTCAACTGAACCTGAAACAATGCCAGCCCAAAAATCTCATCTACAGCGATTCAAAGATTTTCTGAACTTTCTTAAAAAGACTTACGTGGTATCACCTTGGGTGGAACTCTGGGTAACTACTGGGGTACTTTTCTTTCTTTTCTGGATAGGCCTAGTAACTGTCTTTAGTATGCTTATTAATGGAACTTATCTTCGAGAAAGTTCTGCAGCACAAAAAGTGAATGTGATTCTGAAACCACATCTATCATCACATCGTGAAAAAAGAGACCTATCATCAGTGAACATTACAGCAGTTCCTATACCTGACGGTATAGTATGGGACAAGGTTGATTACGATATATTTGGCCCGACCGAACTTTTAAAAATACCACATTTATTTAAAATTTCATTGAGTGATATCATTACCTCCAGTACATTTTCCGATGATTGGGATTATGAAACTGTAAAAAACAGGGCACATCAGACTTTGAAACAATGTATTCCTATCAACATTATGGTCATCACTTTCTGCATAAGTCTGCTAATCCCAGAAATGTTTTCACATACCACCAATGGGAACATTGCCCAACACCGCCGAAAAGCAGTTCAAAAACATTTGCACAGAAATTTCCGTATTTTTCAGGGTTTAACAAATCAGACCCGGCCTCATATTATTATTAGGTTGCACCAACACCAGCACGGAAAAATATGTTGACAAACACCAAACAGATTTATTCTGCTACCTTTATTGCCCAATTGTCTAAACAGGGTTTCGACTTATGGAAAGACATCATAGACTTAAAATCGGTCTGGGGTACCAGAGACTGGCAGGTACAGGGAACAGATGCACTATTTAGAGCATGCCTTATTCCTCAGAAAATAATGTTTTTGAATGAAACGGAGCAACAAACGACCTGTCTTGGATTAGGCAGGAACAAAGATTTAAATACACCTCGGATGCCCACACCATCACACACTGAGGGTAGCATAACATCACAAGAAGAGGGTACACTAGATGACGTCATGCGATACAATAGATCAGACCCCGATTGGAAGGGATGGTTGATTTGGCCCGTAGACGCCAATAACTGTCAGGAAAGATTCTTGGGTAAAACTAAAGGATTTAGTATCAAAAGGCCAGATCCACGCTATGTACAGAGACAACAACCAGGGGTAGTGACATCATATAGTGTTGGGAAGTTATGCCTCGATTGGCTAAAAACCTCAACACTTACACATGTGAAACAACACTTATCCTTACTTTCAGAGGATGTGGACCTATGGGATTATTTATTAGGTCCTAGGAAGCCACGTCACAAACGTTTCTATTATGCTGTCTACAATGAAATTTGGAAAATATCACAACAAGAGGCCGCGGAAAGATTACGAGAAATAGATCGTATAAATCTAGAGAAGGCTCCAGCAGTGGTCGACAATGGGTTAACGAGACTAACTTCCAGGATATATTCTCTAGGCAACATTGTATCTTCTACTATTGATATACTGGAACAGGATCTGTCCATATTACAACACGGGCAATCACAATTGTGTTCTATTATATTATTAAGCTGGACGCTGAAATCTTTGCGCGCAGGCTATGTGCCTTGGCGTTTCATAAACAGTACGTCTCTGTTTTCTTCGTACAATCTGCCAGAAAAACAGATAGAAATGGCACAAAGGGGAGCAAAATATACAATGCTTCGTATTGAGAAGCTGGATAGATTAGTATTTACAGTGGCAGAGTCACCATCCACGGAATTGTTAACCACTTAACCGAGGCGGCAATTCCGCGGCGGTGCGGCCGATTAGCGCAGTGGGCGGGGCCGCGTTGGCCAACGGACGTGCGCAGCACTACGGAGGTAGTGCTCGCGACGGCCGTTGGCCGACGAACGCAGCGAAGGGGTTAATCCATGGCCACATAACTCTTCGAGTCACTACCTTTCAATTACAATATTGCCTTGAACAAATGCAGGCAGGCAGATATGAAGAAATGGGTAGGGAATTCATTAAGGAATCTTGGGAATTGCCGTACAGATTTCGATGCCGGAGTGGGGAAAAAGAAGTGTTTCTAAACAGTACTAACTGCGAGAATACTTTAAATGGATCACTTATATGCCAGGATATAATGCTTCATGGGGCCTGTAATGGTTCAGTAGCTAACTTATCCTGTCATTTAAAGGGTTCCCCGGCTGCCGTGATCACTCCAGTGTTCAGACTACTATCAAATAGGAGTTACGTGATGCTGAACAATCAAGGTTGCTGTGGGATGCTTCCGGGCATCGCATATCTGGTAACCGTGAGTTCCAGGGTTACTTGCTGTATGCAAGTATTGTTTCCACCAACACATACAGTCAGGGAGGCGCCGTTATGGCCTTCGCTAAATATTTCATTAATACGGTTTGATGCTTTGAGCAGAATGAAAGCCATGCTTATACAGAAACCCGTGCCCTTAACCTCCGCTCGAGAGACTTTTGATCTTTAAGGGGCCGATTCCGATTCGGGCCGGAAAACGTACCGACCGACTCGGAGCCGGAATAAATACCGACCGACACGTACCGGTGCAGCCCGACCCGCAAAGTATGATGAAAAGCGTGCTAAATCCGACCGACTCGTACGGAACACAAGCCGACCGACCGAGCCGCGCGGAAAACAGCCATCCGGCCGGAAAAGCATGCGAAACGAACCGACCGACACGCACCAGGAAGAATCCCGAACGAAACGTACCCACGAACGTCGACCCGCCAAGTACGATGCAACGCGCGGAAAACACGACCGAGTCGCACGGAGCACAAGCCGCACGACCGACACGCATTCAAAACTGCGAGCTGAAGCAAACCAAAACCCCGCGACCGACGCATACGCAGCACAGAAAACAGCACAAACACAGCGTGAACGAATAGGAGAGGCTCGCACGAGACAACTGGAGGGTCCGACTCGGTCACAAGAACGTCTCCTACATGCACAAAAATAACCAAGGAAAAAAGACACAAAAAAGGCCAAACAAGCTATCACAAAGCAAATAAATACTGGGGGAAACAGGGAACAAAGACACACCCACAACTCCACCTATATAAAGGACACAAATCCCTACCATGATCCTTTGCAAATTCTAATTACCTGCCAGCACTCAACACCAACAGACAGCAACCACACACACACTCACAGCTCATCCATCACACAAGCCACACACCAGCAGCACCACAACAAATAGCACCCTCACATATACCCAACAAAACAGACACTCACACACCCTCACTTGCACACCAACACACACATCACTCACTAGCACCACCCAACACCATGCCCCCAAAGAAGAATCACAAGTTTCTAGATAGTGAATTGGAAGTCCTGGTAGATTAGATCCTCAGGGTAGAGCCACAGCTGTTTGGCACATTGGTCCAACAGACACCCATGGCGCAGAAACCAAGATGTGGGAGAGGATTGTCGACAGGGTCAACGCACAATCACCATGTTTGCGCACAAAGGTAGACATCCAGAACAGGTGGTATGACGTGCGCAGGAGGGTCAAGGAGCTGTTGAAGAAGGACTACATCTTGAGCCAACACACCGGCAGTGGCCCTCCTGCCAAACCAGTATACCTCAGGCCCTGGGAGGAGAAGGTGCGGGCCATCCTACCACCAGTGAGCGTCTATGGACTAGAAAACATCCCAGAGCCTGGTGAGTACACAACTAATGTACACAATATTGTGCCACAATACACACACATCACTGTCAAGGGAGAGTCAAACCATGCACCCTTAGCAAATACACACCAACCAAAACAGATCATCCCAAAATGTGTATGTCAGCCAGATAAACACAATACATGCCAGCTCACAGTGAAATGTAACTGTGTCATGACATGTACAAACCTAACAACAAATACAGCTAGGCAGTGGCACAAATATAACCAACAAACACAGTCAGACATGTAGCCACCACCACAACACCACCTCACAGGGAAGCTCACTGAAAGGAAGGAATACTGTGTATGCTGGGCAAGTCAGTGCAGCCAATAGCATCATGGGAGTCGTAGTCACAGAAATTGCCCACCCTCACAATGCGCACATCAACACCACCATGAACCATGCACACATCACAGGCAGTGCAAAACAACTGACAAGATGGCTGACACTGGCTACTGCTGTGGGGAGCACAAGGCCCTGCTGGCAACTGTGCACCAACCAACAGCAGGACACCACTGACTGACATCCTGAAAGACAACTTGCACTCCCTGCAATGGAAGCACGTTCCATGGTGGGATATCTGGCTGGGTGGGAAGGAGGACTGACACCTCTGACCATAGTTACCAGCTGTTTTCCTCACACACCCCCTTAACACAAACTCCACACAACTCACCTGGGAGAATGCATTGCCTCACACTCTAATTAAATATCCCACAAAGAACTACCACACTGGGTTATGCTGTGTGAAGCACAGGGACACTTTTGGGACTTGTAGCCAAACAAACGCCAGGACAACACTGTCAGCTATCCTGTCAGCACAGGCACACTACCCCACAGGGAAGCAGAGTCAAAAGGAAAGAAGTATGGGCATGCTGGGAAGGGGGGTGTAGGCAACAGCATGATGGGAGTCGTAGTCACAGATATTGGTCACCCTCACAATTGGCCCATCAACACCACTCTGAACCATGCTCACATCACAGGGAGTGGAAAGAACTGACAAGATGACTGACACTGGGTACTGCTGTGGGGAGCACAAGGCCCTGCTGGGAACTGTGCACCAACAAACAACAGGACCACACTGTCAGCCATCTTGCCATTGCTGTCACACTCACACACAGTGAAGTCCACTCAAAAGGAAGGAAGTATGGGCATGCTGGGAAGGGGGTGTAGGCAATAGCATGATGGGAGTGGTAGTCACAGCTCAACATCCCCCACCCACATGGCCCAGCAAGCTCACACTGAAGCATGCACACCTCACAGGGAGTGAAAAGCCACTTCAAAGATGTCTGACAATGGTGCTCTGCTGTGGGGAGCACAAGGCCCTGCTGGGAACTGTGCACCAACAAACAACAGGACCACACTGTCAGCCATCTTGCCATTGCTGTCACACTCACACACAGTGAAGTCCACTCAAAAGGAAGGAAGTATGGGCATGCTGGGAAGGGGGTGTAGGCAATAGCATGATGGGAGTGGTAGTCACAGCTCAACATCCCCCACCCACATGGCCCAGCAAGCTCACACTGAAGCATGCACACCTCACAGGGAGTGAAAAGCCACTTCAAAGATGTCTGACAATGGTGCTCTGTTGTGGGGAGCACAAGGCCCTGCTGGGAACTGGGCACCAACCAACAGCAGGACACCACTGACTGACATCCTGAAAGCCAACTTGCACTCTCTGCAATGCAAGCACGTTGCATGGTGGGATATCTGGCTGGGTGGGAAGGAGGACTCACAGCACTGACCATAGTTACAAGCAGCTCACCTCACACACCCCTCAACACAAACTCCACATAACCCACCTGGGAGAATGCAATGCCTCACATACCAAATGAAGATTCCACAAAGAACCACCACCCTGGGTAATGCTGTGTGAAGCACAGGGACACACCTGGGACTTGTAGCCAAACAAACGCAAGGACAACACTGTCAGCCTTCCTATCAGCACAGGCATACTACCCCACAGGGAAGCAGAGTCAAAAGGAAGGAAGTATGGGCATGCTGGGAAGGGGGGTGGAGGCAATAGCATGATGGGAGTTGGAGTCACAGATACTGCTCACCCTCACAATTGGCCCATCAACACCACTCCGAACCATGCTCATATCACAGAGAGTGGATAACGACTGACAAGATGGCTGACACTGGCTACTGCTGCGGGGAGCACAAGGCCCTGCTGGGAACTGGGCACCAACCAACAGCAGGACACCACTGACTGACATCCTGAAAGCCAACTTGCACTCTCTGCAATACAAGCACGTTCCATGGTGGGATATCTGGCTGGGTGGGAAGGAGGACTCACAGCACTGACCATAGTCACCAGCAGCTCCACCCACACACCCCTAACACAAACCACACACAACTCACCTGGGAGAAAGCATTGCCTCACACACCAATCAAATATCCCACAAAGAACCACAACCCTGGGTCATGCAGTGTGAAGCACAGGGACACACATGGGACTTGTAGCAAAACAAACCCCAGGATAACACCGTCAGCCATCTTGTCAGCACAGGCACACAACCCCACAGGGAAGCTGAGTCAAAAGGAAGGAAGCATGGGCATGCTGGGAAGGGGGTGGAGGCAAAAGCATGATGGGAGTGGTAGTCACAGCTCAACATCCCCCACCCCCATGGCCCAGCAAGCTCACACTGAAGCATGCACACCTCACAGAGAGTGTAAAGCCCCATCAAAGATGTCTGACACTGGTGCTCTGTTGTGGGGAGCACAAGGCCATGCTGGGAACTGGACAACAACCAATAGCAGGACACCACTGTCAGCCATCTTGCCATTGCTGTAACACCCACACACAGTGAAGTACACTCAAAAGGAAGGAAGTATGGGCATGCTGGGAAGGGGGTGCAGGCAATAGCATGATGGGAGTGGGAGTCACAGCTCAACATCCCCCCCCCCATGGCCCAGCAAGCTCACACTGAAGCATGCACACCTCACAGAGAGTATAAAGCGCCATCAAAGATGTCTGACACTGGTGCTCTGTTGTGGGGAGCACAAGGCCATGCTGGGAACTGGACAACAACCAACAGCAGGACACCACTGTCAGCCATCTTGCCATTGCTGTCACACCCACACACAGTGAAGTACACTCAAAAGGAAGGAAGTATGGGCATGCTGGGGAGGGGGTGCAGGCACAGCATGATGGGAGTGGGAGTCACAGCTCAACATCCCCCCCCATGGCCCAGCAAGCTCACACTGAAGCATGCACACCTCGCAGAGAGTGTAAAGCCCCATCAAAGATGTCTGACACTGGTGCTCTGTTGTGGGGAGCACAAGGCCATGCTGGGAACTGGACAACAACCAACAGCAGGACACCACTGTCAGCCATCTTGCCATTGCTGTCACACCCACACACAGTGAAGTACACTCAAAAGGAAGGAAGTATGGGCATGCTGGGAAGGGGGTGGAGGCAATAGCATGATGGGAGTGGTAGTCACAGCTCAACATCCCCCACCCACATGGCCCAGCAAGCTCACACTGAAGCATGCACACCTCACAGGGAGTGAAAAGCCACTTCAAAGATGTCTGACAATGGTGCTCTGTTGTGGGAGCACACGGCCCTGCTGGGAACTGTGCACCAACAAACAACAGGACCACACTGTCAGCCAACTTGCCAGTGCTGTCACACTCACACACAGTGAAGTCCACTCAAAAGGAAGGAAGTATGGGCATGCTGGGAAGGGGGGTGTAGGCAATAGCATGATGGGAGTGGTAGTCACAGCTCAACATCCCCCACCCACATGGCCCAGCAAGCTCACACTGAAGCATGCACACCTCACAGGGAGTGAAAAGCCACTTCAAAGATGTCTGACAATGGTGCTCTGTTGTGGGGAGCACAAGGCCCTGCTGGGAACTGGGCACCAACCAACAGCAGGACACCACTGACTGACATCCTGAAAGCCAACTTGCACTCTCTGCAATGCAAGCACGTTGCATGGTGGAATATCTGGCTGGGTGGGAAGGAGGACTCACAGCACTGACCATAGTTACAAGCAGCTCACCTCACACACCCCTCAACACAAACTCCACATAACCCACCTGGGAGAATGCAATGCCTCACATACCAAATGAAGATTCCACAAAGAACCACCACCCTGGGTAATGCTGTGTGAAGCACAGGGACACACCTGGGACTTGTAGCCAAACAAACGCAAGGACAACACTGTCAGCCTTCCTGTCAGCACAGGCACACTACCCCACAGGGAAGCAGAGTCAAAAGGAAGGAAGTATGGGCATGCTGGGAAGGGGGTGGAGGCAATAGCATGATGGGAGTTGGAGTCACAGATACTGCTCACCCTCACAATTGGCCCATCAACACCACTCCGAACCATGCTCATATCACAGGGAGTGGATAACGACTGACAAGATGGCTGACACTGGCTACTGCTGCGGGGAGCACAAGGCCCTGCTGGGAACTGGGCACCAACCAACAGCAGGACACCACTGACTGACATCCTGAAAGCCAACTTGCACTCTCTGCAATACAAGCACGTTCCATGGTGGGATATCTGGCTGGGTGGGAAGGAGGACTCACAGCACTGACCATAGTCACCAGCAGCTCCACCCACACACCCCCCTAACACAAACCACACACAACTCACCTGGGAGAAAGCATTGCCTCACACACCAATCAAATATCCCACAAAGAACCACAACCCTGGGTCATGCAGTGTGAAGCACAGGGACACACATGGGACTTGTAGCAAAACAAACCCCAGGATAACACCGTCAGCCATCTTGTCAGCACAGGCACACAACCCCACAGGGAAGCTGAGTCAAAAGGAAGGAAGCATGGGCATGCTGGGAAGGGGGTGGAGGCAAAAGCATGATGGGAGTGGTAGTCACAGCTCAACATCCCCCACCCCATGGCCCAGCAAGCTCACACTGAAGCATGCACACCTCACAGAGAGTGTAAAGCCCCATCAAAGATGTCTGACACTGGTGCTCTGTTGTGGGGAGCACAAGGCCATGCTGGGAACTGGACAACAACCAACAGCAGGACACCACTGTCAGCCATCTTGCCATTGCTGTCACACCCACACACAGTGAAGTACACTCAAAAGGAAGGAAGTATGGGCATGCTGGGGAAGGGGGTGCAGGCAATAGCATGATGGGAGTGGGAGTCAAAGCTCAACACCCCCCCCCCCCCCATGGCCCAGCAAGCTCACACTGAAGCATGCACACCTCACAGAGAGTGTAAAGCCCCATCAAAGATGTCTGACACTGGTGCTCTGTTGTGGGGAGCACAAGGCCATGCTGGGAACTGGACAACAACCAACAGCAGGACACCACTGTCAGCCATCTTGCCATTGCTGTCACACCCACACACAGTGAAGTACACTCAAAAGGAAGGAAGTATGGGCATGCTGGGGAGGGGGTGCAGGCAATAGCATGATGGGAGTGGGAGTCACAGCTCAACATCCCCCCATGGCCCAGCAAGCTCACACTGAAGCATGCACACCTCACAGAGAGTGTAAAGCACCATCAAAGATGTCTGACACTGGTGCTCTGTTGTGGGAGCACAAGGCCATGCTGGGAACTGGACAACAACCAACAGCAGGACACCACTGTCAGCCATCTTGCCATTGCTGTCACACCCACACACAGTGAAGTACACTCAAAAGGAAGGAAGTATGGGCATGCTGGGAAGGGGGTGGAGGCAATAGCATGATGGGAGTGGTAGACACAGATATTGGTCAGCCTCACAATTGGCCCATCAACACCACCCTGAACCATGCACACATCACAAGGAGTGGAAAACAACTGACAAGATGGCTGACACTGGCTACTGCTGTGGGGAGCACAAGGCCCTGCTGGCAACTGTGCACCAACCAACAGCAGGACACCACTGACTGACATCCTGAAAGACAAATTGCACTCCCTGCAATGGAAGCAAGTTCCATGGTGGGATATCTGGCTGGGTGGGAAGGAGGGCCGGATGTCAACCCAATACAACCAATGCAGACCATGTACACACCCCAACATTCACATGGAAATGCCCAAATATAATGCAGGACAATGTGCTACACCAATATCAACCCCTGACTGTGACAACTTAGGACAATGCAATGTACAGGCCCGCATCCAGAGGCACAGTCACAACTGTCAGGTATGTCAACCATTGATGCCTGCAGAAACATAACATACATTGTGTGTGTCTCCCTAAAACAGGTGATGATGGGGACACAGCAGCAGACGCTGAGGAGTCCCCGTCCCAGGCTCAAGAGGATACGGAGCTCACTGGTGTGGAACACCCTCTGCCCTCCTCGGATGAAGAAGACCAACCTGGCACTTCCGGAGCAAGTCATCATGCAGCACCAGCAGGACCACCAGCTGCACCCACCCCTCCAACGACTGTCAACACACATACCACCCCTGCCGACATGGAAAGACCAAGGAGCACCACCACCACCAGCACAGGGACCCTGGACCAACGTGGGGCCATGGACACCAACACCACCAACAACCCCCAAGGGGGCCCAGGGTCACCTGTGCGTGCCACCTCAGGTACTGCACGTGTCGCCAGGGGTGGTGGGAGGGGTGGGAGACACAGGTCACTGATCGCAGAGGGGTCTGGACTGCATGATGACCCACAACTGGCACGCATAGCCGATGCATACCAGTCCAGCACTGGAGAGCTCAGCCAAGTAGTGGGGCTCCTCAGGGACATTAAACAGCAGCAGGCTGCCCATCATGCCTGCTTGGACTCACACATGTCCCGCGTGGAGTCCAAGTGGGACACACTGCAAGAGATGACGGCGGTGCATAGGGACATACTACAATGCCTCCGCCAGATGAGCAGCAACCAGTCAACACCTCCCTGTGTGCCCACAACATCTGCTGCTGAAACAACTGCAACTGCCACAGGGAGGGAGGATTACTCTGGCGGAGAGTCCCCTGCACCGCAGCAGCCTGCACTTGAGGGTCCCCCCCCAAAGAAGAGGGGCCGTCCGAGGAGGGGCAAGTGAGAGGCCAATGGCCATGTGCAACCCCCCAGGAAGCCTAAACCTGTTCTGGATAATCACCTTTGTGCGCAAACTGTTCACCCTGTTGACTGCAACACAACTCTCCCACATGACATGGGGAGCTCAAGTTGGACCAATGTCTCAGATGACTGTGGACTTTACTCTGGACATTTATGCTACCAGGACTTCCAAATCATCTAGGAACTTTGGATTACAATCACAATGTACAGCACCCACCATCCTGTGCACTATACTCACACATGTATGTCAATAAACTCACTAATACACCATACTTGCCTCTGTTGTGATTCCTACGTTGTCTCTGAAGTGGCGATGATGAACTGGGAAATGACACTGTGCATGCTAACTGCTACAGCAAGTACAACACCGGCATGTGAGTCATGGCGACGTCACACATAGGAGGGAGGCACACCACCAGGGCTACACAACACATACACACCATGGCCATCTGACTCATCGCCTACACTGATGTTGCCAGGAAATACGTTGCATTGCACAGACCCAACACCTATTCACAGTCTGTGTTAACTAGCCCACTGGTGCAGTAAGCAAATGTCAGTCAGATGTGTGACCACAGACAACGCACATCACAAAGTGAAGCACAGGTTTATTACACATTTGCAACATGTTGTAACCACCACAGACGCAAGGTAATCCCACCTGGCAGCGGGCACGCAGTCAACAAGTGTAGAAGGAAGGAAGTCCATGGGTGTGGTGCACATCACCTGTAGGGACACGACAGCTACCACCCTGGAAGTTGAATCACGGTGTCGGGGATCACTGTTGACCAAACGACTCTGAAAGTACCCTGTGAAGGACAGAAATGACACACAGTCAAAAGCACTGAAGAACAGGACAGAACTGCAATACTCATGCCCAATACATGTCACAAGATACCCACCCAGAACCAAGTTAGCATGTCAACACTGTTGGGGAGTACAGACTACCTGTAAGGACACATCGCTACACGCATACAGTCATGTAGCACATGCACACACTCAAACAGCACCAGAGCACCACCAACACATATCATGCAAACTCACATCAGTTACATGACATCTCTGGATACTTACATTCAGCTGAAGAAGTTGGTGATGAGCTGTGTGCGGACATCACCATCATCATCATCATCATCATCATCATCACTGGCATCGTGGTCCAGGCCAGGATCCTCCACAGGTGGCGGACGTTGGTCATCGTCATCCAGGATGAGAGGCAACTCCTTCCGCACTGCCAGGTTGTGTAGCATGCAGCAGACGATGACAATCTTGCACACCTTTGCCGGGGCATATGGGAGGGACCCTCCTGTCTTGTCCAGGCAGCGGAAGCGGCTCTTCAGGAGACCAAATGTCCGCTCAATAACTCTCCTCGTCCGACCATGTGCCTCATTGTATCGCATCTGGGCTGGTGTCAGAGGGTTCCTGAGGGGCGTCAGCAACCACGGCATGTTGGGACATCCGGAGTCACCTACATACAGACAATTGCACATTAGCTGAGTTGGAAAAGAGGGTGGGACACTACATTGCAGAACACACACAATGGTACAAAGTCAGTACACACCAACAAGCCAGGCACGCTGGTTCCGCATCTGTGACATCATCCTCGGGATGCGACTACTCCTCATCACGTAGGCATCGTGTGCAGAACCGGGGAAACGGGCACACACGTGTGTGATGGTCATATCTGCAAGACAGACCACCAGTGCATTGACCGAGTGGTAGTGCTTGCGGTTCCTGTATGCCTGCTCCTGGGCCTGTGGTGGTACCAAAGCCACATGTGTCCCATCAATGGAGCCAATGACATGCGGCATCCTCCCCAGGGCATAGAAGTCACTCTTCACGCCAGTCAGTTGCTGGAGTCTAGGAAATAGATGTACTGGTTCAGGTATATCAACATAGCCTCCAATACATCGCGGAGCACACGGCTGAACATGGTCTGTGACATCCCACCAGCAGTCGCCAGAGTGTGTTGAAAGGTACAGGTGGCAAAGAAGTGTAGGGCTGCCATCACCTTCACCTTGGGGGTCAGCGCTGTAGGATACGGCCGGCCAGGTTGCAGGTGTGGTGCCGAGCGCACTGCCAAATCTTCAATCAGCTGCCTGGTGAAGCGGTACCTTCGGATGCTGTCACGTTCCACCATCGTTGCCAGGTCAGGGAATGGTCTATGGACAGCTGGTGCCCTGCAGTGCATAGGTGAAGAAAGAAAGATTGTCAGTCACCCCACATATGTGGCATTGAACACACTCAATATCACATGATACATCATTATGAGGCACAAGTACATGATGTGTGCAGTTCCGTAAGGACATGTATGGCACATACATGGCCAACATCCAACATCACAGTTCAACAAGTGGCATCAATAAGTCTCAGGTTGTGCCATTGGGTATCATGAGGACGTGTCACATTTCCCATCTCCTGCTGCCACGTTACAAACACACCCCACAGTGACATGTGAGGACAGATGTGCCCCAGGCATCACAGCCCAACGACAGGTAGATTCCCAGGGACCCTGTATTGCCACATGGACACTGGCATGACATGGCGTATCATGTATACACCACAGCAAAACAACCATGACCCCCACAGGTAGTGGTCCCTGTTGCCTCGGCAGGACAGACATGGACGTCTGTGACACACACACACGCAACATCAAAGTCCATGCACAAGCAACGTGGATGTGGAGACTGTCTCCCATTGTGCACATGAAATCAGAGACATTGTAAACACAACATGCACACAGACTGCGGAGGACCATCACTATTGTGCCAATGGGTCAGCCTGGGTTAAACATACCGTCCCACATGGGACTCAGGGGGCATGTGACATGACATACACATACAACACCGTGAAATGTGACCATGCCACATGCTCAGATATGAACAGTTGCACTTCACAGTGTTCATGTACACGAAACACCAAGGATACTGTCCCCATGAACACGTGCACAGCCTGGGGGTGGCTGCCCCAAGTGACACCCACAGAACAACATGTTCACCCCCATACACGGAATAGGTAATGCAGCCTTACATGCCTTAGGATACAGTTTGGACAGGCTGTGGTGTTGTAGGTGTGCCCCTCACTCCCTGGGAAGTATATGTGGCTGGCATATGTTCACCTGTGACAGGCATGGTGACATATGCCAGTGACATGTACAGGGACGCGTTGGACAGCAATGGACCGATTGGTGCACACACATTGGCCATTGCATTCAATGTGTGCTGGTACGCGTTGTATTCGCAATACGCGTTGGACAGCAATGGACCGATCGGTGCGCACACATTGGCCATTGCATTCAATGTGTGCTGGTACGCGTTGTATTCGCAATACGCGTTGGACAGCAATGGACCAATCGGTGCGCACACATTGGCCATTGCATTCAATGTGTGCTGGTACGCGTTGTATTCGCAATACGCGTTGGACAGCAATGGACCGATCGGTGCGCACACATTGGCCATTGCAATCAATGTGTGCTGGTACGCGTTGTATTCGCAATACGCGTTGGACAGCAATGGACCGATCGGTGCGCACACATTGGCCATTGCATTCAATGTGTGCTGGTACGCGTTGTATTCGCAATACGCGTTGGACAGCAATGGACCGATCGGTGCGCACACATTGGCCATTGCAATCAATGTGTGCGGGTACGCGTTGTATCCCGGGTACGCGTTGAACAGCAATGGATGCGATCGGTGTGCCCGGCCGGCCCATTGCAATCAATGTGTGCGGGTACGCGTTGTATCCCGGGTATGCGTTGAACAGCAATGGACCGATCGGTGTGCCCGGCCGGCCCATTGCAATCAATGTGTCGTGGTCACGAGTTGTATCCCGGATGCGCTTGAACAGCAATGGACCGATCGGTGTGCCCGGCCGGCCCATTGCAATCAATGTGTCGCGGTGCAGCGTTGTATCCGAGTACGCATTGAACAGCAATGGACCGATCGGTGTGCCCGGCCGGCCCATTGCAATCAATGTGTCGCGGTACGCGTTGTATCCCGGGTACGCCTTGAACAGCAATGGACCGATCGGTGTGCCCGGCCGGCCCATTGCAATCAATGTGTGCGGGTACGCGTTGTATCCCGGGTACGCCTTGAACAGCAATGGACCGATCGGTGTGCCCGGCCGGCCCATTGCAATCAATGTGTGCGAGTGCAGCGTTGTATCCCAGTGCAGCGTTGAACAGCAATGGACCGATCGGTGTGCCCGGCCGGCCCATTGCAATTAAATGTGTGCGGGTACGCGTTGTATCCCGAGTACGCCTTGAACAGCAATGGACCGATCGGTGTGCCCGGCCGGCCCATTGCAATCAATGTGTGCGGGTACGCGTTGTATCCCAGTGCACGCGTTGAACAGCAATGGACCGATCGGTGTGCCCGGCCGGCCCATTGCAATCAATGTGTGCGGTACGCGTTGTATCCCGGTACGCCTTGAACAGCAATGGACCGATCGGTGTGCCCGGCCTCCCCATTGCAATCAATGTGCGCGGTGCAGCGTTGTATCCCGAGTACGCCTTGAACAGCAATGGACCGATCGGTGTGCCCGGCCGGCCCATTGCAATCAATGTGTGCGGGTACGCGTTGAATCCCGAGTACGCGTTGAACAGCAATGGACCGATCGGTGTGCCCGGCCGGCCCATTGCAATCAATGTGTGCGGGTACGCGTTGTATCCGGGTACGCCTTGAACAGCAATGGACCCATCGGTGTGCCCGGCCGGCCCATTGCAATCAATGTGTGCGGGTATGCGTTGTATCCCGGGTACGCGTTGAACAGCAATGGACCGATCGGTGTGCCCGGCCGGCCCATTGCAATCAATGTGTGCGGGTACGCGTTGTATCCCGGGTACGCGTTGAACAGCAATGGACCGATCGGTGTGCCCGGCCGGCCCATTGCAATCAATGTGTGCGGGTACGCGTTGTATCCCGGGTACGCCTTGAACAGCAATGGACCGATCGGTGTGCCCGGCCGGCCCATTGCAATCAATGTGTGCGGGTACGCGTTGTATCCCGGGTACGCGTTGAACAGCAATGGACCGATCGGTGTGCCCGGCCGGCCCATTGCAATCAATGTGTGCGGGTACGCGTTGTATCCCGGGTACGCCTTGAACAGCAATGGACCGATCGGTGTGCCCGGCCGGCCCATTGCAATCAATGTGTGCGGGTACGCGTTGTATCCCGGGTACGCCTTGAACAGCAATGGACCGATCGGTGTGCACCCATTGGCTATGGCCTGGCCTGGCAACGGACGCGTTTTCAAAATTTGAACGAGTCTGATGCTGGAAATTCAGTTGGTCACCCACAACAATGTTGCAAATTCATGGGTGTCATGAAGTTGAACTTTTGAAGGATGCTGTGGGCGTGTGTAAGTGGTGCAATTCCATGGATTGGCCAGATTCAGAAGATGCTAACTACTTGGACCTATCACTTTGGACACATGGGACAGTAACTGCCTCTGCAGCACACATATAATGCTGGCTGTTCCCCTGAGAGCTCACTTGCCTGCACTACATGCTCCAGGACGACATCTGCCACCACCGCTGCTGAATCTGCACCCTCTAGACCCTGCAATGGCACGTACTGTGGAGAGAGCCCCAGCTTTCAGCACTGAGGAGAACCAGGTCCTGCTGGACAGATCCTTCCACAGTACAGCAAGCTGTATGGGAAAGCAGGGGAGCAGGTGAGTGTTCTGTCCACTGCCTTCCTAAATGTGCATGTTGTCTGACTAGCAAGGCTAACAGTCTGCACGCCACTGGCTAGCAGGCTCACTGAGTTGTTGTCACCCCCCATAGTGTGTAGTTACATGCACTGGACAGGTATGGTGCAGTGACAGTGCATTTAAACAAGGTTTTACTTCCCAAGCAATGATACCATGTAGTTACTGCTGGCATACTGTCCATGGCCATCTTTGCACTGCCTGTGTACATCATGTGCCCCTGTGATTGAGACATGTATACACAACTGTGTAATGCACGGATATGTTGCATGTGTAGTAATAGCATTCTCACTTTGTCATCCTCACAGGTTGATGCCCACCAGAAGCAGAAGATATGGCTGACCATCGTCCGGGCAGTGAGATCCGTGGGGGACTACAAGCGCCGGATCCGCAACTGCCAGAAGAGGTGGCAGGACCTTCGGGGCTTAACCCAGAGGATCACACGGGTCCAGCTGAAGCTGTCGCCTCCTCGCAGGAGGGGCGGACAACGGACCCTGACCCCCCACATGCTCAGGATCCTGGCGGTGGTCTTCCCAGATCTGGATGGGCAGCTGAAGGCCAGAGAGCAGCAAGGAGGGGGTGAGTCCATGACTGCATTGTGAACTTTGTCTGCCATGCTATGTGCCCTCCTCTGGCCTGGTTAAACTTCCACAGTACATCAGTCATGTGGTCCAGGACCCATGTCCCTCAATTGTGCACTGCCCACTCCTCATCTGATACCCAGGTGTGGCCCTTGCAGTCAGGGAATTGTGTCACTTGGGTACTGTGTCCTTGCAGTTTGCTTGACTCAAGGTGGGGGACAGCATCTGTTCCCCTAACTCTGTGGTGGGCATCATGGGTGGGTCCATTGCTTACACAATGCCTGTGTTCTGACATGTAATCTGCGTGTCACTTTGACATGTGGTCCAATTGCTGAGCTGATCCACCACATGTGCCTGGGGTGTCTGGCACACACCCATGCTGCGGGTGGGAACAATGTTTGGGCCCCTGGAGTGTGTATATTACGTGTGTCACACATACTTAGCCAGCTGCCTACTGTCCAGGGCTCATCCCTCATTCATGTGGGGCAGGACAGTCATGCCTACTCCAGGCCATACAATACACTCTGCACTCCCACTCCCGTGTATCAGCTGACACGTTGTGCTCAGTGATATGTCCCCTCAGGTGTCTGCCTCTGTGTCAGTGTGCTGTGGCTTCGTTGTCAGGACTGCTGGGGTGTTTCTCGGTTGGGGCTCAGCATGCCACCGGAGATGTGACCATAGGAGACGATACTTGTGTGACACATAGGTGTTTGAACACCTGACCGTGCTGACTGGGGTATGCGAATGTGAAGTCCATGCAGCTGTTTCCCATTCACAGCAGATTGTGAGGTGCTCAGGTTCAGAGGGTTGTGTTACAGGTCTCCCATATGTCCAATCGGTATGACCTGGACAGATAAGGGTTCAGATGATGTGGTGTGTGGGGGATGTAAATGTGCACTTGTTCAGCTCCAGGACTTGCATTCCCCATGACCTACTATTGTGACACAATGCAGACTGTTGTTGTGTGGCTGCCCTGCCCATGTGACTGGAGACAGTGATGTATGACTTAGCAGGCATGCCTGTGCCATGGCATGTGACTTCCTATGGGTGATCCTGCAGGGGAGTGACATGTGCTACATGCACACCATAGTGGCAATAGCTATCAGCACATGTGTGCCTCGTGGTGTCTGTTGCTGGTATGCATCACATGCATTTCATATATCTGACTCTGGGCATCACTTACATCCGGGCACCTGTACTGACTCAGTGGCAAGAGTTGTGATGTGTGCATGTTCACATGCTTCACCGTGTTCTCTGCACCGTCCAACTACTGTGTAGGTGGTGCATGTGTCCACACTGGGGTATTGCCAGCCAACGGACGCCAGACAGATGGGTGCAAGGCCAGGTGGGATGTGAGTGCCATGGTTGACGATCAGACTGACAATTGGCTTCTCCTATTCTGTTTGGGCAATTTTAGCAATGTCCAACTAAGGATGCCAGGCCTTGCTCTTTATTGTGCTGTACTTACTGTGGTGTGTGCGTTCGGTGCAGGTGACTGATGTCTGTCTGTTTCCCTATTGTTTGCAGATACATCCACGGCCACAGGAGGGGACAGCTCCACGGACCAGGAGGAGCCGCAGAGCCAGACTGGGTCAACAGCCGAGGAGTGGTCGGAGGGACCCAGTGGCACGGAGGGCGAGGGGAGCCACACCGAGGAGTCCTCAGCACCATCCACCTCAGCTGAGGACCACAGCAGCTCGGAGGATGACTCCCTTATGGAGGCGGGTGTCAGCAGCCACCACACCCCGGCTAGTGTTGCTGTCCCCGCCAACACCACCACCACCACCCTCCCATCGGCTCCCATTCCCGAGGTCCGTGGAGGCTCCCATGTTCGGGAGCGTGTCTCCTTCGGGCCAGGCACCGCACCCCCTGCCCCTGTGTCCCCTGCTGCCCTGAGTGAGGAGTCTGTGTACCTCCTTCGCCAGCTCCATGTAGGGCAGACAGCGATGCTGAGTGTCCTCCATGCCCACACCACTCTGTTGACTCAGCTGGTGTCGTTCATGGAGGGCATCTCATCGGGCATGTCTGCCCTACAGAGGGGCAATAGGTCCATGGACTCCTCCCTGACGGCAGCAGTGTCCCTCCTCCAACAGTCCCTCACCCCTCCTGCCTCTGCCCCATCCACACTCCCCAGCACCTTACCTGTCCCAAGCACACACACACCGGCACAGGCACACACCAGCACAGACACGAGCAGCACACACACACACACGCCAAAGACAAGACGCACACGCACGCACAGTCAGGGGACTGAAACCACACTCACAGGGGATGGGGCCCAGTCACACACACACGCATCCACAAGCACTGCGCACTCCACAGTTGCCTCTCCCTCCAAAGCCCCCTCCGTTGCCTCACCTGCAACCCCAAAGACCCAGCGGCTCTTCCTCAGTGACCTCGGCCTCTTCCCCTCCGATCCAGCTGATACAGCATTCAGGGGGAAGAGGAAGCCCACCCACATGGAGCGGAGTGCCCCTCGCCACCGGACACCCTCCCCCAGGCGCAGACCGACTGACGCACCCATCCGCAAGTCCCCCCGGACCCGGAAGAGCAAGACCCCACCGCCGCCCTGCAGCTCAGGCACCAAGTCTCCTTCCTCCATCCCTCAGGCCCCCACTCCACAGGTGCCCCCACCACACCCTGCCCCAGGTTCCCCCACCCACAGATACACCATCCCCAAAAGGATCAGGCCTTCTCCCCCTGCCACTTGCTCTTCCGGCCCCACACACCCCGCTGCGCTTGTCTGTGCCACTGGTGTTGAGACGGTGTCCTCCCCCTCTGTCCTGCCCACCTTACCTGATCCCCATTCTCCTCCCCTGGAGGTAGGCACTGCAGTGGAGTACACTACCACCCTGTCTGACTTGGGCACTGCAGTGGGGAACCTTTCCACTCCATCTGCATGGTCCCCTGCAGTCTTGCCGGCACCCACACCATCAGAGTCATGCCCCCCAGTTATGCCGGCACACACCATGTCAGACACCTCCACTGCAGTTGTCAGTGGCTCTCCAGCACCCACCAACCCTTCCCTGCCTCCTTCTGGTGAGCCCTGATCCTGTCCCTGCGGTGCCTGGCCTGCCCCCCGTATGCCCCTCCGAGGGGATTGTCCCTGGTGTGTAGCAGTGCAGGCATGCGTAGGGTGACATCTGGCACTGGCACCCTGTTTGGACTCATATTATGGACTGGCCATTGGCCTTTGTTATATATTTTCTTTCACTTCTCTCACCCGAATGCTGAATAAAGCAACTTTCTGTTCTCTAGTGGTTTTGATTCTGATGTACATGATGTTGATGATGCTAACCGTGCCCTTGCTGCAGTGATGGTGATATTTGGTCTCATGATAATGAAGTGTTACTGTGCAGGAACACATGTGGTCCAGGGGGAATGTGTCCTATCCTGTGGTGTATCCATGTCATCCTTAGCAGCATCTGAGGGTGTCATGTGTTCAATATTTGGCAATGGGATTTCCTACTTACATTAGCAATTTCACATCTGTGGCTTCCACCCCTGCACATCTGTTGTGCCTGCCATTGTTCAATTCGTCTACTAGCCTGACCGTGTGGCCATCTCCACTGGACATGCAGGTTTGGGCATCAATGGGGAAGGACTCATCTGTGTTGTCAGTGCAACATTGCTATACAAGTGTGTTGGATCAGTGCTGATGATTTCGTTGGCACTCCCATGACCAGGCTGATGTGACGGGAGCATTCATTTGGTGCTAATTGTTGAGTGTGTACCCAAGTGCTCAGCTGACATGATGGAGCCCTACTGTGGCAACATATGGCACAGCTTTCCTCACACAGGAGTGGAGTCCCCTCATGGCAGTGTGTCCTCCTGTGACATTGCCTGCGCCCAAGGTGTGTGTTATATGAGCATGTCTGTGTGTTCACTTCCGTTTAGCTGTGCATGCTGGGATCCCTAATGTTGTACCTGTTTGTGATGCTTGCTGAGTTGACCTATGTACCCCCAAGTCTTCTCCCTGGATTCTCTGTGATGTGGGTGCATGGCACATTACTGGTCATCAGGGTGTCACCCATAGGTGTGTTTGCTGTCAGGGCTGAGTTTGTGTGCAGACGCAGATGGGTCACAGTCAGGATTCCCCTTGGCACTTGTTGTTTACACCTGTCATGTGATTTCCAATTTGTGTTATCTTTCAGTGATTGTGATACGTTGTGTGTGTGACTGCTGGCACTCCTCAGGGTCCGGGCTGCAATGTTGGTAGTTGTCTATGTGTGTTCTTTGTGGGTGTCCTTGGCTTCTTCATTGGTGTGTGACTGTGGCTGGGATCCCATTGGTTGGTGTGGTATTGCCGTCATGTCCATGTACAGCGTAGTGTGCAGTGTGTCAGACATTCAGGAGTCTTGTTGAGTGGCCATGTGTGATGTGTTTCTGCACCTTGGTTCCCACCCACCACCCTGGGATTGTCATGGGTGCATGTGCAATGTCACCAGTGCATGTGTGCTTCACTGCTGCACATTGTTGGAGGTCGAGGTGTGTGGTTTTGAGTGTGTGCAGATGAGAGTTGTTGCCCGGCTAGACCCCTGCCTCCATGTTGGCCTTGGCTTACTGGCCGTGCTGATTGATTTGTGCTTGTGTAGGTGTGATGGTAGTTTGTTGCTCAGGACACATGACTGTGGTTCACAGTGTGAACGACATCTAGCTTTGTCATCACAGTGGGATTGTAATGCAGCCCAGGGTCACCACATTGTGGGGACCCTGGGGGTAGTGCTGTGGTGTGTCTGTGTCTTGCTGTGTCAGTTGCTGTTCCTACATGCTTGTGTGACATGTGTGATTTGTGCTCCCTCTCATCTGACAATGCCTGATTGCCCACATAGGGTATTTGGATCCATGAGTTACCTTTTTGTGGCACTGTATGCACATCTGTGTAATTGGTATTCAGGCCTCCTCATGTGTTGTGTGGTTGCCTGGGGACACTGGCACCCCCCCCCCTCACCTGTTATGTTTGATGTGCAGTGTGGGTCTGCCTGTTTGTGTTTGTGCATCTGCACCACTGCATTGGCATATCTTTGGTGTGCCATTGGCTGTATGTTGTTTGGTGGGTTTCCCCTGCTGTCCCTGGGACTCCTAGGTCATCGGTCAGCACAATGATCATGGTTTGTGTGTCCCATTGCTGCCATGGTATGGTTTCTGTTCACCTCACATCTACAGTCTCCACAGGATATCTGCATTTGTGTGCCCATTGGTGCAAATATGTGGGTCTGCATTCTGATGGTCACTTCTGTCATTGTGTCATTGATGGATGTTGACAGTGTCAGCCCCCATGGGTGTTGTTTGTCTGCACATGGGCAAAGGTATGTCTTATTTGCACTGCAGTATTTACCTCCCCCAATCTATGTTGCAATGGGACACATGCACTACTTTGCCACTGATGTGTTTTATGTTCTGTGACCAGGAATCATCCATGCAGTTTGGCAGTTGCAGCTTTTTCTTTGTCAACACTTGCATTTTGGTCACTGTGATGATGGGGGTTTAGACCCCATTGCCACAATGTTCTGAATGTGCTTCAGCTATGGGCCCCCACACTTACATTTTGGTCACTGTGATGATGGGGGTTTGGACCCCATTGCCACAATGTTCAAGATGTGCTTCAGCCATGGACCCCACACTTACCTTTTGGTTACTGTGATGATGGGGGTTTAGACCCCATTGCCACAATGTTCGGAATGTGCTTCAGCTATGGGCCCCCACACTTACATTTTGGTCACTGTGATGATGGGGTTTTGGACCCCATTGCCACAATGGTCATGGCCTGCTTGCATTGTGGGGGCCACACACATATATGTGTGATAGAGGGTCACATTGTATGTTCAAAGTCATGTTCAGTGTTGTAGCCATTTGACGCAGTCTACACACGCTTGTCATGGTGTTGGGGGGATGTCTTTTTCTTGCATTCCCTAGGTTGTGGTGTGCTGGTTGTGTCATGCATTGTCCATCCTATGAGTGGGGGTGTTGTTGGTGGTAGGCATCCAGCCCCCATGGGTAGAGGTGGTAGTAGTGGTAGGCATCTGGCACCCCTGGGTAAGGGTGGTAGTAGTGGTAGGCATACAGGCCCACATGGGTAGGGGTGGTAGTAGTGGTAGGCATCCTGCCCCCCATGGGTAGAGGTGGTAGTAGTGGTAGGCATCTGGCACCCCCTGGGTAAGGGTGGTAGTAGTGGTAGGCATACAGGCCCACATGGGTAGGGGTGGTAGTAGTGGTAGGCATCCTGCCCCCATGGGTAGAGGTGGTAGTAGTGACAGGCATCTGGCACCCCATGGGTAGAGGTGGTAGTAGTGGTAGGCATCTGGCACCCCTGGGTAAGGGTGGTAGTAGTGACAGGCATCCAGCCCCCCATGGGTGGAGGTGGTAGTAGTGGTAGGCATCTGGCACCCCCTGGGTAAGGGTGGTAGTAGTGACAGGCATCCAGCCCCCCATGGGTAGAGGTGGTAGTAGTGGTAGGCATCTGGCACCCCCTGGGTAAGGGTGGTAGTAGTGGTAGGCATACAGGCCCACATGGGTAGGGGTGGTAGTAGTGGTAGGCATCCTGCCCCCCATGGGTAGAGGTGGTAGTAGTGGTAGGCATCTGGCACCCCATGGGTAAGGGTGGTAGTAGTGGTAGGCACACAGGCCCACATGGGTAGGGGTGGTAGTAGTGGTAGGCATCCTGCCCCCATGGGTAGAGGTGGTAGTAGTGGTAGGCATCTGGCACCCCCTGGGTAAGGGTGGTAGTAGTGACAGGCATCCGGCACCCCATGGGTAGAGGTGGTAGTAGTGACAGGCATCTGGCACCCCATGGGTAGAGGTGGTAGTAGTGGTAGGCATCTGGCACCCCCTGGGTAAGGGTGGTAGTAGTGACAGGCATCCAGCCCCCCATGGGTGGAGGTGGTAGTAGTGGTAGGCATCTGGCACCCCCTGGGTAAGGGTGGTAGTAGTGACAGGCATCCAGCCCCCCATGGGTAGATGTGGTAGTAGTGGTAGGCATCTGGCACCCCCTGGGTAAGGGTGGTAGTAGTGGTAGGCATACAGGCCCACATGGGTAGGGGTGGTAGGCATCCTGCCCCCCATGGGTAGAGGTGGTAGTAGTGGTAGGCATCTGGCACCCCCTGGGTAAGGGTGGTAGTAGTGGTAGGCCTCTGGCACCCCCTGGGTAAGGGTGGTAGTAGTGACAGGCATCCAGCCCCCCATGGGTAGAGGTGGTAGTAGTGGTAGGCATCTGGCACCCCCTGGGTAAGGGTGGTAGTAGTGGTAGGCATACAGGCCCCTATGTGTATGTGTGGCATTGGTGAGGGCCATCCCGCCCCTATGGTGCTGCTGTTGCTGGTGTAGGTATTTCTGCATCCCTCTGTGTGTGATTTGTCGGGTACGTGTAGTTTGTTTTTGTTGTTGGTGTCTGACTTACCTTCTGCGCCGTACGCGTCCGTGCCTGTTCCGGTAATAGAGGTAGAATATTGGTAGGATCGGTACGAAGGGATTCATGGTTGGTTCGTCTCGTTCGTCTTTCTCTTTGCTTCGCCTCGTCCTCGTCGCTGGCGTGTTCGTCTCGTAGCCGTGGATCGTGTTGTGGCGCGAATCGGAGCTTATGTGCGCCTCGCCCGGATGCTTTGACGTGCCGTGCGTAGCGACGGGTTCGGCGCGTACGGGATGCGCATCGTACTTGTCCGGCCGGACGGGGCTGCATTTTTGCTTCCGTGCGGCTCGATTCTACGATTCCGGATCCGGCTCGGTCGGGGAACAGGACCTGGATTGGGTGAGTACGACTGGGTCGGAATCTATGCTGTAGTGCGCATCGTACTTGCTCGTTCGGAATGATTTGCGGATCGGTCGGGAAACAGGCATTCGCATGGCTTTTTTCCCGACCGAATGGTGTTAGGTGCGTCTCCGACCGAGATCGGAATCGGCCCCTAAGTCGTAAGGTCTTCGGCAGAGATACATGCACTTATACTTACAAATTGCCCCTTCCATTTCGTAGAAATGGTAAGTCGTATCTTTAACATGTCTGATACGACAGGCATCGTCCACCTATTTAAGACCATAGGTTCTGGACTATTAAACACCTTTCAGACGGTCCTCGGAGTTATACCAAACTTTATACACTTCGAATTTTGAAGCATCTTTGGAGGGCTGCCGCTGATCCTGTTTCTAATAGCAGGTATCCTGATTGTCATTTTTCTGCTACGCAATGGACGTCCCAGTCACCAAGGAGATGGAAACAGTGCTCCTGGAGCGAAAATACAGTGATCGCATGGTACAACTTCTAGGCACACCTCGCCTAAGGGAACTAAGTGCTTCTTGGTTCTTGTCATTTAGACCAGTCTGGATGGACTGCATCTTACCTGTCCTCCGATGCCTGTTTTGCAGAGAAGAATGCATGTTGGATCTCTGTCTGACTCTCCCACCTTGTGCGCAACCGGACGTTGATGCTTTATTGGACCCGATAACGGCCCATGTTCTGCAGTGTCCCCAGCATATTCCTATGTTGATGGCGGCATTCCTAGAGCCACCACAGGTAGTATCAGCTCCTGTTGGTATGGACACCGGCTCCTCTTCAAACACCCAGGCCTTGGATAGCGCACAGGCTGCCCCAGCACTGGCTGTGGACAGTACGGAAGATCATCTGTGCTCAATTGACATAATCTGCGAGGTGTTACAGGGACCGTCGACTGCAGAGGCAAGCAACGAAAATGTTGCGTCTACCAGCCAGGACACATAAACATTTGACTCATTTGGCCCGTCATGTACTGGGAAAAAATTCGACTTTTGGAAAACAAACGGAAAATTAGAACTTCATATCAAAATTGACATTCCTTTTGAGCAAGTATGGCTTTCAAATGCTTGTAGTAGTTGGGACTATACCTACGGACATATTAGAGCTGTAGCTTAAAGTGTCAATTTCTAAAAAATTTCTCTTTTTTAACACTTTTTTAACACTTTTTAAAACAATGTTTTTTTTTAACACAACAAGAAACTAATGTTTTAACTATTTGCGTACAAGTATTTAGTGCTACTAGTAGTATGTTTAGAATTTAACTATGTCGTCCATTCGGAAGAGGAGTGGGTGTTATATTCCATATAGGTACCATAATATAGGCCTCAGTAATTTCATCACCCTTCACCTATATTCTTCCCTACATTACACTTGTCACGGTTTACAGGGACTGACCTTTTACCTAGATACGACGCTGCATTCAGAACGCGGGTTTTCCCTAGTTCGAAATCTCATACATTATGCATGAGGATTCTTGGAAGCACAGCAGGACTACCATCTCGAGTATAAAATCTATGTACAAAGTTCATGCCCAACGTCATTCTTAGGCCGACACAGTAACACAGCAAGGTAGGACCCCTGGGGAGACCTATGGGTATATATACATCACTGAAATCACAAAAAGTACTCCCCTAATGCCACATGCATATAGATTAGTAGATGGAAACGACCTCAACAAAAAGAGTACACCACCTGATGGTGGGCAAGGAAGCAATCCTTTTTGTTTTTTATACCCTCACACACCCTAGTGGTGTCATGCTTCATCATCGGGTCATCCTGACGCCTAAAAGTCAGGATGGGCTCGACCAATCTTTCAGGGAGCTCTTAATAATATGTTTTTGGCCAGGGGGAATAAAGATTAAAAATCTCAGAGAGATCCCGGTGTCCCTTTATTTTGGATCTCACTGAAATATTAAAAGAAAGTAAAACTAGGGTCTTTGGGATATTATGGTCCTAGGACCCTAATGCCAATATATACATCACATCTTGCTAAGATAAGACAGAGGAGACCGAGACTTCCCAGCCGACACACTGACCAGAGACGCTGAGGTTCCTGCATACAGACACTCCAGGTCGCAGTAGTCTAAAACATCCCTTGGGGGTTTCCAACTCAAGACCAGGATGGGGTCCCACAGTCTCTCACTTCAGGTAATGGGGTTGACTAAATCCTAGAGGGATTCTTGGTTTAACACCTACACACAGCGAAGGTGCATTTAGGTACATCTAGTTAGGAAAGCATTGTAGGAGTACGCATCTTTTTATCATGTGTTTTATACACTCGAATGTATTCAGGATTATTGTAAGATGGTAGAGCTATACCATCCGTTTACCTTTATAGTACTGCTAATCATTTATATCTTATACTGCCTAATGGTTGTTGCAGCTCATCTATTCTACACCAGAATAACAACTGTTCAATAAATTCTTATTGAAAACGCCCAGCCTGTTTATTCTGTGTATCTCTCTGAGACAGACTAAGTAAGCACGAGTGACTGAGCGAAAGGTAGTATATTGTTTCCACCATCCTGAGGGATCAGGGTTGTCATGTTCGATGGTTGCCAGGAACTATTCTCTCCTTGGTAAGAGGAGATTCTAGTGGCACTGTGAGCTAGTTGGTACAAAGGCCAACATACCCGGTGGGGGTGTTCAGAGTCAGTCTGACACCAATCCTACAGTTTAAGTTGTCTAAACGTGCAGATCCTGTATACTTTCTATAGGAACTACATGACAAAAGTTTATTTTTAAACCATAGTATCTGGCTCTATGGGCATTAAGCTTAAAGCAAATGGGGCTGGGCGTGAGGGTGTCTGGTAACAATGCGCGAGTTGTTTAGCCTTCAGTATCTCACAATGATTTTCTCTGATCAGATGTAGCTTTCACTGCAGAAAAGGTTGGAGACCCCTGGTACAGTGCAAGCATATCACCAACATAAAATGGGGCAGCAAGGGACTATTATACCCTATAGCCCGTTCCTAGTGAGAGCTGTGTGGCTGCTAGTGGAGGTGATAATAAGACATGGGCAGTGGTGTAGCCTGTGGGTCATGGGCTCTAGAGCAAGCAATGAAACTAGGTCCCCAGCCAGTATCATAATCGTGCTATGAATGAGGTGTAGAGTGCACATAACACCCCCGGACCCTGGTTCCACTGCACCTGCTACACTAATGCAATTTATGGGCCTTCAAGTTCATCATTCTACTCATCTTTCCTTCTCACCACCCTATCGCCACCCCATTCTCCTCACATCTCCTTCATCTACTTAATGCTCTCCTCTCTATTCCTTTCCTCAGTCTCTTTCTTCCCCCTCTCTGTCTCTCACTCATCCTCATCTCCTTCCGCCCTTCCGCCCTTCTCTCCTTACTTCTGTTTCCATCGCTTCCTTTTCCCTTGTCCACTTGGTTCATCCCTAACTCATTTCTCTTTTTCAATCACCCATATTTCCTTCTCCCATCCTTTCACCTCTTCCTGCTTTCCTCCCCATTCTTTCGCCTTCTCTTTTTTTCCATCCCTTTCTTCTCACTTCTTATTGTTCCCTTATCCTCTACTCCCTGTGTACCCCCTCCCCTGAAAGGTAAACACAGCCAAACCCCTGGCATGCACTGTGTCTAGAAAAAAAAGCAGGCAGCCTTTGGAATAATATCAGCCTGTGCAGGGCAAACTGGGCTCCTCCCACCTCTGAGCCCCGGTGCCCTGCACCTGCTGCACCAATGCTAGCTACATCCCTGCATGGGCCGCCTGTTTCCACATCTCTGGCTGTCAGTGCTGGAATAGAGTGGGAACCAGACGGATTCCGGGTCCAATAGATACTTTTGTGTGAGAACCGGGATGCAGCTTGTGCACAGGGAAGCATCCAACCGTGTCAGAGACCATCTCATTCCTTGTGTGATGGTGGGGGCTGGGCCAAGCTGAGCGCAGCTGAAGGTCACCAAAGGAATGTCACACTTGGCTCCCTCGCGCAGCAGTGGAAAAAATATACACTCTGCAGTGTCACTTTAATGCGCTGCCAAGAAATATAGGATATTTTAACATAATATTAACTTTCTCAGAATCTGTGCCTCTGTAAGATGTATCAGTCTATCTATGTACGATCAGAGTCCAGTCATATTCTATCGGGATATTTATTGAGTTCTTTCTTTGACAAAATACTGCCACACAGAGCATAATAATGTATACAAATATCATGTCGGAAACAGGAGTTCCAGCTACTTTCATGTTGGCTGGGATTTGTTCTAAGGCTTATAGACAAGAAGATGAATTAAAGTGCGCGAAGGTCAGATTTTATATTTAAAAATATTAATTAAATAGTGTGAAATGCACGCCTGTGAAGGGTGAGGAACATGTCAATGATAAAGCTTAAAAGTGAATCATTATTTATGTAGATGACCAGTCAAACTGAATGCATGTTTATTACTCCCCTCGGTACCTCAAGGTTATAACAAAAGACTGAGCAAAACCTTGCAAACGTTCACTCTTATTCTGTGCAACTCATATGAATCTGTTTGAGGCGGGGCTTTGCTCAGTGGGCCATTTCACCAGCACTGCAGTGTTACCAGCAGATAACACATTGGCCTCTGCAACAAAAGCATTATATCTTCCATACTACCAATCAGTAACATATACGTACAGAATATTCTCTGCAGGAAGCACATTAGCCAGCTGAGCTATTCTATGATGATTCAAGCCTGTGACCAACAACTGCAAACAGATCTCCCCGGTAAATGCACTGGCCACCATCTATCTTACCAATATTATACCACGAAACGGGCCACAAACACATGGATCTGTGCAGATGGTCATTTACCCAAGCTAACAAAAAGAACAGGCAGCGAGATTCTGACCAATTAGGTAAGGCAAAACATATTTACAATCAAATTTTAACTTGTTACCCATTTCTTTGGGGCCAGAGTATGTAAAGAAAAAGGCACAAACTGACTGTCTTTGACACCATTCTTCATGACGCTGTGGGCACGCTGTACCCTAAAAGATGAATAATTCAATAGCGCGTGCAAATGTTGGTTGGATCGAGGACGGTGTTAACCTCAAATCATGAGGCAATGTGTCCCAGAGAAAAGGTTTAAAACAGCATTTCAAAATATAGTCAATAAAGAAAGACTGGCTCATTTTGGGGGTCTGGAGACATGCCTGGAGTGGAGGTGTGGAATGGCCCACCCTGATCCCACCCTTTGCTATCAGCTGATTTTGTTGTGCCAGTATCACCCCATTCCCAGCCTGAAAGGGACAACAGAATCTCTCCCTTTCATCCTCAACCTTGTGGTAGTGTTCCTTTAGCCAGCCATCCTGATTTCAGAAACGAACTGAACATCTCACTAGTCCTTATGCCTCAGGAGACATCCCAGTTTACAGAAGTGATCAGACCCTAACCCTAACCCTAATTCAAGTGCCCTAGTTGCTTCTAGGAACTGGTGGTTCCAGTGGGTGCCCAGGTCGCATGGGTGCCCCGTCATCTGAAAAGTCTAACTATGACTAGTCATTCATAAATACAGACAACTAAAGCTTGTTGCCACCAGTGGGACATAATTCCTACCTCAATACCACCCCCTTGTTTGAAATTTGACGTTAGAGGCCAGTTGGCCCTCTAACTGGTACACATCAGGCCCCATTGGTTCCTCTATCCATGAATCCCTGCGTTCTGGTGACTGCTGTTTCCTCACTACATGTGCCACCTTCCCACAATTTGATGCCACATGCTGAGACTGGTAGCCAGATGTGTACTGTCAAAGACGTCCCAAGGAATGATGCATACCAGACAATGGTCACTTGGATCAAGCTCCTCCTCACCTGAAGACTTACACCCTTACGCCCTTCCATGAACCACCCCTCAGGCCACACAATCCTCAGGTTCTGCTCTCGCTCTGCATCAGTCTGAGCACATTGTCCTTGCAACACCCTTGTCCTGGGAAAAGTCTTGCATCATGTCAATCAATCAAACAGTTGGTTCTTGTAGAGCGCGACTTGTCACCCCGGGGGGTCTCCAGGCACTGGTACATGTGTGCATGTCTTTCTGGGTCTATGGGCTTCATTCTTTCCCGAATCTTTTATTTCCTGCGCCGATACAATGCCGCTGACCACAATCGCTGCCAAATCCCTCCCAACTCAGACTTGTGCACAAGTGTGGCAGCTGATCTAACCCTGATGTATGGCTGATCCTTAGACCCTCGCTTATTTCCTGATCAGAGGGGCATCTGATCCCTGACTGCCTTGCCTACATTATCCAATCTCTAAAGCTGTCCTTCCACCCTTGATACAATGTCAGTTAAAAGGACACACATTACATGTAATCACCTGTCACTCTGTGTACCCTAGTTGTACTACCACGGGCGGTCCCCCTTTCCCTACACCACCACTCGCCACTGCTCTGTCTCTTCTCACCCACTTGCTAGGCACCCGTTATTCACTCCCTCTTCCTAAGTGACCTAGTGAGAGATTTCCCAAACCTTCCCACCCCTCCACTTTCTCTGGTACATCCTTCCATAACAGTGTCCCGTCGACCACTGCAGAACTAGTAACTGTATTACCTTCACACTGTCCCAGTATCTTTGGACCATTACTTTTTGGCATGCTAAAGCCATTATTTTTCAGTCAGTGGCAGAAGCCTGGCAATCATTAGTGAGGCAGGTACAGTGGCACCTTCCATCCTCTTGCCCACTTGAGTTGTTGCGGCCCAGTTTGTGCTGTTGGTGTCTTGCAGAAGAGTGTTCAGATGGGCTGTGAATGGTTCATCTCTGTGGCTTGCTAGAGTGTTGTCATTTCATAAAGATCACAGTGGAAGTGACATACTATGTTTTCAGAACTCCTGGTGACATCACAGGAAGTGACACCACATGTACTCTGATCGGGACAACAGTCTATGTTACCTTTTTTGTCAACAAATTTGAATTGAAAACATGATTAAAACTGGTACAAACTCCGTCTACTAAAGCTATCAGAAGCCAAAAGACGGTTACTTTTAAATTTACAAATGGTGACATTGTAAGAGTTGAAAGCAACACAGTGGTTGCAAACTATTTATCTTTAAAGAGAGGGATACTCAGAGCCACCTCTAAATGACCTCACTAGATTGCTAGTCAGAAAGGAGCACGTACAATGTGAGGAATGTGTCTCCCTTTTCTTGTGATGTATTGAGAATATTGACAGATATACTTGTTGTAAAGAAGAGACATATTAAGAATGGGGCATGAATCATTCTTTTATGTTGTTCTTGATGTATGAATAACTTTAACAAAAAAACAAAGACAAAGTTAAATGCATTTCCCATGTACGTCTTCCTGAGAGGCCCTGTAATCTGTTGGGGCCAGGAGCAGCAGTTACTGGTCCCATCAAGATTACACGATGGAGTATTTCACACTGAGACTTCGGCTGCTGATACCAGTAACTAGATACCCATGACCTACTAGGGCAAAGACATGCTGGTATCCTGTCGGAAACACAGATTCATGCATGTTATTTCCCCAATCAGGTAACTGGGAGTATTTCCGCCTCCCCAGATATACCAATGCCTCTGGTTTAGGTAACCTTGAGGGACAGAAGTGTGGAGGTGAATCCCAGGCCAAAATCCTCCCAACTCGAAA
Source organism: Calotriton arnoldi (assembly GCA_963921515.1). Taxonomy (NCBI): domain Eukaryota; kingdom Metazoa; phylum Chordata; class Amphibia; order Caudata; family Salamandridae; genus Calotriton; species Calotriton arnoldi. Next base: position 92,921 of record CAWUFW010005190.1, read on the forward strand.
TGCAGCTTTTAGTTGGTGGAATATGCATCCTTTGCAAGGATGTTCACCCTTGAATCTGAGGACATGCAAATATGTGCACGCGCACATGTTAACCAAGTGATACAGACTTTTTTCTTCAGTGGTGATAAGCATTGCACTCAAGTCCATTGTTGCGCTAAACTATTTAGTCCTAGGGGCCGATTCCGATTTCGGCCGGAAGGGCACCGAACGATGGCCGGAGCCCTTCCGACCGAATCGGAACGTGCCGGCCGGATTCCTTTCCGACCGAGCCATTCCGATGGGCTCGGTCGGAAAGGAATCCGACTTCGGATTTCCGGATGGCTACCGACGGGCTCGGAGAGCCCGTCCGCCGTCCGGAAATCCTTCAGTACTCCCCGGCCGCCTCTTCACGACCGAGGGAGTACGATGGCAGTTTTCACTGCCTTTCGTGCCGGTCTTCCGGCACGAAAAGGCATTCGGAAACTGTCTTTGGGGCCCCCCAGTAGGGCCCCCATGGGTGCGAGGCTGCCGAATGGCAGCCTGGGGGCTCTGTTGATCCCTGCACCCCGTGGCAGGCACCTTGGGGTGCCGGCCACAGGGTACAGGGATGAACTGCACCCTGCTTTTCACAATGCAAGCATGCATTCCGCTCGGAATGCATGCTCCCATTGTGAAGTATGACGAGTGCGACCGAACAGGGTTCGGTCGCATCGTACTTGCAGGGCCGTAACCGACGACTGCAGGTCGGTCGGTTACGGCTCCTGACCGATGTCGGACGGACCTGAGTCCATCCGACATCGGAATCGGCCCCTTAGAGTCTAAGGTTTTATACAACCAGAGGTCTTGTAGAAAACTCAGAAATTAGGTAGGATCTGCAGGAGCATCAAAAATATGATTAAAGCAATCTCTTGAGTCAACAAAACTAGTAGTACGACCACGGAAATAAGGGTACTGAACTAAGACTACTAAACTAACCCTTGCCATAAGCAGCTGAACTAGCAAACCACTCATATCCTACCAATATCCTGGAAATCCACCGTCACCTCACTTTGACATTCCCCTGGAGCATCATACTTAAGAAAAAAACAAGAAACATTAGTTATTGGTGTTGGTTGTGTCTATGAAAACACTGTTCCCTGCAGAGAACACACTTTTCACTATTACCTATTGTTTAGATCACTCTTTACCAGATTCACAAGGAAAATCACAAACATAGGCTTACAGGCAAATGTACCTTTTGTACGCCTGCCAGGAATCCACAGAGGAATTCCATGTGAGTGTAATTACATAAATGCGAAATAATCCACACTTGTAAATCCCACTCAAAAAGTTGTAATGGGACATTCCAAGGTGTGGTTTGCCTTAGAAGTTAAGGAACGATCCTAACATGCATTTTTATGGATATTTCCAAACTGAAATCAACCATTTTCCACCCTCAAAATAGTCGGTGATTTACTCCATACAAGGACTAGGGCTAGAATTAATAAAGTAGAGAGAAAAAGGATGTGCTGGTGCAGAGGGCTCCATTTCCCTTTTGAAGAATTGTAGCGGGAAAAGACCGCCCGCATGGACCGCGACATCACCGCTGGTCGAATTACGATGACCCGCGGTCGAAATCCGACCGCGGCGGTCGGATTGCGGGCCTTAACATTGCGGCGGTTGCTGCTGCCCGCAGCACCGCCGCGATTTCCAAAGGAGCATGTCCTGCATTTCCCTGCACTGCGTGGCAGGCACTGCACAGTGCCTGCCACCTGGTACAGGGAAATGTAGGGGGGGACCATGGGTACCCCCCCAGTGCACCCACACCCCCCCCAAAACATTGGGGGCCCGCAACGGGCCCCCGGAAGACAATCTCCGCATGCCTTTCCATGGTGGTCTGACCGCTGAGGAAAGGCTGGCTACCGCCGGCATCATAATCCTGCCGGCGGAGCCTGCTCTGCACCGCCACCATTATCCCGGTCCTGCTCCGTCCGCCAGGCAGGAGTGCGGATGGCAACCGGCGGAAAAGCGGCGGTCGGAATTTCCCACAGCCGCGGTCACCACCGCCATCCTAATTTGACCGGCGGTTTTCTTGGTTGCGATCGCGGGCGGATTGCCACCGCCGGTCCGACGGGCGCCACCGCCGGCCCGGTGGTGGACATCCGACCGCCATCGTAATAGACCCTTTAGATCTGGAAACTTGCTCCTGGTGCATCTTTCCAGCCATACTTCTGGAAATGTTTGTGAATTATAAAAAGGAGTAAATCTGCACACACAAGTAAAGATATATTTACCGGTGCTAGTTTACTACTGTTTTCGTGAATCAGGTCAAATTATGTAAACACTTTGGCCAGATTGACAAAGCAAATTTACAGCTTTGTGTAATTTACACTTTTGAGTCACTTTACTTCCACATGGTAAAGTATAGGGAAAAATAAAAAAAGTTTATTTAAATAGAAAATAAATATAAAAAAATATTTTATGTTAAATATTAATGTAATAATTCATATTATATATTTATTTTAAACATAAAACAAAATGCAACTTAATTTTGAAAAAAATCTTTGATTAATGGAAATATATCAAATTAAACTAAAAGTATTTTTATGAAGCTTAAATTAAAAAACCAATTCCCACGTAAAGAACAAGAAATAGTATGCATTATTATTTATTAAATGTGATGCACACATTAGTATTAGTAAAAATGAATGTAGTTACATTTTAATAAAAATTGTTACATTAATTTTTAAATTCAAAATAAGGTATTAAAAGGCCCATTACGATACCCGGCGTAAAAAAATCCGCCACGCATGGAAGCGGCAAAAATCCGCCCGCACACACCGTCTGAACACCGACCACGCCATTACGATGACACAAACCGAAAACCGCCATCGGCGAAAAATCACACAAGATACCGCCCGCCCTCGTCCGAGTCGGAGTCAAACCGCCCGCCACGGACGGAAACACGCACGACAACACAAAACCGCCCGCCCTCACGGCCGACACACCGCACGTGAAATTACGATCGCACCGCCATGAGCGCGGGTATACTACAAATATACCGCCCGCCAGCGCAAACAACGCCGATGAAAATTGACACGGCAGAAGCCATGGCGGCCACGTCCCTGCACAGAAACCATCCGCTGACAAAAACAATCACACACAACATGGCCAACAAGTCCACACAGCAAGGCACGCACAAATACACAAGCACAGTACACATCCCGAAAACACCCCCCCTGGACAAACAAAAACTACAAAGGCCAGAACACCAGACACAACACACCTGAAAACAACAGACCATGAGGACACACCCACATAGGTAAGTACAAAAGCAGCACTCCCACAGACCACAACCCCTTGCAACATTGCAAACCAGAGAGGAGAGGACACAGTGACACAGCAAGGACAGCAGCACACCACAGAAACGCACACATCACAACCACCACCACCACCACCACCACCAAACACCGGCACCACAAACCCCCTGCACATTACACAACACACACCGCACCAGCACCACAAACACCATGGCACCACAAAGAATGCCCAAGTTCACGCCCATTGAGCTGACGGTCATGGTCGACGAGATTATCAAGGTGCACCCACAAATCTATGGGAACCTGGTCCAGCACACACCACTAGCCACCAGAAACAGAATGTGGAACCGGATCGTAGACCAGGTCAATGCAGTCGGGACCCTGCCCAGGAACAGAGTAGAAATCAACAAACGGTGGAATGACGTCAAAAGCCTGGTCAAGAAGAAGGAAAGCAAAAACAGAGAGCTGGCTGCCGTCACTGGCGGAGGGAATCCCGCGCTGTTCAAGACCTTCAAAGCGTGGGAGGAGAAGGTGCGAGTCATCATACATCCGGAGATCCTCACCGGATTAGCAGGGGAGTGGAGGCTGGTAAGTACAAACTAATGTATACCAGCACACCGCTATGTACTCACATGCACTACCACCATGCCACAGCTCCCAGGGACGAACACCCCCATGTCCAGCACACAATACACAACACATCACACACACATGCAACAGACACCACCACACACAGCCCAAACCTAACAACTGTAAGATACGTGGGGGCATGTGTACACTCAGCCAGCCACGTAACCACCAACAGGTCCCCAAGTATGCCAGAAGCGCCACAACGAGCACCCACCACACCCATGTGTCCGCCATAGCTGCACTAACCGACAAGTAACAGGTAAGCAGCAGCAACACAAAGCGCAGTGGGTGGGAGGGGGACAGCTGAAGTACAACACACACCAGGCCCCTAGTCCCACAGCACAGCAAGGAGGAGCACAGCCCACACCCCACACCCACGTAGCAGCCACTGCAGTGCACACCGGCAGCCGACAGGTAGACATCCCGCCCCAGGACAAACGGTGTCAGTGGGTGTCCAGCCATCACCACGACCCATAACACCGCCCCCACCCCCACAGACCTGCAACATGGAGCACCCCCCGCCCATAACCATGTTGCATCCAGTCCAGAGCACGCTCGAAAACAACCTGCAGGTGGGAAACTGGACAGGGCGGGGTGACTGGAGGCATGAGGACTGAATTACGACTAACACATGGGACATGTCAAATAGCAGAGGAACACGCAGCACAGCTCCCTGCCACAACCATGTGAACAATGTGCACACGGACATGAACCACAGAGTCACACCCCACATGACCCATCACAGACACAGCAACACCCAAGGAGCCACGTCTGCATGCACAAGCCACACTGAATATAGTACCACACGGCAGCCACTGTGCAACCCATCACACACAACCGAAACACCATTGAAGTCCTGTCCATGTAGCCCCTACTGCCTGTCAACTACACACCCCACAACTACGCCTATGTAAGACAAACAACACTAGACGCAACAGAGCGGAACAACATAAATGCACACGAACACCACTGAACCCATCAAACACACAGACACACCATGCACATACAACATACCATCCATCCCATCCGTCAGCCCCAGTCTCATGAAAGGCATGTCATCCGAACAGCTGCCACACATACAGCAGTCACGCTAAGATACATGCCCATGGCCAACCATGTGCCAGAAGTCAATGAAGCGCACGCCACACTGTGAGCAACAACACACAACATGGGCCACACCCCCCGAGCACTGCAGTGATGCACATGGCACAGGGCAGCACGCACACCAAGGAGATGGGACAACTGCAATACGTCGGGTGGCACACAACCATCACACACTCATAACGATGCGTCCAATGCAATGTCCAGTAATCACAACAGACAGCAAATATGCAGGGTATGTCAGGCATGCACACACCTCAGACCATGCACTGTCATGCTGCCACAACACATGTCACGTTCGGCACCCATGGCTCACAGCATGTAGCCCAAAAGCATATTCCATCCCAAATGCGTTTCTGGGGCATGGCCCCCATGTTGCCATATGCGTTCCTAAGCGTCCCATTTGAACCCCAAAAGCAAAGTACAAACCAGACCCAGGATGGGCCAGGAGCCCGCATACACCAGAGTCACAATAAGTAGGGGCACAGCAACACACCCATCGGCATGGCCAATCCGTCCCATGCCACATGTGCACAGCACACAGTCCCATTGCCAAGCACACACAACTACAAATGGTACAGCCACACACACGCCTCCGGGAAACCCATGTACGAGATTGCACGAACTGTGAATGTCAGACGACAAATACATACTTCGCCAGGTGCAACACATTAACAAATCTCATTCTCCCCACAGGTGACGAACCGCTGGATGCTGGGGATGGAGACAGCAGCCAGCACAGCCAGCCTGCAAGCCCCCAACAAGGACACACGGATGTGGAGGATCTGTCCTCCTCCTCGGACACGGACCACCCAGCAGGCCCATCTGGTGTGGCAGGGCCCAGCCGCTCCCCAGGACCCCTCCTACCCACCAACCCATCATCCAGGGCTGCTGAACATTCCCAGCCCCCTGCTGCCACTGTCGTTGCGGCCACACCCACGGTCATTGCGGCCACACCCACGGTCATTGCGGCCACTACCACTGCCGCAACCGCCACCACGTCTTCGCTGGCCCCAGCCCCAGCGCAGGTGGTGGCCCGGCCGACTGGATCCACCCTGGGAGCCAGGGCGAGGACCGTGGTGAGCAATGTGGCTAGTGGGCAGGCCGGTGGCAGCAGGACTGGTAGGAGGAGCAGGGTCAGGGAAACGCCAGTCTCCCCTGGGAGCCATGCCCTGCCTCAAATGGCCAGAGTCATTGGGGCCTATGAAGAGGCCCAAGGACAATGGGCCAGGTCTGCTACAGACACGTGTGAGGTGCTGGGGGTGCTGAGGTCCATGGACGCCCGTATGGGCCAACTCGTGGACCTCATGTGCCAGCTGGTGGTGGCGGTGAGGTCACAGCCAGGGACAGCAGCTCCCCCTCCGCCACCACCTGCCGGGGCGCAGGGTCGAGCAGCAGTGTCCAGTTCCCCTGCGTCCACAGCCAGTGAGCACACCTCAACCACCAGCAGGTCGCAAGCAGGCACCCCCTCGCAAACGTGGAAGGGGCCGTCCGAAGTGGAAACAGATCTCCCGGGAGGACTTCGCACGCTCCAGACGCAAGTGAGGCAGCCAGCCAGCCTTCCTTGACCACCCACTGCATTGACTTGGACTACGATCCCACTCCACACAGCCATCTGGATGGCATGTGTGTGTTGGACTATGGACATAGAACCAGTGGGTACACCCTGAGCATCACGCAGCCATGACCGACAGCTCATTGTCACTGCACGCACCACTTTTGTCATCACCTTACACACAATCACATGTTACAGTTTGAAATAAATGCACCTCTTCCACAAACTGCTGTCTGTGCCCTGTGTTTTAATTGTACGGAATACAACGGCCACCTTGAGCGGAACGGCACCTGATGCGTGGCATGGCAATGGAACCGGAGGGCCTGTAGGGACCTAGGGGTGGGAGACAGAACAGGAGCACATTCAATGAGTGTGTCACACACCCATCACACAGTACATGTCAACAACTACAAGCAATGTACACACATCGCACAGAGCAATAGGGCACAATGCCACAGCCACCATCAGTGGCATACTAACCTGGGCATGGAGCGTTGACACACAGCACGCAGTGAACAAAAGGCCACCCTGACACAGCACACACACACCTGCACAAATACAGACACATCAGCCGTCGTACATGGACACTCACCGTCAAGTGAAGTAGCGGGCGATGAGCTGCTGGCGCACATTCCCAGCTTCCTCCTCTCCGCTGTCCTCCTCACTCGAGCTGTCCTGGTCTGCGGGCTGGGGCCCTGGTTGATCTCCGTCATCCACAATGAGGGGGATCTGCTTCCGAATGGCCAGATTGTGCAGCATGCAGCACGCCACCACTATCTGGCACACCTTCTGTGGGGAGTATGCCAGCGCACCCCCGGTGCGGTCCAGGCACCTGAACCTGGACTTGAGGAGGCCAAAGGTACGCTCGACCACACGTCTGGTCCTCCCATGTGCCTCATTGTAGCGATCGTCTGCTGGGGTGCGAGGATTCCTCAATGGACTGAGCAGCCATGCCCCATTCGGGTACGCAGAGTCACCTGGGTGTGAGGGACACAGAGAACCGTTGCTATTCCAACTGGACAGGGGACAGCATCGCACAGCCAGCACGCTACACCACTCCACATACTCACCGACAATACAGCCACGATCCTGTTGCAGATTGGACATCAGTCGTGGCAAGATGCTGTTGCGCATTATGTGTGCGTCATGGGCCGAGCCTGGGAACTTTGCACACACGTGGGTTATCACCATGTCCGCAAGGCACACCACTTGCACATTCAGGGAGTGCGTGTGCTTCCTGTTGCGGTACAGGTACTCAGTGGCCTGTGGTGGAACAAGGCCAACATGTGTGCAATCAATGGCACCAACGACGTGTGGGATCCTGCCAAGGGCATAGAATGCACCCTTCACTGCCGCCAATTCACGAGCCCTGGGGAATCTGATGTACCTGTTTCGGTACAGCATCATGGCTGCCAGTACATCCCTCAGCACCTTGCTGAACATGGGCTGGGACATCCCTCCTCCACTGCCCACTGTGTGCTGGAATGACCCAGTGGCGAAGAAATGCATGGCGGCCATCACCTTAGCCGTGGGGGTGAATGCTGTCGGATACACCCTGCGGGGACGGAGATGGGGTTCCAACATGGCACACAGTCGATGCAGGGTTGGCCTGTCCAGCCGAAACTTCCTTATGACCTCAGTATCGTCCATGTCCGCCAGCAATTGGTATGGGCGGTCAATGTTCGGTCTCCGCCTAGGGAAGATGGCAGTGGACACATGTCAAAGCAACACAACACATAGCAATTTCGCATTCACATCACTGACATGACTGAGCAAGCACATGAGTCACAGCCCAGCTGTCAAGCAGGGACGGCACGGCCACAATACGCTAACACAGGTCTCCCACCAATGGCAATGGCTAGTGATGCAAACCACTGCCATGAGCATGCACATGGGGATCTAGGCCCCAATGACTTGCGGGGCGTGCTGATGGGGACTGACTGCATATTCGTCAAGCGGCAACGCCACAGCAACATGAATGTCTGCTGAGCATGGCACTGCTTCCGAGGCTGGATGAGTATGGCACACGACGACGACGATGTGGGCACAGGCTGAGCGGCCAAAACAAGTGGGACCTGTGGCACGAGGGGATATGAGACAGTAGTAGGTGTCAGCACTGCACCCTATGTACAGCACTGTACGGATCACACCTCCCGAAACATTGACAGGTGTCCACATTGACAGCCCCATGCCAAGACGGCTGTGTGCTTGCAGACACACGTCACAGGTGAGAGGTTACATTGCACGTGCCAGGTGGCAGACGTACATAGTGGGAGCTGGCATGTGTGTGCATGTGTCTCCTGTTCAGGATCCACCAGATGGGCGCTGACTCTGTACTGACCATTGGACACAGCATGTTCCGTGGAAGGCTTGTGTGTGTGGGATGGTGGCACTGGATGTGCCTCCGTTGGGTGGGGGGCCATGCACAGGGCGGGTACGTCGATGATTGCGCATTGTTGGTCACGGTGGGTGCACCCACTCAGATGTGTTGCCCTGTGTTCAATTCCTATGTCCGCATGATGATGGACTGTAGATGTGGGCAGACTACACATTGGTCGATGTGCTGTCTATATGCATGTGCCTTCACACCAGGCACAGCTGCCCCTGCACATGTGACCCCTGCTGGACTCGCTGCTGGGTCTGTGGAGCTGATGCACCTTCTGTGCATGGGGCGGATAGCTCTCCTCACTTCCCTCATTGCGCATGTCATGACTTTGCCGCAGGTGACATGGATCATGGAGGGCCCACCTGTACGCGTGGGTAGGCTACACATGGTTGTTCACTGGTCGCCACCCCCAGTCAGTGTTTCGAATGGGAAGGTCGTTGTGCTGGTGGTATATTCGATGTGGCGGATGGGCGGGCCTAGGTGCGGGCTTACATTCCGGACATGGGGGGTAGTTGGATTGGCGACTAGTTGCAGTACACACGGGACACGTCTCTTCCTGTCCACATCTGGGTCATCCCTTGTACTCACTGACAGTGATACAGTCATCTTCGCCCCAGCCCTCATGTCCTCCCCTCGCTCCCCCAATATGCATGTGCACCTGCGAGGCTAGCACTTGCACAGGCAGCCCCAAGCTCGCACCAGAGAGGGCAAGGAGTGTATGTGTGGGTCCAGTTGCACGAGTGGGCTGTCTCAGGGTATGATGTGTGGCGGGACACCGTCCACCTGCGTGGTGCCCCAAATGGAGACCCGGCCTGCATGGACTATGCATCACAGTCTTCGCCTTCCGGATCCGCCACCTGCGACACCCAGTGGCTGTGGCTGCCCTTGCGGCCAGGCCGCGTCCGTCTGTAGCTGATGGCCCACACATTCACTCTTTGGCCTCTCTGGGGAGGGCTCGGGGGTGGTGGCGCACGCGCTTGCACTTAGTCGCAATGGCATGTGGCGTGGTTGGTATAATGGGCAATGGATGGGATGGTGCGAGCCACCTCCCGTGACGTCAGTGCTGCTCGTGCTGTGGTGCGTCCCCCTACACTTCCATTTGACTTGTGCCATGCTACACGTTGAGGTTCTATTGCCTGCGTGATATGACCAGGAGGAGCGCGAGGAGACCTCTCACACACCATGCTCCACTGCCATCCCGTGCCCTGTATCGCCTGTGCGGATTGACTATGTTGGGGTTACACCTGGTCGACTGGGGCTGTGTGTGCCTTGTCAAGGGGCATGGCGGGCGCACAACAGGATCCAGCTTGTCCACGGAGGGTGGGCTGACGTGTGCGCCTGGTACCGCATTGTTCGTGTGCCCGGCTGCTGTGCACACACGTGTTCACTTCCCCCCGACAGGTGTCCTCTCACAATGCCCAGGGAAGCGGTGGTGTACTGTTCATGACCCCTCCCAACACGGCGTGCTCCAACTTGGCATGTGCGCATCTACCCGTCACACCCACCCACCTGAGCACTGCGTCCATACGACTTCACACGACACATGTGTGTCTTCCACAGTTGTGCTACTCATTTGCGTTGACATCCAATACCAGTGGACTACATGGTCATGTCACGACTGCCGTGTACTTCACATACTCTCATCCTCTCTCATTCGTACTTGTGAAATGAGTCAGCGGAGACAGTTTTGGTTTCAAACATTATATTGAGTCTTCTGTCCTCTGTGATGCAGTATAGTGGACACTACTGGCAGCGGAATACATGTTGAGGATATACTGAGCATGATTACAAATGGGATAGGGTGTAGGGTTACATGTGATTGGCTGTTGCATGTGGGATGTGGGCTTCAGAGTTACATCTGCTTGGCCAAGGCTGTGCTAATGTACATTTACGTATAGCTGCGGAGCTGCGGACTTTGACACAGACGGTATACAAGTAGCCTACCAGACCGCTTGGCATCATGGGCACAGTCCATCTCAGTTCCATGTGACAGGTTTGCTGCGGTTGTTCCTCATGCACGCGTGCATGTGAGATGACATCAGGGCATGTGCTTGCGTGCATGCAGCGGCGTGCCACTTGTTGTTGCAATGTGGTGGTTACTGGACATGTCACAGTCACTGGGGTCATGTTGTTGTTGTATGCACTTGTCGTCCATGCAAAGGTCCTGGTATGGGATTCCCGGGGCGGGGGTGGGAGGGGTGCAGCACCCACAGACTCCAGGCGACCTATTCATGTCCACTGAGCGGTGTGTGTGTCCATGGGCGCTGGATCCATGTCGTGTCCTGGTTGTTCGTGCAGTTCCGTCCATGTGGGTGCGATACACAGACCCCATGCCACTGCCTCCCACGATGCATGCGGTGTTCCTGGATGTGATGGGGAACAGTGTGCATGTCCCGGTCATATCCGATGTCATGGCGATGTCGTTGATGGTGTGGTAATTGTTGCCGGTCGTTTGGTATGGCTGTTGTGGTGGTGACTGGCCAGTCCGTGCGGAAGCTAAGCATGGGTGCGGGGTTGGACATCATAGGTCAATTGGGGGACTTGCGTTGGGGTCCGACGAATTGACAGGTTGTCAGGTATGCGATGCCGTCCAGCAGGGCTTCCATGTCATTGGTGGTATACATGTTTGCCAGCCAATGTAGCGGATGGTGGCTGTCAAGGTGTTGTTCGTAAGTTGTCCCTTGGAGGAGCATGATGGGGCATGCTGGGTGACATTCGATGTAGCTGTGCTCGATGATCCGTCGTGTGGAGGCACAGTGGTCCCATTTCAGTGCGGGTCCGATGTTGGCCACATACGCCATGCCCCCATAGGCAGAGCAGGCCCTGTCGTGTGCGTCCAGAGGGAGGAATAGTTGTAGCAGGTCCGCCTTTAGACATGCCGGGTTGGAGAGACACAACTCCACAGGATGCTGGTAGGGACACCTCCGACAGTAGAAGACGGGTATGACGCAGCTGAACAATGTGATGCGGTAAGTCAGTCGGTAACTTACGTTCAGCAGGGACAGGGGTTCGCATCCCAATATCTGTATCAGGTTGTTTTTGTACAGCTTGACCTGTCCGGCGTAGTTGGGTAGGTGTGTTGAGAGTGCCATTTTGCAGCGGTGCGTTGTGGTGGCGTGCTCCGGCTGTGTGTGCAGTCTGCAATGTGCACGCTCCGAGGTTGCTGTGAGCTCTGTGTAGTCGTAGGGAGACAGGACTTGTGTTCTGTTGGCTTGTGCGGAGGACACGGGCCCTCATCCCACATGCTTCTCAGACTGTTCAAGGTCAGTGATGTGTGACTCCTTCCAGATAACTTGCATGGGGCCGACATGGGGAGTGTTTTCTTTTTTCTTTCCCGTCCGTAGTGTTCTTCTGTGATATGCGCTATCTGCCCTGTGGTCGGTCTCCTCTGCATGCCTGTGTTGGTCTTTTATTGGACAATGGCTGTATTCACCGGCTTCTTTCGTAGGGCTGTGGTTTCGGAGTTGGAATGGAAGGTCATTCAGTGCTGTCTGCTCTCCCTTGTGTGGGCGGCAGGCTGCCTTTCCGCTCTGCGTTGGGCCTTGTGTGTGGATGTTATTCTTGGGCCACCTGTTGTCGGTCCCCGGGCTCTTTGGTGTTCCGTTTTGTATGTCTTGTTCATGTGTGCAGGGTGGTATGGGTGTTTCAGTGTGGTACTGGCGTTCCTCTTCCCGAAGAGGCCCTGCTTCTCCTAGTTGGTGTTGCCGCCGCTGTGTGCTTCGCCATGTTTGTTACACTGGGGTGTGTCCTGCTGTTGCGTGACTTCACTGACATGTGTGCGTCGGTTGTGTGACGTTGGGTGTTGACCGTGAATTGGGCGTTGGGGACATGTCTGTGGCAGGCCTGTCACGTGTCATGTGCGTTCGTGGTGGGGCTGGTGTGTGTGCTGCTTGGTTGTGTCCCTGTGTCTGTGTGCGACGCATGCATGGCGCTGCGGTTGGCCTCTGCGTTGTGCGCATGTGTGGCAGCGTCATCGCCGCTTTGGGGCCGTGACGGGGTCGTTGGTTCCTAGTCCCAGGTGGTGTGTACACATGTGTTACGAGATGTTACAATTTGGCCTGTGTGTCATATGTGGATGCAATGGTAGATGTGTCGTGTACACGCGGGGGTGGGGGTTGTCCGCTTTTTCCGCCCTTGCACTGTGTGCGCTTTTGCGTGCACTTGTTGTGTGTGTGCCTACCTGCGTCTTCGCGGTACGTTGCGTCCTTGGTGGTGCATCAGATAGAGCATAGGGAGGGCCTGCAGTGCTGGATTCATGCTCGGGGGTGCCGCTTCTTCGGTGTCCGTGCTCGGCGTTCGTGTTACCGCTTCGGTTTGACGTACGGTGTCTCTTAGCCGTGGGATCAGTTTGTTTGCGGCATCGTAATTTGTACGCCGGGCGGTACGTGTTTCGTCGGACGGTGTGTGTCAATTGGGCTGCGCCGCTACGTGTACGGGCGCACTTTGATGGCGGACGGTGTCGCTGGCTTGCCGGCGGTGTTTGGCTGACTTTTCGCATCGTAATCGGGCGGGCGTGTGGACTGCTGCGTGCCGACGGTAACTGGTGGTTTTTGCATCCGCCAGCACGGCGGTAGTGCTTCCGCCCGACATCGTAATGGGCCCCTAAAATATTTAATAATTAAATAATAAACATGTACTATATATGTGTATATATCTATCTCTCTCTCTCTCTATATATATATATATATATATATATATATATATATATATATATATATATATATATATATATATATATATTAAATGACATTTCTTTATATGTTTAACTATTTTAAATAATGTTATTTAATTTAATATTATTTCCTATGGGGTTTAATTACCTACCTCCATTATTTTCTCAGGGAGGGTGTTGCAGTACCAGTGGTTGTTCATGTGTCGCGTAGAGCCCGCTACTCTTTTTTAGTAGTAATTTACACTCAATTTTTGGGAATACGCAAAAAGTAGTAAATTTACTCAAAACTGTAAATTACTCAAAACCGTAAGTTACGTTTGTGAATCAGACCCAATATATTCAGGTCTCCTTAAAAACATACCAAAATCTTGCAGGATTCTTCTATAGCGCACAGCTACTCAGAAAGAGTGTCCCAGCACTTTTGGGCAATGAAGAGGGAGTAGAGGAGAGAACTGCCGGAATGCTGCCTTCACTGAAGTCTGAATAAGAGTGTTTTCAGCTGATTTTTAAATTTATTTTCCTACGAGATGGACCTCAAATGTTCAGGCAGCTGATTCCACATACCTGCCACTTTAACAGTGAAGGAAGAGCCTCTCCTCCATTGTCTTTAAAAATGAGAAACAGCAATAAGTCTAGCATTGCTAGAATACAGGGACCTCCCTGGGTTACATTCCTTAATCCGTTCATTAAGATGCATAGCCCCCCTGTTGTGGAGGGCTTGGTGCATTAGGGTCAGTGCCTTATATACTATGCACTGTCGAACTGGCAGCCAGTGAAGTCTCTGACGCATATTTCAGTATTTTATACAATAAGCAGACTGCCATGTTGTGCATAACTTGTAACTGCTGGGTCAGATATTCCGGGAGGCCCAGGTACAGGACACTGGCATAATTCAGCCTAGAAAGAATCAGTGTCCTGACCACTGTAACTTGGGCCTCATGTGGAAGCAAGTGAAGAAATTTCTTTAACAGGTGAAAGATCTAAGAAAGCACAGTTGATTCACTCACAAAGTCTTAATTGCTTAGTAGTTAATACTCAGGGCCTTATTACGGGTTTGGCAGTCCTCCTTTCGGCCAGCCACTGCCATGCCGACAGGAGGACCGCCAAGTCCGTCAAGTGCCCGCCCGCTGGATTACAACTTTTCTTCATGGCAGGTGGGCGGAGCTGCGATGGTCTCACAGCGGCGGCTGTGTAAGGATCATAGGTGAGCCTTAACTGCAGACGCCACTGTGACTGCCTGCAGCACGTTCCTGCATGGTGTGGCATGCATGCCACACCATGCGGGATCTGGGGTGCAATTACAGGGGGCACAACATGTGCCCTTCCCGCATGCACCATCAGGCCCAGGAGTGGCAGTGAGCCCTGTTAGTTGCCTCTCCGCCACCCTTTTCATGGTGGGCTCACCGCCATGAAAGGGGCCGTGGACAGGCAACTCATAATATGCATGGCAGTGCCGCAGCAGCACTGCCAGCATATTGCTGCCCCCTTCCGCTGCGCAACCCCACAGGATCCTGGATCCCTTGCAGATGCAGCGGTCCTGTGGTGGTCCGATTGCCACATGCGTGGATCTGCAGTGGTCGGACCTCCACCACGAACACGACGGTCCTTTGGACCGCCGTACTCGTAAAAAGGCCCTGAGTGACTTGCCAGCCAGGCATCAGCTCGTATCGTTCACTAAGACTATGAGCAATTCTCATTCAACTCTCGCAATCTAGTGTAGACTCTGATTACTGGGCTAACCATTTCCTACACTTATACTGTCCGTAGGGCTTTGCTGGTGTGGTATTTGGATTAGAAATGTCTCACAAGCACAGTGAAACTGAAGGGATATTGCATGAGTTTCACTGCACTAGCAATGATTTTCATGCACCTTGCAAACACCGGTTGGATGGACACATCACTTTAGTTCTCTAGAAAGCCTTATTTATCAAACTCCTTCCTTTAAGGTGATGGTTATACAAGTAAATAGAGGGAGAGAAGAATTCCAGAAGTTACAATTTTAATGCAGGCACCCGATTTTGCAAAGCATGCATATTACCTATAGCTCTTCTGAGAATTATGTATACCTCACGCGGATAAAACCTGCACAACTTTGCAGACCCCTAATGTTACGAAATAACCGTGGGAACACACCCACTACACACAGAAGAGAAACACAGCATATCAGTCTACACCAGACCTTCGTGGTATACTCCCGACACTCCATGACTGTTTCAATGGCTCTGACTGCTCTCAACCACTGATTCTACACCGGGGCACAAGCGACAAACTCCTAGGCCCGGGATGAGTAGGCCAACTTGTTTGCATGAAGCAAACTGCTCTTCCTGGCCCCCAATCAACTCTTAACTATTTGTCACAAGTTACAACACCCATGGTCTGAGGCACGTTTATAAAAAGCCATATCATAGCATAAGACCCTCATTACACAAGGATCCCTCATTCCACAACCATGCCCCTATCTTTTAAATGAGTCTCCATAGAAACATGCACACTGCTTCCATTCCTAGCATCCCTTTGTCAAGAGCATTCACCCTCAGAATCTAGACCCATGCAAACATTGTGAGCTTGTGCACATTTTCACTAAGCGACACACAGATTTTACTTTAATGGTTCTAAGCATATGGTCGGAATAATTACATCATCTAAAGCAGGATGCATAGTGCACAGGTAATCACGATGGATCACTGACAGAATATCGAGAGTCAGAATATCGACCTACAGAAATATCGACACAACAATATCGATGTCCAGAATATCGAAGTCCTATCTACATAATGGTAAGTACAAAAATATCGATAAAAAATATTGTTGTTAAAAATATCGTTGTTAAAAATATCGGGTTTTTTAATGTATAAAAAAATAATGTAAAATAAAGTAAATAATACATATAACTAAAATAAACATAGTTAAAAATATATTTTTTTTTTTAAATTATAAGTAATACATATAATGTAAAAATCAATTAAACATATATATCTATAAAATATAATATATATACTTACTTAATAATTTTTTTAAATAATTATTTTAATAACTTATAAATTGTTTTAAAACATATTCAAAATTATAAATACATATATATATACATACACGAATAATATAAATTAAAATTAAAAAATATATATAACTAATTAAATTATCACAATATTTTTAATCTTTTTAAAATACATTTTACACTACATTAACTAAAACAGTAGAGAAAATATTGGATAGCGGAGGAGATAAAATTACTATTGCCACTCCAGAGAGTGCAACAGTAGGGAAAGTGTTGGATAGCGTAGGGGTAAAAATTACTATTCCCACTCCAGAGAGTGCAACAGTAGGGAAAGTGTTGGATAGCGTAAGGGTAAAAATTACTATTCCCACTCCAGAGAGTGCAACAGTTAGGAAAGTGTTGGATAGCGAAGAGGTAAAAATTACTATTCCCACTCCAGTGAGTGCAACAGTAGGGAAAGTGTTGGATAGCGTATGGGTTAAAATTACTATTCCCACTCCAGAGAGTGCAACAGTAGGGAAAGTGTTGGATAGCATAGGGGTAAAAATAACTATTCCCACTCCAGTGAGTGCAACAGTAGGGAAAGTTTTGGATAGCGGAGGGGTACAAATTACTATTCCCACTCCAGTGAGTGCAACAGTAGGGAAAGTATTGGATAGCGTAGGGGTAAAAATTACTATTCCCACTCCACAGAGTGCAAGAGTAGGGAAAGAGTTGGATAGCGTAGAGGTGAAATTTACTATTGCCACTCCAAGGAGTGCAACAGTAGGGAAAGTGTTGGATAGCGTAGGGGTAAAAATTACTATTCCCACTCCAGTGAGTGCAACAGTAGGGAAAGTTTTGGATAGCGGAGGGGTACAAATTACTATTCCCACTCCAGTGAGTGCAACAGTAGGGAAAGTATTGGATAGCGTAGGAGCAAAAATTACTATTCCCACTCCAGTGAGTGCACCAGTAGGGAAAGTGTTGGATAGCGTAGGGCTAAAAATTACTATTCCCACTCCAGTGAGTGCAACAGTAGGGAAAGTGTTGGATAGCGGAGGGGTAAAAATTACTATTCCCACGCCAGTGAGTGCAACAGTAGGGAAAGTGTTGGATAGCGGAGGGGTAAAAATTACTATTCCCACTCCAGTGAGTGCAACAGTAGGGAAAGGGTTGGATAGCGTAGGGGAAAACATTACCATTCCCACTCCAGTGAGTGCAACAGTAGGGAAAGTGTTGGATAGCAGAGGGTTACAATTTACATACTTATCAATTAAATAATTATTAAAAATTAATAACCAATGAATAATTAATTATTTATAAATTATTTATAAATACTAATAAATAAATATTAATAATTACTTTTTTATAATTAAATTACTTCCCACCGTATTCCCCTATGAACCCACAACCCACTCATAAAAAAACACAATTAATATAATTATCAGTAAATTAATTAATACTAATTAATAACCAAATTTTTATTTAATTAATAATAAATTAATTATAAATAATAATAAATAAATAATAATAATTACTTTATTAAAATTAAATTACTTCCCACCCTACTCCCCTATAAACCCAAAACCCGCTCCTAAAAAAGCAAAATAACAAAATTAAAACAAGTATCTATTATTTAATGATTATTAATTAATAACCGATTAATAATGAATTATAAATTAATTATAAATACTAATAAATAATTATCAATAATTACTTTATTATAATTAAATTACTTCCCACCCTATTCCCCTATAAACCCACAACCCGTTCCTAAAAAAATTAAACAATTTATATAATTATCTATTAATTAATTAATAATAATTAATAACCAATTAATAATTAATTAATAATACATTAATTATAAATACTAATAAATAAACATTAATAATTACTTTATTATTAAATTACTTCCACCCTATTCCCCTATAAACCTACAACCCGCCCCTAAACAAAATTATGCAATTTATTTAATTGTCTATTAATTAATTAATATTAATTAATAACCAATTAATAATTAATTAATAATAAATTAATTATAAACTAATAAATAAACATTAATAATTACTTTATTATAATTAAATTACTTCCCACCCTATTCCCCTAGAAACCCTCAACCCGCTACAGAACTAAATTACGCAAAAATTATTTTACATAAAAATATTTACTGCTAAAAATTTAACACATACATTAAAAAAATAAACTACACTTATACCAAAAAATTACCTAACATACTTTTAACACACATATTAAAATACAGAACACTAATATAAACATCGATATTATTAACAACGATATTTTTACAAACGATATTACTGTCTTCGATATTAAATAAAAACGATATTTCTTACCTTACTGTCGATATTCTGTACCACGATATTCTTGATGTCGATATTCTTGACCTACGATATTTGAAATTCGATATTCTGGTAGGTCGAAATAAAAAACTCGATATTCTGTCTGTGCACCAATCACGATACATTCTACTTTCCACCACATGTTACAGTGGATGCATTTTCTAATTTCTTTACTTGGATAGTATTGAGAAAGGGTCTCTGTTATATTCAGAACATCTGCCTATTGACCTAATGAATATCGTTTCAACAAAATGCCTGGGCAGCCTGTTGACCGCTAAGACATCACAGGCTGAAACCCTTGTTTTGTGTTCAACAGCCTCGTATTTGCTGTTGAGGTCTACAGAAAGAGCGTAGAGTAGAAGCTACAGAAAACAAACAGGGGTATTAGACATCAATTCACTTTTTAGGTCTGGCCTAAAGACAGCTTTAGCTATCTTACCAGCCACATGTTTTCTAAAAAATATCATGCAAAAATTCATATATATAGATATATATATATATATAGGGGCTCCTAATCATTACTCTTTCACCATTGATATGTTGAGATGTCACTCAAATTATGCTCCCTCCGACCACAGCACAAAGTATAGATCAACAGACCTGCCCGCTCCAGCTATTGGATGCTTTCACTTTGAGTGACTGTATATTTCCCATGCACATATTTACCTACATCAAAAAAATAGTGCCTCAAGAATAGAACATTTTAGACAGAGGTACTTCCCAGTGACTGCTTTTCCCTATGTATGGTAGGGTTTCCTCAAGTATTTTCATAATTCTCAAAACATTTATTGTAATTTACAATGTTTATTCCTCACTATAATCCAGTATTGGTATATTTAGTTATCCTACAGAAAATGAACTAGCGTCAATATGCAAATTTCTAGGTTGAAGCCACACCTCCTAAGTTTTGTGATTGACCTTTGAGGCACTTGTATCTGGCTTGAGGGGAATCTCTAGTAACTACTTGTGGAACTGCAGATTCTCGAAAGAATTTGTTGTTCCTGGAGGTGCCTTTATTACGCTCAGACCATCCGCAGCAATGAAGACCGGTGGAAGCAGCAGCTGCTGCCCCTGTCTACTACAAATTGATATCCACTCTGAGCGAGAGTATTGCCCATATAGGGGCACTTCTTCAAACAAGCACCTCACCGGGGTGGCTAGACGTAGCTCCAGACCCAGGCTCCGCTGCGAGTGCCGTATGAGCTCACAGAACACTGAGGGGGTCTTGTTTTACTTTATTCAAAAACAGTTGAGTTAAAGATGCTAGGAAAGGTAGGCTTATTAGAGGGATTTATATCTCACATCAATTATTCATCAGAGCTCGACCCAATTTTCACCATCTACCAAGCAAGAAAACAAAGGCTCTTACTTTCAGGAGATGGTTGGTGTCCTGAAACTGCAGACACAGCAAAGGATTAGAACATGTAATAGTCTGATCTAATTAAAAAGAATATCCCCTTAGAGGTGCAGCAACTCGAAGGTAAGCCTCCAGCTATGGCTGAAGATCTGTGTTTGCTGCTCATGGCTCATGTTTTTCCTCCAGAAGCATCTAACGAACCGGATACACATTTATCGTAACTGAAGGAAACCTCCAGCTTAGATGATTGCCCCATGTGATGGTCCCTTTTTCTTACAAGGCTAAGGGTTTGATTTAGGGTTTGCTGACATCGGGAAAAGGCTGCCATCCCTATGGTGGAGAACATTCCACCTGTAGATGTTCTTCCAGATTAAAAGCTTCCTCCAGAAATTGGAAGAATATATGTACCACACATAAATCATGCCCAAAAGGCTTTCTGAGGATCCTGTCTGTGATCTGCAATTGCTCTCCATACTCTGCATTGTACAGGAGAGCAGGCTGATATTTTTATTAAACATAACAATGCGTTCAGACAATAAGGGCAAACTCCTAATACACTTCAGAAGTTTGAAAAAATAAATAATTGAAATGTTGATTACAAAAGTTCCAAACAAAATCCAATAAAGAACAGAAGAATAAGACTTAACAGCAAACTGAGATGCCTCCAAAACAATTAAACATTATTACAATTATGTTTAAGAGTTATGTTAAACATGTGCATCAGAATATCACACCGTTTTGGAGCCGATTTGTGACTGTCTCTGAGTTTACCTGTGTGGACATTCTACTAACAAACACAAGATGATGGACGGAGTGCTGAAACGTTTCAAACACTCACCCCCATTCAAGAGATCTGGGTTTGTCCATCGTTCTTTTGCTCACTATGCCACCCCAGTTTGTACACAGCCACATGCAAATCAGTCTTGACTCTGCGCACAATGGGAACAGTCCAGCTTGAACTGCCAGGCCAAGTCCTCCCTGGACCGGAAACAAGTATCCTGGGACTGGCTTCGGGGTGTCACCCCTCATCAGGCAGGCTAGCTTGAATCCAGTGGCACAGCGAGCAAGGGACCCATGTCTGGGCATAAGTCATATTCCATTTGAGGTTCCATTAAACGCACATCAGAACATAATTTATTTGTAAAATAAAACATTCTGAAGTGCGCAACAAATTCTTTATGAATTAACATTTTCAGGTTCTCCTGGAGCATCAGAAAGTAAACAGGGCTAATGCGAGCCCCGTTTTTCTTCTGGCACTGCCACTGCCTTTGTGATCTCTGAGGCCAGTGGTTGCAAAGGCAGTGCCAGGGGTCGTAGTGAGCAAGCCATGGCTCACAGCTGCAAACCCTGGCTTCCCCTTACAGACTTTCACAGGCTGCATCAGTTTCAGACACCCATATTGTGAATAGACGTGTTCACCCCTCTACTTGTCACCCTCATACGTCTTGGTGGTGACCCTGTGTACATCCAAAAATATGAGCATAATACTTAAATGCCCTCAATTACAAGTCCCTATCTATGTTACACAAAGAATCATTACATAACATGCAGTGCATGCCCTTTGTTAAGTATCCTTGATGTTTTTCTTCGTAGCTGCATCAAAAAGATGCTACGAGAGACAAGTCTGAAGAAATATTTAAAATTATTGTCTTATTTGAGTATAGCTGTAACCAGCTGCCTCCTTGTTTTCTTACCCATGCTAATTTTGCCTACTAGATGTGCCCATCTCAGAGGTTTAGATGTGTTGCGCCCTGGCACCTGAGAGATAAAATTTGCTTGTTCAGTCAACAATGTTCATATTTTTGTTCCTTGTGAAGGATATCTATAGTTCTCATGAGCTCAGCTAGGTACCTGCTTGCACTCTTTGTGAGAATTGAGGGCCTGATTACGATGATGGTGGGGCCGCCACTCACAGCCCGTCGGTGGCAGTCCCACCTCCATCGTAACCATGTTTCCCCCCCGCCACATTAGGATGCCAGGCGGATGGGTGGCGGTCGGAAAGACCGACCTCTATGGATCCGAGACCGTCGGAGGGAACTTGAATCCCTACAATGGTGGCGGTGCCTGCCAGGCACCTCCGTAGGGATTATGATGTTCCTCCCTAAGGCTGGCGGAAAGGGACATTGGGGGCCGTAGCAGGCCCCCCTCCACCCCGGCCCTCAGTTTTGGGGGCCTCTCTGCACCATGTGGCAGACACCGCATGGTGCTTGCCACATAGTTCAGGGATATGCTAAAGGTGTATTTTTTGTACTGCGGTGTGTGCTGCAGCCCGCAGCACACGCTGCAATACAAAAGATACACTTCGCGACCGCCTTGAAGGCGGTCGTATTGTAATAGCATTGGCGGGATCGCCGACAGCAAGTCGGGCAGTCCCGTCTCTGATATGATGGCGGTCGGACATAAGCCTGACCGCCATCATAATGAGGCCCTTAATCATGTGATTGATGCTAGAAACCGAGAGGGTGATTCACAAACTGCATTGTAGTATGTAAAGCAGCATTACAGTAATACCACTTAGTACAGAATGCAATTCATAAATCTATGAGTGTAAATCTTTACCTCCACCTCTCCTATCTTTTCTACAGGGAGAGGTCCACACATGTAAGTTTACTACTTAGGGGCTGATTATGATGTCGGTCGGAATGCCTCCGACCGCTGGTCGGAGGCTTTCCGACCAACATCTCCGATTTCAAATCCCGACCGCTTAATAACAATGTAGGTGGTCGGAATTGAAACTGGCCAGTCATTCCGGCTCCTTGAGCCCGTCGGCCAGTCGGGGGCCCCAAAGTAATCCCTGAGGACGGCGTTTCCGCTGTCGGGATTATGATGTTGGTTTCCGACAGGTTTTCCATGTCGGGCTTTTTGACATGGAAAGCCTGTCGGAAAGCGACTTTGGGGGCCCCTAGCAGGGACCCCATTCCTCCATGGCCTCCAGTTTGGGGCCGAGAGAACACCTATGGTGCCCCCCATGTTAATCCCTGCACCGTGTGGTGCCTGCCACGCAGTGTAGGGATTAACAGAATCTCCCATTTCTCCATGGGAGCTTGTGCTACGGCCTGTTTACGGCCTCAGCACAAGCTCCCATAGAAAAATGGGAGTATGCGACCGCACCATGTGCGGTCGCGTTGTAATGGCGGTGTCGGGACCGCCGACCAGAGGTTGGTCGGCCCCGAGACCGCAGCGATGTCCCGACATCGTAATCAGGCCCTCAGTAGTAAATGTGGAAGGGACCGGGGGAGTGGCTGGAAAATAGAGAACACTTACTAAAAAATAGGAGAGCTTTAGGGAGGAGTAAGGAATGGTTTATGAAGTGGTAAGGTGAGGACTAGGGAGGGGGTGCTAATAGAAAAATCCACCCACAAAAGAGTGCTATCATTACTATTCACAAACTACACTTCTAAAGTTACTACAGCCTGCATGGTCTCTAAACAGTTGTATGTGTACTGCAGCCCACCATTGGAGTAAGTCTAGCGCCACGCATGAGCGCTGCGTACTGCAACACGCTCCCACAGAAAATATGGCGGCAGGGACTTAAAATGTTATCCCAAAGGGAATAATGTTAACATAATTAAAAAAAAATTACCTTTAAAATAAATATCTATCTAGCTATATATATATATATTATATATATATATATAATATATATATATATATATGTATATATATATGTATATATATATACATAGATACATATATATGTGTGTGTGTGTTTATATATATGTACATATATATACATGTATATATATATATATATATATATACACTTATATTCATAAATATATATTTCAATGGAACATTCTGTACTTAAATACATAAGTCTTTTCTGTGCTGTGATATCAGTGATGCACAAGTTTGAGATCTTGGGGACTCCCTTCTATTCTGGAAGTAGTATCAATTTCTACCCTTTCTGGGATATGATATCTGTGAAAAAAGCAGTCTATAGATTAGGTAGTCTTCAGAGATTATCAAAGACTCCTGGTCGCTGAGGTACTCTGGGGAATATTCTTTGTTACCCTGAATCCAGGCTTCTTAGTCCCTGTCCTAACAAGTGAGGTGATTCTTCACCCAGGACACAGACAGTTCATATGCCCTCCAGCCTAAAAACAACAGTGTTT
Source organism: Calotriton arnoldi (assembly GCA_963921515.1). Lineage (NCBI taxonomy): Eukaryota > Metazoa > Chordata > Amphibia > Caudata > Salamandridae > Calotriton > Calotriton arnoldi. Next base: position 117,349 of record CAWUFW010005190.1, read on the forward strand.
GAACAAAATCTCGGGAAACAAAATATTGTGATACAAAAATATTGTGTCAAGACTATCAGGGTATCAAAAATATTGTCGACAGGAATATCAAAGGTAAAAAAAATCATTTTCAGTGTTGTTTTTAATATCGGAAAAAATATTGATGCAGTAAGTATTGTTGTATGTAATATCGTTTATAAGAGCTAATTAGTATGGAATTTACTGTAGCATATGTTTATTATTTTTTATTTGTGTTTTTAGTAAGGTTATTTATTAGTAATGAAATTGTTAACATGTGTATTTTTAGTTTCATTAATATATATATAAATAATTGTTTTATACTTTTTTTAGTAGCGGGATATTGGGTTTTTAGGGGATAAGGGTGAGAAGATTGTTAAAAAGTTTATTTTTAAATTAGATTTTATGTTAATAATTTGAATGATATGCAAATTGATAGAATTTTAAAATATATTTAGTCACATTAATATTTTTATAATGTTGAATTAAACAATAAATAATATATATATACTAATAGTTTTACCTTGCAATGTTTTTAAATAAAAATAGTACTTTAAAATTTCAAAATGTATTTAAAAAAATTTAATGAAGTACAATATTTAGAAATATTTTATATAATATTATTTAAAAAGTTTTAATTTTAGTAAAAATATATTTTTAATTGCAGAAATATTTCAAAATGTTTGGTTTTAAAATAAAAATTTTATATTAAAAATATTTTTTTATTTTTTTATTATAAAATGCATTTAAATACTTTTTTCTGCTAATGTCTATTTTGGATTATGATTTTAATTTTTAATTTACAGTTTAAAGTTTAGGAATGTTTGTAAATGTTTTTTAAAATATATTTATTAATCATATTAAAAATACATTTTATATTTTATTATCAAATATGTACATATAAGTTTGTAAGTTTGGTTACTGTGTTTTTAGATTAAATTGTATTTAATTTTATAATACAAAATTCTGTGCGAGTATGGAGTATTAATTGTGTATTTAAAACTCTTAGGTGTCCATTACAATACCGGGCGGTATTAAAGCCCGAGGCGGAAAAAAAAGAAAAAACACCGCACGTTCATGACCGATACTAAGTCCATCCGTCCGCCACGGACGCAAATACGCACGACAACCCAAAACCGTCCGCCCTGACGACCGAGACACCGGCCGTGAAATTAGGATCGCCCCGACATGAGCGCGGTAAATCTACAAATACACCGCCCGCCATCGTAAACAACAGTGATGAAAATGGACACGGCGGAAGCCCTGGCGGCCACGTCCCTGCACAGAAACCATCCGCGGACCCAAAGAAACACACACAACATGGCCAACAAGTCCACACAGCAACCCACGCACAAATACCCAAACACAGTACACATCCCGAAAACACATCCCCCCTGGACAAACAAATAAACTACAAATCCCAGAACACCAGCCACAACACACCTGAAAACAACAGACCATCATGACACACCCACATAGGTAAGTACAAAAGCAGCTCCTTCACAGACCACAATCCCTTGCAACACTACAAACTGAGGACGAAAGCACAGAACACAACGAGACAGAAAGGACAGCAGCACACCACAGACACGCACCCATTACACCCATCACCACCACCACCACCACCAAACACCTGACCCACAAACCCCCTGCACATCACACACCACACACCGCACCAGCACCACAAACACCAAACCACAAACCATGGCAGCACAGAGAATGCCCAAGTTCACTTCCACTGAGCTGACGGTCATGGTCGACGAGATCATCAAGGTGCACCCACAAATCTATGGGAACCAGGTCCAACAGACACCACTAGCCACCAGAAACCGGATGTGGAGCAGGATCGTAGACCAGGTCAATGCAGTCGGGAACGTGCCATGCAACAGAGCCGAAATCACCAAGAGGTGGCACGACATGAAAAGAGTGGTCAAAAAGAAGGAGGCCAAGAATCGGCAGCTGGCTGACAGGACTGGCGGAGGTAATCCCGCGCTATTCAAGACCTACAAGGCGTGGGAGGAGAAGGTGCGAGGCATCCTACATCCGGAGAGTATCACCGGAATACCAGGGGGAGTGGAGGCTGGTAAGTACAAACAAATGTATACCAGCACACCGCCATGTACTCACATGCACTACCACAATGCCACAGCTCCGAGGGACAAACACCCCCATGTCCAGTACACAATACACAAGACATCACTCACACATGCAACAGACACTCACACACACTCAGCCCAAACCTACCAACTAACAAAGCCATGGAGGCATGTGTACAGTCAGCCAGCACCGCAACTCCCACCAGGTCCCCTTGTACTCCAGAAGCGCCAGAAGGAGCACTTCCCACACCCACACCCATGTGTCAGCCATAGCTGTACTAACCGATAAGTAACAGGTAAGTAGCCGGAACACAAAGTCAGTGGGTGGGAGGGGGGACAGCTGAAGTACAACACACACCAGGCTCATAGTCCCACAGCGCAGCAAGGTGGAGCACACCCCACACCCATGTGTCAGCCACTGCAGTGCACACCTTCAGCCGACAGATAGATACCTGACCATACATGGAGGGGTCTCTGTGGGTGGTAAGCCAGCACCACAACTCACAACACCGCCCCCACTCCCACAGACCAGCAACATGGAGCACCCCTCCCTCCCATAACCATGTGGCATCCATTGCATTGCGCACTCAAAAACAACCTGTAGGTGGAAAACTGTACAGGGCGGGGTGTCTGTAGGCATGAGGACTGTATTACGACTAACACATGGGACATGTCACGTAGCAGAGGAACACGCAGCACTGCTCCCTGTCACAATCATGTGACCAATGTGCACACGGACATGTATTACAGAGTCATACCCCACATGACCCATCACAAATACAGCAACACCTAAGGAGCCACGTCTACATGCACAAGTCCCACTGGAGTACAGACCCACACGGCGGGCACTGTGCCACTCATCACACACATCAGCAACACCATCGAAGTCTTGTCCATGTAGTTCTTACTGCCAGTTACCCACACATCGTACAACAAAGCCCATGTAAGTCCAACCTGTCTAGAAGTAACAGCGTGGGACCACAATAATGCACATAAACACCACTGGACCCATGAAACACACAGGCACACAATGCACATTCAACATATCATCCATCTCATCTGTCAGCCCCAGTGTCATGAAAGGTATGTCATCCGAACAGCTGGCCCCCATACAGTAGATATGCAAAGATACCTGCCCATGACAAATAATGTGTCTGCAGTGACTGAAGCGCACGTCACACTGTGATTAACAACATACATAATACAGTCAACACCCCAAGAGCACTGCATTGATGCACATGTCCGAGGGTAGCACGCACACCAAGGAATTGGCCCATCTGCAATACGTCGTGTGGCACACAACCATCACTCACTCACAACAATGCTTCCAATGTAATGTCCATAAATGATAACAGTCAGCAGATATGCCGGGTTTGTTAGACATACACACACCTTTGTCTCTGCACTGTCATGTTGCCAAAACACATGTCCCGTTCTGCACCCATATGTCACAGTATGTACCCCAAAACAATATTTTACCTCAAAAGCGTTGAGGGGGCTGTGCCCCCTTTTGCCATCGGCGTATCTAAGCGTTCCATTTGAACCCCAAAGGCATATTTCACCTCAAAAGCGTTGAGGGGGCTGTACCCCCTTTTGCCATCTGCGTTTCTAAGCATTCCATTTGAACCCCAAAAGCATATTTCACCTCAAAAGCGTTGAGGGGGCTGTACCCCATTTTGCCATCTGCGTTTCTAAGCGTTCCATTTGAACCCCAAAACCATATTACATCTCTAAATCGTCGATGGGACTGGAGCCCGCATACACCCAAGCCACAAAATGTAGGAGTACAGCAACACACACAAATTGTCATTGTCAATCCGTCCCATGCCACATGATCACATCACACAGTTCCATTGCCTTGCCCAGGCATACACACATCGTACATCCACACACACGCCTCTGGGAACCCTGCGCACGACAGTGCAGGAACTGTGAATGTCAGACAACCAATACAAACTTTGCAAGGTGCAACACAATAACCTATCTCATCCTCCCCACAGGTGCCGAACTGCATGATGCTGGAGAGGGAGACAGCAGCCAGCACAGCCAGTCCGCAAGCCCCCGAGCCGGACTCACGCATGTAGAGGAGCTGGACACCTCTTCGGACGAGGACCACCCAGCAGGCCCATCTGGAGTGGCAGGGCCCAACCGCTCCCCAGGGCCCCTCCTACCCACCAACCCATCGCCCAGGGCTGCTGAGCAGTCCCAGACCCCTGCTGCCATGGTCGTTGCGGCCACCACCACTGCCGCAACCACCACCACCGCCGCAACCACCACCACCACGCCATCCCTGGCCACAGCCCCTGCGCAAGGGATGGCATGGCCGTCGGGCTCCACCCTGGGAGCCAGACCAAGGACCGTGGTGAGCAATGTGGCCAGTGGGCCGGTCGGTGGCAGCAGTACTGGTGGGAGGAGCAGGGTCAGGCCAACGCCATCTGAGCCTGGGAGCCAAGCCCTGCCGCAAATCGCCAGAGTCCTTGGGGCCTATGAAGAGGCCCAAGGACAATGGGCCAGGTCGGCTTCCGACACGCGGGAGGTCCTTGGGGTGTTGAGGTCCATGGACGCCCATATGGGCCAATTCGTGACCCGTATGGACCAACTTGTGGACCTCATGGGCCAGCTGGTGGTGGTGGTGAGGGCACAAGCAAGGCCAGCAACACCACCTCCGCCACCACCTGCTGTGGCGCAGGGTCGTGCAGCATCGAGTTCCCCTGCGTCCACAGACAGTGAGCACTCCTCAGCCACCACCAGCAGCCCACCAACACAACCCCCCCCTCCCAAACGTGGAAGGGGCCGTCCGAAGAGGAAACAGGTGTCCAGAGAGGACTTCGCACGCACCAAACGCCAGTGAGTCAGCCAGCCACCTTGACCACCTACTGCATTGACCTGTAATACGATCCTACCCCACACTGCCATGTGAATGGCATGTGTCTGTTGGACTGTGGACATAGAACTTCATGGGTACACCTTGACCATCACGCAGCCATGACCGTCAACTCATTGTCACAGCATGCACCACATCTGCCATCACCTTGCACACAATAACATGTCACCGCTGAAAAAAAATACACCTTTATCACATTCTGCTGTCTGTGCCCTGTGTTTATTCAACGATGTGCAACCGCCAACATGATCAGAAAAGCATCTGATGTGTGGTATGTCGATAGGCCAGGAGAGGCTGTAGGGACCTAGGGGTGAAAAACAGAACAAGAGTCCATTCAATGAGTGTGTCACACACTCATCACACAGTACTTGTCACCAACTACAAGCAATGTACACACATCTCACAGAGCAACAGGGCACAATGCCACAGCCACTGTCAGTGGCATACTAGCCTGGACATGGACCATTGCCACACAGCACTCAGTGAACAAAAGGCCTCCGTGACAGAGCACACATACACCTGCACAACTACAGCTACATCAGCCGTCGTACATGGTCACTCACTGTCAAGTGAAGTAGCGGGCGATGAGCTGCTGACGCACATTCACAGCTTCCTCCTCTCCACTGTCCTCGTCACTGGACCCGTCCTGGTCTGCAGGCGGGGGCCCTGGCTGATCACCGTCATCCACTATTAGGGGGATCTGCTTGCGAATAGCCAGATTGTGCAGCATGCAGCAAGCCACAACTATCTGGCACACCTTCTGTGGGGAGTACGCCAGTGCACCCCCGGTGCGGTCCAGGCATCTGAATCTGGACTTCAGGAGGCCAAAAGTCCGCTCCACCACACGTCTGGTCCTCCCATGTGCCTCATTGTAGCGGTCATCAGCTGGTGTCCGAGGATGACGTAATGGGCTGAGCAGCCAAGGCCCATTCGGATAAGCAGAGTCCCCTGTGTGTGAGGGGGACAGAGAATAGTTGCAATTCCAACTGGACACAAGACAGCATCGCACACCCAGCACGCTACACAAGTCCACATACAATCCAAACACGGTCCGGTTGCAGATTGGTCATCAGACGTGGTAGGATGCTGTTGCGCATGATGTGCGAGTCATGGGCCGATCCTGGAAACTTCGCACACACGTGTGTAATGACCATGTCCGCAAGGCACACCACTTGCACATTCAGGGAGTGGGTGTGCTTCCTATTCCGATATATGTGTTCCATGGCCTGTGGTGCAACAAGGCCAACATGGGTGCAATCAATTGCACCAACAACGTGGGGGATCCGTCCAAGGGCATAGAAAGCACCCTTCACTGCCGCCAAATCACGAGCCCTGGGGAATCTGATGTACCTGTTCCTGTACAGCATCATAGCTGTCAGTACATCCCGTAGCACCATGCTGAACATGGGCTGGGACATCCCACCTCCACTGCCCACTGTGTGTTGGAAAGACCCAGTGGCGAAGAAATGTAGTGCAGCCATCACCTTAGCCGTGGGGGTAAATGCAGTTGGATACACCCTGCGAGGACGGAGGTGGGGTTCCAACAAGGCACATAGGCGATGCAGGGTGGGTCGGTCCAAACGGAATTTCCGGATTACCTCCACATCCTCCATGTCTGACAGCAATTGGTAGGGGCGATGTATGTTTGGTCTCCTCCTAGGTAGGATGGAAGTGGACACATGTCAAAGCAACACGCCACAGGGCATTTTCACATACACAAAACAAAAATGACTGACCAAGCAATTGAATCACAGAACAGCTGACAAGTAGGGACAGCACAGCCACAATACACTTACACAGGTCCCCTTACCAATAGCAATGAGCAGTGACACACACCATTGCTATGAGCATGCACATGGGGATTTAGGCCTTAATAACTTGTAAGGCATGCTGATGATATCAGACTGCATATTTGGGAAGCGGCAACACCACGGCAACATAACTAGCTGCTGTGCCTGACATAGCTTCCGAGGCTGGGTGAGTATGGCACACACCAACAACGCTATGGACACAGGCTGAGCGGCAAAAATAAGTGGGACCTGTTGCACGAGGGGATATGAGACAGTCATTGATGTCCCTACTTCACCCTATGTACAGCACTGTACGGATCAGACCTCCAAAACACAATGACAGTTGTACACATTGACAGCTCCATGACAACACAGCTGTGTGATTGCAAATACACATCACAAGTGACACGTAACGTTGCACGTGCCAAGTGTGAGATGTACATAGTGATAGATGGCATGTGTGTGCATATGCATATCCCATGCTCCCATGCCAATGTGTACATGATGATGTGCCAACAGACATGTGGAGGCTGAGCACTGGCCGTCCCTGCCTATGCACACAGCATGTTGTGGCCCTGTCCAGTGTGGACCTGCTCCCACACACAAGTCATTGCCACACCTGCAGATGCATTGCGCACATCATACTGTGTAGTGCACATGGCATCAGCGGACTGTACCCGCCATGGGCCAGGCCCTTACGGCCAACTCCAATGGCCCTCGCGGTTGCACCCTGCGTGTTCGACTATGGAGGTAAGCGTCCCGGGCCAGCTCGGAGCAGGCCTTCGTCTGCAATTAAAGCAGGCAGACATGGTACACCAATTGCAGCAGCTTGGACCCACTGTAACAGCCCCAGGGGGCTATATGAGTGTGGGAGTGAGACCGGCATTACCACAGCTACCTGGGACTGCAGCCTGGCATCCCTCAACAACACCTGCTTCTGCCACCTGTCCACCTTAACGTCGATGACGCAGAGGATATGTCCAGGTCCACTCACCAGCGAGGAGCTGGAGTACCTGGATTCCGAGCTCCACGCACACTGCACATGGCTATTCCTTGCGATAGTTGTGTGTGAAAGACAACTACAGTGTGTGTGGGAGTGCATGTGGGGGCCACACATGTCGTTGATCCGCAGCACTATGAGTCAGAGCCTGTGGGGTTCCAACATGCACTGCTCACCATGCTTACTGCAGGTGGCAGGGGTATGTGAGCTCTCGGGCGCTTTGCCATGTCTGTCCCTCCCGAGTGGTGGTACATGGCAACTTCATGTCAGACATCCAGTGACACAGCCAATTGGCAATGCAGGTCTCAGAGCACTTGTTGCTCGTGTGAATGGCAGGCTGGGGCCATGCTGCCCTTCTCAGTCCCAGCAGGCCTGGCCTGCACATTGACTGCACAATGCCAGTAGGTGACAACACAGACTGCCAAGTGGGTTACATGTGTCTCCTGTTCAGGACCCTCCGGATAAGCGCTAACTCAGCACTGTCGATTGGACACACCATGCCTCGTGATAGGGATGTGTGTGTGAGATAGTGGCACTGAATGTGACCTCCGTTGCGGGGTGGGCCATGCACAGGGCGAGTACGTTGATGGTTGCGCAGTGTTGGTCACAGTGGGTACACACACACAGATGTGTTGCCTTGTGATCTTACTGTAGGTCCACCTGACAATGGACAGTAGATGTGGGAAGACTACACATTGCTCGATGTGCTGTCAAAATGCATGTGCCTTCACACCAGGCACAGCTGCCCCTGCACATGTGAGCCCTGCTGCCCTCAGTGCTGGGTCTGTTGAGCTGATGCGCCATCTGTGCGTGGGGCAGACAGCTCTCCTCACTTCCGTCATTGCCCATGACATCACTTTGCCGCAGGTGACATGGATCATGGAGGGCCCACATGTACGCGTGGGTGGACTACACCAGACTGTCCAATGGTTGTCACCCCCAGTCAGTGCTTCAAATGGGAAGAATATAGTGCAGGTACTCATTTAAATGTGTCGAGTGGGCGGGGCTAGGTGCGGGGCTAAATGCAAGACATGTGAAGTTTATCGGCTTATATACTAGTTGCAATACACACGAGACACGTCTTTTTCTAAACAAATCAGGGTCATTCCTCATACTAAATGAAAGTCAAACAGTAATATTTCAACCTTTCCTCATGGCCTCCCCTCGCTCACCCCAATATGCGTTTGCATCTGAGTAGCCAGCGCATGCACAGGCAGCTCCGAGCTCGCACCAGAGAGGCCAAGGAGTGTATGTGTGGGTCCATTGGAACAAGTAGTCTGTCTCGTGGTATAAACAGTGGCGGGACGCCGTCCACATGCGTGGTGCCCCGACTTGAGACCCGGACAACATTGACAATGCATGACAGGCTCCGCAGTCCGGATACACCACCTGCAACACACAGAGGCTGTAGCTGCCCTAGCGGCCCAGGCCGCGTCCAACTGGAGCTCATGGACCCACACATTCACTCTTTGGCCTCTCTGGGGCGAGCTTGGAGCTGCTTGTGCACGCGCTGGCTTCTCTGTTGCAATGGCATGTAACGTGTGTGGGAAAATAGGCAATGAGTGAGATGGTGCGAGCCACCTTCCGTGACGTCACTCCTGCTCGTGATGTGTGCGTCCCCCACTACTTATATTTGACTTGTGCCATGCTGCACATTGAGGATGTGTTGCCTGCGTGATGTGACCAGGAGGAGCGCGCCATGACCTCTCACCCACCATGCTCCACTGCCATCCCGTGCCCTGGATAGCCTGTGCAGGTGGACAATGTTGGGGATACACCTGGTCGACAGGGGATGTGTGTGCCTTGGCAAGGGCCTGGCGGACGCACAGCAGTATCCAGCATGTCCACAGAGGGTGGGCTGACGTCTACACCTGATGCAGCATTTTCCGTGTGTCCGCCTGTTGTGCACACACGTGTTCACATTCATCCCCAGACAGGTGGTCTTTAGAAATGCCCAAGACAGCGGTAATCTAGTGCTCCGGAATCCTCCCAACACAGTGTGTCTCAACATTGCATGTGCGCACCTACCCGTCACACCCACCCACCTGAGCCAAGCGTAACTCCCGCTTCACATGACACATGTGTGTCATCCACAGTTGTGCTACTCTCTCAGGGCCGGACCTGCAACTGTCCCGTAGCACACACACAGCACCGAGTCGTACTGGCATCCTGTTAGATTGGTAGGCACACTAACACATCTCCTTCTGAGACAGTGGTGGCTGTGATGGATATTGTGACTGCCATGGCAGTGTTGGCTGGCCATGGCAGGGCACACTCACACACATTGCATCCGCAGCACTTCGTGTCACTACTCGGCACATCGAACTGGGCACTGTCCCTGGGGTTGATGAGTAATGGCGCCTGTCGATGTGATCTGTGACTGGATGCTGTTGTCCCTGTAGTCGGTTGTATCTGTGTAGTTGCTGATTGCAGTTGTTGCAGTGTGTGCTTGGTTAAGTGGGGCAGATGCCGTGTATGTGACCTCAGCAATTGCAATGTCTGGTCTCACATTCTAATGTGTTGTACACGTGGCAGGGACTTAACTTCTTTCAGACTCTGCTACTTGTGTGTGTGTGATGAATCGGCTTTTCTGTGCAACGGATTGACTGCATGTATTTGGTGTTATTTCTGTGTTAATGTATCCGTGTCATGTTTGCGTGCATGCAATGCACAGGGTGTGAGTCTAGCCACAGGTGGACTGGCAGCATGCGCTGAGTATGCGGGCATGTGTGAGCTTACTTGCTGTGTGGCCAGCAGTGTAGGTGTATGTTAGTCATGTGATGTGCATTGTGGCTGGGCACATGGCTTACTTTCAATGTGTGCATTTGGGAGGTGGTGGTGTGTGGTGTGCGTGGTGTGAGTTTGTGGTAGCGTTGGTGTGTGTGTGTGTGTTGTGGCCATGTCGACTACACACATATGTTACCCAGGCCCATGGTGGATGTTTGTAACCGTGTTGTGGTCTGTGAATATGATGAGATGTGTGTGTTGTATGTTGCACAGTATGCAGTGTGTGGGTGTGTCCTTGCAGTTCAGGCTGACTCCTACTTGTTATGGTTCAGACGTTGTGTGTGTGCAGGGAGTGTGACTGTCAAGATTGTGTCTAGTTCAATTGTGCATGTAAGCATTTCTGCAGTTCTTACTCACTGTGCAGTGCTGCCCACCCACACTGATGTCGTGTGTGTGTTTTGTCAGGCATTGCTGTGGCATGCTTTAGCGTGGCTCCTACTTCTGGTTGCTGAGTGTGTGGTCAGACTGTGTGGGACATTGTAGACATGTGTAGGACTGTGCTTTGTAGTGACCAGGCCGTCAGTGTTAATGTGATGATCTTTCGGGCCACTTCAGTGTCTGACGAGTCCAGCTCCACGAGCTGTGGTATTTCCCTGTGGCCACTGTTGCGGCTACTCATTTGCGTTGACATCCAATGACAGTGGACTACATAGTCATCTCACGTCTGCCGTGTACTTCACACACTCTCATCCTCTCTCATTCGTACTTGTGTTTGTGAAATGATTCAGCAGAGACACATATTTACTTCAAGCCATGTATTAGGACTTATGTCCTCCGTGATGCAGTATAGTGGACACTACTGGCAGCGAAATGCATGTGGAGGATATACTCAGCATGATTACACATAGCATAGGGTGTAGGGGTACATGTGATTAGTTGTTGACTGTGGGATGTGGGCTTCAGAGTTACAACTGCTTAGCCGTTGCTGTGCTAATGTACATTTGCTAATTACTGAGGAGCTGTTGACTTTGACACAGACAGTATTCATTTTGCCTACCAGACCGCTTGACATCATGGGCACAGTACATCTCAGTTCCATGTTACAGGTTTGCTGCAATAGTTACTCCGACACACCTGCGTGAGAGGTGACATCAGGGCATGAGCCTACGTGCATGCAACAGCGTCTCACTTGTTGTTGCAATGTGGTGGCTACTGGACATGACACAGTCACTGGGGTCATGTTGTTGGGGGATGCATTTGTTGTCCATGCAAAAGTCCTGGCACGGAAGTACAGAGGAAGGTGAGGTGACAGCTCTCACATACTACAGCAGACCGATTACTGTCCACTGACCGGTGCATATGTTCATGGGCGCAGGATACATTTTATGGCATAGTTGTACGTGCAGTTTTGTCCATGTGGTTGCCATACACAAATCCCATACCTCTGCCTCCCCCTGTTCATGCAGAGTTACTGGATGTGGTGAGAAACAGAGTGCATGTCCCGAAAATGTCCGATATCATGGAAGTGTAGTTGATGGTGTGGTGTTAGTTGCAGGTTGTATGGTATAGTTGTTGTACAGCTAACTGCCTGTCCGTGCGAAAGCCAAGCATGGGTACGGTGTAGGACATCATTGTTCAATTGGGGGTGTTGCGTCGGGCCCGACGAATTGACAGGTTGTCAGGTATGCGATACCTTCCAGCAGGGCTTCCATGGCATTGGTGGTAAACATGGATGCCATCCAATGAAGCGGATGGTGGCTGTCAATGTGTTCATCGTATGTTGTCCCTTGTAGGAGCCTGATGGGACATGTTGGATGACATTCGATGAAACTGTGCTCCAGAATACGTTGTGTGGAGGCGCAGTGGTCCCATTGCAGTGTGGGTCCGATTGCAGCCACATACGCCATGCCCCCATAGACTGAACAGATCCTGTCGTGGACGTCCAGGGGGCGAACAGTTGTACCAGGTCCGCCTTTGGACATGCCGGGTTGGAGAGACATAAATCCACAGGACAGTGGAAGGGACACCTCCGACAGTAGAAGACGGGGATGACGCAGCTGAACATTGCGATGCGGTAAGTTACTCGGTAACTTACGTTCAGCAAGGCCAGATTTTCACAGCCCAATATCTGTAGCAGGCTCTGCTTGTACAGCCTCATCTGTCCGGCGTAGTTGGGTAGCTGTGGTTGAACTGCCATTTTGCTACAGGGCGATGTGATGGCGTGCTCCGGCTGGCTGTCCAGTCAGCAGAGTGCAGCCTCCGACGATGCTGGGAATTCTGTAATGGTCGTACGGAGGCAGGACTTGGGTTATAGTAGCTTGGGCGGAGGACACAGGCCCTCATCCCACATGCTTCTCTGAATGGTCAAGGTCAGTGGTGTCTGCCTCCTTCCAGATAACTTGCATGTGAACCACATGGAGGAGTGGTATTATTTCTTTTTTGTGTTCGGATTTTTCTTTCATGTTGTGTGCTATCTGCCCAGTGGACGGTTTCCTCGGCATGCCTCTGTTAGGCTTTTTTTTGGGATAATGACTGTATTGTCCTGCTTGAATAGTTGAAATGTGGTTTCGGTGTGGGTATGGAAGGCCATTCAGTGCTATCTGCTCTCCCGTGTGTGGGCGGCACGCTGCGTTTCCGCTATTCGTTGGGCCTTGTGTGTGGGTGTTATGGTTGGAACCACCTGTTGTCAGTCCCCGGAATTTTTGCTGTTACGTATTGCATGTATTGGTATTGGGTGCAGGGTGGTATTGGTATTTTTGTATGGTACTGGCGTACCTTTTGCCGACGGGGTCCATATTCTGCTGGGTGATGTTGCCGCCGCTGTGTGCTTCGCCATGTTTTGCACACAGGGGTGTGTCCTAATTTGGCGTGACATCACTCACATGCTGGGGTCAGTTGTGTGACGTCAGGTTGGCAACTGTGAGTTGCCGGTTGGGGACATGACTGAGGCAGGAATGCCACCTGACATGTGCGTTCTGGGTGGGGCTGGTGTGTGTGGTGTTTGGTTGTGACCCTGTGTTGTTTGTGTGCGGCGCATACATGGCGCTGCCGTTGGCCTCTGCGTTGTGCGCATGTGTGGTCGCGTCATCGCCGCTGCGCTGCAGTGCCGTGACGGGGACGTTAGTTCCTGGTCCCAGGTAGTGTGTGCCCGGTTGTTGCGAGTTGTTTCAATTTGCCCGGTGTGACATTTGTGGGTGCAGTGGTGGATGTGTCGTGTCCACACAGGGGTGTCTGGGGGGGCCATGTACAGTTTTTCCGCCCTTGCACTGTGTGCGGTGTTTGCATGCCCTTGTTGTGTGTCTGCCTACCTGCGTCGCCACGGGGCGTTGACTCCTAGGTGCTGCATCAGGTAGAGCATGGGGATGGCCTGCAGTGCTGGATTCATGCTCGGGGTGGGCCGCCTCTTTGGTGTCCGTACTCAGCGTTCGAGTTTCCGCCTTGGTATCTCGTGCGGTGTCTCTTAGCCGGGGGAGCTGTTTGGTTGCGGCATCGTAATTTGTACGCCGGGCGGTACGTGATTTCGTCGGACGGTGTGTCTCCATTGGGCCTCGCCGCTACGTGCACGGGCGCACTTTGATGGCGGACGGCGTCGCTGGCTTACGGGCGGAGTTTGGCTGACTTTTCACATCCTAATTGGGCGGGCAAGTGGGCCGCGGCGGGCGGACGGTAACTGGTGGTTATTGCATCCGACAGCACGGCGGTAGTGCTTCCGCCCGACATCGTAATGGGCCCCTTAATTTGTATTACCTTGTTTAAAATATTTTATATTGAAGTGGATATTGTCAATTTCACCTCTTTAGCATCCAACACCTTCTTTAAGTAGCCTTAGATTGGAGTGGAACTAGTCGATGGCTCCCCATTAGTGCCCAATGCCTTCCCAAAATTGGTTTAGACTGGAGTGGGTATAGTAAATGTCACCCCTTCAGTGTCCAACGCATTCCTCAAAGTGGTTTAGATTGGAATGAGACTCATAAATGTCACCCCTTTAGTCTCCAACACCTTCCCCCAATATGGTTAGATTGGAATGGGAATAGTAAATGTCACCCCTTTAGTGTCCAACACCTTCCTTAAATTCGTTTAGATTGGAATGGAAATAGTAAATGTCACCCCTATATTTCCAACACCTTCCTCCAATATGGTTCAATTGGAGTGGTAATAGTAGGTGTCACTCCTTTAGTGTCCAACACCTACCCACAATATGGTTGGATTGGAGTGGAAATAGTAAATGTCACCCCTTTAATGTCCAACACCTTCCCCAAATTGGTTTAGATTGGAGTGGGATTAGTAAATGTCATACCTTTAGGGGCCGATTCCGATCTCGGCCGGTAGGGCTCCGAATCGGATTCGGCTTTACCGGATCCGATTCGGACGCCCTGTTTCCGACCGAGTCGGACGTGCGTCCGGGCGAACGAGTACGATGCGAACGTACGCGAAATCGCCGACCGACTCGTTCGCGGGACCCAACCGCTCCGACCGACTCGCACGGACACGACTCGCACCGCGCATTGGAGACGTTCCCCGGCCGGGTAAGTACGATGCGCGCCGCAAGCAGTCCGACCGACTCGCGCCGTCCGGCTCAAAAGTGCAGTCGGAGCCGCACTTTGGGGGTCCGTGTCGGACCCCCCTGTACGCCTAGTCACGCGAGTCGCACACAGGGGGGACCCATGGGTCCCCCCTACCTGTGCGTGTACGGCACGACCCGCTTCAAGGCGTACACGCTATAGGGGGCGCCCTTGTTCGCCTCGCACCCATTGAGTCAATGGGAGCCCGCGTACGCGTTGTACGAACAGCTCCCATTGACTTCAATGGGAGTCCGACCGAATCGAGTCCGATAGCATGCGTACGCATCGTACTCGTTCGGTCGGACTGCTAGGGTCCGATTCGGTCGGAAATCTCTCCGGGTCCGGCTCGGTCGGAGAGATTTCCTGCCCAAATCGGAATCGGCCCCTTAGTGTCCAACACCTTCCCCAAATTAGTTTAGAGTGGAGTGTGAATAGTAAATGTCACCCCTTTAGTGTCCAACACCCTTCCCCAACATGGTTATATTGGAGTGGGGATAGTAAATGTCATCGCTTTAGTGTCTAACACTTTTTTTTAAATGATTTATGTTGGGGTGCGATTTTTTTAATTCTGTAAATTTAGTCTGAAATCTTTTCTTTTAATTTTATTTGCATGTAGTATAAATAGTTTGTCTAATTTTATTAATGTTGTTGGTGATTAGAAATATAATAAAAAATTAGTTGATTGTATGTTTGTAACCAATATTATCATTAATTAATTGTTTTTTAAGAATAAAGAAGTCCCACATTTTTCTCAATGTATTTGTTTTCAAAGTTTCTTTTTTGTATATTTCTACGTTTGTAATCATATATAGTTTAACTTAAAAATAAATATGTTTATAAAGTTAAGTAAATAAATAACTTATTTAATATTTTTATTATGAACATTTTAAAATTATATACAGTTTGTGGGCTTTCTGATTACCTTGAGGTGGTTTGCAACTTATATTGGGCATGTTTCTCTTGCCAGGTGGAATGGGTACCATCCGGCTGAGCATGTGTCCCATCTAACAGGCACTGGAACCCCCTCAGTGATAACGGAATTGGTGGTAAACCCACACAGTGTCATTAGTAAGGGTGTTTTTACCACAGGGGCGTGTGTGTTCCAAAGCATCTCAAAAGTTGGAACTTCTTTT
This sequence comes from Calotriton arnoldi, assembly GCA_963921515.1. NCBI lineage: Eukaryota > Metazoa > Chordata > Amphibia > Caudata > Salamandridae > Calotriton > Calotriton arnoldi. The sequence goes on from CAWUFW010005190.1 coordinate 133,538, forward strand.
AAATGAGAGCATAGGTTTTTCAAATTCCAGAGAGTTGGAGTTGAGAATGTTCCAATGGCTGTTGATTAATTTTTTCACAGAAGTGTACACATTGGTGTATGTGACCAATCATAATAATCTATCATGGTTTTCCAAGGATGAACGCACTTACCAGTGCCCACAAAGCTTTGATTAATTTGCCTGAGTGTTACCTTCCCACTAGTGCTTTCTTAATCATGTTTCCCATTTCTCTTCTACAGGTTTGCATATTTACTTCACAAGACTTTATTTAGTAAGCTTGCATGATTACTCTTTTCCCTGTTGTTTTCACTCCAATATTTGGACGCTCACAGCTAGGACTCAGTCCCTTGTAGCACAGGGATTTATGTGGCACTGACAAAGGCCCACTGACCTTTTTGACATTACTTCGAGGTGAAACATGTTGATCAAATAGGACACTGGGGCAATTAAATTCCAGAGAGCATCTCCTTTCCTTTAAATCGTGGCAAGGGGGCCCACATTAAAGGGATACCTGTGACCACTGTTCCCAATAACGTGCGCGCATGGGCGCGCGCTCACCTCTGTTACATGAAGCGCGCAGTGCTGTGTGTGGAGCGCGCACACACACAGCACATCAAACAAGAACATTCGCACCGCTGCTTTTAAAAGCGAGCGGCGCGAAAACCAGGTGTTTCTTTCATGTAGAGCCCGGCTGCGGTGCATACTGTGTGCTTTTGTTTAAGTATTCATGTTAATTGCAGCGCCGTCACGAGCTGCAATTAACATGAATACTTTAAACAAAAGCACACAATCTGCCCATCACCCTGCAGCTGCGCTCTATTATGAAAAGAAATTCAGCAAGTCTACAAACAGGGCGTGAAAAGCACACGTCGTGTTTGTAGACTTGCTGAATTTCTCTTCTTAACAGAGCTGGGCTGCGGGGTGATTGTGTGACTTTGTTAAAGTTTTCAGGTTAATTGCAGCTCCAGACGGGCGCTGTGATTAATCTGAAATCTTTAACAAAGGCCCACAATCACCCCGCAGCCCAGCTCTGTTAAGAAAAGAATTGCAGCAACTCGACAAACACGGCGTGAAAAGCACACGTCGTGTTTGTAGACTTGCTGAATTTCTCTTCTTAATAGAGCGCAGCTGTGGGGTGATTTACACTTTTCTGTGCTTGGCATAGTGTGCCACCCTACTTGTATTTTCCTGTTTCTGTCATTGCATCCAGATATATGATACAACAAGTAACATCATACGCAGGGCTTTAAGTGGGATGAAAAAACTGGGGGTCTCGCAAAGGGGCATGGCCAGTGTAATTAAGGCCCTGGCTTAAGACACATAAGCTAAAAATCTGTACTTAGCATAGTGTACCGCCCGACTTGTATTTTGCTGTTTCTGTCGTTGCATCCAGATATATGATACAACAAGTAACATCATACCTACAAGTCAGGACTATTGGCTTTGTCAATGGTTGTTAGTTGCATAAGATAAATAAGCAGCAACTATGGCTTGTATGTAATATTGAAAGGGCTTCAACTTAAAGCCCTGGTGACACCACGACAATGTTGCTGCTCCTGAGTTTCAAAAGAGAAGGGAAATCCAGAGAGAAAATGACTCTCTTTAAAGGATTTCCCATCCCCTACAAGTAGGGTGACTAGAGCGTGCGACCCAAAAACCGGGACATTTCGCAAAAATAGAGGAAGGACCACAAATTTACATCAATAAAGTGGCAAATAATGACAGTCCTCATCCTCATAGAAACACAGAACAGGCACTAAGAAAATAAATAAAATGTAATTTTTAAAACCAGCATCATGCCTGTTCATTAAACTGCTTACTTATAACAGCTGCTTACTAGCCCTGCTTTGGAACACCTAAAAAACATGCCTCTCACTGTTTTTAGTTCACCCTCTCAAAAAACCGGGACATGAGCCACTTTTCCCGAAATCTGCCGGGACAACTGTTTAAAAACCGGGACGGTCCAGACAAATCCGGGACTCCTGGTCACCCTACCTACAAGGCTCACCAGGCATGACGTCATGCCCTAACTTCTCTACTAGTGAGAAGTGAGCAGTGTGAGCACGCGCACATCGATGTACCTAGTGTCACTGCAGTCTGGAAAAAAACGGACTGCCTGGGCCAGGGCATAAAACAGAGCCCGATAGAGACCTGTTTCGAGGCCCCCTTTAAAAAACTGCCAGTGCTCAGCACCGGTGAGACCCGGCCCCTTTCGCCCTAATATATGCAAGTACAAAAAGCGAATCTCATTAACAGTCAAACTGCTTCTTGTTAAAATGTCACATTTTGTCAAAAGGGGTTGTTAAAACTGTACTACCAGCGTGACCATAACAGACACTCAAGCAAGTCTCGGTCATTGGCAGCCTCATCACAACTAGAAAGATGGCTGGAGAATTTCGCTGTTTTCAAATTTTAGATGGATTTAATTTATACCAGCCATTGTTGCTGCGTATTTATCTTATGCAACTAGCAACCGCTTACAAAGTCAATAGTCTGACTTGTAGGTATGATCAGGGCTTTAAGGGGTGATCTTCTGTACAAAACTCAGCTCTGAAATTCATCAGGTTAAGCAGACTGTCTTGTAATAGGAGCTTGCCATACATCTAGTAGTGCAGCTTCCGTACTGTGGTTGGGACAGAAAAGTGACTAATGGGAATTCAACAGTTGGCTTGCTTCTAAATATTTTTCAAATTGTAGGGTGATTATTCTTTCCAGGTTTAATGGGGTCAGAGGAAGGAAGAAAGGGGAAATGTTTGTGGTATTTCTCTATTTTTTTAATGTAGGTGCTCATTATGGCAAGTCTGAAGAATAGACTAGATAAACCTTGACCCAGTGAGACACTGATGATGGTAACAGTAGTCTTGAGCAGTGGAGGAGCAGAGTCTTTTTAGGGTCTTAATTATTGTTCTATTATTGTCTTGAGAAACTGACATCTAGAAAGAGTGTTTTTTATGCATGATGATCTGTGACCTGAGCATTCTACGGGACTAGATGATGGACCAGTGCAGTGATGGTGCAGGTTTTCACAGATCTCTTGTCAGCGTTGTAATGTTGGTCTAAGTTTGTATTTTTCAAGGATTTGAAAGTTGCATAGCAGTTCAGTGATCACTTTTCTCACCTATAAAAGCCTCTAAGCGCACTGCCCACTCCTAGTCATCCCGTTTCACTTCATCTGAAAGTTTTCTTGTTAATTGCAGCTCCAGGCGGGCTCTGCGATTAACCTGAAAACTTTAACAAAAGCCCACAATCACCCTGCAGCTGCGCTCTATTAAGAAAGAAATGCAGCAACTCTACAAACATGGCGTGTAAAGCACACGCCGTGTTTGTAGACTTGCTGTATTTCTCTTCTTAATAGAGCTGGGCTGTGGGGTGATTGTGTGACTTTAAACTTTTCTGTGCTTGGCAGAGTGTGCCTCCCAACTTGTATTTTCCTGTTTCTGTCATTGCATCCAGATATATGATACAACAAGTAACATCATACCTACAACAAGTCGGACTATTGGCTTTGTCAGTGATTGTTAGTTGCATGAGATAAATAAGCAGCAACTATGGCTTTCATATAATATTGAAAAAGCTTCCACTTAAAGCCCTGGTGACACCACGACAATGTTGCTGCCCCTGAGTTTCAAAAAGAGAAGGGAAGCAAGTGTTAGTGAAGAGAATACTCCCGACAGATGGATCAGTCATTTACACACTTGCAGCTGCCATCTGCTCAGACCTGCATCTTGGCAAGATTAAAAATCTTGGCAAGGCCTAACCAGCCTTCCACCCTTCTTAGTTCGTCCAGGTGAGGAATCGATCAGATAGGACTAGGACACACACACTGAAAGGCTGTTCGAAAGGAGCCCAGACATTTAAAGGAGGAACTAATGGAAAAGAAGAATTTTGAGAAGGAGGATACATCAAATTACCCTGATAAAGTCCCTATAAGAGATGAAACGCCTTGGCTGGGTCTGTTTTAAGTGTCTTAGAATTGGATACTTAATAAAAAGAACTTTATGGAAAAAGGCACCAACGTCTAGAAATTAATTGAAAGACAAAATATGGAAAGCAATTGAAAACAAAAGAGTGATTACAGATACATTCAATTCAAATTGGAAAGTTTAAAGTGAGCAAGGAAATTAGGTTGCCCTCCTAATATTGTGAAAGCATTTACCACATTTGAGAAGCTGGCTCAGTATATGATGTACACTTATGTAAGTGGACACCTTGCACTGATCCAGACAACCCTTATGATGATTTTAGTGGTCTTAGACAACCTTAGCAAACTTTCTAAGTGGTAGCTGTGAAGAACAGCCTTCAGTCTTAGTCCAGAAGGAGTATAAAGCAGCTTGTTTTACCAGAACATAATCTTATAGGTATAGAGTAAGAGAAAAAGAACCACAGTGTATTTATAAAAATATGTATTTAATATAAGACACTCACTAAAACATTTAAATATCTCCTAGCCAGAGATATACACAATACTTTGCAATAGAAACAGGTAAGTAGTACGGAAAACAGAGTGGTCCCCAGGGGGATACCAAACCATATACTAAAATAATGGTATACGAACCACGACTCGAATCAAGACTATAGTCAGAGGCCGTAGTAGCGTCGGGGACCCAAGTAACCACCTAAGGTGAGTATCTAGGAGCCCCTCGGAGGTCGTGTGCAGTGTAGGAACACAACCGCGTTCTCCATACAAATCAACGTGTAAGTCGTGGTTGCAATTTTAAAGTAGGAGGACCCTCAAGTCTCCATAACCCCTCTCTCTTTCATATTTATTTTGTTTAATAGCGCCACTCATACCAGTGTAAGGTGTTAAGCACTTTACATCGCATACACATTACACAGAGACACTAAATCATAGTGTGTAAATCAATGTATAGGAAATGTTACATCAGACAGAGGAATAAAATGTCTTCTTAACAGAGCTGGGCTGCTAGTGTTTTAAGCAAACGTTTGTAGTGATATTTGGCGCTGCACACACGCGCAGTGTGGTTCCTGGTGCACATAGCCATGGCTGCAGCGCACAGAGACCCTACACTGCCGCACACAGAGGAAACAAATTAGAGGGAACATTGCCTGTGACACCCATAGACATTTTTATTTACTCAATCCTGTCACTCTCACAAGAGCTCCACCTTTGTGTGGTTGAGACCTCCCTCCCAGACCCTATCATAGAGCATTCCACTATATGGTGAGCAAAGGTCTTCTTTAAATTTAGGAGCTACCGCAGGCAACGCAATGTGGCTTTCACAAATGGGAGGATGTGAAAGTGGTGTCTTTCCTCTCCCTGCCCTTTAGTAGTTTACAGTTTACAGTAGGCACCTCTAACCCCTCTGCACATCACACGCCATACACATCACCCCCACCTCCACCACTTACACACCTGTACCTCAAACCCTTTAGCACATCACACACCATGGCACCACAGAAAATGCCAAAATTCACAGAGAGTGAATTGACAGTCATGGTAGATGAGATAGTCAGAGTTGAACCACAACTGTTTGGTAACCTGGTCCAACAGACACCATTAGCCAGAAGAAATCAAATGTGGGCAAGGATAGTCGATAAGGTCAATGCAGTAGGGACCATCCCACGCAACAGACAGGAAATCATCAAGCGGTGGCATGACCTGAAGAGTGTTGTCAAAAAGAAGAGGAGCAAGAACCATGAGCTGGCTCAGAGGACTGGCGGTGGCCCTCCCATTCCACCAAGAACATTCACTGCATGGGAGGAGAAGGTGCTTGCCATACTGCATCCAGAGAGTCTCACAGGAATACCTGGGGGAGTGGAGGCTGGTAAGTACAAACAAATGTAGACCATTACACAACAATGTACTGTCCAGCACAACTACAAAGCTACATCTCAGAGGCACAAGTATATCCATATGCACCACAATATCCAACACATGTCCCACAGATGTAACATCCACTACATCTGAATCACCCCAAAAGGTAGCCAACATTTACAGGGTTGTATGTGCCCAGGCAAATAGCACTACAACTCCCACCATGCCCCCTGTTCCACCCCTGAGCTGGATGGAGCACTCCACACCCAGAAGCATTTGAAAGCCATTGTCTCACTACAAACAAACTAACAGGTAGGTATCCATCTTCCCTGGGAGGGCTGTTTCGGGGTGGGAGGCCTGCATGACAACTCCCACCATGCCCCCTGTCCCACCCCTGAGCAGGATGGAGCACTCCACACCCAGAAGCATTTGGAAGCCATTGTCTCACTACAAACTAACAGGTAGGTAGCCATCTTAACAGGGAGGGCTGTTTGGGGGTGGGAGGCCTGCACAACAACTCCCATAATGCCCCCTGTCCCACCCCTGAGCAGGATGGAGCACTCCACACCCAGAAGCATTTGGAAGCCATTGTCTCACTACAAACAAACTAACAGGTAGGTAGCCATCTTCCCTGGGAGGGCTGTTTGGGGGTGGGAGGCCTGCACGACAACTCCCACCATGCCCCCTGTCCCACCCCTGAGCAGGATGGAGCACTCCACACCCAGAAGCATTTAGAAGCCATTGTCTCACTACAAACAAACTAACAGGTAGGTAGCCATCTTAACAGGGAGGGGGGTTTGGGGATGGGAAGACTGCAGTACTACTCCCACCATGACCCCTTGTTCCCCAGCTCATCAAGATGGAGCACTCCCTCCCACCCAGATGCATGTGTCAGTCATTGCACTGTCCACTTCAAACTAACAGGTAGGTAGACATATTATGCCCTCTTGTCCCACCCCTGAGCAGGATGGAAGCCTCCAACACATACACACATAGATGTGACACAGATCCAACACAAATGTGAAAACAGAACAGGTAAGTAGCCAGTACATGCACCCAGCCATTCCTCCCAAAAAGCATGGTGCCATATGACAACACCAGCCCTCTCAGCACACAAAAATACACACAGATCCTATTGCCACTCACAGTGTGCAGACAGCTAAGCAAATGTAACTGTCACAGCAACGAAAGTGTGACACACCAATTCACATGTAGAAGAAAGTCTGTGCACAATCATGCACAGCACTGAATGCCATGTGTAAGTGCCATGTGGCCAGAGCAGCAAGGACCATATGTAAACAAAGAAAGCATGGTTGTCGATACAAATTCAGATTTGCACATGACATTACAAAGGTATGCATGAGATGACAATGGCCAGTCCATGCTCAGATGTAACGTCTGCCAGGGCAGAGTGATCAACAAAGAGGCGTCACAGAAATGCTTTGTTGCGCTAGTCCCTAGATGGCAACATGTCCCTGTAATCACAAAACATGCACGTGGCGCATGGTATGTTGTGACACCTCACACCATGGACAACTAATGCATGTACCTCAACATCATCTCAGGAGGCACAGTAGTGCGCATACAAACAATGTGATGACTAGTCAACTGTGTGGTGTACAAACAGTGAATAATACACAGCTAACACAAAGCTTGCGGGGTGCACTACAATGACCATTTCCCATCTGTCCCACAGGTGACCAAGAACTGACTGCAGAGGACAACACCAGCAACCTGCAGAGCCAGTCTCCCCCGGAACATGGACTCTCGGTATTCAGAGGACGAGGAGCTCGGACCCGGCCCATCTGGGGTGCCAGGGCGCAAACGGTCCCAGGACCCCATTGTCCCCCCCACCACATCTGCAGCAACACCAACAGCTACGCAGACCACTGCTGTTACAGCCTGTGCATCCTACACTGCCACCACCACCACCAGTGCTGCCTGCAACACCCTCTCTGTCCCAGAAGATGACCACCCCACACCACCAACTGAGGAGGGCAGGGAGAGGATGCGGGTGCCTACAGTGGTGATGCAACAGGTCTGTGGCAGCAGGGCAGGTGGGAGTGGCAGGGTCACTCACAGACAACCAGAGCCTGGTACCGAAGCCCTGGACAGCATAAACAGAGTCCTTGGGGCATATGAACGGGCCCAGGGACGAACGGCCCGGTCAGAAGAAGATTCCCGCGAGCTCCTCCGGCTGAAGAGGTCCATGGACACCCGCATGGGACAAATTGTGGACCTCCTGGGCCAGATAGTGGCGGCAATGAGGGACAGGCCTGCGCCACAAACAACACCTCCACCTCCCCCTGCTGGGCCGCAGGATGACAGTTCAACATCCTCTCCTGCGGCCACAGAGAGGGGTGAGTCCTCAGGCCCCACAGGCCCTACAGCAGAGGCCCCCCCTGCCAAGCGACGAAGGGGCCGTCCCAAGAAATCCCTGGGAGTATCCCGTGGCAAAGCACCTGCCAAACGTCAGTCATGGAGCCAGCCATGATGGCAACACTCTGCACTACTGCATTGACTTTTTGGACTGTACTTCCCCACACTGCCTTGTGAATGGCATCTGTCTGTTGGACTGGATCACCACATCAATGTGGTGACAACTCGATTCTCTCATGTACCATAACTGTCAACTCACTGCTTCACTAATCACCTCAATGTAAATGTTCACCCCCTCATATGTCACCATTGTAAATAAATACACCTCACACACATGTTGTTGTTTCTGCTCCGTCTTTATTCCAGGATGCGCAGTCATCACCATGATTAAAATGTACCACGAGTATGGAATGTATGTAGGCAAGGAGAGGCTGAAGTGACCTAGGAAAACACAACAGAACAAGATTTCACTAGTCTGGGTGTGGCATCACAGACATCACACAACACATACCATAAAGCCAATACAACATGCACACATCACAATGAGCAACGAGTGCCAACATACACATCCTGTAGATGTTCAAAATTACCCTGTCCCATAAACATTGTCAGCCACCACTGAGTCAACAACCGGCTGCAGTCACAAAGCTCACATACACCTTCACAACAACAGCAACATCATCAGACAATGGGTCCGTTGTACATTGTCCCTCACCTTCAAGTGAAGTAGCGGTTGATGAGCTATTGACGCAGGTCAACACCATCCTCCTCTCCACTGTCCTCATCACTGGACATGGGTTGGTTTGCAGGTGGGGGCCTTGGCTGCTCATCATCATCCAGGATCAGGGGGATATCCTTGCGAATGGCTAGGTTGTGGAGCATGCAGCATGCCACTGCAATCTGACACACCTTCCTGGGCGAGTACATGAGTGCACCTCCCGTCTTGTCAAGGCAGTGAAATCGTGACTTCAGGAGACCAAAAGTCCGCTCCACCACACGACGTGTCCTCCCATGGGCATCATTGTAGCGTACATCAGCTGGTGTCCTGGGATTCCGCAGTGGGCTCAGCAACCACGGACGGTTGGGATATGCAGAGTCACCTAGGTGTGAGAAACACAGATAAACCTTGTAATTATACTGTGGCAGAGGACAGCATGTCACACACACAGCACGCTACTGGACTCTTCGTACTCACCCACAATCCATGCACGCTCAGGAAGCAGATTAGCCATGAGCTGTGGTACAATGCTGTTCCGCATGATGTATGAGTCATGGGCTGAGCCTGGAAATTTGGCACACACGTGCGTGATGATCATGTCCGCCTGGCACACCACTTGCACATTTATGGAGTGGAAATGTTTTCGATTCCTATAAATGTGCTCCCGTGCCTGTGGTGGAACAAGCCCAACATGGGTGCAATCAATGGCCCCAACAACATGGGGGATATGTCCAAGGGCATAAAAGTCTCCCTTCACAGCCGCCAATTCAGGCACCCTGGGGAAATGGATGTACCTGTCCTTGTATATCATCATGGCGGACAGGACATCACGCAGCACCATGCTGAACATGGGTAGCGACATCCCACCTGCGCTGGACACCATGTGCTGGAATGATCCAGTGGCAAAAAAATGCAGGGCCGCCATCACCTTAGACGTTGGGGTGAAAGCTGTTGGATATGTTCTGCGAGGCTGCAGGTGGGGCTCCAACATAGCACATAGGTTTTGTAGGGTGGCTCTATCTAGACGAAATTTCCGGATGCCCTCCTCATCCTCCATGTCTGCCAGCACTGTGTAGGGACGATGCAGATTTGGTCTCCTCCTAGTTGAGATGAAAGTGGACACATGTCAATTCAATACACCATGAGACGTGTACAACATCTTACGTTTTGACTGACACAACGCCAACAATGACTGTCATCACAATTGGGTTACAGAGCAGCTTACACGTAGGGACACCTTCAGCTACACTACTCGCACACTTGTCCCCTTTCACACAGCAAGTACATCCAAAACAACATCTGACTATGTGAATGCACGTAGGGATATGGCCACATCTAGCATGAGCAGGCCTGAGAGTATTTCATACAGCATATGTGTAAAACTGCAACACCTAGCTGCTGTACCTGACTCACCTTCAGGCGTAAGTTGAACATGGCACACATCAACAACACAATGACCACAGGCTGAGCGTAATCAACAAGTGTGTGCATGATCCAAGAAAACAAGACAGTCAAATCTGCACATTCTACATTAAGACATACATCACTGTGATTTTCACAGCACTTTCACACATTGACATGTGTACACATTTGAGAGTCCATAACAACACTGTTCTGTGTACATGCCCATCAATATCACAAGTGACATGTGAGTGAGTACATGCCAATGTACTACATGACATACACAAACATGACATGTGTAGTCAGCAGTGTGTTAAATGTTACACTGGCATTGTCTGCACAATGAAGTGCCATTAATCATGTGGCCACTGTGCACTGTTGATGACTGCCCATTGGCCATTGACACAGCATGATGTGTCCATAGGTGCTGACAAAGTGCTCTGCCACCCAAATCACGATCACTCACGTCAATGTATGGCACCCAAATCGCGGAAGCTACCGCCTGCCACCAGCGGTGTGTCACCACCAATCCCTAGAACACAATCGCGGTAGTGAGAGATATATATGTATTGCCAAATGGTGGTTGGCATGCTCCGCCACCCAAATCACGGTCACAGGCACCAATGTATGGCACCTAAATCGTGGAAGCTACCGCCTGCCACCAGCGGTGTGTCACCACCAATCCCTAGAACACAATCGCGGTAGTGAGAGATATATAGGTATTGCCAAATGGCGGTTGGCATGCTCCGCCACCCAAATCACAGTCACAGGCACCAATGTATGGCACCCAAATCGCGGAAGCTACTGCCTGCCACCAGCGGTGTGTCACCACCAATCCCTAGAACACAATCGCGGTAGTGAGAGATATATATGTATTGCCAAATGGCGGTTGGCCTGCTCCGCCACCCAAATCACGGTCACAGGCACCAATGTATGGCACCCAAATCGCGGAAGCTACCGCCTGCCACCAGCGGTGTGTCACCGCCAATGCCCATGCCCTTGCAGCCAATGGGAACCGCAATCGCGGTATCCTAATGCAATTTTGAAAATCGCGGAAGGCGTGCTCTGCCACCGCGGGGCCGGTCATTGGATGCATTTGAAAAAGGCTGACCTGGCACACCAATTGCAGCAGCTTGGAACCACTGAAACTGCCCCAGGGGGCTATATATGTGGGAGACAGCCTCACATTTCCACAGCTTCCAGAGACTGCTGCCTGAGACCCCTCACCTGCTGCTGCTGCTGTCTCCAGGGACTGCTGCCTGCCACCCCTCAACACCACCTGCTGCTGCTGCTGTCTCCAGGGACTGCTGCCTGCCACCCCTCAACACCACCTGCTGCTGCTGCTGTCTCCAGGGACTGCTGCCTGCCACCCCTCAACACCACCTGCTGCTGCTGCAGTCTCCAGGGACTGCTGCCTGCCACCCCTCAACACCAACTGCTGCTGCTGCTGTCACCTGGCCACAGTGATGGCGAGGACTGAGAAGATCCGGGCCAGTCCCTTCACCAGCGAGAAGCTGGAGGTCCTGGTGGACGAGGTGCTCACACAGTATCCAAGGCTATATGGTGCCCCAAATGTCGTGGTAAGTCTTCAACAGTGTGAGTGAGAGTGCAGGGGGGGCACACATGAAGTTGAGCTGCTGCAGTATGTGCGTGGGAGTGTGGGGTTATGTCATGCACTGCCTAGCACGCTTTCTCCAGGGGGAAGGGGTGTGTAGCCTATTTCACACGTTTCCCTGCCTGCACATCAAGATTTGAGGGACATGTATTGTCTTGTCAGCCATACAGTGACGCAGCAAGTTGGTAATGCAGGAGTCAGGACAGTGATTGCTTGTGTGAATGGCTGTGTGGATCCCTGTTGTCCTTCTCAGTGTGAGCCCACCTGGCCTGCACAGTCACCGCCCAAACTGACAAGGACACATCACTGAATGTACAGAGTGTTACATGTGTCTTTTTTTCTTTACTCTCCTTCAATGAGCCATCTCAGCCCTGTAGCTTGCACACGACAGGCCTTGCGAGAAGGGTGTGGGTCTGTGAGATCATGTCCCTCAATGTGACCTCCATGACACAGTGAGCCATTCACAGGGCAAGGACATTGAGGGCTGCGCAGTGTTGGACACAGTGAGTCTAACCCCCAACATATGTTGATATGTAATGTATGTCTTGCTCTACCTAACAATGGACAGTAGATGTGGGCAGACTAGACATGGCTTCATGTGCTGGCATCCTGCATGTGTATGAGATGGGCAGGTACTGTGTCCACCTTCACACCTGCATGCATTTACGTGTTGTTCTCCCATGCTGATGTACCATGTGAGATGCATTCTTGTCTCTGTAAGACATATCTGTGGATTTGGTATGAGTCAGTATCATGCCACTGTACTGAGAGATATTGGTACATAACACTGTGTCACTGATGTTTTCCCCCTCTTGTCTCCCATGCCTGCAGCTCAAAGTACACCAGCGTAAGGCCGTGTGGAGGGCCATTGCATGCAAGGTGCGGGCTCTGAGTGTCTCATACCGACGGCGCACCCACTGCCACAAGATTTGGGATGACATCTGCCGGCTGAGCAAGAACGTGGCGGAGATGACGCTGGGTCTGCTCCCTCGGACTGGCAGGTTGGCGCGGCGCAGCATGACACCACTGATGGCCCGCATCTTGGCCGTGACACAGCCTGAGCTGGATGCACGTTTGAAGGAGCATCAGCAGCAAGCTAGGGGTGAGTATTCTGGGAAGGGTGACTTTGGCTGTGAGTGGCTGCAAGTGTTCACAGCCTGGGACAGCGCTGGGCTATGTGATGTTGGTAGTGTGATGCAGTGGCTTGTAAGTGGCCTCTGTGCTGGGTGCAGCTGTAATGCATTTGCCCTACCTGTACTTCCTAGTGTGATTTGAGTACTGAGCATTGACATTGCATTCTGAGTCGGGGCTTCAGGTATCGTCTGCATTGGGGTAGTCTGGGAAATCACATGGAAGGGAACGGCAGTGTGCCTAATCTGAGTGTGCTCTCATCAATGCGTGCATTGCCTGACCTCAGATTTGTGAGGCTTAGACATCTGACGCCAATGTGCTACAGTACTTGTGCCCCACAGTACAACATGGTGGATTGCATGAGCTCATGGCCATTGTGGACTGTTATGTTGGAGTCTGTATCTGTGTTGTCCCCTTCTGCTCCATCCATATATGACAGTGCCAACATATTGTGGGGTTCATCCTTGCCCACATCAGGGCCCTAGGTGTGCTCAGAGCTATTTGTGTGTCTGGTTGAACGGAGCCACCGGCAGGATATTGTGCTGTGTGGTCATCACATGGCTCACTTATGCCTGGTTTTCTTGTTTACACGCACTGTTCGAGTTCTAAATTGAGGGTGCACAATGTCATAGCACCGGGTGGTGTGCAACATGTAGATTTCTTCATCTTCAGTGATGCTTTGCTTGCATATGTTTGTTCTGTTGATGCCAATGAACTGACCCTACATCTCTCTCTCTCATGCAGCATCTCCCGTGGGCACGGAAGGACAGGGGACAGACACCAGTGGTGAGGCATCAAGCACAACAGCTGCACACGGGCACAGTGACACAGATGTGACCAGCGCCTCGGAGGGGGACAGGAGTCTGCTGGAGGAATCACAGCCAGAGACGCAAAGCTCAACATCATCTGATGCCAGCAGTGATGCATCCATGTTGGCGGGCACAGGGAACGGGGACTCTGCCTCCTCTTCCACCACACAGTGTACAGTGCCCACCCTCCCAGCTACTTCCACTGTTGCTGCCCGTGTTTGCACCAGTAAGCAGGGAAGAGTGTCCTTCACCCCAGGCACCACTGCCCCTGCCCCTGTCCCCCCTGCTGCCATCAGTGCTGAGTCTGTGGACCTTTTGCGCCAGCTGTGTGTGGGCCAGACATCTCTCCTCAATGCCTTCATAGACCACGACAAAAAGTTGGCACAGGTGGTTGCTTTCATGGAGGGCATACATTCAGACGTGGGTGGGCTACACCGGACTGTACAGTCTTTGTCCTCCGCAGTGACGACAGCCCTTCAACTGGCACAATCTCGGAGTCCAGCTCCAGTCCCTTTGTCCACCCCCCTGCCAGTGGCCACATCGGACGATAGTGACCACGCACAACAGACCTCAAGGTCAAGATACAGCACACGCAGCACACAGCAGCAACAGCCCAAGCGGTCCAGGGCGCAGACACCATCCCCACAGAAAACTAAAGCCACCCCAGAGTGCAAAGACATAAGCCCATCAGGCGACACCAAGGGCCACAAAGCCAAGAAGCAGACCTCAGGGTCACATGCCTCAGAGGCATCCCCAGCCAAGGACTCTCCTGTCCCAAAAGCGTCTCGCAAGCACAAGCAGACAGTTTCCGTGCCTGCTGAGAAGGTGGGGCCTGCTAAAAGTACACATAAGAAGAGCTCCAAGGCAGATTCACCCACAACCTGAACTCCCATCCAAAGCCCTGTGAAGCAGGGAAATGCGGGCACTGTAGGGGAAAACCTGGTAAACAGGGGATGGAGGGGCAAAGGCAAGGCCAGGTCAAGCGAACAGCTGGATCCAGCATGCCCCCAGAGGGAGGGCCACCGTCTGCACCTGATGCAGCTTTGGTGGTGAGTGGGCCTGTTGTGGCCGCCCCACCTCCCACTCCTACTAAGACCACACTTCCATATCGAATCCCCAAGAAGTGGAAAGGTACCCCTCCACATTCTCCCTCCCACACTGTGTCTCATGGCAGCATATCTCCGCCTCCACGGGCCACCACACCACCGGTCCAAGCAGCCCTCCGGCTCCCAAAGCCACTGATGCCTCAAGCTCAGCTGGTCCGCTCTCTCCCAGGTCCAGTCCTCCAACTGGCCCCGACACTCAGCCAGCTCCCAGTCAGACTGACAGACAAGTCTGAGGCTAAATCCCCCTCACACACCTGTCCCTTCCATAGCGGTGCCTGTACTGCCCATTGTTATCCCCCTAGCTGTGTTGCTGACCATGACTGTGTACAGTCTCACACATTCCCTGTGCAGCTTCTCATGTACCTACTCTGCTGTTTGGACTGGCCACTGGCCTTACTGTACATTGCTGTGTTTGCCCATTCCCTGTGCAGCTTCTCATGTACCTACTCTGCTGTTTGGACTGGCCACTGGCCTTGCTCTTGTCTATTTTTGATGCCTATCTGTGAAATTTGTAATAAAGACAGTTGCTCCTGTTGTCTGCTTTGTCAGTCTCCTTGCTAAATAAAGGGTTTTCTGTGTGGGTATGGTTTAATGTGACACATGCTCTGTATGCCACTTTAACGTTGCCAGTTGCTAGTTTCACTATTTCAGAGTTTGGCTGAGGTGAGAGGCACTTCTGTGATGATGCGGAGCCTTAATCTTGATTTAAGGTATTTATTATATGGACACAGGGCAGTCCATTTGTTTCCAGCATCCCAGTCTCCAGCAACTGACTAAACTAGAACCCCTGCAGATTCTATGTGGCCATGGCTACACAACCACAGTTCTAACCATGACATCACTACATCTTCTCCCTTCTTAACCACAAAAGATATTACAAATAGCAAATGACAAATAATAAAAGAAATAAATCATTAATAAGAGAAATAAATCATTAACATTGTTTAATCAGTCTTTGAGGTTTTTTTTGTATCCTTTCTGTTCTTCTAAGAGGAACACAAACGTTAACACCATCCTCTTCTGTATGACTTTCATTTGAGGGGCTTATAAACTTTTTAAAATGTGCCTTATTTCTTATTATCACTTTATTCTCACTCCGAGCAGTGACAGCTGAACCTTTCACCTTAGTCACTTCCAAAGGAGATGGGTGAAATCTGCTCATAGATTTTCTTGTCTGATTTTGCCTTACCAACACCAGATCTCCTATTTCATAGTTTCCTCTGCGAACATACTTTCTTTGTTCCGCATTCTGCTTCATTTTTGTTTCATTGTCTCATCTCTCTTTGCAATTTGTGTATGTTCTTTAGGAGGTCTCAAAGGCATTTGTGGCAAACGCGTTTGTCTAGACTGGCCAAACATTAGCTCTGCAGGAGTCTTTCCAGTCGAACCATGAGGTGTATTCCTGTAATCACGTAATACTTGACACACAGCTTGATTTACAGAAATGTCTGTTAGTTTTGCTCTCAGCACACTTTTTTTAACGTGGCCATCAGTCTTTCCACTATAGCATTTGCTTGTGGCCAAAGTGGGGTAATCTTCCTATGTCTCACACCCATATACTCAAGAAATTTCGTAAATTCTTTTCCATTAAAAGGTGGGCCATTGTCTGTTTTCAAAACATTGGGTATACCCCAAGCTGAAAAAATGTCATCAAGAATAGGTAAAATTACAGATGCAGAAGTAGATGACACTGTTTTTATGATTGGAAATCTAGAATATTCATCAATCAGAACAAACAAATAACGCCCAGAATCCAGAGGTCCATAAAAATCACATGCCAGATCAGACCAAACAGCATCTGGCAATTTAGACATTTGTAATTCTTCAACAGTTCTTTCTCTTGTAGTGCACTGACAGAAATGACAAGATTGCACAATTTCTTCTACTTGACTATCAAGCCTTGGAAACCACACTTTTTCTCTTAAAAGACTTTTTGTTGCTGATATTCCTCTATGACTTTCATGTGCAAGGTTAATAACACGTCTTTGCAGACTGCTTGGAATAACTATCCTGTTCCCTCTTATAAGAACACCAGAAGTGGCTATTGTCAATTCTGCTTGAATATTTTTGAAAGCAAACATGTCTCTTCTGCATACTCCTGGTTGAAACTTCGTTGAAACATTGACATGCTTCCATCTATTTAAGTTTATTATTCTTTTCACTTCCACTAAAGTATTATCTTTATTAGATTCGTGAATTAGTTCTTGTTCAGAAATCACTTCAGGAACCGTTGACTTAATAATGAAATTTATGTGGTTTTCTGTATCATTCAATTCAATTTTATCCTCATCTGTTGGATGCCTAGACAAGTAATCAGCTGGATTATACTCTTTTCCTGGCTTATAGATTATTTTAAAATTGTAGTCCATTAACCTCAAACCCCATCTCTCAATCCTAAGGGGTCTTTTCGCTTTCGGATTTCCAAAGATAGTCGTAAGAGCTTGGTGATCTGTCACTATCACAAATGTTTTTCCATACAAAAAATCATGATAGTGCTCACATGCCCAGACTACCGCCAAACTTTCTTTTTCCGGTTGAGAATATTTTTTTTCTATATCCGTCAGGCTTCGGCTAGCATGTGAGACCAAAAATCTTGGGGCATCTTTTTCTTGTCTATGTTGAAACAGAATAGCACCTAGTCCCACTGGACTTGCATCTACCACAATTTCTGTGCACAAATTCGGATCAAAGTATTTCAAATTTGCTGCTGCTGCTATATCACTCTTTATTTTCTTAAAAGCATCGTTGCATTCCTTACTCCAAAGGAATGTTTTATTCTTTTCGTTAACTCTCTAAGAGATGAACTGATAGTAGCATATTCTTTAATATAACGAGAACAGTAACTGGCCATTCCTAGAAAAGAACGTAATTCTGTAATGTCTTTTGGACAAGACATTGCCACTAGAGATGACACTTTCTTTGGGTCCGGTCTCATTCCTTTACTTGAGAATATATGACCATAAAACGTCAACTCCGTTTTACCAATTTCACACTTTTCAGAGTTCAGTGTTAATCCAGCTTTCATAAGCTCTTGACAAACTTCTCTTAGTGCTTGATCATGTTCACTTTTTGTTTTTCCAAACACGAATATCATCACTGTAATTCATTGAATTTTTACTGGTCTGATAACATTTTTTATAATTTCTTGAAAAATCTCTGCAGCTGAGCATATTCCAAAATTGAGTCTTTTATAACGAAATAAACCCATATGTGTTGAAAAAGTCGTAATATATCTTGATTTCTCATCGATTTCCAATTGATGATATCCTTTTCAGAGATCCAATTTCGAGAAAATTGTCGCCCCATTCAAAATACTAATCATGTCGTTCAAATGGGGCCCAGGATGTCTCTCTCTCTATTGCAGTATTTGGTATCCTCATATCAACACAGATTCTAATCTGGTTCGTGTCCTTTTTTGGCACTACAACAATCGGAGACACCCAAGGTGTTGGACCTGTAGCAGGTTCAATTATGTCTTGTTTGAGTAGAGAATTTATTTCTTCTTCAACTTTACTCTGCATGTGAATTGGAACTCTCCTGTGCATTTGTGCTACTGGTTTCACTTTCTCATTTATGTGCAACGAAATGGTCTTCCCCTTCAACTTTCCAAGACCTTTTGTCAGAACAGGAAACTCTTTTAAAATATGCTGTTCCGTTGTCATATGAAATGTCATAGCCAACAGTCCCATTAACTGAGCTGTGACATTGCTTAACAAACATGGCCCAGCAGTTTCTCCTTTCAACACATGTATTTCTTCTTTCAGAGATACCTCTCCATACGACAGATTTTCTTCAAATTTCCCTAAACATGTTACAGGTTTTTTGCACCCCATTGGAAAACTTTTACATTTGATGAAATAAGAGGAGGTTTGTTTTCCATTTTGTCATATTCAGTCGTACACATGATATTACACGTTGCTCCACTGTCTAGCACAAAAGGAACTTTTTGGGACCCTACTAATATGTCAACAGAAGCTGTTTTTTCAATATCTTCTTTTCTTAACAAATGAATTTTTTCACCCTCATTTCCTTCTGACATTAGATAAAGACGTTCTTGTTCATATTCATCAGCAGAAGAATCTTCAAAACTTTCCATTTGTCTGACATATCTCGTATTTCCTTTCCGTTTCCACATTCTCCCACTATCCTGTCTTTTGAATCTACATACAGCTGAGAAGTGATTCATCCTTCCACACTCTTTGCACTGTTGTCCGAAGGCTGGACATGTATTCATATGTGGAAATGGTTGTCCACATCTGTAACATATTCTTTTTCCTTTCTAAAACTTGTTGGCTTTTCCACTTCCTTTCTGAAGTTTGTTGGCTTTTCCACTCTGTTATTAGTTTTTTCATCCTTCTTTTTATCTTTTTCTTCACTTTTGTTGTCTTTTTTTGTCATTTGGTGAACGTGTTCTAATGCTTTAACTCTTCCTTGTTCCATGTTATTTGCATGTTTTTTCGCTTGAGCATCAGTACGTGCCACACGTAAAATTGTTTTCAAATCGTAGGTTTTTTCAAGAAGTTTTTCCTGAACTCTATTGAATTACATCCTTGAATGACCCTTAACCTGACAGCTTCTTCATTATTAAATTTATCAAATTCACAAAACATGACTAATTTTTTTAATTTGGTCACAAATTCATCAATGGTTTCATTATCTTGTTGACACGTCATGTTAAAAGTGTATCTTTCAAAGTCTACATTTCTTTGTGGGTCAAATCTTTCATTCAAACTTTTCATGATGCCTTCATACGTGTTTTTATATGCATCTGGGAATGTAACAATAATATCTTCTACTTCATCACCCACTAAATTGAGTAGTAGATCTTTTGCTTGCTCATTAGTATACTTTTTGCATGTTGCCTTAAGAAAATGTTCAAATCGTCTTGTCCATTTTTCCCATCTTTGAGCAATTGTTTGCTCATCTGTAACATCAAATGGTAATGGTCTTCTATAAATAGTACTAGACACACTTTCCACTTCTTGTTCATCCATGTGTCTGTGTGTTGACACACTGTTTGAATTTTCACCTTCTTCTACTAATATGGTATCCATTTTATGTTGTTTAATTGTTTATTCCTGTTTGATTTGCTTAAAACTGAGTTAAACTGATTTTTTGCCTGACCTTAATATGGAGTCATATAGTATTTAATTACAATATCCCAAAACTTGCCTGACTTCAAGATGGCCGCCGAGATTTCTAAAGTCTCACGTTATTCCCTTTTTGCCTGAATCCAAGATGGCTGCCGATTATGACACATCAGGCGAAATCGGTTTGCTCCTCGCTCTGTACCGGTAAGCAGTCCTCTTTCATTAAATTTATTTCAAAGCGCGACATTTACTCAGCACTTTACACAGGCATATCACAGGCATATCATTGACCACGCCGATTTCCTATTTTAAACAATTTCAGCAAGCGCTCTTACCGTCATCATAAGAGCGAGATGCCAAGATAAGGCATACGTGGGTTAGCATCAGCTCGTCGCCAATCTGTGATGATGCGGAGCCTTAATCTTGATTTAAGGTATTTATTATACGGACACAGGGCAGTCCATTTGTTTCCAGCATCCCAGTCTCCAGCAACTGACTAAACTAGAACCCCTGCAGATTCTATGTGGCCATGGCTACACAACCACAGTTCTAACCATGACATCACTACATTCAGTTCTACTTGACTCTGAGGCTTGGGGGTGCACTGATGGTTGTTTGTGATGATCTACTGTTATCCTAATGATTCTATGTTCAGGTTTGCTAAATTATACACATGTCATGTTAGGATGCACTACCAGCACAGAGTGGGATTCTATCCACAGGATTGCAGGCAGGCTGGCCAGGGTCATCATGTATGTGTGATCTTACTTTATGTGTGCCCAGCAGTGTAGGTGTATAGTCATCTTGTGATGGTCAGTCATCCTAGTCACATGGGTTACTTTCAATGTG
The DNA here is from genome assembly GCA_963921515.1 of Calotriton arnoldi. Lineage (NCBI taxonomy): Eukaryota > Metazoa > Chordata > Amphibia > Caudata > Salamandridae > Calotriton > Calotriton arnoldi. The sequence goes on from CAWUFW010005190.1 coordinate 154,412, forward strand.
TGCACTTGGGTGGTCAGGAAGTGTGCAGTGTGGAGGGGGTGACTTTGTCGTGAGTGTTGATGTGTGTGTGCACCTGCAATGTCAACTACACACATGTGTCACCCAGGACTAGGGTGCCTGTTTGTGTAATTGTTCAGCCCTGTGATTGTGATTGTGTGCACGTCTGTGTTGTATTTTGTGCACTGTGCAGTGTGTTGGTGTGTCCTTGCAGTTCTGGCTGACTCCTACTTGTTGTTTTTGGCAATTGTGAGTATGCAGAGTATGTGACTGGTAAGTCAGTGTTGTGTTTTGTTGATCATCCATGTGTATTGATGCTGTTTGTACTCACTGTGCATCCCTGCTCAGCCACACTGACATTGTGGGTGTGTTTTCTCATGCATTGCTGTCACTTGGGGCTTTATTACCTCCAGTATGGCATGTGGTGTGTGGTGTCATACCATCCCCTATCTGTGCTTCAGATGCCTACCCATTGTGAGTCTGCACTCCATCTATTTGTGTATGGTACACTCCTGCCATGTCCACTACTGACGTGCTCACCACTTCACTTTCATGTCAGCTGTCCCCTTGGTTTGCCTGTGTGTGTGCCTCCCCATCACTTCATTTGTAACACTGTGCTTTGTGGTGCAGATCTTTGCATAGGACCAATGTGCCACTCAGGACATTTTCCCTATTGGTTATGTGTTATTTTCTTGTACTGTTTAGCAGTCATGGTTGCTCATATGCAGTTCAACTGTTTGTGCTGCACAGTCCTCTGGTCAAGTTGTTTCCACTTTGGTGTCCCAGACTTGTGCATCTGTGGGTGTTGGGTTAGGTGTATGTGTGTTTGCTGAGGTACTGCTTCACTTCCTGAGTGTGATGTTGTCAGTGTGCTGTTTTGATTGTTGTTGTGGGTGTTCATGGTGTGTCACTCATGTCTGTGTGGGACTGGTATGTTTGGTGTGCACACACTGCTTGGTGTGCATGCAGTGCTGTGGGTGTATGTTGCCTTGTCCTTGCCTGGTGTGCATCCCCTGATGTCCTGCTGTGTTTGCAATGTGATTTATTGGCATGTGCTTCTGTTGTGTGTTTGATGTGGCTGTGTGCAGTGTTTGGGCTGTGTTGTCTCTTGCAGATGACAGATGCTCTGTGTGTGGTGTTCTATTTGCATGTCAGTGTGTGTGTTTTGTTGGTGTGGTGTGTTGTGTTTCATTCAGATGTGTGTTGCCAGTGTGGTGTGCCTTACTTGTGTGTCTGTCACATGAACTTAGGTCTATTCTAGTTCCTGTGCTTGTGTTAGGTGCGTCCTTGTTGTTTTCTCCTCTCATATCTGAGCTGTCTCTTGTCAGTCTTGTGCATGTGCAGGCATGTGGTACACTGTGACATCATGTTGACTTGATGGGTGGTGTGGTATGTCTGTCTGTGTGTCGTAGCGATACAGTATAGGTGGTCACAGTAACAATAAGCAATTGTGAAAACAAAAAATAAAGTTAAGCCAACATTCACAAAGTTCTTCGTAATAAATGCAATTTATTTGCAGAAGTAAATGCATACTTTAAATGTAGCAACACAGTTGCTCTTTCATTATCACACAGTTCTGAAAATTTGAAAGAAAGGTGCTCAGGTGTGAGATAGAGAAAATGAAGTGTTGTTGGTCAATGTGAAACCGTGAGGAAGGTGGACAAGGAAAAGAGGTGTGACATGTATCCATCACATTTTAAAGATACAATTCCAGCCTAACGTAGGTCAATTGTTCCTGTACATCACATAGCCTCAAAATGACCCTGTTGTTACATCACAGTTTTCAGGGCTTGTGTGTTAGTTGTAGTCTACATTTCGACCCCTAAGTAAACAGCTAGGTGATTCAAGCCTTAGGGTCTTCTTCAGGACAGTAAAAAAAGAGAGAGAGCACCTAATGGTGCATCCAGCACAAACGTTAAGGCTGGGCAGTTAGCTGAAAGTTGGGCTCGTCAGAGCTCTATGCAAGTTAAGGGGAGGTCATTGATATGGCCATCCGTGCGCGTATAAAATGAACAGTATCAAACTGTAGGTCGTAGGATCCTAATCAGTTAGCAGTGAATGATCTCATAGTAGTTCTGTTCACCTCGATGCTTACTTGAAGGCCCATTTCTCCCAGATTGTGTCCATGATTGTTTTGTGATGGTGCACTTCTTGTCTGTGTTGTGGTATGTTGTCTGTGCATTGTTCCTGACTGATGGGGTTGTGCACTCCTGTTCTGTCTGTGCTCCCATTGCCTTTCCACAGTTTGGCTGCACAGTTCATGTCTGGTCTTGTTGTGCTTCTGTGTGTGTTTTAGTTGAGTTATGTGTTTGGCTGTTGTTTTTGTGCAGACATTGGTTCTGGCATCCCTGTGTGTGTGTGATGTTTGTGGGTACCCCCAGGGAGTGTGATTGTTTGTCTGTGTATTGACTGTACTTTATTGACACCCTTCTGTGTGTCTGGCACTGGTGTTGTGTGCTGCAGGTGTGATGGGGGGGGGGTATGTGTGAAGATTCCTACTTGTGTTTGACAGTCATGGAGTGTGTCAATGGGCCCTGTGTGTTGTGCTGCTGACATGCTCCTGTCAAGTAGTTGGATACATATATGTGGCTGTTCACTGTTTGACTTCAGGGCCTTCCTTTCATCCCTGTGCCTATCCATGGGTTGCCTTGCTGTCTCCCTGAGTTGTTGCACTGAGGTGACTATGGTTTGACTTCACTCACTGTGCCAGCCATGTGTGATTTGATGGGCTGAGGGTGTTCTTATATATTCCTTGTCTTGCATGTGATGTACACATGCTTGGTAGTTAGCTCCTTGGCCTTCCAATTGTGGGCACCTCACTTTAGCTTTCCTATATGTTGTACTCCATTGCTGCTGGCATGTGGTCTGTGTATGTGGCTGTGTGTCAGTGTGGGGTATGTCTGTGTGACTTGGCAGGCTGTGTGTCCAGTGGAGTGATTGTTCATTATCTGTGTGTGTGTGCATTTTCTGCTTGGACTCAGTTTTCTTGCCATGTGTGTGGTGTTGTTGTGGTGTGTGGGTTGCCCTGGCCCTGTGCTTCTGTGCTGTGTGTTCCTCTGCAGCCACTCCTGCTGTGGCTGTCTCCCTAGTTGTTTGGTGTGTGGTGCAGGGTGTGGGTTCACCTGGCTTGTTGTTGTGCATGGGGGAGCACAGGAGGGGCACATGGCATGTCCCTTCATGGGGGGGCCTGGTGTGTGGAGGCTGGAGGTGTGGCCCTGTGGTCTTTGTGCACTACCCATGCCTGGCGCTGGCCCTGCCTTCTGCATTGTGTGCATGTTTTCCCACGTTTTCACCGCTGCGGTGACGTGACCGGGACATTACTTCATGATCGCGGTGGATGGGTGACCTGGATGCGGAGGGGTGATTTGGTGACAGGTAGGACATGTGTGGGTACACTTGTGGATGTGTTCCTGTCTCCACCAGGGTGTCTGGTGTGGACAGGAACCCTAGATCAGCCCATGCGTTGTGTGTTGTGTGTTGCGGTTGTGTGCGGAGTTGTGTTGTTGCGTACCCGCGGCGTCGTCCGCGACGGGCCATGATTTGCTGGTGCTGTATCAGGTACAGCGCCGGGAAGACGTGCAAAGCTGGGTCCATTGCGCTCGGGACCGGGCGGTTGGGACCGGGGATCAGGTTTAGCGCTCCGCTGTGATGCTTCCGCCGTCTCTAGTTGGGCGGTTTCTCCGCTGCGGTGCGACTGGCTGTTTGGGGCATCCTGATTTGTACGGCGGTCGGGACGTCATTCCGCACGGCGGTCAGTCTCCATTGGCTCCCACCGCCGCGGTGGCAGGCGCACTTTGATGGCGGTTAGCGTTGCACCGCGCCGGACGGGAAATGGGCTACGTTTGGCCATCCTAATATGGCGGGCGTGAGGTCCGCAGCTTGCGTGTGGAAAAAAGCATTTTCTGCCACCGCCAGCACCGCGGTGGTGCCTCCGACCACCATCGTAATAGGCCCCTTAATTTCCATGACGGCCCCCAGCGCCTTGAGACCTGTAAGGGTGAGTAGTTCGCGCTTAACAAATACGGATTTATTTATTATTATTATTATTTATTTATTTATTTATTATTTAATTTATTTTATATTATTTTTAAAACATTTTAAAAAAACAATATTTTGAACAACGATATTTTAAACAACGATATTTTTGTTTCGATATTTTTGTACTTACCTTTGTAGAGATAGGATGTCGATATTCTTGACATCGATATTCTGTACACGATATTTGTGTACCTCGATATTCCTGTCGTCGATATTCTGTCAGTGATCCGGTGATAACTTGGGTGATGGTCAGAGTCTCAGTGATGGGAGTCAAGATCTACAGCATCCTCAGGTTGCACAATGGTGTCACAGATTCTTACGGGTCAGGGGGCTTCCTCACCACTTGCAGGATTTCGTGGTGGGGTAGTCCACTCTTTATTGTTCTCAGTATTTCTTTGCATGACTTAGTGCAGCAGTTTCTGTTGTGCTCCATTTTTCTGTTAGACGCAGTGTTTCTTTACAACTTGTATGTTTTACCGTGTTTAGTGTTATTGGCTTCCGCCTCATTTTTGTACTCCCAAGTAATTTCTTATGTACCTCACTTTCCCACGCACATTTGTTCCCACTGTTATATTCTTCACTTGTACCTACAGTTTAATATTGTTCGGTTCTACCTGTGTGTAGAAGGAAGGGGGGTATGTTATAATTCCACTTGTGTTGTTGAGCCGTGTGCCCCTGTGGAATCTCTATGTACTAAGGTTCTACTGTGGAGCAGCGTTCCTCGCGCCTCAGCTAGAGTGGCAGTTGCTGCGGGCTGAGGAGAAAGGGACGCTGCGACATCTATGTTATCGAAGACAATAAACCTATTTATGCCGCTTTCCTGTCTACGTGTAATTGAATCACAACAGTGCCATTCTCCGGAGAGGGATGTTGCTCGGTTACAGACCTGAACTGTTATTAGAGCCTGGAATGGCAAAGTAAATATTGTGGCTGTAGGAGAACTCCACAAAGTTAGTAATGCAAGCAGAGTGTGCTGCTGGGGCGATCTGAGGGTGCAGAGCTGAGGCAGATGAAGGGGGCTATGAGGGCTTGGAGTGACGGGGCCTGGTCGTTAGAGCACAGGTCATTAGTGTGTCATTAGACCAGGGGTTGTTAGCGTGTCATTAGACGGGGTGATTTTTGAGGAGCTCTGTCAGTTTATCTGATCAGAGCTGGGAGTGGTTCACAGGTGTGCCTGGCAAGGATTAAGATCTCCAGCACCTAATTGACCATTAAAAGAGACACTCCAGAGGTGCACTGGCTGAAAAACTACACAGGCAGCAAGATTTCGGTTCTGGGAAAGCACATCAGGTGCTGAGTTATGTTATAGTTATGGTGGGTCTGTCAGAGCCCAGAAGTAACAGTGGTGGGCTCATTGAGCTAAAGAGATGTGTTATAGACTCTTCTCTATTTGTAAAAATAATAATAAAAATATTAATAATAATAATTGCACAGACTCAAAGTTTTTCTTCGGAGGACATCATCAGCCCTGTCGATTACCGAGGGTGCTGATATCCAAAGTTACCTCGTCTTTATTCCATCGCATGCTTCTTTCTGCCTCTACCCTACAGTTCCGGTCTCCTTATCTCACTGTTGTTGGTTCTTTTTCATTACTGCTTTCTTCTCTTTGCCACTGTTTTCCTACCTTTCTTTTCCTCCCTTTACAGCCTTTCTGTCTTTTGCTCTGGGTCAAAATATGAAAAATAAGATCCGGTGCTCAAAAATCACTCCCGGCACCCTCCACCTTCAAACACCATCACAAATTAATCAATGGTGGTAGTTGCATCAAAGGATCACCGGAGGTAGCTGAATGGCATCCCTGATGGTACTCGTGAGGTCTTGCAGGTACATTTGTATATCTACAACATCAGGTGGGTTGTTGGCTGATTCTTACTACAAACAACATAGAGCAGCTGTAAGGGTGTATGAAATTTGCGTAATTTGCTTTTGTGTAATTCCACAAAATTCCGCAAAATGCAAATCTGTCATTTTGCGCTATATTTTAGCACCAAATGCATCCTCATGTCAAGTTTTGCGTGACAACGCATTCAAGCAATAGCTCAGCGAACAACAGCCCTTTGCAAATTCTTACCGCAGATTGCGCCATTCACTGTAAATTTTTACTGTAAATGCTGTGTGGTTACACAAAGTGTCATAATTGCGTAATTTCGGGAATTGTGCATAGCAAGCGTAGCGACAATTTGCCAAAATTATGCAAATTACGCTGGCAGAATAAAAATTTCATCCAGGCCTCGAAACAAGCTCCTGGCTCCAGATACTTTGGAGTCCTGCAATTCAGAGCATGAAAGCGGAAGCATGACAAGGGGGTTACTAATGGGGCTTTGTGCTAATGACACTCTGTTCTAACCAATATCTAGCCCTACTTTGCACATTCTCAAGCCTGTTGATCTTCAACGGTTGCATTCTTATGCTTTAGACAACCTATAAGGACCGCTTTCCACTGGGATGCTAGATACTACCATCGCCATATCGCCATTTCTGGTCTTACACTACACTAGATACTCTAATTCTGTAAATTGTAATAGCATGAAAATTCCTGCTCTGAAGTTTACACTATAGAATGTCTTTTACTTATTCTGCACCAAATCATCAGCACATTTGTGTCAGTCAGCAGTCCTTCTTCTTTTTAGCAGCCTGTTTGATATATTTAATGGAATGAAAGCAGGGTCAGGATCTTGCATATTCCCAGTGCACTTGCAGGAATTACACAATAGCACCTGAAAAACAACATCAGCAACTGGATCTCTCCGTTGAATACTGTCTCCAAGATAACAATGCTTTCAGGGCTCTCATTCTCTTCTTTGCAATGAGTTGTCTGTTTGGGGGTAATTTGGAGGTGTTAAGACAGACTGGGGCGAGGCACCCTGCTGAAATCAGACTCAGATATTGAAAAGCAAAAAAAGACGAATATAGTTGTTTTATGTTAAAATTACAAATTGTCTTTCATTAGGAGTTCTCCTTTGACTCCACATGGAGATAATGGGCCGAAATTAAACATTCTAGCGGTATATGCCGGTGGGTTAACAGGCATTATAAATTAGTCCCCTGTAGAACAAGACACGGACCTTGGAATACCAGGTCCAAATCCACTTGTGTTTCCCCCCTTACGGTGGAATTAACAGAGCAAAGGTGGGATGTCTCCCGGCACAGAATTATCAGGCCTGGTGTTTGCCAACTTGATAATTCCAGGCTCAAAGACACGGGGAACTTGCAATTGCATAGTGTGGTATCCGACATGGGATACAGCTCCAGTCAATTCCTAATGAGGGCCATTGTGCCCCATTTTTTTTTTTATAGATCTTTTTATTAAACATACATCGGTTCAAATAAACATTACAGAGGAATCAACAATCCGTACACTGCAATGAAATAGAAGGGATTATGTTACATCATTACATAGAAGGGGAATGTTACGGGGTGAGGGGATCATCTTGGTCAATACAACGAGGCGGCGAACATATTTCTCCACGGTAGATATTCCAAGGGCTCCAAATACGGGACCACTTCTTGGGGCAGCCCCTGGCAGAATACACCGTCTTTTCCCTATACATGCACCAATCAAGGTCCTTTTCCCAAGCTTCTATTGTGGGTGGTTGAGCTGCGCCCCATAGCTGTGCAATATTTCTTTTAGCGAGCATGAACCCTACCGTGGCCCATTGTGTCTGGTGAGTGTTCAGTTCCGTAGGTTCCCATATGTTCAAGAGGCACCTTCGCGCCTCTGGGTGGAGACAGACTCAAAGCACTGTATGGACGATATCGTGTACCTTGCGCCAGAAGGAGCTGATGTAAGCACACTCCCATAAAATATGCATGAATGTTCCCATATGTCCGCATCGCCTCCTGCACTCCCCTCCATCAGCCCTCCCCATATGTATCAAACGGGGTCCCGTGATATACACTCTATGGAGGATTTTGAGCTGTACTAATCTAAGACGCGCTGGAATGGCGACCACTCTAGGGGAGGACACTGCCTCCCGCCAGTCCTCATCATCCAGCTCAATCCCATCCCTTATCCATTTCTCCCGCAATGATTGGAGGGGATCCTCCATGTTATTTATCAGTTTCTTATATATCAGGGAAATAGTTTTTTCAGGTAGGTGTCCGTCTAATATTCTGTCCTCCAACGGTGAGGACTCGGGAGTAGTAGTACCCTGCGGTAGAAGAGAGTGAAGTGAGTGTAGAACCTGTGCATATCGGAAATATTCAGTGTCTGCCAACTCGTGCTCCGTCTGCAGCTCGGTAAAGGACTTGGCCCCTCCCTCCGCCCAAATGTCTTTGATACGTGAAATTCCGATGAGGTCCCACCTGTCAAACCCCTTTGACCTCCATAAGCTGCCTAGTTTCTCAGAGTCCCAAAGTGGAGTCGCTAATGTCAGTCTATGACCCCATGCAAGAGAGTTAGTAGCATTGTGCCAAATTTGGACGGAGTGTTTGGTGGGGCCTGTTAATGTGAATCGTTTAGGCCGTGAGTATAGTGCCCTGTTATAATTCCCTCAGGGGAGGAGCCATCTATCCATGGCATAGTCGGGGTCGTAAGGACGACCGTAGGTGCCATGATTGACGGCTGCTAGATGAGCTGCCCAATAGTATTTTTTGATGTCGGGTAGGCTGATGCCTACATCATACCAGTTTAATGTCAGCTTATTCAGGCGATACGCGGTCTTCCCTCCCATAGCAGATCTCTCTGGAGGCCCTCAACCTCCTTGAAGTATTGCGTGGGAACAGGGTCCAGGGTGTTCTGCAGGGCGTAGAGGAATCTAGGCAATGGCATCATTTTAAACATGGCAGCCCTACCCAAGAGAGAAAGGGGGAGTGATTTCCAGCTGGCAATGTCCTTTTTGAGCCTATGCAAGGGTGGAAGAAGATTGTGGGCGTAGCAGAGTGAGGGGTCAAGAGAGATAAAGATCCCTAAATACTTAAAACCAACAGTGTTAATCTGTATTGGACAGTTTCTCGGGGGGATGGGCGGGTCCCCTCTGAGGACATACAAAAGGGATTTACCCCAGTTGACAGTGAATCCAGAAAATCTACCGAATATTGCCAGAATATCTAGTACAACTATCAGGGATTTCTTAGGGGAGGCCAGGTAGAGCAGTATATCTTCAGCATAGAGTGAGATACGGTCTTCCCAATCAGGGGACCATCTCAATCCTCGTATCCTTGGGTCTCTGCGGATCCAAGCCGCTAGAGGTTCCAGGGCTAGGGCAAAAAGGAGTGGTGAAAGTAGGCATCCCTGACGGGTTCCCCGACTAAGTAGGAACGTGGGTGACAGTTTATTGTTGACCACCACCTGAGCCAAAGGCTCACTGTACAAGAGACGTATCCACTGGATGTATTTTGGGCCAAATCCCATCTTAGCCAAAACTGCCCAAAGGTAGGGCCATTCAATAGTGTTGAACGCCATGGTCGCGTCCAAGGACACGATCACAGCTGGCTCTTGGATGGTAGGTGCTCTGCCCAGCACTCCGTGAACTCTACACAAGTTCAAGGCCGTGTTTCTGCGGGGCATAAAGCCGGATTGATCCGGGTGTACTAGACTACTTATTATTTTAGCCAGGCGATTAGCCATGAGTTTGGCCAAAATTTTAGGTTCAGCGTTTAGAAGGGAAATAGGTCTGTATGAGGCACAGTCAGTCTTGGATTTACCTTCTTTGTGAATTGTGACTATGGTGGCAATCCTCTGTTCCCTGGGCAGCATCCCACCCTCCCTGGATTCCTCAAACATAGACTTTAAATATAGTGCAAGTTTATCGGGTCGAAGTTTGTACAGCTTGATGGGGAGTCCATTGGGACCAAGGGCCTTCCCCGAGTTTAAGGATCGAATTGCTTGCGCTATCTCATCCGTTGTCAAGTCACTGTCCATAAACTTACGGTCTTCTAAGGAGAGTTGGGGGAGCCTAATGTCTCGTAACAATTCCCGAGAGTCCTCTTCGGTGTGTGAGGTTACGGTCGTGTAAACAGTACGGAAATGGTTGGCAAATCTATCTACTATTTCCTGCGGCTCTGTGAGCGAAGTGTTTCCATCAACTTTGAGTTCCGGAACCAGCCTGCTCGCCCATTCTTTTTTGTCAAGCCACGCTATGAGTTTCCCTGCTTTGTCTCCCAGGTCGTAAATCCTGCCCAGTCGCTCCCTGCCTAGCGTTTTGGCTCTATCCGTCACTAAAGCCTTATAGACATGTTGTTTCAGGCTCAGCAGATGGAGTTTCTCTGGCGACACTCCAGATTCTAGGTCGCCCTCTAACCTGTAAATTTCGGCCTCAATTTCTAGGACTTCTTTGTGTTTATCTTTCTTTATTCCAGAGATCAATAACAAGGCCTGACCCCGAATTACAGCCTTAAATGCTTCCCATAATCACTGGGATGAGGACACGGACCCTTCATTATCCAAAAAGTAGTTATCCATGGTTTTGACGAGGTCTTTGCGGATTTTCGGATCCCGGAGGTACCATGATTAATGGGGGCTAGTCTACCCACCGTGGTCTGATTGAGGACTATATGGATCCATACCGGCGAGTGATCAGAGATGCCCCTGGCTAAGTTTTTGATTTCGTGTATGTGGGCGACTTGTGCGGCGGGAACTAGGCAGTAATCTAAGCGGGAAAGGCTATGGTGAGCCCCGGAATGAAAGGTGTGTTGTATCTGATCTGGATGATACGTTCTCCACCCATCCACTAACCCCATGGCATCGAGAAAGTCAAGCAGCCAGCGGGAAGAAGGCCCCACCTCCCGCGGGGGATATCGGTCTAGTGTGCCCGAGACCACCACATTAAAGTCACCCACCGAGGACTAATAGGCCATCTGGAAGGGCGAGTAGGACAGAACCCAGGTCCGCAAAGGTGGTGCTCTGTAATCCTGGTGGAACGTATATGGACATAAGTGTGATGGGATGCCCTTCCCATATGCCCGACACCCCAATGTATCTGCCCCAATCGTCAGTCCACGTGGAGCTCACAGTAAGGGGGAATGAATTCTTCATCATGATACCAACACCCCGTGAACCGGAGGTAAATCCTGCATGCGCAACCATTTTATACCCCCACTTGTGCATCGCCTTACATGAATTCCCGACCAGTTGTGTCTCCTGTAGCAGGACAATGTCCGGGGCCTGCCATTTAATATATTGGAGTACCACACTATGCTTAATCTTGTCCCCAAGGCCGTTAACATTCCAATTCAATATCTTAACATTTGTGTCTCCCTGTGTACTCATTGGTTAGTGCGTAAGTTTCAGCATCCTCTGCAAGAAAATCAAAATCAAGTACTGATGTGAAAACCATAACATCAAACGAACACAAACCCCCAACCCAACAACCCCCCACCCTGCTGCCCTGCACTCTGGGCGTGGAACTGCCCATGTAAAACTCTGCAGAGTGCCTGTCGCCCTGTAGCAAAACTAAAAGCAGAAAGTGTAAGGACGTGGCTGACCGTTTTCCTGACCCCTCCCCCAAAATGTAACTAGAAAGTTCCCTAAGAGAGTCACGCACCACAGTTCTGGGTGTCGGCCATTAGAAGGGGGAGACCCCCTTAAGCATCGGCCACTGCGTGGCCCGTTACCTGTCTCGGCCCACCACAGGAATCAGTCCGTGCAGTGGAGCAACTGCGCCCACTCCGGCCCGTCAGTCATGAGGCTGGGAGGCAGTGTCTTCTCCAGCAATGCGATCACATGTGGCGCAGTCTGCCTGGTGTTCAAGCCAGTCAGCTGCTTCCTCCGGTTGTTCGAAGAACCAGGTTCTTCCCTCCGCCTCTACACGAAGACGTGCTGGGAATAGCATGGAGTACTTCAATCCCCTCTCTCTGAGTTTCTGTTTCACAGTAATGAATGTCCGTCTCTGTCTGCACTCGTTGTGTGAAGTCTGGGAAGAAAGAGATGTCTGATTCTTGTAGCGGAGGGCGGCCCCCCTCCTAGCGTTCTGGAGGATTACATCTCTGTCCCGGAAATTTAGCACTCTCGCCAGTATCGGGCGTGGAGGGGCCCCCGGTTTGGGGCGACCCCCGGGGACCCTATGCGCCCTCTCAAAGACAAAGAACTTACTGAGGCCCTTGGGCTGCAAGTGTTGTAGGTGTGGTCCTCCACAAAGAGATCCGGGGACTGCCCCTCGGCCTTTTCTGGTACCCCTAAAATACATAGGTTATTGCGACGTAGGCGTCCTTCATAATCGTCCAGTTTGAGCTCGGCAAATTTACGAAAAGATTGTATGTCCTGGATTTCCCCTTGGAGCTGGGCAACGTCTCCCACCAGGCTAGAGGTGGTGATTTCCACCTGTTTGGCTTTTTCGTTAAGCTTGGTGAGGTCGGCTCGGATCAGGTTGACATCAATAGCAATGGTATCCATTTTATGTTCCAAGGAGGTCTTGACACTAGTTATTGCGTCCATAACATCTTTAAGTGACAGCTCTTGGTCTTCTCCTCCTTGATCACTGGTGGAGCTACCCCTGGATTGGCGGCTCTGGAGCATGTCTTTAGGGAGGGTATAGCGGTCCAGCCTGTTTGATTGTACCGTCTTGGGCCCCTTCGCACCCGCTGACTTGCCCTTTTCCATTACTGCATCAAAGTGCCTTCGGGACCCACTGAAGCGTATGCCTCCGTTTCCGGTCTCAGCCGCAAGTCAACACAGCGCAATGTCGTGCCCCAGTCCCTGGCTATCCGCCACCAGGGGAACCCCAGGCAAGGAAGCAAGGAGGGACGATATCACCACTGCACGGTCCACCAGTGTTCAGTCTTTCCCAGGGCAGGCAACCCAGGTGAGTAAATCTGGCCACACACAACTCAGGGTGAACCCGGCTCACCACCACATGGAGCACTGATGCTGTTCAGGGTATGTGAGCCTATGCACAGCCGTCCGGGGAGCCCCACGCCCCACACGAAGGGTCCACAAAAGTCAGGCTCCATTCGCGGCTCCCGCCGCTCGTCGCGTCGCCTCTGTGACTCCGGGAAGATGGGGGAAGGGCGGGACCCACGCCTCCAGTTGGTTACCCGCGAGGCGGGTAGGGCACTATAAGGAGAGAGGGACACGGGGGGAGGGTCCTGCAACTCCAAACACCACCTTGGGGGCCCCCCGCCGCCTCACCTCCTCCCGGTGTGCTCCGCCGGTCGGAGAAAGGCAGATGCCGGGCGTGCCTCCCGCTCCAACCTCTGACCAGGATGGTGCATGTGGGTCTCACCGGGCCCCCGCGTCATCCTCAGTGACTCACCGGGCTCAGTTACACCTCAGGGGATCTCCGCGGACAAGTGCTGCAATCTGGAAGGTCCCGGAGTGCGCGCAGCCCCCAGTGCGCACGGGCGGCAGAGGCCGTGCTTGCAGAGCTCCACAGCGGCCGGACGCAGCAATGGAATCCCTGGCTTCGCCGCTTCCGTAGGCCCTCGACTTGTGGGACTTATAAGCGTCGGCACAGGCAGTTTTCGGCTGTAGGAGGCAGCGCAAGGTGTCCCGCTTGCCTTCCGGTGCGTTTCCCAACCTCGGGGAACCAGATTTTTGTGGCGGATCGACGTGGGGAGAACAGATATCACGGAGCTAGAGGATTAGGCGGCCATCTCGCTCCAGGTCTTGGCCACGCCCCCCATTGTGCCCCATTATTGATTGCGACCATGTCCTCAATTGTTACTGCAAACACAAGGAGATGATGGAGGGAGCACGGAAACTTTTCAAACACTCACCCCCAGTCACAGATCTGGGTTGAATCCATCATCGTTCTTTAGCTCACTTCGCAACCCCAGCTCAGACCCAGCCATATGCAAATCAGTCTTGACCTTGTGCCTCATGGGAACAGTCCAGTCTGAACTGCCAAGCCAGGTCTTCCCTCGAACGGAAACAAGCACCCTGGGACCGGTTCCGGGATAACACCCCCTCATCAGCCAGGCTAGCTTGAATCCAGTGGCAAAGTGAGCAAGGGACCCACGTCTGGGCATACCCTGCCAACCTAGGGTGAACAAACAAACACAAGGAGATGATGGAGGGAGCGCTGAAACTTTTCAGACACTTGCCCCCAGTCACAGATCTGGGTTGAATCCATCATCGTTCTTTAGCTCACTTCGCCACCCCTGTTCAGACCCAGCCATGTGCAAATTAGTCTTGACCCTGTTCCTCATGGGAACAGTCCAGCCCGAACTGAAACGCCTGAACTCTGGGGTGGCGAAGTGAGCTAAAGAACGATGATGGATTCAACCCAGAACTGTGACTGGGGGTGAGTGTCTGAAAAGTTTCAGTGCTCCCTCCATCATCTCCTTGTGTTTGCTCAATTTTTACTGGTCACGTTTGAAATATTTGTTTTTTAAATTATATTTTTTTCATGATGGATGCCTGTTTCATAGTGCTCCAGGTAGTCATAGATTATTGGCAATACTTCTAACAATTATTGTAGTTTATCACTTGTGTCCTGGAGCTACAACACTGTTGAACGCAAACTGATTGACAAAGTACTCCCTTCTAGCACTTGAATTTAGCTTTCCAGGCTTACTCCAGGAAGTGGTGTGAAACAACGAACTCAGAAGAGTATGATACCTTGGATAATCCTTAAGAATTATGATGTCCAGGCAGGTCTCTACTTTGACCTCTACATAATGACCTTGTTACACATAATGAAATATTCTGGACATTAAACTCAGGCACAACAAAAACTAGAAGTACCTAGTGCCCTAGTGTGTGTGTGTGTGTGTATGTGTGTGTGTGTGAGTCCTTCTGATTAGAACCCTATCGACTTATTCTCTGACTTTCTAAAAGGGTAGATCTTGATAAATTCTCCACTTTACTCTGAGTGATCTCTGACGGACATTTATTGATTTCTTTTTAAATCCTAAACAAATCAGTTTACTCTCCTCTTGAAGTCCTTGGAGTGCGCTTCAACTTCTTTTTGCTTTAATCACATCTCCATATGGAATACACCTGATAAGTGACTTCGGATGGTAGAAATCTGCTTGCAAAACTGAATTCACTGCTGTAGTTTTCCTTCAGATATGTTTTAAGGCAATTGTTTTCTAGACACAAAAGTAAGTCAAGGAAAACCAACCTCTCTTGGCTAGAGTTTACTGCACGTTTGATAGAAAAATCATTAGAATTGAATCTTTTGCACATTCTACTAGGTCTGAATGAGGACCCCCACCAAATTAACCAAATATTGCCATCATCATCAAATCACTTTATTCTGCTTCTGCAAAAAACATAAAAGTCAATTAAACAGTATATGTACAAAAAAAGCATATCAATAAAGCATCTTCCAATCAAATATTGTCAATAAGCTCCTTGCGTTATGAAGCCTATGTGAGCAGGATATATAAGCCTGCTATAACCATGAATTTGAAAAATCCCTTATTCATCTTGAAAAAGATGCTAAAATGCCCAAGTGTAAATGCAATCCACCCCACCTGCGACAGCATCACTAGTCATGCTCTTGTTCGACCTACCAGACCCATTGAAATCAATGCTGGCAGCCAGGCAATAGTACCGCTGTCGTAAATCAGTACATTTTACAATGGTTTGTTTTACTGGTTTCAAATTAAAAGCAATTTGTAACAATTAGAGCATAAAAATGTATTTTATTGAAAATCTGTGAGTATTCAGCATTGATGGGAATCAACTAATTAAGTCGGACCGTGGGACTGGAGGCTCAGAGGCCATGGTTATCCGTGGTTTGTTATCCTTTAGATACAAGCGGCATCAAGGTTCAGCCCTGATGGAGCTAATTGCTTCATTAGAAATTGGAGAGGGACACTTGCTGGATATGGCTTACTGACATTGCCATGGCAGCCAAGGATTAGTGTTGCTCACCCCAGTGGGAATCAATGTTCTCTGATCATATGGCATGGCAGAAAGCTTGGGATATTTCTATATATATCAGCATTGGTACTTTGGCTACCGGCTTTGCTTCGACTCCATCCTCTTCTCAAGCAGGGCCTTCATCTTGGTGAGAAATGACGCTTATGAAGGCTCCTTATGAGGTGTCCACCTTGAGACAGCTGGGCAGGGACATTCTCGAGCACACCTCAGCTCATGGCATCCCTAACGTGTTCCGCTCCAGGCACTGGTTCCGCCGGCTGCTCTGGACGGTGTTCGTCAGCTTCGCCCTCTGCTGCGCTCTTTGGCAGTGCTCTGAGATGGTTCGCACCTATTACTCTTACCCATCTCACGAGAAGATCATGCTGGTCTCCAGCGCCCGGTTGAAGTTTCCAGCTGTCACGATCTGCAACCTCAACAGTGTGCGACTGTCGGCCATCAACAAGAATTTTGTCATGTTCACGTCCTTGCAGGTAGGCAGTGCTGCGTTCTTTTCACCATTGTTACTTTTTCATGGAAGCTTTAGCTGTTTTACAATGTATCATTTTGGTAGTCTAAATAGAGATCTGGAGACACCTCTACAGACCAAAAGCCCTCCCCGGCGACTAAGAATGGAACACAACCAGAGGTTATCTCCTGCTGACGTGATTCTGTGATTAAAAATAGGCTGCTGGTCTTCGTGTAGGGTCCCAGTGCTCAGGTCCCAAAGCAAACAATAACTCTCATGCTTTTTGGTATTTTGCAAAGGGTGCTTCAGACTTTCTTAAGATAAGTGCACCTTCTAGAGCAGGAGAGAGCATGTTGCTGAGGTAGTAGGTGGAGGCTTGGAACAAGCAAAATAGGGAACATTGCAGCCACATGCCCTGTCTAAATCAGAATTGTAGCACATTGAAGGTTAAGTGTTTGAATTATTGAATTGCCACTGCCTGCTATGCCTGATCTGTGCCTACATCATGCGCAGAAAGGGCACTCTGACTGCCTGTACCTGATGTAAAGCCCAATAAATGTGATCTCAGTGCAAAAAAGCTTGATCTGCTAAGGTCTGCCTCCTTTGTAGCTACATGCAGGGATCAAATTAGGGACATGTGCGCTGCTACTTCCTGTACCTGATCTGTGGCCACTCTGGGGAGAGCGGTCTAAGAGAGCCTCTCCAGAATCTAACCTGCACTTCCATGAATCATGTACCACGTAGGATGGTAATGTAGCTAATACTATCGCAGCCCTGAATTTACACACAAGTAGAAAGATTGTGAGGAAGAATGCCCTCCTTCGTCTTATACTACACCAGATAGGTATGCTATAGGGATAGAGCAATGCTCGTAAGCTTGCACGGCTCCATCCTACATTAAAACATCTACTTCTATAATGGATCTGCATACTACATAAAGGGGAGGATATCAAAGCCCCTCTATTGTAACTAGCTATGTTATATATGATTCCTATGCTATATGGACTGAGCTACTGTGGAAAAGTATGTCCCGTTATGGCCTAAAGCAGTGGTTCTTAACCTTATACCTTCTGAGAACCCCCACTTAATCATTACTGGAACCCGGGGACCTCCACTGAATCGTTATTGAAATCTGGGGAGCCCCACTTAGGGCCTGATTACGAGTTTGGCGGTGCGAGAGCGGGACCGCCCCGCTCTCGCACCGCCAAACCCGTGTTTGAACCGCCTGCTAGTTTAGTAGTTTTCTCCTGGTCTCACGGGCAGTTCTTTGGCGTTCCCATAGTGGTGCCCATGGAATAGGCACCGCAATGGGAACGTCAAAATCAGTACCTGCACGGCATGGACTGCTGCATTCTATACCGTGCAGGTAACGGAGTGCATGCACACAGGGGGGCACAACATGTGCCCCCCTGCATGCATCCCTAGGCCCAGAGGCAACAGGGGGCCGTGTAGGGCCCCCTTTGTTTCCTCTCCGCCACGGTTTTTACGGTGGTGGAACCGCCATGAAAACAGCGGCAGAGAGGAAACTCGTAATATACTTGACAGGACCGCTGTGGTACTGCCAAGTATTGCAACAACAAGACCACAGCGCCACCGCCAGGGATCTCTGATCCCTGGCAGTTGCGGCTGTCCCAGGGCAGCCGACCGCCCTAGTTGTAATAGGGCAGTCGGAAGACTGCCGCTGCAGTGCCCCCCCCCCGAGGCTGGCGGTCCATGGACGACCAGACTCGCAATGACTGCAGTCATTACTGGAAGCCAGGGACTCCAGACTAAGGATTTCAATGATATGCACCGCAAAACAATACACAAAAGATACAGAAGCAAGCAGTCTTCAAACAAATAGACAAATTATGATTTTTTTAAAAGATTTGCAAATATAAAAAAAAGTTTTCAATAGGAAGCTTGGAGCGTTTCTAAATTCAACTAAGACACTCATCGTCCATGCTATATTCTGTTTAGTACACTTGCACTGCTCCCACGAATCAATCAATCTGAGGATACTAACTTAAGGCCTGATTCACAAAGGGCCTCCCGCGTTGATTCAGAGACCCTGCAGTCATGGCGGGGGGCCCAAACTTGTGGCGGGCCCTCCACAATGAGAAACTGCAATGCGGAGGTCCCGCCACGAGTGCAGGGCCTCCACCACAGCTGCAGGGCCTCCGCCACGACTGAGGAGGCCCTATGGGAATCTGGACCTTCAATTTTAATCTCCAGTTTCAAATTCCTTCACATTACGTTTTAAAATTTTAAATTGTACATTTTGCTTCTTTTTTTGTAGACACTTTGTTAATCTGTCAATGTTATTTAATTTTCTAAGCAGACACCAATCCCCTGAGCTGGCTTTGCAGACTCCCGGGGGGTCCCCGGACCACAGGTTAAGAACCACTGGTTTAAAGTATACTTAAAGTGCATGCTATGTGAAGAAAGCAGTGTCAAGAAGACCCTATAGCCAATGGCTTTGTAATGCGGAACTCGCATGCTATAGTATCAGAGCTACTGTCGTTTAGCATGCACTGGCAGTGCCTAACCTACTGTCGCTATTATTGCCTCGGCTATACTACACAAAATGTGCATGCCTTATATCAAATCTGTGTGGCGAAGCGTGTAAAACCACGGGCTACGCAATACTATATGTGCATGCTGCGTGAAGGGGTAGTGCCAGCATGTTTGCATGACTACTGGCTATGCATAAGAAAATGTGCATGCCATACAGACAGTACTGTCATGGCTATATTGTACTGGACCTGCTGCTGCACGGAGGGGCCATGTGAAGATGCACCCTTTGCCAATAGCTAAATTATACGGAATGTGCATGCTGTATAAATAGAGCCATTGCTGTGATATACTTGACCTCCATGCTGTATGAAGGAGCAGTGTCAAGAATCGCTCAGAAATACCGGCCATATTTACAAGATTAATATGCTGTGTGGTGAGACGTGTACTGTCATGAATTTTACCACACTATACCACACTTGATCTCCATGCTATGTTATACGGAAAGATTCCCGAAATAGAATTGTCATAGCCTATATTGCCCAGAATTTGCACACACTGGGCCTGGAGTGTTTAACGTATCACTACAATAGTACTACTAACTTACTACAAAATGCAGATTGCAAACCTATGGGTGGAAATCTCCACTTCCACCTGTCTTATCTTTTCCATACAGAGCTCCTCACACATGTCTGTCTACTTCTTAGTAGTAAATGTTAGTGGGTCTTGGAGAGTGGCAGTGAAATGGGGAATACTTACTACTAAGTGGGAGGGGGTTAGGAAGAAGTAAGGATGGAATTAAGGAGGGCTGTGGAGGGGTTTAGGGAGGGATATGCACCATTCACAAAAGAAGAGGCACTTTACTATTCAGAAAATGCACTTATAAAGTTACTACAGCCAAAAAGGACCCCAAAACAGTAGTAAATGTACTCCAACTCAGACCATGAGTAATTCAAACATGACCAACTACAGGCGTAACAACACCCTCACATAGAAAATTGTGGGAGCAGAGACTTAACATAGAACCCTATAGGAAATAATGTTAAAATACATTAATTTGTTTTGACTTTTTAAAGATATATGTATATAAATTCAACTGAATGCTAAAAACCTTGTAATTGTATTTATATAGGGCTTACTAGCCCTGATGAGGCATTGAATCGCTTTTCGGCGAGTAGTACGCTACTCCGAACCAAAAGTGGATTAGTGGTGGATAAGTATAGGGAATTCTAAGTTGTTAATTGGAGCGGTAGACATGTGAGTATGTTAATTGGATTGAATAGGATAAAGGAGGGATAGAAGAGGGAAGAGTCTGGGAAGGGTTATTTGTGAGATCACAGTAGTAATATGAGGTTTAGGATGAGTCAGAGAGTGGAGGAAGAGGATGTATTGCAGGAGGTATAGGATGAGACAGACTAGTGATTTGGAGAGAGTTGATGATTTTTTTTTATTCTACAGTGGGAACAAAGTAATACATTTATAGACTCTCACCCGGATGAAGAGCGGAGTCACGCGAATAGACAGCCGATAGACGTAAAAACCCTAATTATAAAAGGGAATTACGCTGGGGCAACCATCATTTAATAAGGTGTACCGACA
Organism: Calotriton arnoldi; assembly: GCA_963921515.1. Classification (NCBI taxonomy): domain Eukaryota; kingdom Metazoa; phylum Chordata; class Amphibia; order Caudata; family Salamandridae; genus Calotriton; species Calotriton arnoldi. The sequence goes on from CAWUFW010005190.1 coordinate 174,754, forward strand.
ATTGCAACTGATTACTCGGACATCTATCCTACCCATGATATAATAGAATTTTAAAAAGATTTTTCAATCCCACCACCCGACCAAGGGCACTGACGCCTGTGAACCCAATATACTGCAATGTGCCACACCTAGCGATCCATAGTTCGTTTCACGATTTTTTAATTCTACCACCGACCGTTGGCACTGACGCTATGTGAACCCAATATATCGCAATGTGCCATACCTAACGGTTCATAGCTCGTTTTACGATTTCACACACATTGTTTTGGAAGAACTCGAATAGGATAGAAGGAGGTAGATGCCCCTAGGAACCTATCGGACATCCCGAAATCCAGATTTGTTTTATTTTGACTATAACAAAAGGTGGTCCAAACTGTTCCAGGTTTTTAATTTTTGCGTGAGAGAGTTACAAATGACTCGATCTTGATAAAGATGGCTATATAAAGGCACCATCGAAACGCGTCGACGCTTTACAAAAGGAACATAATCTGTGAGGAAACTGGGACCACTGAAAGCTCATTTTATGTATGGTATCGGGTCTCAGTCTTTAAATGAAATTATCACGGATGTGGGCCGTCTAATGACATAGGGGCATATTAGCAAGACCGGCGATAAAATTATCGCCGTTTTAGCGGCAGGAAACTGCCGCTAAAGCGGCGATAATGGGCTTGCTAATATGCGTTATAGAATTCCAATAGAAGCCCAGGTTAGATGTGCAGGACATCTAACCTGGGCTTCTATTGAATTCTATAACGCATATTAGCAAGCCCATTATCGCCGTTTTAGCGGCAGTTTCCTGCCGCTAAAACGGCGATAATTTTAACGTGGGTCTTGCTAATATGCCCCATAGTCTTTTGTCTTTTTCATGTACTCTCCTTGTTTTTCATGTGACATCTGTTCTTAATGATAATTTGTATGTAATTTCTGTGTTTCTTGACGATATTCTGATGTAACAGAAATACTGTTCACTCATGTACTGTTAAGCTTATGCTTTTTTAACTTTAATCTGGAATTATTTGAGAAATAAATCGATATATTTTTTTTAAATTACTGTTTTTATTTTTCCAGCAAATGGCTTGGGGCGTGGAATTATACTGCTCCCTCTAGGTATGCGGACAGGTTGAATGCTTGTGAGTGTGTTGTATAACAGGATATACAGTTACTGGTATTAGACTAGTGGTTTTTCCAAAGGAAACATGTTCTGTTGACATACATTTATAGATACTTAAATACATAAAAAGGTATACATTTCTGTGTAAAATAATAAAGAGATATGAAATTGTATTATGTAAAGTACCACATATACATGCATGGTTAAATATTTAGAAACTCAAAGTTTCAAGTGTTGCACGTATATATAAATAACTAAATAAATATTATTTTACATAAACTATTTAATAACTTTTTAATTTACCAATAAATGATTTTTTTTTTAAATTATCAAACTAATTTAAGGTCACTTTATACATTAATGCTTGTCATTTTTAATACATAAGAAATAAATATAACTTTAGGTGGTCATTTTTAATAAAACTGTAAAAATATTTATTTAATATATTTCATTTAATGAAATATTTAATTAAAAAGTAAGTTAATACTGCTGTAGCATTTATTTTGTTCTACATTTAAAATAAATATATAAAATTAATTTACATTAATATTTAGCCTAAAATATTTTTCTATTTATTTTACGTTTAATAAACTTTTAAAATGTTCCCTATACTTCTATACTTTACCACAGGGAGATCTCTGCCCCGGTGATGAGGAAATCCGCCTACGTGCGGAAAGTTACTGGTAGTTACTTAACATCTGTAAATGTCGCTCCACCCCTGTTTCAAGGGGTGGAGACATGTAAGTCTACACTTTGTAGTACATTTACTCTAAGAAATGGTGACTAGCCAAAAGTAGGAAATTTACTATAAAGTGTAGGAGTAAGTCATTTGTCAATTTAACACAGCTGTGAGGTTAAAGTTGTACTTTCATGGAATATACTATCCTTGATCGGCATGTTACATGAAAGTGGTAGTATCAATAAGTTGGGGAGAGGATGTGGCCTAACGGCTAGGGCGGTCGATCTCAAATCTGGGGAACCGGGTTCGAGTTTCATCAATGACGCTCAACATCCTGTGATTCTGGGCAAATCACTTAATCTCCCCGTGCCAACAAAAATGAATGTGTCCTTGTGTAACGCAACTGGTGCTCATGCAAAGTGCTCTGATACCTTCGGGTCAAGTTCGCGCTATATAAAAATTCCAAAAAATAAATAATAAGTTCCCATTACTACTGGTTACATTATACAATGTGTGCATGCTATATGGACAGAACTGTGCATTGAATATTAAACTGCCAAGCCTGTGTTATGCTTGATCTGCATGCTATATGAAGGGGAAAGGGTGAAGAAACTGGCATTGCCACTGGCTACATGGACAGAGCTGCATGGTCAAGCCTGTATTATCATAGTCAATACTATACCTGATCTGTAAAATATACGAGGAAGGTAATATCAATATTGCTGCATTACCACTACCTAGATAATACAGGATTTGCTATCAAAATGGACAGATGTGTAAGAGCTTGCACTGCCAGGGCCTCCAATATACTGGATGTACTTGCAATATCTACAGTGTCATGTGAGAAAGTTTACGCTGCCAGAGCATATATAATAAGAGATGTGCCTGCTATATGGAGGCATAATGTTTGGATGTTTGCAGTGGCCCTACTGAATCTTCCTATTATATACAAGGAGCAAAGCATGGAAACATGCAGTGTTAGGTCCTAGGCCATGCCTCATCTGCAGGTACTGAATGAGCTTGTATTTCTAGGACCCACATTGCACTGCTGTGTCTCACTGTTTTATATTGGAAAACAACACTTGAACACAGCAGAGAGGGAGAGGGAGAGAGAGAGAGTGTGTGTGTGTGTGCATTCGCAAGTGAAAGTGTGTGTGTGTGTGTGTGTGTGTGAGTGTGAGTGAGAGTGTGTGTGTGTGTGTGTGTGTGTGTGTGTGTGTGTGTGTGTATGCGCGCCCGCGCAGGTCGAATTTCCACTGTGAGGGTGTCTCTTCCAGTAGGGAACTCAATAATATTTAAAGGCATTTGTGTTCTGTAGTATGTTTCATGTAATCTTTATTTATCCAATTTGACCAAATATATTTCCTTGTTATTAATTTTTCAATGAAAGATGAAACACCACTTCAAAAACCCTCTCTTTTCACTATATAAGGAGATTCCCTACATGGTGAGTACCTCACACCAGTCATAAAAACCTGAACTTTTTTCACTGTCTTCAGTAAATGTGTTATATTGATAAGGGGAAACTGTAGGGGGGTAAACAACTATTAACTTTGCAGCTGGCCTCTTGCGGGCGTGGCCCGTAATATCAAGGTAGGAATCTTGATGGCACCAAATATTACGGACACAATGTCAATGTCAAGGGACAACATATTGAAAGGTAAATAGGTGTGATTTTCTATACCTCACTCTACATATATGTAACCTGACGATATATATCTTCAATGTGCATAGATGTGGAATTGAGAATATTAAATATATACTTCTTCTATATGCACTTACCTTTTGCAATTCTGTCCACGATATTAGTGTATTACAATATTCCTAGCCTCGATATTAGTGTATTATAATATTCCTAGCCTCGATATTAGTGTATTACAATATTCCTAGCCTCGATATTAGTGTATTATAATATTCCTAGCCTTGATATTAGTGTATTATAATATTCCTAGCCTCGATATTAGTCTATTACAATATTCCGAGCCTCGATATTCCATAGTATAGTCTCTTCTGCTCCTGTAAAGGAACGTTGTGCATAGTTTTATGTAAGGTTTTAAGTTCATCTCTTTATGTGCTGGGCGTATTTTTTCTGCAGCTTAAAATGCATGCCTATCCCAGAGTGCTTTATTAAGGTTGGCAAGAGGTTCAGGTTGACACCTAATGGGGAAGGTTTTATGGAGGCGGACTATTTGTTTGGGATCTGAGTGCTAAATATGTGTCGTAAATATTAATACACACCATACGGTTTGGGCTGTGAGTTTTATATGTGGTTGAACATGTAGGTTCAAATAGAGCATTTTGCAAACAATGGGATACTCTAAAAGTTTTTTATTAGAAATGTTAACAAGGTACTCTAAACAGAACACTAAGCTAACATATCTTTTTTGCTCAACTGTGACTCTTGTCTCCTTCACCCAAGTGCACACAACCCAAGTGCGCCTGATTGGCCAGCTCTGAGCGTGCATGCGCCAGTGAATATACGTGCATGCGTGTGCTTTTGTCTGGTCTCTCACGAAGCAAGTATTTGGGCCAATTATAGACAGACAGATAACGAGCATATGCCAGTGCATTTACATGGAGTCATGGATGTAAGTAAGGGCTGCCGCCGAGGCCCAGATGCCCTTGGAGGTTCGAAAGCATGTTTGGAAAAAACACCGACTTGAATTTTCTAAACCTATTATTTTTCAAACTGCTGAAAGACCCACAGCTCTGTCGAGGAACTCACAGACCCTACATCATCGTACCACACACACTCACCGAGAGCAGGAAGAGTGGCCATAAATGATGCGTCAGTTCTTTGTCAGGGTGATGCCACATTTCTAGTTTTCTGTCTGTAAATGTGTAAAGCACATTAGTGTTTGTTGTACCAGGTCCGATACACTGGCCTTACCATAGTAGATTAAGCTGTTGTGAATGTCTAGGAAGCCATTAGCCTGATCTGAAATCCAGCAATTCACTGCTAGTGCGTTGTGACATCACGGAGAAGCCCCCACGTCACTTCCTGGTCGCCCCGCTGCCTCCTCTGGCTCTTCAGATTCCGGACTAAAGCAGATGGTAAATGATGGGCGCTCTCTCCCTCAACACTCTCAGGTGTCCACAGACCCAAGCAGGGGCGTAGCCTGGTCAGTATGATTGGGGAGGTGTGAGCATCAGATTTCCCGACAGTCACGCTGGCATATAATGTTAAAATACATTATACGACAAGCAGGGCGCATGAGAGGGGCTTAAGGGGCAGTGGAAAGGAAGAAAAATGCGGATTGGTATGAGTACTAAGTGAGAGAAAACATTATTTTGTAAAATAATCAAAAAATTATAGGCCTTTCAAAACAGAGATGACAGAGTGTGCGTGTTTTTGCCAGGCTGTGCTTGCAAAAATCCCAGGTGAAATCCGACAGACACCTCTCCATACCCGACTGAAAGCACATGTACCCAACAATTCCTCAGAAAATACATTTATTAGGCGGGTGTATGTTGAAAGAAAGTAGTTACGGACACTTCAATAGATGAGTTGATGATGTTTATTGCAGAGCACAGCTAAAGGCAACACAACGCCTGCTGACCAAACCACCAACTGACTCGCATAGAACACAAACATAGAATGAAGAATACACGCAGGTATTCTGGAAGGGTGAAGGAGAGGAAACATAAAGGAAGGCATAATAATGAAGAGTAGCCATGTTGTGAGAAGTAATAGTATACAACACACCTTCCTCCTTTATAGGGAAAGGAAAAAACTAATACAACAAAAGACCGAAAACAAGTTCCTGTTTGTACACTTAACAACAATAATCATTCAGGTAAGCCGGTGGTCTGCGACACCTTGTAATTCTGGTGTTCACAGACAGAGGAATGTCTTGAAGGTTAAGGGAGTTGTCAGGAGAGTAGTTAGAAGTACTGCCTGAGTCACAAGCATCACCTCCACCTACACTCCTTCTACTAATAGGAACAGAAAACAAAGTAACGTCTTCCATTGTAGACAACATGTAACCACTGTTACCTGAAGAGGCATGAGTGTCTTGACCAGTAGTATCATTAAAAGCAGGAGATTTTTTTTGATACAGAGCAACTCGCGAAGATTCCATTTTTCACCATTGGTCAAAACGACATAATGAGGAAACACTTCTTTGACACTGAACGGACCTTTAAACTTAGATAAACCTTTTGAAATTCTTCCAGGTTTTACTTTGACAAGGTCACCTTTGGAAATATGAGAAACAAATGTCCTTTTGGAACAAATGATAGGTGTGGATTCAGAATGACCACCTTTAGAAACCCATTCCTTAATCCAGGAAGGAGTAAGTTTTGTACCAGGAAATCTGCCACGCATTAGTTCAAAAGGTGACTTTTCATTAGAACCATGTATTGTAGTGCGATAGGCCCAGACCATATCTTGAACCATATCATGAGCAAAAGCACCACTGGAGCAAGCCATCTGAATTATACCTTTGACCAGTCTGTTAGACCTTTCACACAACCCATTACCCTGTGGGTTATACAAAGATGTGCGATGATGTGTGATAGCACAACTAGATAAGAAAGAACACATATTGTGGGAGACCAGCTGTGTACCATTATCTGTGATAAGAATATTAGGATAGCCCTCTTCTTGAAAGAGTGTTTTCAAAAAATTAATGGTGCTCTCAGTGGTAATGTCTTTGACAAAACTAACTGTAAGCCATTTGGAGAAAACATCAATGGACACAATGGCAAAGCGTTGACACAAAGGTAACTCCTCCATTGGCCCAATAAAATCCAGACAAATGCTGTGCCACGGACCACTAGGACTTGCTAGCTGACCCATAGATGAACCAACTGCAACTTTAAGTCTTTTCTCACCCTCTTTCATGCTGAACATTTCTCAATCCATGAAGACACTTGAGAATCCATGCCCGGCCACCAAAAATTGGCTTTAAGCCTGCGCTGGGTCAAAGTTTGTCCCAAATGTCCTTCATGGGCAATATTAAGTAATTTTGATCTTAAGTTAGAAGGGGGAATACATTTGTCACCTCGCATGAGAATATTATCTCCGCAAGTTGATAACTCATCCAGTACTTTTAGAAAAGGACGAGCAGAGATATGTACGCAACTCTCTCGTCTGGAACCCAATCTAATAAGAAGGATAACCTGTTTAAGAACATGGTCATTGGCCATTGCTTTGCACCATTCTTCGTGTGTGAAAGTGCCTTCACTGACTGCAAGAACGTCTTGAACCGAAGCAACAGCCCCCTCTTCATTCTCAACATTGAGAGATGCATCATCAAGATCCTCCCACTTGATAGACATTCTAGACAGACAATCGGCTTGGAAATTCCGCCAACCCTGGACGTGGGAGATATCATATTGATACTCTTGAAGTTTGGCAGCTAACCTAGCTAACCTGGGAGAACCCTTGCCCGCACCACCAGGAGACAATATGCGAACTAAGGGTTTGTGATCTGTTTTGAGTAGAAATTTGGTGCCCCACAGATAAGTACGGAAGTACTGGACACCCCAAGCAGCAGCAAGCGCCTCTTTCTCAATTACAGAGTAGTTTTGTTCTGAAGAAGTGAGAGTACGAGAGGCAAAAGCGATTGCTCTCTCTCCTTCAGAATATTTCTGTAAAAGAACAGCACCTAATCCAGTGGCACTTGCATCAACCATGACAACTGAAGTACGCTTTGTGTCAAATGGAGCTAAAACATTGGCTTCACATATTTCTTTTTTGATGAGACTAAAACAAGTATTCTGATCATTCCCCCACACAAATTTTACACCTTTTTTAAGTAAGAGTCTCAACGGCAATGTCTTGTCAGAAAAGTTTTTCACGAATTTAGAATAGTACTCTATCAACCCCATGAAGGATCTGAGCTGGTCCTTATCAGAAGGACATGGAGCCGACTGAATTGCTTCCAAAAGATTTTTCTTGGGTTTAACTCTTAGAGCTGATATTTCATAACCAAGATACTCTATCTGTTGCACAAGAAAGGAGCATTTCTCCTTTCGAAGGGTAAGGCCGGCTTCCAAAATTCTGTGCAAAACATCCTTGAGTACAAGGTTGTGGTCAGCAATAGAGTCCCCAAACACAAGAATATCATCTTGGAAGAACACTGCTTTCTGAACCCCTTTGAAAATCTCCGTAACCATGCGTTGAAACACGCTGGCTGCTGAAATTAGACCAAACGGAAGTCGTGTGAACTGAAATGTACCCTCCGTAGTTATGAACGCAGTAAGATGTTTAGAATCATCATGGAGCCTTATCTGATGGTACGCGCTCTTAAGGTCTAATTTCGAGAAGAACTTGGCTCCCTGCAAGGTAGATACCAATTCTCCAATATTTGGTAGGGGAAAGGTGTCTGCAACAACACATTTATTTAGTGACCTTAAGTCCACACAGAACCTCAATTTTCCGTCCGATTTCTTAGTAATAACAACCGGAGACACCCATGAGGATGCCTCAACAGGCTCAATTACACCACTTTGCAGCATTTCATTCAACAAGGATTTGACTTCATCTCTAACTGATAAAGGAATTCTTCTTAATTTATGTTGAATGGGTATACTATTTATTTTCAATTGAATCAAATGAGAGTAACCTTTCAATTCACCTAGCTCATCCTTGAATGTAGCACTAGCTCCTTGTAGTATATCATCTAAGGAATAGTCATCCACCACCATGACTTGAGAGGGTGCCCTTGGGTTGATAATGATATGGAGATCATATTGATGAACCCATCCCAGTATAGGAGGACCATCAACAGAGACATAGATTTTGCCATTGATAGATCTATTCTTAAAGTAAATATCAGATTCAAAATAGCCTAAAATATCAATAGTGTCCCCTTGATACCCTGTTGGAGATATGTCGCTTTTACATAGGGGTTTGATTCCCCACTGACTTTTCAGCAAGGATTCTGGAATAATAGTGTATCTGGAACCTGTATCTACCATGAGAGACACTTCACGACCATCAATAGTAAAAAGAGCTTTTGGTCTATTTTGTCTCTTATCATCATCAGCAACGACATCAATGTCACCAACTGCTAATAATCTTTCTCTCTCTTTTTTGAATTCTCCTGTGGGATCTTGGATGACTGCTACTTTCGGACGACCCTTTGTTTTGCACATTTTTGAGAAATGACCAAGCCGACCACATTTTAAACATTCCTTGTTCGATGCAAAGCAGAATCTAGATTCAGACGTGTGTCCATTGCTGCCACATCGTGAACAAAACTTGGATGGAAACTTTGTAAAAGAATACTTTTTGTTGCTTGGCCTATTTTTATTCCTTACTAAGGCAACTGATTCGTCATCGCCTAAATCACTTTCATCACCTGTATTTTTCTCTGAGACTGCAGACACTTCTTGCTGACTGCTGTTTTTTTTTTGTATTTCCTTCATGCAATTCTCCGATTCTTCAATTACTTTGGCCAAATCAATGGCTACTTTCAATGTAGGATTTTTCGCGGCCCATAACCTTTCCTGAATCTTTTTATTATTATTTGAACTATTAACTGATCCCTAATAAGTTCATCATTCATGGTCCCAAACTTACACTTCACAGATAATTCTCTTAGTCGAGCAACAAAGTCATCAATTGATTCATCACTCAGTTGGCAATGAGTATAGAATTTGTATCGGTTCATAACCAGGTTTTCCTCTTTTGAAAATCTTACCTCTAGCCTGCATATTGCTTCTTTGTATTCATCAGGTACGGGCTGCCCATTGGCCTGAAGTGCCTGAGGAAGAAATCTGAAAATGCGCTGACCTTCCTTTCCCAGCGTGCTGAGAAGCAATGCTTTTTTCCGTTTTCCTGAAAATTCCTGACCATCCAAAGCATCTAGATAATTATCAAATATGATGATCCAATCCTCCCACGGTATGGAGGGAGTACCAGGTTCATTTAAAAATGGTGGTGGAAGAGTGACTGTTATCTGTTGAGACATGACTGTAGATAACGTACAAAATCTAAAATAAGAGGTTGGATATTTGATAGTAACGCAACTGACAGTAAATATATGTATATATAGTGAAAACCCAAACTGTTATCGTATATAGAGTATAGACTGACAGTTGTTAAATTAAAATCAGGGTCAAGATCAGGATGTGCGTATCATCGTACGATAAGCACTGCACAACAATGAATGGTACCTGTAACAGGCTAAAGGTGAGCGTATCACCAAGATAATAAACAGGTGTGCGTGTCACCGAAGATAAGACATGTGACACGCTGCAATGTGTTGATTGAAGATCACAAAAAGATCAGGAGACTTCTCAAAACAGCTCGTTGTGGTTGCGTAGCAACACGCTGAAATGTACACTTTACACTTAAGATGGCCGCTTTGCGTGGTGACACGGTGCGCTGTGTTGGAGGAAACGAGGCGTGAAACGCAGCGTTTAAATTCTTTGTGCGCTTACTGACGCTGCATTAGAGAACGTAATAGTGCCCATTGGTTACGCAGTCTCTTGGCAACTTGGATATGACGCTGCGGTTAGCAACGGACTTGTGTTGCTTGATGACGCGGTAACCCAGGAGACGCGCTTAAGTAGGGAGACGTGCAATGGGGTACACGCGCATACAGTGTTAGACTCACGGTTAAGTTGGATGAGGTCAGTAAGGTTTTTCTTCTTTCCCTTTTGAGTTATTTTTCTTGTGCGCTTCTTTGTGTCCTTGTCTTGTGCCGTTGAGGGTTGCTCGGTCATTGAACGAAGATCACTGGATCTCGTGGATTCGTTTGGCGAAGTGTCGCTTATTAGCCGTGGCTGAAGGTGAGGTGGATGTCAGCACACCCTGCGATCTGGTCAGCTGCAGTGTTACAATGTTAAATGTACCCCACAGAGTAGCACTTTTCTTCCCGTGTGGCTGCAGTTCCTTAAATCTTGCCTAGCGATAGGGCCTTTAGGAATTGCCAAGCATAAGTTCTTTATACTAGTACACTGCTGGTGTAATTTTTGAAATTTTGTAATTATATTCATCAATGTTGTAGATAATTTAAGATTGTAGAATTGTATTGTCACATTATTTTCACAAAGTACTTTTATGTATTTTATGTGTCGTGTATCTGAAATGTATTCAACTCAGACATGAACTAAATGTTTATACAAAATGTGTGTCAAATATGATAAATGAATGTGAGTTATACATTGAAAGCATAAGAACTAAATAGTCTTTGCTTTTATCCGCCTAAATAAATAGCGGTATAAAAATTGACAGCCAGGTTCCTTGTTCTTTTTCACAATTTGTATACATACGTCCATACCTGGCGTCCTTTGGACGATAACCCCCCTTGTTTCTTTTTAACTAATAATAACAGCATAACATGCATAACTGTCAAAAACAGGGAATGTTTCACCTCAGGGTTCCAAGTGCTAATGATAACGCCGGATTCTTATCTTACCATAGATCTATCTAAGAATCCTAGGCCGACTGGACCTTTGTTACCTGCTGAAAAGTGTAAAGGGGAGAAACCAATTTAGTTACGATTCATTCCAATTTAACAAGTCTAGACTCTCGAAAGGATCACTGACTCCGAATTCAAATTTAGGGGTTTTATTACCAAGCCAAAAATAACTGAACATACAAGCACCTCATGACGAGGTTAAAGAAATACATGGGCACTAATACAAAATTCATCATATGCACCAATATAATTCGGGTGAACCATAAAGAGAATAAGTATCTCCAAAAATATTAAACATGCAATGACTGATCCAATATCTAAATTAGTCTTCATTAGTTTCTGCCGAAAAATTCATTAATCTGTCCCTACACTATTACTACTGTGACATCCCTACTTAGCATTTCCCAGGCAAGATCAAGAAAAGATGTCAGCTCATGAAGACTTCCTAAGAAGCACACTCACGTTGCAAGGGTCAGTAGCCAAAGCTACCAATTTCACTCTAAGTCTCCCTTCTCCAGATCGATTCCTTCTTCTACCCTCTAACCTCTCTCTCTGCTCTCATCTCCTTCTCTCCTCTGCCTCCTCCCTCGGGGCACTGTCCCTAATACAAAACCCAAATTCAATAGAACACGCCTCTGATACGCCTCTTCTGGCCAAGCATCTTCCAAAGGTAGTCTTCCACTGAAACCTGTATTCTTCCATCGACCGTTGAGATGTCCTTGGGTCCCAGGCTTTCTCCAATTATCCACATTCCACGCTACATTGTATCCACGCTCCTCCATACCTAACTCCTAAAACAAAAGGCGTCAGTCTAACTAACGAAGTCGATGTCCTTGCACCTGCAACAGAAGCATGAGAAAGGAACAACCTTGCACGCACACAATTTCGCTGACTGCCTCTAAATGAGAACTCAACCAGGAATACATTCCAGCCTACAATTCCGGCTAACATAAGAAATACGAATAGGCCTTTCATAAAAACGTAAATGAGTCCTTTACACATCAATGTTACCTTAATAAACATTACATTGCAAGCACTATACTTTATCACAATTAAACACAATTAATCATTTCTACATATGCGACTTTAATATGATGCACGGTTAAGTCTAATATATTATTTTCACACAAACTAAATCATTAGCAATTGCAATAAAAATAACATTACATTACCACATTTTAAATGCCATGTTACCCTTCATGACACAATTTTCTAACATTACATTTGCACTTTTCGTTATGACTCACAATTCTAATAATCAGTTTTTAATACAACGCAACATATAGGTGCATATATATACGGGTGCGGACTAACCATGATTATGATGCACCCCTAAAATTTTCAGAACATCATGATGCTCTATCAGTTCCCCCCTTTGATGACTAGTGTCATCACCAAAATCACAATTTCCTGGAGAAAGAACTGACCTAAACAGAGCTCCTAGCCATCCTTCCCTGTCGGAACTTCTCTAGATTCTTGATATTCTCATAGTGACTGTCCTGCAGTCTAGCCATCCTTATCGCTTGTTCCCTAAGGGACCTTTCAACTTGGTTCGCTTTGTACCACTGATAAGCTCTAGCAAATCCCCACAAGCAAACCACACAAACCACAATGATAATGATGGGCTTCAGAATATAACCAAGAATACCCTTTCCCAAATTCGCAAACCAATTTCCCACTCTGCCAAATCCTTTACCAACTTTTTCCCAAACTCCTTCTTCAGTCAGATCCTGGATCTCATGATGGATCACAGTGATGTTACTTATATATTTCTCCAGATCTTTACTGTTATCTGGTATATAAGTACAGCACTCTTGAACCTTCAACATTTTACAGACTCCACCCTCTTTTGCCAATAAGACATCTAAAGCAAGACGGTTCTGCATCACCATCGTCCTTATCGACAACATCTCTCCATCAACAAGTATTAGCGACTTAGCTGTATTCGTACACAACTTATCCACAACAGTCGCCAGCTTCCTAATCTTCACATCATTCAAAATCACTCCCAAACTTGGTATTGCTGCTCCAAAAATATCTCCAATCACTGCTTCTGCACTTGCATCTCTCTTTGCTCTAGAATGCTTTTCACCTTCCAAAAGTTCTAATTCTTCTGCGTGGTAAATCTTTGGAAAAATAATCCCCAAATAACAAGTACCGTACCAATTTGCAGGCAATCTCACATAAGCATTCTTTCCACACACGTAATATACTGTTGGCACTACTTGTACCGAACCTTGCAAAAAGTTCTTTGCTGACTCTTCAATCGTAAAAACATGATCACACGCACTCTGTCCCACGTAGACCTTATCATAATAGGTCTGGACACGTTTCACACACAACTTCCCCTTCTGCACAAGGTCCAATGCTATAGGACCATAGCTCCCCTTGGCTCTGTGTGTTCTCTCCTCCTCCGTCCAATCTACTGGACTTTCTCCTGTGTGACGTGTTTGTGTTAACTGTCTATATCTATCTTCTACCTGATCTACAAATTGCTTCTCTACACCTGTTAGTGAGCATGTTAAATTATGCCTATGGGCATATGCAGTATCTAACGTTGCAGTCGGTATGAAATACTTCCCAATACTATCTTCTCGTTTGTAATAGTCATACTTATTCAGGTGCTTGTAAGCTGGTACCTCTGAAAGCACCGCATCATAATTGGAAAAGAAATACTCATAATGACCTCTTCCATAAAACATACTAAGCAACAAACTACATGTACTTCCATACGTCAGTGGAAGATGGTGATACTTAATACCCTCATCCACTGAAGCAGGTAACTGCATACACACATAACAATCTTTCACATCCATCGCCTCCACATATTCATATAGCAGCTTGGCATATGCATTAAGCTTAAAATCACCCCTAGACAAATCTACATGCAATCTACGACTATTTTTCTCTAGCATAGCTCTTTCAGCTCCTATGGTATCCTCTTTCTTGACAGAAGTACTAGGTGTAGGTGTCCCTTTCACCCCTACGACTTCTACCTCATGTGGAACAGAAAATGATACTATAATAACTATGAATATAGAAACTATTACTCCTACTATAAATGTGCCTATTATCCATTTGGATCTACGGTTCGGATTTCCAGCCTCCATTCTCGTTGTCCGGTTTGTTTTCAGCAAATGAACAGTCAGAGTCCTTTCTCCACCACAGACGCTGTTTACCAGTTCAAACACCACTCCTGAAGCTGGAAATTCCCTTTACAGTACTTTCAGTTCTTTATTTACACAGTCCAAAAAAAGAAAAAGACTTCCTTAGCCCTCTTTCTTCTTCTACCGAAAGTCCCTAAATTTCTTCTTCTTCCTCTCGGACCTAGGTTATCTTCTTTTAAAGTGCTTATTTACAGGTTACAGTTCATTCACAATCAACAATAAGTTCTGATCCAATCGCAGCTAGAACATGATGCAATATTTCAAGACGAACATCCACCAATTGATGAGATGGCGGTTGAAATCCAAACGTCGGAAAAACCAATTTGTGCAGTATCAGGATTCGCCACTTGCTCAAGACTGGAGGTTTCGGAACCGTGATTGTCAACACCCCTTCGATCTCAAGTCCTGGAACTAACAGTCCCACATTGATTTTCAGTAGACGATTCCTGCTGATCACCTTCACGGACCTCAGTCTCCCGGAACTCACTACTCCCAGCATCAGTTACTGTGTAAGTCCACTCCGGGGCAGCGTATCTCTGGCAAGGCACTCTTTTCCTTCTCGATCTCCTCAGGCCTTCCTGAGCTTGTTCTCCTTCACACGTTTCCGACTCCGAAGCCTCGGATACAGGGGCAAGATCTCTCTCAGGAGCCAGTCTTAGATTCAGCCTTCTCTGTCTCTTGGGCCATGCTTCTCCTGCTCGTCTAGCCCTTCTGCTTTCCTCTCGATCACTCTGCACACCACTTCCTTCCACTGAGTCTGACTCTGCACCACTCACAACATGACCTTCCTCCTCAAAGTCAATATCTGGGTTGTGTGTATCGTAACCCTCCTCAGCTTGGTCTGGTGAGCAACCAGCTTCGCTAGCAACCCTTACAGCTTGACTTGTCCCCTCTCGTGGCTCTGCCGCCACAGCTGGATTTTCATTCGTGAGAGGAGCTGTTTCTTCCAAGGGTGCTCAAACTCTGCGGGTGTGGGAGGCATGTACCCAGTTTGGCAATCCTCCGCACTTCACTGTTGTGTTCGTTACCAGTATTACTTGATACGGGCCTCGCCAACGAGCATCCAGGCAGCTCTTCCTCACGTGCTTGCGGACAAGCACCCAATCACCTGGGCATAGGTCGTGGCACAGATCACTTGAAGCTGGAAGAGTGGCAGCTTGCACCTGCTGAGACACAGAACGGACCACATCAGCTAGTCCTTTGCAGTAATCAAGGATTAAGTCATCAGTGATGTTTATCAAAGCGGTGGCTGGTACTGCTGGTAACCGCATCGCCCTCCCCATAAGTATCTCGTGCGGTGATAACCCAGTCCTCCTGTCTGGGACATTGCGAACACTCATCAACACTAAGGGCAATGCATCAGGCCACTTCAGAGATGTAGATGAACACACTTTTGCCATCCGTGCTTTCAAAGTCCCATTAATCTGCTCCACTATCCCAGAAGCCTCTGGTCGATAGCTACAATGGAGTCTCTGATCAACATTCAAAGCAGTGCAAAGCAACTTCATGATCTCGCTGTGAAAGTGTGTTCCTCTATCCGACTCCAACGAGGTTGGAAAACCGAACCTGGGAATCAACTCCCTCAATAGCAGCTTCGCTACTGTGAGGGTGTCACATCTTCTTGTTGGATACGCTTCCACCCACCTTGAAAAAACACACACTACCACTAAAATGCACCTCAAACCATTGCACCTAGGCATCTCAATAAAATCTAACTGCATCCTATTGAATGGTCCCCCCGACCTCCCAATGTGACTCAATGTAACCACAGTTTTCTTTCCAGCATTCATCTGTTGACACGTAACACACCTCTGGCACACTGCTTCAGCAACAGCACGAAACCGTGGGTTGTACCACGTCTGTCTGAACACTCGCACCATCGCATCCCTTCCAAGATGCACTGCACCATGAATTTGTCTAGCCATCAGGCTCAATAGGTCCTCTGGTAACACCGCTCGACCATCACTCGAAACCCAAATGTCAATTTCCCCTTTCTCACATCCTGACTTGATCCACATCTCCTTTTCCTGCTCTGAAACCTCTCCCTGCAAGAGCTTGAGTTCCTCCCAAGTGTCTGCCTTGGCTGACATCATGCTGAGCTCGGTTCTTTCTTGGCTCTCTCCTGTGTAATCTCCAGTAAAAATGCATCCTTGTTCAGCACAGAAACGTGCAACTTCATCGGCATATTTATTACCAAGAGAAACAAAATCAGTTCCCCTCCCATGGGCTGCACATTTCACTACAGCAATCTCCTTAGGCACTGCAAAGCTTCCAATAATTGTCTCACGTATTCTCCATTTCTAATGGGTGAACCAGATGATGTCATGTAACCTCTCTGAGACCATATCTGTCCGAAATCATGAACCACACTGAACCCATACTGGCTGTCGGTGTAGATAGTGATTCGGATCTGATCAGCCGCCAAACAGGCACGAGTCAGGGCAATTATTTCGGCCACTTGTGCAGAGTATACTCCTTCTAAGCAAGCAGCTTCAACCACTCCAGTGATAGTACACACAACAAACGCTGCTCTCAAATGGGCCACATTGTCTCTTAAGCATGAACCATCGACAAAGAAAATTTCATCAGGGTCAGACAGAGGTTCATCAACAATGTCAGGTCTCGGTTTGGTGCAAAGTTCAGTCACATCAAGACAGTCATGGTCTTCACAATCTTCATCATCTGCATTTGGTAATGGCATCATTGTAGCTGGATTTAAAACAGAACACCTTTTCAGAGTCACATTCTCCACTGCAAGTAGACTTACTCGTAGCGTGTGAGTCTATTGTTTGTCAGGTGCTGTGTTTTAGTCCTTGTCATCAACAGTTCAACAGAATGAGGAACATGAACTATCAACGGGTGACCCATGACAATGCTTTCACATCTTTCAATGCTGACACCGGTCGCAGCAACGGATTTGAGACATCCGGGCAAAGCTGAAGCTACTGGATCTAAAGTAGCTGAAAAATAGGCAACTGGTCTACGGACACCTCCATGGCTCTGAGCCAAAACAGACAATGCACAACCTTCTCGCTCACAACAGAACAATGAAAATGGCTTGTTGTAGTCAGGCATCCCTAAAGCCGGAGCACGGCACAGGCCCTCTCTCAGCTCCAGAAACGCCACCAAACAGTCGTGGTCCCATGGTACCGGATCACTCACATCTTTGTGTGTCAGCCTCTGCAAAGGCTTCGCCTTCAACGAGAAATTGGGAATCCATTGGCGGCAGTAGCCAACCATTCCCAAGAACATTCGGACTTCCTTCTGAGTGGTAGGCACGGTCATATTCATGTTCGCCTCATTTCGATCTGGTGACACCTTTCTCTTGCCTTTCTCGATTCGGTGACCCAAGTACTGTACCTCACTCAGACAGTACTGAAACTTATTTGGAGACACCTTGTGTCCATTCTCTGCCAAATGATTCAGTAAGGCAATCGTGTCAACCCTGCAAGCATCCTCCGTTTCTGATGCAATAAGGAGGTCGTCGATGTACTGCACGAGAACTGAGTTTTGCGGCAATACAAGACTCTCAAGGTTCTTTTTCAAGATCTGGTTAAAGATTGACGGACTCTCTGTATACCCTTGAGGGATACGACACCACGTTAACACACGATTTTCCAGCCGGAAAGCAAATAAATATTGGTTCTCCTCGTGTAAAGGTATCGAAAAGAATGCTTGACACAAGTCAATCACAGTAAACCATTCAGCCTCGCATGGAATCTGGAATAGTATCACTGACGGATTCGGTACCACTGGACAACATGGAACAACAATCGTGTTGACCTTTCGCAGGTCCTGCATGATTCTGAATTTCCCGCTTGGTTTCTGCAATCCCATAATGGGTGAGTTACATGGACTGCCCATTATCTCCTTCAGGATCCCCTGCTTAATCATTGACTCAATTACAGGTTTGATCCCTGCGATCGTTTTTGGTGACAGATTGTACTGTTGCGTTCTCGGGAACTCGACATTCTGCTTAACTTGGATCTTAACTGGTTCTACGCCCTTGATCAATCCAATCTCTTCTCCCGTGAAATCCCACACATCCAATGAGACGGAGTCTCGTAAGTCAAGTGGAAGCTCTTCCACTGTCAGCACAGGATACATCTCTATGCACAAATGCTGATTTGCAACCTTAAAGGTGGCATCATCATCCTTTGTCTGTACTTCCACTCCCTTGGGCGTGCATTAGATGGTACAATTCAACTTGCACAAAAGATCTCGTCCTAACAAACTGACCGGACTCGAGTCGCACACCACGAACTGGTGTCGATCTCGGAAAGTTCCTATTCTCACAGGAATCAGCTCAGTCAATGCACTTGTCATCTTTTTATTCGCCACTCCTACAACTTGGATCGATTGTCCCGAGAGGGGTAGGTTGGGAACTTCTGCAGATCTCACAGTAGAACAGGTAGCACCAGTATCAACCAAAAAGGTGGTAGGATGACCGTCAACATCTGCCTCTACAAACGGTCCCCTTTGGTCTACCTCTAAGACTGCCCCAAGAGTGAAGTCTTCCTCCCCCCTCAGGCACCGTCATGCCAACGGGTCTGAGCTGTACTCATCATAATCCTCGAAAAGGGGCATCTGCTGGTATGTTCGGGTTCCCTGCGGAATCCTCGGAGGTTGCGGAACTTGTACCTGCGGGCCTAATGTCCCCCCTTGCATGGATTTAGGTCTCGTCACCGTATTGACGACCTCAGGTACCTGCACTGTTTCTGCCTCTTGTTGCACCTGGTTTGCTGGATTCAACCTACACTCGCGCTTCCAATGCCCGATCTTGTGACAAAAGTGACACGCAGTGGTCTTTTTCAGTGTTGCCACGTCCACTCCTGTCTTGGTATCTATAGGTTTCCCTTTCCCTTGACCCTGCACATTCTGTGTCCCTCCTTGATTGTTTCCCTGTCGTCTCCCTAGCGTCCCTCCATTTGACTGTGCCTGATGTGCCCTGTCTGCAGTCTGCATTTGGACTAGCATCAGCTTGTCCTTAAGCTTCCTATGTTTCGAGTCCACTTCATCGCTGCAGTACCTGGCATACCGCAGTATTTCGTCCACCGACTTGTTCTGCCAGCAGATCAGGTGTTGCTGGATCATAAAGCTGATTTCTGGCCTCAGCCCTAAGACAAACTTTGACACAAACTGTCCCATATCTTTGGGGTCTAGAGTGTCCAACCCACTGTACTGCTTAAAGGCTTGCAAGAGCCTCTCGTAATATTCATGTACAGATTCCTTTGGTTCCTGAACAGTTCGATCTATTTTAACCCAATCAATATCTTGTGGCGAGATCTTAGATTACAGTCACGTAATTACCTGTTCGAACTTTTTCATAACAATAGGTGATGGACCATTTGTAACAGAATCCCTGTCTGGTTCAGAAGTCGGTCAATCAACGGCAACCTTACAAGCTGCCCATAAATGACTCGGTACCACGATATCAAACAACGTGTTCAAGTCGACCCACAATACTTTCGAGATTTTGACAAAACGATCGACCTGCTTGTACCATTCAACAGGCTTCTCCCTCAGCCGAGGAAACTCATTGGTAAATGCTGCCAAATCACCTCTACTCCAAGGCACATGCACATACCCTCCATTTTGTACCTCTCGCAAAGGATAATTTTCCACTCCTATTGTTCCCCCTCCTGGAGGTGGTGTCTCTCCTACACTCTTTTTGATATTCTTCTTCTTGGACCATCTTTCCTCCCACTTGTCGAGCATGCTCCATGCACGTAACCCTATGATCAGTTCTCGAATATGAGCCTTCAATCCTATGACTCTTTTCTCTTCCAATTCTTGATCACTGTACTGGAGTCTATGACTTACCTGTAACATTTTTGTTTTGGACAAATTCACCTCATACCGTTTTGCCAATTCTGTCAACTTCTCGTGTGCTGATCTGGCTTTACGAGTTACGTCCTTTGCTACAAACAGTAACTCATCTGGCTCGTAGAGCTCCAACCTTTCTACAGGCAGGTTGCCACTAATAATCTCATCTACTTCAGCCTTCAACCTCACCACATCCAGCATGTTTGCTTTTATCGCAACCTTTAGGGTCCCTCTACTAGATGTACCACTTGATTCTTCATTGTCGTTGCTCTGGTCTCCACATTGATTCCCTTCCTTTATATTCCTAAGGGCTGGTCTGCTTCCTGAATTTCCATGATCCCAATCTCCTGCCATCCTATCACTCTGGTTCCTCACTGGTGGTTCCCACATCCTTAGGTCTGATCTTGAATCGGCCAGAGACCTTGGCCTCACCGTTCTTACTTCCACCTGTCCCTTAGAGGAATCTGCAGTGGCTGGCAATGGCGTACTCGATTCTACGGGTCTCGGAAGAGGAGCTATCCCGTTCACTGTGCCATTCCCTCCAGAACTAGTCCCTTCTCTTCCTGCTGTCTGTGTCAGACTTCCCTCGCTCACTTGATCTGGGTCATATACTGACACTATGGGACCAATAGTAACCGGTACCGTAAGAGCATCCAGTAACCTTGTAACAGCTGCGACTCCATTAGTTTCGGAACCTGCTGGTGTCTGGGTCCTCATCCCTTCTGTTCCTGTGGAGATTCTCCCTACTACTCTCACTCCAGGTTGGGTCTGCGAGTCTCCAGTCCCTTCGGCTGGATCCGATTTTCCATCTTCTGAATCTGGGTTGAATGGAGGTGGTCTTTCTGATAGTAACCTATCTAACAAGCTGTCATCAGTATCACTATCGTCTTCTTCACCCCACTTCTTCTGGGCCTCTCCTACTTTTATCATCAACGGGAATAGCCTATCCCCCTCAATAGTCTCCACTCTCCACCTTTTCTCCAGTGCGTCCCATCTCGCATCTTGAAATGCCCTGATTGACTTTTTCACTCTTTCCTGACTTCGGTCTCTTTTCCTGTCATATGCTGCTCTGATCCAGGCATGTAGCGCTTCAAACTGCGTCGGTCTAGGCAAAGGTCGCAATGAAGATATCACCGACTTCAGCTGATACAGCACTTCCAACCTGAAAGTACCATACCGTGGGAAAGCCAATTCTCCCTCCTTTTCAGTCATTTTATACCAATTTTCAAGCCAAATTATAGTATGTAATCCCACATTCTTAGCCATGTAATGGGCTGGGGTATCCTCAGGCGGGGCTTCTTCTCCTCCCCGAGTAACCACCCTTCTATCTCCTCTACACATATCTCGTAAAACTTTAAAACATTTCATGATGAAATCACTTTCTTTTACACGCAGCGTTTCGTTTTGCTTCCTGATGTTAATCCACCAATACCAGCGCGTCTTCGCACCAACCGGCCTATCGCATCGCGACACTTCCTGACGTCACTCTTCCTCCGCATACAGCAGTTCCCCTCCTTTTCAATGAATCTCTCACACTCTCACGCGTCTCTTTCACACTCTGAAATAACTGTTTGTCCACCAAACGACCGAACAGTCACTTCTCTGACTGTTTGTCCACCAAACGACCAGACAGTCTCATAAATTGTCGACCTCAACTCTGGCAATCGTCTGTCCGCGAAACGACCAGACAACTGCCTCCGACTATCTGCCCACGTACGGCCGGACAGTCATATTTTTCATCGATAGGATCCAATCGCTCAATGTTCCACATACAGTAACCCACGACCTGCGTCGATTACTCACGCACTCACGCACACGTTTCCCTATCACCGGTGGGTCAGTCAACGACGTCTCATGACTCCCACAATCTTTGGTCAGACAATTTCAACTCTGGGTGTCTTCTACACCACAATCTCTTATCCCGGGATATCAAAATCAAATCTTATGGACCGCGCGCGCTCACAGTCCGAAACCACAATCTCTCGACTCTCACTCCAACTCCGCAAGACATCACACAATCAAAATAACACCGCAATCTAACAAACACACATCCCTATTCATACTCACTCTCCAACGAACTGCTGCTGCTTCTGCCGCACCGTCACTCTTTGCCGATTTCCATCGAACACCGTCTTCCTCCGCTCACGATCCACCGGATCACCATCACTCGGGCTCTATGGGGCTCACCGGCTACCCTACTCTACTTCTCCCCTTACTACAGAGGTAACCATCCTACTCTGCTGCTAACTGATAACGCCGGATTCTTATCTTACCATAGATCTATCTAGGAATCCTAGGCCGACTGGACCTTTGTTACCTGCTGAAAAGTGTAAAGGGGAGAAACCAATTTAGTTACGATCCATTCCAATTTAACAAGTCTAGACTCTCGAAAGGATCACTGATTCCGAATTCAAATTTAGGGGTTTTATTACCAAGCCAAAAATAACTGAACATACAAGCACCTCATGACGAGGTTAAAGAAATACATGGGCACTAATACAAAATTCATCATAGGCACCAATCTAATTCGGTGAAGCATAAAGAGAATAAGTATCTCCAAAAATATTAAACATGCAATAACTGATCCAATACCTAAATTAGTCTTCATTAGTTTCTGCCGAAAAATTCATTAATCTGTCCCTACACTATTACTACTGTGACATCCCTACTTAGCATTTCCCAGGCAAGATCAAGAAAAGATGTCAGCTCGTGCAGACTTCCTAAGAAGCACACTCACGTCCAATTTCACTCTAAGTCTCCCTTCTCCAGATCGATTCCTTCTTCTACCCTCTAACCTCTCTCTCTGCTCTCATCTCCTTCTCTCCTCTGCCTCCTCCCTCGGGGCACTGTCCCTAATACAAAACCCAAATTCAATAGAACACGCCTCTGAAACGCCTCTTCTGGCCAAGCACCTTCCAAAGGTAGTCTTCCACTGAAACCTGTATTCTTCCATCGACCGTTGAGATATCATTGGGTCCCAGGCTTTCTCCAATTATCCACATTCCACGCTACATTGTATCCACGCTCCTCCATACCTAACTCCTAAAACAAAAGGCATCAGTCTAACTAACGAAGTCGATGTCCTTGCACCTGCAACAGAAGCATGAGAAAGGAACAACCTTGCACGCACACAATTTCGCTGACTGCCTCTAAATGAGAACTCAACCAGGAATACATTCCAGCCTACAATTCCGGCTAACATAAGAAATACGAATAGGCCTTTCATAAAAACGTAAATGAGGCCTTTACACATCAATGTTACCTTAATAAACATTACATTGCAAGCACTATACTTTATCACAATTAAACACAATTAATCATTTCTACATATGCGACTTTAATATGATGCACGGTTAAGTCTAATATATTATTTTCACACAAACTAAATCATTAGCAATTGCAATAAAAATAACATTACATTACCACATTTTAAATGCCATGTTACCCTTCACGACGCAATTTTCTAACATTACATTTGCACTTTTCATTATTACTCACAATTCTAATAATCAGTTTTTAATACAACGCAACATATAGGTGCATATATAAACGGGTGCGGACTAACCATGATTATGATGCACCCCTAACATTTTCAGAACATCATGACGCTCTATCACTAACATAGTCACTTGGAAACCCCCGGAAGAAAGCAACCCTGTTATTGATGAAAGCCCATCTCTAATTCTAAATATTTCTTCTGCCTACGTGATCCCTCCACTATACAGGACTTTCCAAAGCATTCATCAACATTAGTATAGTTAATTTTTTTGTTTGAAGTTGGGAAGGGGTAGTGGAAAATCAACTGCAAGCTTCCCAAAGCATGTGCTCCCCTAAACTAGACTCAGGACCGAACTTAGAACCCAACAGCGGCGGCTCCTCCGTAATGGCGGAGGAGCATTGCACAACTGGTCAGAGCCAGCATATGAAAAATAAAATCATAACAAAACAATTTTATCATTTTACTTTTCACTGTGAGCCCAGTCTGCCGAGGATAAGGTGGGGCGGGGCCATCCTCAATAGAGAGCAGAAGGGAGGAGGAGTGGTGGGCACTATAAGTGCGTATGTCGGTTTGGCCGGCCATCTTTGGATGGCCAAACTGACATGCACATGTAGATTTCCCCAACCCAGCTGTGTTGCGCAGCAGGGTGGAGAAAAGGCACAGGCTCCCTGTGCCTAAGCAAACATCAGACCAGCCCGCTCAAGCCAATCCTGGCGCTTCTCTCATGCTTCGTATAGCATGAGAGCATCATCTAAATTTGGTGGGGAGCCTGTGCAGAGACCAAAAAGCTGTGAAAGAGCACCGATGTGGCAGCTGGCAGCGGCAGTGGCAGGTGAGTTTTTTTTAAAAATTATTATTCCCCCCCGTGCTGCCCCACCACTCTTTATTGGTAGCAGCCGCTGCCGGAACCCAAGGCAGACGTGGCAAATTTTGTCAGTCTAGTTCTGGTGCTTTGCATAGCGAGCGAGCGCAGCAAGTGACCCTGATCACTACAAGGGGGGTTCTCCCCCATGAAAATTTGGGAAAAAGTGGCAAAATGGTGCATTCTACAACACATTTTTCATTACATATTAAATTGTATTATCTTTTAAAGCATAATAAATGTTGACCCTACAGTGCACCAGGATACAACAGTCTTTGTTGGGGCCCTTTAATGATTCCCTAACTATCACCCTACAACAATGCCGCTCATCTCTCCATAGCTTCTCTCTCATATGTATTGCATTTGCTTTATAGCGCCTCTCATACCAGTGTAGGATGCCTGAGCACTTTACATCACACGTACATAGAGGCAATGAATCATACGTTGGTAAATCAGTGTATAGAAAATATTACATAAGGTAAACTAAACTACAAGGTGTAGGATTCACATGTCATCCATACTGGTACGCATTTTTTAAGAGTGCTTGGTTTGGAGAAGCACAAACTTAGGATTCAAAACAACAAAGTGGTTAGGGTTGGCTTTCCTAATAATAATTTATTTCTACTCAAACAAACCCTTTTTAGCAACATTAGGATAATGAAAGACTGGGGGTAAACATAATGTTCTAACCTGTACCATGCAGTTTGCATGCAGCTCTTTGATGGCAGTTCAAAGCTCACTGTGCTATATTAATCACCAGAGATATCGTGACACTTTTATTGTTGCTGAAAACTACTGGATATACAAGGAACTCTGCAGCAGGTGCTTTAACCCCTTCGGTGCGCGGCCGATTTTCGCCCTGTGCGGGGCGTTTCATTGAGTGGGCTGAGCTCGTCATGAGCATAGAAGGGGTTAAAAACAATAACATATTTCAAAACAGAGTGCCCCGCCCCCAAGCTCAGCGATTGGTATGGTGGGGTAGCACCGGTCACATTGCCCTAAAGCTGGCCCTGGACAGGGCAGCTGGGCCACATGATGTGCGGTGCTGGCAGTGCACCTCTATGTAGCAAGGCTAAGGCTATGTGGGCCATAAGGAAGCAAGGAAGAATGGTGGGAGCACACAATCTTCACTCCAAGGCACAATCACATGGTTAGAAAAGGGCAGGACTGGGTAAAAAAGAAACCTTGCATGCAGCTCTTTGATGGCAGTTCATAGTTCACTGTGCTAGATTATGACTGTAACTTATGAAATGCGCATCAACAAAAGGATCTCTGTGACAAAAGCAGTAACCCACTGAGCTATGCACATAAATACAGTTCTGTGATCTGCATGGGACACCTTAGCAGCAGGCATATTAAACCTCTGCGCTACCTTAGATGAGTCAAAACTGTCACTAGACAAAACTCCATCTTTCTCCACCAGGAACATTAATCAGAGCTATTGTAACATTTTTATTGTTGCCACCAGCCAGGGGACCCACCGGCATGCGGCACAATCAGCATAAATTAAAAACTGAAGCTAGCTGCACATGCACCCAGTCAGCACTTACCAAAGGTAGCTGCCTGTCGCTGTTGGTGGCGGATTCTAGAGGCTGATGGTGGCTGGCCCGAGCTAGGCTGCTGGCCTGGGCCTAGCTGGCTGTCTGCAGCAGTGCACTGACTCTGAGCGTAGCACCAGCATGAGATCCAAAGAGAGGGCTTGTGTGCCAAGGTGAGGGAGGGGTGAGAGGGCAGAGAGGACGGGGCAGCACAAAATAATTATACCAGGGCTATCGCTGGCAGCGCTTTCGTGCGCTACTTCAGATTGACAGCCCTGTGAGCAAGTGAGCAAGAGGTGGTCACACGGTGTTCATTTTGTATCTTTTTAAAAAAAGGTTTTTAAAAAAGCAGTTGAGTACACCTGTGAAGCCTGGCTGGCCCCAGGAGACTGGAAACGAACATGAGTGCTGAGTGGATTATGCTGGGCTGCTGATCTTTTTTTACTGGGCGCCAATATTGCATTGGATAGCTGAGTGGATTTCTGCTTTTGTCACAGAGATTCTTTTATTACCGCAGTACATAAGATATAAAACAGTGACTGTTACGAACTGTCATAAAAGAGCTGCATGCAAACTGCATAAAATAGGTTAGGACGTTATGTTCCCCCCCCCCAGCCGTTCATTATCTATTCCTAATGCTGCTAAAGAGGGTTCGTTTGGGTCGATATACATTCTTACAGTGGTGTAGCAAGTGGGGGGGGTGGTCCGCACCAGGTGGCACGAGTTTTGGGGGCGGCTCCCCCGCTCTTACATGCGTTTGCCGCAGGGGCGGCAAACGCAGAATTTAGCACCAGCACCCCCCCCCCCCTTCAGCCGGCCGCCGGCGGCAAAGGCAGGGACCGCCACGGGCGGCAGAGTGCCTAACTATGCCACTGCATTCTTATTTGTAAAGCCAGCCTATACCAGGGCTTTAAAACAAATTAAATGTATGCGAGAGAGGGCCTGTGGAGTGATGAGGGGCACTTTTGCCCAGTCATAGTCACGGAATCCAAGGAGGAGGGAATGGGGGGGGGGCAAAAATGATTGTCGTTCCCGGCGCCACCAGCGCTAAAGCCGGCCCTGCCCACCCAAAACCTTATGTGGCCACTTTTATTGCTGTGCACCAATTCATAGGGCAGAAGATGGATTGCATTGCCTGAGAACCAAAATAAATAGGAAGGGGTATATTTACAAGGTCTGGCGCATCTCTGCAAATCAGCAGGGATGCGCCAGAATAGATGCGACACGCAATTCTCTCATTGCGCCACCACGGATGCGTAGCATTTACAATGCGGCGCACCGTGGCGCAAGGATAGGCAGATGCGTGTCGCATCTTGTGGCGTAAGGGCGGCGCATTGCTGGAGTCGTGTTGCAAGCGCGACGCAGCTCCAGCAATGCACAGGGACCACCCATACTTAACGTGGTGCGTCACTCCTTACACCTGCTTCAAGCAGGCGTAAGGGTTTGACGCAGCAGCGTCGTAAAACTGACTCAGTGAAATCTTGTAGATTTCACTGAGTCAGTTTTACGAGGCTTTCCTGCGACGGAACGCCCACGCTGCGACGGAACGCCCACATGAAACCTGATGCAGGTTTCATGTGGCGCAGTGCTTTACAACGTGACGCATCTGCCTAGATGCGTCACGTTGTAAATAAGTCGCAATGTGGCGCATGGTTTACGCCGCCGCTGCGTCACAGAAGTGACGCAACGGCGGCGCAAATTTGTCGCATGGGGCTTGTAAATCTGCCCCGAAGTCTGTGGTGACGCCCAGCTGCTGCCTGTGATCTCTCACCCGCCAGCTTCAAGAGGTCAGCTGCACCTCCCCGTATAGCCTGCTTGCAGCAGTACTCTCTCCTGCATTGAAAGGGCAGCGCTCCTCCAAATGCATCGGAGGTAGCAAGGCTCATGTGACACTCGGCTCACCTAACATGCGCACAGCAACTGTGAACTTGGGCAGTGAACTGTGAAGTTGGCACTCACCGGTGCTCAACTTCTGCCTTGAGTTTGCTTAATGGGACTGACTGGAGGAAATCACGATCCACTACAGTTGTAGTCACCTCGTGTAGTTAAGGAGAGCACCGGAATTTCTAAGTAGTCTGAAGGGCCTTAATGG
The DNA here is from genome assembly GCA_963921515.1 of Calotriton arnoldi. Lineage (NCBI taxonomy): Eukaryota > Metazoa > Chordata > Amphibia > Caudata > Salamandridae > Calotriton > Calotriton arnoldi. Next base: position 202,905 of record CAWUFW010005190.1, read on the forward strand.
AAAGCAAAATCATCCCTGGGGAAAGTATTCAAACGAGCTACACACTGCAGAGGCCATGAGGGAGTTTATATTTTGATCACATCTGTCTACTCATTACTAAAAGCAGACCCCCCCTAGACTACAGTCCACTATGAAAATGTGCGAGTGACAGAATGGCCAGTCCCACCTGGCATCATACAGACCAACCACTTGTGGATTTCATATGAGTTGACTCCCCCCTAAGTTAGTTTCTATATTTTGTTTGATGGGGTGCGTTAGGATTTGGCACCAGAAGCCAGTGCATACACAGTGAGTGGGCCAGAGGGATGAATGAAAAGGCGAGGGCAATTTATTTCAGACAAACGCAATGCTTCCTTCTTAGGCTGCATCAAACAATGGTTATAATCTTACCAGTACCCAAAAATTAATTTAATATATGTGTATTTTAAAAGTTTTCAAACTGATACAAAATTTTACTTTTCCTAATGCTGTTTAATTAGCATGCTCATCCAATCCATGGCCTCTCTGCAGAGTGCGATCCTTAAACAAGGTCTAATTGTAATACCATGTTATGTTAAAGATGTAAACACAATTGGTGTGTGTATGGGAGAGAGAGATTGGTGAAGGGGGGCACATAAGGAAGTACATTGACAAGGACAGAGTGAAAAGACAGTGATGAAAAGGAGGGAGATGACGTGTAAGAAATGCAGATGGAGAATTTCAGAAAGACGTGGGTAGAAAAAAAGAGTACATGGCTAAGGGAGTGAGAGAGTTCAGAGTAAAGTAAGGTGAAGCTGGGTCATACTCCTCTCCCAAGCCATCCTGCCTTGCCCAAGCGATCGCCTTTGCTCTGAGAGCAGCATTTCACTCCTCATCAAAGCAGCATTGACAGGCCAGCTGCAGGCAGGCCAATGCTAATTAGTCTGCAGGGGTTTCAGGCAGGGAAGGGATAACTTTTTTTAAAAGTTACTTTTATTATATAATTATCCAAAATCCAGTTGCACAATTAAACTAGATTTTAAAAAAGTATTTAAAACAGTGGTTGATATGGATTCATATATCCGTAACACCAGACCTCATGCATAGCCTTAACCACCTTCCTTTCTTAAACAATACTAAAACAGACCTTCAAAATTGGTCCAAACGTTTGCTAAATATATTGGGACGGGTAGCCCTCGTGAACATGTTGGTGCTTCTGGGTTTCTTGTATGTATATTATACAATTTCCTGTTTCATATCCCCATCTGCTGGTTCACTTGGGTGGCAGCCCTGAGCAGTATTTCCATTGGGGGGACCGACCTCTGCGTGTTTCGCTAAACAAGTGTCCTAGATCGGTCTACGATGGAGGAATGGGAGTATTTCTCAGCTCCTAGTCATGAATGACTGGATGACTGGAGATGAAGTGACCCGGCCTACAGGCTAAGAGCCAGATATTTTGGGTCTCGATTAGGTGTTAGGTCTATTATATGGCAGCCCCATCCATTCCATCATGCAGCCTGGAGATTACGAAGACAGTTCTTTTGGACCAGGGGGCAGCAAATAGATTCACAGAGTGGGATAAAAAAAACTGATGCAACAAACCCCTCTATGTAATTGCCACTGTCTGTTACAGACTGCCCGGTTGGAGGGTTTTAGGAAATGGGACAGAATAGGGATCACCACCCTAGAGGACGTTTGGAGGGGCTCCCACATGAAATCATTCCAAGACCTACAGCTCCAGTTTTGTCCATCACCCAAGCAATTCCACAAATACCTGCAGTACCAACACGCATTGGCTAGCTATCAAGCACAACTCATGCACCTACTGAACTTCAGCCCGATGGAGGCCAAGCTATTGATGGGCCGCCTTGGTGGAGGAGGAGTCTCCCAGATTTACTACTCATTAGCATGTAATGCCCCTGAAGGATTTTGGAATCTGAAAAATAAGTGGGAAATATGGCTGGGTATCCTGGAGGATACAATATGGAGAGAGGCATGTATGGCCCCTAGATAAATCGAAATATCTTCCCGGCTGATTGAAATAAATTATTTGCACATGACATACCTCACACCACAACGCCTTTGGCATGCGTGGGTATTCTTGCCGTACCCACTTGTGCCTTTTTCCACATGGTATGGCAGACTTTTTCCACATGGTATGGCAGTGTCCAGTTGAACTGTCACCTAGACTGGCTTTGCTGGGCCTCCTGGAGGGCTTGGGAGGCATGCGGGGTCAATGCACTGGTGGGTATGGTAACAATCATTGCCAAAAGGGACATTGCCCGCAGGTGGAACTCTCCCAACCTGCCTAACTTGACTGAGTGGAGGGCAGCGATGGATTGGTGCGCCAAACAAGAAGAGCTAATATACGCAGCTAGATGCTGTCCTAAGAAGCATCAAAAGATATGGGGGAGATGGTGGGATTTTTATGGACTGAAGAATATCTTGGGAAATGTATTCTGTAATGCTGAGGGCTCATTGGGAGATATGTGAATTGGAGGGTGTGGGACAGGTGCAAAGTTCTACTGTTTTATGAATGTATACGTGTGAGAAATTGGGTTGTTGGTTGACTGGGGTGTGAGCCCTGGTCAAGCAGCAACCACAATTCTTATCAGCGTAGGGTACAGCAAACCTCAAATTAACCTGTGCTCAACCCCCTGGTAACTTTCCACAGAGCAGTAAGGCTTAACTTAGAGGCAATGTGTAATGTATTTGTGCAACACTCAAAACAGTAAAACAGTGGAAACACCACACAAAAAGATCCCACAACAAGTTAGAAATATAAAGTAAAATGTAATAAATAAAGCAAGACCAGAACAACAAAAATCCAATCAGTAGAACCGGAAATATGAATTTTTAAAAGAATTTAGCAAAAATAGTTCCAAAAGGCACAAATCGATAACTCAGGATATCTGGTCGCACTGGACCGGGTCAAAGTCACACGTTCAGGTCGACCCCGATGGATCCCAGATCACCAGGTTGGACCCACTGAAGTTTACCTTCTCAAGTTCATGCCAAGAGTACCGTTCACATTGAGGAGGGCCGCGAGGAGCAGGAAAGGCTGCGGGAGGCTGTCGAGGAAATGTGAAGAGCCAGCCAGCCTTGTGGGCTGGCGTTGCTGGAGCTTTTGCGTTGGCTGTCCCAGCGAGTGGTCGAAGCTGCACTGCAAAGAGTCGGGCTGGGGGAGCTTTGAGCTGATTTGCAGTGCAAGCAAAGAGGTCTCGGTGTAAACGAGCCCATTCGTGGCTGCGCAGAGCCCAACAGCTTGATTTCAGTACCTTTGAGCCACACCAACGGTCCGGGACCTGAGAGGCACACCTTGGGGGTCAGGAACTGACTGCAGCTGGGTCCAGGGACTGGTGCAGGATGTTGGGGAGCCTTTTATGTCCCTGAGACTCAGATCAGGAGGCCTGCATACTAACTCTTGGAGTCACTCTGGGGTCCTGGGTTCAAGATGAAGTTGCAGGCCCAGTTCTTCTTCCCCAGGAAAGAGGGCAGCAGGCAGCAGGTCAGCACAGCAGGACAGTAGTTCCTTCAGAGCAGCAGTCTAGCAGAGTGGCAGTCCTTTCAGCAGCACAGAAGTCCTGCATCCTGGCAAAGTATCCACAGGTACAGAAGTGTACTGAAGTGGTGGTGTCTGAGGTCCAGTATTAATACACAGTTGAAGCTTCTAGTGGCATACCTTTGAAGTGCACATCTGCCCTGCCTTCCTGGCCCCCGCTCCAGACTAGCTACAGAAGTATGCAGCCCTTTGTGTGGAGGCAAGACACAACCTATTCAAGTGTAGGTGGGGCTCGGCCCATCTCCTCCCAACCATTCTGCCAGTGATGGCCCATCCAGTCACACCTGAGCTCCCCATTGTGTGTGGCTGTCTAGGAGGAATACACAAAGCCCAACTGTCAGCTACACCCAGTCATGTGACCCAGAGGCAGGTTGCAGGCACCAAATGACTTAGGCAAGAAAATGGCAAATTTCTAAAAGTGGCATTCCCAAAATTGCAATTTAAAATCAGACTTTTAAATTGTGGTTCCAGAGAGGCCAAACTTGAAGGAGTGCCTGTTCTCATTTGAAAATTACAGTTATAAAATGTAATAAGGTAACTCCAATGTTATCATAAGGCACAGGTAGGCCTTACAGTAATGAATAAACAATGTAAGAGTTTTTCACTACCAGGACAGGTAAAACTTAAAAGAACATGTCCTGCTTTTTAAATACATTGCAAAAGGTTTACTTTGTCAGGTCAAAATGGCAGTTTAAAACTGCACACACAGGTTATGCAATGGCACACCTGAGACGTGTTTAAAGTGCTACTTAAGTGGGTGGCCCACTAGTAGCATTTCATTTACAGGCCCTGGACACAGGTAGTGCCACTTTACTAGTGACTTACAAGTAAATTAAATATACCAATCGGGTATAAGCCAATGTTACCATGTTTTAGGGAGAGAGCACAAGCACTTTAGCACTGGTTAGCAGTGGTAAAGTGCAGTCTTCAGGCCAACAAAAACAAATTAGTACAAATAGGAGGAGGAAGGCAAATCGCCAATTCCAAGAATACGTTTCTATCAAAACTAATAAAATGTGACTGTAGCTTATTTCAAACCCAACATACAGGATTATTACATTTACCATATTTTAGCTTTGTCTTCATAGACCCAGCTGCAGCCTTAATAGTGAAAATTGCTTTTGAGGGCTAGTAACTGCAGGAACATGCAAACTTTAAATTCTGTTCCACCTTTAAATACTAGGCACTCTACCTTGTGGGCTACAAAGCCTGCAGAGGGGTGGCTTACTTAATATTTATATGTAGGGGTTCCCTCCTGTGAAAAGGTTTATTTTGACTGGTCTGCCTGCAGGAGTCAGGCTACACATTTAGACCTGAATCCATGTTTCCCTTGTCAGCCTAGTGAATGGCACAATAGGTGTAGCATTCCACAGGTGACATTTAACTTTCTATCTCATTGGTGTATTGTCTTATACCATACACTATGGCCTTACTGGAAAGTTAAATATGCTAATTGGGGATTAAACAATTTTGCCATGTTTTAGAGGTCAGAGCATATACACTGGGGAATGGACAGCAGTACCCCAGGATGCAGAGTTCAGAAACCAGCAGCGTCAGTGCACAAAAAATGGGCGTAACCATGGAAAAACAGGCATTTTCTCACAGACTGTAAACACAAAACACATCTGGTGCAGGACATAATCACAGTCTGATGCAAGGCAGTGCCAAATTCACATAATAGGGTAAAGCAGAGGAAACTTTGAGGATCAAAGAGCGATTACACAAATGTAAGCAACAATTTCCTAAGCTATAAAATGGACTGCACAATATATTTATAGAAACCTCCAATCTTGAGGTACTGAAAAATTATACCATCTCACCACAACAGCATTACAAGTAACTCCTGTTCTTCTTCATTTCTAAGATCTCCACTATGCAAAAAGCAACTATAAAACATGAATCTCCCCACCCTTCCTTTCCTTTGACCTTGCCTGCTTGCAGCACCAACATCACCACTTTCAGTCACTGATAAGCCTGGTATAGGCTTTAGATTCATTCACAATATTCAAGACTGCAAATGTTGAAGCAAAATCCTCTTCTGCCCTTTGGTTCAAAGAGATTCCCTCTCTCTGGTCCCTGACATCAGAAACCTAATTAACTCATCTCTGTGTGGAGTCCCTAAAAGTAAGGTGAAGTAGGTGTGACTCCCTGATGTTGATGTAGTTCTGTGCTAACCCCATGTTCAGTCTAACCTCCACCTAATATTGAATCTACTGTTCTCATACAGAATGAGCAAATTCAAGATCACAAAATATGTGGAGGATTATATGGAGTCAGGCAGCTTGCTCTTGTACAACTGTCAGTCTGTACTGTGCATTCTTTTAAATGTCATCACAAACATCACGTTGGGGGAACCTTTACATCGGGGGTCATTGCACTGGGAGTATATTTACATAGTATGTTTGCTGGTAACTGCTTATATACATATATTGATATAGATATATAAATTGAAATAGCAATATATATATATGTGTATATATATATATATATATATATATTATATATATATATATATATATATATATATATATATATATATATATATATATATATATATATATATATATACATATTTTATTGCTATAAATGTGCTTTTCATTATTTTGTGTAAATCTGTTCAAAGAGTTGCTCGTTGTGGTCATGAAGTGGTTAAAAAGTTAGGTATATCTGGACGGTTGATGCTATGGGAATACTGCGGGTGTTCCGAGGTACCGAAAATTTAAAAATAAGGCCAACTGATTGGCTGAGGGAGGTTTTTCCTATCGGCCTTTAAGGTACCACAGGAGATCTGATTGGCTGGCCGAGACACGGAGAAAAATGTTGTGGCCACCATTATAATAGGACTCTGTCTTGAAGTTAGAAAAAAAGATATAGGGGGCAGAGTAGGGATAACCTGGCCCCCTGGCACTTGTGGGAGAGACCAAGAGGGATTACCCTTGACTCAAAATAAAAGAAAATATTTTTTCTATCACTGGTACCACTGTACTTCAGCAAAAATAATTTAAAAAAATGTAAATGAAAAATAACATTTGTTAAAGTAACTATATAGTAAGGTGTTGACATGAGATAAAAATGTAATTTGAGATATCCTCAGTGATGTCATTAATGATGTCATTTAACATGTGATGAATGATGTAATATGTGAGGTAATAAGCAGTGCATGTCAGGGCACAAATTATAGTTAGCGCAGTAAACTATAACTAGTGTATTTTAGTGTTTTTTGTTTTTTGAATGTTAGTTTTTATCTAATTTCAACACCTAACTATAACGTTAATTTAACATTTATTTTTTCAGTAAATTTCTAGGTTTATTTTTTAATGTAAGCTATGTTCTTTACCATACCTAGGTATAATGTCACTTTAACCATTGGTTTTTCAGGGTTGTTTTCGTTGAATACGTGTGTGTGTATAGTTTTGTATTTTGTTAAATGGGAGATATGTTCAATGCAGCAAACACCACCAGGATCAAAGTGTGATGGACCTGTTTATCATGCCATCGAGCATTCTAAGAAGGACTGCACAGGCTGATACATAGAGATGAATGATTCTGTCATCTTGCAATTGAGAGCAAGCATGGACTTTCCACTAACAACATAGGGGCCGATTCCGATCTCGGCCGGTAGGGCTCCGAATCGGATCCGGTTATGCCGAATCCAATTCGGAGCCCTATCTCCCGACCGATTCGTACGCGCGTCCGGACGAGCGAGTACGATGCGAATTCGCCGACCGACTCGTTCGGGCGTCCCAACCGCTCCGACCGACTCGTTCCCAGGTCTAACCACACCGACCGACTCGCACGGACACGACTCGCACCGCGCAATGGAGACGTTCCCCGGCCGGGTAAGTACGATGCGCGCCGCGAGCAGTCCGACCGACACGCGCCGTCCGGCTCGAAAGAGCAGTCGGAGCCGTACTTTGGGGGTCCGTGTCGGACCCCCCTGTACGCGTAGCCGCGCGAGTCGCACACAGGGGGGACCCATGGGTCCCCCCTACCTGTGCGTGTACGGCGCGAGTCGCTTCGCCGCGTACCCGCTGTAGGGGGCGCCCTTGTTCGCCTCGCACCCATTGAGGCAATGGGAGCCCACGTACGCGTTGTACGACCGGCTCCCATTGACTTCAATGGGAGTCCGACCGACTCGAGTACGATAGCATACGGATGCATCATACTCGTTCGGTCGGGCTGCACGGGTCCGATTCGGTTGGAAATCTCTCCGGGTCCAGCTCGGTCGGAGAGATTTCCGGCCGAATCGGAATCGGCCCAAAAGTCTGACCTCTAACAAGGCACTGTCACAGAAATGGGATCTCAAACTGACTTTAAACTCAGCATAAATCCTTGTTAGACGAACTGTGTGGTGGCTCAGCTCATATAATGATATTTTGAAAATGTCTGTGTAAATCACAACTTTCACACTTTCATAAACAAATTATACTTGAGTGCAAAAATGAGCTTAGAGGTCAAATCTTGTTTTTTTATTTATTATTATTAAAGATTGGGGAGAGGAGTTGGCCTAACGGCTAGGGCTGTCGACCTCAAATCTGGGGAACTGGGTTCTAGTCTCGGCAATGACGCTGAACATCCTGTGATTCTGGGCAAATCACTTAACCTCCCTGTGCCTAACAAAAATGAATGTGTCCTCATGTAACGCAACTGGTGCTATGTAAAGCGCTCTGATACCCGATACCTTCGGGTCAAGTTTGCGCTATATAAAACTCTGGGAAAAAAAGAAATCTTAAGCACTTGATTATGAGTGCAAAAATATCAAAGCCATAGTTGAGCGGGGTGGGTCCAATATGTGGTGGCAGTAATAAGATAAGGAATACTCTGACGGTGAAAATATAAGATCTACTTTAGGCCAAAGCTTTTGGTATAAGGGCCAAAATATCACAAATTCTGAAGTGGACATGGGGAACTGAGATAAGCCATGCTACAAGAGAGAATGGCTAGTAACTTCAAAAAGACTGGATGAAGCTTAAATAGATGATTGATGGGACAGATTAAAAATTCATAGCTCACCCTAATCATGTCGAATGCACTTTCAGAATTGTAATCCTATAAGAATAGGCTGAAAGTAGGGTGCAGAATTAGTTGGGTCTACAGTAATAGACAGACATGATCTCTTCATGCATTGGAGCTTGTTGTCTTAAAACTTTCTTTCTTTCTTTCTAATGGCTTCTGGTGTTTATTATTGCGAGAAATTATTGCTAAATACTGTATGATTACTATTTGATTTATATGGAGCAATGTGTAAATATCTTGAAAACAAAAGTTGTGAATACAGTCCATTAAAAAAGGCAACAATTAACAGATGTTAAACAAAAGAGCCATGAGAAAAGACCTGCGGGAGAGAGGCTGTGATGAATGTATGGAAGTTTATCCAAAAGGCACGTTAGAGCAAAATCAGTAGCAGAATTTAAGAAAAATTCCTGTAGCAGACAAGAAGATCAAAAACAAGGCGGCTCAATGGGGGAACATCTGGAGTATGGCATGTGGCCCAAAGGCCTGCCACGTCAGTGGAGGCTCCTGTACTCTGCCTACCATGCATTCATTGGGGCAGTAGGTACTATAGGCTGGGGCGAATGTTGAGCGGGTGACTGATTGTTTCCTCTACTCTGCATTTTTTTTGTTTACACAAATAAAGTCCCCAAACGGGAGTTTGTTTGTGCAAACCAAAATAATTAATGAGCCCTGAGGCACAGAGAGTTTTCTCTTTGCGCTATTATGCCTGTTGTGAGTTTCCCGTCTCTCACAGTGCCGTCAGGAATGGGCACCAGTGATGGTCGCCTCGTCTTAATTAGTGGAGGGTGAATGCCACTGTGGTCTGGTGCCCCAGTGCAGACAGGCCATCAGCTCAAGGGTTTCCAATGATGGAGCCAGTTGAGGTCCTCCCCAATCAGAAACGCTACACTTCCCCAACCTTAAATGAGGCAGGGAGACTTCGGGTTTGGCGGGTTAAGAGGACCAGAAATGTATGGTGCCCATCTCACTAAACTAAATAAACTCTAACTTACTTAATATGTCTGCTGAGGAAATCCAAAATTGTGCCCTAATGGGAGTTTGTGCACCAATCGGAATTCAGTGTTGTGTGGTATTTTGTGCACATGGTAATTATCACACACGATAATTAATGAACACCCATAATTTTTTTGACACATTATATCAGAAAAAACTAGGCAAAATTTGCCAGGAAAAAATAGGCAGAAAAAAGGTGAAAAATGTGAAAATCAGTAGAGAAAATACTGGTATTGCATGTTATGCCTCATTCCAACAAGTGGAATATGTGGTGCTCCTCATACCCATTAAATACCACACCCGAGGATAGACGTATTTCCTAGGTGCTGTATGAAGCCCCGAGTAGAGTATGGTGTTAGTGTAGTAGGAAATGTGGAAGACGAGGTAGCTCTGACGGTACTCCCATCAGTATTTGTCTCTCTGCAATTGCAACAAAAGCAAGGCCACAAAGGAGCTAATGGGGGTGGAGATGGCATTGTGCAGTGCATCAGTGACATTTTATTTCCCAAGTTTTATGGCTCTTAAACTGTCTGCAATTTCTTATGCCCCAGGATTCAGGCCTAGAGCTAACTCACCGGCGCAATCGTTCCCAAAACTCAAACTCAACAGACGAAGTGGACGACCACATCCAGTATGCAAGCGCGTTCAACAAGTTTGCCTCTGAATTCAACCAACTTTCAGATGAGCAGAAAATTGAAATGGGTCATCACCTGGAGGACATGTTGATCTTTTGCAACTTCCATGGGCAGGAGTGCAACTCCAGGTGAGAGAGTGAACTCTGTCTTTTCTTCACCTAATGTAAAACACTGTCCAAGGGCAAGACTCAAAGATAATACCAGTCTTAAGATGTTGACACAGGTAGTTGGGGAGGAGTGAGGGAAGGAGGTGAGGGACAACAGGAGTAATACCTCAAACTAATACAATTTTGTCAGATGCATATTTAAAGTCTTCCAATGAGGAACTGCTTTCAAAATTATTTCCAAAATTTATTTTTACCCTGTTTTGTTTAAAGGTCTTATGAGTCCTTCGATCTGCCTTTATTCTTTTGACCTTATTCAATGTCATAGAATCTGCTGTAGGTACCCCCAAAATAGCAGGCTGATGAAGATATGTTATGTTAAAATACGAAACAAAGTTATATTTAAACATATTTTGGATTGAGTGTGCTTTTCCATTAGCGCATTTTATAAACTTTGTGTTGTGTAGTTTAAAGTATAAAATTAAAAAACATAGCATAGGTTAGTTGTTGTTCTATAATGCAGTAACACCCTACTCTTACCATAATCTCAGTCACTTGTCTTATGAGTGGAAATTCTGAATGCTTGTTGGTATTCAATAGTCCATTTCCATATATATACCTATCTATATATATATATATATATATACATATATATATATATTCCAGACGCTCCGTATTTCTCACAACAGAGACGGCACTCCACGTAGTGCGGTTTGAAGATATTTATTTTCAATTACTCTATTAGCAGACACAAGCGTCTACGCGTTTCGGCTCCCACTGAGCCTTGTTCAAGACGCTGAACTAATGCATCTACAGTCCTTGAGAGCATGGAGTGCTAAACAGAGAATGTGGACTAATAGATCCACGACAACACACACAATACATGGTGGCCATCTTATAACATGTGAACAGTGATTCACAACGTAAGCAATTTCCACGATTTGTCAAGAAAAAGCAATGTCTTAACACAACCAGTGTCCTGTTTCATAACATTCCATAGTTGAAAAATTAATGAAAAAAAAATTAAATCAAAATAATACAATAGAACAAATCTCAGAATATATGTCACTTTGAGCAGCAAATATCTTTCTTTGCGAAAATTGCCAATTTTATCATTGATACAGTCATTAAGCCCCATTGGGCAGTCGTTGCCTATGACTTTTTAAATTTTTTATTATTAGTCCACTAATATCATATATTAATAAAGGGAAGGCAACCTGTGTAAATATCTTCAAACCGCACTACATGGAGTGCCGTCTCTGTTGTAAGAAATACGGAGCGTCTGAAATATTAATCACCGGGGCGCGGGCTATCAACGTGCACCCGCGGCGCTTTGACCGTACGCTGCACACGCACTGCTGGAGTCTTATATATATATATATATATATATATATATATATATATATATAGATAGATATATATAGATATATATATATAGATATATATATGTTAATGTTTATCTATATAGAGAGCTATAGCTATACAGAATGACTCTTTATGGAGAACAAATGCACTCTTTCAGACTACAACAGTAAGCAGCAGGTTACTGTCTTTGTCTTTGGCTATAAGTTGTGCTAACAATGGTCAGCATCTTGAATCTCCATCCTGATGATTCTGACATTATTCCAACCTAACAGCAACTGTATTTAACACTGTCAGGTCAAGTTAGTCGGATGTCGGGTTTAGGAAGATGAGAAACCCCTGTTCCTATCTTTTTTCATCCCCAATTGTCATGCTCCCTTACCATACTTACCCTTCTTCTCTTCTTTCCTTGTCCCCCTTGTGCCTTACTAATGTCACTCTCTCATGCTTTTTCTTCCTTCCTTCATAATCTACCTCTTTCCTTAATCCTACTTGATAGTTTTTTTGGTAAACACTTCCCCCTTGATTCATTCACTCTCCCTTCTCCTCTCCTGTTCATGTTAGCTTTTCCTTCTCCTCTTCTTGTACTCCATACATTCTTTCCAACCCGTCTATGTTCTTCCGTCCTACTTCCTTGTTCATGTCCGAGCCCTAATAGGCACAGAAAACAGACTGCAGTGAACTGTATGTTTTGCTTCTTAATACTCTCCACAGTCCCTCACACTGTGCTTTTTTTAATCAAATATATTTTCGATGTTAAATATATTTTCGATGTCCGATGCTTTAGAAATTATAGTGGCTTTTTTATTCTTTATCACAGCGGATGCACTATTTGATTCCTGTTCCAAGTGGTGAAATGAGTATTTTTATTACAATTTGACTATTCACCAACTTAACCTTTAATCAAATTATACTTAGTAAGTAGGCATTCGTTATTTTTTTAAATAATTAAAAAATGTCCTTGTTAATAACAACAACAAAAAGCATATTTGACTTCCTGGCCAAAATACATAATATGTATTTATCTCCTTTTGGATGTTACACAAAAATTGTTAGTGCTAAAATGCTTTTTCACCAATCTTCGATGAAAAACAACTGAGGAGCTGCTTTTTGGCCAATGAACAATTGTATGAGAGTGCACTTTGGCCAAGAATGTATTATTTTCAATCCAAAGTGCAACTATTTTTTATTAATTTATGTTAACAAAAGTCATTGCGAAAAAAATCAGTCCACAGCCTTTTTGTTTTTTAAAAAAATGAACCTGATTTTGTAAAGTTAGAACAAGTCATTTTTATTAACAGACTATGGCCTTATTTAGAGCTTGAAGACAAACGTGGTGGATAGCCCATCCATCATACTGTAAGCGCAATATAGCCTATGTTAAGTGTGATGGTGGATGGGATCCTATGCACCAAACTCTAAACTCAGTGGAATGGAGTATTCTGTATAATCAGGAGGCTGAAAATGGCTACTAACCACTTGCTGTCTGTCAAACTATGTACTCCTAGTAGAACTGCTAATTGCCTAGTTAGAAAGGTTTTCTAAAGGCTTCCGGTTGGCAATTTGGGTTTTGGACACTGGATTATTCATGTCTTCCAGATAAAAACAGATTAAAAACAGAAAGAATGTTACTGCTTAAAGAGCATATCAGCTAAGGCCAACATCAGCCGAAACCAATTAATAACAATAGACCCCAAAATGCATCTGGAATCAACTAGTACTTCCTTCTAGAAATTATTTAAATGTCCAAAACCACATGCAATCGAGCTTAGGACATCTAGTGCAAAAAAGAACAAAGGGGCAGATTTACAAGCCCCCTGCGCCACCAGTACGTCACTTTTTGTGACGTACTGGTGGCGCAGGGGGCTGCTCCATATTTACAAGGAGAGGAAAAGCCACCCTGCGTGACTTTTCCTCTCCTTGTAAATACGGCCCATTCACACGCAGCACTTTGCGGTGAAGGGGCGTTCCATGGTGTTGCTGTGGGTGTTCCCACGCAACACCCATGGAACAAGACACATCTCCAGAATTACGAGAAATCGTAACTCTGGAGATGCGTCTGAGCTACGCCACCCTAGAGGTGGCGTAGCGAGAGCGCACCGAGGAGAAATGTTTTCATTTCTCCTTGTTTGTTCCTCTTTCAATGCGTGCTGCATTCTACAGCACGCATTGAAAGAGGAAAATGGTTGTAGTGATTGTTTTTGCGCAGGAAGGTGCCCTTCTTGCACAAAAACAATCTCCCCACGACGCAGGCATCCTTGCACCATGGTGCAAGGGTGCCTGCGCCGGCGCATGGCTGCAGTTTGTGCGCCAGCGCAGGGGAAGCACAAGGATGCGACATATTCTTGTAAATATGTCGCATCCCTGTGCTTTCCAAACTAACGCAGCACGGCGCAGCAAAATGACTTGCTGCGCCGTGCTGCGTTAGTTAATTGTAAATCTGCCCCAAAGTGTTTAAGGGAGCACTTGAATAAATCTCAGCTACTGGTGATTGCCTGAGGCCGCATTCCAGACCATCCTTTTTCACCCACTACGCCACTCTATACAGAGACCAGCCCTATGCAAATCAGTCTAAGTCCTGCTCCAATAGGAACAGTTCAGCTTTAATGCCAGCCTGATCTCCTCCAGGCAGGGACACAAACAACCACAGTCTCAAACAATTTACGGGAATGTGGCCCTGGTTAATTACCATTGGCTGAGATTCATTCAGTTGTTCCACCCTTCACCTTTTTGCTTTCTTCAAATCTATGGACTCTCACATACTCCTCCAAATAGTACCCATATTTGTGGAGGTATGATCTCACTATTTATGTACTCAACAAAATGTACTTAAGTATAGGCCTTATTTAGAGCTTGGTTAAAAATGTGGTTAATATCCTGTCCACCGAATCACGATGTGCCATACGCTAAAATGTTCTTGTAATACAGTAGATGGGACATTCGCCACTTTTGTGATGGAGAAGCCCATAAGCCAAGCACTAAATAAGGCCACAAGTTTCTATAGTGGGCGGTGGGAGGATTTGAATAGGATTACAGAAAATAACAAATATTTCTTGCACAACCTATTTTTAGTATTTGATTATGCATGGGTATGTAAGATACCCATCACACTACCTGCACTAATTGATGGACAAATAGATTCTGAAATATTCGGGCAGCTTATTCTGCTAGCAACAAACCCTATTCCAGTAAAAGCAGAGCACTCCCATAATAATTCTTTTAAGATATTATTTCGCTAGCATTACCCATTTACTTATAATCTGTTCGATATATGAGCCATCGTGTGAAGAAAGTTGTACTAGTCTAATAGACTTAACAGAGCTTTGAGATTGTATTTTAGTTGATGCTCCACACTTTTCTCAGAGGTCGAAGTGGGCGGGATCAATTGGGAACAATGTTCCCAAAACCTCACAGCACTCACTAATCCCCACTTTACCAACCATGACTCTATTCCTTCTATATGTTCACAGACATCTGCAGTTATTTCATAACCAACTGAGCTTTCATAACGAAAAAATTCACATTTCCCACCAATTATATTAACTTGCTTTATTTTTTCATTTCATGTGTGTGTTATGTGTTATATGTGTCATTACCTGAAGGTGAATGGAACACAAAATAGTTAAACAATATTTTCTTAGTTGACACATTTCTGACCACACCCACACACTCGCTGACCTCACCCTCAAAGCACAGATCACCATTTCCTCACTTTTTTATGCACTTCAACTGCTGTTTTCCTCTGTTGTACCATGCAGGTAGACCTTTTGGGGGAAAAACCTTAAATCATGGAGCAGGACCTATTCCCTGAGAGGCTGCACATCATTCTTAAAGATGGCTCCCACCACCTAGTCTCACTTGGAGGACTCTCCTTTTTTCATTCCTTTTCAGCTACTTTTCTGGATTCATCAATTATAAGTTCGGCAACTGCTTCACCTTTAACTCGCAGAAGGCCACAGACCTGCGTGGGAATCCTATCCATTCGGAGGGGCTGAATATCACCAAGGCAGGCTTCATGTACGGTATGTCCCTTTCAGCCAATAGATGCAGCAGAAAGGAAATGTTAAATGGTGGCCCTGGACCCCTAGTCATACTAGCCTGTATGAAACTCTTCGTATTATAGGCCTTTAAAGGTGAATTACAAGTACAGCATAATGTTCCGCTGCCTAAATTCTGCTATAATGGCTTTCATTGCGCGTGGCCAGTTCATTCCAATATGTGCGGTACCTGCAGTTATCAGACATATCACAATTATGAGTTTTGAGATAAATGTCAGCAGGTCAAACCTACCCATATTTATTGGGAGAAAAACGCATGGCGTTTACGGGAACATGTGGATTTTGGTGCAGTAAGCACTAAAGACACATATCATTTCCCAAAAACTCATAATAGGGTGGTATTTATCACACCTGATAAATTCTGACTTGGAGGAATTAGATGTTATCAGGTGTGATAAAGATCACACCAATGACTGATCCTGGCAGCTCGTAGTGAGAGTTTCTGACCCTCCTTATAAATGCAGGGATCAAGTGGGGTTACGAGTTGAGTGACAATTATCACATTGTTGCAGTTTCCTCTGATAGATTCTGGTAGGTCAAATCTGCCAAAATTTATAGCAGGGAAAAGGCCTGCAAAAAAGGCAAAACATGCAGAATTAGGTGAGTTAAATACTGATTTTGCATCTTATGCCTCATTTGCAAGTTAAAGGTTAAGCACAGGAGGCACTTACCACATGGAGTAAATACCTCACCCTGGGACAATGGCATTTAGCATGTGGGGTAATACATCACCCTATTCAGTCTAATTTGTAATGAGGACCCAAGATGTGAATCAGTGGTGGGTGGTGACTTTTCAAATTGGGGAGGCATAAAAGTTGGGGGCAAGTTTGACAGATCTAGCGAAAGGAACAGACACTCAGGTTTTCCAACCGATGGAAACTTAATAATCGTTCCTTGACTAAGTTCCCATTTTTAGGTCGAGCCTAGAGTCAGCGAGACTTGCTGTACTGGAGTATGGAATACAAGCCCCCCCACTCTCTGCCCATATTTGTCATTGGCTTGTGCTGTTGTCCTTCGTAAATGCCGGATTCTGATTGGTTAATAGGCTTGTTAGTCCCTCCTTAGTACCGCCTTGTCTTCATTTGTAACCTCCCATGGCTACTGGCCCTTTTACTTCGGTTGTTACACGGTACATGTTATTTAGTCTTGTAAGCACTACTGCAGGCACAACGTGCTTTACTTACATTCAGCAAGCCATGTACGCTGCCGGGACAATGTCGTCAGCCCACCTTGCTGCTGCATGCCTTTGTTTGTGAGGCTCGCCCGCATTCAACTTAGCAAAGTATTAATTTTTTTATTTTTAAAGCGCACCCTTCCGCGACTTTACTATAACGGCGGCCGTGCTCCTTTATTTATAGCGGTTTGCTGTATTTACATTAACTGAGTATTTTCTTTAAAGCGCACTCGGGCCATGCTTTTCCTTTAATGCCAGCCGCGCACCATTATTAATAGCGGCTCGCCGTATTTACATTACATATTTGTTTTTAAAAGTGCACCCATTGCGCGCTTGCTCTTTCACTTTAATATCGGACATTAATGGCGGCTGCACCCCGTAGAAAGCCTTGCTGAAATGATTGAGACTGTAAGGAAGTGGCGTGCTAATGCGCATGCGCACAATGGGGCACATCAGCAGTATTGACCTGCGGCAAAGAGGGGTCGCAGACTCGGTTAACTGTACAGGAGGGAGCTCTATATAAATATACATAAAATGAAAATCATATTCGGGCGCTTGATTTCGAGATACGAATACATACATAACTGGAATTTTCGTTACAAAGGGGGTTAGCCTTAGAGTCCCAACCAATCACTTTATTCGAGAATTAACACCAATAAGAGCAAGGACCTGCGTTTAGACTGTAGAACCAGCGAGCGATAACTTACACCAAGTGTAAACACACCAGCTGACACTTCTGGCAAAGATTTAAATGTGTTTTCTGGGCAAGAAGTGAAAACATGTAAACAGCACAGAAGCAGCACAATGGGAAGTCGGGTATTCTGTCCGCCCTGTATTGCTGTTTGAAGCCTGCAGAACAGCAGCGTCGAAATACCTCTAAATCCAACACCCCGCCTTCAGATCCAGATACATGCAGCTAAGTGCAAAAGTAGTCTGACTCGAGTGACGGTCACGACGCATGCTGATGAGAGTACCTGTCTGTGAACTGATGGCACTGCGGCTGTTTGGAGAGAGCTCAAATAACAAACCAGGTGAGGAGCATAACTAAACTCCATGCCACTTTCTATGGGCCCAGACTATAAAGCTGCCTCGGGTCTATGCCATAAATTAATCAGTCAGTCTGCACGTGTGATACCATGATTGCTGGTGAAGCCTTAGTAGAGCCTGTGAAACACACATAGCGGTCACAGTCAGGCAGGCTCACTTATTTAAAAAACAGTATTTCATAAATGTCACACCAGTATAATTAAGTGAGTGGCCCCGGTGTCCGGTGCGCCGCCTGCTACTACTGCGAGTTCAGATAGTTAACACTTACTTGCAGTAGTTAATAAACTAAAAGAACAGCGAGTACTTTGTAGCAAACAGAAACCATTTATGTAATTTTAAAAACACACACTTACTGTATATGCAGCTCTGCCATTTCACCCTTTGGCGGAGCCTCTCTTCCTACTGCAGAGTACATCTTCCCGCCCACGCTGTCAGGACTCCACCTCAGTAAGTGCTCTCTGAACAGATATCAACTTTTCCAGTTAGATACTGTCAGAATTATGATGACGTTTCCCTTCACACGAGAGAAACTCTTGCAAACAGGTTTTTTGTTATATGACGCAGCTCGCACACCACCTAGCGCGGAGCCGCACCAGTCCTTCCTCGAAAACTTCCCACTTTCCGGTGTTCTAACTAGAGGTGCTCCCCCGTCGGTTTGTGCCTCCCCTACGTTCAGAGGGAAGCTTAGAAATACAGCTGCTACCTGTATTTCGGTGCCTCCGCGACTGTTTATGCCTTCCCTAAAGCACCGTTTCTCCCTGTGCCTTCGCCTGTTCCAGGAGGACGTGAGGTCACATCCCATCATCCCCCCACGCGGCACCACAGCCTGTAACTCAACAACTGCTGAGGCCGGCAGGCCCCGCCGGGTCTCGGTAATTGGGCAGTTAGAGTCAGTGACTCACTGTAGCCGCGCAGCGGGCGGGAATTTCAATGCAGGCAGCAGGGCAGATTGTAACATTTGTAGCACACTGTCTGAGACAGAGAGCAGATCTTTAACTGTTTACTAACTGCTGCTGCTGGCCGCAAGTGAAGTCTGCTGCGGCCCGGGGCGCACACAGGTGTCTGAGCGCCGGCGCTCGCTAGCACAGCCAGTTTCAGCGCTGTCAGAGCACAGTGCGGTCAGTGGGAAAAATGCGTGACAATGCATTTCAGTGCGGTGATGCGGGAACACCACACTGAAATGCGTTAGCGTCACGCCTGATGTGTGACACTTGGCAGGCCTGACTGCAATGCAATATGTGAGAACATTTTCATGTAAATTTACATGCAAATGTTCTCACATATTGCATTGCAGTAGTCTAGTTGTGCAAAACTGCATGAGGCAGGGAAACTCGGTTCAGAAGTAATGTTTAATATTTTAGTAAAAAATAAATACGAGCTAAACAGTTATGGCTAAAAAAAGCAAACGGAAATTAGATCCTCAAACCCTACAACCAGGTGTTAATTCTAGGGCTTCCTCGAAACCTTTGCTAGACATCAATCGGAGAAAAACTGCATTTTCAAAATTCTCAATTTGGTCTGAACAATATTCTCTGCATATGACCACCAACATACAAGAAAGAACAAAGAAAACTGTTCGTACTCGAAGATAAATGCATACAAGCTCCCAGCTGGTCATCTTAAAGTTGATAAGGTGTTTTTCTTTTAGATCTGGCATTAGCCAAAACCTTAAGATTTTACTAAACTTCTGTGTATAATATATTTACTCATAGGGGCATTCAGTCAGCCCTCTTCCCTCACAGTCGCTTGTTGTGCCATTCGCATTTTTTTTCTTTCACTTACTACCACATACAGCATGGGAATTATGTCAGCACACTTCAGCCACTGGCTAATTTAATTATGAGGGACTGCATTCTACTGTTTCACAGGGAGCGCTTCCACATACAAAGAAATCTCCTTCTGTGCCATGGACTACTATGGCAATGCATGCTTTTAGAGACCAAAAAAGATTTTGCTTTTAGCCAATATTTTTTAATATATATTTTCAAGGGCCCACCAACTTTACCAACAATCTAGTTGTAAAAAATCACAACTAAATAACATTCATTGACAAAGCCAAAAGGCTAGCCACCAGCGCATGCTTTTTCCCCACTTAACCCAACAAAAAACAAGCAGCTAAAGTGATGCGCAAAATGTTGTGAGTTATGTTTTTATTGTTCTCTACCCAAAATGGTGATTGCAAAGTTAAAAACGAAGATTGGTGGTTAGTAATTGTACAGGGGATCCTATCTTCTGTGTGAGATTTTAAAACATGACGACGTGCATGGTTGCAAAGGCCCTTTGCAAAGGTTGACTGGTCACCTTTCTTGTGCATATTGCTATATTTGGGTGTTATACGGGTACCAATGAGGTCCAAACTATGCCCAGAAAGTGTTAAAAAGTGTAAACATGAGAAAATAATGTAGTTATACTATCACAAAATTTGCAGCTGCAGAATTTCCCTTTTCTTGCCAAATAATTTAGTCAAGCCTGCAGCATAATTTGGCCCTCCCCTGCTGCGTAATTCCAGTGGCTCTGCATATAGTACCTACCAGTATGGATGACATGTGACTCCTACACCTTGCAGCCCCCATTGTCTTAATTAACATTTCCTATACATTGATTTACACACATATGAGTCATTGTCTCTGAACAATGTGTGTGAGCTAAAGTGCTCAACACCCTACACTGGGCTGACTAGCACTATAAAAGAAATGAAATACACACAAGATAGGGTCTATATGGAGATGAGGAGCACCATTGGAGGTTGATAGTGAGGGACTCTGTGCAGAATGAGGTCTTTGGGGAAGGGGTGTAATGAAGGCTGAAGGCCTCTGTATCCCCTGCAGTGCGGGGGAGGTGGCAACCCTTCAAGGGAACCCCAAACCTTCAGGAGGCCTCGTACAGCCTGAAGCCAATGTTCATGAGATATGGAAGACTCAGGGGGACCTCATTCAATTCTGCTGGGGGCCCCCCATAGTTTTGCGTTATGCCACTACTTTCACAGGAGGGTGCACCAACAAAGATTGTCGCACCGGGTGCCACAAGCACTGAAGCCGGCCCTGCCAGTGTCATAGCTATCATTTCTGCAGCCAGACTGTGCCCCAGGCCCTGAGGTAAAAGCACTTCAAGAGTTGAATGTAGGATGAACTAGTAGGAAGGCATAACCTATGAATAGAGGGATTTTATTTTATTATAACCTATGTTTCTGTACAGTATTTATTTCACCATTTCCTGTTAATGAAGAACAAAGAGCACAATTAGAAATGTCTAACATAGCAAAACCGGTGTGCACTAATCCCTAAACCTTGTAGTGCCCCACTGTAACCTGCCAGACAAATGCTCCGAGCTGGAGCCTTGGATGCATTTCTCCATCATTCTTTGAAAAATAGCCTTTTTTCCTAACAAGCTGTGTATTTCTATCTGTATGTATGTATATGTTATTTCTGTAATGTGACCCTAGCCAAAAAGGCAGCGGAGCGCTGTGCAATGCCCAAGACAAAATTCATGTCTGAAAACCTGTGCCAAATTTATGATGGGTATATTTACTAACTTTTCATGCAACACAGCTCAGCAAGTGAAGTTCTGCGCTGTGTTGCCTGAATGGAAAGAGCACAAGAGCACCCTATTTTCAAATATATGGTGCAGTTCTGCTCTCTCCTAGTACTGGGGCCCTTGTGGCTGCCTAGTGCCAAAACATTGTCGTCAAGTACGTTTTTTGTGCAGGAAGGGAAAGCTACCCTTTGCGGCTATTTCCTCTTTGCCTGTGTGCTGCAGAATACAGCGCACATGCAAAGAGGAAGTAAAGAGGAAGAATAAAGATATTTCTTCTCAATACACCTACCTCAGATAGGCACACCATTTTGGCATAAACCAGTCTTTATAAATATGGATTTACATCGCAATGCATGGGAACGCCCATGCACCACCCTTGTAACGCCTGCGTGACCGCTCTCTAACTTTGCGGTCAAAGACAGAATAGTAAAGTGGACTAGTTGACAGTTTTGTTGTGGTCGTAACGAGCGTGTGAATCCAAATGCTGTAAGCTGTCAGTTTTTTTGTAGCACAGAACAACTTTTAAATACCTGCCAATGAACTGTGCAAATGTTTCAAAACATATCAGCAGTTAGGAAACCTCAAATGGACCACTTGTTTGTAATTGATTAGTGTGCTGAAACCAGAGTTTTAATAGGTTCAAAACAATCAAGACAATTTACTTGGTGGTGATCAAATTATACATATTTGCTGAAACCACCTTTCCACACATTATTGTTTGTGCGCTATATAGTTTTATCAGTAATACTGCATGTTGGTATTTTGTTGCCATTTCAATGGAAAATGTTCTGTATGTAAAAGATAGTGCCTCCTTCTGACCTACAATAATGCCTTAACAACTTCTAGGCTGCATCACACTTCTGTGCATCATTGAGAATCTGCAGTTAGAGCTCACAGAAAGGAAACAGCCCAAGCAGTATACAGTCTCCAATATAGAGGTAAAGTAAGGAGGACTGATATATGGCTAACCAGGGCATTATATAGCAATGTCAACTTCTATCTAACCGTTCTGGCTTGCAATAATACCATAACACTCAGTAGTGTGCAGCCAATTATAGCTCATGCAGCCTGGTTAGTAACTCCTTTTTCCTGCTTAATGGCTTACCCTCACACAAGACTTGCCCGCTATGGGTCTTCTCCATCACTCAGTTCTGTACCAGCCCCTAAATCAGTCATCACCAGCTGAACAGTCATGGAATACCTAAAGTGATCTGACACATAAAGCTGGTCACTCGGAGGACTGCCCTCTAGTCCAGCACAGCAGGTCCCAATTAGCTACATCCTATGTGTGCCCCTTTATGGCACTCATATATGAGATGCTGGTAACAAAGTCCATCTGAGCAGATCTTCCTGAGCACTTCTGTCACCAAACATGCCTGTTCAGAACCATGAACTGTAAACAAAATATCAGACTGGACAACCCAGTGCAGTAACCACATAAATAGATTGTGATCATATGAAATAGCACCAAAAGACCTGCACAGTTGCTCAAAGCCGCACGCATACCAAAAAAACATGAAGTGCACGATTGTCTCAACCTAACAAACTTATTTTGACTTGTAATTACATTGGTTGTCTATTTACTTACTTATATACTATTGCGCGACCTCCTCTGATGTGTCTGTAAAAGGTACCGTTTGTCTCAAATTTTTGTCCTGAATTTTGACCTTCTGTCCTGAATTTTTGTCCTGAATTTTGAGCCTTTGTCCTGAATTTTTACACTCACTGTCCTGAATTTGCACCCATGCCAGTTGGTCACCCTAATTAAACTCTTGTGTTATGTTACTATATATATTTTGTCTTTTTTACTGTATTGTAATTTGTACCCCTTTTGAGGACTTCTTGGATAGTCCGTTTGTATTATTTATGTAGAGCTTTATACATCTAGCTAGGTGGTAAAGCGCTCCGATTTGCATCATGTTCCTGTGCGCCCATGAGCGTGTTATGTCATGTTTTGCCATGCTATGTCATGGCATGTCACGCCAGGCTGTGTTATGATGGTAATGTATGGCATTCTATGTTATAGAATAAACCAGTGGTTCGAGTTGCGCTTGGCAGATACTGAATCTAAGGGGTTGGGAGGGTGCAGGAGCTTGTTTATGATGTATAGAAGACAAGCCTGCTCATACACAGCCGACTTCTGCAGCTATTATCTATCACTCATGTCTAGGAGAGTGCCGTTCAGCTACTCCAACATGTAAGAAGTTAGAAAATGGTTTTTTAATTTTTTTTTTTTTTTGTTGCAGAATTATATAGCGCAAACTTGACCCACAGGTATTAGAATGCTTTACATGAGCACCGGTTACGTTACAGAAGGACGCATTCATTTTTGGTAGGCACCAGGAGATTAAGTGATTTGCCCAGAATCACAGGAAGCTGAGCCGACACCCAGGCTCGAACCTGGTTCCCCAGCTCTGACCATAATGCCACAACCTCTCCCCAATTGTTTACCTGCCCTCGCTTATGACCGGCAGATATAGCACCGTACTCACCAACTATGAAGGATCAGCATTAATGTCGTGTGGGGAAATCCCACATTTCATTTTATTCTCCTCTGTTGTGAGGTGAGGTAATATTCCACGGCATTACGTGATATCAGGTAGGGTAGTTCTGTAGTCTAACATTTTATCTCTAACGGCAAGTCGCATCATCATATAATCTTTATTTTTTTTAAATCAGAAGATGTGTGCTCTTTAGTATAATCTTTGCATTGAAAGAAAGCTACTGCGATGTGTTTCTGTTATCACGAAAGGCAGATAGGATATGCCTGTTTTCTCCCCGTCGCCTCTGGTCGCAGGTATACAGCTCTGATGCTGATTGCAAATAGGATTTCCTTATGTTATGTTGCATCTCCTTTCAAGGTAGTTAGGTTGGCCCTGTATTCTGCAGTATTCACTTTAATGGGTGGGGGCTAGTTTGCTCTGCTAACGGGTAAAACAGGCCTACATTTTGCAGCATCTCCTGGTATGACGTTATGATAGCCCAACATTCGGTGGTATAACTTTTCATGAAAGGTAGAAATGTGTTCTTTTATTTCTTATCCTGGCAGATTGGAGGTGCGGCATCACCTTCAGTGGCTGGTAAGCTAGTTCTTTGGTCTACATTCCTGTCTCCATTTGCAGCTGTGACCATGATCCCTTACAGCCACAGCTTCTAGTGAATCTGTCTGCAGGCCTCAGTTACCATACTTAACCACAGATTTTGGTTCTAACACTTGCCTTTGGCCCCCTAGATCCCTTACAACTTTCAGTTATGTTCACTATTTCGCCATCCCTGCGCGCGGCAGAGGCAAGCATGTATTCCTGACACACTACATGACCGAGTGTGTAGTAATTTTATAGCTATTCAATCCCTAGCGGCACATGACCCAGGATAATATATTAGATGGATAAACACTTATAATGTCCCAAAGGCAAGACCGATTGCATTGCAAATGCTTGTTAAAGAATGTCTCAGTCTGAGCCCGCAGGGTTCTTAACAGGGTGATGTCTATTTTTCCAACGCTTCCCCAAGACTTCTCTTCTTCACCATTTCATTCCGTCTTCTTACACCGGGATACTCAACCCAGTGGCTGCACATAGGTCACTCACAGGAATTGTACCAGAGCAGGGCAAAGACCAATGGATGCAGGGACTCACAATAAAGTGACAAATGTATGAAAGAAGTGGAAAAATAGGCCATGTAACACATGAGAGCAAAAAGCAAATATCACAATAGCAGAACCACAACCATACAAAACAAAATATCTACATACAGATATACAAACTATGAGAGCTGCAAATAAAAATGCAATAGCACATGATAATCCACTGTGTGGCGTACAGCAAAAAAATGTAACTATTAAAGATATGTAACAGGTTTGTTGTCTACACAGCTAACACTGCATAGCCCACATACTGAACATGCAATTTCTTCCCAAAATCCATGTTCCACAACACATGAAGGCTCTCGCTTACAGATCCATCAGGGAGCAAAGGATGGATTCAGTGATAACACCTGAGTCACACTCCACCACAGTTCCAATGATTCACCCTAGTGACCAATCACACACAGGTCGCATACAGAAGTGAAGCGACACAATAATGGTGTCAGTATTTGTAGTTCTGTCCTAGGGCCTCATGAACAACCAGAGAACAATAGGGAGGACATTCAGGCAAAGGATCAGACTCTGAGGTCAATAGCGTAGCCGGTGTGTTGTGAGCCCTAGTGCAAGGAAGGAAATGCCGGCCGCTTGCTGATTGAATTATAAAATACAGAAATTATAAAGGTTCAGAGGGGCCCACAGGCCTCTTGCTCCCAGTGCCACCGCACCTGCTGCACCAATTGATGCTTCGCCCCTACTTTTGGTATGACTGATGAAGAGGTGTTGCAGAGATGCTGCTTCCTTCCAAACATGATCCTGAACATGGTAGGGTAACAGCATCTGTAGCTAACTTCACTCGCAGCCTGGACCTAGTGCTTATGTCGAGATATTAGATGCACTGCATTTTATTGACACAGTATCATTCCAGAGGCCCAGCAGCGTCATGTCTGATGCAGTGGCATAACGTAAAATTATGGGCTCCCCTGCAGAATGTAGAGAGGGACCCCTGAGTTTCCCATATTTCACAGATATTAATTTGCCTTGGGTGGAATGGGGCTCCCCTGAAGGGTTTGGGGGCCTGTGAAGGGTTGGGCCCCCTCCCCCTCTGTGCCGCAGGGCTGCAGGGGCCTGCAATACGCCCCTGGTCTGATGTCTCACAGCTAAGCAAATCCACATGTTTGCATTGAGTACTATGGTGCCTCAAAAATGGCATGCAGTAGTCGGTGCTTAATTTGTGCCAATGTTTTCCACTGTTCTGCACCGGCTCTTACTTATGACAGTCCTGTCCACCACATGGTGACGCTGTCTGTCTATTTCTTTATGGAACTCATCAGCTTAACAATTAAAAGCACATTTAAAATTTAAGCCTAGAGCGTCCAGGCCAGTCTTACTGTTTTGGGTGGCCTGGAATTATCCAAACTGCTGTGTTTATGATAGTGTGATGATTAGGGAGCATTTTTACTGGCATATGGATAGCAGTTCTATTTAGTAGTGCAACTTGAAGTGGCCTCCTGAGTAATACCTTGGGCCCTGGCACTTGTCTATTTACAAATGAAGCACTGGCAGTAGTACATCACCATGCTGCATTCACAGGAGGAGAGGCAATGAGCAGCACTGCAGGTTTATGCTGTTACTTCTTTCCTCTTGGTGCTTGGAGCCATCAATTGCACACACGTTTCACTTCAGCCACCCAGCACAGCTCAGACCTTTAATGTAACAATACTTTTCTTGAGGAATGCATATTCGCTTGTTACATACCATCTGAGGGAAAGGCACCCATCACAACACACATCCCGTCCGTACTCCTGATGCTACCTTGCACAGCCTGGATGAGCTATTTATTTGTGAGTGTTCAACATGACATATCCTTACCCACCATTTATGTTTCTTCAGGGTGCTTTTTCTATATGCTCTCAGTTCCCATTTCCTGATTCCCTTCAGTCATCCCACAGCTGTACAGGCTATATTGTCTGAGAATGGAGATGGTGTTCATATTGCATGAGTGGTTTATGGTGCTCACCACCATGCTGCTCCTCGTGCACTCGTAGCTAAGCAGAAAGGTCCAGTAAGGAGTGAGCTGGGAATCTGGTCTTCCTCTTCAGCTGGAAGGATCTTCCAAGGATGTCAAGGGTTGTGAACCTGGACCAGTGCCAAAGGTGTGCTCAGTGCTATGGACTTCCTTGCCCATGTCCTGCAGTGCACTTCCTGCCCATGTCCTGCCAGATCTTCAGATATGCTTAGAGGTTTAGCTGGCCATGTCCCCATATAGCTGAGAGTATCTTCGGAAGATCCCCTCTCCAATGATCTACACTTCGCCCAGGATAGAGTTAGAGTCTCTTTTGGGCACCATTTGGAGAACCCCAGGTAACTTATAAGCAGCAAGATGGATGGGGATTGTGTTTTCACTCAAGTGGATGGCTCTAGAATGGCCGATTTTACACTTTCTCATTGTTCACTTTTTAGTACACCTCATTGGGGCAATATTACTTTTTATGTTGCATAATATTATGCAGCTTAGAGTCGGGAAAAGCTCAAAATGGGTGAGAGAAGTAAGTAGAAGTTACATTATATTTTTTCACCGCTTGCAAGACTTTTGAGCCTGTGGATTCTGAAAAATATTTGCAACAGGATATGACCGACTGACATACACAATACTAGGGACATTGGTAAACATATGCATGTATGTTTGGTGGGAAAAGAGTCAAACACATCAGTGGTAAGTAGACAGTGACATCTCATGATGGTATCTGTAGATGGAGGTCTGTTCCACGTCATCACTGGTTCCAAGTTATCCATTTAGTGCTGTGAGGCCCCAAGTTGGTTTCCAAAATGTACACTATGACCGATGTGCAGAGGCAATGGCAAGTGAGCAGGAGTGGGCCATAAGCAGGGTTTTGTATGCGCTGTTGCATAGCAACACAGTGCAAGACACAACAAATCAAGGTGATATTGAACACCGCTTTTGGATTGTATAGTTATGTTCTCTGCCCCCACGTGATCAAGAAGAATCGAAACACCGCTTGAGAAGCTCAAAAGAGTGCTCTATGTGGTAACCCTCATGGCGTCACAGCTGTGGGATGACTGAAGGGAATCAGGATATGGGGACAGAGAGCATATGAAAAATCAGCCCTGAAGAAGCATAAATGGTGGGTAAGTATATGTCATTTTCAATAGCTCATCCAGGCTGTGCAAGGTAGCATCAGGAGTAAAGATGGGATGTGTGTTGTGATGTGTGGCTTTCCTTCTGATGGTATGTAACAAGCGAACATGCACTCCTCAAGAAAAGTATTGTTACATTAAAGGTCTGAGATGTGCTGGGGTGGCTGAAGTTAAATGTGTGTGCAATTGATGGCTCCAAGCACCAATAGGAAAGGAGTAACATTGTCCAAGACCGGAATAATTACAATAAGCACATGTGCACTGTTTTGACATTTTCAGCAGCAGAGAAGAGTCCTGTTAAAAGTGCTAAAGCCAAGGGATGTGAAATTAAAATGTCAGGCTGTGAGGTGATTAACTTCTCTTTGGAGGAAATGCAAGATAGGGCTGTAGCAGGAGCAAGGAAGCATATGCAATACATCCTACACCTTAATAACGTTCAATGTACTTTTGTGGCTTTTGCATGTTCTCCTGCGACCTGTTGCAGCTACTGAAATAAAGTGTTGAGGTTTAGCAACTTTAAAAAGCTCTTCTGTGGGGTCCTATTTCAATCCCAGGCACTTCTTATTTCCTTGCTTTTTGTCTGTGTCGGTTGGACACGGGGACCGAAACAGCTCCAACACAGGGGCTATTTATTCGATACAGATAAGCAAAGAGAATGGAAGGTAGAGCTGAGACAGAGAACTAGCTTGCTTCTTTGAGTCAAGGGATAAGATCTCAGTTTTCTTGATCGCACATTTTGTATTGAACCACTGGATGTTTATCTGAATTTCTCTGACTTAGTAGCATCAGACAATGCTTTGTGCTGGGCACTGCCTGACGCTGAAAAGCATTTGTATTTTTGTTATTTTTGGAAAGCTTTCTGCTCAGGTAGGCCTGCTTTCTTTTACACTATTGTACAAGTTCAGTTGGTTGGTATGCAGGAGTGAGTTGTAAAATGATCCCAGACCTGGAAGGGTTGAAAAATACTGGCAGAACTGTATAGGGTGCCTAGCACTGCATATGTCGATGTGTATTTGTAAAGCAGTGCATTCTGTAATGGCGGAGCATTGTGGAGATCCCTGTTTCTTGATGGGTTCAAGTGCATTGGCCTAGTGATATGTCTAACCCTTGATAGATCGGTCGAAGTGAAGTGAGAGAGTAGCATTTAGGTTCCAACCTTAAGAGTTGTGAGGTGCACTGAGAGAGCAAGGTGGAGATCCCAACTCCCACACCTAAGTGTGTTACAGTGCATTCACTGAGTAGTATGATGTCCCCAGAACAGGGAGTGCAAACATCCTTTAGCAGAGCAGTAGAGTGGTCTCTATTTCTAAAGTGGATAAGGTGCATTCGAACTGTGTGCTTATCATTACGATTAATGGATTGAGATCAATTTGCAGAGCAATAAAGTGCTGTCATCACCAGATGGTTTCAGGGACCTTGATAGGGCAGTGTGGTGATTCCAGCACTGGATGGAGTAAGGGCCTTTATGAGAGCAGTGTGTAGTCCCCAGAATTGGGTGAGCTCAAATGCACCAGTAATGCAATATAATAGTGTCATCCTGGATGTTTTATGGTGCTCTGTCAAACCAGTGCTGTGGCTGGATGGGTTCAGGTGCATTCACTGCTATGACAGTGAGGAGGTTCGTCCTAGCCTCTAGTGCCTTGTCATCTACTTTTAGAGTAGTGAAATGATCAGTGCTTGGGTTTGTTTGTCGGTTCAGCCCAGGATGGGGTGACATGAGATTCACTGACAGAACACTGGGCTAGTTCATATAATGGACAAATATGATAGCAATTCTATGCTGGGTTACTTAATTGGGGACACACATAATGCATTTTAAAACATTTAATGGGATTAAGGCATGTGCTACAGAGAACCATGTGTACTCAACATGTTCCACCCAGTACCAGCGGTGAAATACCTATGGGGGTGAGTGCTCTTGCTGGTGAGATCTGTGTGCAGTCTAGTCACATCTTTGACTTGTCATAAAATAGTGAAGAGAGATAATGTACCCGCTGCAAAGTGTAACTGTTAAAAATATGTAACACTGCAAAGGTCACTCTCACGTTTTCACCTGAACGCTCAACTCTTTCAGGTTTTTAATTAATTCAAGACTACACCATCAGGATTGGTTTATAAACCTTATTGCTTATTCACCAAACTCTTTATCAAAAACTGCTTTAAAAGGCACCATTTGCCCCACCCTTTTTCTAAATTTTCTTAGGGCCAGAGCCACATTGAACCCTCCTTTTATCAGTGTTGCACGCTCACTTCACTCGGTCTCTAAGTCAACCTCGCCCCCAGCTTTTATGCCCCAGCACATTGAAATGTCACCAGCCGCCCCTGGGTGTGTGTATCTGTGTGTGTGGCCTCTGTGCCAGTTTGAAAAGCAAGAATTTTGTAGGTGGTGATATATTAGCAGCAGCAAATATATATTTTGGCACTTTCTTGAATTATTGTTTCTTACTTGGCCTAATGACAGTGTCCTGCAGCTGGCAGTCATGGAAGATGCTGAGGATCTGCTGCTCTGTGTGGGTGAATCAGAGATGTCTCCTTGTTTGCCACCATTGAGTACAGCTGCCACCTATATCCTGGTGAACATATACTTCAACCGTCCCTCCTCATCCTTCATTTCATTTTTTATCTCCCCTACACAGCATATCTCTCCCCTCGTGCCCGTCTGTCCAAACTCTACTTCCTGTTTTTCTGCTGCACAGAGGGTGAATGAAGGCACAACAAGGAGTTCCCCACAGTGGGCAGCCACAGCATTGGCCACAATGTTTGAATCCGCCTCAGTAAAGTTCCTCTTCCTTTTTAGTAACATTGGCTTCATCTTGTGAGCGCCAGTCTTGGCTGATGTACAGAAGAAAGGGACTTTTGCAGATTTGGGAGGGGAGAGAGAGTTGCTTACCCCCGTTCATAATACTGTGCAATGTATTTTTGCACAGTGGAACATTCGGTCTACATCATGTACATGCAGTATTGTAGTCCATTCACAGAACTTATGGGGTGTCCGCCCGCCACCCTATCAGAAATTGGGACCGCCCGACAGACTGTCGGCGGTCCCGACATAGGCATTATGATGTGACCGCCACCACGGCGGTCACAATGCCTATCTTTTGTATTGTGGCGGGTGCTGCTGGCTGCAGCACAGGCCGCAATACAAAAAGGGGTCACTTGACATATCCCTGCCCTACGTGGCAGGCACCATGCAGTGCCTGCCACATGGTACAGGGACATGTAGGGGGGCACCTATGGTGCCCCCCAGTGCCAACACCGGAGGGCCAAGAGGGAAGGGGGGCCTGCTACGGGCCCCCAATGTCCCTTTCCGCCAGCCTTTCCATGGTGGGTGAACCACCATGAAAAGGCTGGCGGGGAGGGACATTGTAATCCCTATGGCGGTGCCTGTTAGGCACCACCACCATTGCAGGGATTGCAAGGCCCTCCGCCGCACTGGCAAGCTCAAGGAGCCGGTCGGAAGCTTGGCGATCGGTGTTTCCGACCGCCATCACACCGCCCGCCATCCTAATGTAGCGGGCGGTGAAGGTGGTTCCGATGGCAGTGAGACCGCCACCGACAGGCTGTCGGTGGCGATCTCGCCGCCATCGTAATCAGCCCCTAAGTGCCAGTTATCATGCATAGTAACTTGGTGTCTGTAAATTCTGACTTATGCTGTTCAGCATACGCAAATTGGCTCCAGAGATAACCTGCTCAAACTCAAAGAAAATAGGAAGCCCCTCTCACGTAGGACCTTCCCCTTCAAGATGCTCTATGATCAGCAGCAATGCATATGCCCCTCCTGCGGGTACAGTGTATCTCTATGCCACAATCTGCCTAGACCACACGGGGTAAAGAAATGTATTAATAACCCCGGGAAATTAAGCCCTGGTACAGGAGAGAGTTAAAACGGCTTTCTCCTTAATGCTCGCTCCCTCATCAAGCATAAGCTGGAATTTGCTATCCTCCTAGCAGACCTTGAACCAGACTGGATCCTCATTACGGAAACCTGGGCCAATAACGCTTCGGGTCCCGACCTGGTAGATGCAATCCCGACCAACTACTCCATCCAGAGGGTGGATAGGGTGGGACGCACAGGCGGAGGCCTGGCCGTGGTTTTTAAATCGCACTATAAATGTCTGATAGAATCAGGCTTCAATCTACTAACTTGTGAAGCCCTCCAGTTCAAACTGATTACCTCAGCCACCTGCTCCTTTGGTGGGCTGCTGATCTATAGGCCCCCAGGACCTAGACCCTCTTTTCTTAGGGATCTTAAAATCCTTCTAGAACCTCTTCTAGCTGAGAATCGGATGACTATCATTGGGGACTTTAACTTCCATCTAGAGGAGATGGATAACCATGATTCGAACAGCCTCTTAGAGGCTCTCGCTAATTATGGACTATCACAACTGGTCTCCGACCCCACTCACAAGGCTGGCCACATCCTAGATGGGATCTTTACAAATGACCCCAGATTGGTCTATCAAACATTGTGGACAAATTTAGAAACTGGAAAGGGGTATCAGCTGAGGCACTATCCAGAACCTTAAACAGTATACCCTGTACTATCCCAGAGGACTCGGATAGCCGAGCAGAGGCCTTCGCCACCTGGCTGGAGAGTGCAGCTGACATATTAGCCCCTCTGAAGGCAACCGCACATAAAAGGTGTTCGCCATCCGCTCCCTGGTATAATGATAGGCTTAGGATGCTTTAAACAAACATGCCGTCGCCATGAGCGAGCGTGGAGGAAAAATCAAGATAAACAAGAGAGGATCTCATACAAAATCACCATTAAAGAATATAAACATGCAATAATTGAATAAAAGTCCAAGTATTGCACCCAGAAAATTGAAAATGCTGCCTCCACAAAAGAGCTTTTTAAGCTAGCACAACTGCTCTCTGCCTCACAATCCAGAGCGGAACCAGAGAGCTCTCAGGTGTTCTGTAATCAGCTAGCAACCTTCTTCCATTCCAAGATTATGGATATCCACGCAGGCTTTGGCATGACTTCCCTTACATCAACCCGTTCTACTGCCTCCTGCGGGCCTCCCCTAGCATCGCAAGACTCGTTATCAAGCACGAGCCATGAGACGAAGGGTCTCTCCATCTTTTCTACACTCTCTCCTAAGTTGGTCGAACAATACCTCCTGAAATCCTACGCAGGTTCACCCTCTGAAGCCTGCCCCCCTCCATATGGTGGCCAATAATATAGCTGCCCCACTCTGTAAGCTATTAAATAATGTGATCCTATCTGGGTCCTACCCACAGAGTTGGAAGCAGGCTATTATTAGGCCCCTTCTGAAAAAAACGAATCTTTACATCACGGACTGTAAAAACTATTGCCTGATTTCTCTGCTTCCGGTACCTGCAAAGGTTTTAGAAATGCATCTCAATATCCAGCTGATGGAGACTCCTGAACAACAACACTGGTTCAATGACTCCCAGTTTGGCTTTAGAAAACATCATGGGACAGAAACCGCCTTAATTTCAGCCACGGACAGTATCAGACGCCGAGTGGATGAGGGACAGGGACTGCTGCTAATACTCCTGGATCAGTCTGCAGCGTTTGACACCATTTCTCCCACCCTGCTGCTAGACAGACTCCAAGGTCTTGGCATCTCACATCAAGCCTTAGCCCTCCTGTCCTCCTTCCTCGGGGAACGATCTCAAAAGGTGAAGCTTCAGCGCTTCTACTCTAAAGCCTTCTCCTTGCTCAGTGGAGTACCGCAGGGCTCCTTTTTAAGCCCCACACTTTTTAACCTCTATTTGGCACCCCTAGCAGCCATCATCCATTCCTGTGGAATAGAGGTAGTGTCGTATGTAGATGACACTCAGATCATAGTATCAATCCCTAAGAATTCATGCTCGTTAGCTGAGAACGTTCGATGTTGCATGACTAAAGAGGCAGAATGGATGTCAGGTAACTTTTTAAAACTGAATGGGGACAAGACGGAGGTGATGATTTTTGGCCCAGGGGCACCAAGCTGGAATAGCAGCTGTTGGCCTCATTCTTTAGGAACGTGTCCTACTCCAGGAAAAAAGGCCAAGAACCTTGGAGTATTGATGGACCCTGAACTCAATTTCAGCGCCGAAACTAATCGCACTATCACCACCTGCACTTGGATTATAAGGATACTGAAGAAAATCTTTCCACTCATCCAGCAGCCCGCACACAAGCAGCTCGCTCTCGCCCTGGTAATGTCCAGACTCGATTACTGCTACTCACTTTACCTAGACTCGAACAAGAGTATGCAGTACAAACTCCAGGTGGTACAGAATGCCCTTGCGAGATTGGTTCTGGACATTCCTAGAAGACATTCGGCTGCCAAGGGTCTGGAAACCCTTCACTGGCTTACAATTAACAAGTGCATCAGCTTCAAATCTCTCTATATGGTCCATAAGGCTCTCTATCTCCCCCTATCTAGCGAGATTAAACTCCATGTTTAGCTGGTACTCCCCGGGCAGATCCCTTCGCTCATCATCTAATCTACAGCTTAACATACCCATAACCACAAGAAAGAGATGGGGCGACAGAGCATTCTCGACTGCCGCCAGTAAACTCTGGAATACTCTTCCAAAAAACATGAAGGCCATCTCCCAGCACATGCCCTTTAGAAAGGCTCTCAAGACTTGGTTATTCTGCATGTAGCTATGTCCTGAATCAACTATACTAATGGACTCTCTTTTTGGATGGTGATCTACAGCGCCTTGACGCCTGCGGGTAACTGTTGCGCTTTATAAACTCATAATCAAATCAAAATCAGAACGGGCAACCACAATTTGCATGGACTTTATTTTAACATATTTTATTTAGTTTGTTTACAAAGACATGCCACAGGGCTCCATTATTAGTATAACATTATCTCTACGGGGTGTAGTATTTACAATACTAGGTGTTATCTACGCCTGAGATAACAGGGACTTTAAATTGTTTTCCCTGGAATGGGGAAAAACAAGCGGACTCTGGAATACCTGGGCTAAACAAGCCCAAAGCTTGAGCCTAGGGCAGAAGGTGAACGGGTGTGGGGCTTTTATTTATTGCTTATAGGCCTTGGCAATGGGGTGTGGGCGGCAGGGGAGTAGGTTTTATATTCCCTCAGGAGAGGGAAGCTTTTTCTTCTTACCACATACTGAGGGACGATGGTGGGGGGGAGGGGGCTCAGTAGCTGCCTGCAGCCCCCACAGCTTCACAGATGTATCCAGAGCCTGTAATTATTGGGTCTGGTGTTCGCGGGCTGGAGCCATTG
The DNA here is from genome assembly GCA_963921515.1 of Calotriton arnoldi. Taxonomy (NCBI): domain Eukaryota; kingdom Metazoa; phylum Chordata; class Amphibia; order Caudata; family Salamandridae; genus Calotriton; species Calotriton arnoldi. Next base: position 238,313 of record CAWUFW010005190.1, read on the forward strand.
GCAAATGAAGTAAGTGGCCACACTCATAGGAAGTTAACACTGTGCTAGTAAGCTTACAGCATCTTTCAACAGCAAACAAAGAATGGCCTGGAATTATATCCCTTCCAGCCTCTTTTAATGGGGGATATAACATCTCTGTGAAACACCAGGGTCATGCTATATAATTGGGGATGTTATCCGGTCCACCTCTGGGCTGGAGTATGTTGGTTTTAGGCCCAGGGGTCATGTGACCAGGACAAAATGGCGCTGAGACCTCGACCCAAGGTGTTGATGTTACCACCAAAGCCAGGATCTGTGTGCCCTTATTCTTGCCCCACAATCCAGCAATTGGCGATGGGGTTTGGGTGAATCCCCTTCGCTGCCCTCCCATCATCGCACACTAGTTATGCCACCTCATTCAGCCTGTATGGCTCACTCTGCTCTGACAGACTCAGCTGGTGGCGCCAATGCATCTGCAGTTCCAAATCGGCCCGCACAACGGTGGGAAGGTGCCAGAGGTTGTACAGGCAGCTTTGCTACAGAAGACGCAGAGGTGGAAGGTTAGTGCGGCCACCAGCCCCATCTGGGATGATGCAAGAAGCCCTCACCGGCCATGTGAGTTGATGAGCCTGCTCTGGCGACGTCGGCAACAATGGGCTTTGCACAGGCCCAGGTGGGAGCCCCTGTCTGTCGTGCACATCCAGCTGGCCTGGGGAAGGGTGCGGGGTTGCACTGGCCGGCCCATGTTGGGGATAGCACGGGAATCAGCCCCATGGAACTCGTGCCCACTGACAGCTCTGTAGCTTTCACTGTATCAAAATAGGTGAGAGTGTTGTCTGACAATAGGCTATGAAGCAAAGTGTGGTTCCCTCAGCTGGACGAGCTTGTGAAGTTGGTATCCACACATGCTGAATTAGTGTGGTGTAGCTGCCCCTCATTTTCCTCAATATCTCTGCAGGCTTCAATTCTGTATCCTATGTCACACTGATACATCAAGAACAAAGGTTCCATCTGGTAAAGCAACAAACAAGTCGGTAATTGAGATACAATAAATGTATGCATTGGAAATATTGCTGCTTCAATGAAAGAAAAGAAGAAAGCCCCACACTTTGCAATTGTGCAACATTCACTGCTTCAAGGGATGTGCTTGGTGCTCACATGGGCTCACATGTTGATAATTATCCAAAAACATATAGTGCGTATAAAACAATATGTTATTGGAACCACATAAACTGATAATCACTGTCACTGGATATTCGGCATTTATAGGTCATAGGGAGGAAAAATCCATAACAAGTTCCATTGGCATAAGCATTGATGGCGTTTTAATCCTTGGCAATTATCGTGTCATCATCATGACTGTTGGTTAATGCTGGAAGCAGCAAGCCCTGTATGTTTCCGACTTGCCCGAATTTGAGGAGTAGTTATGGTCTGGGAGCAGCCTATCTGGAGTCCTGACATGGAGGTCTGAATCTTTTCCATGTTCTTCGCTGGATGTGAGGAGGAGTAGATTGGATTTGGTGTTCACTTGAGTGCCACCTTTTGTGGCAGCCACCCCTATTCGTCGTTACTTGTAAGACTTTAGGTTCAGTCATATCAAACGCTGGTGACAGAACCACTGTTATTAGTTCCACACGGTGATCTTGATCCCAGCACCCGGAGAAGATCCCCATACACACAAACCAAACAACTCTTAGACCATCTGTCCATCTGAAAATTTAGCTGGTAACTGTGGCACGTTCTGGTGCACTCCTAATGCTCAAGATGAGTAGTGAGGGGCAGTATGAGTAGTGAGGGACAGTATTAGTAGTGACGGACAGTATGAGTAGTGAGGGACAGTATGAGTAGTGAGTGACAGTATGAGTAGTGGGCGACAGTATGACTACATCCCTTTTTTACCCAGATACTTGTTACAAACAGGTTGGGTACCACATTGCCCCAAAAGAAGATGTTGCCCTGACCTACCAAAGATGGGGTATAGCTACATACCTCCCCTAATTTGCTAACCAGTAAGATAGCACATTGATATAAGTTCCTGTCCCAGAGATGTCTGTTTAACCAGCAACAAAATCAGACACTAGCAAGGCAGGGCTGTGACTTTCATTCGTTGAGGTCAATACTTTGAATGCCATTTGGGTTGAGTAATTTTGATACCAATCATTTAAGTGCCAAAGCACTTCAGTTTGGGGCATGTGATAGAAAAAATCTTACAATAATGCTACTTTCTAAAAGCTGCATAACAACGGCCCGCACGGCCAAATGCACTACACATGGTCCACTTCTAAGCAAGTAAACTGCAAGCATGGCTTGGTGATGTGAGGGATATGTGTGTCATACAGGACTGCCTGGATATTCAATATCTATATTTTCTTTTTTTGCTTTTTCCATTCTGATTAATGTCAGGATTACACCTAGAACTCTTCATCCAGCAGATTGAGTACGTTCAGGACATGACCCATGCTGCTGGCATCCGTCTGCTGATACATGACCAATCGCAGATGCCCTTTCCTGAAGATGAGGGAGTGAATATTCCACCTGGGGCAGAAACAGAGATTGGCATGATGAAGGTAAATCACATTTGGAGACTTCATTAACAGCACTGACCGCAAAAACACAGAGTAGTGGGGTCAAGCAAACATATAGGAAGAAAAGGGCAGTTCTATACTCAATGTTTAAATGTGCCTATACCGAGCTCTATAGCCAAGAACGGAATCCTTGTTTAATGCATGAACAGAGGCCTGGTGCATACAGGAGAACCTGTTGGTCCATATACATGCATCACTCTACAGGGTAGAATGTACCACTTGTGAAAAACACATACAGTGCCCTGTACTAATAGGATGCACTCCTTATTTGATACATATGCAGTGTTCTGCAACAATATCTGGGGTCCTTTGTGTAATACACACATAGGGTTGTAAAATGGTAGAATGCACCCCATGGTTAATCCACACACCATGCTCCGCAGTGTTCATTTGTACATCTTAGTTAATATTACACATACAAGCCTCTTTGATGTGACTAACTAGTCTTTGGTTAGCTTGCTAACAGGGCAAGGGCTCCATAAGTGATGCCAATGCAGTTCTCTACTGTTGGCACTGAACGGTTGGGATGTAGGCTTTCTGGGATTTTAAAGGTCTTAATTATGGAAATATCCCATGCATGAATAGAACTACATAGTGAACCCTTGTTTTATATTTAAAACCAAATGATGTTCCTTCGGAGAACCTGGTCATTTTTACATAAACTTACAGCCAATATTTATATGTTTTTACATAGGCCCTGATTACAAATGGCTTGTTAAATTTCGAACCCTGCCGAAATCTCTGTTTGCTAGGGGTTCGGAAGTAGGAGCAATACAGAATTTATCACACTGGGTAATTACTGGGTATGATAAAGTCCGACTATCTGAGTTAAATTTCGACAGATTAAACCTGCTGGAATTAACTCTGGAGAAAGAACCAACAATTACCAGAACATGCAGACTGTGAAATGGTAAGCACCAAAACCCACATGTTATGCCTCAAAATCTTGTAATAGGCAATAATGATCTCATTAGCTAAATTCTGACCCCCCTGGAATTGGATTTTATCGATTGAACAATACTTATTTTCAATAATATATATTAAGTATTACAGTAATAATTGTAAAGGTGTTATTATTAATAATTACCTCTGATTCCGAGCTACTCGTGATGAGGGCCTTAGAAGCAAGAATCAAGAAGCAACCACAATGTATTATAACAAACACACCTTTAGATACATATTGAAATCAAAACTTCACTTTCCTATTTTCGGGTATTTTCAAGCATAGAAATAAATTATAAATATATAAGTCAATTATACCATAAAACAGAATCCTCTAAATAGACTTGTGACACTGAGCAAATAAATATACATCCAAGCAGAACGAAACCTGAGAACCACTGAAAGTAAATCAGAGCGGTTGTGGCATTTACCTATGACTCATAACATTTCAAAAAGTAAGGGTGTCAGATTCAGGTGGGTTAACTGCCTGCCTGGCAGGTCAACAGAAGCCCTGGCCCCAAAGCCCCACCACCTTCCCTTGGACAGAGGACTGCACACCTTATTTATGGATCCCCACCTGCCTGGCAGCAATCTGTGTGTCAAAAGTGCAATCACAACAAGCTGTCATATTTTTTTGGCTCGCTTAGCATTTTATTTTGATTTTCAGAAACAACCCCCAAACAAGGGGGTGTTTTTCTAGAAAGCAAGGTAACAATGGTCCTGGGGCACCAGAAGTTTTCTCCTTGCTCGTTGAGCCATTGTTTATTTCCCCTCCCCATGTCCACCATGATTCACATGGCAGACAGACAGGAAAAACGAATGGCAGTAGCCTCAACTTAAATACGGCAGAGTCACCATCACAGCGACCCATTGGACCTAAGGATGGGGTGCCACTAGGTCAAGCGTTTCCGACAGCACAATCAGCTGAGGCTCCACCATCATCAAAAATATTTGTTTTCCTACCACTAAATGCAGCCGGGGAACCACGAGCCGAGGAACTCATGAATAATGCAAAATAGAACAATGGAATGTTGGGAGCTCCATTGAAAGTAATGAAGTGCTCCGGGCTTCTAACATCACAGCGGAGTCAGAGTCTCCCATTCCATTTTTGGATGAAGTAAATTTCCCCGGCCCAGCTCAAAGGCAAGGCACATACACAAATGTCCTTAAAGACACTAAAAGAAGCAGCACACCAATGCAGCATGTTTATTTCTTTCAGGTTCACATCACAAGGCTGAAGTCACCCTACAGCAGCCACTGTACAGACGGAGAGAACATCAGGAATTTCTACCAGGACAAATATGCCGCAGGGTACACACGAGAGGTAAAAGTATATATACACTTCTAGAAACTGCCACCAAAGTCAAACGTGGGCAAAAAACATCTGGACACTGGGGAGGTACAAAGATGGCTTCCCAAGGTCGGGGGTTGGAGAAGGAAAATGGCTGCCCTGTAAACCAGCGGCAACAGGGTAATGAAAGTAACAACCCAAATGGTGTCTGTGGGTACCCCGCATTAGTGACAGCTGGCGGTTGCAGAATATAGCTTTGTATGAATGCATTACTGTTTAGGATTTATGTGAACAATAGTCATATATTACAATCAGACAGGCGTTGGACTTGAACCAAATGTACATGTCAAATTGACATGTGTCTTAAACCCCTTGAATTTCACAGTCTCACAATGCTTAAGAAACCTCATTTGAGCAACCAACATGTGTCTATTGTAGTAGCTCACTTCTAAACCAGTTTTCATTACGTTTTTCTCGGAGGTTTAGCTCAGCTCCATTGTTCGCCCCACCCTCATAATAAACAATTGTTTTATTACAGATTATTCTATTTTCCCCATGTGTAATCAGAAAGAGATGAAAAGTGATCTGAAATTAGTAATAGTAACAGGCTCTTTATTGACATTCACCGCGAAACCCTGGCTGTATAATTAGGATAAAATAACGGTGGTTCTAAATATAGTAATTTCGGAATACAGAACACTTTATATAAAGTGAAAAACATTTTTATTAGACACGCTGGGTAAGAAAGATCCTGAAAAGAAAAAATATATAAAACTAGTTTAGCAATAAAAATGATGGCAGGCACAAAACAATTTAGTTTGACTAAAAGCTTCAAGTGGGAGAGAGTTTTATGGTGCAGTTTAAATACAATAGAGGTTGGGAAATCCAATGTTTAGATTCCAGCGCTAGTAAATTGAAGGACAAGATTACAAAGGGCACAAAGGTTTATGTCTGACAGGGACTTGAAAACAGCTGAAAGGAGTGGGTGAGGAGGAGCAGAAAGGAGTTATCAGGGGTGAGGGTCAGTGCTTTGCAAAGACTGTAAACATTTGCTCAGAATGAGAGGGAGTTCACTCGTTTGAATGATGTAACTGTGGAAAAATGCAAGTAGTGGAAGAGAAACAGCACAGAAAACAGCCTGTAGCATACAGAAGAGGTTAAAAACTACCCTCTCCCTCACACTGATACTGACGTCAGGTCTCCTACATTCTGTTGGGCCCAGCATTCCTCAAGTGCTCAGGAAATACCCCACATCTCAGTGGCATTGATTACATTGCAAATGAGCGAATCTCAACTGCATTTCTATTTGATATTCTAGCAACAGGGATATGTTTTGAGTTTGACTCTCTGAAGTTAGTTTCCAAATTTGAGCCTTAGACTAAAGTCATGAGCAGGAAGAACAAGAGGCGGAAAAAATAAGTCAGACGAGTAGAAATAGTAAAAAAATGTTATGTAATAAAAGGGAACAGAAGAATAAAAGAACAATCGGAAAAAACAACCACAAATAGAGAATGTGATACAAGAAAATGAAAGAATGGAGCCCATTCCCTTCTTCATGCTAACCTAATATATACTTTTAAAGCTTACCGCCCTGGTGAAGGTGTGGACTGTTCAAGTAAAAGTGACCTTTCCAAGTGAGAGTGGGTAATTATCCCTGCATTAGTTATCCTTGAAGTAGTGGACTTGCTGAATCAATAGCAATGCATACTGGATGATGTGGGAGGACCCAGAGGGGTCTGAGCTCTGCTGGGGCTGGGAACCATGGTAGCCAAAAGAAATATTGCTAGACAGCCGAACTCATCCATGGCCCCATCTCTGACAATCCGGATTAAGGGCATGGACATGTGCGGCTAATTGGAGGTAGTAATATATACACTGCCAGGGGTTGCCCTCGTAAATTCGAGGCCATAGGGAGGAAATGGTGGATCTATCATGGCCTGCAAGACTAAAGCTGGACATGGTCACACCCGAACGCTGGTATACAGTGGATGGAAAGGGACAAGGCAAATGGGAAATGGACTGCACTATGTTTGCAAAGTATATTTCAGAAAGAGCAATTGTAATTTACACTGTTGTTTTCATTAAAATAAAAATTGTTACTATAAAAAAACAGCAGCAATAAAGGAGGATCGAAAAGATTGATACACTCCACACAGCAGAAAGAATGGGCATGGTACATCAGAGGTTCTACACAAGCACCGGCTGCAGTGCAACCTGGCCTGTGATACATCTTTAGTTCACTGCTCTTTTGACCACTTTTACTCCTTTCTTATTATGTATCAAGGGAGTCCTTTACATCCTGTTGGGTGGACTGACAGCTCACAAGGTCAGTGAAGGCCACAATGAGTGATAACATTTACACATTCAGGTTAATGTTGGACATTTAGAAATGTGGCAGAGGAGACATTTAAGAGATACCAGCCTACCTGGAGGGTATTTGTGCATCAAAAGTGCATCTGCACACTGAGAGCTGATATCTTTTAATCATCCCTAACCCTGCCTCTTCTCTCACATCATAGAAAGCACAGGAGCTTCTTTCTAGTGCTCTTCTTTGAACAAACGCATCAGTTATAATGTCAAATGCCAATGGAGGAAATCAAGGACAGACAAGAAATAAATCTGTGTAACAGACACAGCAGGAAGTACCGCAAGATGATTAAAAAACCCAAAAGGACAAGACTTTCCAAACAAATCAGGGAGGACACCGCTCAAAGTATGGAGAGGTGACAGCAGTGATTAATTTGAGGTGGTCTGAGGTGGGACCCACAGCACTCTTTTTGGGGGACCGGGACTTATTTTTTATTATCAGATTTTGATCCATAACAAGAGAGACAAACAGAAAAGGGGGAAAGGAGGAGCAACAAAAAGACAGGAAAACAGTAACAAAAAGAAAAAGAAGGGATGAAAAAGAACTTTCAAAAGTGAGATAAAGTGGCAGGAAGTGTAGGATAGTGGATAAAAGGGGCATGAGGTTAAAGCAACACTAGACACAGCTGGTATTCGGCAACCCTAACTGTCAGCAGCACCATTACTAGGCTTCTGAGGAAGACTTTGGGCTCTGGCACTTATTTTTTTTCAAACTGAGCACTTGGTGCCGGGTCCTTGAGTGAACATGTGGACTTACTGAAACCCCCAACCCTGCTAAGAGCATTTGCGAACCTTTTATTCTGTTTTCCTCTTTTTTCTTGCACAGTAATGATGGTGGTCCTAGGACAAAGAGCAGGACTGTGCAATAACTAGACCACTGACTTTGGCAAAAGGGTTGCACCAATGCAGGATGTCTGGCAACTGCTGAACTACAAGAAAACCACCCACACCCACAAAGAGCAAGTGGCAAGGAACTTGGAGTAAAGAGCTAGTCATGGAGTGGGGAAGGAAGAATGTGGAGGAGGTAGAAGATGTGTGGTGCATCAGCGGAAGAAGAGACACTGGTCGACTAGCTATGGAGTAGAGGCCACAGAGGAAAAAGTAAATGTGAGATGGAACAGTAGAGGTTGAGAGGATGTGGATGAGGTGCAAAGATCTGAACAGAGATGAAAAGGATGCAGAGAAGAGAAGAGGTGCAAGGAGGACCAGCAGACATAGAGTGGGCAAGGAGGATTGAGGATGCAGGAAGAAGATCAGTGGAGGAGGAATAAAAAGACAACAAAACTGAAACGGATGCATCCTCAAATGTAACCCAAGACCCAGATGCCACCAGGAGAAGAACAGTGAATCACCGCCTGCCACAATCCCATAAAGAGATCATGGCTTAAGGCAAGTCTTGGATATTCCAAAAGTTTGAGCTTTTGGTAATTACCTTCCCCTGACTGGCAAAGCACCTCTGTCCCGGAGGAAAATGGGAAAATGTATTTGCAATTGTTTTCTGTATGGATTGTTCACCACAACACATCTGTGTTTTTCCCTTCTCAGCTAAAGCTTACCTTGGGGTAAGCACTGTTCAAATCTTTCCTTCGGCAATACATCTCCTTTGTCTAGTTATGTCTAGTTGTTTCTTATTTCTTTCTGGAATTCCCATCTATGCAAAAATCTTCCATTCTTGAACCTCCTGGTGTGCCTGCCCTTCCAGAGTTGCACTGTAGCAACAACAGATGATACACGTTATCTTTGCGAGAGCTGATGGTCTATTTTCAGGGCTCAAGTTTCCCTTCCTCCATATTGGTGTTCATTTATGTTGCTGTTCTGTGCTCATTATCCACAGCCTATCCTTCAGGAAAAAGGTAATGCTGTTTATGGTCCTTGAGCAATATCCCTGTGCTGCCATCTCTTACTAATAAGGGCATGACAATGATGGCGGTCCTAAATTACTTCAGGGGTATCAGAAGTAGATGATCTCCTGTCACACAAACTATGGCAAGCAATGATCAAGCCTCAGAAAACTAAATGGGAGATTGCTCATTGGCCACACTTCCTTTCAGTGTCATTCCCCCAGGCTACCTCAACTAGTTGAGATCCAGATAGCTGATGTCTTGACTAATGCCTTCACCCTTGAATTTATACATTGTAACTGACCCTCAACTGTCATTTTGATCTTGCTAGCAGCTGTGTCGTGGGTCTGACTTTATGGATTTCCTAATGCCTGCTCCTCCCAAGGATAAATAACCCATGAGCGATCTTTCTGTTGTTGGCCACGAATTGACTTTGTGTCATTTTATTGTCAGGCATAAAGCGCTAACACATGACTAAACGTTCTCAGGGGAAACACCTCCAAAGCAGAAAAGAGAAGTGAGACACAACAAATTAGGACTCTCTTACTGGTCTGCATGTCCATGAGAAGGTGGCTGTGAAGAAAACCACTTTTCAGGTGTATTTGCTGTGCTCTCAGTGCCAAGTGCTCTAAGTGTCTGGAGACTGGGCTTACAAGTGGGGAACACTTGTCTGAGTTCTGAGACTCCTTCGACAAGTGGGATCCCTGGATTTCTGTGAATCCACGCATACCTTTTAATCTACCTAGGGCTTTTGAGCCACCAGGAGGAGAAACAGTGCATTCTGTGTCGAAGTTCGACTAGTAAGATAGGGTTCTGGAGACAAGGAAGTTGGGTGACCAAATGCTCTTAGCACTGCTCCCATAAACACAGTGTTTTTTTTGGCTTGATGGCTTCTAGGACTCCTCATACGTATTTAGAAATTATAAAGGCCTTATTTAAGGTTTGCCAGAGTGGAAGGAACGCCATTTTGTTTGGGAGTTTTATATAGCGGGAACTCGACCCAAAGGTATCAGAGCGCTTGACATGAGCACCAGTTGTGTTACAGATGGACACATTCAGTTTGTAAGGCACGGGGAGATTAAGTGATTTGCTCAGAATCACAGAATGTTGAGCTCCCTGCCGAGATTCAAACCCGGTTCCCCAGCTTCTAAGTCGACCTGCTCTAGCCGTTAGGCCACAACCACCCCTTAGGTTGGTGGTCCTCCTGTCCGTCAAAACCTTGGCTCCCCCGCTCTATTTATAGTTGAGTAAAATGCTCACTTACGGTCAGACGAGTTTCTGCTGGCTTCCACAAGAGTAATCCCTGACCCAGCAGTCTATCTGGCACAGGACTGCTGGGTCCCAGTGACTGTTGCCCTGCTGAGGGCCAGACAGCCATCACCCTTTATCCCTGCCCTTGTCCACGATGTGAGGTGCAGGGAAAAGCCTTCCCCCATGCTGGGGTCATTTACTTTTTGTTCAGAGAAAACAAACTCTTGGTTTGTGAGTTTGTGTTCTCTGTATAAAAAAGTTTTGCTACACTTGTGTTTCAAACTTGGCGCCTGCTAGGCAAGCATCACTGCCGTGAAGTGAGCCACCTCCACAGCAGCTCCTTTTACAGCAGAGAGACCAACACCAGGAAGGCGGGGATCTCGAAATGTGATGGACATTCCTCTGGCAAGGGCCTGGTGTTCATGACCTCTGGCAAGATGGTGGGATAGCGGACCGTCCCCAGACCTAAATGAGGCCCTAACATTCAGGGCCGGTGCCAGGCATGGGCAGCGTGGGCATGCACACCCCTCTAGCCCCTGGCTGAGAACCGTGTCACGGTGCTCCAGACCAATCACAACGCTGCATGCAGCATTGTGATTGGCTTAGGAGAGGGAGCCTGGCTGCCTGCTTCCTGTTCCTATAGAAAGCTACAGTGGTTCTGTCGGGGGGATAATCACTTTACAGAAGAGGAGTGAATCAAAAATGAAACAAATTATACATTGTACAGAATCACAGAGAGATGTCAACTTATTTTTTAGAAAATAACATGTACGTTACATGTAGTTGGAGCAAAAACACCGGCTAGTAGATGTTTGCGAAATTCTTATTTTATATGATTTGAGGCTTTCAAAGGTATTTACAAAAATTGAAAAGGCTGTCAAGGTGAGTAAATTTACAAGTGACATGTAATAAAGTGACATAGGGTGCTCAGTGACGATGGTGCAGTGCATATCATATGTACAACGTGAGATTATGTACAGTTTAACAAGAAAAATAACTACAAGGTGGTCAGGATGAGAGAGGACAATGTCTCTGGTGGGCAGCACTTTCGCTTCTTAATTTTAGCCAAGAGACTTGTAAATAGCTGAACCATATGGATTCGTCGATGTTTCGACCCTGACAATGCGCTATTTAAATGTCATAGCGGGTCTTCTTCAGGACAAGGGCGGTGGAGGATGACAGCCTGAAAGTATTAAAGGAATTATTCAAAATTGTGTTCCAACTGATCTGAAGAAGCGCTAATTATGCTAAATGGTTCCAAGTGATGTGATCTAGCGCAGTTAGTGCTGTTCAGTTTTAATTACCCAATTAGGGGTGACAAAGGGCCCCGGGGGTCCCTTGAAAATGCCATCTACAAGGATCTAATCCTGTGGTTGGGTGAGAGAAGTCACGGATGTACAAATCGGAGACTCACCAGCAAGTGTCAGCAAAATACTCGAAGACAGGGTCTATTATGCGCTCAATTTAATTACCCAAATGGTGGCTGGTTGGATTGGAAAAGTCAGGGAAACAAAAGACTCACCAGCAAGTGTCAGCAAAAATTCTCAATGGCAGAGTCTTTGATGTGAAGTAGTCTAGAAAGATCTACAAGTAAAGGTAAAACAGAGAATAAGGCCAGACCTAAGTGAACATTGTCGGCCAAATGTAACCCCAGTAAAGGGATAGCATGGGTGACTAACTGAGCCTTACCTAGGAAATTGGTGCGGGTTGGCCGTTGAGGAAACAATCGGCCACCATGGGGGGTAAGCATCCGATCCCAACTGCTAACCAGTTCAAAATCCTGAAAAACGGAACGTAAGGTGATTTAGTGCTGAAACTCGGTATGGATCAAAGCGCTCAAATAAGGGAGTAGGTAGCATTTGCACGCTTACCTGGCACGACGTAGTCGTCTCGCAGCAGTCTGGAGGTCGACTGTCCAACGCGCAAATAAGTACTGGACCTGGTTGCGTGTATGGGGTAATGTGCAAGTAGTAGGCGTGCATTGCCCCCAGTAGCAGCTGAATGCTATGCGAAAAGTCACAGTCGATGGACCAATGGGAGGGGGGGGGTGTGCACTCTGAGAGCGTGCACGCCGCGAGCGAGCGCGGCCGGTAACAGCAGCTAGATGCTGTCTATGACATATTAGAGACTTGACTGGGGGCGTTTGAACTACGAGTGGTGGTGCAGGGATGCACGCGTCAACGTGTGGGGATAATAACACCCAAGAATGTATAAACAGTGATAATGCATATCAAAAGCATGGTTTTATACATAAAATCAGAAGGGTAAAGAATGAATACTTTTGCAGATAGTTCATACGTGAATATGCATATCCATTACAAGGTTTTCATACATAAAATCCGGAGTATGAAGAATATTTATGCAGATAGCCAGTATAAGCAGCACACCTGGTAAACGTGAAATATTATTAGTACCGTTGGAAGAAGGAAAATCATTAGGTTTGCATTTCACCAGCGTGGTGACCATATAACAATCTGGTAACTCCAACGTTATATATAGTTAACACATCGGTATAGTTGCTCATAAAACAAAGGAAGTTATATACAGTTAACACATCGGTATAGTTGCTCATAAAACAAAGGTTGATAAGTTGGTAAAAAATCAATAAACAGGTGTATATGGAGCTAGCAGGTTGAGTTGGAACAAAATGGGGATTATAGTGAACCACGTGTTAACAATAGTTAGAGTGGGATGCCAGGCCTACTACAGCGTGTTACAACGTGGCAATCCCGTTCTGTCACAGTTAACCCATTTGTTTCAAGGTCTCCTCCTGTTCGTTTAGCCCATCGTCAACAGTGTTGAGAGAGTGAATCCACTTACACTCCTTGAAGCTCAATGATGCAGTGATTGCGCCACCCCGGAGGTGTGCACGTATCTTTTCCACCACCCACCATCTTAGGCTTTCTGGTGTGTGATTGAGTGAATTGCAATGTTCAACTAGGGGAGCCCCTTGTACTCTGCATCTAACCCTGCTCATATGTTGTAAAACTCTGGCCTTAACCTTTTGCGTGGTTTGTCCTATGTACAACATGTCGCAGGGGCACCTGATTGCATATATAACATTGGTGCTGTTGCAATTCGTGTGTAAGGGAAGATTATATGTTCTGCTTTGGTGTGTGAATGATGTGCCTTCCACGGTCTGCGAGCAGGCCTTGCAATGGCCACACTTATGGTGTCCGGTCATTGGGGGAAGACCCAGCATGCTTCTTATATCTGGGGGTGTAGGTGGTTCCAGGTAGGCTTTTACCACGGCGTCCTTTATATTCTTTCCTCTCTTAAAGGCATAGATTGGATCCTCAGTTGTACCAAGCTCACTAGAGACTAGATTCCAATAGTTCGTCACAATCTTTTTGATCTCATTGCTTCTTGAGTTGAAAGTGGTGACACATACAATGTTCTCCTGCCCTGTTGTTTGCGGTTTGACTTCAAGGAGGGAATCACGGGGACAGTACCAAGCTCGTTTCTTCGCTCGCTTGACCAAACCAAGGGGGTATCCTCTTTCCCTGAGACGGTTGGTCAGGGTCTCAGTTTCTTTAAAGAAGTCAGTCCTCCGGGTGCAGTTTCTCCTCAGCCTGAGAAATTGCCCGTAGGGTAGGTTGTCTCTCAGGCTCCTTGGATGATGTGAATCATACTTGAGCAAGGTGTTTCTTTCTGTAGGTTTTCTGTAGAGGTCCGTGAACAGTAACCCTTCCTCCACTCCAAAGGTCAGGTCCAGGAAGTTGATGTTTTCGCTACTGTAGGACATAGTGAACTGGATATCACTGGATCTACTGTTAAGCCAGTCCTTGAAATAAATCAAGTGTGATTCAGTGCCCGACCATATCATCAGCACATCATCGATATACTGCTTCCATGCAGCGATGTGGTCTATGAAGGGATTGGTGGGGTTGTAGAGATGTTCATCTTCATATGAGTCCATGAAGAGGTTGGCTAAGCTGGGAGCGAACCCAGCCCCCATTGCGACGCCTTTGCATTGGTAGTAATACTGGTTCCTGAAGATGAAATAATTCTTTGTCATCGCAATATCCAGTAGCGATACCAAGAATCCAGACGGAATCCAATGTGGTCTGGGGCGTTTTTCCAGGGTTTCTTTGGTCACTTCAAGTGCTTTCATTTGTGGTATGCTGGTGTAAAGGGAAGACACATCAAGGGTCACCAACAGTTGGGTGTTGGTGTCAAAGGGTTGACCTTCTAATAATTGAATGACGTGCATCGTGTCCCTTACAAACGATTTGGTTTTCATAACCCAAGGTTGAAGGAAGTTGTCGATATACTGGTTGAGGGGTTCTAGGAGTGAACCACATCCTGAGATGATCGGCCTTCCGGGGGGTTTCTCCAAGCATTTGTGCACTTTCTGTGGAGTGTAGATTGTCGGGATCCTTGGTTCCTTTTTATTGAGGAAGTCGTGCTCATGTTAACTCAGGAATCCCTGGGCGAGCCCCTCCTTGGTCAAATTTTTAATTAGTTTCTTAATCTCCGGTGTGGGATCCTTTGGGATAGGTAAAGGATCCCACACCGGAGATTAAGACAAGATTAAGGATCCCGACAATCTACACTCTACCGAAAGTGCACAAACGCTTGGAGAGACCCCCCGGAGGGCCGATCGTCTCAGGATGTGGTTCACTCCTAGAACCCCTCAACCAGTATATCGACAACTTCCTTCAACCTTGGTTTATGAAAACCAAATCGTTTGTAAGGGACACGATGCACGTCATTCAGTTATTGGAAGGTCAACCCTTTGACACCAACACCCAACTGTTGGTGACCCTTAATGTGTCTTCCCTTTACACCAGCATACCACAAATGAAGGCACTTGAAGTGACCGAAGAAACCCTGGAAAAACGCCCCAGACCACATTGGATTCCGACTGGATTCTTGGTATCGCTACTGGATATTGCGATGACAAAGAATTATTTCATCTTCAGGAACCAGTATTACTACCAATGCAAAGGCGTTGCAATGGGGGCTGGGTTCGCTCCCAGCTTAGCCAACCTCTTCATGGACTCATATAAAGATGAACATCTCTACAACCCCGCCAATCCCTTCATAGACCACATCGCTGCATGGAAGCGGTATATCGATGATGTGCTGATGATATGGTCGGGCACTGAATCACACTTGATTGATTTCAAGGACTGGCTTAACAGTAGATCCAGTGATATCCAGTTCACTATGTCCTACAGTAACGAAAACATCAACTTCCTGGACCTGACCTTTGGAGTGGAGGAAGGGTTTCTGTTCACGGACCTCTACAGAAAACCTACAGAAAGAAACACCTTGCTCAAGTATGATTCACATCATCCAAGGAGCCTGAGAGACAACCTGCCCTACGGGCAATTTCTCAGGCTGAGGAGAAACTGCACCCGGAGGACTGACTTCATTAAAGAAACTGAGACCCTGACCAACCGTCTCAGGGAAAGAGGATACCCCCTTGGTTTGCTCAAGCGAGCGAAGAAACAAGCTTGGTACTGTCCCCGTGATTCCCTCCTTGAAATCAAATCGCAAACAACAGGGCAGGAGAACATTGTGTGTCACCACTTTCAACTCAAGAAGCAATGAGATCAAAAAGATTGTGAAGAAATATTGGAGTCTAGTCTCTCGTGAGCTTGGCACAACTGAGGATCCAATCTTTGCCTTTAAGAGAGGAAATAATATAAAGGACGCAGTGGTAAAAGCCTACCTGGAACCACCTACACCCTCAGATATAAGGAGCATGCTGGGTCTGCCCCCGATGACCGGACACCATAAGTGTGGCCATTGCAAGGCCTGCTCGCAGACCGTGGAAGGCACATCATTCACACACCAAAGCAGAACATATAATCTTCCCTTATACACGAATTGCAACAGCACCAATGTTATATATGCAATCAGGTGCCCCTGCGACATGTTGTACATAAGACAAACCACGCAAAAGGTTAAGGCCAGAGTTTTACAACATATGAGCAGGGTTAGATGCAGAGTACAAGGGGCTACCCTAGTTGAACATTGCAATTCATTCAATCACACACCAGAAAGCCTAAGATGGTGGGTGGTGGAAAAGATACACGCACACCTCCGGGGTGGCGCAATCACCGCATCATTGAGCTTCAAGGAGTGTAGTGGATTCACTCTCTCAACACTGTTGATGATGGGCTAAACGAACAGGAGGAGACCTTGAAACAAATGGGTCAACTGTGACAGAACGGGATTGCCACGTTGTAACACATTGTAGTAGGCCTGGCATCCCACTCTAACTATTGATAACATGTGGTTCACTATAATCCCCATTTTGTTCCAACTCAACCTGCAAGCTCCCTATACACCTGTTTATTGATTTTTTACCAACTTATCAACCTTTGTTTTATGAGCAACTATACCGATGTGTTAACTATATATAACTACCTTTGTTTTATGAGCAACTATACCGATGTGTTAACTATATATAACGTTGGAGTTACCAGATTGTTATTTGGTCACCACGCTGGTGAAATGCAAACCTAATGATTTTCCTTCTTCCAACGGTACTAATAATATTTCACGTTTACCAGGTGTGCTGCTTATACTGGCTATCTGCATAAATATTCTTCATACTCCGGATTTTATGTATGAAAACCTTGTAACAGATATGCATATTCACGTATGAACTATCTGCCAAAGTATTCATTCTTTACCCTTCTGATTTTATGTATAAAACCATGCTTTTGATATGCATTATCACTGTTTATACATTCTTGGGTGTTATTATCCCCACACATTGGCGCGTGCATCCCTGCACCACCGCTCGTAGTTCAAACGCCCCCAGTCAAGTCTCTAATACGTCATAGACAGCATCTAGCTGCTGTTACCGGCCGCACTCGCTCACGGCGTGCACGCTGTCAGAGTGCACACCCCCCCTCCCATTGGTCGATCGACTGTGACTTTTTGCATAGCATTCAGCTGCTGCTGGGGGCAATGCACGCCTACTACGTGCACATTACCCCGTACGCGCAACCAGGTCCAGTACTTATTCGCGCATTGGACAGTCGACCTCCAGACTGCTGCGAGACGACTACGTCGTGCCAGGTAAGCGTGCGAATGCTACCTACTCCCTTATTTGAGCGCTTTGATCCATACCGAGTTTCAGCGATAAATCACCTTAGGTTACATTTTTCAGGATTTTGAACTGGTTAGCAGTTGGGATCGGATGCTTACCCCCCAGGGTGGCCGATTGTTTCCTCAACGGCCGACCCGCACCAATTTCCTAGGTAAGGCTCAGTTAGTCACCCGTGTTATGCCTTTACTGGGGTTACATTTGGCCGACAATGTTCACTTAGGTCTGGCCTTATTCTCTGTTTTACCTTTACTTGTAGATCTTTCTAGACTACTTCACATCAAAGACTCTGCCATTGAGAATTTTTGCTGACACTTGCTGGTGAGTCTTTTGTTTCCCTGACTTTTCCAACCCAATCAGCCACCATTTGGGTAATTAAATTGAGCGCATAATAGACCCTGTCTTCGAGTATTTTTGCTGACACTTGCTGGTGAGTCTCCGATTTGTACATCCGTGACTTCTCTCACCCAACGACAGGATTAGATCCTTGTAGATGGCATTTGCAAGGGACCCCCTGGGGCCCTTTGTCACCCCTAATTGGGTAATTAAAACTGAACAGCACTAACTGCGCTAGATCACATCACTTGGAACCATTTAGCATAATTAGCGCTTCTTCAGATCAGTTGGAACACAATTTTGAATAATTCCTTTAATATTTTCAGGCTGTCATCCTCCACCGCCCTTGTCCTGAAGAAGACCCGCTATGACATTTAAATAGTGCATTGTCAGGGTCGAAACGTCGATGAATACATATGGTTCAGCTATTTACAAGTCTCTTGGCTCAAATTAACAAGCGAAAGTGCTGCCCACCAGAGACATTGTCCTCTCTCATCCTGACCACCTTGTAGTTATTTTTCTTGTTAAACTGTACATAATCTCACGTTGTACATATGATATGCACTGCACCATCGTCACTGAGCACCCTATGTCACTTTATTACATGTCACTTGTAAATTTACTCACCTTGACAGCCTTTTCAATTTTTGTAAATACCTTTGAAAGACTCAAATCATATAAAATAAGAATTTCGCAAACATCTACTAGCCGGTGTTTTTGTGTTCCAACTACATGTAACGTACATGTTATTTTCTAAAAAATAAGTTGACATCTCTCTGTGATTCTGTACAATGTATAATTTGTTTCATTTTTGATTCACTCCTCTTATGAAAAGTGATTATCCCCCCGACAGAACCACTGTAGCTTTCTATATTTACACCCAGGTTCTGAGGGACACAGGGTTACCCCATTGTAGTTATACCTGCTTCCTGTTCCTGTCAGAGGCAGGAGAGCAGGAGAGCAAGAGCAGTGAAGGCGCATGACCCGGCAAAAAGGTAGTTTTTTTTATTTTAATTATGACACCCCCACCCCCCCACACGACCCTCCCTCCCGCACCCGCCTCCCCACCCACGAGCCATGCCGGCCGCTACTGAATCTGGAATCTTTCCAAAGGAATTGTGGGGTTTTTTTACAAGCCCCTTGTGCCGCCGGGCGTGTTTTTACATATGGGAAAAAGTGACACACTGGTGGCGCAAGAGGCTTGTAAATAAGCCCCTGTGTTTGGGGGACATACAGATGTAAAAGATGCCAATTGCGAACATAGTAAGGATGTGAAGGAATTTTATTTTTGTTGCTCGGCTATGTTTTGAGAAGTGCCTGAGTTTGTCCTTCGTGAAGTTTTACTTTGCTTTCACCCGTGTGAGGTTTTCCTTGGTAACTTTCACCACACTGAGAGATAAATGTCACACTTGCAAAACCCAGCCAAAGAAAAAAATTTATTCAGCTTTTTTTAATATACAAATGTACCTTTTGCAGAGTTT
Source organism: Calotriton arnoldi (assembly GCA_963921515.1). NCBI lineage: Eukaryota > Metazoa > Chordata > Amphibia > Caudata > Salamandridae > Calotriton > Calotriton arnoldi. Next base: position 257,455 of record CAWUFW010005190.1, read on the forward strand.
TTCTATGCATATTAGCAAATGTATGCTGTACATGTTCCACAAGGTTACCTTCTGTGATATAAATAGTCAAAAGTTCATAATGTGGTAAATTCACGATTTTCACACAAAAAGGCCAAGCATACATTTTCTCAACCTTAGCCAAGCTGGAAAGTACTTCATTGAGCATTGTGAAGGTTGCAAAAAAAAAAGAAAGGAGTACACCCCTTTAAACATGAGTGAGCAAATGGATGCGGTATTTAACTGATATGGTAAATACCTCATATTCGGAATTTTGTTCAGCAAAATGAGGAATTAATTGTTTTCAGAATCAAATCCCCTATGTATTGCATTATATTGTGGGGCATATTTACAAGCCCCTTGCGCCACTTTTGCGCTGCCGTTGCGTCACGCATGTGACGCAGCGGCGACGCAAACCATGCGCCGCGTTGCGCTATATTTACAACGTGACGCATCTAGGGAGATGCGTCACGTAGTAAACCCCTGCGCCACATGAAACCTGCGTCAGGTTTCATGTGGGCGTACCGGCGCAGGGGGGGGGGGCGTTCCGGCGCAGGAACGCCTCGGAAAAGTGACGTAGTGAAATTTACAAGATTTCACGCAGTCACTTTTCCGACGCTGGTGCGTCAAATCCTTACGCCTGCTTCAAGCAGGCGTAAGGATTGACGCACCATGTTAGGGATAGGGAAGGTTGGAACAGTGCTGGAGTTGCGTCGCGCTTGCAACACAACTTCAGCACTGCGCCAACCTTCCGCTCGGCAGATGCGTCACGCATCTGCTTATCCTTGCGCCACGATGCGCCGCATTGTAAATGCGGCGCATCGGACGTGGCGCAAGGGTAAACTTGCGTGACGCATTTTCCCTGGCGCATCCCTGCTGATATGCAGGGATGCGCCAGGGAACGTAAATATGCCCCTGTATGTTTTCAACTGGTAAATTGTAGCAGGCTTGCTATTCTCCAGGGGTAAATTGCAGTTGGGGGGGGGGGCAAAGGTGGAGTAATCACCCCAGTACTTGGAATTCTGGTTCCCGCACAAACAGGTATTTGGACAAGGACTGGACCTTACTAGTCTATGTATAGCCTTTGGTGTCATTCTTGGTATGTAGGTATCTTTATGCGGCATATTAAAACCTGTTTTCCTTTCTACTAAGGCTTGTAAGAGGACATGTGCCCAAACGAGTATCATGGAGCACTGCGGCTGTACCCACTGGGAGTTTGCAGCGCCCAAGGAACCAGCCTACCCAAAGTGTAACCTCAGCCTCGCAGGAGTCAGTAAGTCATTGCAGGACACTGTAACATGCTCACTACAGAGACAGGTTGTACACAGTGCCATGAGGTGCAAGACATTGACAACACATTGTTTCATGATGGAGAAATCTGGACATCTCTGCAGGTACCTCACCTGTGAGGTGTTTGATCAGAATATCAAAGGAAAATTATTGTCTGACAGAAATATCGTAGCTGTGGTTTCATACACTATACCTGTGTGATTCTTGTCTTTCCTTAGGTGACTTCTCAGTTTTCTCTTATATTCTTTTAGATTACCATATATTTAGCAATGTGTGCTTTTTTTCTACTTCCTGTACTGCCTCTGCTCTGGTCTGTTTGAAATAGCACATCACAAAAAAAGCAAGATAATATTGCTTATTTAGAGCTGCTGTTATCTGTGGATTGTTAAACCTTAACTCGAATAAATATTGGAAGACAATTTGTTTGCTATTTTCCATCTTTGCAACCAGTTCTCCTCCTGCAAATCCCACAAGGTTCTACCTGGCGAAATTTGCACAGGCAAAAAACAAAACGGTGTGTCGCACGCCTTGGAATAGAGGGACAGTGAGAAAGTAAACGTCCTGGGAGCGATGTAGTAAAGCCATCCCCACTCCGATTTCCTGTGGTGGTCCTCGCATTCATCTTCCTCTGAGAGCTACTCACTATTCAGATGCCTTGTCCTCATTTACAGCCACATCATTGTATAGTGAACTTCTTGCAGGTGCTTCATTTGGACGCTTGTATCCCTGACGGTACTTAAACTTTATCTACAATAGTGTGTGTTCCTGTTTTTTTTAATAACATTTGATTGTTTCAATTTCTCAACACCATACTTTCGGCTTGAATGAGTGTAAGTATCCTACATACTTTTATTCTTAGAATTGCACACTCCTGCCAGCATCCACGCCCTTTCCTCCAGGAAACACCTTTCTTTCCTGGTCATAGAGGGGCAGACCTTAAAGTCATGTTTGCAGACCTCTCTTGATATTATCAGTGCAGGATAAAAACATCTCCTCTTAATCTGAGACTGTCAAATCTTTTTAAGACTCTGTGCTCAAGCAAACCTTTTCTATTAATTTATAGTGGCCAATTTGTCACCAATCATTAGATGGCGCCAGATACAGACATGTGTGCCCAAATTGTATACAACCATGTGGGTGTTATAAGATCATAGCCTTATCATGGATGCTTCCTGACTTCCCCAAACCAACTGAAAGCCAGGAGTCAGTTCGTAATAAATGTGATGAGGATGAGTAGGATTAAGGATAATGAAGATTAGTGTTAAATAACCAGGGCATTATTTTTATATCCCTCATCCCCGTCATTACATTTGAGGATCCCCAAAGCCATGCTGGTCTTGAAGTCAGAAAGCAACAGTAGTATTGGACAACAAGACTTTAATTAGTGCAGTAAACCAAAAAACAATACATTAAAGGAACTCAAAACACTGTGACCCAAAGAACTACTTGCCAGTTCCAACACTTGAATACGGAAGCATCTAACAAAAGCGTGAGATGAAATCCAAGTGGCCGCTCAACAAACCCCTGTCAAAGTAACCCCTGGTGCATCAGTCCAAGAAGGTGCAACACCCCTAGTAGATCTTCCATGGTTAACCTCCAGAAGGGAAGTGTCCAATAAAAAAAATAAGCAATGGCAGATAGTAGAATGGACCTGTCTACTGAGAAACACTAGAGGCTTTCTGACTTTGACCACAACCTCCAAATGTCACAATTGAATGATCAGGTATCTTAGAGGGTCTAAAATGATCTACGTAGATAGACGCCGCTCTTTTTACATCTAGTAAGTGTAACAACTACTCTTCCCTAGAAGAAAAAGAAGGAAACTACAGGAAACTTAATCTCCTGATCCCTATAAGCCATAGAAGCAATCATAGGAATGACATCAGAGTCCAGTTTCAACATTATACCATCTTCTAAAACTCTAAGGAAAGGAGATTTACACAGAAGTGCACTGAGCTCACCAATTCTCCTAACAGAGATGAACTGCAACTTTTAAAGTGAAGAAATCTCATTTTACCAAGTTCAGTGTCTCCAAAGGACAAACCTGAAGACATTTAAGAACCAGAGGTAAATCCCTAAGTGGTAAAGAAAGACACACCAAAGGCCTACAAGTAGAAAGTCGCTTCAGAAGTCTAAAGCAAAGGCCTTACTCATTACAAAAAATACCCCGAGGCTCAGGAAAAGTTCTAATTGCTTACCACTGAACCCTAAGCATTGCAACGGCCAGATTCTCCCCAAACCGTTCATATACAAATTGAAGTATTGAAGAAATATTATAGTCAACAGGAAACAAAGGTTTCACACCAGTACCGAAGAGTAGGACTTCAGAGCAGAAGGACGTCTAAACCTCTGAAAAGCCTCAGCTAGGTGGTCTAAAGCCCAACCCTCTCAACCTCCAAACAGACAGTGACAGCAATTGAAGAGGAAGACACCTGGTACTCGAATAGGTAAAGGTGATAATGCAATCCTCCAAGGAAAAGCAGACACGGATTGCAGAAGCAGAAACCCAATCCTAAAAAAAAATGTTTAAAAAAATCCTACGAACCCATTGTCACATCCGCTACTTCCTCCTGAATTCTGAGAAGATGAGGGATTAGTGAAAAAGGAAGAAAGACATAAAGCAGCCAAGGGGGCCAAGGTGTAGAGAGAGGATCCACTCCAAAAACCCCTGAAACAGAAAACTGGGAGCTGAATATGGGAAGTTGAGTGTTTTCCAAGAGGCAAAGAGGTCTAGAAATGTTCTCCTGAATTTTATGCCTATGTACTGAAGATTCTCAGAGACAGATCTTGTGAGGTAAGGAATAACCTGCCTGAATAATCTACTGCCACATTGTCTTTACTTCTGATACGTACAGCCTTCAAATGCAGGAGATGATGCTCTGTCAATTTTCAAGGCTTCCATACTAGGGGTTTTTGATCTGGTTCTACCCTGTATATTTATGTAAGGTAGAGTCACCAGTCTTAATCAGAACATGCTTCTGCTGAAGAAAGGGGTGAAGCTGGATTAAGGCATGTTGCTCCTCACACAGTTCCCTCCACTGTAAAGAGTTCTCCTCTGTTAGGACCCCAGCTCTGGATGGACATGTCCACCAAGGCTGCACATCAACCTTTTGCACTGGCATCCACTGTTACTACTCTTTATTAGTGGATTCAGATAGAGCCACCGGTGGAGGATGATGGAAAGTTTGAGGAATAGCTCGAATTTCCTTCCCGAATATCATGGAAGCAGATCTCCAATATGAGTCAGGAGTCTGATATTCAGTCTTAGCCAAAGTACTAGGAGCATGCAAGACGCCATGTGTTCCTTTGCCCTACGAGACGGGGCGTGATTCCATGTCAATAATCAGGAAAGCACCAACTAAAGTTTCACTGCTCTCGCTGACAGAAAAAAACACCATTCCAACATCTATTCTGAAATATACTCCTATAAAAATTCTACCCTGGGCACCCTCCAATTTGAATATTGGGAGATTGATGAGAAGCTGTGTAGCTGAAGACATCGCTAACAACTTGAAGACGTTTCACTTCCTCCTCCCTTGATGAAGCATGAAGTAGCCAGTCGACTAGATAAGAGAAAGTGTTCCAGCTGTGTAGATGCAATGACACCACTTTTGACTCTATCATCTTTGTAAAGACTACTAGAGAAGATCTGATGGCAAAGGGCGGGACCTGGAAATGACAATGATTTCCCCAGAGATTGGAACAATAGAAATCTTTGATGGCAAACCACATAGGAATGTGAGAGTAAGCATCCATTTAGATCTAGAGTTACCATGAACACGCCATCTGGGGCTAATAGTATGATCCTCTACAAGGTTCCATCTTGAAAGGAATAGGTAGGGTTACAGCCGGTAGGAACGGGGGGAAAACAGCAGTAGTATGTCAAAGTATCTGAAAAACGTGGTGATAAAGACAATCGTTTAAATACTAACCCGCTGCAGTACCACTAATGTGCACTAGATGGTAGCCCACGCGCTCTTCAAATGCTCCTGTCTTTTTCATATATAGATTGCGACTATCTTGAGAAAATAGAATTCCCTCTCCAAAAGAGATTATTAGTTTAGGAACAAGAGCAAGTATTAAATTATCTAGAAATGAGGACTCCCAAAAATATGGTTCCCAATGCTGCAAGACAACAGGTCAGGTTAAATTTTGACGGGCTCCACCACAGAACCCCTATTCTGCTCTCAGCAAATGTTCAATAAAGAGTAAAACCTCTAAACAAAAAGTTTTTGCAAGCTGGGTGGTAGTGACGTTCCGCTGGGTATTACTTCCTGATTTGTATTTAATTCAAGTAAGAGATTTTATTCCACCAGGGTTTTGCTGATGCCAGCGGCCCATGATTTTCAGCACCTCGTAAAACTGCTTTTGTGATGCAGTAAAAACCAGCCTGTGGTTGCATTTCGGTTCAGCTTTGAGGGAGACCTGGCTGGTCTGGCAGTTCAGGATGGGCAGCTGCTACTGGAGCAGAAGCAAAGCTGATCTGCATTAGGAAAATCTCTGTTTAGAGTGGCATAGTGGGTAATAAAAGATGGAGTGGATGTGGTCCGAAAAATTATCAGAGACTGAGGGCCAGATTTACCAATTTCTCACGCAGCGCAGTGCAGCAGCCGCAAATGCTGCTCTGCTTGAGAAGGTGAGAGCAGGAGAGCCTCAAATTTACTGAAATATGGCCCTCTCCTCTCCCTAGCGCCGGCGCTGAAATTAGCTGCTGTGTGCCACGGAGACACCTTTGCACCATAGTGCAAGGGTGTGTGCATGAGTCTAGCATAGGTTATGTCCTGGAAGGATAGCCTTTCAGTACAAAATACTATGCTTAGACTAATTTTAAACATTTTCCCACTTTGTATGTGTGCTGTACAGTGCAGCACACATGTGAAGTTGGAAAATAAAGGAGAAAAAAAGCATTTCTCCTTCATAGTGCCTTGTTGAAGGGTGCGCTATTTTCTGGCGCTAACCTCTGTCTACTTTATTTAGTAAATTAAGTTTAGCTTCAGAAACTTTGAGTGGTTGCATGGGAACACTCATGCACTACCCATGGTACGCCCCCCTTGGAGCTAAGTAAAGCAAAGCTGCGCTATGCACGGCTTTGCATTACTTTCAAGTTATTTCCAGCGCTAAACATGTTTAGCGCTGGAAAGAAAATCAGACAAAAAGATTTTGCGCCAATTTGCATCACTTTTGCGACACGAAAACAGCAGAAAATCTTAGTAAATCTGCCCCTGAGTTTGATTCTAGTCTTCTACCCATCACCTTTATATTTCAACAGAGATTGCCTCCACGCAGTCGGGAACCTCCAATTAGAGGCTTTCCTCTGGCAGGAGATAAGGTGGCTTGCAGGAACCGGTGGTCACTTGCCAACCTTAAAATGAGACCCTTGGTCACTAAATAGCTGCTTAATGCAGGCGTACTACTACCTCTCCCACATCATTAAAAGCATAGCAATCATACAAAGAAGTGCTGCCACTGTGCCATCAGAAACAGGGCAATGTGCCAGAAAAGTGCCATTACTGTCCTTTTAAAAGTGCACAGAGACTGATGGGAAGTTAGGTACTGAACGTTACTAGTACAACAGCCCCCATAAGAAGTGCCTTGCTGAAGCACCAGTAGGAGTACACACACAAATTAGTTGTGACGTGGTGGGTTCCTGGTTGAAGCTGTGAATCCATGTCTCGACCTATGGTTGCAATGGGTCGCTGCTGATTAGAACGAACGCAGTCTTGATTGGTCTGGATGGTGTCTATCCAGGTTTCAATAGTATCTACACATGTCCTGAGTCTTTGCATGTCACTAGCCAATAACACATGTAGGTTCAGTGTTGTGTTGGTGGAAGGTGAAGGAAGCCCTGTAGGCTCAGAAGTGCATGTTTTATTTTTTTGACCTGCTTATAAAAGATACCGTGTCCGATGGATCAAACCCTTATGTGAATTGTTGGGATCGAGGGACCATCACTCAATAACGCGAATATGCAGATTTGAGACCTGTAGCCCAATTGTGTTCTCAATTTCAAAATTCTTGTTGTCCATATAGCATGTTAGAACAAAGCAGATTGTTAAAGGATGACTTTTTATTTTAGGACTAGAAATATTACCCTTGTTGTCAGAATTTATGTAATCCTTTTTATCTTTTTGAATTGTATTTACCCTTTTTGATTTGTTGTCATTTCATTATAATTGTATTTTCTACATTTTTTATATTGTAATATTTGTACTTCTTGTATGTATTATAAGGCATACAAGGTGTATGGTTTATATGAAACCGAATTAAAGGAGGATGATGATGATGGAGAAGTGCTCCCAATGGCTACAGCTCTAGGCTTGAGCTATGTGCAATACCATGGGTCACTGGGAGAGACAGGCAATTGGATAGAGTCCATTTGGATACATTTTCTGAGAGAAAGCATGTCAACCACTTTGGGACAGTTTCACCACAACCATCCTAAAAGGAGCGGAAAGGATTCCTAGTAGAGCCAGACGATTGACGATGTCAAAGGCGAGGCATAACGTGAGGTCAGGGCCAGTGACCATTAGAGCATCCACCCAGACTGGTAGAGCTGGAGCAGCTGGAAAATGTCAAGCTTGCCAGCTGCTGATCTTCAAAACCTTTCCCCTAAGACTCCAAGGCGGACAATAGGCAGAGGTTAGAGAATGTATTGAGGAGTCAGTAGGATTTTGCTTGTTTTATTGGTAAAAAAGGATGTCTGAAGGGAGTGAGGTTTTGAAGATATCGACAAGGAGTGCTGGGCTATTGAGGATGTGAGATGTGCAGGATCTCATTGTTGGCTGGTGCCTTTAGGGAATTAATTTTGCTGGCCTGAATGGTCAAAGATTCATGAAAGGTCTGCCATTGGACAATTCCAAGTTCTAGGATACGTGTTTTTTGTTGGATGCGTGATTTTTATTGGGTGTGATTGTGGCCCTGATGCTAGTGACCCTTTAAAGTACATCTGGCCCATAAACGCTAAGGATGTTGAAAATAGGATCTGTTTTTTCAGTATCTTTGATTTCATATCTATTTGTTTTTATGTTGTTCACACAAAGTTTTCCTGACCTGTATGCACAGTGACCAGGGATATCTATAGAGTTCTTATGCAGCACGGCGATTGTGGCCTTCAGCATGCATTAGTCATCAAACGAAACATCCAATAAGCTCTCGTAACCCACCTACGGACCTAATGTCTGCACCCATATCCCTGCACTGGAGGATCCACAGATCTCTCGCACTACTCTGACTTGGCCTCACCTAGCAACGAAATGCTAGCGTTGAAATATGTGCAGGGTTCCTCTAATGCACCACTACAATGACATGAGCCATACACAGCAACCCCACAACTAAAGACACCCACAGATCTCTCACCTGGCCTTCATCATGCAATCTTTTACAATAACTGAAAAATCAACAATCTTTCTACAATGCACCTCTATCCTAATTTTTGTAATGTACTTGTTTACAAGTTCTGAGATAGCCAAATAGCTCTTTCAAAGGAACTCTGTCCTGCCCTCCAGTATGCATGTGTATCCCCAAGACATCCCCAGAGTACGTGCAGTGCTCATCTGCTCTGATCACCGGTGCAGGTTAGTATGCCCGGCAATTAAAGACAATCTGATTGTAGTAACCATCTAACAAATGGTAATGATAAGAGTAAGAATAAATAATTCAGATACTAGTCAAGCACTAATAATAACCAGGAGCACTATCCTACGAGAGCTACAAAGCTCTCACAAAAATCTCTATACTGATTTGCCTCATAAACCTGAAAGTTGGTTCTGATTCATCCTCAGACCTCTAGCAAAGCACCTCCATCGTGACCTACACAAAAATGTCATTACCCAGACAAGCAGAGAGCTTTCACAACTAATATGGAAATTCACAATATGCGCTTGTATACAAGACCGAATGCAGCCGGTAACTCTGGAAGAGCACCTCTGTCCAACCTGCATTATACACTCCAATCTCAAAACTGAGGAGTCACCGCACTCTTAAAAAGGCCTTTGAGGTAAAGTATTTCAGTGTGATTTTGAAGCAAGTCTCACTCTATCCAAATATCATGGGGTGATCCTTTAAAGCCCCTGCTTGGGACTGCAGGCCCAGTTCTCAATTCTGATAGGTTTGGCTCTCTTGAGAAAAACTCCATCCTTCCAGAATGCACTGCAAATGGGAAGGAGCCATTTCTGTCATTCTTAACCGGATAATCTTAATATATGTCCCACAACCAGGAATATTTGAATTTCCAGATCTAAACAGCTAATAACTTTCCCCGATGCCATTCAGGAAAATAACTTACTGTCAACAACAGAAACTTGTCAATTTCAATAGAAATAATTTCTAGTGTGGCACAATGCCAAGCTGGTAAGCCTCAAGTGTGTGCAGTTTCTGCTTTAACTGTGGTCACGTGGTATTTAAAACCTAAACAGCATTTCCATTCATCTCTTGTAGCTCAGATATTGGATTGCAGGCATGACCATGAATCTTGACTTTGAATCTATAAAGGTTTGAGCTCAATAGTTCAGTGCCATTGATATGGCAACCATTGTGTAGGTGTTTCCTCGAAACAACTCCGGGCATGCCAACAGCTAGTCCAGGTCTTTGCTAGGTAAGTGAAGAACCATTGCCATGCGCCACGAAGTGAAAAAACCTGTCAGAATTGCATGCACACAAAATCCTTCCTCTGCCGACACTGCAAGGGGGAAAAAGAGCTACTCCAAAGGCATTTGCACATGGACACATAGCAATAGCCTCGACAGACCACAGTCTCATGAGGGGAACTTGCTAGTAGAACTGGGCATTCATTGATGCTGACCGGAGCCCGGCAGACAGTCGAGCAAAGACAGGAGGCACACCTGAATACCCGGAGAGCTCCCACTAATGTACTGATCCCCCCTCCAACTAGACTACACCAGCTTTAGAAACACCCACCTTCCACCTGACTGGCCTTAAGATTGCCACAGTTCTAAATCCTATCCCTTAAGTATTTATGGTTAGGTCTGACAGTGCCATGGTTCTCCAGTGAAGGCCTTGTGTGCCTTACTGAAGTATACAAGTAGTGATGGATGGAAAGCTTGAATTAATCTCAGCGACCGATAATTACACGGGCCGCATCCCAGTCTATTGTTATTTTGCACACCATGCCACCCCAGTTTTGGACCCAGCTATATGCAAATCAGTATCGACCCTGCTCCAATGCGAACAATCCAGCCCGAACTGCCAAGCCAGATCAATCAATCAATCAGGACTTATTAAGTGTGGCTAGTCACCTGCGAGTGTATCCAGGCACTGAAGGCCTTACTGCATTGGGAGGGATCAGTTAAACAGGCATGTCATTAGCCCTTTCCTGAATTCCAGATGACAGGATGAGGTCAGGAGGTGAAGGAGGAGGTTGTTACAGGACTTGGCAGCGAAGTAGGAGAAGGAGCGTCCTCCGCTGTTGCTTTGGCCGATGCGGGGGGTGTGAGCAAGGGAGAGGGAGGCGGAGCATAGGTGTCTGGAGGGTTAGTGGAAGTTTGTGTGAAGGATGATGTATGCTGGTCGTTGATTGTGAAGGGCTTTGTAGGTGCGGATCAGCTTCTTGAATTGACATCTCTTCTGAATAGGGAGTCAATGGAGCTTCTTGAGGTGGGGTGTGATGTGGGTCCGTTTGGGGAGGCGGAGGATGAGTCTGGCCACTGAGTTCTGTATGGTCTGTAGTCTCTTCAGGAGGTGGGTGGTGATTCCTAAGTAGAGTGCATTGCCATAGTTCAGCCGGCTGGTGACTATGTCTTGAGTGACGGTTCATCTGGTTTTGATGGGGAGCCATTTGAAGATTTTTCAGCGCATGCGAAGAGTGAGGAAGTAGGTGGATGAGACTGCGTTCCTCTGGTTTTCATGGTGAGTTTGCTGTCTAGGATAGTGTCAAGGTTGCAGGCATGGTCTGTCGGAGTGGGCGAGGGTCCTAGTTCGGAGGCTACCTGGAGTCATTCCACAGGGAGTGTTGTTTCCAAAGATCACCACTTACGTTTTGTCCCTGTAGAGTTTCAGGCAGTTGCTTTCCATCCAATCGGCTATGCTCGTCATGCACCTTCAGAAGGTGTCCCTGGTGCTGGAGGCGGCTTCTGATAGCGAGAGGATGAGCTGGGTGTCATCTTCATAGGATATGATGCTTAAACCATGAGTTCTGACGATGTTGGCCATGGGGGTCATGTAGGTGTTGAATAGTGTGGGGCTTAGGGGTGCGCCTTGAGGGAAGCGGCAGATGATGTTCTTGTATTCCAAAGTGAACAGTGGAAGGCGGAATCTCTGGGTTCCTCCAGTGAGGAATGAGGCAGTCCATTTAAGGGCATCTCTTTGGATTCGTATCTGATTAAGCCTCTTGATAAGGGTGTGGTGGGATACGGTGTAGAACGCTGCTGATAGGTCGAGGAGGATCAGGGCCACCGTTCTCCCCAGTCAAGGAGGGTTCTGCTGTTGTTGGTGTCAGAGATCAGGGTGGTTTCAGAGCTGTGGTTGGTGTGGAATCCGGATCGGGAGGTATCCAGCAGATTGTTGTTCTCCAGGTGTTCCTTGAGTTGGCAGTTAATGGCTTTTTCAAGGACTTTGGCTAGAAAGGGGAGCAGAAAGATGGACAGTAGTTCTTGAGTTCACAGGGGTCTGCGGATGTCTTCTTGAGAAGGGGTTTGACTTTTGCGTGTTTCCAATCTTCAGGGAAGGTGGCCGTGGGGATGGATGCATTGAAAATGTCTGTGAGCTTGTTGCTGATCTTCTTGCTCCAGAGGTTGAAAATGTGATGGGGACTGGGGTCCGTGGGTGTTCCTGAGTGGATGGAGTTCATGATGGCTGTGGTGTTCTGTGTGATGAGCTGGTCCCAGGTGGTGAGTAGGTGGCATGAGTTTGTATCTGTGGGAGCGAGGAGGCTGTAGAGGTCGGAGGGGGTGGGTTGGGGTTTGAAGTTTTTGGAGATGGTGGAGATTTTGTCGTGGAAGAAGGCAGCCAGAGTGTCGCAAAGTTCCTGAGAAGGAGTGATGATGTTTTCAGTGGCTGAGGGATTGGAAAACTCTCTGATGATGTTGAAGAGTTCTTTGCTGTGGTTAGAACTGGATTCAATGCGGTCAGCTAGGGTGCCTCTTTTCGTCTTCTTTAGGAGTGGGTGGTAGTGGTTGAGGAATATTTTCAAGGTGGCTCAGACTGTGGGCTCCCTGCTGGTGCGCCATTTCCTTTAAAGTCACTTGCAGTTGCGTTTCGTGGTTCTCAGTTCCACAGTGTACCAACTGGCCTGTTTGGTGGATCTCTTGAGTTTGGTGTGCTTGACTGGGGCGACTCTGTCAGCGCCTGTCGGTTATCCAGGCAGAGAAGTTTTTGAAGAAGTGTTGAGGGTGTCAGTCCGCTGGCTCTCTGACGGTTTGTTCCAGGTGATCCACCCTTAACCAGAACACAAGCAATCTAAGAAAGGTTTTGCCCTTGTTATGGGCTCATCAGCCGGGTATAGCTTGGTTCCAGTGACACATTGTACACTGGAACCACGTCTGGGCATACCCGTCCCACTTAGGACGGCATACTAAAGTACACAAAAAGTTAAGTATGGAATGACTGAATTAATCTCAGTCACTGGTAATTACTCAGAGCGGCATCTCAGTCCATCATTATTTTGCACACCATGCCACCTAACAAGGGCGAAAGTCGTCCTAGGTTGATTGTGTTCTGGAAGTCCTGGCCTGGCAGTTTGTGCTGGACTGTTCCTATGAGGAGCAGGGTCAAGGCTGATTTGCATATGGCTGAGTCCAAACTAAGGGTGGCATGGTGGGCGAAAACCGATGGATTGGGATGCAGCCCGAGTGATAGCCAGTGGCTGAGATTAATTCAAGCATTACATCCATCACCTTGATGTTTTTGCATTTGGCACCCTAAGTGCGCCGGGTATGCTCAGCTGGTGGTCCAGGGCTCACTGTGCCACAGGAACCAAGCTAAACCTGGATGAAGAGCCCTAAAAAGTGTGAAACTGGTCCTAGGTTCCTTGTGTTCCAGTTCAGGGAGGACCTGGCCTGGCAGTTTGGGCTGGACTGTTCCCATGAGAAATAGGGTTAAGGAGGGTCTGTATATAGCTGAGTCCAAATTGAGGTAGCATGGCAGATGAAAATAGATGAATTGGGAAGCGGCCTGAGTGATTGCCAGTGGCTGCTATTGATTCAAGCATTTAACCTATCACCTTGGTGTTTTTGCATTTGATGCCCTAAACGCTCCGGGTATGCCCAGACGTGGTTCCCAGGCTCACTGTGCCACTGGAACCAAGCAATATCTGTCTGAAGAGCTCTAACAAGGGCAAAACCAGTCCTAGGTTCCTTGTGTTCCATTTCAGGGAAGACCTGGCCTGGCAGATTGGTCTGGACTATTTCCATGAGTTGTAGGGTCAATGCCAATTTGCATAAGGCTGGGTCCAAACTGAGGTGACATAGTGGGTGAAAAACAATGGATTGGGATACGGCCAAAGCGATTGCCAGTGGCTGAGATTGAGTCAAGCATTCCATCCATCACTTTGTTGTTTTTGCATTTGATGCCCTAAGTGCGCTGGGTGTGCCCAGACAAGGGTCCCGGGTTCAGTGTGACACTGGAGCCAAGCTACACCTGGCAGAAGAACCCTAACAAGGGCAAAACCAGTCCTAGATTGCTTGTGTTCTGTTTCAGTGAGAACCTGGCTGGACTGTTCCAATGAGGAGCAGGGTCAAGGATGATTTGCGTATGGCTGGGTCCAAACTGAGGTGGCAAGGTGGGTGAAAAACAATGGATTGGGATGCGCCCTGGGCGATTGATGGTGGTTAAGATTGATTCAAGCATTCCAACCATCACCTTGTCGTTTTTGCTTTTGTGTGCCTTGGCATCATTTTAATGATGGCTCATGTTGAGTCTGCGGTGAGGTGCACAATGCACGTTCTTCTGGTTTCCAGCTTCCGCCTGTCCCCAAGAACCCAGTCCGTTGACCACTGATTTGTAGGCTTTCTGAGACAGTTAAAGCATGCTATCGCGTCTGTCAACAATGCATGATCTACCATGGGCTTACTGAGGTATTAGTGTGTGGGAAATTGCCCATTACTTTCTAGAGTTATAGACACATGCTGTGTAATCATTTGCTCTCCTCTACTTCAAGTCCATCTGAGTAGAAGCCTCACAATCTAACAACAGAGCAATTGGTGCAAGTAAACATAAGTAACAGGAACACCAGTGTATATGCTTAGCCATCTGTTTCTCCAAAAGCCAATGTCCAACAAGACCAAACCTAATGCATTTGTAAATAGGTGTTAGAATCTGTTACATTATTTCTGCCAGCAAGACCATTTTTAGGTGACCTGCCATAACTGGTTCTCACCTGATCATCACACTGCTCTGTCATCATTCCCCTTCAAGCTTTAGTTGCTCGCTTACCAATAAATGTTGTGCACAGAAATGTAAGCAGTGGCACTGACGATCAGTGCAATGGTCTATTGGAATATACTTGAGGGGTGTAATGTAGGCCACAATTGGACATGATATTTACTGTAAGAGGGAAAGAGCTTCAATACTCACATGTTGCCCTGCCATTAGTCGACAGGAGTGGTGACCAGTCTACTTCCCAGAGCATGGGATTTCAAGTTACAAGGAAGCAACATATTCTTCTATACCTGAGACCCTTTCTGCTACAGTAGTGAAATTAAAAGCCCATGACAGCATAGAGGTCATATATGCCCATTAATTCCATTATACGGCAGAGAAGGGACAATAAGCACAGCAACTGGTCTGGACTGGCCGATCTGGCATCTTCCTGGTGGGCTGGTGGGCTGGGGACTTCTTTTAGACCAGTAGGAGCCACCGTCACTCAACCATGCCCACTTCGGCCCATTGTAACCGCGACTCCTGAATTCTGGGGCTAGTGTGACATTTTTTTGCCAGACTGATTTCGGTTTCCAGTCTCACTCTGCAGAGCAGAGGCAGACGTCCACAATAAAAGCATGTGTACACTATGTCTGCTGAGACTAATATAGCCTTAAAGCCCGTTGTAGCGGGTTCTACTGGACAATAAAGGCCCTCTCCAGTGTTAAATGCCCGAGCCGAAGGCTACGGCAGGCCCTAAGGCTATTAGGACATTCCGCCCCAGAGAGCAGAATGTTCTAATTTGTAAAACAAAAGCCTCACGGAGCCCGAGGGGATTAAAATCCCCTTGGGCTCCGTGAGGCCTTTTGTTCACAGCAAAAGCTGTGAACAAACATTGGAATGTTGGAACTCCGGGCTTCTACTGGCCATTAGAAGCCCGGAGCACTCCATTGTTTTCAATGGAGCTCCCAACATTCCAATGTTCTAAAAAGCATTCCAAAACAAGCATTTACTCTTGCCGAATCATATTCCATTAGTGTGATTTTTTTCTTTATTGTATGATGCATTCTTAATACTACTGTATTATAAATGTGTAAATTTTGTACATTCCTCAATAAAAAAAAGAGATGTCTTTTCAACAGGAAACTGCGTGGAGTTGTACGAGTTCAAATTTGCCCATGATGACCTGAACTGCCACTGTCCACTGTCGTGCAAGTGAGTGAAGCTCAACCCGACTCTTGAGTAGTTATTCATGTTGTTACTGCACTTCGGGCTCTGGCTACTGCTCACAACTGGGATTCCCACTCTTCAACACACGGATGCCCTTCATTACCAGCCAGGCCTCCATAGTAGTAAGGAGGGAATAGTCGGTGAAGGTACAACCCTTGCACAAAGAGAATGCGTCTCAGCCTTGGTAGGAAGACCCATAATGAATGTAGCTTTTTATAGTGACGTGATTGGCCATGTATATCAATCTCATTGTATGTCTGTATAAAACTCATTTACACCGCAACATGGTGATGGATGGAATGCTTAAGTTCATCTCAGCCATTGGTAATTAATCTGAGACAGTTTTCGTTTGTATGTTCCAAGTGGCATATGATGGTTCCTTATGTGTTTTAATGTTTTCCGCATAATTTTGATGCAATTTTAAACTGTGAAGCGATCACTGGCTGGGCTTGTTCTGAGCTCTTTGTGCCACATTCAACTTCTGGCTCACCTCTAGCCTGGACCTGCCCTGAGCCTACCTATATGTGGGGAGTCCATATGTACTGAGAATATAGCACACTCAGGCCCAGATGTACAAACATGTGGTCGCAACATACTGGTTGCAAATTGCAACCAGTATTTTTATGACCAGTAAAAATTCTTTAAGAACCAACATATGCACTAGTTGGTTAATTTTTAAAAGCCTGAATCATAGTGGGTCACAATCGGACCTCATGAATATTAATGAGGTAGGTCGCAAATTATGACTCACTACGATTGGAGGCCACCACAGGGATGTTGCCCTGCTGGAGTCAGTAGGCCACCAAGTCTGTGATTGTTTTTAAATAAAGCAAGCTTTTTTTTATTGCAGCCCATTTTCCCTAAAGGACAAGGTGAAGTGTTTAAAAAGAAAGATCACCGTCTACTCTTCAACAAACTTTTTTTTAATTCATAAAGGGAAAGGGGTCCCAAGGGGACCACTTCCCTTTTGTCAATGGGTTGCCACCTCCTTTGAGGTCTCTGTAACTTTTCAATATTTTGCAGCCAGATTTTGGTCATAAACAGTGATACATAGCATACCATTTTGGTATTTGGAATGGATGCCTACAACATGCTGCTTTCAGGTACAGAATCAGTATCAATTCGCAATCCCATTTTAGCAGTCGAAAAACTTTTTTGATTCCTAAAATGGGATTAGTATATAAGAAAAAGCTGTTTTACGGTGACAAATGCTGAATCTGAGTATTATAGGGGTGCCAATTCTCAGATTCAGCATTTGCAACCCTAAAATACTTAGCACATCGGACCCTTACAGTCTTGTTAGCAAGGAAAAGTTAGAGTTAAACTGTAGTTTTCTAACATTGCAACACGAAGATTTCTGTCTATTGATTACTCCCTGAAATACAAAGAACAAAGATTTTCTCATGCACTCAGGAAAATCACAGTTTTCCCTGGCTGAGTGCAGACTGCCTTGGAGGGTGTTTTCATATAAACAACTGCTAAGTGCTGTTTGTGTAAACGTATGCACATGTGTATTTGTGTGTGTATGAGGATTGCCATCTTTCTCTGAAAAAGTACTGTCCATTTGTTTACATTTCATTATTCTGCAAGGGCTAAGAACTGGTAAGTACAGAAGAATTTGTGTAAAATTCTCAACATAATTTTGTAATATGACAATTATCACTGTATTTGCTTTAAAAATCCTTTTGAAATAACATGGGGGTTGATTTATATTTTGGTGGTAAGGATACTCCGCCGCAACTGCGACGGATTATCCTTACCATCAAGATAATGGTCGACCCGCCAGATTTAGATGTGGGCAGACCATTGTCTGCCCACCTAATTTAGATGGGCGGACATACATTCAGTTTTCACTGCCTGACACCGCCAGGAAAACCCTTGCGGTAAGGGCCAGTGAAAACTACTCAATGCTCCCCTTGCCATGGGAGAGAACTCCCCTGACAAAGGGAGCATTTTTTTCAATTTCAAAAAGAAAATCCTATTTCGGGCTTTCTTTTTGGGAAAAAAAAAAATAACTTTGATGGACGGCTCCGTTATGTTGATAGAGCTGTGCGTCAAGCTAAAAAAAACATTGACAGAAACTGCCTTGATGGTGGTTCCTGCCAATGCTTTTGAAATGAGCACCAGCTTAGCGGTCATTTCTAAATTTGGCGAGGGGAGTACCCTAAGCCTGGCGGACGTTAAGCCCTCTGCCAGGTTGACAGAGAATACTCCATACACGAAAACTAAATCGGGCCCTTAGACTGCTCTTAAATATCTTCTGTTTGATTTCTTAATGTGTTTGCTGTTTTATGTTTATATTTCAAAAGAGAAAGAATACCACATTTCCGAGGTTTTCCCAATTTGTTTACTGCCATGGACTTAAAAATACAGGCCAAGCCTGTAAAATACAAAGGGCAACCCTACGGTGGGTCCACTACACAGCAATTGGATCAGAATTAGTTCGTAGATGCAAGAGGGCCCTTTATTTGTCCTATAATCTGGCAAGCAAGGAACGTGAGTGTCTGCAGGTGTCCTACTTCCTTATTGGGACCTGCACAACTCTTCTGAACATAAAAGGTGGATGGCAATTTGTGTTGCTGGTTTTGCCTAGAAAGGGGTGAGTACTTGGCGAGTACAGTTTTGCAGGGCACAGGTGTACCAAGTCTGGATCATCTCTCTGATTCCTATAGCATTTGGTAAACAGCAAACAGTGCACCATGACTGATAGTATCAAAGGCCACTGAAAGATCCAGCACTATGAATGTGTGACAGAGGGTTTAATCCTGACTGGTAATCAGTGAGTTGGCTTTTTCTCTCAAAGTTTGACAGAGGGTTGAATCCTGGCTGGTAGTCAGTGAGCTGACTTTTGTTCTCAAGGTTTGAGCAGTATTGAGTGTGCTTTACCAGAGCATGATTGCCTCAGCAGATTCCTATAACTGGCAGAGCTAGTGGCATAGTAAGGCCACCCTGAGTCCTAATGTAAACAAGGAAAGTGGGCCCTCATCCTCTGGTTTTGTAGTAGAAAACAGTTATAGCATGATGCAATGGGCCCTCACGCTCCTGGGCCAAAACTTCTCAGGCCATGCCTGTTCTTTTTACTCGAGGAGTGACACGTTTTATCTTCTGTGCCAAAATGCCAGTAAACACACGCTTATGAGTTTGGTAGTGTCTGGGAGCAGGATAGCCGGACTGGCAACTTTTGCATATATGATAAAGGTAACATGAATGAGCATGAGGGTAAAGGGAATCCTTATGTTGAACTGCAGGCATGTTTCATAGTAAACAGAACTCTCTGAATCACAACTTTTCATTGTAATCTAGTCCTGTGTTTCACAAGTGTTCATGTAGGCTTACTTTATAGCCCCACTAATCAACAACGTCACCTAAGTGTAAATACCAGCAATATGCTGTAGGACTTAATTCACAGCACTGCTGTCCTATTCTGTAGCCATTCTAACATTGCAACGTTCCTGGAGCTCTATGTATGTAATCACTAATGCTCAGTGCTCTGGAGCCTTCTCATCTTTTAACTCCAAGTAATAAGTCTAGAAAGAGTGACTCTGCACAGGGGTACATTCAGGTTCCTACTAAATAAAAACATATGTTTTTAAATAATATTGTAAAGACTGCACAGTGTGTTGGTCCACAGAAGATCTGGCCTATGGGCAGCAGAAGAGATAAGTTGATAGACTGCATTTAGTGGGGCATATCAAGGCAATTGCTAAGTGAGGTGAAGTTGTGTAGCCCTGATAACATTGTATGAGATTAATACATAGAATGAGCTGAAACCCAGTTCCGGGGGTTATTAGACAAGCTGTTGACTATCACAGCTCCACCACATTTTCTTAAAGAAGTGACTCATTAAGCAGTGTGTCTCTCTTGCTCTCTCCACCTACCGCTATCCAGAAGACATTCCTTGCCCAGTCCTACCATTTTTAGGTCTCGCCTGAGCCAGCGCATGCGCTGCTCTGGCGAGACTTTTAGTGAGTGGGCATTCAAAAATCCGACCACACGCTTTCTGTGTGGCCTCGAGCGTGCGGTTACGCGCACAGTTACGAGCAGAGGCGCCATCTGGCTTACCTCTCTCGTCATGCGCTCAGCGCATCGGTCGCGGGCACACAGAAAGCGTGGACGCTGCAGCTGCTTTCCCTTTTGCCGCCGCGCGCCCACTCGCTCCGCCCTCTCCGTCTCCTTTTTGAAGACCGCTTGTTCTATATTCTCTCTGGTTTGGATGAAGGAATTCCAGCTATGCTTCTACATTTCTCTTGCCAACTGCGTTTTGCGTTTCTGGCAGTACGTGGTCTTATGTTTATTTAATGACAGTGTGTGGCCTCTTGGCTTACAATGTGGTTATCGAGTAGATTCCATTGAGGGAAGTTTGGATGTAGTTAAATTCAACAAATTCCTTTTCATCAGTAACACACCACTGACTTTGTCTAATAGAGCTTTGCGCAAGATTCCAATGTCGTATACATTTTTTAAACACTTCATTAATCTATCTTTGGGCTGATCTGCTTAACCAATATCAATTAAACAAAGTTTTAGAAAGTGCCGGAACTTTTGCAAGCGCCACATGACAGTAAGCTTCTTTCATGGTCGGTGCCAAATGTTTTGGCTTACTCGGATTTAGTCTTACTCTCTACGTTTTACTCCATCTAGACAGATGCTCCCACTCCTATATTCTTCTACTCTTACTATTTACTCCTAATCATACTCCCAGACAGACCTTTAATCCTATGTACACCTACTCTTACTTACTCCCACAATTATTCCTACTTATGCCTACTAGTACTCATACTTAAACATATACTTTCTTTTAATTACTCCCACTCTTACTCTACACATATTCCTAATCGTACTCCTACTTCTAAACATCTGTACATTGGATCTTACTCCTCCTTTTACACTTATTTCTTGACTTATTCCTACTGTTGCTTCCAGGTACTCCCACTCTCACTCTTATACTTACTTTTACTGACTCTTCATCTTACTCCTAATTACTGCTACTCTTACATATGTATACTTACTCTTAAAAACATTTGCTCTTCTATTCTTACTTCTAAATACTCAGTACATTCATCCACTCACCCACATATTTCCATCAACCCACGTAAACCACGTAAGCATATATCCATCCACTAACAAGCAAACACTCATTTATCCACGGAGACCCAAGCATTCATCTATTCACTCATTCTTTTATCCACCCAGCAATGCATCAAAGCCCTTCTATCTACACATCCTTCCACCCACCATCGCATACACCCCCAGCCAGCTGTCCATCCCTCTATAGCACTTCACAGCCATGATTTTAAGCATTTTTCCAACCAACATCCACTCTGCGTCTGCATGTGCTGCTACGTGTAGCGGTCCGATTGTGTGTACATGTGCGTTCAAGTGCACATCTGGGCCGTGTCTGTAGGCAAATGAGCACCTGCACGTGCGGTGTTTGTCAATGCATTCAACATAGAACCTGTACAAATGTATCAAGACCAGACCTATTGGCAAGGTTGGTTACTTTTTGACTTTCGTTCTTACTTTGCATATATTTATATATTCAGAGACATTACTAAAGTGATGTATTTTTATATAAAATAAAACCTCGCAGGACAATCCCAGTGTATTGCCGCTGTGATAAATATATAGCACCACTGCACTACCCTCTTCTAACCCTCTACCCCTCTACCCTCTTTTACCCCTCTTCTACCCTTCTACCCCTCTACCCCCTCTACCCTTATACCCCCACTCCCCTCTACTACCCCCTCTTCTACCCCTCTTCTACCCTCTACTACCCCTCTTCTACTCCTATTCTACCCCTCTACCCCCTACCCCCCCACCACCCCTCTACCCTTCTAACCCTCTACTACCCTCTACCCCCTCTTCTACCCCTCTACCCCTCTTCTACCCTTCTACCCCCTACCCCTCTACTACCCTCTACCACCCCACTACCCCCTCTACTACCCCCTACTCCTCTTCAACCCCTCTACCCCTCTTCTACCCCTCTTCTACCCCCTCTGCTACCCCTCTACCACCCCTCTACCACACCTCTACCCTTCTACGCTCTACTACCCCTCTACCCCTCTACTACCCCTCTACCCCTCTACTACCCCTCTACCCCTCTTCTACCCCCTACCCCTCTTCTAATCCTCTGCCCCTCTACTACCCCTCTACCTCTCCTTCTACCCCTCTTCTACCCCCTCTACCCCTCTTCTACACCTCCACCCCTCTTCTACCCCTCTACCCCTCTTCTACCCCTCTGCCTCTCTCTCTACCCCCTCTACCCCTCTTCTACCCCTTTACCCCTCTTCTACCCCTCTACCCCTCTTCCCTCTTCTACCCCCTACCCCCTTCTACCCCCTCTACTTCCCCTCTACTCCTCTACTACCCCTCTACTACCCCTCTACCCCTCTACTACCCCTCTTCTACCGCTCTACCCCTCTTCTACCCCTCTACCCATCTATCCCTCTTCTACCCCTCTACCCCTCTTCTACCCTTCTACCCCTCTTCTACCCCTCTACCCCTCTACCCCTCTTCTACCCTTCTACCCCTCTACTACCCCCTCTACTCCTCTTCTACCCCTCTACCCCGCTACCCCTCTACCCCTCTTCTACCCCTCTACCCCCTCTACTACCCCTCTTCTACCCCCCACCCCTCTTCTACCCCCTACCCCTCTTCTACACCTCTACCCCTCTTCTACCCCTCTACCCCTCTTCTACCCCTCTACCCCTCTTCTACCCCTTTACCCCTCTTCTACCCCTCTACCCCTCTTCCCCTCTTCTACCCCTCTACCCCCTTCTACCCCTCTACTTCCCCTCTACTCCTCTACTACCCCTCTACTACCCCTCTACCCCTCTACTACCTCCTCTTCTACCCCTCTACCCCTCTTCTACCCCCTACCCATCTATCCCTCTTCTACTCCTCTACCCTCTTCTACCCTTCTCTACCCCTCTTCTACCCCTCTACCCCTCTACCCTCTTCTACCCTTCTCCACCCCTCTACTACCCCTCTACTCCTCTTCTACCCCTCTACCCCGCCACCCCTCACCCCTCTTCTACCCCTCTACCCCTCTACTACCCCTCTTCTACCCCTCTACCCCTCTTCTACCCCTTTTCTACCCTTCTACCCCTCTACCCCTCTTCTACCCCTCTACCCCTCTTCTACCCCTCTTCTAACCCTCTACCTCTCTTCTACCCATCTACCCCTCTTCTACCCCTCTTCTACCCCTCTACCCCTCTACTACCCCTCTACTACCCCTCAACCCCTCTTCTACCCCTCTACACCTCTTCTACCCCTCTACCCCTCCACCACTCTACCCCTCTTCTAACCCTCTTCTACCCCTCTACCCCTCTTCTACCCCTCTACTACCCCTCTACCCCTCTACTACCCCTCTACCCCTCTTCTACCCCTCTTCTACCCCTCTACTACCCCTCTACCCCTCTTCTACCCCTCTACCCCTCTACTACCCCTCTACCCCTCTACTACCCCCTCTACTATCCCTCAACCCCTCTTCTACCCCTCTACCCCTCCACCCCTCTACCCCTCTTCTACCACTCTACTCCTCTTCTACCCCTCTTCTCACCCTCTTCTACCCCTCTTCTAACCCTCTTCTACCCCACTACCCCTCTTCTACCCCTCTACCCCTCTTCTACCCCTCTTTAAACCCTCTTCTACCCCTCTACCCCTCTACCCTCCACCCCTCTACCCCTCTTCTACCACTCTACCCCTCTTCTACCCCTCTTTAAACCCTCTTCTACCCCCTACCCCTCTTCTACCCCTCTACCCGTCTTCTACCCCTCTACCCCTCTTCTACCCCTCTACCCCTCTACTACCCCTCTACCCCTTCTACCCCTCTACTACCCCTCTACTACCCCTCTACCCCTCTACTACCCCTCTACCCCTCTACTACCCCTCTACTACCTCTCAACCCCTCTTCTACCCCTCTACCCCTCTTCTACCCCTCTACCCCTCTTCTACCCCTCTACCCCTCTTCTACCCCTCTTCTAACCCTCTTCTACCCCTCTTCTACCCCTCTTCTACCCCTCTTCTACCCCTCTACCCCTCTTCTACCCCTCTACCCCTCTTCTACCCCACTACCCCTCTACTACTCCTCTACTACCCCTCTACTACCCCTCTACCCCTCTACTACCCCTCTTCTACCCCTCTACTACCCCTCTACCCCTCTAACCCTCTTCTACCACTCTACCCCTCTTCTACCCCTCTTCTAACCCTCTTCTACCCCTCTTCTGCCCCTCTTCTACCCCTCTACCCCTCTTCTACCCCTCTTCTACCCCTCTTCTAACCCTCTTCTACCCCTCTTCTACCCCTCTTCTACCCCTCTACCCCTCCTTCTACCCCTCTACTACCCCTCTACCCCTCTACTACCCCTCTACCCCTCTTCTACCCCTCTACTACCCCTCTACCCCTCTACCCCTCTACTACCCATCTACCCCCTCTACTACCCCTCTACTACTCTACTACCCCTCTCCCCCTCTACTACCCCTCTACCCCTCTTCTACCCCTCTACCCCTCTTCTACCCCTCTACCCCTCTTCTACCCCTCTTCTACTCTTCTACCCCTCTTCTACCCCTCTTCTACCCTTCTACCCCTTTCTACCCCTCTACTACCTCTCTACCCCTCTACTACCCCTCTACCCCTCTTCTACCCCTCTACCCCTCTTCTACCCCTCTTCTATCCTTCTACCCCTCTTCTACCCCTCAACCCCTCTTCTACCCCTCAACCCCTCTACCCCTCTTCAACCCCTCTACCCCTCTTCAACCCCTCTACCCCTCTACTACCCATCTACCCCTCTTCTACCCCTCTACCCCTCTTCTACCCCTCTACCACCCCTCTACCCCTCTTCTACCACCCTTCTACCCCTCTTCTACCCCTCTACCACCCCTCTACCCCTCTTCTACCCCTCTTCTACCCCTCTACCCCTCTTCTACCCCTCTACCCCTCTTCTACCCCTCTATCCCTCTTCTATCCCTCTTCTACCCTGCGGTGGACTAAGTGGCAGCCGGAGCCTGATAGCACTGCTTGTCCTTTAAGAAAAAAAAAAGCATTGGCATAGCCAATAGGTCTCTCCTTTGGGACCTTATAAGTGTTTAGTTATGCAGCACAATATCCTTGGTACAACAACATCAACTGTTGCAAGGCTAAGCACTTATAAGGTCCCAAAAGCTAAACCTATTGGCTATGCCAATGCTTGTTTAGAGTGGGTGTGATAGTAGTATTTCCGCTGTTCTGTTTATTAATGCCCTCTTGCTGCAGCTGTGTTCCGGTAAGCAGTTTGGAATAGATTCTCTTTAAGAGGAAGAAAAGGAACTAGTGTTCCTGGAACCTTTAAGTACTGAGGCAGAAGGGGGCTAAAAACCCCAAAAAGAAATGACGAATTCAGAGTATAATGAATGCAGAGGCAAAGTGAATTACAGGAGGAGAAATTAGGGTTCCAGGGCATACGGGATCAGGAGCAGAGGCTATTCTAGGAAAGAGGAGGGGAGGTGGGGGGGGGGCGGTCCACAGCATATTTTATACAGAGACAGAGCTGGTCCAAAATTAGGCATACATGTTCTAAAACCCAATACCTGCAGACAGTGGAGTCTTTAGAAATGAATTTTAAGGTGGGCACACATTTGGTCAAAGTACCTAGCTCCCTATGAAGGCCATATATATTACACAGTGGCAGAATAGGTTTTCCATGGGAAGGTCATTTGTTGTTTAGCAAGTAACTCTGGAACGGTTTTATGGATCTGCATGTTTCCCCAAAAAAGTGTATCTACCCCAGTTCTATCTTGGAAAGGTTTGCAATGATACGTCAACTGGGGACCAAGGGAGGAAAAGGGGTGGGAGCAGGGCCGGACTGGGAACCAAAACCGGCCCTGGCAAAGTGCTCCGCTGGCCGCCCCGGGGGTTAGGGGTGCGGCCGAGTACTTTGCCAGGGCCGGTTTCGGCCGATTTTGTTACAGGGGCCGATATTGCAGCTATGCTGCAAAAACTGCCCTGTAACAAAAATGGCCCCCCAGGGGCCCAAAACCGGCCCCCGCCCTGGCGGCCCACCGGGGAAACGCCCGGTGCCCGCTACGGCCAGTCCGGCCCTGGGTGGGAGGTCCCAAATTCTTCCATGTTAATTCCCATAAGACATTTTGCTGTCCGATACAGTAAAATTAGTTGAACGGAATTGCACCAAATTTTTTAAAAAGTTAGAACTTTGTTATGTTATGTTATGTTATACGGAATTTATAAAGCGCACGTACACCAATTGGTTTCATGGCGCTAACATAAGGATCAACCGCGACCAGAAAGGATTTTAATCTAATCGTAGGCCTGTGCAAATAGCCATGTTTTGAGAGCTTTTCAGAAGCCCAGCAAGTCAGTGCATGACCGGATGTCCAAAGGGAAGGAGTTCCACAGTCTTGGGGCGAGAGAGGCAAATCTACTTCCTCCCACGCGTTACCGCTTAAAGGTGGGGGTGATCAAGAGTTCCAGGTTAGCTGAGCGTAAGTTGCGAGTGGGTGTATACCTTAAAATAAGGTCATCAATAAATTTAGGGCTGCGCCCATGCAAGGATTTAAAAATCAGGCATCCTGTTTTAAAAGCACAGCGCTGAGGAATAGGGAGCCAATGAAGTTTCCGAAGGAGAGGGGAAGCAGGTTGCCATCTAGGTTGCTGGTGTATCAGCCTGGCTGCTTGATTCTGGACAATCTGCAGCCGTTTGGACAGAAAAAGAGGCATACCTAAATAAACTGAATTAGCATAGTCCAGGTGTGACAGAACCATGGCTATCACAACCTGTACCAGGGCTCCTTGGGTTAGTAAGCGACTGATCTTCCTGATCTTTCGTAACTGAAAGAAACAGGTTGAAATCACTTAGCCAACTTGTGTACTCAATGATAATTCGTTGTTTAAGGTAACACCGAGTGTTTTAGCAGCTGGAGAGGGAGTAGGCCGGATCCAAGTTCCGTAGGCCAATAGTGGGGGCCCCAGAACAGCTGACAAACCCCCTGTCAGAACTAACTCCGTCTTCCCCGGGTTAAGCTTTAGGTGGTTGTGATCCATCCAATGACGGATGTACAACATGGTCGCTTGGAACTCACTAACTGATTCAGCTGAATTATCGATGGTGAATATCAATTGAAGGTCATCGGCGTAGTTAAATGTAGTCACGTTCCTTTCCATCAGTGAATGGATCAGGGGGCGAAGGTAAAGGTTGAACAGGTGGGGAGATAAGGACGATCCTTGCGGTACCCCACAGGTTGTGCTACGCCTCGGTGCCGTAAACTGAGATGTACGGACTGCCTGGGAGCGATCTTCTAAAAACGAGGTAATCCAGCCCAAAGCTGTGCCCTGGATGCCAGCCAGCCTGACACGGTCTGCCAGTAACTTGTGTGTCAAATGCGGCTGAGAGATCTAACAGCACCAGGGCCTGGGGGGAACCTTTATCAACTTTGTCCCGTAGCCTGTCCAGGACCGCTAATATCACTGTTTCTGTCGAGTGTGCAGGTCGAAAACCTGCTTGATGGGAATCTAAGTAATTGGACTGCTCCAAGAAATCCGACAGACATCTCGCCACATGTGCCTCCAATACTTTGGCCAGGTAAGGGAGCAGAGAGATGGGCCGATAATTCGACAGGCATATATATCCGGTCCCCGTCTAATGCTCCTCCCCCTCCAATGTGATAGGCTGGATCGGAGGGGTGTATCGGAAGCCGCTGGGGAGCTACTGCCGCCTGACTGAGTGACGCACAAGAGGTATTTAAAAACGATTTCAGTGCAAATTAAGCAAATTTAAATTCAAACACAGTTTAAAATTCTTAAAATACTAAAACTTTACGCAGCAAGCGTGTTTTTTGTGATGTGGTGTAAATCTGTTCAGCCGTTTTAGAATAATTTACATTTGAATAGATGCCTGGGTTGGGTTTGAAGGGGTTAAAAAGTTAGGTATATATGGATGGTTGATATTGCGGGAGTCCCATGGGAGTCCTGCAGCACCGTAAAAACTGGGCTCTCTAGTTTGCCAAAGCAGCTTTTTCACCCATTAGCCAATTTGTTCTGAGCGATCTGATTGGCTGGCTGCTACCCACAGGAAAATGTTGCAGCTGTCATTATAGTTCTTGGGTCCTCACTCCCCATGACCTGGAAAGGTGAAAAAATAGGATATGAGGAGGCAGGGTAAGGATACCCTAACCTCCAGCCAATTGTGGGGGAAACCCAGACGGTTTTATCGTGTTGGGGTACCATGGTACTCCCAAAGGACACAGCATGCCAACCCGTGAAGTATCACGACACTACCACAGGAGCTGCAGCTAAATCTTCACACCCATAGCACCACAGTATTGTGCAAGCTTCACCGAGGAAGCTTGCATGGTATCATGGTACCATGGAAATGACGCTTGAGCGGTGGGTACCACAGAAGTACTGCAGTACCCCAAAAATATTTTCAAAAAGGCCGTGCACGGTATGGGGTTGACTGCTGGTGGTGGAGTTGGCTGCACAGCCAGACCCCTTGGTCAACCGCCCACTGCGAATAGCCAATGGCGGTTTGCAGCGGGTCAATTAACTCAGTATGATCATAAACTCCAAAAAGCAATGAAAAACAAAGGTTACATTGACGTATAGGATGAATGTTAATAAGACCTTCCCTTATGTTAAATAAAGCAGAGGAATTCACGGAAAAATCTAGATGGTGAAAGTGACATTATAGTTATTCAAAGTTGTTAAGGTGCCCTTAGACACCTACGGTATTTTAAAAGCGTATCATTCACTAGTCTCTCCAAATGCTGGTAATTTCAGGCTGAGTCCAATACAGAAGAGGGTTACAATCAGGGGCATGGTGAACCCCCTGCTTTAACAGCTACAGCAGGGGTGGAGTTCTTTATGGGCCCTTCTTTCTGAAACTCAGACAAAAGCTCATCATTAACCCTAATATAAGATGGGTTGATGGAAAAGGGAAAGAAGGATTAAAAGTTAAAAGGAAGGATGGGTGAAAGTGAGTATTGGTGACAGGATGTGTTGGTGGGTGAAAGGGTAGGTGGGTGAAAGAATGCATGGGTGGGTGTAAGGATGGGTGAAAGGGTAGAGGGTGGAAGGATGTGTGGGTTGAAAGGGTGGGTGAATGAGTGGGTTGGGTGAAGTGATGCGGTGGGTGGGTATAAGGATTGGTGAAAGGATGCATGGGTGAGTGAAAGGGTGGATGGGTGAAATGATGTGTGGGATGGTAAAAGGATGTGGGTAAAAGGATGGTTGGTGGGTGAAAGGATGGGTCAGTGGGTGAAAGAATGCGGGAATGGGCGAAAGGGTGGTTGAGTGAATACATGTGTGGGTAGGTGAAAAGATGAGTGAAAGGGTGGATGGCCGGGTGTTAGGATGGGTGAAAGGATGTGTGGGTGGTGACGGGATGGGTGAAAAGGTGGATGGGTGAAAGGATGTGTGGGTGGGTGGAAGGGTAGATGGGTGAAAGGATGGATGGATGTGTGAAAGGATGCATGGGTGGTTGAAAGGATGCATAGGTGGATGTAAGGATGTGTGGGTGGTTAAAGGGAGGGTTGACTGCCTTAATGGGTCAAACAATGTTCTGCAAGGGAAGGTGAAATGATGGTTGACTGGATGGGTGAAATAATGTGTTGGTGGGTGAAAGGATGTGTGGCTGAGTGAAAGGGTTTGAAAGGATGGGATAGGTTGGTTGGTGGGTGGGTGAAGGGATGGGTAAGTGGGTGAAAGGATGGGTGAAGAGATGAGTGGGTGGACGGGTGAAAGAATGAGTGGGTGGGTGATGGAACAGGTGGGTGAAGGGATGGGTGGGTGAAAGGATGGGTGAAAGTGTTGATGGGTGACAGGATGTATTGGTGGGTGAAGGAATGCATGGGTGGGTTAAAGGGTGGATGGCTGGAAGGATGTGTGAGTTGAAAGGATGGGTGAAGGGTGATGGGTGAATGGGTGGTTGGGTGAAGGGATGCATGGGTGGGTGAAAGGATGAGTGCAAATGTGCATGGGTGAGTGAAAGGGTGAATGGGTGAAGGGATGCATGGGTGGGTGAAAGGGTGGATGGATAAAAGGATGCATGGGTGTGAGAAAGGAAGCATGGGTGGGTGAAAGGATGGATTAATGGGATGGGTGAAAGGATGGGTAAAAGGGCGGATGAATGAAAGAATGTATGGGTCGATGAAAGACTGGGTGAAAGGGTGGATGGCTGAAAGGATGGGAGCGTGTTAGGACTGGTGAAAGGATGCGTGGGTGGTGACAGGATGGGTGAAAAGATGTGAGGGTGGTTGTACGGATGGGTGGATGGGTGAAAGGATGAGTGAATGGGTAAAATTATGCATGGGTGGGTGAAAGGATGCATGTGTGGTAAAAGGGATAGGTGACTGCTTCAATGGATGAAACAATGAAGGGGCGGGTGTAGGGTGACCAACTGGCATGGGTGTAAATTCAGGATGGTGAGTGTAAAAATTCAGGACAAAGGGTCAAAATTCAGGACAAAAATTCAGGACAGGAGGTCAAAATTCAGGACAAAAGGTACGTTTTACAGACACATCAGAAGAGGTCGCGCAATAGTATATAATTAGTAAATAGACAACCACTTAAGTACAAGTTAAAAGAAGTTTATATTAGATTGAGACAATTGTGCACTTCATGGTTTTTTAGTATGCGCACAGCTTTGAGCAAATGTGCAGGTCTTTTTGTGGTAACAAAACCGCCCCCCCCCCCCACCTTTCCAGCCACCCACGGAAACGCCCGATGCCCGGTCTGGCCAGTCCGGCCTTGCTACCACCCTCCAATGGAGACCCTCCTCTTCACATAGACCCTCTCTCATGTGTATTTAATTTCTTTTATAGTGCTACTCATCCCAAGTAAGGACAGGGTGTCGGAGTGCGTTACATCACACACATATTATATAGAGACAATGACTCATATAAATGTGAAAGTCAATCTATAGGAAATGTACTTAAGATAATGGGGTTTACAAGTTGTAATCATTCTTTCATCCATCATTCAGTCTTTCACCATTCATTCTGTCCTTCCACATGTGTGCCCATCCATATCAATATTCAACCATTTGCAAATCTATCCATCATCTATCCTTCCATCCATCCATCTTTCCACTCATCCATCCCTCCATCCACCATTTCACTCATCCATCCCTCCATTCATCCTTTCACCTTATCCATCCGTACACTCATCCATCCACTCTTCCACTCGTCCATCCATTCACTTATTCATCCAGCCATCTACCCTTTTACCCATCCAGCCATCCTTTCACTTACTTATTTATCCACCCAGTCACTCATCCTTCCACCCATTCACCCTTTCAGTCATCCATCCTCCCTTTCTCTCTCCATCCCCCTTTCATTCAGCCATCCTTCCTTCTATCCACCCATCCATCTACTCATCCATCCATTGACCCTATCACTCATCCATCCTTTCACTCATCCATCCATCCTTTCACTCATCCATTCACCCTTTCTCTCCTTCACTCATCCAGCCATCCTTTCTCTCATCCATCCACCCTTTCACTCCTTCACTCATCCATCCATCCTTTTTCTCGTCCATCCACCCTTTCACTCCTTCACTCATCTATCCACCCTTCTGTCCATCCACCCTCTCTTTCACTCACTCATCCAGCCTTACATCCACCCTTTCACTCATCCATCCATTCACCCTTCCACTTATCAATTCATCAATCCATCCATCAGTTCACTCATCCATCCACCCATTCACTCGCCTGTCATCCACCCTTTCACTCATCCATCCATCCTTTCACTCATGCATCCATCCTTTTACCCGTCCATCTACCCTTCCACCCATACATCCATCTATTTACCTTTTCTCTCATCCATCCTTCCACTCACTCACTCATCCGTCCATCCTTCCTCTCATTATTCATCCATTCACCCTTTCATTCATCCATTCACCCTTTCACTAATCCATCCAGCCATCCACCCATCCCTTCACTTACACACCTTTTCACATTAATTATGAGCTGAGCCTTTGTCTACTGAGTTGCAGACAGAAGAGGCCCATCAATTACTTCACCCCTGCTGTAGTTCCTAAAGCAAGGGGTGGGGGGGGGGGGGGGCTCACTATGCCCCTGTATATAGGCAATCCGAAAAAGTGGAAGTCATGAGTCATGCATGATGCACAGTGCCACTGTGACATGGTGTTGTTTCCAGGGCTTTAAGTGGGATGAAAAAACTGGGGGGTCTCTCCAAAGGGGGTGTTCGATGTAATTAAGGGCATGGCTTAAAACACCTAAGCTAAAAATCAGTGCTTTGCATAGTGTGCCGCCCGACTGGAAATTTGCTGCTTTTGTCATTGCATCCAGATATATAACACAACAAGTAGTGTTACACCTACAAGCCAGAACTATTGGCTTTGTCAATGGTTGCTAGTTGCATAAAATAAAAAAGCAGCAACCATGGCTTTGTTGAATATAACATTGAAAATGCGTCAGTTTTAAAATGATGAGAAAGTGAAAGACCCATAACCCTTTTTTTTTTTAAACTTGTTTGACCACCTTTTCATGAACTGGATTCTCACCTAGCAGCATGGCGTTTTTGTTCATTTCTTCCACCTGACTGAATGTCCTGCCCTAGACCGAGGCAGGAGGAGGCCCACCACATGCAGTAAGAGCACAGACTGGCCCATTGTCATTCTGTATGTGGCAATCAGCTGCAGACAGAATGACAATGGGCGGTGTGGGGCTGCTCTTGTGCTCAGAGGAGTGCGAGGTGGCCCCATCAGGGAGCTGAGGCTTCTGGCAGGGGAACAGTGATGTTCCCCAATGCCCAAAATTATGGACAAAAGGCGTCCGTAAAAGGGATCGTTACGGACAACAGACGTGAGATCCAAATTACGGACGGTCCGTGAAATTTACGGACGGTTGGTCACCCTACCCGCGGCGGGTGATATGATGGGTGAATGGATGGGTGAAAGAATGTGTGGCTGGGTGGAAGGATGGGTTAAAAGGTGGATGGGTAAAAATGTGGATGGGTGAAAAGGTGTGCAGGTGGATGAACAGATGGGTGGAAGGGTGAAAGGATGGGTGAATGGGTGAAATTGTACATGATTGGGTGAAAGGATGGATGTGTGGTAAAAGGGATGGGTGACTGCTTCAATGGATGAAACAATGAAGGGGAGGGTGGTATGATGGGTGAATGGATGGGTGAAAGGATGTGTGGCTGGGTGGAAGGATGGGTTAAAAGGTAGTTGGGTGAAAGGATGTGTGGGTGGGTGAAAGTATATGTGGATGAACAAGTGAAATGATGCGTGGGTGGGTGAATGGGTAAAAGGGTGGATGGGGTGATGGATTGATGGCGAAAGACTGAATAACGTATGAAAGAATGTACACATAACAGAATGTAAAGAACAAGTGGTGGATATCAGTGAGTCGACGGAAGGGTTAAAGGATGCATGGATAGATGCTTGGATGGAAGCGAGGCAATGGAATTCTTCAGGGGAGGTTCTTGGCTCACTTCCTTTGATTGCTTGGGTCCATCAGAGCTTAGCTCACAGTCGAGGAATTTAAATGTTCTTGCTGCTCCCTCGGTTATAATTTTCGATACTCCTCGGGAAAAGCAACTTCCTGTTCCCTCCTGCAGCAGCAATCAGGCTGTTTACTTTGGAGGAGGTAAGCATACAGCACAGAGCGGCTTTTCTGTGCACCTCCTCTTCCCATTCCGCGGCACGAGCCAGGCACATCACGTGAGCGTCACCCCTGCATCACGTGGATGATCGAATCATGTTCCTCCTGAGATTCGAAAGTGAGAAAAACAGATTGCATCACATATTTTCAGACACCTCAGCAGACTTCATGAGACCACAAAAACTAAATTTCAAAAAAATGTCACGTGGCTGAAACTATTGCAGAAAAAAAGTGTGTCTTTTCTGCTTCAGATGAGGACATTCTGCTGTGTCGGACGCAGACAGAATGCAAGGCAGACCGACCTTGTTTGCGCCCAACATGCCTCATGGGTTCAATAAGGTTAAGGTCTTATGAAGCTGTTTATACACCAGTTTAATTCACTTCATTGAAAGGAGGCTCCAGAGGTACACGTACTTACCGAGAATTTGTCAGGCTTGACGCATCACAGGCACAGCAGTGCCTTTAGAAAGGCTGAGCGAGCTGGGTAAAGTCAGACAACGCCTATTGATAAAGTCCCCAATTTTTCAACACACACTTTGTCTGTCCCTGGAACTTGACCACTATATATTTGTAGAACTGTAGTCAAACTGTAAGCATTTGAGACTTTGAAAAATAAGGGGGCATGGTAAGCATGGTAAGCAAATTCCAGAGTGTGTGGTCTGGGCTGGAGAAACAGGGCACACACCAACACACACAGACAATTCACTAACTCCGACGATGATTCATGGCCTTGTGTTTAAGGCCTTGTATGGAGAGTAGGGTACTATATGTAATGATGCCCCCTATACACAAACAGTTTCTTAGATATGGCATCGTGGGTTTCTGACATCTGATGAGGATTACCGTCTAGTAATGCAAAATTATGTGAACCCCTACCATTCAAAATATATCGAGGGCTCCTAAAATTCCACTCAGACATGCCATCTTAAAATATAAACATGTCTTTAACCTTGTAGGGGCCACAGTTGCTCAAATTATGTTCCGAAAGGAGAAGGGTGCTATGTACAGGTTGTTTGGAGACTAACATAGTTGCTAACTTCTTGCTCGCTTTGGGAGCATTGCATGCATGTTTGGCAGGTAGCCTCCGCATGATTGTGAACGTCAGCGTTGGGGATATTGCGACACATGTTGCATGATTACTTGAGAGCCAGCTACCCTATTCTTTTGTTCATAGCTGGTGTGAATATATGGGCTTTTGAGTTGAGTCCAAGGTTCATTTTATCTAATTTTCATAATTTTTAAATCAGATTCCACACTCTATTTAAAAAGGTCCGATTTAGCAATTGGTGTTTCTCTTTTCTCAGTGCAAAACATGTGCTACACAAAGTGGTATGCTGTGCGAAAGGAAACATTCAACATGTAATGTGCCGCGAGTTGTAATTATCAATATGATTTGCAATGCAGACATTGTGAGTCCTTGAGTCACAAACCTTCATGGTTAGAAAGGAGTTCCACATTTACAAGTAATTGCCAAGGGCATATATCCATACTTGATGACCTCTATTGTAGTCGTAAAGGATTACATGGTACAGATTTACAAAGGGCAGTCATTAACCATTTGCAAAATACAAGTTACTCAGCCTGAGTATCATCATGCTATTTACAAAGCTGCATAGACCTCAGACAGCCTCGCTGCAGGACCCAAGTCACCCAAGGATAAATATAAACGAAACCTTCATTTGAGTTGTGAAAATAGTGGTGGTGATAATTATTAACTTTGAATTCACTACGTAATTTGACCCAAAAAGATCAAATCTGCAATTAGAAAATTAGATTTTACTTAGCTGCAAGATATTGAACATTGTGCACTTGGCCCAGCTTTAGGGAAACATTGCAGCATTCACACCTTGCCTTTACTCCTTTAACCACTTACCTGTCATTTGCTAGCCCATAGCTTTGAAGGTGTTGGCTGGCAGATGACAAGGGGAGTGGTTCAACTGGACTTGCTTCCCTGCCATGTGTAAGTAAATGGCTGTGCTCTCTTCAAAAAAGGACCATCCAACATTCTGTTTCTTCTGCTCTATGAGACATTGTTAGAAAGTGCCTAAGGTGATAGAATGCTGTTGAAGCGGACTAGACTGAAATGGCTAGTGGTGGATGGGGTTTATAGACAGGAAGGAGCTCTTTAGCCATAATGCTGCCCTCATGAACATTGCCAGCAAAGGTTTCAGCGAGACTATGAGTGCTCTAGAAGAAAAAGCCACCCACTTGTTATCCTAGTTCTCCATCTTGGGAATCTTTATTGAAATCATAAACATAAAATTACCTGACAGCTGTCATGGCTTATTATAAAAACCTTCTCAGACATCCATCTTCACTGTCTCACCAACCAAGGACATTTTGGAGGCTATTAAAAGGGGATTCTCCTGGGAAGGAGACCTTCTCTTTGGAATCTCAATATTGTCCTCTCAAAATTGATGAATTGATGAATCCCTCCTCTGAAGCCCATGCATAAATCTTGACATCAGCTTCTTTCATGGAAAGCTACTTCATCTGTGGCTATAACGTCTGACTTGAGAGTGAAACATATTCAAGCATTACTTCTCCAGGACCCTACACCCTGCTCCAGAAAAATGGCATAGTGCCATTGTCATTTATCCAAAAGGTGGGTACAACTAGGTGAATGAATGGACATCAAAGGGGGTCACAGGGGTTGCATCGATATCTCCTGGTTTGCCCCGTGGCCCTTTGGCACTGCCTTTACATCCCTGGCTTCATCTGAAGTCAAAGTGGACTGAGCAGATGCAGGCCCAACGGAAGCCAAGGACCAGTTCACAGGGTTGTAAATATCTGCTGTGGACGAGTTGTGCCAGGTGTGGAGAACCTTACACTAATGCTCTTAGGAAAAACTACCTAAACTGCTTCAGAAACTACTTGGGAAGTCCATTTGGCCAGAAAACGTTTGTTCTGTGGGACACACAGAAGTGGTAACTGAAGGCTTGCACTGTCACTGTAGAGAAAGAGAAAGAGAGAGAGAGAGAGAGAGAGAGAGACGGAATAGTGTATATTGGTACCAGTTTTCTACCTGCTCTGAGTGTACGAAGAACTGTTACACTGTTACACTGTTGGTTCCAATACTGTATGTAATCTACTTATGTATGTGAAGCATGAAGAAACTTTGGCCTTATCAAAAGTTACATTGAAAGACCAGCGTTTTGGGACGGAGTACAGAAAATAAAAGTATACCCTATTGTGAGGTAATTAGAACAGGTTGTTATTGCCACAAACATTGTTGCTGTAAGCACAATAAACTCCTTTTAAATAATAACATGTTTTCATATCTTTTTTAAGGGAAGAATTATATGAACTAACAGTGTCTGGATCCCAGTGGCCCTCTTCATCCTTTATTGTAAGTAGGAGATATCACTGCTTGCTTTTTCACAGACCTTTTTGTATATTCTTCACTGAATTGCTTCATTTTGCTATATCAAGTTGCCTGACTATATTACATGAATAGGTGATAATCAGCTTTTAGAACAGCTTTTAGAACATTGCCTTAAACGTCTGATCTACAAGGTGGAGGACATTTTGCAAATGCTCCACGATCATATCTGCTAGTATTAAAGTTATAAGCCCAAATGTTACCGAAATGGCTCTACAGGTCGAGATACACTCAGCCATCCAGTTTACATAATAGCACCGCACAGGATGTCAAGAAAGTCTCCCTTTTATTCTGCCAACACTCAGATGAGAACTGTCATAATTGGTTTTAGTTGCCTTCTTGAAAAAAACATGATTTTTTTTTTTTTAGAGTAAAGCTTTGTCGATGTATCTCTACTTTTTCATACATATATGGATGCATGTATGCTGAGTGAAATATGCCCTACATTTTGATGACAGACACCCTTATTTGGGGTTATTACTGCAGGAATAGCAGCGCTTTGAAAACCCACAATCCACTGGAATTATGTCCTACCCATAATATACCACTCATAAACTACAGAAAAAAAACATTATTCTTGTGGAATACTTTTCTCAAGCGTCTGCCTTTTCTGCCCACTTACAATGTTTATAAAGAATTAGCGATGGCTTATATTTCAGACTTGATTCAACTTCGACCTTTAATTATGTGGCTATCTGTTTGGCTTATAAATGAGCTTTCATTGAATAGATCTTTCATTAAAGATTGTTTAAGTCTGGATTATTCCCTCAAAATCCCATGGCTCAACTATGTCAAGGGCAGTTTCCACAAATTAGTTTAACCAGACCTGTTCCACAACCCTGATTCTATTAAGAAGGACATACTTTGGACTAAGAAAACCCTTTTGTCTTTGAGGAGAGAGGAAAGGGAATCTAGTGCCTTGCCCATGACTTCAGTCAGATCTTACGTCTTGATGCAAACTACTCTCTCTATGGAACCGCATTTTTTTTTTTTAATAGATGTCAATTGCCCATTGTTTTTTACTGCTTTAGATTTAGTCGAACACACCACCTACTACGAGTCACAAAGGGTTGGGTCAGTGAGAGAGGTAGTAGTCCATGTCTATGTGATGGTACATTTGTCCAAGCCACTATGCACTTTTGTATATGCTCTTTTTACTCTCGGTTACATAAAAGGTTTTTCAAGCCAAGTTAGGCCCGCTCTTTTGCATGTACAGATGTTGCCGAATGCTAGAACCTGTTATCATGTTGCCTGTTTTTTAAATAGTGCGGTTAGAATGAGGAATACAATGATTACAGAATGACATTAGGCCGCATGTTGCTATCAATTTGTTTTGCTGTCTGGGTCACTTAGGGGCTTATTTTGATGTCGGGCGAAATGGGAACGACCGACCTCTGGCTGGCGGTCCCGACCGCTTAATCACATTGTGACCGCACATGGTGCGGTCGCATACTCCCATTCCTCTATGGGAGCTCGTGTTACCGCCTTAAACTGGATGTAACACAAGGTCCCATAGAGGAATGGGAGTCTGTGTTCATCCCTGCACCCCGTGGTGCAC
This sequence comes from Calotriton arnoldi, assembly GCA_963921515.1. Classification (NCBI taxonomy): domain Eukaryota; kingdom Metazoa; phylum Chordata; class Amphibia; order Caudata; family Salamandridae; genus Calotriton; species Calotriton arnoldi. Next base: position 295,843 of record CAWUFW010005190.1, read on the forward strand.
GGATGGCACCCCTCGGCTCCCAACCGGAGGCCAAAAACATAAGGCGGCCTGCTAGGGGCCCCCAAACACTCTTTCCGACAGGATTTCCATGTCGGAAAGGCCAGCTTGGAAACCCTGCAGGAAACCGTGCATCATAATCCAGAAGGCGGAAAAACCTTCCATTTGGATTACGGGCCGGTCTCTGATGGAAGCCAGCCGGAATGACCGGCCGGTTTCAATTCCGACTGGCTGTATTGTAATCAGCCGGTCGGAATTGAAACAGACGATCTCGGTTGTAGGGCCTCTGACCTAAGGTCAGAGGCCTTACGAACAAGATCGTAATCGGGCCCTTAGTATTATGTTTTATTCTGTGTTTTTTATCAATGAATTTGTGTTTTAATGATGCTGTACTGTCCTATTGTCTTTTATGGTTTACTTGTTTTAACCCCTTCCGTGCTCATGACGAGCTCAGCTCGTCATGCTGCGCGGTAGCGCTGTGCGCGTGACGAGCTGAGCTCATCACGACCCCACCCGCGATCGGAATGTCCAGCACACGAGCGGAATTCCGATCGCGGTCAAGGGGTTAAAACAAATAAAGTACATTTGATTGCTTGATTGTCTGAATGGCAACCAATGGGAAGGCTTGATAATATTTTCCTCCCGCTGCTAAACTACTAAATTCATTTAGAAGTCAGCTGGTGGACCACCATATTACTGATTGGAAGATGGTCCACCTCCGCTATATTTGGGTTTTTCACCAAAAGTGCTTCAATGACATGGCAGGTGCATATTTAACGAAACCCCAGTATGGGGTTTGTTTCTGAAAATCAAAAACATAATGTCTATGACTCAGAGATTTTTCTCCCAGTGAATGGGAGTCATTTTTTGCTTTTATTCTTTTCACATCCGCGATGTTATGAATGGCAGTGGTGATCAGGAAAAATCAACATTGAAGAACTGGTGTTAAATAGGGCAGGCCAAGCGATGCCACAGACATAGAGATTCTGTGGCAGCTGGCCTTCAGGCAGGCTGTTTCCACACATGTAGGCTGTATCTCTAAATGAGCTAGGGAAATCAAGAGGATGGGGTATAAATTACCTCCTATGCTATCTTTTTGTATCTCAATTCTTTATTTAATTTTTTGAAAATTACACAAACAATGATCAATAATTATTTATCTTCATATAAACAGACAACCCAAGGATACCTTATGGGATATGAGTTACTGTTCATTCCTGCAGTGCTATGATATGAACTACTGCTGTTCCCATTTGGCACAATTTTTTTGTTTACCTTAGTTGTCTGAACAAAGCTTTAGAAAGCCCTGTGAATTTATGCACATTCACAAACTAACATGTTTAGGGGAATTCACCAACTCCTCTCCAATCTCTTTCCACACTACAATAGGTTATAAATGTACTCCCGACAAGGGCAGAAGTTAAATATTTTCCAGGGAAGGAAAAGGGCATATAGAAGGTGAATCTGCACTCACATAGTAGATGATTTTGTAACCAAAGGTTTGCTAGGAGTGCAGTTTCCAAGACCTAATTCTGTAAACTCCTGTGAATTCCTTAAAGGCATACATTTGCATCAATGCAAGGACATATGCTCATTGGTGCATTTTTGTGTCTTTCTTTAAGAATCAGGGCCTTCATTTATTTGTATGTTGCCCATGACGATGCCCATAATGGTTTACTAAATGATGCCTCAGAGAAATGGTATTTAAAGTTGCACAATAGTTTAGAAAAACACCCTTTCAAGCTGCAAATTACATTGTGTGCATTATATTTTGAAAGCAAACAATCAGCAATTTTACATTCATGCTTTTGCATTTTGTGCATTTAATCAGGGAGCATTCAGAGAGTATTACAAATAGCCAGAGGTTGTTACATTTTGCAATCCTTTGTACATGTTTTTTTTTATAAAGAAACCACTGTCAATGCAAGCTGAGGTCACAGCTCATTCAATATCCTCAGTGTTTGCCCTATTAGTAAAGCCTTCAGATGGATGAATCATATATACAGGTTTGAACAACTTATACATATGGGTGCACATTTTACCTTAGTGGAAAACAATCCTTTTTCTCCGATCCATACAGTGTTACCGTAAACTGACAGCCTTTGGGCTGCTAGGTGTTGGGCCCAATCGTTTAGTGGACAAAATAAACATGAAACCTTGACCTTGACTCTGGGCATCGAGCCTCCTAATTGCAATATGAACTCAACTGTAAAAACCCTTCTGTGAGTTGGAAAGGAGTTTCAGAGTCACGAAAGGTGTTTGGTATCTGGTAAAAAAACATTTTGCAGTTGCAAATCCTGTCATTTTGTGACTCACATAGTTTAAAACCACAAAGGGCCTTTGTACATCAGGCCATTGCTATCGCATCTTAGTCAGTGCCTGCATAATTGCTGCTCGAGCAATCTAGCCTCTATAGCATTTTGGGTTTTATCAAAGACTGCCCTCTCTTCTCTGAAGGTGTGCCCCCGAATATCATATCAGCAATATCGATGGGGCAGTATATTAAGGACAGAATATCGAAAATAAAATATCAACAGTTAAGTAAGTCTAGATTTTCTATACGTAGCTCCACATATATGTACCTAGGTGGTACATATATCTTCAAGGTGCATAGAGATGGAGTTAGGAATAGTAAATCTATCACTTCTCTATATGTGCTTACTTTTTTATATTTTGTCCATCAATATTCTATCCTCGATATTAGTATGCCACGAAAATGTCGGCTTTGATATTCAGTAGCCCAATCACTCATGTGGAGAAGAATCTAACCACAGACCAGGGACATAATGAGGTGATGTCACATTGTGACTTTGCAGTCCTAGGCACAATGTCAAAGTCTCTTTGCTGTCCTATGCAAAGAAGGTAGCATAGGTTTAAGGCTTGGTGGAACAGATTCCCCGACAGGAAATGATTTATACAAAAGGTAAGCAAATATTCAAATTGGAACAATGCTGAAATTTGAAGCCACGATTGTATTATCCTAGCTGTAGGAATTATGAGAGCAGCAGAGATGTTTTTGAACGCTGAAATAAACCATAGGTTTAATTACTATTTGTTGTTGGATAGGATAAGCCTACAGAATTTTCTCTGATTGATTCATTCGGTGTTGCCTACAGCAACTAACTGGTTATTAGTGGATCTTAGGGAAGTCCTGAAACTTACATTTTTTCACTACATCCAATTTTGGGGTTTTGTTTGCAAGCTAAACCTCTAATCCTCAGCAGATATAGAGAGCCATAAAGATAAAACAATCCTGTTGAGACTCTGTTTCAGATGCACTTAAAACATGGACATCAATTCAACAGAATGCAAGAGTTGGTAGAAGTTACATCACGCACCACCTTAGCTCCTAAACTGCTTCCCATGTGCTTTAGGGGACAAGGGACAGGGTCTGAACATCAGAAAATAAACAAGTCTCTAAGAGTTGTATATCTCTTCCTGATGCGGCCAACATGACTTCGGGGACCAGAGGTAGCAAGGTCAAAGTTAGGAGTACCAAAGAGCAGAGGTAGCACCTCCTACCCTTGGTTATCCCCAATTCACAGCAGGGACTTGACAGTCAAGATATAGAAATTACATAACTCAGAAATGTACACTAGGAAAAATTGAAAAATAATTTGACATTGTACTAGGTAGCATGTCGGGAGGATATCAGCAACTGTTATCTGTGGTGATTCAGTGTCAAAATGCTTGGCTCACTTACCATCTCTACAAGGTACGGCCAATCAGGAGCTGGTGCTTAGCCAATAAGTGAATGTATCACATACATACTGCCATGTCAGAGAATACAAGAGGGGGCAGATGGTGGGAATTGTGGAAGATGTATTTTAAAATGATGGAGATTGAAACCTGCCAACTACATAACATCCCAAGACAAATTTAAAGTTGGCAAAACATCACATATCCATTAAATCAGCATGAAGAATTTGTAACAAGTTCAGAGGCTGTTTCAACCCAAACACATGCTACCAGCACATGGTCCAAAGAATGCCATTTTCAGTAAACTTTGTAATTATATATCTCTCTGCGGTAACTGCTGCCTGAAAGAGGGAAGGGTAGTTCTTACTTTAAAGTTCCTGCTATCTCCAATTTCCTTATAGGACTGAAAAGAAGATGCCTACAAAGGATGCACTTAACGCACATGTAGAAGCTGCACATTGTTATTGCGAAGCTTCGTGTGGGTTTTTTTTCGTTTCCTATGCACAAGTGCTGAAAATTTCCCTGTAGATAATTCTTGTGTCGGATATTTTAGTACAATCCATATCCTGTCATTTGATAAACTGTTTACTGTCTGTCAATGACACAATGAGTTTCTTAAAACCCATCTATCATTTCTGCAAAAGGTTGTTTCTAATATCAATCCATTAGGCTATAGATTTGACTATTTTTCCAAAATTGTCCCTTCCTATTCAGAAGACATTGTAGTACAAGGCTATCAAAAAGATTAGTTAATGCTTTGTGGTTAAGAGTTACAATGTGAAACAAAATTGGCAATGCCAATAGGTCTGGCTTTAAAGGAATGTTGTATGGGATTGTTGGACTTGACCCTTTTTGCAGGGTCATCCCTGAACTTTTTGCCTTCCTCCTAGCCTTTTTTCTGACATGGTGTTGGTGGTTCTAGGACTCTGGGCACTTTAGCACTGCTGTCCAGTGTAAAGTGCGTGTGCTCTCTGTGGTAAACATGGTAAGATTGGTCTACACCTGTTTGGCGTATTTAATTTACTTGTCAGTCCCTTGTAAAGTGGTATCTCGGATACCCAGGGCCAGGAAATTAAATGCTACTGGTGGGCTTGCAGCGCTGATTGCGCCACCCACCAAAGTAGCATTTCAAACCTGTCTCAGGCCTCTGCCATAGCAGGGCATGTGCGCACAGTGTTACTGCCGCTGTGACGTGACACCTAAAGTGTGTGCCACGTCTGTGACCCCCCTTTTAGTGCATGTCAGTCACCCCTAAGGTAGGCCCTAGCTAGCCCTATGGGCAGGGTGCATTGTAGGTAAAAGGTAGGACATGTACCTTAAGTGCATGACATGTCCTGTTAGTGACAAACAGCCATTTTGGTTTCTCACTGCTGTGAGGCTGAACTCTCATAGGAATGCATTGGGGATTCCCTGATAAGTGTTTCAGTGGTAATTCCTAATATGAAAGGAGCAGCGTGGTCAGTTTGGTATGTTTGGAATAGTAATAATAAATGCTACGCAATGGTGTGCGCAGATTTATTATCACTATTTTAGAAATGCCACTTTTAGAAGTTGGCATTTCTGTGTGCTATGTGTCTGCCTGCCTGATGTGTATTGCATGTCTGGCTCTGGAGTGACAGGGGCTGGTGAGGTGTGTGTGGCTCCAGGGAGGGCAGGGTGAGTCAGCGCTAGGCTGAATAGGAGAACTGCATTTGGAGTAGTGGGAGGAGTAGTCCCCTCACCCTGAATAGGTCTGTGCCTGCCTAGGTGAATGCTGGCTCCGCCCCCATGTGGTGTGTCTGAGGACCGAGCTCCCATCTGACAAAGGAGGGTGTGAGCACTGTACACAGAGTGCTTCAACACCCCCCAGAACCATTTGAGACTGGTTCCCCCAAGCCCAGTGCCAGGGCAGAACAAAGAAGAAATGTACTATAAGTACTGGGGCTGTGACCCCATGTTGGGGTGCTTCCTTGTGATTTGGGACTGCTGCTGCTGGGCCCCAGGAGGAACCGCCACGAGGGACTGCCTCCCTGCTGGAGGGCCCTGTGAGCTGGCCTGCCTGGGACCAGCCTTGTGCCCTTGGAGCTTTGGAGTTCCTAGCTCCTAGCACCTCGTGAGCGCTGCATTTTTTGGCCCCTGCTGCGATGCTCCAGGGCGAGAGGAGCATTTTTGCTTTGCAGCGCTGAGCTGCACATCGTTCAGAGGGAATCCCCCGTGTAGGGATTCCCCCGTGCTGCATGGTGGCGTCTGCAGGAATGAAGCGGGAGCCCACCCCACTGTTGTGTCCATGACCATCGTGAGCGACATTCCGAGGGAACCCCGGCGTGGGTATTCCCCTGTGCTCTGAGGAGGAGCGGGAGCCCACCCCACATTGGCCCGGAGAAGAGAAGCACGGCCAAAAGAGGAAGCCAGGCATTCCTGCCTGGTTGTGGGCGGGGCCACAGGAGAGAGACTCTGGCGCCGTCGACCTTCCGGCGGGAGCCCTCCCCGCCTTCTGGTAGCCAGCGGAAGCCGACCGGCAGGCGGGAGCCTACCCTGCGTTCTTGGGCGTTCAGGGCCCCACAAGGAAGGGTCCGGTGATCGCGGCCTGGTTAGGGGGCCGGCCGCAGGAGCAGAAGTCAGGCAATCCTGTGCCTGACCCCAGGCGGGGCTCCCTTAGCGGTCGGGAGAGCCCCGTGCGTGGCAAGAAGAGCCGGAGCCTTGTGAGCTCCCTTCCCGCCTTCCCCAGTCTCTGAGAGAGAGGTGGGTCCCAAGAGGCCCCAGGAGAGGGGCCGACCGAGGCACATTGTCGGTGCCTGCCTTGCCTTCACCCGGAGACCGGAGGAGTCACGAAGAGCCCCGGTGAGTGGGGCTCACAGTGAGCAGTGTGGGTGCTTCCTGAGGCACCGTGGTGCCGGTGCCGATTACCTTGTGGGGAAAATTAGTTGTAGGAGTCCCCGCTCCAGAGGCACGGTAGTGCCAGTGCCTGTTTCTGCTTCACAGCTCCACCGCGAGACCACGGGCAGCTGCCACGTGGGGCCATTTCTTTCGCTCCATACTAAGGACGGGGTGAGACGCGCCCCACGCCCCCAGCGCATCGCGCACAGTGGTTTTTGCTGCATTGGCAGCCAAGGGGCCAGTGGAAGGCCCCCGTTACGCCCTGACTTTTTGGACAAAGGGCATTTGAGCCCCAGTGAAAGGCCAGTGGGCCTGGGGTCAGGTTTGGTACCTGTGTGTGCCAGGAGGGCGCAAGGCCCTAAAGAAAGGTGATGTATGCACCTGGGGAGTGTCACTAAGGTGCCCTCCTAATTGTGTGATTATTGCATAATGTGTTTATGCTTGTGATGCCTATTGCATAATGTGTTTATGCCTACAGAGGTTGCGTAAGGTGTTTATGCTTAGGAGGGTTGTGCCTAATGTGTTTGGCCCAAAGTGATGCAGATATAATGCGTTTATGTTGCAGGTGATAATGCTGAGGTCATTATTGTACCAGTAGTTACTGGTTGTGTTATTTACTACTTATGCTTTGTGGTGGTTCTGACAGTGGCCCGATTGGCCCTGTCATGTATATAATCCCCTGTAAATTACTACCTGGTGCCAGTTGGCACAGTGTACATTTGTGGTTATGATCTAATGTGTTTTGGATAATACAAAGGCTATTTTTATATAACCTTGTGTGGAGTTTCTTTTGTGGTGTGCCTAGTGTGTTGCTGCTGTGTGTGTGTTGCGCAAACGCTTTACACATTGCCTCTGGGATAAGCCTGACTGCTCGTGCCAAGCTACCAAGGGGGTGAGCAGGGGTTATCTTCAGCTTGTAACTCCCTTGCCCTGACTAGAGTGGTGATTTCTGCCTGGCTTAGGCGCATGCCCTAGCCAACCAGAAATCCCATTTCTAACATTGGTTGTCAGCGGTGAGGATAGGACTTGCGTTTGCGCAGTACCACAGCGACAACTGGTTGCACTACAAACTCTGCATTTAGATAATCACAGGTTTGGGGATTATTTTTCCGGACTTTTATTTCTCCTGAAAGTGTCATTTTTTTAAATTGTGTTCTCCTGTTGCACTGTGGGTTGTGTATTCTGCCAAGATGGGGTTCATCTATAATGAGGATGACCTAATGGAGTACACTAGGGAGGAGCTAGAGGATTTCTGCAGAGAAAGGGGGATACCCATAGTAGGTAACATCTTCAGAAAACTGTTCCTCTATGAAGCCCTCCGCAGGGGAGAACCCTTAGAGCCCTGGGGGGACCTTTCAGATTACCCCTCCGCATACCTAAGTGGTGGTTTAGAGGGAGGTCTTGAAGAGTCTGCACAGGAGAAAGAAAATTACAGGGCAGGGAAGCCAGTAGATAGTGAGGACCCCATAGATAGGGAGTCCCTTGCTGGGTCCAGTGCCGGGGGCAGTGCCCCATCCCTTTCCCTGCCCCAGAGGAGTGGGTGGATAGGAGGGAAGAAAGGGAGCATCAGCTGGTTTGGAGAAGCTCAAGTTAGAGCATGCCAAGGAGATAGCGCAGCTGGGTGTGGAGGAGAAAAAGGCCTTGTTGGCCCAGGAGTTGAGTCTCAAGGCGTTGGGCCTTGAAGAGAAAAAGCTAGAGACTGAGAGGGTCTTAGCGCAGGAGAGGATGGTGGAGGCAGAGAGGGCCTTCGCCAGAGAAAAGCTAACTCGTGAGGATATGTCCCCTTAATGTAGTTTTAGTGGTCTGGATTCACCAGTGAGGGTGGGGTCCAGTGGTGGCAGCAAAAGTGAGTCCAGTGTAGGACGTCCCACTCCCAGATCCCAGAGCATGGTACCTAGTTCCCAGGTAGAGGGTGTCACGCCTGAAGGGTATAGGTTGAGGTTCAGGGGCAGTAGGAAACTGTCTCAGCAGTCTTGGGGGGAGTTTGTGGATGAGTGTTGTGATGCACTGGAACGTTGGGTGATGTGTAGCACGGCAAATAATTTTGAAGGGCTGTTCAATCTGATTGTCAGAGAGCACATGTTCAGTAATTGTTTTCCGGGGTTGCGCCAACACCTGTTGGAGTGTGAGTTCTCTGATCCCAGGGAGCTCGCACGGGAGGCAGACCTCTGGGTGAGTGCCAGGGGGTCTAAAGAGGCATTTGGGAGTGATCCTAAAAGGAGTGGCTCAGGTATCTTCCAGCCCAGAGTGGTGGGAGAGGTTCAGAGTAGCCCAGCTAGGTCCTGGTGTAGTGGGAGGGGTGTAGGGGCTCACGTCCTGTCTCAGCGGAGAAGGAGTGAGTGTGGGCTGTGTCCCAAGGTGCCCGAAACCCAGTCTCAGGGCCTGGAGGGTTCCCTAAAGGATTACCGGATAGAGGACCTAGTCAGGGTGAAGTTTGATCCCAAGTCAAATTGAAATGGAAGGTCAGGTATTTATGACAAGAAAGAACAAATGCTTTCTTGAGTTCCCTCACTCACCGGGGTTTCCCACCGGTGACATGCTTCATCATTGGGGTCCTCTCAATCCGCTGCGGATTGAGGCGTGCTTCAACTTGCGAAATTACGTAGGAGCACTAATAGGCGACTATGTGTGGTGCAATGTTTGGTGGAGTGGATAGAAAATCTAAAAATACCTGGCTAGTGGGCGAAACACTTTATTCTAGCTCCTAGTCGGTATATTAAAAACAGAGGTACTAGACAACGATGTAACCATAATGAGTTAAAAGTCTCTAGTGTTTAGTCAACATGTTTCGAGCCTCCCCACGGCTCTTCCTCAGGACCACACAGGGGCCAGCCCTGTGCGTTCCACTCCTAAGTGACCTAAAAGTGAGGTAAATAATTAGTTAAGTGAAAAGTGATGTGTACACACCTACTGTGTGTGCACTATAATACATACGATTTTAAATTCAATTGATCGTAGTATCTGTTGAAAATAAAACAGAACAATGTTAGCCATACATCAGCCTGCCAGGGCCCTGGCAGGTATGGAACTGCATGCAGCACACTGCGTCTAGAACACATTTAAAATAAATCGTTATGCATAAAATAACATCGTAGTCTCCACTTCCATCGTGCCTTATCGGTGGAGTTAAACGTGCGTGTGTCGTCTCATAGGGAGATCCTAAATGAATATAAGTGTTTTTTTAAAAACAGAGACATAGGCACCATGTGACAACACATACATAAACCACAAAAAAACTTTGTATATTGCGCCATTACATACTTCAAATGAGGTTCAAATTAGCCCCATGGTCTGGAGGGGTTGAGGGGCTCGTATTCATACTCTGAAATGAGGGTAATGGATGATTAGATATAGTGACAGCAACAAGTCTCTGAAAGAAATGAGAGAACAAGTGCTGCGGTATCGCGGTTGTCCATTGTTGCAGTTTTTGCTGCCAAACACGATCTGTAGTGGCTGCGCTGTTAGGGAGGAAAAATGGAACACTTACTTGAGTGGAGCTCGCCTCGGCATTAATTCACCTACTTGTACCCCTGGAGACCGCATATTAACGCGTCTCTCCACGGGTACCGGGTTAAGTACTGTTAGTTCCGCCTAGTCATCAGATTGGTGCTAGAGCAGAAACTATACCAGGAAATGGCCGCCCGAGTGTGGCAAAACGGCGGCCATGTTGGGGGAATGGAGTGGTGCCAAAACACGATCTGTAGTGGCTGCACTGTTAGGGAGGAAAAATGGAACACTTACTTGAGTGGATCTCGCCTCGGCATTAATTCACCTACTTGTACCCCTGGAGACCGCATATTAACGCGTCTCTCCACGGGTACCGGGTTAAGTACTGTTAGTTCCGCCTAGTCATCGGATTGGTGCTAGAGCGGAAACTATACCAGGAAATGGCCGCCCGAGTGTGGTAAAACGGCGGCCATGTTGGGGGAATGGAGTGGGGAAAGAACTGTATTAAATGGTAGTAAATACAGGGGAATTCTTTTTATAAGTGTGTTATAGCCCCCAAGGTCATAAGTATCTTCATGAGGTAGTGTTATAGTGCGGTCTGATTCATGTAAAAAGACCGCCGTATTAGATGAATTTGGATTCTTATGTTATTCGTGTAATTATACTTCGAGAGTAAAGTTACTTTCTTAGTCATGTTCTCCCCTGGGCTATCATTTACTTCCGCGGGGTCATGATGCAGCGAATAACGAGTGGTAGGGTGTAATGGAGGTTTTACTACTCGGAAATTCTTCTTTGGACTTTTTCATGTGTACATAAAAAAAGAAGAAAAAGGAAAAGAGAAAAAGAGAAAGAAGGGGGTCCATGAATTCTTATTCTTATTTTGTGAATTGCCCCCAGGGAATATTATCATTCAAACCCGTGGTGTCTGTGCGTAGTTTAAACACCCAACGTTGTTCCTTCTCCAGGAGTTTTTGTTCTAGGTTCTCAGTAGGTTTTATGTGTTCCAGCACCACCCATTGGAGGTCGTTAGGGGTGTGTTGTTTTTCAATAAAGTGTGTGGTCATCTTTGTGGTTGCTCGCCTGCATCTGATGTTACTACGATGCTCAACTATCCTTTTGCTAACCTTCCTGGTCGTCATGCCTACGTAGTGAAGGTTGCATGTGCAGGTTATTAGGTAGACCACCCCTGCCGTGTTGCAATTTGTGAATTTACGCAATTCCCACACCATGTTGTTGTTTAGTGTCACGCTCTTGGTGGGTGACGTCAGGTGACATACACTGCAGTTGTTGCATGGATAATGTCCGTTGGGTAAGGGCTGTAAGACTCTTTGGTTATCCCCGCTTGGAGTTGTAATTTTTGGGCGTGTGTGCACCAGAATGTCTTTCAGATTTTTCCCTTTCCTATGGGAAAACATAGGTTTTGGAATGTCCAAACTTCCACTATTTAAGATGCACCAATGTTTCTTCACAATCTTGGCCACCTTGTCCGATGCTACATTAAACGTTGTAATGCAGATGGGTCTCTTTTCACTCTCAGGTTTTTCTTCCCGTTGGAACTCCAGGAGTGATTCTCTGATTGTGACCCGCTCTTTTCGAGGATGAATACGAGGAGCATGGGCCCTCCGAGCAACCCCTCAACCAGCCACCTCCCAGTTTAGTGGTGAACCTATCAGACGCAACACTGACACCAACTCAACAAATTGTGTTGGAAAAGGGACTAGGATTTGTTCCAACCCCCAATATGGACAAATTTAGACTCTGCTGCGAAATGAATGAATTCATTCGAAGAATCAAGCTACAAGTCTTTTTTAAGGACAAACAACCTATCTCTACCCGAGAAGGCGACACAGGACTGCATCGGAAATCCAACTTCACCCCACCATCAGCCAACTTACCGGTGGAAGTATTGGCTTTCGAGAAAGCAGTTCTTAAAGAAGTGAGCGAGATTGACCCCAGGACCATCAAGGTTTTCCACAATACTAGCAAGGTGGAGCAAGAGGCGATCCAGCTGCTAGCTAACAACACATGGATCACAATAAAACCAGCGGACAAGGGAGGGGCAATTGTCCTCCAGAATACCACAACATACCGCGAAGAGTGCCTAAGACTCCTAACGGATGAAAGGAATTACATACGAATAAGAGAAGACCCAACAGAACGACTACGGATCGAAATCGCCAGTTTGGTGGAAGAATCTACAGCCAATGATTGGATTACCAAAAAAGAAGGCGATTTTCTGATGAATAGAAACCCAACAACACCGTATTTTTATAAGATACCGAAAATACATAAGTCCTTGAAAACCCACCAGGAAGACCCATAGTTTCGGGTATCGGGTCTATCCTGGAACCGCTCTCAAAGTTCGCAGATGCATTCCTTCGCCCGCTAATACAAGGTACAGGAACCTACCTACAGGATACCAAGGCAGTACTATGCCTCCTCCAGGACCTCAACTTCAAACCCACGACATGCATACTCATTGGGCTGGATGTAGAAAGCCTCTACACCAGTTTACCCCATATAGAGACCCTCAACATCATAGAGGAAGTGCTTTTTGAACAAGAATGGTGATATCACACCCCCAGACATGTTGTTTTAGAATGCTGCAGGATGGCCCTCACAGAGAATTTCTTTCGTTTTGAAGAGACCCTGTTCCGCCAACAGCATGGTACCAGCATGGGGAGCACATTCGCTCCAAGTGTGGCAGGGCTCTATGTCCACCACTTGGAAAAAACATAAGATATTGAACGACACGAATCCTTATACTGACCACATAGTGTTATGGAAGAGATACATCGATGATGTGCTACTCATTTGGGAAGGAAATGAGTCTGAAGCCACTGATTTCATGGCCTGGCTGAACTTACAGGACCCTTTTCTCAAATTTACCCATACTATGAGCAGGTCACAATTGGTCTTCCTGGATCTGAAAATTTTTGCAACAGGAGACTCACTGAGAACCACGACACACTTCAAACCGACAGCGAAGAACTGTCTCCTGCTGTATGACAGCTTTCACCCGAGACAACTCAAAGAGAATCTTCCATTTGGACAGTTCCTGCGCCTGCGGAGAAACTGCACTGAGAAAGAGGATTACAAGCGACAAGCAAGAGAACTGTCCAAGAAACTGATCACAAGAAAATACCCCCCACACCTAGTGAATCAAGCCAAGAAAAGAGGGGGTAACAATCATAGAGAATCACTCCTGGAGTTCCAACGGGAAGAAAAACCTGAGACTTAAAAGAGACCCATCTGCATTACAACGTTTAATGCAGCATCGGACAAGGTGGCCAAGATTGTGAAGAAACATTGGTGCATCTTAAATAGTGGAAGTTTGGACATTCCAAAACCTATGTTTTCCCATAGGAAAGGGAAAAATCTGAAAGACATTCTGGTGCACACACGCCCAAAAATTACAACTCCAAGCGGGGATAACCAAAGAGTCTTACAGCCCTTACCCAACGGACATTATCCGTGCAACAACTGCAGTGTATGTCACCTGACGTCACCCACCAAGAGCGTGACACTAAACAACAACATGGTGTGGGAATTGCGTAAATTCACAAATTGCAACACGGCAGGGGTGGTCTACCTAATAACCTGCACATGCAACCTTCACTACGTAGGCATGACGACCAGGAAGGTTAGCAAAAGGATAGTTGAGCATCGTAGTAACATCAGATGCAGGCGAGCAACCACAAAGATGACCACACATTTTACTGAAAAACAACACACCCCTAACGACCTCCAATGGGTGGTGCTGGAATACATAAAACCTACTGAGAACCTAGAACAAAAACTCCTGGAGAAGGAACAACGTTGGGTGTTTAAACTACGCACAGACACCACGGGTTTGAATGATAATATTCCCTGGGGGCAATTCACAAAATAAGAATAAGAATTCATGGACCCCCCCTTCTTTCTCTTTTTCTCTTTTCCTTTTTCTTCTTTTTTTATGTACACATGAAAAAGTCCAAAGAAGAATTTCTGAGTAGTAAAACCTCCATTACACCCTACCACTCGTTATTCGCTGCATCATGACCCCCGCGGAAGTAAATGATATCCCAGGGGGAGAACATGACTAAGGAAGTAACTTTACTCTCGAAGTATAATTACACGAATAACATAAGAATCCAATTTCATCTAATACGGCGGTCTTTTTACATGAATCAGACCGCACTATAACACTACCTCATGAAGATACTTATGACCTTGGGGGCTATAACACACTTATAAAAGAATTCCCCTGTATTTACTACCATTTAATACAGTTCTTTCCCCACTCCATTCCCCCAACATGGCCGCCGTTTTACCACACTCGGGCGGCCATTTCCTGGTATAGTTTCCGCTCTAGCACCAATCCGATGACTAGGCGGAACTAACAGTACTTAACCCGGTACCCGTGGAGAGACGCGTTAATATGCGGTCTCCAGGGGTACAAGTAGGTGAATTAATGCCGAGGCGAGCTCCACTCAAGTAAGTGTTCCATTTTTCCTCCCTAACAGTGCAGCCACTACAGATCGTGTTTTGGCACCACTCCATTCCCCCAACATGGCCGCCGTTTTGCCACACTCGGGCGGCCATTTCCTGGTATAGTTTCCGCTCTAGCACCAATCTGATGACTAGGCGGAACTAACAGTACTTAACCCGGTACCCGTGGAGAGACGCGTTAATATGCGGTGGTCTCCAGGGGTACAAGTAGGTGAATTAATGCCGAGGCGAGCTCCACTCAAGTAAGTGTTCCATTTTTCCTCCCTAACTGCGCAGCCACTACAGATCGTGTTTGGCAGCAAAAACTGCAACAATGGACAACCGCGATACCGCAGCACTTGTTCTCTCATTTCTTTCAGAGACTTGTTGCTGTCACTATATCTAATCATCCATTACCCTCATTTCAGAGTATGAATACGAGCCCCTCAACCCCTCCAGACCATGGGGCTAATTTGAACCTCATTTGAAGTATGTAATGGCGCAATATACAAAGTTTTTTTGTGGTTTATGTATGTGTTGTCACGTGGTGCCTATGTCTCTGTTTTTAAAAAACACTTATATTCATTTAGGATCTCCCTATGAGACGACACACGCACGTTTAACTCCACCGATAAGGCACGATGGAAGTGGAGACTACGATGTTATTTTACGCATAACGATTTATTTTAAATGTGTTCTAGACGCAGTGTGCTGCATGCAGTTCCATACCTGCCAGGGCCCTGGCAGGCTGATGTATGGCTAACATTGTTCTGTTTTATTTTCAACAGATACTACGATCAATTGAATTTAAAATCGTATGTATTATAGTGCACACACAGAAGGTGTGAACACATCACTTTTCACTTAACTAATTATTTACCTCACTTTTAGGTCACTTAAGAGTGGAACGCACAGGGCTGGCCCCTGTGTGGTCCTGAGGAAGAGCCGTGGGGAGGCTCGAAACATGTTGACTAAACACTAGAGACTTTTAACTCATTATGGTTACATCGTTGTCTAGTACCCCTGTTTTTAATATACCGACTAGGAGCTAGAATAAAGTGTTTCGCCCACTAGCCAGGTATTTTTAGATTTTCTATCCACTCCACCAAACATTGCACCACACATAGTCGCCTATTAGTGCTCCTATGTAATTTCGCAAGTCGAAGCACGCCTCAATCCGCAGCGGATTGAGAGGACCCCAATGATGAAGCATGTCACCGGTGGGAAACCCCGGTGAGTGAGGGGACTCAAGAAAGCATTTGTTCTTTCTTGTCATAAATACCTGACCTTCCATTTCAATTTGACTTGGGATCAAACTTCACCCTGACTAGGTCCTCTATCCGGTAATCTGTTTTTTTTTGCATACATGATTGAAAGGAGGGTGGACCTAGCCTTATACTCTCTACCTCCCCCTG
Source organism: Calotriton arnoldi (assembly GCA_963921515.1). Classification (NCBI taxonomy): domain Eukaryota; kingdom Metazoa; phylum Chordata; class Amphibia; order Caudata; family Salamandridae; genus Calotriton; species Calotriton arnoldi. The sequence continues at coordinate 311,727 of CAWUFW010005190.1, forward strand.
TTTTTGTAGGGGGTTCCCTAAGGGAACACCAGGTGCGGAGCCTAGGCTGTACTAGTAGACCATTTGAGGGGGATCTCCTAGTGTCAGGAGAACCTGGAGCGTCTGTAAACGGAGCTCCAGCGGTTCTGGTGTCTGGCGGTTCCACTCCTAAGTGGAGGGTGCAGAAGTCCAGATGGAGGGGTCAGAGGGGGAGAGAGTCCCCAGTGGAAGAACCAGTGGGTCAGGGGCCAGCCAGAAGGGCTGAGCCTCCTAGGAGTGACCATGGTGACACCACTTCTGTTGTGGGGGTCTTCACGCACTGTCAGATGGACAGGGGTCGGGAGATCAGCGCCAGGCAGACTGTCACGCAACACATGAGGTATGTGTTACCCTCAGGGGGAAGCTGTGTGCGCCCCCGGAAGTCCTGGTGTGCCAGGCAAGTGTTCAACCGCAGGGTTTAGTCCCTGGGTTGGGAGGCCAGGTTCAGGTTCTGCCTGACCTGGAGAGAAGGACATCTGTAACCAGTGTCCTGACCGTTTTGTCTTCTGGGGGTACCACTCCAGGTGGGAGGGTGCAGCACTCTGGAAGGGGGTGCAGAGGGAGGGATTCCTCGCCTCTGACCCCGGTGCAACCTGAGGGTTTAGACCCTAGGTTGGGAGACCAGTTGCTGGAGAGAGGTCCTGAACTGGTGGGAGAGTTGTGTTCTGAGGGTGCCTCTCCACGGAGGAGAGTGCGGAACCCCAGAAGGAGAGGTAAGGGGAGGAGAGCCTTGCCCGAGACCTCTGGTCAGCCTGAGGGTGCGGACCCTAGGTTGGAGGATCAGTGGCAGTTTAGAACTGCACTGATGAGAGGAAGAGTGGAGAATGGTTACTATGTGCCAGGGGTTACTGCCCCCCACTCTGTGGAATGGCAAGGACCAGAGACATCTGGATGGCCTAGAGCCTGGTCCTGGCCGCGGACAACTAGGGAGTACCAGTGGGGTAGCTTAGTTGGTCCTGGGAGCTTTGACAGAGGGAACCACATGGGTTCAGAATGGCGTTGAACTGGAGTGTGCCCCTGCAGTTGCGGGCCCGCGTCCATGTTCTATCGCCCAAAGCAGGGAAGTCCATCAAGGTAGTGATTGGTCTGCCCTGCGTTTTGGCTGGAAGGGGGTTGTGTTGGACTTGGCCCTTTTTGCAGGTTCATCCCTGAACTTTTTGCCTTCCTCCTAGCCTTTTTTCTGACATGGTGTTGGTGGTTCTAGGACTCTGGGCACTTTAGCACTTCTGTCCAGTGTAAAGTGCGTGTGCTCTCTGTGGTAAACATGGTAAGATTGGTCTACACCTGTTTGGCGTATTTAATTTACTTGTCAGTCCCTTGTAAAGTGGTATCTCGGATACCCAGGGCCAGGAAATTAAATGCTACTGGTGGGCTTGCAGCGCTGATTGCGCCACCCACCAAAGTAGCCTTTCAAACCTGTCTCAGGCCTCTGCCATTGCAGGGCATGTGCGCACAGTGTTACTGCCGCTGTGACGTGACACCTAAAGTGTGTGCCACATCTGTGACCCCCCTTTTACTGCATGTCAGTCACCCCTAAGGTAGGCCCTAGCTAGCCCTATGGGCAGGGTGCATTGTAGATAAAAGGTAGGACATGTACCTTAAGTGCATGACATGTCCTGGTAGTGACATACAGCCATTTTGGTTTCTCACTGCTGTGAGGCTACCCTCTCATAGGAATGCATTGGGGATTCCCTGATAAGTGTTTCAGTGGTAATTCCTTATATGAGAGAAGCAGCGTGGTCAAGTTTGGTATGTTTGGAATAGTAATAATAAATGCTACGGAATGGTGTGCGCAAATTTATTATCACTATTTTAGAAATGCCACTTTTAGAAGTTGGCATTTCTGTGTGCTATGTGTCTGCCTGCCTGATGTGTATTGCATGTCTGGCTCTGGAGTGACAGGGGCTGGTGAGGTGTGTGTGGCTCCAGGGAGGGCAGGGTGAGTCAGCGCTAGGCTGAATAGGAGATCTGCATTTGGAGTAGTGGGAGGAGTAGTCCCCTGAATAGGTCTGTGCCTGCCTAGGTGAATGCTGGCTCCGCCCCCCTGTGGTGTGTCTGAGGACCGAGCCCCCATCTGACAAAGGAGGGTGTGAGCACTGTACACAGAGTGCTTCAATGCCCCCCAGAACCAGTTGAGACTGGTTCCCCCAAGCCCTGTGCCAGGGCAGAACAAAGAAGAAATGTACTATAAGTACTGGGGCTGTGACCCCATGTTGGGGTGCTTCCTTGTGATTTGGGACTGCTGCTGCTGGGCCCCAGGAGGAACCACCACGAGGGATTGCCTCCCTGCTGGAGGGCCCAGTGAGCTGGCCTGCCTGGGCCCAGCCTTGTGCCCTTGGAGCTTTGGAGTTCCTAGCTCCTAGCGCCTCATGAGCGCTGCATTTTTTGGCCCCTGCTGCGATGCTCCAGGGCGAGAAGAGCATTTTTGCTTTGCAGTGCTGAGCTGCACATCATTCAGAGGGAATCCCCGCATAGGGATTCCCCCGTGCTGCATGGTGGCGTCTGCAGGAGTGAAGCGGGAGCCCACCCCGCTGTTGTGTCCATGACCATCGTGAGCGACATTCCGAGGGAACCCCGGCGTGGGTATTCCCCCGTGCTCTGAGGAGGAGCGGGAGCCCACCCCGCATTGGCCCGGAGAAGAGAAGCGCGGCCAAAAGAGGAAGCCAGGCATTCCTGCCTCGTTGTGGGCGGGGCCACAGGAGAAAGACGCCGGCGCCGTCGACCTTCCGGCGGGAGCCCATCCCGCCTTCTGGTAGCCAGCGGAAGCCGACCGGCAGGAGGGAGCATACCCCGCATTCTTGGGCGTCCAGGGCCCCACAAGGAAGGGTCCGATGATCGTGGCCTGGTTAGGGGCTGGCCGGAGGAGCGGAAGTCAGGTAATCCTGTGCCTGACCCCAGGCGGGGCTCCCTTAGCGGTCGGGAGAGCCCCGTGTGTGGCAAGAAGAGCCGGAGCCTTGTGAGCTCCCTTCCCGCCTTCCCCAGTCTCTGAGAGAGAGGTGGGTCCTGAGAGGTCCCAGGAGAGGGGCCGACCGAGGCACGTTGTCGGTGCCTGCCCTGCCTTCACCCGGAGACCGGATGAGTCACGAAGAGCCCCGGTGAGTGGGGCTCACAGTGAGCAGTGTGGGTGCTCCCTGAGGCACCGTGGTGCTGGTGCCGATTACCTTGTGGGGCAAATTAGTTGTAGGAGTCCCCGAGGGGGGGGCTCCAGAGGCACGGTAGTGCCAGTGCCTGTTTCTGCTTCACAGCTGCACCGCGAGAGTGTGGGCAGCTGCCACGTGGGGCCATTTCTTTTGCTCCATAATAAGGACGGGGTGAGACACGCCCCATGCCCCCAGCGCATCGCGCACAGTGGTTTTTGCTACATTGGCAGCCAAGGGGCCAGTGGAAGGCCCCCGTTACGCCCTGACTTTTTGGACAAAGGGCATTTGAGCCCCAGTGAAAGGCCAGTGGGCCTGGGGTCAGGTTTGGTACCTGTGTGTGCCAGGAGGGCGCAGGGCCCTAAAGAAAGGTGATGTATGCACCTGGGGAGTGTCACTAAGGTGCCCTTCTAATTGTGTGATTATTGCATAATGTGTTTATGCTTGTGATGCCTATTGCATAATGTGTTTAAGCCTACAGAGGTTGCGTAAGGTGTTTATGCTTAGGAGGGTTGTGCCTAATGTGTTTGGCCCAAAGTGATGCAGACATAATGCGTTTATGTTGCAGGTGATAATGCTGAGGTCATTATTGTACCAGTAGTTACTGGTTGTGTTATTTACTACTTGTGCTTTGTGGTGGTTCTGACAGTGGCCTGATTGGCCCTGTCATGTATATAATCCCCTGTAAATTACTACCTGGTGCCAGTTGGCACAGTGTACATGTGTGGGTATGATCTAATGTGTTTTGGATAATACAAAGGCTATTTTTATATAACCTTGTGTGGAGTTTCTTTTGTAGTGTGCCTAGTGTGTTGCTGCTGTGTGTGTGTGTGTGTGTTGCGTAAAACGCTTTACACATTGCCTCTGGGATAAGCCTGACTGCTCGTGCCAAGCTACCAAGGGGGTGAGCAGGGGTTATCTTCAGCGTGTAACTCCCTTGCCCTGACTAGAGTGGTGGTTTCTGCCTGGCTTAGGCGCATGCCCTAGCCAACCAGAAATCCCATTTCTAACAGGGATGTTTTATGGTAATGTGAAGCATTAAAAGTAGATAGCATGGGAATGGTCATGTATTTGTGAAGAAACAAAGAACTGTAAAATATTGGTGTAGGTTAAAAGGTCAGGTGACAGGTGCACTGTGAAAACAGACCTAAAAATCCATGCAGGTCAACGACTCCCTCCTCCCATCTGTGTTGCTGCCAGAGAAAAACACCATCAATTCTTGAGTTATCTAAGCCACTTTAATAGCATTACAATGTCATGTGTGGCCCCCTGAAAGTTTAAGCTCAGGCAGCTTGAAACATTAACAAAATGTCACAGCTGTGATGAGGGCAAGGACGTTTTTGGTGGAAAAACACAACTTCTGCCCTATCAAAACATGTACACCTGGCTCCCAACATCTGGGCGGAGCAATTGCTCCTCTCCTGGTGAGTATCGCATAATTGTGTGGCGACAGCTTCGCTGTCAAACCAGACCATAAAAAAAGTATCAAAATCAATTGGGGCATTTTAAGGTTAATAGTGATGTTCATTCAATTCTGCTGGGAAAAAGCCAGATATTCTCTGTCTTAAACACTCCTCGTGAACATTCACTTTGCTAAGGGGCCCATTACGATACCCGGCGTAAAAGAATCCGCCAGGCATGGAAGCGGCAAAAATCCGCCCGCACACACCGTCTGAACACCGACCACGCCATTACGATTACACAAACCGAAAACCGCCATCGGCGGAAAAACCACACAAGATACCGCCCGCCATCGTCCGAGTCGGAGTCAAACCGCCCGCCACGGACGGAAACACGCACGACAACACAAAACCGCCCGCCCTCACGGCCGACACACCGCACGTGAGATTACGATCGCACCGCCATGAGCGCGGGAAAACTACAAATATACCGTCCGCCTGCGCAAACAACGCCGATGAGAATCGACACGGCAGAAGCCATGGCGCCCACGTCCCTGCACAGAAACCATCCGCTGACAAAAACAATCGCACACAACATGGCCAACAAGTCCACACAGCAAGGCACGCACAAATACACAAGCACAGTACACATCCCGAAAACACCCCCCTGGACAAACAAAAACTACAAAGGCCAGAACCCCAGACACAACACACCTGAAAACAACAGACCATGAGGACACACCCACATAGGTAAGTACAAAAGCAGCACTCCCACAGACCACAACCCCTTGCAACATTGCAAACTAGAGAGGAGAGGAGAGGACACAGTGACACAGCAAGGACAGCAGCACACCACAGAAACGCACACATCACAACCACCACCACCACCACCACCAAACACCGGCACCACAAACCCCCTGCACATTACACAACACACACCGCACCAGCACCACAAACACCATGGCACCACAAAGAATGCCCAAGTTCACGCCCATTGAGCTGACGGTCATGGTCGACGAGATCATCAAGGTGCACCCACAAATCTATGGGAACATGGTCCAGCACACACCACTAGCCACCAGAAACAGAATGTGGAACCGGATCGTAGACCAGGTCAATGCAGTCGGGACCCTGCCCAGGAACAGAGTCGAAATAAACAAACGGTGGAATGACGTCAAGAGCCTGGTCAAGAAGAAGGAGACCAAGAACAGAGAGCTGGCAGCCGTCACTGGCGGAGGGAATCCCGCGCTCTTCAAGACCTTCAAAGCGTGGGAGGAGAAGGTGCGAGTCATCATACATCCCGAGATCCTCGCCGGATTAGCAGGGGGAGTGGAGGCTGGTAAGTACAAACTAATGTATACCAGCACACCGCTATGTACTCACATGCACTACCACCATGCCACAGCTCCCAGGGACAAACACCCCCATATCCAGCACACAATACACAACACATCACACACACATACAACAGACACCACCACACACAGCCCAAACAGAACAACTGTAAGATGCGTGGGGACATGTGTACACTCAGCCAGCCACGTAACCACCAACAGGGCCCCAAATATGCCAGAAGCGCCACAACGAGCACCCACCACACCCATGTGTCCGCCATAGCTGCACTAACCGACAAGTAACAGGTAAGTGGCAGGAACACAAAGTGCAGTGGGTGGGAGGGTGGACAGCCCAAGTACAAAACACACCAGGCCCCTAGTCCCACAGCACAGCAAGGAGGAGCATCCCCCACACCCCACAGCCACGTGTCAGCCACCGCAGTGCACAACGACAGCCGAAAGGTAGACATCACGGTCCACAGCAATCGGTGTCAGTGGGTGTCCAGCCACCACCACGACCCACAACACCCCCCACCCCCACAGACCTGCAACATGGAGCACCCCCCGCTTAGAACCATGTGGCATCCAGTACAGTGCACGCCCGAACAACCTGCAGGTGGGAAACTGGACAGGGCTGGATTACTGGAGGCATGAGGACCGTAACACGACCAACACATGGGACATGTCACGTAGCAGACGAACACGCAGCACCGCCCACCGTCACGAACAAGTGAACAATGTGCACACGGACATGAACCACAGACTCACACCTCACATGACCCATCACAGACACAGCAACACCCAAGGAGCCACGTCTGCATGCACAAGCCACACTGAATATAGTACCACACGGCAGCCACTGTGCAACTCATCACACACAACCGAAACACCATTGAAGTCCTGTCCATGTAGCCCCTACTGCCTGTCAACCACACACCCCACAACTACGCCTATGTAAGACAAACAACACTAGACGCAACAGAGCGGAACAACATAAATGCACACGAACACCACTGAACCCATCAAACACACAGACACACCATGCACATACAACATACCATCCATCCCATCCGTCAGCCCCAGTCTCATGAAAGGCATGTCATCCGCACAGCTGCCACACATACAGCAGTCACGCTAAGATACATGCCCATGACCAACCATGTGCCAGAAGTCAATGAAGCGCACGACACACTGTGAGCAACAACACACAACATGGGCCACACCCCCCACGAGCACTGCAGTGATGCACATGGCACAGGGCAGCACGCACACCAAGGAGATGGGACAACTGCAATACGTTGGCTGGCACACAACCATCACTCACTCATAACGATGCGTCCAATGCCATGTCCAGTAATCACAACAGACAGCAAATATGCAGGCCATGTCAGGCATGCACACACCTCAGACCATGCACTGTCATGCTGCCACAACACATGTCACGTTCGGCACCCATGGCTCACAGCATGTACCCCAAAAGCATATTCCCTCCCAAATGCGAATCTGGGGCATGGCCCCCATGTTGCCATATGCGTTCCTAAGCGTTCCATTTGAACCCCAAAAGCATATTCCCTCCCAAATGCGAATCTGGGGCATGGCCCCCATGTTGCCATATGCGTTCCTAAGCGTTCCATTTGAACCCCAAAAGCATATTCCCTCCCAAATGCGAATCTGGGGCATGGCCCCCATGTTGCCATATGCGTTCCTAAGCGTCCCATTTGAACCCCAAAAGCATATTCCCTCCCAAATGCGAATCTGGGGCATGGCCCCCATGTTGCCATATGCGTTCCTAAGCGTCCCATTTGAACCCCAAAAGCAAAGTACAAACCAGACCCAGGATGGGCCAGGAGCCCGCATACACCAGAGTCACAATAAGTAGGGGCACAGCAACACACCCATCGGCATGGCCAATCCGTCCCATGCCACATGTGCACAGCACACAGTCCCATTGCCAAGCACACACAACTACAAATGGTACAGCCACACACACGCCTCCGGGAAACCCATGTACGAGATTGCACGAACTGTGAATGTCAGACGACAAATACATACTTCGCCAGGTGCAACACAATAACAAATCTCATTCTCTCCACAGGTGACGAACTGCTGGATGCTGGGGATGGAGACAGCAGCCAGCACAGCCAGCCTACAAGCCCCCAACGAGGACACACGGATGTGGAGGATCTGTCCACCTCTTCGGACACGGACCACCAAGCAGGCCCATCTGGTGTGGCAGGGCCCAGCCGCTCCCCAGGACCCCTCCTACCCACCAACCCATCATCCAGGGCTGCTGAACATTCCCAGCCCCCTGCTGCCACTGTCGTTGCGGCCACACCCACGGTCATTGCGGCCACACCCACGGTCATTGCGGCCACTACCACTGCCGCAACCGCCACCATCGCCGCACCGAGCACCACCGCCGCCACCACCACCACGTCTTCGCTGGCACCAGCCCCAGCGCAGGTGGTGGCCCGGCCGACTGGATCCACCCTGGGAGCCACAGCGAGGACCGTGGTGAGCAATGTGGCTAGTGGGCAGGCCGGTGGCAGCAGGACTGGTAGGAGGAGCAGGGTCAGGGAAACGCCAGCCTCCCCTGGGAGCCATGCCCTGCCTCAAATGGCCAGAGTCCTTGGGGCCTATGAAGAGGCCCAAGGACAATGGGCCAGGTCAGCTACAGACACGCGTGAGGTGCTGGGGGTGCTGAGGTCCATGGACGCCCGTATGGGCCAACTCGTGGACCTCATGGGCCAGCTGGTGGTGGCGGTGAGGTCACAGCCAGGGACAGCAGCTCCCCCTCCGCCACCACCTGCCGGGGCGCAGGGTCGAGCAGCAGTGTCCAGTTCCCCTGCGTCCACAGCCAGTGAGCACACCTCAACCACCAGCATGTCGCAAGCAGGCACCCCCCTCGCAAACGTGGAAGGGGCCGTCCGAAGTGGAAACAGATCTCCCGGGAGGACTTCGCACGCTCCAGACGCAAGTGAGGCAGCCAGCCAGCCTTCCTTGACCACCCACTGCATTGACTTGGACTACGATCCCACTCCACACAGCCATCTGGATGGCATGTGTGTGTTGGACTATGGACATAGAACCAGTGGGTACACCCTGAGCATCACGCAGCCATGACCGACAGCTCATTGTCACTGCACGCACCACTTTTGTCATCACCTTACACACAATCACATGTCACAGTTTGAAATAAATGCACCTCTTACACAAACTGCTGTTTGTGCCCTGTGTTTTATTTGTACGGAATACAACGGCCACCTTGGGCGGAAAGGCACCTGATGCGTGGCATGGCAATGGAACCGGAGGGCCTGTAGGGACCTAGGGGTGGGAGACAGAACAGGAGCACATTCAATGAGTGTGTCACACACCCATCACACAGTACATGTCAACAACTACAAGCAATGTACACACATCGCACAGAGCAATAGGGCACAATGCCACAGCCACCAACAGTGGCATACTACCCTGGCCATGGAGCGTTGACACACAGCACGCAGTGAACAAACGGCCACCCTGACACAGCACACACACACCTGCACAGATACAGCCACATCAGCCGTCGTACATGGACACTCACCGTCAAGTGAAGTAGCGGGCGATGAGCTGCTGCCGCACATTACCAGCTTCCTCCTCTCCGCTGTCCTCCTCACTCGAGCTGTCCTGGTCTGCGGGCTGGGGCCCTGGTTGATCTCCGTCATCCACGATGAGGGGGATCTGCTTCCGAATGGCCAGATTGTGCAGCATGCAGCACGCCACCACTATCTGGCACACCTTCTGTGGGGAGTACGCCAGCGCACCCCCGGTGCGGTCCAGGCACCTGAACCTGGACTTGAGGAGGCCAAAGGTACGCTCGACCACACGTCTGGTCCTCCCATGTGCCTCATTGTAGCGATCGTCTGCTGGGGTGCGAGGATTCCTCAATGGACTGAGCAGCCATGCCCCATTCGGGTACGCAGAGTCACCTGGGTGTGAGGGACACAGAGAACCGTTGCTATTCCAACTGGACAGGGGACAGCATCGCACAACCAGCACGCTACACCACTCCACATACTCACCGACAATACAGCCACGATCCTGTTGCAGATTGGACATCAGTCGTGGCAAGATGCTGTTGCGCATTATGTGTGCGTCATGGGCCGAGCCTGGGAACTTTGCACACACGTGGGTGATCACCATGTCCGCAAGGCACACCACTTGCACATTCAGGGAGTGCGTGTGCTTCCTGTTGCGGTACAGGTGCTCAGTGGCCTGTGGTGGAACAAGGCCAACATGTGTGCAGTCAATGGCTCCAACGACGTGTGGGATTCTGCCAAGGGCATAGAATGCACCCTTCACTGCCGCCAATTCACGAGTCCTGGGGAAGCGGATGTACCTGTTTCGGTACAGCATCATGGCTGCCAGTACATCCCTCAGCACCTTGCTGAACATGGGCTGGGACATCCCTCCTCCACTGCCCACTGTGTGCTGGAATGACCCAGTGGCGAAGAAATGCATGGCGGCCATCACCTTAGCCGTGGGGGTGACAGCTGTCGGATACACCCTGCGGGGACGGAGATGGGGTTCCAACATGGCACACAGTCGATGCAGGGTTGGCCTGTCCAGCCGAAACTTCCTAATGACCTCTGTATCGTCCATGTCCGCCAGCAATTGGTATGGGCGGTCAATGTTCGGTCTCCGCCTAGGGAAAATGGCAGTGGACACATGTCAAAGCAACACAACACATAGCAATTTCGCATACACATCACTGACATGACTGAGCAGGCACATGAGCCACAGCCCAGCTGTCAAGCTGGGACGGCACGGCCACACTACACTTACACAGGTCTCCCAACAATGGCAATGGCTAGTGATACAAACCACTGCCATGTGCATGCACATGGGGATCTAGGCCCCAATGACTTGCGGGGCGTGCTGATGGGGACTGACTGCATATTCGTCAAGCGGCAACGCCACGGCAACATGAATGTCTGCTGAGCATGGAACTGCTTCCGAGGCTGGATGAGTATGGCACACGACGACGACGATGTGGGCACAGGCTGAGCGGCCAAAACAAGTGGGACCTGTGGCACGAGGGGATATGAGACAGTAGTAGGTGTCAGCACTGCACCCTATGTACAGCACTGTACGGATCACACCTCCCGAAACATTGACAGGTGTCCACATTGACAGCCCCATGCCAAGACGGCTGTGTGCTTGCAGTCACACGTCACAGGTGAGAGGTTACATTGCACGTGCCAGGTGGCAGACGTACATAGTGGGAGCTGGCATGTGTGTGCATGTGTCTCCTGTTCAGGATCCACCAGATGGGCGCTGACTCTGTACTGACCATTGGACACAGCATGTTCCGTGGAAGGCTTGTGTGTGTGGGATGGTGGCACTGGATGTGCCTCCGTTGGGTGGGGGGCCATGCACAGGGCGGGTACGTCGATGATTGCGCATTGTTGGTCACGGTGGGTGCACCCACTAAGATGTGTTGCCCTGTGTTCAATTCCTATGTCCGCATGATGATGGACTGTAGATGTGGGCAGACTACACATTGGTCGATGTGCTGTCTATATGCATGTGCCTTCACACCAGGCACAGCTGCCCCTGCACATGTGACCCCTGCTGGACTCGCTGCTGGGTCTGTGGAGCTGATGCACCTTCTGTGCGTGGGGCGGACAGCTCTCCTCACTTCCCTCATTGCGCATGTCATGACTTTGCCGCAGGTGACATGGATCATGGAGGGCCCACATGTACGCGTGGGTAGGCTACACATGATTGTTCACTGGTCGCCACCCCCAGTCAGTGTTTCGAATGGGAAGGTTGTCGTGCTGGTGGTATATTCGATGTGGCGGATGGGCGGGCCTAGGTGCGGGCTTACATTCCGGACATGGGGGGTAGTTGGATTGGCGACTAGTTGCAGTACACACGGGACACGTCTCATCCTTTCCACATCTGGGTCATCCCTTGTACTCACTGACAGTGATACAGTCATCTTCGCCCCAGCCCTCATGTCCTCCCCTCGCTCCCCCAATATGCATGTGCACCTGCGAGGCTAGCGCTTGCACAGGCAGCCCCAAGCTCGCACCAGAGAGGGCAAGGAGTGTATGTGTGGGTCCAGTTGCACGAGTGGGCTGTCTCAGGGTATGATGTGTTGCGGGACGCCGTCCACCTGCGTGGTGCCCCAAATGGAGACCCGGCCTGCATGGACTATGCATCACAGTCTTCGCCTTCCGGATCCGCCACCTGCGACACCCAGTGGCTGTGGCTGCCCTTGCGGCCATGCCGCGTCCGTCTGTGACTGATGGCCCACACATTCACTCTTTGGCCTCTCTGGGGAGGGCTCGGGGGTGGTGGCGCACGCGCTTGCACTTAGTCGCAATGGCATGTGGCGTGGTTGGTATAATGGGCAATGGATGGGATGGTGCGAGCCACCTCCCGTGACGTCAGTGCTGCTCGTGCTGTGGTGCGTCCCCCTACACTTCCATTTGACTTGTGCCATGCTAGACGTTGAGGTTCTATTGCCTGCGTGATATGACCAGGAGGAGCGCGAGGAGACCTCTCACACACCATGCTCCACTGCCATCCCGTGCCCTGTATCGCCTGTGCGGATTGACTATGTTGGGGTTACACCTGGTCGACTGGGGCTGTGTGTGCCTTGTCAAGGGGCATGGCGGGCGCACAACAGGATCCAGCTTGTCCACAGAGGGTGGGCTGAGGTGCGCCTGGTACCGCTTTGTACGTGTGCCCGGCTGCTGTGCACACACGTGTTCACTCCCCCCGACAGGTGTCCTCTCACAATGCCCAGGGAAGCGGTGGTGTACTGTTCATGACCCCTCCCGACACGGCGTGCTCCAACTTGGCATGTGCGCATCTACCCGTCACACCCACCCACCTGAGCACTGCGTCCATACGACTTCACACGACACATGTGTGTCTTCCACAGTTGTGCTACTCATTTGCGTTGACATCCAATACCAGTGGACTACATGGTCATGTCACGACTGCCGTGTACTTCACATACTCTCATCCTCTCTCATTCGTACTTGTGAAATGAGTCAGCGGAGACAGTTTTGGTTTCAAACATTATATTGAGTCTTCTGTCCTCTGTGATGCAGTATAGTGGACACTACTGGCAGCGGAATACATGTTGAGGATATACTGAGCATGATTGCAAATGGGATAGGGTGTGGGGTTACATGTGATTGGCTGTTGCATGTGGGATGTGGGCTTCAGAGTTACATCTGCTTGGCCAAGGCTGTGCTAATGTACATTTACCTATAGCTGCGGAGCTGCGGACTTTGACACAGACGGTATACATGTAGCCTACCAGACCGCTTGGCATCATGGGCACAGTCCATCTCAGTTCCATGTGACAGGTTTGCTGCGGTTGTTCCTCATGCACGCGTGCATGTGTGATGACATCAGGGCATGTGCTTGCGTGCATGCAGCGGCGTGCCACTTGTTGTTGCACTGTGGTGGTTACTGGACATGTCACAGTCACTGGGGTCGTGTTGTTGTTGTATGCACTTGTCGTCCATGCAAAGGTCCTGGTATGGGATTCCCGGGGCGGGGGTGGGAGGGGTGCAGCACCCACAGACTCCAGGCGACCTATTCATGTCCACTGAGCGGTGTGTGTGTCCATGGGCGCTGGATCCATGTCGTGTCCTGGTTGTTCGTGCAGTTCCGTCCATGTGGGTGCGATACACAGACCCCATGCCACTGCCTCCCACGATGCATGCGGTGTTCCTGGATGTGATGGGGAACAGTGTGCATGTCCCGGTCAAATCCGATGTCATGGCGATGTCGTTGATGGTGTGGTTACAGTTGCCGGTCGTTTGGTATGGCTGTTGTGGTGGTGACTGGCCAGTCCGTGCGGAAGCTAAGCATGGGTGCGGGGTTGGACATCATAGGTCAATCGGGGAACCTGCGTTGTGGTCCGACGAATTTACAGGTTGTCAGGTATGCGATGCCGTCCAGCAGGGCTTCCATGTCATTGGTGGTGTACATGTTTGCCAGCCAATGTAGCGGATGGTGGCTGTCAAGGTGTTGTTCGTAAGTTGTCCCTTGGAGGACCATGATGGGGCATGCTGGGTGACATTCGATGTAGCTGTTCTCGATGATCCGTCGTGTGGAGGCACAGTGGTCCCATTTCAGTGCGGGTGCGATGTTGGCCACATACGCCATGCCCCCATAGGCAGAGCAGGCCCTGTCGTGTGCGTCCAGAGGGAGGAGTAGTGGTAGCAGGTCCGCCTTTAGACATGCCGGGTTGGAGAGGCATATCTCCACGGGATGCTGGTAGGGACACCTCCGACAGTAGAAGACGGGCATGACGCAGCTGAACAATGTGATGCGGTAAGTCAGTCGGTAACTTACGTTCAGCAGGGACAGGAGATCGCATCCCAATATATGTAACAGGTTGGTTTTGTACAGCTTGAGCTGTCCGGCGTAGTTGGGTAGGTGTGTTGCGGTTGCCATTTCGCAGCGGTGCGTTGTGGTGGCGTGCTCCGGATGTGTGTGCAGTCTGCAATGTGCACGCTCCGAGGTTGCTGTGAGCTCTGTGTAGTCGTAGGGAGACAGGACTTGTGTTCTGTTGGCTTGTTTGGAGGACACGGGCCCTCATCCCACATGCTTCTCAGACAGTTCAAGGTCAGTGATGTGTGACTCCTTCCAATTAACTTGCATGTGGCCGACATGGGGGAGTGTTTTCTTCTTTCTTCCCCGTCCGTTGTGTGCTTCTGTGATATGCGCTATCTGCCCTGTGGTCGGTCTCCTCGGCATGCCTGTGTTGGTCTATTCTTGGACAATGGCTGTATTCACCGGCTTCTGTCGTAGGGCTGTGGTTTCGGAGTTGGAATGGAAGGTCATTCAGTGCTGTCTGCTCTCCCTTGTGTGGGCGGCAGGCTGCCTTTCCGCTCTGCGTTGGGCCTTGTGTGTGAATGTTATTCTTGGGCCACCTGTTGTCGGTCCCCGGGCTCTTTGGTGTTCCGTTTTATATGTCTTGTTCATATGTGCAGGGTGGTATGGGTGTTTCAGTGTGGTACTGGCGTTCCTCTTCCCGAAGGGGCCCTGCTTCTCCTAGTTGGTGTTGCCGCCGCTGTGTGCTACGCCATGTTTGTTACACTGGGGTGTGTCCTGCTGTTGCGTGACTTCACTGACATGTGTGCGTCGGTTGTGTGGCGTTGGGTGTTGTCCGTGAATTGGGCGTTGGGGACATGTCTGTGGCAGGCCTGTCACGTGTCATGTGCGTTCGGGGTGGGGCTGATGTGTGTGCTGCTTGGTTGTGTCCCTGTGTCTGTGTGCGACGCATGCATGGCGCTGCGGTTGGCCTCTGCGTTGTGCGCATGTGTGGCGGCGTCATCGCCGCTTTGGGGCCGTGACGGGGTCGTTGGTTCCTAGTCCCAGGTGGTGTGTACACATGTGTTACGCGATGTTACGATTTGGCCTGTGTGTCATATGTGGATGCAATGGTGGATGTGTAGTGTACACGCGCTGGTGGGGGGTTGTCCGCTTTTTCCGCCCTTGCACTGTGTGCGCTGTTTGCGTGCACTTGTTGTGTGTGTGCCTACCTGCGTCTCCGCGGTACGTTGCGTCCTTGGTGGTGCATCAGCAGGAGCATGGGGAGGGCCTGCAGTGCTGGATTCATGCTCGGGGGAGCCGCTTCTTCGTTGTCCGTGCTCGGCGTCCGTGTTACCGCTTCGGTTTGTCGTACGGTATCTCTTGGCCGTGGGAGCCGTTTGTTTGCGGCATCGTAATTTATGCGCCGGGCGGGACGTGTTTTCGTCGGACGGTGTGTGTCAGTTGGGCTGCGCCGCTACGTGTACGGGCGCACTTTGATGGCGGACGGTGTTGCTGGCTTGCCGGCGGTGTTTGGCCTACTTTTCGCATCGTAATTGGGCGGGCGTGTGGACTGCTGCGTGCCGGCGGTAACTGGTGGTTTTTGCATCCGCCAGCACGGCGGTTGTGCTTCCGCCCGCCATCGTAATGGGCCCCTAAGTTTGCAAAACAGAAGTCGATTCACACTTTTTACAAATGGTTTTCTACAGTTTTTTACTTCAGGGCACAGAACAAATACCTGGCCTGTCTGACAGAATTTTAATGGTTGATTGTTCAGCCAGTTATTTGAAAGTGTATACACAACTGAATGGTAGAGTCATAAAAATGATCTGAAACCACAGCACGAAAGCATAATATACAACCCTCTACTCCTCTGAATGAGGTGCTGCTCCACCATGTTCATGCACCTTAAAGGAAACTAAAGTTACAATCCAGGTTAGATAGGGTGTTAATAAAGTCAAGAAAATGAGCAGAACACACTCATTTAAGTAAGAGTATTAAAAGAAATCACAAAAAACAGATTTACTGAGGATTTTAACAGTCGCAAACACTTCAATTCAGCGTTTGAAACCATTAAAATGTTTTCTTCTATGCACTAATCCCATTCTAAGTCCCTCTTGGGACCCCTCTGTGAATATTAAAAAAGTTTGTAGGGTTGTCGTAGTGTAGGCAGTGTTCCAAGGGAAAACTGCCAACTCTTAAACTAACTTTAAAAAAAAAGAAAAGTTTTTTTAAACACAGACCAGTTTTCATTATTTAAAAGCAATCACGGGCATGATGGTCTGCTGACCCCAGTAGGCCCCCAGACCTGTGATTTCCTCCAGTCGTAATGAGTCATAATTTGCGACCCATCTTATTAAAATTCATGAGATAGGTCAGATTACAACCCACTACAATTTGGAATTGTAAGAGCCAACCTATTATCTGGCCCTTTATCTCTAAGAAAAGAAAGGGAATAGTATTTTTAGATTCTTCCCTGGTCTTGAGGGATAGTCTAACAGCATGGAATCCATGTAGGATACTGATACTAGAGATGCATTGTTACAGGTAAGTAACGTTTTTCATTCCACCAAATAATGGGCACAAAGATGTTGCACAATCACATCCTCTCCCCAGCATTACTACTATAGTACGGGAGAGCAAGGCTTTGTACAAAAGTACCATGTCATTCTCCATCATACTTGTGCTTGGGAGAGTGTGGCTGTGCTTTCCTTACTTCTCACATCTAAAACTAGATCTTCATGGATAATCACAAATGTGTGCTACTGCTCACGTCACGCAAACTAAGTCTGTGTTTATGTTTTGTCTATTGTAAACCCTTCATAACAAGATACACTATTAGATACTTTGGTAATATCTTTTATTTTTTGTTTGGCACATCACCATAAAAGTACAGTGTCATAGTACATTGACTTGTATATCTTATATTGCATTATTCCTATACTATATAAATGCTTCCTATTTGAGAACACTGGAAAGCTTCCTCTTTTGTTGCTGATTCTGGCATCCCTTTTTTCACTGATAATATTTTTTCTTCCTGAAGGAGAACTTCTCCAAGGAGCTGAAGGAGATGGGAGGGCAAGTCAGCATCATCGCAAATGACCCATCTCTCATCAGGTACCCTTGGTTTAAAAACCCAAGCTGATCTTGACTGTGGTAACAGAAAGATTTATTTTACTACAATGGACCGTATCTGAAAAAGATGAACAAATCTGAAATAACAATCTTCTAACA
This sequence comes from Calotriton arnoldi, assembly GCA_963921515.1. NCBI lineage: Eukaryota > Metazoa > Chordata > Amphibia > Caudata > Salamandridae > Calotriton > Calotriton arnoldi. The sequence continues at coordinate 329,175 of CAWUFW010005190.1, forward strand.
ATCTAAAGTGGGTTGTCCTTGGGAGAACCTAGTTAAAAAAAACTGTAGTGCTGGACTTTAATGTTGAGAAAGTCCCAAAAGGATTCTCTTAACATTAAAGTAAAAAATTCAGCCAGTGTGGCCTATCCCTGTGACCCATTAATGATCATAAGCGTAAGAAGCCACCTTGAAGATGAAATACAACTCGAGGTTTATTTTCACACATTAGAGAAGACAGCACAGCGGTCTTCTTGCAACATTGGAATTACGTAATTCTGCTGTATTTTATGTCTAAATATGACTTTGCTGCACGTGCCTCATAAGTTATTATCAACTGCATAGTTCGCAGATTTTAACAGAACATGTTTCTAGCTCAAACAAATAATATTTTGGGGGAAACAAGGACTCAATTTAACACCATGCTAGGCACTATGCAAAGGTTAACTGGTCGCCTTTCGACTGCTGATTGTTGCCTTCAGGCACTCAGAGAGGAGCCAGTTTCATCGAAATAGTGTTAACATGTCCATTTGATGGACTGAAGGAATAGTATTTGTCTGCAACTGGAAGCATACATAATGTAATTCAAGCAGGGTGATAAAAGGATTATTTCTTTATAACGGACCTGTTTTTTCACAACTCATGCAAATTAAATTTTACATCATATGCACACACTGTTCTCAAAGCCAGAATATAGAGAGGTAGATTTCTTTAATTAGCATCTATAAATCATTCTTCATCCATTAGCACCCTGGTGAGAAGCTTATTATTCATCGATTGATTGTCACGCAGTCAATCAAAAATGTATATGACAGACAATACTGCGATTCTGCCACTTGATTTGTTCATTTAAAAAGTTTATTTATTCGCCCTATTATAGGACATCCAAACTACAGCCAACGTGTTTTGTTCCACTTGAGGGCACTTCCTCACGGCTGCCACATAAAAAAAAATCACAATCAAACCATTGTTTTACACAAAACTATTTACAAAAACAATGTAGTCCTTGTGACCGCACACATATTTCAATCATATATACCTATATACCATACCGGTATATCACAAAAAGCGACACCTTTTAGAAAACACTATTGGATTCAACTTGGAGTCTATTCATTCACCAGGACACATCAGATTGCATTACATATTGCTTTTTTTGTATTCTTATTTATTTTATTCTTATTCTGTATTGTATTATTTTGTATCTTCTACTACTTATGAGTCGTATTTGAAGGGGAGGAATCAACATCTGTAAAACTAATTTTATTTTATTCTCATTTGACAAATAAAACCTTGATATTATTACTCCAAAAAAGTGTATTTGGTATGTGTGTTACAATTCATATTGTAATTCTAATCCCCCAACAACAACTCAAATTTCATTAGAAAATTGTTACATAAAACACCATTCCATTAGAATTCCATGCTTACCTAGTTTATTCTCTAAATCCAAATATCTCTTGCCTTTATCCACTCTTGTAGTCACAGTACTAAATGCCCACTTTTGTTACCACTCCATATCAATCAACCTATAGTGCAAGTGAATATCCGTCATTATAGAAAATCATTCGAATTTGTCGCATTGTGCTACTAACGGTACCATGTATCCTTACCTGATAAAGGGCCCGATTTAGAGTTTGGCAGAGAGGGTACTCCATCGCCAAGGTGATGGAGTACCCTCTCCGCTAAACTGAAGGTCCGCCCGCCTTATTTAGTGTCGGGTGGACCCTCAGTATGTTAATGGCAGAGACGAGTCCAATGGCGCCACCGATATATACCCCAGACGGCCGTCAGAGGTTTTGCCATTCGTCCTCTCACTGTATTTAAAATGGGCAAACAATTGGCAAGTTTTCACTGTCCGTCACCAACAGGTAAAACCTGGCAGTGGTAAAGGACAGTGAAAAGTGCATAATGACCCCCAGGCCATGGGAAAAAACTCCGATGGTGAAAGGGTCATTGCTTTTTTTATTTTCGAAAGTAAGCAAAATCCCACTTTGTGATTTGGTTTTGAAAATAAAAAAAAATGAAAGTTTGCCATACTGCTCCATCATGTTGACGGAGTTGTCCATCAAACTTTTAAAGAATTGACAGGAAATGCCTTGATGGTGGTTCATGCCAATGCGAGAGATGTCCGGTAGGCATTTCTAAATTTGGTGGAGGGATACTTCCTCAGGGCGATGTACTTCTTCACTCCATAGCCCTGACACAGTAAATCCTGTCCGCCAAAGTTTAAATCAGGCCCAAAGTCTGAGCTGTCTTAATTATGGGCAGCGCACTGTATTATCTTATGGTTGAATTAATTTCCTCTAGCACTACTGACCCAATCCAATGGGCTATATCTATACCTAACTCAAGAAAATGATTTGTTATACATAGTCCACCCTAAAAAGTCATGAATGATGTGTGTAACCTGTGCTCACCATACATCCTAATTAATCCAATTACCTTGAGTAAAGGAGATGGTAATTGAGTCTTATTAACACAAGTCATTCATGACTTTTAATGAAAGAATCTAGGGTGGACTATGTAACACCAGGGCTCTCGTTCTGATGTCGGTCTGACTGCAACCGACGGCTTGTCGGTTGCGGTCCGACCGACTTCTGCTGCTGCGGTCCAACCACCCCATTATAATGCGTGCAGTCGGAGGCATCAGGCATAGGGACCGTCCGACGCTTTCTGACGGGCTCAAGGAGCCCGTCGGACCATCAGAGGGACAGTAATCCCTACAATAGAGGCGGTGCCTGCTCTGGCCCTGCTGTAGGGATTACAATGCCCCTTCCTGCCTGCCCTTTCATGACAGTTCGTCCGCCATGAAAAGTCATGTGGAAAGTGATTTTTGGGGCACCTAGCAGGGCCCCCTTCCCCTCTGGCCCTCCGCTATGAGGGCTGGGGGGCACCAATGGTATGCAGGGATGTTTTAAAAGTGTATGTTTTCTATTGCGGCTTGTGCTGCAGCCTGCAGCACAAGCCGCAATAGAAAATATACACTTTGCGACCGCCGTGCAGGCGGTTGCATTGTAATAATGGCAGCGGGACCGCCAACTCCTTGTCCGTGGTCCAGTTTCTGCAACGAGCAACTGACATCGTAATGACCCTAAAAAAAATTTCTTGTGTTAAGTATAGAGATATTCCATAGGATTGGTACAACAGTGGCAGCAGGTGCTCTATAATCTGCTGGAGGGTAGTACTCCTGGCAATAATATAATGCTTGTTGCTGTTGGAGTTGGTAGGGCTGCGGTTGAATCCACCACAAAAGGAGGATATTCCTCTACCTTCAGCATCCCAAAAGGGACTTTGTCTGTGAAGCTCTAGAGACTTGGCTGTTTCGATAACTGACTTGGCTGTGTCGATAGCTGTCTTGACCTGGAGAGTCTCATGCACATGGCAGCCGAATACGGCCTCCCTGTCAAAGGGCATGTGTAGGATACAATATTGAAGCTCAGGGTGGAATTAGGTGGACATTAGATATCTTTTGTACTTGAGGACCACAGCACCTGGCAGTTGTCTAGATCTCATTGTTGCCACATCCATTTACCATAATCATAGCCGCTGCTTCTTCCTGTCCTTTCGGAAGAATGGCCCTTGCCTCCTCTTTCATGTCTCCTCTGTCGTAACTTGCGCTTAAGAGGTAGGGCCAGGATAATTGAGATGGAATTTACCTCTTATGGCAGTGGCTGTTTCTCACGTGCCAACCTCAGAGCTCTGGCAATGGTCTTTGTAGTTGAATAGCCATGTGAGAATAGGATGGAGCAGCACTGCTAGGTGGGGGCCTTGGCCCCAGTGATGGATGGGGCCGCTCCACTGCAAATAAGGGTGAGAACGTTTCCTCCCCAAAAAGAGTCTTTAGGAGAGATTAAATATTGTCCCCTATATTGTCCATGTTCGTAGATTCTGGAATGCCCACCAGGAGCCATTTGTTACGTCTGGACCTGGCCTCCAAATCTTCATTCTTTGCCTTAATAACGTTGAGTACTTTGGCCATGTCAAAAATCTGTTCGTTGGTTTTAGAGTTGTCTTTCAAGGTGGATATGTGTGGTTACACTGTGGCTATTCTCTTTTCCTGCTTATTTAGCTTTGTTGTCATCTTGTCCACTATGGAGGTAAGTCTAGTTTGTTATCAATCAATGTTAGGCTCTTTTGCATGTGCAGAAGAAGTGTTTTAACGTCCGTGTGCTCAGCATCACCATGAGCCTTGTGCAAGGCACCAGCCCTCTCCACTGATGAGACACTCATGATGCATCCTGTTTTGAATGTGAGTTCAGCTAGTTTGGGGTCGCTTTTTCCCATCTTCATCTCGGTTTGTGTAGTTTCACTCCAGTCATAACCACCAAGTCTTTATTGCAAAACGGATGAGGGATGGTTTACCAGCACCTGCTTGGGGCAGGTTCCAAGGCCAACTGGGCCTCACCATAGGCACTGACAGGAGCGTGGCCATCCTGGGGCCAAGTACTCTGGCAATGTTTATGTAGAGGATATTTAGGCCACAATACTTATGTCAGATAATATCTTTGTTATTGTTGTTTTGACATACAACCCATTAATCAAGTGAAGGACACTGTGGTTCTTGGTAACACCAGTCATAATCTAAGTCACAGTATAAGGGACCATATCCACAGCACATATCCTCTTCAACCAGGTAACATTGGTGAAGATTATCTCACCCTGGGGAACTTTTTCATCACCAGGACCATGTTCTTGAACAATTCCAGCATCAGAGTCATCATCTTCTTGAGACTTAACCCTCAGCTGGGTAGGGTTTGTAGTCATCTCAAATGGGCTCTCATTCCGCGATTCCTCCTCTGTGTCAGGACTTTTGGATGCAACTACAGGGAGATTAGTGGAAACTAGAGGTACTCCTTTCTGAGTGGCATTGTTGATGATAAGCGTTTTGTCAATCGTAGGTCATATGCATAGTCAACATCAGAGCTGTTGTGTGAGACATCAACAGTTGGGTCGGGGTCAAATTGTCCTGAGCTGCACTAGTTGAAGGTATTGTGAATTGGGGCATTGAAAAAGGCTTGTCGACAGTAGCAGCAGTTGGTGAAAAAACTGCCAATGGGGTCTCAAAAGCTGCCAATTCTGATGGACAGAGCCACAGAGTTTTGTTAAAATGCAAAAAGCTACAGACGATGATTTAGGTTGGAGGTGGCTTTACCAGGCACCTCAGAGGATGCTTTACAGAGCCTGTCTGGATTTTTTTGAGGTGGAAAGCGGACCCCCGCAGAAGATAGCAAGTCCTCTGAGGAGACACTCTTGTGGGCCACCTTACCTTCATATTTGGATGAAGGTATGGTTTCGCACCCTTTTTAGAGATTTATTGGTTACTGGAGGAGCACCTGGCTACACAAGGAGCACTTTGGGAGGATTCATCCCCTGAAGAGGGTGGGTCACTTGACTACGCCTGCTTCACAATCATTGATGGTTTTTGAAGAAATCTTCCTGCATATTTTGTAGTCCTATGGTTTATGCTTTGGACGAATGCAATGTATGCATTTCTTGTGCAGGACCACAGGGGCTATTTAAGACCTTGTTTGGTGAATCTGCCACATCAACAACCAAATCTTCCACTTGTTCAATCCTTTGAGGCAGCCAACCCTGAACACTGAACAGAGTATGCTTGGAAGGATGAAGTAATTCACTAGAAACACCTGTCATGAAAATATGAAGAAATAGACAAAAGAACTGACAGGCTCCCTTCACACATGGCATGCAGTATAAATCTGATGGGTGATGGGCTCTGGAGAGAGTGCAGTACAATGGAGTCTCACTTCACTTCCTGGAGTTTGGATTGTTTTCAATTAGGTGATTGTGCTGTTAAAGTGACACTGTTTGCATAATTTCAACTTATGCTGTATTTTAAATTTACCATACTACACCCAACTTGACTACAGGGATTGATTCAAGCACGTGAATCTATGAAAGATTCAATTTTGGAGAATTTCTGTTGTACTAACACAATTAGTAGGCTGGCACGGAGCTTAAGTTTGTTTTTTTCTATGCTGATACCAATGTGCCAGAATCCCCATCCTTACCAACCATTGAGTTATGTAATCTTACATATTCCTCAGGATTTGCTTTGTTATTAATAGCTTAACAGCGCCTCCTTAGGTATCCCAAATGTGTTCAGCAATTCTACAAAAGGAGCTGTTAGAAATGGGGATCTCTGGTTGGCAACGGCTGGCGCCAATGTCCAAGAAGGGACCCTTCTTCCTAAGTCAGAGTAAGGGGGCTACACCCTTTGATAACCCCTGCTCAACCCTGTGGTAATGTAGCACGAGCAGACAGGCCTATCTCAGAGGCAGTGTGTGAAGCATTCGTGACCATACACAATAACGCAGTGAAGACACCACAAAGGGACACCACACAAGTAACTACAGAAAAAGGAGTAGCTTTATATTAGTTTAACACAAGGCTCGAAGACGATCAACAAGCCACAATGCACGTTAAGATAAGTTCACTGACAAGGGCAATAAAGCACTCAAAAGCGGGTGAAACGAACTTAGTTCGAGGCCGGGGTCTACGCGACCCAGTGATGCACAATGTACCTGAGGTTTAAAGGGGCACGGCAAGCAGCTTCGGGAGGAAGCCGCGATGATGACAGGCGGACTCGCAGCGGCCACAGCTCCCAGCTGCAGCGGTCCGCGGCGTGCACTCCCGATGATCCTGGGACAGTGATTAAAGGCGGGCTCTCAGCGGCAACAGCTCCTCAGCCGCAGCGGCTCACAATAGCGACAGCGATGATTCTCGTAGAATAGACCAATGCGGGCTCTCAGCGGCCACAGCTCCTCAGCTGCAGCGGCCCACAATAGCGATAGCGATGATTGTCGTAGCACAGACAAATGCGGGCTCTCAGCGGCAACAGCTCCTCAGCTGCGGCGGCCCACAATAGCGATAGCGATGATTCTCGTAGCACAGACAAATGCGGGCTCTCAGCGGCAACAGCTCCTCAGCTGCAGCGGCCCACAATAGCAATAGCGATGATTCTCGTAGCACAGACAAGTGCGGGCTCTCAGCGGCAACAGCTCCTCAGCTGCGGCGGCCCACAATAGCGATAGCGATGATTCTTGTAGCACAGACAAATGCGGGCTCTCAGCGGCAACAGCTCCTCAGCTGCAGCGGCCCACAATAGCGATAGCGATGATTCTCGTAGCACAGACAAATGCGGGCTCTCAGCGGCAACAGCTCCTCAGCTGCAGCGGCCCACAAGAGCGATAGCGATGATTCTCGCACCACGGACAAATGCGGGCTCTCAGCGGCAACAGCTCCTCAGCTGCAGCGGCCCACAATAGCGATAGCAATAGCGATAGCGATGATTCTCAGCCCGCGTTCCCCGCAGTAGACCCAGAGGCTCTGGAATTCTCGACAGAGGCCTCACCTGCGAGTAGAACCCCTCTCAAGAGGAATTCAGAAGGCTGATGGGTGAAGTCTAATGTCCCTGAGACTTCAGCAGGAGGCAAGCTCAAATCAGGCCCTTGGGTAGTTGCTTCAGCAAGATGGATGAAAGTTTCAAAGTCCTTTTCCTCTCGTTACACGGACAGAGGTTCGTCTTGACATCCAGAAGTAACACACCCCGTAATGGTTTCGGCGCAGATCTTTATACCCCACAGGTCTTTGTTCTCAAAAGTCACAAGTCACTGAACCCAGCCAGAACCAGTTCGGTGTGGTCCTGGAGCACTTTATTTACGAGGCTGCATCCTGCCTTTGAGGAAGAGGGGGTCTGCCATCAGACGCACAGTGGGGGCTGGAGCCATCATTCACCTTGTCAGGCCCAGCCCTGCCCAGATCAAAGGGTCACCCCTCCCCATACTCCAGCTGCAGATCTCGCTATTCAACCCAGGTCGGGCTCAGCCTGCCCTGACCCTCCAAGACCAGACATCCAATACACATAACAGCAGAGAACACTGGACGACTTGAGGCAAGAAAATACCTACTTCCTAGAAGTGGTATTTTCAAACGCAGAATATAAAAATAATCCTCACTAAAAGATGTATTTTAATATTCTGAGCTCAGGCATACTAAATTCGACTTTCCAAACATGTTCCTTGGGTCAGCTAGGATTATAGGATGTAATAATCAAAACTGCCCATTCTGGCCTAAGGGAACAGATAGTCTGGCAATAGTGAAAAACGAAATGGAGTGTAATTCACTATCAGGACATGCCACACAGACCAAGGCAGGTCCTACCTTTCACATACAACGCACCCTGCCATAGGGATGACTTACATGATGCCAAGGGAAGGTTGAGGGACTGGGAAGTGGGTTCACTTTACAGTCAAAGAATGGCAGTTCTGGACTGCGCACAGACTCTGCGATGGCAGGTCTGAGACAAACTTTACGCGCTACTTATGTGGGTGGCGCAATCAAGCGCTGCAGGCCCACCAGCAGCATTCGGTCTACCAGCCATGGGCACGCACGGTGCACTATACTAGGGACTAACAGGTAAATCAAATGAGCCAATTATGGGAATACCAGTTCATCCAGTCAATTTACAATAGGGAGCATTCGCGCTGTAGCACTGAATGGCAGTGGCACAGCGCCCAGAGCATCTAACACCAGCAAACACAGAGGAGACAAAAAGCGAAAGATGGAAGGGAGACCCACGCCAATGGTGCCAGGTCTAACACGTGTCCCCTCCAGCTGAAATGTGGGGAGAACTACCCACCCACTTGGGGGTTCTCATCACTAAGGCGGAAAAATCTGGACAGACCATCAGCATTGGCGTGTTCTGTACCCTGGCGGTGTTCCACCGTAAAGTCCATCCCCTGTAGGGAAATAGACCACCTCAACAACTTTGGATTCTCACCCCTCATCTGCATCAACCATCTGAGGGGCCTGTGGCCCGTCTGAACCCGGAAGTGAGTCCCAAACAGGTATGGTCTCAGCTTCTTCAGTGCCCAAACCACAGCAAATGCCTCACGCTCAATTGCACTCCACCTCTGTTCCAGTGGAAGTAACCTCCTACTAATGAAGGCTACCGGTTGGTCTAGGCCCTCCTCATTGATCTGTGACAGAACAGCCCCCACACCATGCTCTGAAGCGTCTGTCTGGACAACAAATTCTTTTGAAAAGTTGGGCACCTGAAGTACAGGCGCTGTGCACATGGCAGTCTTCAGGGCGTCAAAAGCTTTCTGACAGGTGTCAGTCCAGTTCACAATCTTTGGCTGCTTCTTAGAAGTCAGCTCAGTCAAGGGTGCAACAATGTTGCCATACCCCTTGACAAACCTCCTGTAATAACCTGTGAGTCCTAAAAAGGCTCTCACCTGTGTCTGGGTCTTTGGGGGCTCCCAAGCCAGGATGGTTTCAATTTTGGGTTGTAGGGGCGCCCCCTGGCCGCTCCCAACCTGGTGTCCCAAGTATACCACAGAACCCTGCCCAATCTGGCACTTACTTGCCTTGATTGTGAGGCCTGCCCTTCGCAGTGCCATCAACACTTCCCAGAGGTGGCACAGGTGGTCCTCCCATGAGGAACTAAACACTGCAATGTCATCCAGGTAGGCGGCACTGAAATCCTCCAGCCCAACCAACACCCTGTTGACCAACCTCTGAAAGGTGGCAGGGGCATTCTTCATCCCAAAGGGCATCACCCGGAACTGGTAGTGCCCATCCGGTGTGGAGAATGCTGACTTCTCCTTTGCCCCATCAGTCAAGGCGATCTGCCAATACCCAGACGTCAAATCAAACGTGCTGAGGTACCGTGCAGCCCCTAGCCGATCTATGAGCTCATCAGCTCTGGGGTTGGGGTGCGCGTCAGTCTTTGTGACTGAATTGAGACCTCGGTAGTCCACGCAGAACCGATGTTCTGGGGTGGCACCAGGCGCTGCAGCTTTTGGTACCAAGACCACTGGGCTGGACCAAGGGCTGCTAGAGGACTCAATCACCCCTAAAGCAAACATTTTGGAAACATCCTCCTTAATGGATGCCCTAACCCGGTCAGTCACTCGGTAAGCCTTGTGCTTAACAGGAGGACTGTCCCCAGTGTCCACTTCATGGACACACCGATCAGTGACACTAGGCACCAGGGAGAACAGATCACTGAATTGTCCCAACAGTTGTCGACAATCACTCTGCTGCTCAGGGGTCAGTGTGGTGGAGAGGACCACACCCTCCACTGACCCATCTTGCTCCTTTGCACACAGGAGGTCAGGAAGAGGCTCACTCTCCTCCTTCATCCCAGCATCTGTGGCCAGGAGCATGCCCACTTCTGACCTCTCAAAGTGGGGCTTCAGGCGGTTGACATGCAGGACCCTCAAGGGTTTCCGGGGAGACCGCAAGTCCACCAAGTAGGTAACAGGACTCTTGCACTCCACCACCTCAAATGGTCCGGTCCACTTATCTTGGAGCGCACAGGGCTCCACTGGGGCCATGACCCAAACCTTTTGACCAGGCTGAAACTCAATCAGAGTGGCATTCTGATCGTGCCAACGTTTCATCTCTTCCTGGCTGGCTTCCAGATTTGCCTCAGCAAGCTTTCTGAAATGCCGAGTCTGATTCCTGAAGGCCAGCATGTAGCTAAACACATCCTGGGGAGGTTTCCTGGGAGACTGCTCCCAGCCTTCCTTGACCAGACCCAGAGGCCCTCTTACCGGGTGACCATAGAGTAGTTCAAAGGGGCTGAACCCTAGGGACTTCTGTGGCACCTCACGGTAAGCAAACAACAGGCATGGCAAGAGGACGCCCCACTTACGCCTCATGGACTCTTCTAGGCCCATAATCATGCCTTTGAGGGTCCGGTTGAATCTCTCAACCAGCCCATTACCTTGGGGGTGGTAAGGGGTGGTAAACTTATTAGTTACCCCACACTCCTCCCACAGAGACTTCACATATTTGGAAATGAAGTTAGTACCCCTATCGGACACCACCTCTCTGGGGAACCCCACACGGGAGAAAATCCCCATCAGTGCACGTCCCACCATGGGGGCCGTCACTGTCCGGAGTAAGATGGCTTCAGGGTACCGGGTGGCATGGTCCACCAAGACCAGGATGAACCTGTTTCCCATGGCTGTCTTGGGGTCCAGAGGCCCCACAATGTCAATGCCCACTCGCTCGAAGGGGGTACTGACAACTGGAAAGGGCTGGAGTGGGGCTTTGATCTTCCCCCCACTCTTCCCACTTGCCTGGCAAGTTTCACATGTCCTGCAGTGAGCATCTGAGCTCCTGCGCATCTGGGGCCAATAAAAGTGGGTGACCAGCCTCTCGAAGGTCTTGGTCTGCCCCAGATGTCCTGCCAATGGCACATCATGAGCCAACCCCAGTAGGAAGGCTCTGAAGCACTGGGGTACCACCAGCACACGGGCTGACCCAGGCTCAGCAACCTTAGGCTCGCTGTAAAGGAGGCCATTCTCCCAATAGATCAGATGTGACCCTGACTGATCACCTGCTGCCTGGGCTGCCGCCAGTCGCCGCAGCCCCTCAAGAGAAGGGCACGTTCTCTGCTGTTCACAGAATTCCTCCCTGGTGGGCCCTCCTTCCTGCTGCCAATGGGTCAGCCCAGGCAGGTCCCCCAGTTCAGCTACTTGTTCCCCGGTAGGCTCCAGGGCATCCCCCTCAAGGTCTGCTCCCTCCTGGGCCGTGGGAACTATGGAGGCCGGTTTCCCGCGCCCCTACCCCTTCTCTTCAAGGCAGGGGCCGGGCCATACTTTCAGGCTCCAGGTCCTTCTGAACGTCCTTACTGGCTGCCATGGACCGAGTGGTCGCGCACGCCCACTCAGGCAGACCCAACATTTCCAAGTGAGATTTCCTCTCCACCGTAGCCCACGGGGAGTTCTCTAAATCGTTGCCCAACAGACAGTCTACCGGCATGGCTGGCCTCACAGCTACTTGAAGAGTTCCTGAGACCCCCCCACTCAAAGGGAACTTGAGCCACCTCACACTGGCTCTCAGAGTTGTCTGCTGACACTACTGGGCAGAATGCATAGGGGACAACCTGCTCTGGGGACACCAACCGGGAGCTGACAGCAGTCACACTTGCTCCGGTGTCCCTCAGAGCCTCCACCCTATGGCCTGTACTTCTTAGTGTTATCAGGCAGTGTGGGGTTAGGGAGCTTCTCAAAGTCTCCTAGCGAGACAAGGGTCAATTCTACGGGATCCTACCCACCTGGGGCACCCATCTCCTCCCCTCCCAGGGCTACACTAGCAAGCTGGCGGGTTGGTGCACGGGGTGGTGCATTGAGGTCCCTCTGGGGACACTGGGGATCATAATACCGGTGGCCCACTTGACCACATTTAAAGCAAGTAAGGGGCCCCCTATGAACAGGCCTACCTGTCGGGGGCACTGGCTTCTTCTCAGGGGGAGACTGGGACACCACTCCTGGGTTCCCTTGGGAATTACTTTGGGGCTCTCTCTGGAACTCCCTCTGTTTACCCCTGTCCCCCCACTTCTCTGCCAGGGACCCTGCCCACCTTTGGCGAAGTCTCCCACATGACCCTTGCGAACCTGGGTGCTCACCCAGCGGTCCGCCTCCTCAGCAAGCTTCCTAGGGTTAGTTAGCTTGCTATCAATAAGGTGCTGGCGTAGCTCTGGAAAACAGTTACTAGCTAAATGCTCCCATGCAAACAAATCATACAGTTGTTCAAAGGTTTCCACCTTGCTACCTTTTACCCAGCGATCCATTGCTCTGCAAAAAAAAGACACATATTCAACCCAAGTGGTACCCTCTAACTTCTTACAGGTTCTAAATCTCTGCCTGTATATCTCTGGGGTCAAACCATATCGCGTCATCAAGGCCTCCTTCATATGGGCATACACCATCCTGCTCTCTTCAGGCAGATCCAACAGGGTATCCCTCCCATCACTCACAAAGCGTCCCCACAACCCCGCTCCCCAATCCTTCTCAGGGACCCGATGGGACACCATTGCTATCTCGTAGGCGGCAAACCATTGCCCAATATCCTCACTCTTATGGAAATCCTTGATGACATCCTTGGGTATATAAACTCTACTCTCGGTAGGTACTAAAGGTATGCTGCCACCAGAGGGGGAGATCTCTAAACTCTTAGCCTTGATCTCCAGCTCCCTAAATACTCTCTCATGCTCCAGTTTCATTTTCTCAAGTTCAAATGCTAACCGGTTATTCTCAATATCCAACTTTTTACTCTCTAGGTCCTTCTGACCTTCTAATTTGGCCATCTCCAAACTATGCCTCCTATCTCTCTCCCTGTCCTCCATCTCTTCTGGAGACAGACCCTTTGAGGACACACTAGTACCTGGATTGGAAAGTGCTTTACCTCCCACTAAACCCACTTCGTCATCCTGCTCCTCTACGGCATTCTCTCCCCCGCCCCCAGGCTCTCCCCCATTCCCGGGGACTCCCTCGCCTCCCACCAGGCCTTTAGCGCCTTATGATACTCCTCCTTCCTAGAGAGACCTGCAATAGGGACGGTGAATTGCTTGCAAAAAGACTTTAGCTGTTTGGCAGTGTAGGTTTCTAACCTCTCTTCCTCAAAGGTGAGATCCTCCGAAGCATTGGATGCTGGCTTACCCATTGTAGACATAACTGGCAATTACGATCAAAAATACACCAAGATCAAAAACGTATGTGGTTGCGTTTAGGTCTGCACTCACTAGTAGTGTACACCAGTTATTGTATGTGGATCACAAATGCAAGTCCTGATCCTCACCGCTGACCACCAATGTTAGAAATGGGGATCTCTGGTTGGCAATGGCTGGCGCCAATGTCCAAGAAGGGACCCTTCTTCCTAAGTCAGAGTAAGGGGGCTACACCCTTTGATAACCCCTGCTCAACCCTGTGGTAACGTAGCACGAGCAGACAGGCCTATCTCAGAGGCAGTGTGTGAAGCATTCGTGACCATACACAATAACGCAGTGAAGACACCACAAAGGGACACCACACAAGTAACTACAGAAAAAGGAGTAGCTTTATATTAGTTTAACACAAGGCTCGAAGACGATCAACAAGCCACAATGCACGTTAAGATAAGTTCACTGACAAGGGCAATAAAGCACTCAAAAGCGGGTGAAACGAACTTAGTTCGAGGCCGGGGTCTACGCGACCCGGTGATGCACAATGTACCTGAGGTTTAAAGGGGCACGGCAAGCAGCTTCGGGAGGAAGCCGCAATGATGACAGGCGGACTCGCAGCGGCCACAGCTCCCAGCTGCAGCGGTCCGCGGCATGCACTCCCGATGATCCTGGGATGGTGATTAAAGGCGGGCTCTCAGCGGCAACAGCTCCTCAGCCGCAGCGGTCCACAATAGCGACAGCGATGATTCTCATAGTAGAGACCAATGCGGGCTCTCAGCGGCCACAGCTCCTCAGCTGCAGCGGCCCACAATAGCGATAGCGATGATTGTCGTAGCACAGACAAATGCGGGCTCTCAGCGGCAACAGCTCCTCAGCTGCAGCGGCCCACAATAGCGATAGCGATGATTCTCGTAGCACAGACAAATGCGGGCTCTCAGCGGCAACAGCTCCTCAGCTGCGGCGGCCCACAATAGCGATAGCGATGATTCTCGTAGCACAGACAAATGCGGGCTCTCAGCGGCAACAGCTCCTCAGCTGCAGCGGCCCACAATAGCAATAGCGATGATTCTCGTAGCACAGACAAGTGCGGGCTCTCAGCGGCAACAGCTCCTCAGCTGCGGCGGCCCACAATAGCGATAGCGATGATTCTTGTAGCACAGACAAATGCGGGCTCTCAGCGGCAACAGCTCCTCAGCTGCAGCGGCCCACAATAGCGATAGCGATGATTCTCGTAGCACAGACAAATGCGGGCTCTCAGCGGCAACAGCTCCTCAGCTGCAGCGGCCCACAAGAGCGATAGCGATGATTCTCGCACCACGGACAAATGCGGGCTCTCAGCGGCAACAGCTCCTCAGCTGCAGCGGCCCACAATAGCGATAGCAATAGCGATAGCGATGATTCTCAGCCCGCGTTCCCCGCAGTAGACCCAGAGGCTCTGGAATTCTCGACAGAGGCCTCACCTGCGAGTAGAACCCCTCTCAAGAGGAATTCAGAAGGCTGATGGGTGAAGTCTAATGTCCCTGAGACTTCAGCAGGAGGCAAGCTCAAATCAGGCCCTTGGGTAGTTGCTTCAGCAAGATGGATGAAAGTTTCAAAGTCCTTTTCCTCTCGTTACACGGACAGAGGTTCGTCTTGACATCCAGAAGTAACACACCCCGTAATGGTTTCGGCGCAGATCTTTATACCCCACAGGTCTTTGTTCTCAAAAGTCACAAGTCACTGAACCCAGCCAGAACCAGTTCGGTGTGGTCCTGGAGCACTTTATTTACGAGGCTGCATCCTGCCTTTGAGGAAGAGGGGGTCTGCCATCAGACGCACAGTGGGGGCTGGAGCCATCATTCACCTTGTCAGGCCCAGCCCTGCCCAGATCAAAGGGTCACCCCTCCCCATACTCCAGCTGCAGATCTCGCTATTCAACCCAGGTCGGGCTCAGCCTGCCCTGACCCTCCAAGACCAGACATCCAATACACATAACAGCAGAGAACACTGGACGACTTGGGCAAGAAAATACCTACTTCCTAGAAGTGGTATTTTCAAACGCAGAATATAAAAATAATCCTCACTAAAAGATGTATTTTAATATTCTGAGCTCAGGCATACTAAATTCGACTTTCCAAACATGTTCCTTGGGTCAGCTAGGATTATAGGATGTAATAATCAAAACTGCCCATTCTGGCCTAAGGGAACAGATAGTCTGGCAATAGTGAAAAACGAAATGGAGTGTAATTCACTATCAGGACATGCCACACAGACCAAGGCAGGTCCTACCTTTCACATACAACGCACCCTGCCATAGGGATGACTTACATGATGCCAAGGGAAGGTTGAGGGACTGGGAAGTGGGTTCACTTTACAGTCAAAGAATGGCAGTTCTGGACTGCGCACAGACTCTGCGATGGCAGGTCTGAGACAAACTTTACGCGCTACTTATGTGGGTGGCGCAATCAAGCGCTGCAGGCCCACCAGCAGCATTCGGTCTACCAGCCATGGGCACGCACGGTGCACTATACTAGGGACTAACAGGTAAATCAAATGAGCCAATTATGGGAATACCAGTTCATCCAGTCAATTTACAATAGGGAGCATTCGCGCTGTAGCACTGAATGGCAGTGGCACAGCGCCCAGAGCATCTAACACCAGCAAACACAGAGGAGACAAAAAGCGAAAGATGGAAGGGAGACCCACGCCAACGGTGCCAGATCTAACAGGAACAAACTTCTTATTTCATGTTACTTGGAGCACCAAGATCAAACTGTGTTTTAGCTATTTTTACCAATGTACTGTGCTGGTCTGGGTAACTATATCAGAAATTATTTAAATGATTCTCTTCAGTAACGCTTGGTAGATAATGTCATATTTCTCCATTGCAGATAAATAAAGGAAGAGCTAGTAAAGTTCATGCAATTCTCTATCCGGTTCTGTAAAAATAAAACGGATTAGAGGAAGACGCTTACAAATCATTTAGGGTTTAAAAGTCCGCCCACTCTGCAAACCCACAGTTCCAACACTCTATTTAAGGTGAGGAGAACCACTAGGTTACCACAGGTGAAGCTTCCACAGGCTCTGCGGATACCAATCCCTGAGCCAGCATTCCATCCACTCAGGACTCTTCGGTCACAGTGACAGTCACCCCTGCCTATTGAGAATCCCTAAGGGACTCAATTCTTGTGAAGGCCAGGCTCTTTGCAGACTGGGGTATAGAACTCTGGGTCCCTCCTCAACAAAAATATCCCTACGTACTTCTTCAGAACGACCTAGCGAGACCTCACAGAAGTGTCCTGAAAGGGTCACGGGGAGCAACCCACGATTGGCTGCCAGATGCATCAAAAGTGGACAATTTTATCAACATTTCATACAACAATAACCAACGCTCGGTGAGGTGTAAAGCAAATCTTCCTGCCCCCCATATTATTCACCCCCGCCATGGGCATCCTCACCGAGAACCACCCGTCACCTGCTCCTGGCAGTACTCTTCCTAATGGTTCAGGCAAGAGGTCCGACTCCAAACTGAGCATTTCTTCTTGGAACGTGTGCTGGCTGCTCCTGGTGGGGTCTATTGTACCATCTTGAATAAAGCAACCTGAAACCCATCTTGCGTACCTGACTCAATCACTACAGAACGCTGCCGGGCTGAAGTCAACACTTTCTTCTAAATCTGCTGTGGAATATTTGAGTAAAAGTGACATCATCTGCTTTCAAGAGACTTGGTCTTTGGCTCCATCAGTTTTCCATGGGTATTATGAATTCTTTCAATCAGCGTCCCGGCCTCATTCTTTCAGCAGACCTTCTGGGGGTCTTTCCATTTTCATAAAACATACCTGTAAGATTGCAGTTAACCCCCTTTATCTGAACTTTTCGGCTGGGCAAATCCTATTAATTACAGGTCTTTCAACTCCAACTAGGGCCTTTCCTCTTCTTTTAATTAATTATTACCATAATACAGTTAAAACATCAAAATCATTGGCACCAGCCCTTTTGATCAAGCACCTGGATGAGCTCCTACTCGAGTTCGCCTCTGCTGAAGTTCTGTTACTAGGTGACTTCAACATCAGGGGCTTGGGACTTGACCACCACTTAGCTACTAAATTGAAAGAGCAAGAAGCCATGAACACTTTATTAACTAACTATAACCTTCGCTCTGCAAAGCAAATCACATTGGCACAAGATCCCAATGTCTATCTATCTACAACATTCAAGAATCTCTCGACTATTGATTATATCTTTTTATCATCATCTTTGGCTAGTCATTTAGTCAAACTGGAGATCCCCACCCGCACAGAGAGTGATCACAACCCCTTGACTGTAACAATGGACCTACAAGTTCCTGTTGCTGCTGAAGTTATCGAAGTGGGGCATTCAACGCAAACCGAACTCTACACACTAGTCAGAAGAATCAAATGGGACTCTCTGGGTGTTGCCAAGGTGGGCTCCTGGCTCAGGGAAACAATTCCAAACTTCACTCAATACTCTCCCACTGACTACCATCGTAGGTGGGACTCAGTCATTATTAAATTAAGAGATCTCTTAACGGGCCCTGAAGTTCATCGTAGTCACCCTGGGCCTCCCCCACGGTGGCCCCTCAACCCGGCCTTAGTCTCCCAAAGAAGAGCTCTAAGGAGGGCCGCGCGCCTGCATAAACTTAAAGCTACAGAGCTCTCCGCCAACAATATGGCCCTATTACGTAAAGCCTACAAAAAATCAACATGGGAAGCTAAGAAACAAAAAGAAAAGAAGGACTGGCTAAAAATATTCAATCTGCTAAAAGAAAAAAACCTGACTCATTTTTGGAATCACATAAACAAACTTCGTTCCTCCAACAAGAGCAGGGGGTACGCGGTGTCTGAAGAAGCCTGGTCTCGGTACGTCACTCAACAATACTGCTGTGAAGGCTTTGTCTCCGCGGAGGTCGATACCAGAGATTCTTCCGACTATTCGCCGATGGACACCTGTGAGCTGACCACCCCGGCCCAGGTCGGCAGGTTCTTGAAATCCACGAAAAATGAGGGTCCCCCAGGGCGCAACGGCCTTCCATCTGCCGTATTCAAAAGCGCGCCGGAAGAATGGGCCAAGCTACTATTCCGCCTATATAACCATGCGTTCATTACTTTCCAGACGCCAGATTCTTGGAAAGGCTCAATTTTATGCCCAATTTTAAAAAAAGGAGACCCATCTCTCCCAGGTAATTACGACTTATAGCCCTACTGGACCTGGAGGCCAAGGTTTACGCTCGGTGTCTTCTTAAGTCACTAGAAGATTGGGTTGTGGAAAACAATATTCTACCATATTTTCAAGCAGGGTTTCGAGCTTCTGCCTCCACAATTGACAATATCACTGCCTTAGCCATTCTGAGCCAACATGCAGCACAAAGAGGTCAGCTTCCCCTTTACTGCTGCTTCATAGACTACAGTGCTGCTTTCGATAAAGTGCCTCGTAACACCCTATGGAGGATCCCAGGGAGTCTCCTTGGAACCCTTATTTCCTTGCATAAGAACACATGGGTGCGAATCAGAACTGGCCCCAAGACCGTCTCTGCAAAAATTCCAACATCAGACGGCCTTAAGCAAGGATGCGTCCTCGCACCCCTCTTGTTCAACCTGTACACCGCCGACCTGGGGAGATTCCTGGAGCAAAGCAGTCTGCTTCCGCCAAAATTGGGTCATGCAAAAACGAATTTGCACATTTTGCAGTATGCTGATGATATTGTCATCATGAACCAGACCAAGTCCGGCCTTCAACAAGCCTTGAGTAAGCTTAGCGAATACAACACAGCTAATGCTCTCAAAATCAATCAGGATAAGACCAAGGTCCTGATCTTTGGCCACGCAAAAAAAAGAAAACTCTAACATGGAATATCGGGCCCGCCAAGATCAAATCAACATCAAAATACAACTACCTTGGGGTATGGTTCAATGAGTCTTCCAGACCATCAGTCCATTTAGCCGCCCTGAAAAAGAGAGCTGGAGCAATAACATACAGCCTGACTCGACTCAACCAGTACCTGAGTAGTCCCTCCGCAGAACCCATATTGAAGGTGATTAAAGCTACTCTTCTTCCCGCCCTAACTTATGGGCACCAGGCCTTCCCTGATGCATGCTCAGCCAGTCTTGACCATGCCCAGAACACCACTTATAAAAAAATCTTCCGTCTTCCGAACCACATTCACAGGGCAAGACTACGACTGGAGCTGGGCCTTACAAGACAATCCATCTCCTGTGAGGCAGACGCCTTGAAGTACTATATAAGGGTACTAAAAGCCGCAGACAACACGCTTAAAGCCCGGTTAAAAGAAACCCTCGCCTGCTCTGGGAACCCATCGAATCGACAAATAGTAAAAGCTTTAAGTGTATTACAAATTGATGAAATATCACTCACAGCAGACTCTATTCCCTACACAGTCTGGAAAAGGGTTATCAACAAGCAGACAAGACAAATCTCTTACCAGAAGGACATCCAGGCATTAAAAACGTCTACTATCCTGCGCCCCTTAAATGAATCGTACCCTCCTGGGTTACGGCAACCATATCTCTCTGACAGTTTAAATGCAGTGGCCCGCAAAAATATAATGTTTATGCGTCTTCTAGGACTGCGCTCCATTGCTTTTAATCGATGGGCACCATCTGGCAAGGAGGGGGCCTGCAGACTGTGCAACTACAGGTCTGAATCATGGCTACATCTTTTGTGCTGCTGTCCTGCCCTAGATGCCCCTAGAAGGCTCCTCCTCAAACCACTATATCTTAAAAAGGGCATCAGCACCTGTTGGGAGGCATCTGCTCTCTGTTTTATCTGTACAGATATACAATCGTTCGCAAGGTCCGGAAAATATGTGAGACTTTTGGATAACCTGCTCTCTCCTCCTCCTGCTGCCCAACAACCGGTCCCTCCTCCCCAAAAACTTATTACAGATTATTTTGCAAAAATGTTTTAGTGTTTTGTTTTTTTTCATTCGATTGAGCCATAAGACTCATCTTATCTTCGAACTTGTTGCTTTGAACTACTGCTTTGGCCACTGTATAAGATGTTTTGTTTGTAACATGCGCCTTAAACCTGACGGTTGTTCCGTCTCGTTTTTTTTTTAATGCGGTTAAGATGCCACAGAGACGACTTCATTGCAATGGTTTTAATTAACTGTGCTAATTAAATAAATACAAATATTGAGGCACAGATGACCATCACTCATTTTTGCTGCCCATGTCTGCCATGTGATGCATGGAGGAAATGGGAAAGAAAATGGTAACGGGCCCCAATGTGCAGGGGAAAAGCTGTCTGTACATCAGAGCCTTTTACTATATGTTCAGAGAAAACAAATTCCCACTTTGAGAGTTTGCTTTCTCTGAAGAAAAGTTTGCCCTTGCAGGCCCTTTAAACATGGCACCTGCTCAGTAAACTTTCAGTGCTGTGACGGGAACTACCATAGCGATGACACCATTCGCTGCATAGAAATCCCTGGCAGGCAGGTGGTCATCTCTAAATATGGCAGACAGACCCCTAGCATGAGGTGGAGGTCTTGGCCTATGCCCCCAGGGTCTAAATAAGGCACTAAATTTCCTTGTTTCCAAATCTCAAATCACTTAGGAGCTTCAGGAGTATAATCTTCTAAACAATTCCACAACTGCATGAATACAAAGCCATGTGATATTCTTTCAATCTAGCAAAGCCAGCTTAAATTGTATTTTCAGTCTTTCCATATGGGAAACATCACTTACACCGCATGCGAAACAACGCATGCCATTACAACGCGGTCATTACAGCGACTGCGTTGTTACATCGCATGCCATTACAATGCAAGCCCTTACAACGACTTGCTGTAGGGGGCAGAAGGTGTTGGATTTTAAATCCATCACCTTCCCTACTGTTGCACAGACTGGAGTTGGAATAGTAAATTACACTATTCCAACATCCAGCACCCCCCCTTCAGCAAGTCGTTGTAATGACTTGCATTGTAATGCTATGCGAAGTAACAACGCAGTCATTGTAATGACCGCGTTGTAATGGCATGCGTTCTAAACACTTGCGTTATAACGTGGGCTATGCTTTCCATACATTTTAAAGAGTTTTTTGGGGGGAAAATCAAATAAATTGTGTCATTTGAGAAACATACACCACTCTATGCAAGATGTTCATGTTCATCATTTTCATTTTAGCCCATAATTCTTACACGAACAGTTAATAAATCTGAAGCATTAACAGAGTTAACAGCATGTAATCTGCATACAAGTAAAAACCATGAAACAAAGACAAGCACTTAAGTGTCTTCAAGAAAACAAAGATATCATCAAAAAACCGGCCAATAAAGGTGGAAACATTGTAATAATGAACAAAGAAAAATACATTAAAGGAGCAATGAGACAAATAAAGGATTGGAGCACCGTATGAAAAACTTCACAAGAACTGCATCAATGAAATATTTGATGAATTATTGGAAGCATGGAATACCCAATTATAAATAAACGAGAATAAATATCGCTACATGGAAGAAGAAAGTCCAACAATACCCACCATATATTTTCTTACAAAAATACATACATGTTTGGCTAATCCCCCTGGGCCACTAGTAGTGTCTACATGTAATTCTCTATTTGAAAAGATATCACAGTATGTGTCATACAATACTTTGATAGTAAAAAATCTAAGCTTAAACATTAGAGATAGGCGAGACTTACTGCGTATTTTATCCAACACAAATTGGCAGAAGGACTACTTCCGGGTAACATTCAATGTGGTTTCATCATGTATATCCATCAAACAAGACATTATGTTGAACATCTGTGTGTATTTTACTTAAGCAATGCTACATTGGGGAACTTGAAGATTGTAGTTTCTGCAGATTTGTGTTTAAAAGAATCAACTTTATTGTATTTATTTCCTAAATCTTGACATTTGAGCAATACATATTATTTTAGTAAACCATTTTACATTTCGCAAACAAGGGTTGAGGAGGTTACAATTCTTGTATTTCTTTGTACAGAATTTGTTGAGGACTTTGTTGTTCGAAAATGTTGTTTTCGAGAAGTTTAGAATTTAGTTTCATATAAAATAATGTTTATCTCTGGGTACCATGAAAACTGTCAGAACAACGGGTGCACATTTCAATAGGGTTATAGTGTCTAATTTAAGATCAACAATGGATCGAGAAGTTTTATTTGTCAAAACAGTCTTGAGGTATAAACTGGTTGTTGGTTCTGGAGCCTCCATGTCTTTAAAAGCTCTAAATCACCTTGCACAATCACGTTGTCAAATTGTTTTGAAATCAGTTTTTTTATGTGATTAAGTAATAAAGGTGGTTTGCACTCAGTATATATACATTCAGTAAAGTTACATTCACCCCATCAACAACTAGTTTTAAGATTTGCCATCTACCTTCTGACTAACGTTTCTCCATTTCCACAGAAACTTTGAAATGCTTCTGAACTAGAACATTTATACCACAGTGTTTATTAAATTGATAACTGTGTACCTCTGGTCCAAGACCTGTTGAAATTTTACAGCCTCCGTTTCTGTTCAGTGGATCTCATGCAGTAATATTAATAAATTTAACATTTTCTTTCACTCAGTCACATTGTTTATAGCATTATCATTCCACGATATCTGTGTCAATAAACTAGACATTTCCACTATTCGTTATGTTCACATATCCACTTGTATAACAAAAATCAATATAGATTACAGAAAGTTGAATTTAACTTTGTCAATTTGGTCTTCAACCTCTGTAGGACTTTTCAGATCCATTTGGAACATAGAACTTAATAAACACAGTACAGAAGTAGGAAAATAAATGTTACATAATACAAAAAATAAATTAATTAATAGACTAGATTCACTAACTCAGTGCACCAGACTGTATTATGTACTATGTCCAAATCACAATATAGCACAAAACATATCATGATATTTAATTACTGCAACATGACTAACATTAATTTATATACCCTACATATCAACGTTTATTATTTTTTCTATTAATTAATTAGTTCACCTATTTATTGAACCAGTATTTAATGATAATTTTACTGAATACTTTTATCATAAAAATAATTTGCTTCTTCTGTGATGCCAAATATTAGTAACACTTCTTTGCTCAATTATTTACTATGCTGATATTTGTTTGATCTTCCGGTTTCTTAAGTTCATATGCATGTAATACATGTTTGCTTTACATTTGTATATATGTTATGTTGTGACTTCTATAGGGGTGTGTGTGTGTGTGTGTCTGTGTGTCTCTGTGTGTGCGTGTCTCTGTGTGTGTGTGTGTGTGTGTGTGTGTGCGCGCGCATAGTGGCATTTCTGTATAGATGGTATTTTTTTGTCTTCTTGATTGGAGTAATGGCCAGCAAGAGTGGGCGTGGCAATGCAATCATGTGCCTTATTTCTTGAATTAGCCTCCCATTTCATTTGGTAAATACTGTGTACACTACCATTGGCCATGTTTGCCCCATGTGCTGCTCACATGCGTAGTATGATTTGACAACTTTTTTACTTTTGCCACTTCCATAGGGCCATTTTTGCTGATCATGCAAGATGCTTAGAAAGCCTCTTTAGTGGTGAATAAGTTTCAGTATGAGGAACTAGAGTTTCAAATACAGTAACGGAGGATGAAGATTTAGAGATAGAGCAGTTTTAAGACTTCTGATTATAATCAATCAATCAATCAATCAATCAAGCATTTGTATAGCGCGCTACTCACCCGGAGGGTCTCAAGGCGCTTGGGGGGGTCCGCTACTGTTCGAACAGCCAGGTCTTGAGTTGCTTCCTGAAGGAGAGGTGGTCTTGGGTAAGGCGGAGGTGGATGGGTAGGGAGTTCCACGTCTTGGCAGCCAGGTAGGAGAAGGATCTTCCTCCCGTTGTGGCTCTTCGGATGCGGGGGACGGCGGCGAGGGCGTGGTTGGTCGATCGTAGCTGGCGGGTGGGAGTGTAGAAGGTCAGACGGTCGTTGAGGTATCTGGGGCCTTGGTTGTGGAGAGCTTTGTGTGCGTGGGTGAGGAGTCGGAACGTGATTCTCTTGCTGACGGGGAGCCAGTGCAGGTCTCTCAGGTGTCCGGCGATGTGGCTGTGTCGGGGGATGTCCAGGATGAGTCGAGCTGAGGCGTTCTGGATGCGTTGGAGTCTTTTTGAAGTTTGGCTGTGGTTCCGGCGTAGAGGGAGTTGCCGTAGTCCAGTCGGCTGGTGACGAGGGCCTGGGTGACCGTTCTTCCTGGTTTCGGTGGGGATCCACCGGAAGATCTTGCGCAGCATGCCTAGGATGTTGAAGCAAGACGAGGAGACAGCGTTGACTTGTCGGGTCATTGAGAGGGAGGAGTCCAGGATGAAGCCCAGGTTGCGTGCGTGGTCCGTTGGTTTGGGTGCGTTGCCCAGGGCAGGGGGCCACCAGGAGTCGTCCCAGGCGGAGGGTGATGATCCTAGGATGAGGACTTCCGTCTTATCTGAGTTCAGTTTCAGGCGGCTGTTCCTCATCCACTCGGCTACGTCCTTCATCCCTTCATGTAGGTTGGTTCTGGCGGTTGTGGGGTCGTTGGTGAGGGAGAGGATCAGCTGGGTGTCGCCGGCGTAGGAGATGATGTTGAGGTTGTGTTGGCGTGCGATGGCTGCGAGGGGGCTCATGTAGACGTTGAAGAGGGTGGGGCTGAGTGATGATCCTTGTGGTACGCCGCAGATGACTTCGGTGGCCTCGGAACTGAACGGGGGAGGCGGACTCTCTGGGTTCTTCCGGCGAGGAAGGAGATGATCCACTCCAGTGCCTTCTCTTGGATTCCGACGTTGTTCAGGCGTTGCACTAGGGTGCGGTGGCAGACTGTGTCGAACGCTGCGGAGAGGTCCAGGAGGATGAGGGCCGCTGTTTCCCCGTTGTCGAGCAGGGCTCGGATGTCGTCGGTGGCTGCGATGAGGGCGGTCTCGGTGCTGTGGTTGGCCCGGAAGCCGGACTGCGAGTGGTCGAGGGATCCATTCGTCTCGAGGAAGGCGATACATCATATAATACATCAATGGATGCTTAATTCCAATGCCCAGAGGCCTTCTGTTCACCAAGTCTTTGTTCTGGCTTTCAATTAACGAGTGAGTCATTTCACATGTGCCCCTCTTTAGCTTTTCCATTGGAGTCCATTAACCTTTCTATTACTTTCCATGCCCAAACTCTGCTCACATTCCTTCACTATCCAGAAATATTTTTTACACAGTACCTCTTCTTTTCACTTTCTGCCAGTTCGATGCCTGTACTCCAAAGGTTCTTTGCTCTGACCCTACCATAAGACACTTATCATGCACAATTCCTTTCAACATTCAAATGCTCACCATGCACATATTCTCACTCTCAGGCATACATTACCCAGAGACATGTCATGTATAGGTTTCTTTGCTCTTACCCTTTAGTAAAGAGATACTTTTCTTGTGTGGAGTTTCTTCTATGACCTAAATACTATTCTAAGGTCTTCAGAGCAAATATAGTCTGGTCTGAACACTCCCTTGCCCAGAGGCCTCTATTCACACTGTCTCTGCTCTGGCTTTGACATTTCCTATTAAACGTTTTTTTCTGTTCTTGCCCACAAATATTTAGTGCACAAGATCTCAGTATTGGTCATTTAGGTACTCGAATGCTTTTTTTGCACCTCTTCTCTGGCTCCATAGTTCTGTGGTGATTTGTAGATTCTGTCCTGTCACATTCTTTCATTGTAAAAATACTCCCACGTAAATTGCATTCTCACATATTTCTGTCTCTATTTTTCAGGGACAACTTTGTGAAGGTTGTTGTGTATTTTAAACAACTGAATTATGAGCTGATTGAACAGGAACCCTCCATGACAGTGAGTATATACCTCAAATAGAAAATCATTAGGTCTGGTTGTGAAAAACTATATTCCTGAATCTGTCATTAGACCACCCTGCAGATTGGCAGTGGGTTCTGGATCTGTGGAGACTTGCACTAAGTGGCAGGAGCTAGGTATGTTCAACATTGCAGTGGGTTCTGGATTCATGAAAAGTAGCATTGACTGCTGGATCTGTACATAATGACAGTGGGTTCTGGATCTGTGGAGACCCAGATGCTGAAGTCATGCACACATACTGTAGGGGCTGGATTTCTACAACCTGACATATTTATCCAAATTATCTGCAGATCAGCAGTAGGTGATGGATCCTGGAGCCTGACAGTGGATGCTGAATGTACATAAAAGGGCAGTCATTGCTGGATCCATGCAGACTAGCTATGGGAACAAGGCTCCTGCTGACTAGCAGTGGAGACTAGTCTGTGCCAACTGGCATGGGTGCTGGATCAATGCACAGAGTAGCAGACATTGGATCTATGTCGATTGGAAATGGACATTTAATCAATGTAAGCATAGAGAGTTTACTAAAACAATAAAGGTTACAATAGCATACAAAATGCACAAAAGGCAAGACGATTTTCACTGCAAAGAAACACATTTCCCCCAGTAGAATTGAAATGTTTAAGGATTTGGCCTGCCAAACACTTTGGCATTGTAGACAACTTCATTCTTCTTGAATGTGCCAGGATTCCAAGTAGTGTACCTCGAGGACAGACAGGGTGAGTTTCATCATTTATTTGCAGGTAGCATAATTATTTTTTGAGGTGCTTTCCCATTTCTTAATCCCCCTGTCAGGCTTGATAACAAGGGGTCATTAGCCTTATAAATTTTGCATATTTCCTATATTCATGTCGCCCAGTCTTTATTGTCAAAATCTAAATAATTTGGACCACTGCTCATTGGGTCTTTCAAAAGAGCCCATTCTGACTATAGCTTTGATGGCACTCAAGCAGCCAGTTAAACAGGCTGAAGAAACCAAAGTGGATACTAACTTTCATGTCCCCATATTAACATCATCCCATCTCTTCTTTCCACGTTTAAAAAAAATATCTGAGAGAGCGGGGTTATTCTTGCTATGGAGCTATCTGAAGACCTCAAACCTTCTTCAATAGCACCTGTGAGGTGCTGTTAAATGGTCTCAAAGTGAAGTTTAAACTTGCTTCATGACAAACCAAATCAACGAAGTGTGTAGGCTACAAAGGTTGCTGTACCAATTGTATGTGTTTTTAGACTGATGTGGAAAATGTACTGAACACACACAGCATGCTGATAGGAAATATTTAAAAGCATGTGAATGTGTATGAGAACTATGAAAGCAGTGGACAGGATCTACAACACAGCTCTTCATAGAACATCAGCATTACAAGTTGACATAGCAATTGCTTCTTCATCCAGATTTTGGAGAAAGACTTTTAAGTAGGATGAATTGTCAAAACTCACTGATGTCAAAGGATGTTTTTATTTATAAGAGTCAAATTCACATTAAAAAGGAACTAGGGAAAGAGATGTCATCTACATTTCCAGTTTGCAGATGTGTCAGCTGAAGAAATTGAAGAGTCAAAAAGTCAAAACAACTTGTCGTGATTAGAACATGCTCCCAGGTCTTATCCCCAATAATATGGTAAAATAAACAACTGGCTCCCTGCATAGGCGCTTTTTTAACCATTCACTTAAAATAAGTGAGATGCCAAACTGTCTGAAAATATCAGGATTGACCCCACGCAGAAAAAGATCTGATTAGATCCTGATACCCTGCAAAACAACCATGTACTTGAAGGTCTTCATTGGGTCTCTAAAATCTTGGAGAGGGTTCTATCATCCCAACTCCAGGATTTTCCGGCTCATTGTTTGAAGCTGGACAGTCATCCATAATACTTTAGACTGGTGCACAGCACTGAGAGTGTTTTGGTATACTGCTAGTTGATGCGCTAACTATTGCTGATGATGGAGACCTTCACTATTGATCTTCTTGGCCTTTCTGCAGCATTCGATGCTGGGGACTTTGATTTATTACTCAACTGTCTTAGGAGAGAAATATCGGATGCAGGGTTAAGACCGTTTTGATGCATTCTTATTAGCAGGTGCAGTCTGTTAAGTTTAGCCTTTTTGTATCATCTGAGGTGAAAGTTGATTGTGTGGTTTTGCAAGGGTCACCGTTGTCATCACTCTTACTCAGTGTGTAAATCAAGCTACTGTTTTCCATCATCAGAGCTAGAGGCAGGCCTCTAGCTCTGATGATGGAAAACAATAACACTAACATATAAAGGTGGCACTCATATAAAGGTGGCACATAGGTGTACTAGTGAATAAGGGACCAAAAACTGATTTTCTGTCCGTAATAAGAGGCCTAGAAGAAGTGGTCAACCAGGCTCTGCAGAAATGGAGAAGGGTTTTCCTATCATAGATTGGAATAACCCCAACCCCGAGCTGGACGCAGGCATAAATGTGGCACCCCATGGCACACACCTCAGAACACTGTCTGGACCGAAAGAGGATCAGAAGGGGACTGGACCGGCTGTGTGTGACTTGAGAGGAGTCTTGAAGGACCTGCTCCCCCCGGTACCTGAAACAAAGAAGTGGACTCCAAAGGCCAGTTGGCTGACCTCCTATGTGTATATATGGACATAACAAGAGGCCTTTTCCCTGAAGTGCCCAGCTAACCAGTGACAACTGGACCTGGACTGGATTTTGTTGTTGGCCTCTGCCTGACACCGTGAGAGTCTCTAAGTGCCTTTCCCTGAGATTCTGGGGGCCATAGAAGTGTGAGTTTTCAGGCACTAGGAGAAATTTTGGAAACTTTTGAAAACGTTTTCTCAAGAGCATCAGCGGGACCCACCGGGAAAAGTATCCAACCGGCAGTTCCACAGCGTCTGAATGAATTTCAACTTTGTCCCACATGGAGACAGCCGCTCCTCTGAAAAAGTGTCAAAGTCCCATTCTGTGTTGGGACTCAGAACATTTTCAGCAACCAATCTCCAAAGTGCCGGTGGAACCAACCTGGTTCAGGTATCTGGCCTTCGGTTACACAGCTGCGGCTACAGTTTCAGCGGTGTCCCACTCTGGGAGGGTTTTAATTCTCAAAAACTGACAAAGTTACATTTTTTCTTCAAAAAAGTGGCAAAGTCTCTTTCCAAAGTGGTACATAGAAGCTTTTTATAACTTTTTGACTTTCATAATATAACTAGGACCAATTCACTTGGTGTATCCGACCTCAGCTTTACCGCATGACCATAGACTATCATTGGCGCGTAATGGTTTTTGGTGCTATTTTGACTTAAACATATAAAAATTCATATCTCCGGTTCTCTTTATTGGACTTTTTTTCATTTTGGTGTCCTTTTGTTCATTCAATTGTACTCTGTTCTAATTTGGGTTGCAATTTTTTTTGTTTGCTATTTTGAATTTATTACTGTTAAATACTTTGCACATTGCCCTAAGTTAAACCTTTCTGCACTGTGCCATATCCCAGGTTAATTTAGTGGCTTTGAGGGTTCACCCTGACAAAAAGTGTTATTGTTCAGGAAGTGTGGAACGTTTTTACTACTACAATGGTTTTGTTCAAAAAACCACTTCTGTATACCAGGGCACAGTGGAGTATACTTTGGGATGAATGTCGAAGTTTAGATTAGTGGAGTGGTTTCCGGATGGTGATGGAGATAATATTTAGAAAGTGCAGTGGTGTACAAAACATATTATCATTACAAACATGGTGAAATTAGTTTTTTAAAGATGAAGAATGGGGTGGGAGTCAAGAAAGGGACTAAGGAACTCAAAGGTGAATGTGCTGGTTTTTGGAACCACTAAAAGTTATTAAAAGTTTAAATAACGGAGGGGCCTGACCAACAAGATGGCGGAAGGTTGCTGAATATGCAAGCCCCTGGACCCCCAGTAAACATCCTGAGACATCCTGGACTAAAAGTGGATCTGACCCCTACAGAAATTTTGCATTGTGGAACCCCTTTCTGTGGGGAACACGCCGGCTGCAGCTGCGGCGACCCATTCTGCAGCTGGGGAAAAGGTAGAGTGCGGCATGTGAGCAGAGGTGCTTGTGCGGTGCTGCCAAAATGACTTTGATGGCAGTGAGCAGCCCAACACACTGAGACCAAAATGAGTAGAGAAGGCAACGAACAGCGAGACAGTGTTTGTACAAGCCCTGCTTGGTGGACGTCTGCGAGTTGGCAGCAGAGCAGCATCGGCAGCCGAGAGGGCAGCGGCCATCAGCGAGGGGCCGGGCGGAGACGGAGGCAGAGGAGCATGTGTACAGAGCGTGCTGCAGGGGAGCATTGATCGGCCTTGATAGGCAGCGGGGGGCTGAGAGGGGACCACCTGTGAATTCTAATTGCCTGAATTCCAGTCCCCTCCCCTGGTCCTGCAGAGGCTGTGGTGCTTTTGATGGGGGCAAGAGCAGGGGCGAGTGGAGGACTCATATAAGGCAGACAGCCGAGCGACTGAGACTTGTGGGCCCCCGGAGCGGCATCGGGAGAGAGGGGGGAATGGGATCTACATCAGCACCTCCCCCCCCCCCCAATCGGGACAGTACAAAAAATAAAAACTGCACACGGCTAAATTCCCAGGGCCTACCAGACCAAATAACCCCCCTCCCCCCCATGATGCAGGCTCACAATGGGCAAGGACAGAATTCAGCAAACCAAAAGAGCCCAGTTTGCTGCCACGGAGGCAAGCAGTGGAAGAAGAACGACCTGGCAGTGCAGGTGCTGCGGGACCCTACAGGTGCCCAAATCCTGGAGGCAATTGAAACCTCATGCTCATCAATGGAAACTAAAACAGACACCATCTCACACGATGTCAACCTGCTCCGTGTGGATCTGCGTAAAGTGGCTGAAGGATCTTTGGCCACTGAGTGGAATGTAACAGCCTTGCAGAAGGAAGTCCAAACCTTAAAGTTGACGGTTGGCTCTTTCACGGAGCTTAGCAGGAAGTTGGAGGAGAGGGTCGAGGATGCTGAGAGGTGCTTACGCCTCTGCAACCTCCACTTTGTTGGATTCCCCAATTGAGTTGAAGGGATAGCCCGGAGCTATTCTTGGAACGCTGGCTTAAACAGGCTATAGACCCAAACACATTATAAGAAGTTTTTATGGTAGAAAGGGCTCAAAGGTCGATGGCCCCCTAGGCTCCAGTAGCGTGCACCCCCATGAACAATAATAATGAAATTCCTTAACTACGGAGATTGGGACATGATCGTACGGCTGGTGCACTAGTCAGGAGACCCAACATATTAAAAAAAAATTATACGCATATTTCCGGACTATACACAGCAAGTCCAGCACCTCCAACAGTCATTCCCCTTCATCAAACAAAAAGTGAGGGCTATGGAACTGCACTGCATGCTCCTATTTCTTGCAAAGTTGAAGGGTCCCCAAGGGGGCAAAGCGTGCTTTTTTACTACACCTAAAGAGGCATGGGACTGGGTGGAAAAACAATATGTGACCAACCCACCCCATGATTTTGGCAAGAGAAGACTTCAGCTCCTGGAACCCAAGGAAGTGCAGAACTCGCCCAGCGCGGACCGGGTTGTGGGGGTAGGGGGGATGCATCTCCCCCTTCCCCAGACAATGAGGCCTTGACCATGAGTTAACTGTACTGATGTTCCAGCTGCAGACGTGAGCAGTGCAGAAAAACTCTAGTAGTCAGACCCCCACCTCCCACTCTGGGGGGGAGTGGAGGGCCCCATGATCCGCTGATATTGGGGGATCCAAACAAATATACGGATAGCCCACACCTACAGCATCCATGATCGGATCTACAATCGGTGTTATTTTTGTGCAATCATAACGTCTGTTCTTTTCTGCTGTCACTGTTAGAGTGTACACAGAAGGGGGGTGATACCTTTCTCTGGCCCTGAGGGAGGGGGGATCTCTACATGACGGTGCCAGGATACTGGATGCACCCTGCATTTTAGAGCGTAGTTGGAAGAGTGATACACACCATTGTATGCTACAAATTTATGGGGGGGAGTTAACACACACAGTGTCAATGACTGGGGAGACACAGTTAGTAAAAAGATGTGTTTACCTGGGGGGAAGGCAGGGCCGGACTGGAAACCCAAAGCAGCCATGGCAAATTTTGTCAGGCCAGCCCCCGTAGGTTGCGTAGCTAGAGAGCACAGCAAGCAGAGCCCGACCACGCAAAGGAGGGTTTGGGAGGGTTCTCCCTCCATGAATATTTGGGGAAAAATGGCAAAAATGGTGCATTCTACAACACATTTCTCATTATATATTAAATTGTATTAGCTTTTAAAGCATAGTAAATGATAGGCTTACAGTGCACCAGGATACAACAATCTTTATTAGGCCCTTCAATGGTTCCCACACTATCACCCTCCAACAGTGCCCCTCATCTCTACATAGCCCCTCTCCCATGTATTTCATTTGTTTTATAGCGCTTCTCATACCAGATTATCGTGTCAGAGCACTTTACATCAAAGACACAAAGAGACAATGAATAATACAGGTGTAAGTCAGCGTATAGAAAATGTTATATAAGACCAAGGGCACTATGAGGTGTAGGCATTTTTAAGAGTGCTTGGGCTGGAGAAGCACAAACTCAGGATTCAAAACGTAACACAGTGGTTAGGGTTACATTTACTAATAAGGATTTATTTCTACCCATACAAACCCTTTTTAGCAACATTAGGATAATGAAAGACTGGAAAAAACAGAACTTTCTAACCTGTACCATGCAGTTTGCATGCAGCTCTTTGATGGCAGTTCATAGCTCAATGTGCTAGATTACTATTGTAACTTATGAACTGCACAGTAACAAAAGGATCTTTGTGACAAAAGCAGTAACCCACAGAATTATGCACATAGAATACATTCTGCGTGGTACACATTCTTTGCAGCAGACATATTAACCCTCTGCGCTACCTTAGATGAGTTAAAACTGCCAGTAGACAAAACTCCAAGTAACTCCAGCAGGAAGATTAATCACCAGAGATATCTTGACACATTTATTTTCGCTCGATATTCATAGAAACTCTTCAGCCAGTGCTTTTAAAACTATACCATATTTCAAAATACAGGGAGGCTGGTAACAAAAGTGAGTGCTGTGTGGATTATGCTGGTCTGCTGATTTTGTTACTGGAGGTCGACAATGCGGCACTGCAAATCCAGCCCCCTCATTAACAAAACCAGTCTCCCACCCTTCCAGCCTCCCGGGGAAAAGCCATATGCCTGGTATGGCCAGTCCGGCCTTGGAGGAGGGAAGAGGAAGGGTCACAGTTTTAATGGCTCAGCAATATTGCGGGTGTCCGTAGGGCATGGAATTCTGAACAATGGCGGTCGGGATGAAGGGACCAGGAGAGACGGAGAGGAGGTAACCCTTAGAGGAAAGCTGGAGGAGATCTGAAGAACACAGGATAGAATGATGGCCACAATTAAGATGGTCACCTGGAATATACAGGGTCTGAACACAGAACACATTTGTGAAAAGGCACTGGGTACAGTCATTCTTGAGGTGGTAGGGGGTCCGCAATGCGTTCCTTCAAAAGACTCACTTCTTAGATGGAGAGGTACAGAAGCTGTGGAAAAAATGGACCATCTCCAACTATGCAAGAGGGGTCTCAATGTGGATTGCACCTGCCATTCTGTTCCGGATGCGCTACTTCAAGGCTGACATTGAGGGCAGATATGTTATAAATTATGGCACCCTAGACGGTAGACGGTATTGACTTGTGCCTCCTAAACGTTTATGCCCCTAACAAAGAAGACAAAGAGTTCTATGCTGTAAAAGGGGAGGAACCGACCCCCTAGATAGATACACCACTTATATGGGCTGGAGATTTTTATTGTGTTTTAGATGGCTTAGCAAACAGACCCATCCACCCCCAAACTTAAAATGAAACCCAACATGACATCTCAGCTCCGGGAAACCATGATGAACTTTACCTGCATGGATGTCTGGAGAGCGGCCCACCTGGACAGTAGGATGTTCTCGTGCTATACCCAGTTCTTTGGGCATACTGCAGACTGGTCCGCTTCTTACTCAATGAGATGATTGTACACAGTACAAGGGGGTTGCAGTACCTGACAAGATTTCTCTCCGATCATGCCCTTCTTTTACTGGAATTTAGTGTGGAGAGAACCTGCCCCCATATTCTCTTGTGGAGGCTCAATCCTGAAACCGTCCAAGACAATGCCTATAGAGCAGAGCTCGAAAAAGTGCTGATGGGCTATTTTGAAAATAATTGGAGGACCGCAACCTCAAGTGGAGGGGACTGGGAGGCCCTTAAGGTGGTGGTGCAGGGGGGTGCCTCACCAGAACTTGTGGTACATGCCACCAGCTGCAAAGGGAATTACGGGACTACGAACAGCAGCTCACTAGAATTCTGGCAGATGAGCCGGCGGTGGCTACAGAGTGGCTACTAGATGGATGCCAAGCGCAGAACCTGCTTTATGGAATATGTTAGATACCTTCACGAGTGGCAAATATCGACAAAATCTCCATGCTGAAGGGGATAAGACAGGGCGATTATTGGCCTGGCTCCTCAAAAGGGAACGACCACCACCTTTGATACTGGCTCTGACCCGCCCTACTGGTGAGATTGTAGCCACTCAGATGGGAATAAATGAGCTGCTCAACACTTTCTAGACTTAGTGACCCTGCCCAGGTTGACAGGGGAACAATATGAGAGCCTACAAGCAGACCTTGGTAATGATGAGCTGGTAGAGGCAGTCAAGGAGCTCGCTAGGCGTAAGCCACCGGGCCCTGATGGATTGCCCGCGGAGTTTCACCAAACATACTCTGGCAAGTTAATCTCTAAACTGCTGGAACCCTACAAGGGGCCAGGCAGTTGGGAGAACTCCCAACCTCCATGAGAGAAGCCACAATCATTATGCTCCCAAAGCCAGGCAAAAACCCTAGGGAACCAGGTTCCTTTCACCCACTCCCAATGATAAACACTTTCTAAGGCCTTAGAGACACATCTCTGTAGAGTGGTGACCAGTCTGATTGGGGAGGTCCAATGTGGTTTTATTCCCGGTAGGGGTGCCCACACGAACCTTAGAAGACTGTCGCATGTTATGCATAGGACCCAGAGAGACGGTACACAGGGGGTGGTAGTATTGTTAGATATTGAGAAGGAATATGATACCCTCAAATGGGACTATCTCTAGAGGGTACTCCATAAGATGCAGTTTGAACCTCAGTTCCTACAATGGACAAGGCTGCTATACACCAACCTTGTGACAAGAATCCGTACAGGATGGGTTGTCTTGGAGAGCACAGACATCGCTCAATGGACGAGGCAGGGCTGCCCCTTGTCCCCCCTCTTTTTTGACCTGGCCATGCAGTCACTGGCAGTATACCATAGGGATGCGTTACAGGATTGGAGAATGCAGATGGGGCACACCATGTATACTATGTCAATATATGCAGACGACACCCTGGTATTCCTAAGACAGCTGGATCGGTCGATCCCAATATTATTCCGGGCACAGGATAAGTTTGGTCATGGCCTCGGGCCTTCGGGTCAACAAAAATAAGACAGTGCTGTTCCCACCGGGAGGACTGATTGGCAAGGGTGGGGTGGAGCTGCCAGACCCAGAGCTTAAATCGGAAATGTGGGCGTTCCAATACTTGGGCAAACAAATAGCCCATGAGCCTGCAGAGCAGTATAACCTTAACAAGGGTAAGGTGGTGGAGGGACTCCGGAACTCAGTCAGGTTCTGAAACATGCTCCTGTTATTGGTCATAGGCAGAGCGGTGCACAGCAAAATGGTATTCCTGCCAACATGTCTATATGTTCTCCAGATCTCATTCTGCGCCATACACAGGACAACATTTCAATAATTAAATAGCCTCTTGATTTCATTGGCATGGGCGAGCAAGCGAAGCAGGGTAAAATTGGAGACGCTAAAGCTAGATAAGGTGAAAGGAGGCTTGGAACTCCCTGACCTACTATTGTATTACTTTGCAGGATAACTGCAATATGCAGTACAGTTGTGTAACGAGGGACAAAACACGGAAAAACGGTTGCTGGCGGGAATTTTGGGGGAAACGGAACTTCATCTGAGACTAATGGAGGGGTCGCGAGTCCCAGAGGACTGTCCCTTTCTGGTAAGGCAAGTAGCAGAGGCTTGGGAAAGGGCTGTTAAAACTGTGCTGCCTAGACCCCCACATGCCAAGATGCTACCTCTGTAGTGGTTGCAGCCTTTCATCAGGATACAGAACGCCATGAATATGAGACTGTGGTTGGAGGGGGGATGCCAGACCATGGGCGACCTTTACCTGGACGGTGACTTCATAACATTTGTAGAAGCGCAGCAAGTGTTTAATTACGGCCCGGAGCAATTCTTGCAGTTCGTCAAAATGTCTAGCACAGTCCGGGAGATCTGGACAGACTTCCCACAGGAACTAGTAGAATCATAGACGCTTAAATTGATACTGTATCAGGGGTGAAGTAGAGGACTGATCTCACGCATATATTCAGCAATGAAAGAGGACCGACCCCTCCCCCCACTTCACTTAAGGCCCGAGCTAACTGGGATGAGGTGCACCCAGAGCCAATGACAGACGTGCAATGAGCAAGAGCATGTGCACAAGTGCAAGAGGTAGTCAGCAATGCTAGGTTTAAGCTTGCACAGTTCTAGTACCTGCACCAAGTCTATCTTATGCCACAATGTCTGTACAGAATCTCTCCTAAAACTCTGAAAACTGTCCAGCTGTGACCGTGGGCTGCCGACATTTTTAAATATGACCTGGGAATGAGCGGCCCTACATGATTTCTGGAAGTAGGTAGTGGAACCACTCATTACAGTAACGGGGATACGACTGGCTTTGACGGTCAGATACTTACTGGCATGGGTCGGTGCCACTACCGATGCACGGTTCGAAAATGCGCCCTAGATTTGCATTGCTGAGACTTCTTCCAGCAAAACGGCAAATTGCCATTCATTGGTTCGTGCGAGAACCATCCCACCCTCACCCCGCTATGGAGCGATGGAGCTCGGACCTGAGGGAATGGGCTGTAGCGGAGGAATGATGACTACATAAGGTACGTAGGGATGAGAATGCAGAAAGAGACCTGGGTTTTTGCCAGTGCCGGATTAAACCCTGTGGAGGCCCCTAGGCAGTTGAAATTTCGGGGCTCCCCTCGCAAATTATCTCCTAATACCCAATGCATCGGATTTTTCTACAAACTGACAGCTGCCAGAAGATGAGCTTTTAAGAGACAAACTGTTATGTGAATCTGATGTCTCTGGTTTATGTACTTTAAGTTGTATTTTGATCCGTAGTTGCGGGGCCTCTAAAAGGAGTGGGGTTCATGGGCCAGTGCCTCCTTTGCCTATTTGGTCATCTGGAACTGGTCTTTGGGCAAAAATGCTCGACAGGATGGAATGGATGTCAGAAGCCAGACGGGGACCTGGGAGAAGCCGGTCGGTCGGGTGGCAACGCACTGGGGACGGGAACACGGGGAACACAACGGCAGGAGCTGGGAGACAACAGGGATGAACAAGATCCTTCTCCACCCCCAGCCACCTCCCCCTGAGATAACCTGGAGGGGCAGGATTGACAGCCCTTCATGAACATAGTGATCAAGCTGTACCAACTGTAAAAGCTTTTTCTCCTCCTTATCAGAGGACTAAGCATGATTTGATACCCATGAACCCTGCATCGTGCTCTCGATATTATTATTTCAAGGCGAAAATGATGGTGAAACGCTGAGCCATTCTTGTTACCTGCTGTTGGAACCAAGATTTGTTAAAGTATAAAAGTATTTTAAAAAAAGGTTTTAAATGATGCGGAGGTGAGCAAAGGAGAAGCCGGGCCCCTGGGTCGTTTTTGCTTTTACAACCTCCCTAAGGCAGGTGCTGTTCAATTTGCACCAAAAACTGGAAGAAAATGATGATGCCAAGAGGAATGGCCATGCAGGAGGATGGACATGAGTTGCAGTGTATGGATGATGATAAAGGGGCATTCCAAGCCGGCCTTCTGTTTCTAGTCTGTGGACAATGTGAGCAACAAAGGTATGAAGAATGTGAGTTCTAGATCTGTCAGCGAGTAATGAGCAAACTGCACTTGTGAAGGTTCACTGCTGTAACCATGTGCGAAGACTGGTGATTGCCCACAGGTAACTAGTGCTAAGGATGCTATCTGGTGGAAAATCAGTAAAGCGAGGTTTGGGCAAACTATTGTCACTTCCAAGACATTCGAGGAGTTCGTGTTAATTAAAACCTCTCCAATCAAATGAGAATGGTTGTAATTTAAACTAGGTTGAACTGTGATTCGTGTTATTATGTGAATTTGTCTTTTCAATAGCTTCAAGTAGCACAAAGTAGCACTTTATTCTACTCCAGTAAAAGGTGGAGATGTGTGTGGAGTTGGTAGGTGTTCTTAATTCCAAGTGTTCTACCTTTTCGTCATCTTTTACAGCACTTATGTGTTCTACTTCTGTACTCTGTGAGGAATGTTTAGACTGGAAAGTAGGACTTTCAACTTTCAAGGGCGTCCTGTCCTCAAGGATGTGTATGATTGCCACTGATTTCCAAAATTACTCCATTTTTTGTGAATCCCACAAACGCCACGACTCTATTAGAAACATAAGAGAAAACCGAGAGTATATTTTTTTAAGTAGTTTGTGAATCGGTTTGTGTATTAGTAAAAGGTCAGAAAATACTGTGGGATGTAGAAGAGCAACCTTGAAAACTACAAGGTGTGGACCCAATTCACAAAAAAAATTGAGGACAGAAATCTTTAAGTCACGCAGGAAATCTTTAAGTCACGCTTTGATTTGAATAGCGTCTTTACCTTAAGAGGATTCACAATGCTCCCCAGGACTAGGCATGGAAATGGAAACCTATGCACAAGGTAGATTTCCTTTTTTTTCAAACATATTTTTGGGGCATTTGAGTTAGCGATCGTCATGCACAAGGAAGATTTCTGCCTATCAGTAACTGCAGAATAAATTTTTCTCCTCAGAGGAAACATTTTTCCATGACTTGAAGCCCCTTAACTTAAGACCCACTGACATTTGGTGGCGTTTGTTCCTCTCTGTTACACACTGTCGAAAAACACTCCTGCTTTTTAGGTCTCGCCTAGCGTTGCAGCGCGCATTCGCTGCTCACTCTGCGAGACATATTGTTAATGAGGAGATTTCAGAAGGGGGCTTGAAGCCCCGCCCCTCATTTTCATTGGATGGCGTCATCGTTTATGGTAAACGGTGGCCTCCCATTGAAAATGAGGCTTCTTTGTTACCGCCCTTTCTCCTTTTGGGACGGCCCATCCGGACTGGATCGTTTGCTTTTCTTATCTTAAGGAGGCGTGTTATATAAACAAGCCGTGCAGCAAAGGATCCAGTCCGGATGGGCCGTCCCAAAAGGAGCACGCAACAAAGTGTTTAGGTGGAGGGGCGAGATGGAAAGCAGCTGTGTTTGTGAGTGTGGTTGGCGTTGGAGTCCCGGTTCTTGGGGGAGGAAGTTTCAGAAGAAGGCAATCGCAGTTTGGAAGCCCTGATGACAGAGCTGGAGGTGCTGTGTGAAATTCACATCTGCTGTGCAAGCAGCGAGACAAGACAGGGCGTGTGCTAAAGCGCTTGGCCACACGCCCCGGGTGTGCCCAGACGGAACCGGCGCGGGTGCAGTTCTTTGCAGAATTTCACACTCTGGGCTGTTACTGTTAGTTGAAAACTCATCACTCAAACTCAGCAGGCTGCCCGTGGACCTTTGGATAATACCTTCAGCTCAGCTTGGGGCAGTCACGATTGGAGAGCTTGTGAATCGGCGACTAAGTGTTTGTTACCTCCGGTAAGTGCCCCAGTAGCCCGCCATCCGGTTTGGGGGCATTGCCAGGGCGGAAGCGATGCCCAGCAGCGTTGCTGTCTGCATCTCCCCGCTTGAGCTGGCCCATTGTGGTCAGTCACTGGCTGCTATGTGTGTCGCTGCAGTGTGCCAGGCAGTAAAGAGGACCGGCAGGTGCCACACAGCTGAGACGTTTAATACCCTGCCTGCCATTCAACGGAGACAGACGCCATCAGCCGGCTGAATAAACCCCGCAAAGAGCCGCGCTTTTAAAAGGAGGGCCGTGGCTTCCTCGGCCAGCACGGGAATGCAGTGCTGCCATGCTAGTGACGTGTAGAGCCGTGGCTGAAAAGTAATCAGGCCGGGTTACAACCCAAGCTAGGGATGGTCAGCTGCCAGCAGGCTGATGGGGTAAACATCCGGGCTCTCGCTCACGGGCCTGGGTTAGTGCAGGGCTTGCTCCGTGGTTTATCCTTCAGAGGCCAGCAGAGGGACACTAATGTGGTAATGAGTCTGTTTTAGTTGCTGTTGGACTGTTCTTAGTCGCGCCGCTTGAGTGCTCGTTGCTAATTACATTCGTCAGGAAAGGCAGAAGTTATCGAGAGTTCTGATTGGCTGTGGTCCTGTTTGTAATTGTCCACGCCGCCGTAGACTTGATTTTTTCCCTTTGTTTGAGGTGCTGCTCTGTGACAGATCTTTAAAACTGGGACAACGCTGTAGGTGTGATACGAGATATGTACAGGGTGTAGGCCAGGACCCTACTTTTTTCTAGGGGTGGGCGGAATTTGCGTAGTCGCGTTACGCAAAGTTCCGCGAAACGGTAAAAAATCTCCGCGAGCACGCAAAAGTTCCGCGAACACGCGGAATTGCTTGTTCCGCCCATTCGCGATGCTTTTTTCCTGTTCGCGAACGCTGTTTGCGTGCTCGGGGGGAAATATCTCGCGAACACGCACTTTGAAAGCGCGGACAAGCAAAAAATTCCGCGAAGCCGCGGATCGCGTAATTTTTGCCAATTTCGCGTTCTCCGCGGAACGCGAAATTACCCAAATTCCGCAAATTCCGTGAGCGGAACGGAATTTACTGCCCAGGCCTACTTTTTTCCTAAAAGTGTGTGAAAGTTTGGTGGCCCCTTCCAAACAAGAAGAATCTTTTCCAGGAAGCCATGTTCCCGACAGGTAACGTGTATTTCTCTGAGGAGGAATATTTGGGCTTGAAAACTCTGGGAGCGGCTCGCAGGTTCCCTGGAGTCCACTCAAGCCTCCTGGCTATGGCCACACGGCCACGATGACGCTGTGCTATTCATAACAAGCTGCTGAAGCGCAGGATCCCCGGAGAATGCAAGCTATGCGCCGGGAGCAGACATCATTGTGCCAGAGTTGCGTCTGGGACCTTCACGTCGAGAGCTTCGCAGCTGCCGCCGCCATTTACTCACAGAATCCCAGAGACGGTAACTGCTTCCTGTTCCAAGAGTTCTAAAAACGTGAAAGGCTTGAATCGACGCTGGCGGGGGGTGTGTGTGTGTGGGGGGGCAGTTTGGATGGGGCCCCTCTTTTAGCCCGCCAGCGTAGTGCAGAAGCAGCTTCGGTTTCTGCTTGTAAGGGAACTCGACGCTTACTCTGCCCTTTATGTTTTTTGTAAAGGTAGACCGGGACCAGTTTTTAAAGTCACCTTAAAACAGATGCCAGTAAAGTCCAAATGTCCAGCCTAGATCCATGCCAGATATATTCCCAGTGTTCGTGAAGGTGCATTTACGCATGTGCTGTATTTGTTCATCGCAGGCCGCCTAGCGGTGGTCTTCGAAGCGCATCGACTTCTAGGCCGAGGATGGGCTTGGAAAGGGGGCGGGGCTGATAGGTCCTCATTATTCACCTGCCCCATTGAAATAACAAGCTCTGTGGGATCACCGCTGATCCTGTGCAATTAACCAGATATTTACGCTGATGAAAGCTTAATTGTCCCAGTAAAATGAGAAATAGCCCGTGGAATTAGGTACAGAATTACTGATTCCACCAGTAATTCCTAGTTTTTTAAGGCTACACCTAATAAGACATGACAATTCTGCCTCCAGGTGTAACTGATACCCCGGCTATAGGTATATTGGTATATTTGCTGATGTGTTGTAAAAGAATATGGACTTTCGAGAGAGAATGTACTATAGTACAAATGCAATGCAATAGATTTCGCAATTACAACAAAGTGAGCTATTGCCATTTTCAATTACACCATTTGATTAATGCTTCACGACGGGAAAAAAAAAACAATAACATTTTTAATGCCAATAGCTCAAAACAATGTCATTGCGAGACCTATTGCATTGTAAATGCTTGTTTCATAAGCAATTCTGGATGTGTTTCTAGACTGGGAATACAAGTACTCCCACGCTCCTTAAACACTGACACCTACCTGTTGGAGCACGCCATACATGCTGATAAATACGCATTGGGAAATGCAGCAGGCTGGCTTTAATATACCATCCAGGGCACACGGAAATGCTAATTGCGTTCCTTCGCACAATACAGCCACACCTATCGACTTTGCCAGTCCTTGTTCGTTTTGGACCGCAGGTCGGTCCCTGTTTTCATTAAGATGTTACAGTCTATGATTTTGTGGGTGGGCTTTTTCTTATGAAGTGCCAACCCTTTGCACCTTGTTTCTATCAGAAATTAGGTATGGACTAGGCTTTTCAGTAATTTGATAAAAAACGATTAAAAAAATCACATTTTGAATATATTAGGTGTGCATCGCTCCATTTTCTGATTTTTGCATTGTTACAGTATATTCATGTTTTAACTTATGCGTATTAAGGTTTATGCTGCACGGTGATCGGGGGCGTCTTGAATTGTTTTAGGAAAAAATGGTTGACTGGTTACCTAAACGTGTGCATGATTAAAGGAGCGAATGAAAGAACGCATGAATGAATGAATATAGACTGGACTTCCTCGGTGTGTGTTACGTCTCTGCGTCTTCTTCACTGTTACCTTTCACAGACCCTGATCTCTAAAAAGTATGTTTAAAGTGGCATATACATAAGTTCAAATTAGTTCTACATTTCTGTTATTTCCCATATCTTTTGTATCTGTAATTATCTGTCAGCCCTCCTGTACAGAACGTGAGGAACGTAAACACAAA
This sequence comes from Calotriton arnoldi, assembly GCA_963921515.1. NCBI lineage: Eukaryota > Metazoa > Chordata > Amphibia > Caudata > Salamandridae > Calotriton > Calotriton arnoldi. The sequence goes on from CAWUFW010005190.1 coordinate 372,329, forward strand.
CACATAAGCACCCTGCCCTTTTCTGGTTATCGGTTTGGAAAAACCCGGCCGCATCCCTAACGAGAGAGATTATTAGTGACTGTATGGGATGTGTGAAAGGGAAGGCCATACCATGGCTGTCAGGGGTGCATCAGAGCCTATGTAGCGTTAACAAGGGAAGAATTTTTTCAGATCCCAGCACAGCAATGTCTATGAATAAAAACGAACTTAGGAGTGCGCTCTATTCGCTATATAGAGCAGAAAGGATCGAAAAGGAATCCAAAAAATCACTTGTCCATAGCTACATGGTCATCGAAAATTCTGTGCACCCGCTGGCTAATTACATTATCCTGCCTGTGAGTCATTGGGAGAGGAGCTTTTTGTTTCGTCTAAGGGCAGGCACTATCAAATTTGCATTATGTTTCCCTCTTGGCCACCACCCCGACCTTGATCATATACCCTGTCCGTGTGATGGTCAGAGTGGCCAAACTATTTTACACTTCTTGTTCTTTTGTAATTGCTATTTAAAGTATATTAAGTGGTTTTTAACTTCGTATTTTAAAAAGCATATGTCCATCAGCTTGGAAAACGCTTATTTGAGGCTACTCACCCTGGACGATGAAGAGCTGGTCTTTCGCATAGGCAGTGCAGTTCGTGCGCGCCAAATGATGGCTAATCCTTGAGCTTTTATCTATTAATGAACTTTTATGAATCCAAAGATTACTGTACACTGAATGTTGCTAATGGTTTTATTATGACTCTCTTATTTGTATATCTTTTTACCTGTTTGTTGTCGTGTTTTTGTGCTTTTATGGATACGATGTTATCCGAATAAAGTGTTTTTTGAACCTTTGAATAAGCACCCACATTGACTGCGGCTGCACTGTTTTGTGCTTTTTCTCCAGGAGATTGACCTCATATCGAACATGGGAGGCCTGGTGGGACTATGGGTCGGATTCTCGGTTTGCACCTTGGTGGAATTCTTTGAGCTGCTGGTCGACGTGTTGCTCTTCTTTCTACGACGCTGCCTAAGGACGGTGCCCTCCACAATATCCAGGAGGCCCAGCGCCCAGAAGCCAAGGCACATCTACATCGCCTGCGAGAACACAAAGCTGTAATGCGCACCAGGTCGTTCCAAGTATTGCAGAATCACGCACAGTTGCAAAGTCTTCAGCACCTTACGGGCTAACCAGTTTAGTTGTGTTCGTCCAGCCTGCTTCTTAAACATATTTTTCCTTCAGCATGGCACTCTTCTTTTGTCCTCCACTGATCAGAACCATGATAATTTGGACTGGGAGACAGGCCATTACCGCCTGGTCCTAAAAATGTAAAAGTAACTGCTTCTATGCACAACCCTCACCCCACCTCCTGTTTTCGTTCGTGTTGAATAAATAAATGAATAGTGGTTTTACCCTCCACTAGCTCATCATATTGCAAGGAAACAAGCAGAGTTGAGAAATGTTTACTGGGGATGCATGCATTTTTGGGAAATGATTCTGTGAAAAACTTTACAAACGCTTCTGTCCTCCTTTGTAGCAGGAGGTGGCTAAATTGTGCAAATTTGGTAACCGTTCGCCATTGGCCAGTCCAAGGAAGACCTAAACTTAGAAGCTGCTCTTGTTTGTGCCTGCTGTAGTGAGGTGGCATGCAGGAGAGGGCATTAAACCAAACTTCTGGGCATCTGACTCAATGGCCTCTTCACTGGGGTGTCTAATGCCGGATCCCTGTGCTTCCTGAATAGCTATTTTATGGTATGCTTTGGTGTGCTATAGTGTGCTACATTTGCTGTACAGATTTACCACTTGAGTTCCTTCAGCACATGAACAATCAGGACAGTGAAGTTAAAATGCATGAAGATAGTGCACAAATAAAAAACAGGAAAGGAAATTGACAAAGCGAATACGAATTGACAAAGCCAATAGGCCAGACTTATGAGTAAAATGTCCCCCACAATAAAGCTCCAAAACCATTTTCCATTGTGTCAGATGCTAATCCTCTTAGTCCTGTGCTGTGTAAGGCACGGTCAGCGGTTAAACATCGTCTGGAAATTGCTGCGCTCTATGTAGATCTAGATTTAGATCTCTGCTTCATCAGAGACTTGCTTAAAAGACTTTTGCAGACCATTCATGGATGAATTAATCCTCCGAGGGTACCAGGTCCTACATCTTGATCGCAGCGGTATAGGTCAGGCGGCGGAGTTGCAGTTATTTTTATAGCGGACCTGAGGATCTCTGACCTGGCTGAGGAGAGGCTGTTTGACGGTGAGTTTCTTCAGTTCCATTTTGGTGATGCTTTATCACGAGTCAAACTTGTGCTGGTATATTGCCCCCCACCTCTTCCTTCCCCCAAACCCTGGCCAATCAAACTGCTGCGCTGATGGAGACATAAGAACATTTATGCTATATAATAATTGACATTCCTAAGGGAATTCGATCTATGGTTGGAGTCAGATAACCACAAGGCCTGTGAGTTCCTACAGAATATGCAGTGAGTTCAACCAGGAATTACGCAACAGATCATCATCTTACAAAGAAGGGTATTTATTGGACACCCTTTTCACATTCGATGAAGGTCTATGTTGGCCTGTCACATACTTAAACCTCCCATGATCTGATCCTTGGGCAGTAACTTAACTTTTACCGTCTATCAGCCTAGACCTCGTTGCCAGAAGGCCCTTCTCAGTCCTACCTTTAAAGACCTTGGAAATAACTGGGCTTATCCCCGCTGACTGACTGCTTAGGCAACATCAATGGTATGACTACACCGTAAAAGGGTGTTGGAAAAAACGTATTTTCCAGCAGTTGGAGGAGTTTGTGGAGGAAAACAGCCTACTATAGCCACTGCAGACCAGCTTCAGAAAAGGCCATAGAATTGAGTTTGTGGGCCTGTAAGTGCTGGACGAGTTCCCCTCAAAATGGAATAGACAAGTTGGCGGCCCTAGTTTTGCAAGACCTGTCAGTTGTCTTTGTCACCATAAGACTATGATATTCTCCTTGCTTAACTAGAGGCCATTGCCTGTGACTATCAGTCGCTTTCATAGTTCCACTGTTTTATGACTGACTCAGCCCAGGCAGTAATCATTCTATCATTCTTCTCGAACTTCAGGCCTCCGTTTCCGGGATCCCGCAGGGGTATATTTATCCCCACTTCTCTTTAACATGTACATGACCCTCCCTAGCTGGCATGCTGAGAGAACAAGGGATAACATTCCATATATATGCGGATGGCACCCAACTAATTTTTCAAGCTGAGCCCTCTGTGACAGCAGCAATATCTCATTCAACGCTGCCTCAATCAGACTTTCTCCATCATTTGCCAATGAATGGCTAAATGCTTTCTAAAATTCAATCCTGCTAAGACAGAACTAAAGATGTTGGGTTAGGCTCCGGCTAGCGCACTCCTGCAATCATGGCTAACCTTTATGGTGTCAGCTCCGACCCCGGTGGACAAGGTTAAAACGTAGCCATAATGATGGATTTAAACTTGAAAATTAACCTGCAAGTATCCAGAACCGCCAGCACTGGCTCCTGGCAGTTGTGACTAATAAACAACGTTTTACCCTTCCTGGCCCCAGAATATCACTGGCCAGTTGTCCAGGCTCTGGTACTTTCTTAACTGGATAATGGGAATGATTGCCTCATGAGGGCTTCCAGGAAGTGCACAGCTCACCTGCAAAGAGTTCAGAATGAAGCTGCTTGTCTCACTTCGGACACCCCTAAGCACCAGCATATTTCCCTGGTCCTGATCAGCCTTCATTTGCTTGATCCCTTCCCTTCAAAAATTCAATGAAAAGCCACACATGTGATTGGCTACAGAGGTCTGGCTGTCCTAATTTGTTTATGCGGGAGTGAGCCTTCTTGGGCCACGGGCAGTGTGATAGTTAATTAGTACAAGCAGATTCCATCCCCACCCCTTCCATTCCCAGGAAAAAGCACAAATATTGTCAAATGGCTCTACTGTGTGGGGAGGCCTTTGATCCTCCTACTCACCAGCAGAGTAACTAACTTGTCCCAGTAAGGGGAGCAAAAGCCTGGCATCTAATTGTGAGCTGAGTCAGAGAATTATGACCAATCTCCAGGCGCCATAAGGAGTACAGATATCACAAAAGTGACATTGAGTCTACACTCAATGTACACGATTACATTAGGCTTGGTACCTCACTTGAATCACTAGGCGAAGTAGGGCTATACTTTGGCACAGATTTCGCCCATAATTTAGAAATTCAGTAAAGCATCCAGACTTTTCAGTAATCACTACATATGATGGGTTCCGTCTGCGACAGGCTACCACACTGATCTAGCTGATAATATCACATCCTCAGCCCACAAGTGTTTCAAATGTTCACGTGCATCTAGCCCAGAACTCTTACCCTAGCTGTGCAGGAGCGGGTCTGATCATAAAAGGCAGACACTGGTGGTTAGCACTCTCAGTCTGTTATAACAGAGTGAGCCTTCTCAGGCCAGGGTTATTGTGACAGGTAATTAGTACAAGCAGCTTCCTTCCACACCCGTTCCTTTTCCCATAACAAGCCCCAATATTGTCAAATGGCTCTACTGTGTGGGGAGGCCTTTGATCCTCCTACTCGCCAGCAGAGTAACTAGCTTGTCCCAGTAAGGGGAACAAAAGCCTGGCATCTAACTGTGAGCTGAGTCAGAGAATTATGACAAATCTCCAAGTGCCATAAGGAGTACAGATATCACAAAAGTGACATTGAGTCTACACTTTGAGTACATTTTTACTCTAGGCTTGGTACCTCACTTGAATCATTAGGCGAAGTAGGGCAAAACTATACTTTGGCACAGATTTCACCCATAATTTATAATTGAGTAAAGCACCCAAGCTTTTCAGTAATCACTACATATGTGCACTATGAATCCCTATCCCAGTTCAGCGCCAATCCCTGATGGGTTCCTTCAGCGACAGGCTACCTCTCAGATCCAGTCGATAATCCACATCCTCAGCCCACAAGTGTTTCACATGTTCACGTGCATCCAGCCCAGAACCTCTTACCTTAGCTGCACAGCAGCGGGCGTGATCGTAAAAGGGGGACACTGGTGGTTATCTCTCTCAATCTGTTATAACAGAGTTTACTGTGAGAAAAACTCAGATAGTGAGACTCATTCACAGTAAAAGACCAAAAACAGATAGTCCAAAAGCAAACATATCAGGGAGATTAAGCAGGTTGGAATCAATTTGCTACTGTCGTTATCAGATTTTGTAACAATGGTTCTGGCCATAAGGAACAGGAGGGTGAGGAGACATAGGGTATACACGGATCACACCTTTGCATTTGTATACTGTCATACATTTCCATGTGTGCTTACTGAGCTAGACTGCACACATTTTGCACTACAGCTACCCACATGGAATTAACATTTGTATTCAATTAGAAACCACTGGCACAGGGTCATGCTTTATACACATGTATGCTAATTTATCTGGTTCAACACAACAGCTTCATCTTCCATCTGTGAGTGTTTGTTGCAAAACTGCAGAGACATGTGGCTGTATGGTGAGTGCGCAGACTGAATTTTGTGCATGCCTACATTGTACTCGCTCAACACCGACATTACTAAGTGACACACACAAGTAACACCCAAAAAGGGAGCGCAAACAGTACAACATCAACAATGTGATTGACAGATATACACATTTATGCCTCTCTGAGAAAAACAGCAGGGGTCATGGGTGCACATGTAAATGAAGGCCTAACTGTGACCAAAAGGACTCTTTATGTGGAACACACAATGGCACATATTTACATAAGACACTTTTCAAAGTGGCAAGTTGTGTAAAAGGTGAGCAACTCTTTGACAAAGCACTGTTCCTTGTATAAAATGGAGGTCTATCAACACTTGTGCAAAAACCTTTCCTAGAGTACGTAAATGAAATGGAGGCTATGACCCATCTGTAGCAGACAAATTCAGATAGTGGCTATTGTGTAGTGCAGTTAAACATGACACAGTTGAATTTCCCCACCATATTGCTTCTCTAAATGTTTTCAGGTTGTTATACCAATCTTCCTATATTTTGTTGCCTATATTATGCTGGTCTCATATTTTTATATTTGGTATGTAAGTTTATGGAGGGTGCTTGTAGTAAGCACAATTCATATGTGTATATTTGTGGATTTCTTCACGCTGGTCACAGTATGCTTAGGCTATCCTGTTTTAGGTTTAAACTTATAATAACTGATAAACCCCCCTGAAATGGATGCAGGCCTCATCAGTGTAAACATATAAATACTGCTAAACACTTGCATAACCACAAACTAAAATGACATTCAAAGAAACCAAAGTGAGAGAGAACGGGTCATTTTTATTTCTTCCTGAAGGGGCCAACACAATGTAACGATGTTATACAAGGTAATAGGAAGAAAGAGTGGTCTAAAATTATTCAGATTGAGTTTTGATGTTTAGGGATGTGCCTAATATATTGTTTCTTCCTTCTATTGTGTCCTCCGGTTTTGTGTGCTTGGATTAAAAATGCAGAAATTAGAAGCAGGTTTTAGGTCTGATCTAATTATTGTATACATTTTATAGAGCCTAGGAATATTAAAATAATATTTGATCTTTTGACAGTGTTTAATGTTTGCAGTGATTAGTGAAATGGTTGGCTCAAAAGAAGAATGAATCTTGGCATATATGTACTATCACATTTACCCACAGGCACCCTTTAATACATCTACCCTCTTTTCTAACAAGTCAGTACTGATAGCAGGTCAACTGCCAAACGCCCAGAGCTTTAAACATTCAATGAAAGGTGTAGTGATAAGTACCTGTGAAAAGAGTACTGTCACCATGCACATGGGATATTGGTGAAAACATGACACAAGATTTTCCACATACCAACAAAATTCATAGCTGCAAGGTGTCCCTATCATTATGTGTGATACCTTCAGCTAATCCTGGCTTTTACCTAATTGCACATTACTGCTGGTGTTTATGAGTCCATAGTTACAATGTTAACAGCAACATTTTAAGTTCCAGGATACAATGTGATGTCTGTTAAAATGTCAGGACTGACTTAAAGTAAGATATTTGCAATGGGGACACTTGGCATCTATGACTGTCCACACAACAGTACCATCTTAGTATAGTCAATCAAAGAGTGCAGAAAAGCAGAGGCAAGCATGCTTAAAGCATCATGTTTCAGATTCCTTAGAACGCAAGGCTACAAATTAATAATATATGGGATAATTCAAAATGTTAAAGGTTTCACAAGGTACAATGCTGTTGACAAGGTTGACTCCTCCTACAATGTCATAATATTGAGTAAGAAGTAGGTGATTGACCCCCAACTGTGTCCAGGAATTTATTTATTAAAACATTTGAATAATGCACTCTTACTTTTTTAATCCATTATTAGATATGTAAACAAGAGTCCTGACAGAGTGAGTGTGAGAGGTAATAAGATGTGAGAGAGGGTAATGAAATTTGAGTGTGAGACTGCAATACCCATACATTCTATGCTTAAAACTTCCTAACATAAGTCCAATGGACACACTGACAATGGGAAGACGCTACATACCGTGCATTACTTCTCCTTTAAATTAAAATGTGCTTTATAACAATCACTATAAAACATGTTCTGTAAACACTGGAAAAACACAGTATTTGTCTATTTGAGAACTAAACACGGAAAAGGACTGATTTCAAAAGGTTTGGAAAACACTGAGAAAACACCACTGAAATCCATAAAGAATAACACTGAAAACAGGACAGCCTAAGTATGCAGCCATGCTTTTGCATGGCAGATGAATTTTTATGTGTACATTATAAATCCCATAGCTGTTAAATGGTTTTGTTTCATACTAGACATGCACATACTTGTTCATTTGAACTTGCACGTGACATAACATCCAGCTCTATGCGCAGGTGTGACGTGGGTACATTCCTAGATATCAGGCACTCAGAAGTGAGATTACTCATTGTTGTGCCATCCCTTCACCAGACACTGCATCTATTTCCAACCTGCTGATGTTCACACCAAGTGGCTACAAAAATAGTTAAGAAGAGGTCAGAACTCGGCACCATTTTCATCATGAGACAGATATAGGTAGAGAGGTCTTCCTGAACATTTTTCCGTAATGACGAACTGTGCAATAAAGCGGAATGATACTGCAGCAGATGTCCATAAAAGGTAGAGTTGGGAAGGGAAGAAGTGCTGGCCTGGTCAGACCTTGTCTGACCTGCATGTCCAACTGAGAAAGACATATTTGACATCTACATCACAAAATCACTCAAATATTATTATGGAGTCTGAGCATGGAAATACCACATCACTCAATTTACTCTGGTGTATCCTTAAGAAATGCATTGCAACATAATTTACAAACATAGGAGGTAATTTTCATACCTCACCATCTACAGAATGTATGATGGGTGACCAGAATTACAATTGGGGCAGGCTGACATTGGTCTAGTGTTTGTTAATCAATGAATTCCTTTATGGAGTTGAAAGCTTGATAGATGGGAGACCAAACTGCAGTAGATAATGTCCCAATTTATATGTTTAAAGTTAAGGAATGTTCATATGTATATCCGACCCTTGATATGGTAAACAGAAGCCAGCTTCTTGGCTCCACTGCCTAAGCTGAATGAGATACATTATGAGACCTACAACTGTGTTTGAGATACATTATGATTCTTACTCCTATGTTCTTGTAGTGAAGCAGCTGTCTGAGATAAATATTGTACCCTACATATTGTTAACAAAAACATTGCTCCATTCCGTCTAGAAGTTCTATTAACTCCAATGGTGCAATAGTTTCATAAAAGACGTTTAGGACATATTTTTGTTAAATGATATTTAGGCCACAATAGTCTGTTACCATAGCACATGCTATCACAGTAGAACATGCTTTTGGAATCTAATTGGATCTTCCATCAAGGAGTTATTCACACAAGTTTAATTTCCTCACACAATGTATACACATAGCTGTCTTGCATCAACTTGTCATGAAGACTGCATGTATGGAGAACAATGGGACCTGCATTTAAGAACTAAGGGGGTCATTAGGATGGCGGACAGACTTTTGTCCGTCCGCCATCCAATCGTATTTGGGACCGTCCACCTACAAGGCCGCGGTCCCACAGGGCAAATTAGGATGCGACCGCCACCGCGGCGGTCGCATTGCCCATGTTTTGCATTGTTGCGGGTGCTGCGCTCTGCAGCACTCGCCACAAGCCAAAACAGACACCCCACACATATCCCTGCATTACGTGGCAGGCAACATGCAGTGCCTACCACTTGGTGTAGGGATTTGTAGGGAGGTGCCAGAGGTGCCACCCAGGGCCTATGTCCCTGGCCCAGGAGGTTAGGGGGGCCCGCTACAGGCCCCCAAATCCGTTTCCGCCTGACGTTTTGCTGCGGGTTGACCGCCGCAGAACGACTGGCGGAAAGGGATATTGTAATCCCTACGTCGGTGCCTAACAGGCACCACTGCAATTCTGGGATTCCAGGGAGGTCCAACAAGTGGTCGGATGCAGACCGACTGTCGGGATCATGGCGGTCGGTGTTTCCAACCGCCACCCGTCAAAATGCCATTTTTATATGGCGGACGGAAATCCCTGGTACGATGGCTGAAAGACCGCCACCGACAGCCTGTCGGTGGCAGTCCTTCGGCCATCATAATGAGGCCCATAGTATTGCAAATATGTATTATACACACGGGTCCTCTGCAGGGTTGTCAGTGCTCAGATAGTGCCACGCCTCTCCCACCTGCTCTCTAGGTGTCTCCCCTTCAAACAAATCCTCTCCTAGGATGACAACAGGTGAGACATATATCACTGATGTTCCTAATAGGACACATTTGTACATTAGCATGTAAGAGCTGTTGTATACATAGCCTTGAATGAGGAGAGAGGGAGAATTACTCTGGGCATGGGTCCACTTGCCACATGTGCACTGACTGCAACACCGTGCCTGGTGATGACTCACAAAGCTCATCAGCAACATACTTCCAAATGTAACACTTCAGCATGAAGTAGAGTGCATACCATTGTCATAAGTAAATTGGAGTTCGTAGAGAACTGTGTATCAAATGCACTGTTGTGAAACCCCCTTCAATACAAAGTATTTAAACCTGCTTCAACCTTAGATATGCTTAGTGGCCCAAACTAAGTGTCGTTGGTCAGAGGCCTCCACATAGTGCCACAGAAACAGAGACCCAGTTATGTCTCACATGAAACAGATATTGTGCCCTGTGGTACGAAAACGGTATACTACTATATTGTGTGGTTCCAGCCCCCCTTCAAACTCCTACAGACCAACTACATATGGAACTGTGCTGTGCGGATTAATGGTAGGTGGGCATATATGAATACGCATGTGGACACCATGACTTCAATGTCTGGCCTTTCAAAGATTTATGTAACCATAGCAGTGTATAACATCCTGGATTTTTTATTCCCAAAATTGAAAGTCAAACCCTCCTTTCTAACATAGGTTGCGGTGTAATAGCATTATCTGGCAAAAATCAATTACCCTCAGTATGCAAGCAATTTATTCCAAAGTGTTTTAAATACAAATATACTTTATCTTTTATTCACAAAAATATGAAAATCCCATTTAACATAGTATTCATACATTATATAATCTTTTTTATACCCACAGCGCATCTATAGCTACCTCAAACCCAACTGTTTTATACACTTCATCTTTTTTTAATTACATTGGTGGCTCCTGCTTAATGGCATTTCTGAAATCTAGTGTGGAGACAACTAGAGAATGGACCATTGTTATAGGATGATCAGTGGAGATGAGGTGACGAATCTTCCTCAAGGTGTGCAAGTGGAAACTGGCAGATTTAGTCACGTTGTTTATACAACAGATTTGTGTCAGAGATGAGTTTAGGGTGAAACCTGAAGATCTAGCAGATGGTGTCACAGATTGTAAGAAACCCTCCAGTTTCCAGGAGATTAGAATCAAATTAGTCTTGAAAGATGTGGAGAGAAGGAGGAACACTGTTTCCTGTGGGCATAGTTGGAGGAATTTCGCACTCATCCGGGGTTCTAATTAAGATAGTCTAATAATCTAAACTTTTAGAAATAATCTTGAAATAATAGTTTAATAATCTAAATGCCATAAATGTCTGGAAATAATCTAGAATGTCAACAGAAGGTTATGTAACAAGAAAAGGATCAAATGTATCAAAACAATTGGGTTTAAAAATAAATATTGAAGATCTATGCATATAATAAATAATAAAAAATGTACGAGTATTATATCAAATGTTAAAAGGGGATTTTATTATTCTATTTATTTTTTATGAATAAAAGCTAAATTATTTTTGTCTACAAAACTCTTTGCAAGGTGTGAAGCTCGTTTATTTTTGTTTAATAACATACTCAATTGGCCATATCAATAATTAACTGAAGTGGAATATGAGAGTGTTATATATGGGCAAACATGCCATGTGTTATTAGCTCCACATACGTGCATTTAACCTCCTCAGTTATGTACTATATGGCAAAGCAGGAGGAGTACATTCAAGAGGACTTAACTCACTAATAAACTTTCAGTAATGAATAAAGCACATTACACAAAAGCACTGTGTATCATGGATATGGCCAACGTCTACGTGAAAAGATAGAGAAAATGTCAGTGCACACTACAGGGCTGAAATGATGCAGCCGTAAAAGGCTCCGACCCTATGTCGGAGCCTTTATGGCCGCATTGTAACGGGCAGGTCGGTTAACTTTACGACTGCCTCATTACAATGGAGGTGGTCGTAAAGTAAACCTGCTGGTCATTCCGGCTGGCTTCCGACAGGCTCGAAGAGCCCGCCGGCCAGTCAGAATCCAGCCTGTGATCTCAAGGGCGGGCCTTTCCGCCCTTGAGATTACAATGTCAGGTTTCGGCAGCCTTTCCGTGCTGGCCTTTCCGACACGGAAAAACTGTCGAAACTCGACTTTCGGGGCCCCCCGAAGGGCCCCCTTGGATGCACGACCTCCGGTTGGAGGGGGCACCTATGATGCCCCCTGTTGATCCCTGCACCCTGTAGCAGGCACTTAAGGGTGCCTGCCATGGGGTGCCTGCCACGGGGTGCAGGGATGAACTGCACCTCCCATTTTACTATGGGAGCATGCATTCCGTCCGATTTAAGGCCAGAATGCATGCTGCCATAGTAAAATGTAGGAATGCGACCGAACAGTGTTCGGTCGCATCCTAATGGAGTGGTCGGGACCGCCGACCGGGTGTCAGTCGGTCCCATGACCGATGAGGTGTCGGGCGGAAGTGATTCCGCCCAACATCGTAATGACCCCCTACATGTACAAGGGACACCCTTCAGGGCACCAAGTATTTAGGCCTGTCACTGAATGATAAACGTGTGGAAGATGGGCAGTGTTTCATGATGTCAATGAACAATGATGTAAGCTGCAAGCCTCTGTCACACTGAAGTGACAATTCTGTAAGCAGGCGCTAATTGATCGGTGGAACAGGCCAGACCATTTACCAAGCAGAGGAGACATTCAGCCCTGGGCAGGATCATACGTCCTCAAGCAAGGAGCAATCCGTGTACATGAGGGCATCAAGAGGCTTTACCTTCTAGGTATGCAAGAAGACTAGTATGGATGGTTAACTGATGGAAATTAGCAACGCCAAGGAGGCAGATATTGGAGAATGTCCATCCCTTGTAATTTGTAAGTGTAGTGCCAGAGGTGTAGGTCACATGATGACCATCTCCACCAACAAGCATGTCTCATAACCAGGCTCCACACTATACCTGACCACCAACCCGACAGCTGGCAGCACCCAGCAGTCTTCTTTACCCATAGCACCTCCTCACCTGGTCCTGCAGTGCTGCATTTGTGGAAGTAAGCAGGCAATGGAAGGCCTTGGGTTTTTGGCAGTAGTAACCTATATTGAAAGCCCTATCAGATTACAGTGCCTTAGGAAGTGCTTTGCTGTGTTTCAGGATCAGAGTCCTCTTGCCCACTTCTACCTAATTCAAGACCAACATAGGTACAGAAAGGGCACAAAGTACCAGTTGAATGCCAATTTCAAGGAATCCAGACAATTAAAAGAAGAAATCACTTCCATAACCCAGTTTGGAAGCGGTTAAATAACAATGCCATGTATGGTATCCTTATGTTTTTTTATAGTTTGCACAGTATTGTGTTCCTTCCTATCCTGGCGATGACTTCTGCACTATCGAAAATGGGTCAAAAAATTGACAAAGATCCCTAGGACCAGTACAAGATGTTATCTAATGTTGTCTATTGAAAATGTATTACCCAAGGCCCCACACCTATTAATACTCAACCAAGATCACTACTTTTTTCTGTTATTCTTTGGTGTTCCTTTCAATGCATATGCCCTCCAATAAGCATTGAGCACCATGTGTTCTTCACTACGTCATTAGCACTCTTTATTGGTCACTGCTGTGACTCATGCTGAAGCCACACACGTTTGCAATGTCACTTGATTCTTTGTTGGATTACACCACCATGTTCACACACGGGCACACTTGACTTTTGCATCAAATTCATTATTGCAAAGCATTGATTGTTTGGGCAAAGCGTAAGGGTATTGACAGGAACCAAGATAAGCAAACCATGTCTTTATTAATTGTTGTGTTTTGTTAATTAATGCCTCTTTTTCAGTCTTTCATAATCATAACATCTGCTTTGTCCTTCTGAAAAGGGCCTTGAGTCCATCACGTGTCAACAGAGAGCCGGCGGAGGCCACTGTTCAACCTTGATGCGTTTCAGCAACATATTCATGCTTACTTTTTATGACTTTGTGCGAGTGCTTGTCGGTTCCTGATGCAACCTGCCCCTTTATGGTGCTTTGCGCCATTTCAATGGTGCGCTTAAAAACTTGTGGCAAAATCTTCTATAAATTTTTATAGGGCGCCTGAATCCATCTTCCTATAGAGAGCAGCTCTGCTTTGAATGTGTTGTTTACTTGTGAAAACATGTGACCAGGAAGCCACTGTGAGGAAGTACCTCTACTGGCTGTACAGAAGTTGGTAGCTGAAATGGCAGCCCGTCCACATCACATGACCCTTACAGTTTTTAGGTCTCCGTAGGCAGCACGCATGCGCTGCTCTAGGAGATGACCTTTAGAAATCGGTCTGCTCCTTTGCACACTCGTGCTTGTGCTGGCATCCACCTTGCGGGAGCGAGCAGCGGCGCGCGTGCTAATTGAAACCATATGGCTCTCGCGCCGCTGCTGCTCGCTCCCGCAAGGCGGAGGCCAGCACAAGCACGAGTGCTTCAAACAGCTGCTGCTTGTTCTCGCGCAAGGCTGAAGTTAATTCAGGCTGCTGACTGGCACACGCGGGGAGCTGAGAAATACAGCCAGGTTTCACAAGACAAGTCAGTACACAAGATTTCACCGAGCGCACAGGCACCTGAACAAACTGGGTGTCTAGATAAAAGGAGCTTAAACCGACTGAACACCGGAGGCAAACTTGTTTCTTTTCTTTGTGAGCCACTCTCACTGCAGGCACGACGTGTTTTTTTTTATTGAAGGAGCATTGCGCTTTAAATTTTATTGTATCTAATAATCGGCCTCTTTCTGCTCTCCCATGTGCCCCCTTCGAGATCCTCCTCTCCATCGCATTCTGCCAGCACCCTCCTACCCAATAGTCGTCCACCACCACCACCACGTCCACCACCACCACCATGTCCACCACCACCACGTCCACCACCATGTCCACCACCACCATGTCCACCACCACCATGTCCACCACCACCACGTCCACCACGTCCACCACATCCACCACCACCACGTCCACCACCACCACCATGTCCACCACCAACACGTCCACCACCACGTCCACCACCACGTCCACCACATCCACCACCACCACCACCACGTCCACCACCACGTCCACCAACACCACCACCACGTCCACCACCACCACGTCCACCACCACCACATCCACCACCACCACGTCCACCACCACCACATCCACCACCACCACGTCCACCACCACCACGTCCACCACCACCACGTCCACCACCACGTCCACCACCACCACAGCCACCACCACGTCCACCACCACCACGTCCACCACCACCACCACATCCACCACCATGTCCACCACCACGTCCACCACCACCACCACCATGTCCACCACCACCACGTCCACCACCACCACCACATCCACCACCACCACCACGTCCACCACCACCATGTCCACCACCACGTCCACCACGTCCACCACCACGTCCACCACCACCTCCACGTCCACCACCATGTCCACCACCACGTCCACCACCACCACCACGTCCACCACCACCACATCCACCACCACCACCACCACGTCCACCACATCCACCGCCACCACCACGTCCACCACCACCACGTCCACCACCACCACATCCACCAACACCACGTCCACCACCACATCCACCACCACCACCACATCCACCACCACCACCACGTCCACCACCAACACGTTCACCACGTACACCACCACGCCCACCACCACCACCACGTCCACCACCACCACCATGTCCACCACCACATCCACCACCACCACGTCCACCACCACCACGTCCACCACCACCATGTCCACCACCACCACCATGTCCACCACCACCACCACGTCCACCACCACATCCACCACCACCACCACGTCCACCACCACCACCACGTCCACCACCACCACCACGTCCGCCACCACGTCCGCCACCACCACCACCACCACCCGTAACAGGTAAAGTGTCACTGGAGGACAGGGGAAATAGGAGTGTCAACCCCGGCTGTACATGGGACATTTAAGGATGCATTGGGTGCGAGAAGATGGGAATAGGTGCTAGAAGTATTACACCAGACCCATGATACATTTTGAAGAGGCGCAATGTCACAGGGGCTCCTGTAAAAGCACTCTCAGCATCTCTACCTCACAGTGGCATACCTGCACGAGCTACTCACTCAAAACAAGCATTGGCATAGCCAATAGGTCTCGCCTTTGGAACCTTATAAGTGTTTAGCCATGCAACACTTGAAGTTGTTGCACCAAGGATACTGTGCTGGATAACTAAACACTTATAAGGTCCCAAAGGCGAGACCTATTGGCTATGCCAATGCTTGTTCTGTTTGAACAGCAGGACTGAGTAAACATTCGAGTTTCTTGCTGAGGTCCATCAACACACCCATGCACTGAATGTGGAGCGTTAATTCCCCAATGACAGAGATGCTGAGACATTTTAAGAGAGGTATCCAGTAAAAGCTACTGAGGGAATAGTTTTCGAATGGGCCATTAAACTGAGGTAGATGCAGTAAACTCTCCCCCAAATTAAGGGAACTTAAACAAACCTGTAGGAAACTGGAAAGGAGATGGAGACAGAACTTAGCAGAAGAGAGGAAAAATGTCTATAGAGAGGCAATTAGAAATTATAAGGAAGAAATCAAAATCGCCCAATCCTCATTCTATGAGGAGAGGATTAGTGCAGCTGCTAACTCTCCCAAAGAGATTTTCCGTATTGCTAAATCTCTCACCACCATACCGCATAAATCCCCCAATACAGAGGATGCACTAGCTCGCTGTAACAATTTAGCGGAATATTTTCACCCAAAAATTCATCTGATATGTCAATCCTTCCCTTCCCACCAAAGTGAGCCTACAGCGTTCAGTACTGAAAGTTCCCTTCCCGAATCACAGTGTTCTTTAGCGGAGTTACCCTTGATAGATGAGGTCTCCTTGAATACACTTATTTCTACGGTAACCTCGGGCTCTCCTATGGACCCCGCTCCTCCGCAGCATCTCACTCTAGTTGCTGTCATTCGCCCAGTAATCTTGAACACTCTAAATGCCTCCATCACTTCGAGCACGGTACCGCCTGACTGGAAATGTGCTCAGGTTAGAGCCCTTTTGAAAAAACCAAATTTAGACATCTCCAACATGGCCAACTATCGACCTATCTCTCTCCTTCCCTGGCTGAGCAAGCTGACTGAGAGACATATCAACTCTACTCTAGTTCACTATCTGGAGTCTAACAACCTGCTCCACGATTCCCAGACAGGATTTCGTCCCAGGCTTGGGACAGAGACGGCCCCCTTGTGGCAGTAACAGAGGAAGCAAGGAGACTTTTGGATCAGGGCGGCTCAGCAGCAATTATTTTGCTAGACCTCAGTGCCACCTTCGACACTGTTGATCATAACATCCTGCTGGAGCGATTAAAAAATCTTGGAGTAACACACCGGGCTCTCACATGGATCCAGTCCTTCTTAAAGGACCGATTCTTTCAGGTCTTTGAGGGTACTTTTACATCAAACCGATGGCCTCTTAGCTGTGGGGTTCCCCAGGGTTCCTCCCTGAGCCCCACGCTTTTTAACACCTATATGGCGACTTTGGCAGATATAGTACGTCCATTCGGCATAAAAATTATCACCTACGCAGATGATACCCAACTGGTTGTGGCATTAAACCACCCGGAGGGTGGATCTATCTCACCTTAAGCTAAATGGGGACAAAACTGAATTGATGTTCCTGGGCAAAGCTCCATCACCCTCCTCGGCATTCTCATGGCCGATTTGTCTCGGCACTATGCCAGCCCCAAAGCACCAGATTAAGAGCCTAGGCATGTGGCTTGATAGCTCCTTAAGTTTCAATCATCAAGCCACCAAGCTCTCAGCTACATGTTTTGGCCTGATGAGGATGTTAAGGAAAATTCTTCCTTTACTCCCCTTCCAGGCGCGAAGGATTATGCTGCAAGCCCTCATCTTGTCCCGCCTGGATTACGGGAACGCCTTGTATCTGGGCGCCCCTCAGGCCACTACTCAAAAATTACAAGTGATCCAGAATTGTGCAGCTCGCCTACTCCTCCAGATTCCTCGGAGACAATCAGCAAAACCCGCAATGAGAAAACTTCACTGGCTCCCAATCAAGTCCCGAATACGATTTAAGGCCATGTGCCTGGGCCACAGAGCCATCTGGAAAACTGGCCCTGCCATTATCCATCCCCTGGTCACTCCTTACCAACCTTCAAGGAGTCTTCGTTCCAGCTCCGCTTTCCTTGCTACCACAAGGAAACTACGCAGATCCAGATGGTTCCTTTTCCCTGAATGCTACTAATCTCTGGAATTCTCTTCCCTCTACTCTTCGCATGGAACCTAACTTACAGACCTTCCGTAAACTCCTTAAAACTTATCTTTTTAGTACTACACACTAACCTGCCGTGATTCTGCCTGTCCTGTCCTAAGCGCTACGAGGCCTCAGGGTAGTAACGCGCTATAGAAATTTAATTTCATTCATTCATTCATAGTAGAGCACATATTAATGACAAGGCCCCATGTGCTTTTCTGCCTACAATAAATCTCTCCCGCATTACTTTAGCCAGGAAACTTTGGAAGTGTTTTTAGGGATAGACAGAACAGACAGTAAGAAAATTATCATCCTGACTGAATTTAAGAATCTGGTTAAAATGCCAGATTACCACCCATCTAATGTAAACCTGTATTTAAATGAATATTTATATAATATAAGTAAAGTGGAAAAAAGGAATTCATGGCGGATTCTCAGAAAATAAGTGTGATCTGAAGACTCGGACACAAAGCGAGAGAATATAATTTAGTAGTTTATGTTACTAGCATTTGTTTAGAACATTTAAGCCAGTTTTATGGCTTTTTTGCACTTTTGCAATCTAGTCACCCTTTCTTCACAGGTCTCGGATTTCTTATCCACTGTGTAATTGCGATTTGATTTTCTTCAGTTTTGTTATTGAGGTGTAGCGATGTAGCTCAGATGGTTTGATGCATTGTTTAGTAATTGTGTTGTTTGCAGTTGTCCTGCATGGGTCCATGCGCCGTAGGACATGACACTGCCGGTTACTATGAGGAATGAGGTTAAAAGGTTGGTTGTCCATTGCCCAGCGTAAACTCTTCGGGCTCGATTCACAAAGGTAAACTTAGACGTTTGATCTAAACGTAGACCAAACGTCTAAGTTTATGACTTTGGAAATTCACAAAGGGCATTTGCGAATACTATCTTTATGTCTGCACTCAGGGGGGCGTGGCTAGCAGCTCAAGATGGCGGCCACATAATCAGAACTTTCCCGGACCCAGGAATAGTTATCCTGTTACCATCCCTGCTGGCCTGCTGCATCGGACTGCTGGCTGGCCCCGAGGCGCTGCCCAGGGGTGGGGTGTGACGTCTGGTGCAAGCCCCAGGGCGATTATGGCCTGTACTGTGGACCCTGCTGACCGCGCGGTGCTGGCATCATGGCGGCAAGGTTGGAGCTGCCTGGAGGCCTGCTGCTCTGCTGCATCTGGCAGGGCGTAAGGTGAGGAGACGCATTGGCACCTGCCCTGCAGCACATTCCTTTGCAGGCTGCATCGAGGCTGGCAGAGCTACAAAACACAGCAGCCGCCCCTAGACTACACGGGCTGGTGTGGTGCTAGGTACACATTGCTGTAGCGGCCTGAGAGTGGCTAATCGGTGGGGGCTGCGACCGCGAGGATGGAGGAGCTGGGGAGGGCGCGGACAGGATCGGAGGCCCTCCTTACACCTTCCCTACCTGTCTGGTTGCTGCCGACCGAAGTGGGCATCTGTGGAATGTGCCTGCTTGGGCCGCCCCATTGTTGAGCATCGGCCAGTGTTGCTGCCGCAGAGTGGCGCGGTCCGGAGCCTGGGGCCAGGGCGGTGTTGGGACCGGCCCCGCGCTCGCTCCTTGTTGATGCGAAGTGGGGTGACACCGAAGCTGAAGTCTGCCGGCCCCCCTGGCGCTTGAAGGAGAAGTGCTGTGCGGCGCCTGGGGGCTGACATTGGAGCCCGTGCTCGGCTGCTGCCTTCGTGGGACCTTCTGGCGACGTCCTGCGAGTGTAGTAGTGGGTGCCGCCTGGGTACTTGCGGGGCCTCATTGGTTTTCTGGGCATGCTGCCCACCTCGGACGAGGATAAGGACATTTCCTTCAGCTGCACTTCGAGGACTGTGAGTACGGTTGGGCACATACTGATTGGAGGTCTGCCCTGTTGCACCGAGGCCTGCCTTTGGAGGTGTAGGGTGGCTTGGGAGGGAGTATCAGTGAACCCTGTTACTGGCCCTGAGGTGGAGCGGACATCCTGTGAGTCTCTGCATCCCCACTGAGACTGTCTGATGCGGTTTGAGGTCTCCTCCTTCAATAGGGGAACGGAGTGTGGACACTGCCCGATGAACTGAGTACTCCCTTAGCAGAGATCCTTCCCCTTTTCCCTAGGTGTTGCAAAACTCTGTGAGAATATAGTCTCTCACTCCGTTGTGGGAAAGTGTACTCAGCACTGTCACCTCTGAGGGCAACAGCCGCTATGTTTGGGATGCGAGTGCACAAGTTGTTACCCGAAGAGCAGTTACACGACTACCACCCCATCCTCAGAGTTGAATCATCACAAAGGTGCTACCAGGCCCTACTTCCTTAACAACATTCTGTGACTCCCTAAGATACTCTTTATAGACTGGGAGACAGAGGGGCTAGCAGTGGTGAATAGCCAGGCATAGACAAACTGCGGCCTCGCATTGCACACAACGACCTTCGCAGTATAATCTTTATATCCCGCCCCTGCGCTCTGTCTGTTAGTCACCATCGTCCTTGGTCCCGGCGTGCTTGCCACCTGGGTGACTATTATGGGGCGCACTAAAACCAAGTTGGGAGCCCCTCTGGCCCGGATCCACTCTCACTCCTCGCCATCAGAGGGATCACCTACTCACTCCTTACCAGAGGGCAACACCTCTCCAGCTCCCCACGTGGACAAATGAGATATTATACTTCAAGAGATCTGTGAATCTCGAACGGCCATACCGCAGCAGTTGGGGGTGATCACTACAGACATTAGCCTACTAAAGGATGATCACCGTAAATTGACAGACCGGGTCAAGGCCACCGAATCAGTACTAGAAACTCTCACCCCGTGCTCAAAGGAACACAATGCCCAGATTTTACAGCTGCGCCAACAGGTGGAGCAACTTCAAGCACATGCGGAGGATGATGAAGGGAGATCCCGCAGTAACAATCTCCGCATTGTGGGACTCCCTGAGGGAACGGATGGCCCCCGCGCGACACAATATATCGAAGATTGGCTCAGAACGGAGGGGGCCCGACCGGTCTATCTGAACTGTTCACTGTCGAGAGGGCACATCGGGTCCCCTTCAGAAAGCCCATTCCTGGAGCAAATGCACACCCTGTTATTGCTAAAATCCTGTATTTCAGGGAACGCGATGTGATCCTACAAGCGGCCCGAGACAGAGGCTACCTACTGGTCAACGATTCAAGGGTTTCCATATTCCCTAACTATACAATGGCTGTACAACCCAAACGTTCCTCATTCCAAGACATTAAAACCCACTTACATACAGCTGGCCTCACATATGCCCTTCTTTTTCCAGCTAAACTTAAGATACTCCACGGACAATGCTCCCACTTCTTTGATACCCCTGAGAGTGCCTGGGAATGGCTGGACCAGAATTTTCCGGACTCCGCAAACCTGGACCGCTTCAGGATGCGGCACCTCCGAGGTCACATCGTGCCCCCTGTAGATGCAGGAGGGGGCTCACTAAACAGGACAATGTCGGGGGAGCCCCTTCCCCATGTCAAGCCCTGGAGGGCCAACAGGAGGCACTCCGCTCAGCATCGGCGCTGAGGTCCACCTGTCATCCCATCAGTTCAAGTTCCTCGCAGAACAACACCTTAGACTCGGTTTCTGCTGGTAGTGTGGCTTTGTTACCCTCAGTTTCCCTGCAGTTAAGTAATGATCCTTTGGAATGATCACTGAAAATAGATACTTTGAGCCAGCGCCTACCGGCTGTCATTTGGTGACCGATTACTGCCCCCCCTGGGCGCCTTGATGATGTTTGGTATGTGCTGCAGACATTGGTATATGTAGACTGGCTCGCCACTGTGCATTACTCTATTCATGTCCAAGAGGAGCCCATAATGTCATGTTTGCATCCTTGCCTGATGGACACTTATATGTTGGCTACAGGATTGTACCTGGATCCTGCACTTATTCTGGTCCTGGGTCCAGTTGGATTGGGTTCTTCTACTCATGTTTGTACCCCACTCACTCCTGATGGGAGGGTCTGTCTACCCGCCCCTATGGCGAATGCACATATTATTTTCAGTTTATATTGTGTCTATTTGGTTTCAAGTTTGGTCGAATGAAGAAGAATCACTGGACCGAGTATTGTGGGATTGTTTTCTTATTTACTGTTTGAGGTGGTCATTTCTTGTACTAACACTAGGGGTCGGGCCTGGCCCTGGGTGGTATATCTGTTCTACATTTTCTCAGATTCGTCATGTCGATAGTAACTAAAGCCTATAACCATATCACTTGGAATGTCCGGGGCATGGGTTCAATCCACAAATGGCACAGAATACTTGCTCAATTACACAGGTGCTGCGCACAGATAGTATTCCTTCAGGACACACACTTGGTGTCCTCTGAAGCACATAAACTCAGTAAGCGATGGAGAGGGTGACTATACCACACCACCTATTCCACATTTTCCAGAGGGGCAGCTGTGTGGATACAAGCCGGGGTCCAATTTGCAGTGTAGCAATCCAAGATAGATACTCAGGGACGCTACGTCCTACTTAGGGGCACACTTGATAGGGAACAGGTAGTCCTGGGATGTGTATATGTACCCAACTCGGACCAAGCTGAATTCCTGGCCCACTTGGCAACCGCACTGGCGGATTGGTCACAAAGCCCCTGGGAGGGTATTTAATCTAGTGTTAGACACAAACCTTGACCGCTCCCACCAACCCCCTCCTGGGCGCGTCTGCAGTACATCAAGCTAAGGAATTGCGCCGCTGGGTGGACAGGTGGGACTTAGTGGATATATGGAGAGACCGTAATATAGGTCTCCGCGAATACTTCTTTTATTGATAGGTTCCTCTGTACACAGAGCTTGGTCCCCTCTGTTACTCACACTACTTATCTCGGTAAAACAATATCTGATCATAATCCTCAGGAACTTACACTTAAATGGGGGCGGGTCCCTTCTCCTATACCAGCATGGCGTTTACAACCTCAACTACTAGAAGACTCAGTGTTTAGGACCACATTGGCTACAACCATCACCACATACTTCTCTGAGAACACTGCCACAGCTTCCTCCCAATTGACGGAATGGGAAGCCTTCATAGTGGTGGTTTGCGGTGCATCACTCGGAGTGGTGGTAGGAGCTATAGGTGAGGTCACTAGGGACATTACAAAGGTGGAGAGCAGACTGGGCCCTCTGGAGTTGTTAGCTCAAGAAAATGCAGGAAATGCAACGGAGATGAAGGAGGCTAGAATCCAGTATGCTGTACTTCTAGAGCGACTATGTTTAATAGATCAGAGGGCATATATACAACGGACACACTCTGAAGCGGACAGGTCGGGCACTATGTTGGCCCAATTAATTCGGCCAACTCCTTCCCCCACACCCATATTGTCCCTTGTTACACCCGCACAGAAGTTGATAACTACGCAGGTAGAGATTAATACAACGTTCCGTGATTATTATGAGGAACTTTATTCGGTGCCGCTGCCCCCCACCGCAGAGGAGCTCTCTCACTTTTTGTCTCGTGCGTCCCTACCCACTATTACAGACACTGATAAAGAGGACCTAGCATCCCCTATTATGGTTAATGAGATACGTGGGGCCAGCAAAGACTTGGCTCGTAACAAAGTGCCGGTCTCGGACAGCCTCCCAATAGAATTTTATTCCACCTTTGCGTCACAGCTGGTGCCACAATTGGAGAAACATTATCATGTGTCCCCCATGGAGGGTGCGCTGCCACCTACCACCAGAGAAGCACTGGTGACGTCCCTTCTGAAGCCAGATAAGCCTCCTGCTCAATTGACCCCATACAGACCTCTCTCAATATTTAATACTGAGTATAAAATTCTCAGTAAAATCCTAGCCAGCCGCCTGCTTCCATTCCTCCCACGGTTGATACATACAGACCAATGAGGTTTTGTGCCTCACTGTAATACCTCTTTGAATATACGTCGACTATTTGGGATAATGGGTAAAACTGTTATATTCCTTGCCCACAGCCAGGGCCGAAACAGGCCAACACATTTCCCAATCTTACCAGATACTTCGCGGGACCCGTCAAGGTTATCCTCTGTCCCCACTCCTTTTTGTATTGCCGGTAGAACCACTCGCCCAACATCTCCGTCACGCTATTCCTAATGTTGGAATCCCAATTGATCAGGTTGTTCACTCGGTGTCTCTATCCGCCGACGATATGCTCCTATATCTTAAAGATCTCCGGACGAATACAGCTGAATTGGCCCAACTACTCACCCAGTTTGGCTGCGTGTCAGGTTTACAAATAACGCCACTGAGTCCTGCGGGTATTCTTTCTATGACACTTATAAAGAACCCACTCTTCAGTTTGGTGGGCTGCTATTAAAAACGGAACCTGCCTCCTTCCGTTACTTAGGAATTCAGATTTATCGGGAATCATGTGATATACTGGAAGGGAACCTTGGTACGCATGATTAATTCCCTGAGGTCTCAGGTGTCCTTCTGGATCGGACTACCCATATCCATCACAGGCAGGTTGGCGCTGGCAAAAATTGTGATGCTACCACGGTTGTTGTATCATTTTGTGAATCTTCCATTGGTGGTCCGGACTGGGTGTTTAAGCTTTTGAATTCCTTGCTGACTGATCTTGTCTGGGCAAAAGGGCTTCATAGAGTTAGCCTGTCTAAATTGCAACTACCGGTGTCCAGTGGAGGAATGGGGGCTTCCGATTTGAAAGCCTACTGCATAGCTGGACAGTTGCAATGGTTATCATATTGGTTAGCTGGCCAGAACCTGTTTGAAATAGGATACACAACAGTACACCTACAACAGGGGAAGCTCCATACACTGTTATGTCCAGAGTTCCCGGTATTACACGAAGACTTATTATTGTTGCACATTGCCCTGATGTACTGGAGAATGGCCTTAAAATACTCTAACACCTGTACACCATACGCCCCAAATATCCCCCTCCGCGTCTCCCGATCTCCGCAGGCATATTGACGTCCCATAGTCTGGCCCCATGGCATCAGGCTGGGATGGCGACGGTCGTTTCGCTATTCGTAGATAGCGTCCTTCTGCCCCATGCAGAGTTTGCACAAGTCCACAAGTTGCCCGACTCTTTGTTTCTGACTCACGCTAGTATTCTCCACTATGTACGCAAACACTGGGTGCCAGATAATATGGAACCTGCCACTTACGAGTTACTCCGAGTGCTGCATACAATGGGGCACGGGAGCCACCTGGTACGTTGGCGCTACCAAGGCTTGAGGGAACATATCATGATATTGCTCACTCCCCTAAAACTCAAGTGGGAAGCCACCTTAGCGAGGGAACTAACTGACAGGGAATGGTCCTGCATCTTAGAATATCCCAAAAGTATCTCCCGTAATACCCAATTTAAATTTATTCAATTTTCAATTCCACACAGGGCGTATTTAACACCACACAAACAACACACAATGTACCCCGTGGCCACTTCGGAGTGACCGTGTTGTCGCTCACCCAATGCAGAAATTCTACACGTGCTTTGGTCTTGCACCTCCCTAGTGGGGTATTGCGGGTAGATTTCGGGGGTGCTCTCATGGCTGACAGGAGTGCATAGCTGGACATTGATTGAATTCTGTATACTGGGTCTATCCCCGCTGCCCAAAAAGGCTAAAGTGATGCAACGCTTTGTCAGCCTGTCATTACTCCTGGCCAAGAGATTAATTACGCAGCACTGGAAATCTCCACAGGCTCCCAGAATAGGGGCCTGGGGGAGGAGGTGCTGCGTTGGGGCACAGCTTAAGGTGAGGCACTGCGGCGGGAGGAGTATAGGGGCCTCCGTAAGAAGTCAATCTCTTTTGATTGGAATGTCCTACTCAAACAGTTTTGAGTACAAGTGTCTGAGATATGATGGAGGTAGAGTAAAATCCACTAGTCCCCTGGCTTCAATAAAGGTTCACGTGGGAAACCTTAGAACTAAGGGCGACACTGATAGGCACATATAAGACCCTAACAAGTGCCTGTTTTTCACTCAGGGACGTGACCATATCCCTATGGTGGATTACACTCCCCTCCCTGATATTGAAATATCCCTACACATATTAGCTAGGGTGCACGTACTTAGATATTCTGACACCTCCCAGGCAGAATCGGACCCCACAAGCACCCTTCTGCTTAATTCTTAGTCAACACTAGGACCACCCAAACTTGTTCTGGGGGGTGGGTTAGGGAGTTTTGGGATTGTTACATATTCCCTTCTTTTTTGTCATTATTATCATATGCCTATCGTTGCTGTTTTATTACAAGACTTAAGATGCTCCCCTTTTTCCATTTATGCATGCCTGCAACCTTAACTGTATCACCAGAAAACGTGCATAATGACAAATATAGATTATTGTTGTAAATTGCGCTAAACTGTAAAAACCATAAAATGTGCTTAAAAAAAAATATCTGCACTCAGGCCAGTGGCATAACATTGGCCCCTGCAGCCCCTGCTGTGCCGGGGGAGGGCCTGAGCTGCAGGGGGCCCCCTCAGCACAGTACCCTGGTCTGAGAGCTCATGACTGAGCCTGGAGGTACATTGCAAGCGGGCCCCCTCAAGTTTTGTTACGCCACTGACTGAATCTCCGCCCGAGTGCGGACATAAAGATAGTACTCTTAAACACCCTCTGTGAATTCCCAAAGTCGTAAACTTAGATGTTTGGTCTAAGTTTAGACCAAACGTCTAGGTTTGCCTTTGTGAATCAGGCCCTTAGTGCCGTAGAACTGCATAGATTGTCAATTATACAACGGAGAGACAAAGTTTGATTGAGGAGTTGGGTGTGCGCTAATGAGTTGGAAGTGCTTCTCCAGGTACAGCTGTGGCTTTGGTACCATGTTGCGGTTGTGATAGGGCCTGACAAAGATGTTCTGTTGGCTTTATGAAGAAAAGGTGGGTGAATATGAGATGTGTGGCTGATTACCAATAGCACCTACTGCATTATTGCTGCTGCTTGTACTGTACCAGTTCTGGGTGAAAGGAAAGGCACAGTGCTGTGTGCTTCTTCGACTGTAGCACTGCTGCTAGCTCTATTGTACCTGGTCTGTGTGTTTCTGTTTATCTTGTGCTGCAGCTTTCCTAAGCTGTTCCTGGTCTGTGTGATGGAAAGTTACATTGTTGCTGTCTGTCCTGTACCTCTTCTGTTTGTGAGAGAAGCTTGCACTGCTGCTGCCTGTGCTTTATCTATTCTGCCTGTAAGGAAAATTTGCAAATGTGCCTGCCGTACTGTGCACTTTCGATTTGTTAATGAAGCCTGAGAAAACATTTCATTATACAAAAAAGCCAAGAAGGTTGCAACTAAATCAACCAGCGTTAAAAAACCTATGTTCTTTCATACATGTTTCTCTTTCGTGTTAGTCAGTCATAACACAACAGGGATTGATGTGTATCTCTTATATTCAAACGCTAAACGAACAAAACATTGTTTAGAGAACAATTTGAGAATATAAAGGATAAAAACAGCTACCTGCATTTTTCATATCAATATAATGCAGAAAATATCTCCTTTGCTAGAACAGATTTGTCAAGTTCCTTACATAAATACATTTGGAAGATTTTAGAGGAGTTGAGGAAACCAAAATGCACTCCTGACAATCCATGCACAAATACAGTGAACATAAAAAAATAAGGCAGGCAAATATTCCCCTGGTTAACAAGAAAAGTTAGATAAGGCCTAGGAATCTAATGATGTTCTAAATGATTATTGACCCATTCTAGAAGATCAAATCCGGGATTGGGCCAAAAACAGCTAACCATTAGACTGTTAGAAAGAGATCAGTTTACACAGGTTCTCTAAAGAACAGGCAGTACCAGTATGTTTGGGCAAGAACTAACCAACTACTCTTTGGAACAAGGCCACGTTTCTATCAAATCGAAAAAAAAGCATTGGTGATCTTGTTGATGGAGAAGCCTCAAGCAGACGAGATGGACTAGGCTACTTTACAACTAGAGTCCAATATTCCACAACAATATTTGCTGGTGGCCTTCAATACCCCCTGACAACTCAATCCTTTCCATCAAGTTAGAAATCAGAAAATGAATCAATGATAAAAGAAATGGCATTATGGAGCTCCAGACAATGATGATCCAGGTGCACCGAACATCATACAACCAACCTCCCCCTCCACCCAGCTACAATCAGGAAGGTCTGTGAACGGGGAAAAAAACGGAAACAACTCCAGCAATAACGAATCGTAGCCTCTTCCAAACAGGGTTGGATCGATTCTAATTGGTACGCCCATGTCAAGGCTTCTAGACAGAAAGTCACTATAGCCTTTTGGCATATTGTAGCACATGGCAGTCCAAGTAATGTTAGTCCCCTAGAGCTTTCTGTTCAACCACAATAGTGGGTCGACCATTTTACTGAAATGGATGCGTTGAACAGTCCAGAAACAGTCGTACTACCAGTAGTTAAGGCAGACACTCAAAACCTATAATGCATTTCCACTCTGACCAATTATTGTCAAATGGATCATGATCCCGTTTAATTCACCTTGGACAACACATATAGGGCCATTCAATCCTTGCAACCAGGAAAAAGCTCCCGGTCCAGATAAGATTCCAGGCGATTTATTTTGCTCTGAGCCCGCTGTATGGGGTCCTTATATTAACTTATTGTCAAATAAAATCCTCGATTTGTGGCGTGGTGCTGAGATCATTCCGCTATTTAAAAAAGTGGATAGGACCATTCCTGGCAATTATCAGCATATCAGTTTAATCGATAATCTGCAGAAAGTGTTTTGCCGTCAAGTCCTAGATAAACTGCTTGACTGGATAACACAATCTCAAATCCTTTCTCCCTTCCAGTCAGGATTTAGTACTAAGGTGAGTAAGATCAACCAGATATGTTCCCTTTGTGGACTTAAGAGCCACATTTCACCTTGTTCCTAGGCAATGTTTGGGGTTCACCCTTGAGTCAATGGGATTCAACTCTGCATTGTTAGTAATCCTGATCAGACTTCATGAGGAAAACTTTGCCCAGGTGAGATGGGGGGAGGGGGCAAGCTTACAGATTATTATTGATATTTGTTGAACGCAACAAATCACCCTCAAGAGACTCTCTCGACGCTGTTGCACCCACACAGGTCAGAAGAAAAATTGACAGAGATAGGAATTTAGAAGAGCCAGGTATTCAAGGATTTTTTTAAATAGGACTAGATCAGAAAGGTGCAGAGACAGAATATTGAGTACAAAATATCGAGTTGCACAAATATCGAGTCATTAATATCGTGGGTCAGGAATATCAACAGCAAGAATATCGTGGTCAAGAATATCGACTTAAGGTAAGTAATATCGATTAAAAAAATATCGAAGTGTTTAATATCGTTTGCAAAAATATAGTTGTTAAAAATATCATTTTGTATTATTGTTATGTATTTTAACATACATTTTATATGTATGTGATGTATGTTTTTTGTATAAGATTTGTTTGTATTTTTAATATATGTGTTAAATTTTTAGTAATTTTTTTTATTTGAATTTTTCGCTTTTAGTTTCATAGCGGGTTGTGCGTTTATAGGGGAATAGGGTGGGAAATAATGTAATTTATAAAAACAAAATATTTGAATTTTGCGTTTTTGGTTCCGTAGCGGGTTGTGGGTTTATAGGGGATAGGGTGGGAAGTAATTTAATTATACTAAATTAATGAATTTTTTTAAATTGTATTTTTGCATTTTTATTTCCGTAGCGGGTTGTGGGTTTATAGGGGAATAGGGTGGGAAGTAATTTAATTATATTTAATTTATTAATTATTTTTTATTTATTAATATTTGTTTAATTGAGATGTTATAGTGGTAAATGTGTAAAGTAATTATGGTGATTGTGTAATTAGTTTTAGGTGTGTGTTGTGGTGTTTATAGGTGTTTATAGTGTGTAAATGGTGGGAAGAAATTCATTTTTAATTTATGAATTAATAATTGGTTGTTAATTAATTTTAATTAATTAATTTGTAATTATTGTTGCCAATTGTGTAATTAATTATATTTGTGTGTGGTAGTTTTTATAGGTGTAAAGGGTGGGAAGTAAGTTATTTTTAATTTATGAATTAATAAGTGGTCGTTAATTAATTTTAATTAATTAATTTGTAATTAATGTTGGCAATTGTGTAATTAATTATATTTGTGTGTGGTAGTTTTTATAGGTGTAAAGGGTGGGAAGGGTGGGAAGTAAATTATTTTTAATTGATGAATTAATAATTAGTTGTTAATTAATTTTAATTAATTAATTGGGTAATTAATTATGGTAATTGTGTTCTTAATTTTATGTGTGTTGTGGAGTTTATAGGAGTAAAGGATGGGAAGTAATTTGTGTTTAATTAATTAATATATAGTTGTTAATGTTAATTATTTGATATTTATTTTGGGTAAATGTTTTTTTTTGTGTTTTGTTTTTACTTTTAAAGGGGTAATGGGTGGGTATTAAATAAAAATGTGTTATTTAATTATTAGTTGTTAATAGTAATAGTTTTACTTTTAAAAATAATATATAATTGTCTTATTTTACAGTTTAATTTAGGTGTGTGTTGTGGATATTAGAGTGTTAAAGTTTGTGTACTCAATTAATGTTTATTTTTATTATTATTAAGACATTTTTTAATTGATTATTAATTATGTTAATAATGGAAATAAATGTAATTAAAAATGTTGAAGTGTTTTGTTATTGGTGTGGTGTTATAGGGTATGAAATAAAATAAATACATTTATGTTTTAAATAATTTTTTTATTTGTTAATATTTGCTACTTTTAAATAATTATTGTTTATAAATGTGTTTATTAATTTAGTTTATATATTATTTGTAGGTTTTTTTTATATGTAACTAATATTATAATATGTGTTCTTTTTATATGTTTAATATATATATATCCAATGGGGGATAGAGGGTTGGTGGCTGCTGACGAGCAGGCCACTGGGTTGTGGGAGCAAAGCTCCTGGTGTTAGGCTCAGGGCAAAGGGGGATCCTGTTTAGCACACAAAGTGCACCCGCAGCGGCGCAGGGGCGGCTGGGTGCCAGGTGCTGGTTTGGCGTTGGGTGCCCTGTTGATTTCAATGGGGATTCTCCGGTTTCAACAAAGACTGCAGGCTCGGGGACGAAGATCTTCTGGAGGTGACCACCGGTTGGAGAGGTAAGTTGGGATGCCTGGGGATGCTGGGACACCGTCGGTTGGGCCCCCCAAGGCCGTAGGGCTTCGGGTGCAGGGGTGTCTTTAGGCGTGGGTTTCTCTTACCAGCTCAGGTCGCGGTCGGGGGGAGTCTCCAGAAAGAGTCTGCAGGCTTCGCTGGGAGATTCGAGGCAGGTCGGAGAGATTACCAGATCTCGGGTCAGAATCGCCGGGGAGACCTCCTCGTGGTGTTGGGCCATTCGAACTCTCGCCGTGGGCGACGGGTGCAGAGTGGTGCAGACTCGCGGATTTGGGCGGAGCCAGAGTCTGTGGGTGAACAAATCCGGTGTTCACAGGAGACAAAGTATTTTCTTTGGAAGGCAGGGCAGGTCCTCGGGGTTCTTGAGGTTGCTGGCTGCAGGACACACCGTAGTTTCGCTTCTGCAGGTTCGAGGTGGGGACAGGCCGGTAGGGCTGGGGCCAAGTCAGTGGGCGTCTTCCTCTTCTTAGCTTCAGCACAGCTGTTCGTTCCTTCTTCTTCTTTTCTTCTTGGTCGTTTTTTGTCTGAGGAGGCAAGGTTCGGAGGTGCCCTTAAATACTAGATTTATGGGTGTTAAATGTAAGTAAAGGTTGGGACCAATGGGTCCCTTCCTTGGGGTGGGTACACCCCCTATTATGTCACCCTCCAGTGGGAGGGGGGCATATGCCTCACTCTGATTGGCTGGGTCCCCCCATCTGCAAGATGGCGGGGACTGAGAGTTGTGCTTCACCTTCACCTCACCTCCCCCACCTGAGGGGTGGGGTTCGCAAAGGTGAGCACACCTCCCTTCCTCACTTGGTTTTCCCGCCGGTACTCCCGCCCAAAGTGGGGGTCAGAACTGGTGGGGACCATTTGCTGGGCGCAGCAAAAGGCCTGGGGAAGCTCACAAAGGTGGCAAGCCTTTGAAGCTTCCCCTTCGTGGACCCTGCCCATCCTGGGGGAGGAGGCTTGGCACCGCGTCCCAGGATGTGCATTGTTTCAGACCCCCGAGAGCAGCAGGCCCTCGACCCAGGGGTCCAGAAACATGTCTGGTGCTGGCTGCTGGTGGGCAGCCACTCAGCCTGGACACTAGTGTTATGTCATTTTTCAGGGGGCATCTCTAAAATGCCCTCAGTGTGAATTTTTCATTAAATCCCACACTGGCATCAGTGTGGGTTTTATGTGCTGAGAAGTTTGATACCAAACTTCCAAGTTTTCAGTAAAGCCATTATGGTACCGTGGAGTTTGTAATGACAAACTCCCAGCACCATATACTCTTAATGGCATTACTGCACTTACAATGTCTAAGAATTGGCTTAGACACTGTAGGGATACAGGGCTCATGCACCTGTACCCTCACCACTGGTAGAGTGCACCCAGCTAGAGGGGTGGCTGATCTATGCCAGGGCAGTGGGTTGTAGGCATGGCACACAGGAATGTGTGCCATGTCAACTCTTCACTTTGTTCTGCACCAAAACACGCAGCCTGCAAAGGCAGTGTGTGTGTGTGTGTGTGTGTGTGTAAAAGTACAGAGCCTCTAAAAGTGGCACAATAAGTGCTGCAGCCCTTAGAGGCCTTCTCTGGTCACCGTGCCCTGGGTACCTGTGGTACCATTTACCAGGGGCTGACCTGTGGCCAGAGAGTGGCAATTGGGTTTTGTTTTCAGTGCAGTTTTAGGGAAAGAACATATGCCCTGGGTACCTGTTTGGCAGGAGCCCAGGGCACACTCAGTAAAAGTACATCAGCAGTTCAGCAAAAAGTGGGGGCAACCATGCAAAAAGAGGGCACTTTCTTACACATACCTTTACAAAACATTATTGTGTAGATATACTGGCTCGCCAACAAGCCAGTGTTGGTCAGCCAGTTCTACGTACACTTTTCCAAACCACTGTAAATCCCACAGCCCAGCCACCACTATTTCAGGAGGACTGCTTTACAGTCTATGCATAGCATGTGCATCTACAGCCACACATGCCTCGAACGGAAAAGGTTACTTACCCAGTAAGCTTCTGTTCGTGGCATGAACTGCTGTAGATTCACATGCGCACACCCTCCCCCCGGGCGCCTGTGTTGGTTGCAGTCAATTAAAGATTTCTTACTTTCCTCTTTGCATAGGCATCTCTATACTACTCTTCTTTCACATTTTATCCTCACCTGCCATATGGGAAAACAATCTAACAATGGAGTTGATGTCCATGCACATTACCAGCAAGAGGAGGAGTCACAATACCTTGTGACTCAAAAGACTCATTTTGAAGAAAACCAACTTGCCCATATCAAACAATAGTATACAAACAAATCCATCTGATGAAACAAATACATCAGCAACTCTTTTCACTACTCCTCAAAAACAAAACATATCACACACATCAGCACAACAAAATCTCTCAAGCACAACACCTCATAATACTTACAGTCACAAAATACAATCATACACCCACCTTTCAAACTACACAAAGGGACAAACCACAATGCCAAGCTTTCTCTCTTCTACCACACCTAACACACATACTGCAACACAGCAACTCTCTTCTAACCGCCTCTCATCCATTGGACAATTTAGAAGCTTACTACATGACCCACATGCTGCACCACCACCACTGACTCATACGCCTTCCACCCTAAACATACGCAAACAATATAACCAACGTGCCACACATCACAACTTAGCATCTCCGTGTCTACTGCACAACAAGGTTACACCACAAAAACAACACAGCACACCAACTCACTCTCAAACACCGTCTCCACCACCTACGCACGCAGACCCATCAAAATGCCTTCTTAGCCTGCTGGACCAGGAACACATTACAGAACAGCTACATGATTGCTATCCTAATACAGACAATACCAGCATTCAAAACACACCTGCTACTAACCCACACAATACTGATCACTCTTCTACAAAACTAAGTCTCACTGTCACCAAACACATTCTCTAAACTGTCTACTAATAAATGCTCGATCACTCTCTAAAAACAAACATCACATCTACGACCTTCTCACCGATGCAAAACCAGACATACTATTCATAACTGAATCATGGTTGGGCGATGATATGGCTCCAGTCCTGCATGAAGCCATTCCTCTAGGCTATCAAACGATCACCCAAAATCGTACAGGCAAAAAGGGAGGTGGTCTAGCTGTTGTGTTCAGGCAAACATTACATATCACTAAAGTTGACGACATCTCCATAAAGAATTGTGAGGCTTTTCTCACAAGATGCAATCCTACACCGTCTTCCTCCTGTAACTTCCTGCTCCTTTACAGACCTTCACCTACCAAGGCGACATTCCCAGACGCACTTCTAGACACGGTTTCAAACCTGATAACAATACACTCCAACCTATGCGTTCTGGGTGACCTCAACATTTGGTTTGACAAGCCCAATATGACCCATCCAAAAACAATAATCAATGGCCTAGACACACTGAACCTGCATCAGATTGTCCACAAACCCACACACATCGCTGGACATATCCTAGATGCAGTGGTGGCAAATTTTGAAAAAGAGTGGACAAATGGTGCATTTTCAAGCAAATTTGAGAAAGCAGGAAGGTTAATAAAGCAATTGTGAAAGTGCAGTTATTACATTAATAAAGAGATGTCATATAACATAGGTAGCTGCTTATTCAAGCTTTCTTTCACCCCATAGTCCAGCAGGGTCTTGATACAAGACAGATAAGAGAAAAGCAGTGTGGTCCTCGACCAGGAAGACACTCATATTTCGTTGGTAAGAAGTCAAAGGATTGGTCAAATTGAAAACCTGAAATGCAATATGCAATCAAACAATTTGCAAGTACATCTCATCTATGTTCAACAAGCCATGTTTTACCCATGATTGGAATTGTGAATCACCAAATAAACTGAGCCACTGCAATCAAAAGCAGAGGGCCTCCTCAAAAAGTATGCCCTTAAGAGAGTTCTCTCATCTCATGTACTCTCTATATTTTCTCTGGAAGTTGAAAACTCATCACATTCTACTGCACAAACCTGAACCCTTCTGCATATTCCAACACCAAAACTCATTCTTGGCCATTTAGTTTGGAGCCATTCATACCAGGAATACAGAAAATACCTTTAAATAGAGTAGAAGGTTTATGAATACAAGCACTTAGCAATTGTACATATACTATGAATGAGAGCCAAAGGAAACAAAAAGGAATAAAGAAGGGAGCAACACTCAAACACAACTCATGCTCCGGAACACCATAAAATTCTCTATGTGGCAAGTTCATCACCTATAGCAGAACACAGTACATTTAATGTCTCCCTCAGTTTAGCATATTAAACAATAGCAAGTGGTAATTCTTGTGATATGTACTCATCACTGTCGACTATTGTAGAGTCGCTATATAAATACAATTAATACAATATGTGGTGTTAGGTGTAGAAAATCTAGACTCACACCTGTCTATATTTTTTATGATGTTTTATCCTTGATAATGTGCCCTATTGATACTCTGGGTTCGATATTCAGTGTGCGCGCCCTGAAACCGCTCATAAACTCGAAAAGTAAATAGAAAGTTGTTTAGCAGAGAAAACTATTAGAATGGCAAATGAAAGTATTTAAAGGTGTACAGTTCATCCTTCACTGGAGAGTAATAAAAGACAGCATTTTCAGATATTTGCACAATATGGTCGGACATGGGTACAGGAGTAAAAGGATCTGCACCCTCACCACTTGTGAATTTTTGTTTTTGCCCTTGATGTAGGAAAGTTGGCAGAGGCAACTGTTGGTGACATTGCGGAAGTGTTTGTAGGCCGTTTGCCGAGGGCCTAGCGGGATGTCACCTGAACAGACACAGCAAGTCGCGCTGCGCTCTGGTGCCACTTAAAACACACAAACACTTACTCAGGTGAATTCAAGAATCTGCGGGTGGAACCAGAAACAATATCCTGATATCGGTTTACAATGTGGCTGTGTGATGTACACACAAGTTACTGACAGCACATCTGTAAGGAAGTACCATCAACTGCAGCACAGACACACTCACATACACACATATTTTTAAAAAAGTAAACTGCGGATGTCCCTTTATGTACAACAAAACGCATCATCACACAAACATAATATCATTGGGCCCATGGCGAGTCACAAAACTGAAGAACTGCAGAGGAGATACTCGAGTGCAAAGATGCGCACACTAACGCTGCTCTTTAGAAACTATAATGGTCATAGGTGTATGCGGAAGAGAGAATTACAATGGCTGAAGGACACGTGTACAAACCAACAACTGTAACCCTTCAGACACAAATGAGAATCTCCATCCCATCTAAACTCTCAGCATTGACTCGCCGGATTAGCCACCAAAGTGCAACATACACATTGTCTGATGTACAAAACAAATTAAGAGATACATTCACAAAGGAAATTAAACGAATGGAAAAGTTGCCAACCTTGGCTGTGGACACACAAACCACAAGGAGATGAGGGAATGCGAAGTGACCAAGCCCCTGTATCAGTTGGGATCCGTAGCCTAAAGCGGTATCACTGTCCACTGCAGGTGCCCATCGGAGATGTATTTTACACCACAAGCACGCATGCGCCCTGCTCTGCTGCACCGGATCTCCCTGCAGCTACTCGCAGGAGGGTGCAACCACACACTGCCCCCATCTGCAGGAACATCCCTACCCCCGTCTCCACGTGCCGCCAGCCCCTCTGCAGTGAACCCTATGCCATCAGTTGGCCTGCCTTTCCATGCAACCTCTATCCATGGCACGTGCGACGTCACGCCTGCGCTGGGGCCG
This sequence comes from Calotriton arnoldi, assembly GCA_963921515.1. Lineage (NCBI taxonomy): Eukaryota > Metazoa > Chordata > Amphibia > Caudata > Salamandridae > Calotriton > Calotriton arnoldi. The sequence goes on from CAWUFW010005190.1 coordinate 409,156, forward strand.
CACATGTGTACTATGTAAATCATTATTTCTTTATAATTTCCATTATTGGCATTAACAGTAATTGTAGCTATATTTGTATGAGTAGTAGCAGGAGAAGTAGTAGTATTTGTAGTAGTGGTGCTAGTTATAGTGGTAACAGTAGTTGTAGTGGTAAGAGGAGTGTCATAATTATCATTATTATTGGGCAGGCAATGAAGCACTCCAGGGCAAAGCAAATAGTGTCTCTTGCAAAAGATAGTGTATACATTTAAGTATTTTTGCAACTTTTTCAGAATTTAGAAAGTTTATATTACTGAATCCCCTTGAGGAGTTTTCTTCCCATATTGATGTATATGCTGCAGAGCTTCCAGTGCAGGCACCAATTATAACTCAAGAGCAAACTTTATACAAGGCTGTAAGAAGCTTGCGTTTTGAAATCAACCTTGCATTCCCCTCAAGGTTGAAGACGTCTGGAAATCCATGATGTTGAAAGAGAAATATAAGCAGCTTAGTTTGCTTCATTCTTTAGCTGGATTTATCGAATTACAGAAAAACAGGAGACATCCACCCAGTTAGAGCAGGTACAAACATTTTCACAGGACTATTACTGTTGCCAAAATGCATTATAAGGTAGCTAACAGAAACCTTGCAGTCAGCACTGAATGTTAACGAGGCATGGGCAACTTCTGCGGACACCCACCCCATATTCTTCCTTCTAAAAAAATATGTTTTTTCTATCCCACAGGAATCCCGCTGGACTACACAGGGGGCCACGCTTGGTCCTGTGGCCTCCTAAGGAGCAGTCAAATTCGCCTGTGAAAGTACTGCGAGACTGGTGGGCTGAATATCTTTTTTTTAATGTTGTCACTTCCATAAGGGCCACAGGGATAGGATACTCCAAATCTGCTTTGATATACTGGCTATAATTTTAATTTTCAGGACACAAGGACTGAGTCCCTGTGTCCTGAAAAGGTGGCTTTAACATTTTATTTCATGTTGTAGCCAGACAATGACATCACATGGTCCCGAGGGACCATTGGGAGCTGCAGAACCAAACCAGATGATGGGAACGAAAGCCCTCGTGACCAGTCTAATAGCTTTTTGCTTTTAATTTGTGACTCCAAAAGACTCCCGCGAGGCCATCCGTCCAGATATCTCTATGTTTTTATCCTTGATTTCTCTAAAACAGCTAAACAGACTTTCACCAAATCCCAAAATGCATGTTGCTGATTAAAGCTCTTGCTTTCTGACAAATTGGTGCAATTCTGCTCAGCTGTTTTCTCTGTATCGCTGTTCAAATATCCCTATGAAAAGGCCATGGGGGGAGTTGTGTTTTAGGACCCCAACTTTATCTCGGGCCCTGCTTGATGGCGCTCCTCAAAACTATCAAGTAAAGAGCTAATGTGGATGGACTTTTTTTAAAGTTTTGTGAAGATTCGTGTGAAATGATGCCAAAGTTAATAGCAAACCAAAAAACGCTCTTCCTGTAGAAACTCTGACCTATGTATATCTACAAAGTGGTGACTGCCACAGTGTAATTACAGATATATATATACACACATATATACATACACATATATACACACATATATACATTCACATATATACACACATATATACATACATACACATATATACATACATACATATACATATACATACATATACATATACATACATATACATATCACCACCACTCCTTTCCAGTGCATGAAAGACATGGCACTCTGGGATGTAAGAAATTCAATTTTAACCCATCAGGACACAACGAACAGGACGTGTTTTGGCTGTACACACCAGCCTGTGTCACCTGATGAGCGCCATTTAAAACATTGTTTCTATAGTCATGTTTAACATAGACAAACAAAATACTTGAGGTTTCTTACTCCATTTCATTACGAATTCTAAGAAGTCATGGGGTCCATATAAGACAATATTATAGTCATTGCAGGCTAGAAACAACGTAATCTTATTGTAGGAAGTTAAACAAATATCAACTTCATTACACGTCACGCTCAAATAGCAATTTATCTCCTGCATGACATTGTTACTATTTCAAGTGCATTAATTATTTAACTTTCATAGTTCGTTTTACCTATTTTTGAATTTAATCATTCTCATTTCTTATAAAGTAATGTCTCAAGGTTCCCAATAAGTATTTATCACTGTTGTTGCAGCAAGAACCTTTAATAAAGTTATCCATTCAATCTATTCTAAAAACGGCAGTCCGTGCAACCTTTCATAAATATCACGCTTATCAATGAATTAATTACGTGTCTACTTTTGCAGCCAGGCATATTTCCCAAATCACTTGAATTTACCTCCCAATACAGTGAAGGCCATTCAGTTCTCGATCGGAAACTCTGGCTGCCAGAACCACTACAGTCCGGTTTTCAATTGTTTCTGAAATAAAGGTTGCTTAAAATAAACTTGAGCTCTACTTCGGTGTGTTCCAATAACCCAAATGTTTAGCTTACATGCCCACCGGTCAGCAAATGCCACGGTGTCCAGTCCAGCTCCGGAAACAGATGACACTTCAGGTGCCAGCGGTGCAGGCCTCGCCTCTGCGCTCTGCCACCAGGAATCACCCACCTCCGGGCCGGGAGCCCAGGCCTGCTCCTGCCGCTGCCTTGGAGACACTGTTTGCCCTCTCCCTCCCGGCAGGGAACTGCAAACAGAATGGGGGGCTTGCGGGGGGGGGGGTTGTGCCGGGGGCCCGGGGGATTTTTGAGCTCTACTTCGGTGTGTTCCAATAACCCAAATGTTTAGCTTACATGCCCACCGGTCAGCAAATGCCACGGTGTCCAGTCCAGCTCCGGAAACAGATGACACTTCAGGTGCCAGCGGTGCAGGCCTCGCCTCTGCGCTCTGCCACCAGGAATCACCCACCTCCGGGCCGGGAGCCCAGGCCTGCTCCTGCCGCTGCCTTGGAGACACTGTTTGCCCTCTCCCTCCCTGCAGGGAACTGCAAACAGAATGGGGGGCTTGCGGGGGGGGGGAGGGTTGTGCCGGGGCCCCGGGGGATTTTTAAAAGAAAAAAGAAAATCCTACCTGACTCTGAGGAGGTCCGCCGTCCGCGCCGCCTCGGGTCCGACTCCGTTTGGCCCTGCCTACAGCCCCTCTCAGCCAATCCTGGCGCTGCTGGCAGCGCCAGGATTGACTTAGGGCACGGTTACCTCTCGCCCGCCTGCCCATTAGGAGACCGAGGTTTGAGCCTTTGCTCAACCCTCGCTCTCCTAATGGGCATGCGCAAGCCAGTGCACACACAAGTGCGCATGACTGGGCACGGCGCGAAAATTCGGTGCCCTTCCCCACTCATGCGCACTTGTGCTGCAGTGCTGCCTGCTGCCCCTGGTCCCTCTGACAATCATGTCAGTCAACATGACGCAGGACCGCCCACCCCCTTCAGACTCTGAAGGGGGTGGGCGGTCCGACGTCATGCTGACTGACATGATTGTCAGTTCTCCCTCGGCTCTTTGAACTTAAGTAAACTGATTGTTTACTTAGGTTCAAAGACGCCGAGGGAGCTGCGGGCGGGGGGGCTACGCCCCAACGCCCCAATGGACGCACCGCCCCTGCCTAGATGTCATTTTTGCTAATACCAAACTAGTTACCTTTCAAACTATAACTCCGGTCACATGGTCAGACCAACATTTGCTTGCTTTCCAACATAAAACAACACTAAGCGACTCACCTAAAACCACCTTACGTGCATCCACCTATCGACCGTGGAACAAACTCAATTTGGAACACTTAGAAACACAACTAACATCTGGAAACAATAAATTCTGTTCAAAAACTATATGAGTGGCTACAGGAAGCTTTTGATATCCTGATACCACTCAAAACCACACAACAAAACAAAAGCAAACAAGCACCTTGGAGAAATACAGAGATAAAAGACATAAAACTACAAATTAGAAAGCTGCAACGTGCCTGGCTCAAAACAAAAAACAAACAAGACAAACTTCACCTACAGAAAATTAACAGATTATACAAGTCAGCTATCAAAAAAGCAAAGAAAAGGTACTATTCAAACAGAATTCAAAATGCTAAATGTGCAAATAAAGAATTCTATAAAATACTCAATGAATTTTGTAAACCAAATTGCCTAGAAGGAACTCATCCCGTTACTCAAGATTTCACAGACAAACTGGCAAATCATTACACGGACAAAGCAGACACGTTGGACTCGTACTTAAAACAGAGACAAAGCACCAGCACTAACCCTTTTACAAAACAACAATCCAAGAATACTCTAACTCAGCCTCTCCGTTCCTTCCAACACATTTCACACAATGAATTTATGGACCTGGTCAAAGCAAGCAGGCCTGCCGGCAGCCCTTCTGACCCGTGTCCACCGCAAACTTTCAAGACAATTCTTCTAACAACCTCTGCTGCCAATCCAGTAAGAAGAATCATCAACGATTCCTTAACTACAGGAATATTTCCAGAAGAACTCAAAAAGTCATACATAAGTCCTTTACAGAAGAAAACAAACTTGGACCCGCTGAACCCTGACATCTACAGACCCATTACAAATGGACCATTCCTGGGCCAACTGATAGAAAGAGCAGCGTTCGCCCAGATGTCACAATTCATTGAAGACAATACCATACTTTCAGACTTCCAAACGGGATTCCATCCGGGAAGAGGCACAGAATCTGCCCTCCTTGCCATCTGGGATGACCTGAAGAACACAGTTGACCGCAACGGGGTTGCTGTGCTACTTCTCTTGGACCTCTCGGCTGCCTTTGACACGGTTGACCATGACACTCTGGTACAAAGACTTCACGAAGCCGGCATAGAGGGGACTGCTTTAGACTGAATCACGTCCTACCTTCAAAACAGAACTAATGTCATCCATACCCCACCTTTCACGTCCAAACCGTACTCCACAAAAGCTGGGGTCCCTCAAGGCTCTATCATCTCGCCCATGCTTTTCAACATCTACATGAAGTCATTACCGGTACTGATCAATCAATTTCACCTCACGTGCTATAACTATGCAGATGACACGCAAATACTCCTTCAACTGGAATGCCCCAAAGACATTGGAAACTCGCCAATTTTCCGTTGTCTCAGAGCCGTGGATCAATGGATGACGTGGAGCCATCTCAAATTGAATGCTTCCAAAACGGAAATACTCACGTGTGGCGATTTGAAACATTATGACCCGCTTGCCACCTGGCCTGATGAACTGGGATCACCGCCTAAAGTATCGAAGGAAGTAAGAAACCTCGGAATGACCATGGACTCTAAGCTGTCGATGAATGCCCAAGTGGACAAACTTGCAAGATCAAGCTTTGTTACTATAAAAACTCTGCGACAAATCTTCTCCCATTTGGGATTTCCACACAAGGTCCAAGCTACCATCTCCCTTGTTCTGTCCAAACTCGATTACGCCAATAGCCTCTACCACGGATCACCTTTAACGACTATGAAAAGACTACAACGGATTCAGAACTCGGCTGCCAGACTACTCTTACATATCAAACCGCTAGACCACATCTCCCCTGCCTTGAAAGCCCTGCATTGGTTACCGGTTGCCAGAAAATCCACGTTCAAGCTGCTTTGTATCACCCACAAAGCGATACATGGAATGGGACCGCTCTTCATCAGGAATAAAGTCACCAAACACATTCATCATAGGAACCTCCGCTCTAGAGTGGCACCTCGCCTCAAAATCCCAAGATACAAGAAAAAAACCATGGGTGGCACATCCTTCTCTGTTCAAGCAGCCAAAATATGGAACTCTTTACCCCCAACATAAGATCCACCGACAACCACCTTATCTTCAGAAAACTACTCAAGAATTGGCTCTTCCCCACATACGCACCATACGAAAACAGAAATATACAGCATATCCTTCTGTATATAAGCATTTATTTGTGCTATAGATATGTACCTATACATGTGTATTGCTTTGTATAAACATGTCGAATAATTATGTTTAAAAAAGAAAATGAATAAATAAATAAATTTTTAAGTACAACACTTGAAAACCAGAGTTTATTGAATGCATCTTTAATCTACTTATACGTACTTCCTTTATGCATCTATATACCTTCCATGTACTTGGATCTATGTATTTATTATTTTCCTAAAAAAAAAATGCAATACCCTATTCCTCACCCTATACCTCTATCAATATCTTTAATCTACATATACTTACTTCCTTTATGCATCTATAAACTTTCCATGTACTTATGGATCTATATATTTATTACTTTATTTTTTTTTATTTTACAGAGTTTTATATAGCGCGAACTTGACCCGAATCGGGTATCAGAGCGCTTTACATAGCACCAGTTGCATTACATGCGGACACATTCATTTTTGTTAGGCACAGGGAGATTAAGTGATTTGCCCAGAATCACAGGATGTTTAGCGTCATTGCCCAGACTCGAACCCAGTTCCCCAGATTCAAGGTCGACCGCCCTAGCCGTTAGGCCAACTCCTCTCCCCTTCTAATTCAGAATATCCAATGCACTACCCTATTTCTCACCCTATACCTCTCTCAATATATCTTCTACCTCAACTCTCTGACTCATCTCCAACCTCTTTCTACTACTCTTTCCAATGCACTACCCTATTCCTCACCCTATACCTCTATCAATATATCCTCTACATTCACTCTCTCATTCATCTCAAACCCCATACCACTTATGACCCCCAAAATAGCCCTTTCTAGACTCTCCCCTACTCTACCCCTCCTTGCACAATCTGACACCTTTTTTACTATACTGATCTCCCAAAACAAGCCTTTCTAAACTCTTCCCTCTGACTCTTCCCCTCCATATCCATTTTTACTCATCCCAAGCCTCCCACTACTGCTATGGCGTCCCAAAAAAAAAAAAATCTCTAAATCCTTCACTCTTCTATCCCTCCACTATCTTTTTCAATCAAAATAACAGACTAACATGTCCACTTATCAAGTTTCATATTTCACTATACTAATTCACCACCAATCCTTTATGGGTTCCGAGTAGCGTGCTACTCGCCGAAAAAGCGCTTCAACACCTCATTAGGGGTAGCAAGCACTATATAAATGCAACCCTTTTTCCCTCTTCTATCCCTCCGCTATCCTTCTCAATCCAAATAACTGACTAATATCCACCACTCAAATTACTTTCATATTTCACCATACTAATGCACCACTAATCCTTTATGGGTTCCGGAGCAGCGTGCTATGTGCCAAAAAAGCGCTTCAACACCCCATCAGGGGTAACAAGCGCTATATATATATGTGAAAACCTCTTTCCCTCTTCTATCCCTCTGCTACCCTTCTCAATCCAAATAACCGACTAACATATCATCCACGACTCAAATTACTTTCATATTTCACTATACTAATTCAACACTAATCCTTTAATGGGTTCCGGAGTAGCGTGCTACTCGCCAAAAAAGCACTTCAACACCCCAACAGGGGTAACAAGCGCTATATAAATGCAAACCTTTTTCCCTCCTCTATCCCTCCGCTATCCTTCTCAATCCAAATAACTGATTAATAACCACCACTCAAATTACTTTCCTATCTCACTATACTAATTCACCACTAATCCTTATGGGTTCCGGAGTAGCGTGCTACTCACCAAGAAAGTGCTTCAACACCCCATTAGGGGTAACAAGCGCCATATAAATGCAAACCTTTTTTACCTCTTCTATCAATTTGCTATCCTTCTCAATCCAAATAACTGACTAATATCCACCACTCAAATTACTTTCATATTTCACTATACTAATTCACCACTAATCCTTTATGGGTTCCGGAGTAGCGTGCTACTAGTAAAAAAAAAAAGCTCTTCAACACCCCATCAGGGGTAACAAGCGCTATGTAAATGCAAACCTTTTTCCCTCTTCTATCCCTCTGCTATCCTTCTGAATCCAAATAACTGACTAACCTATCCACCACTCAAATTACTTTCATATTTCACTATACTAATTCAACACTAATCCTTCTTGGGTTCCGGAGTAGCGTGCTACTCGCCGAAAAAGCGCTTCGACGCCTCATCAGGGGTAGTAAGCGCTATATAAATGCAATTACAATACAATACAATATTTAATTTTATATTTTTGAAATATTGTATTATTTAGTTTTTATGATTTTTTAAATTTTGTAATTTATATATTTTTCAACTGTTTAAGTGTTATTAGTAATTTTTGTTTCTCAGCTATCCAACACTTTCCCTCCTGTTGCACTCTTTGGAGTGGGAATAGTAATTTTTACCACTCCGCTATCCAACATTTTCCCTACTATTACACTCACTGGAGTGGGAATAGTAATTTTTGCCCCTTTGCTATCCCTACTGCTGCACTCTTTGGAGTGGGAATAGTAATTTTTACACCTTCGCTATCCAACATTTTTCCTACTGTTGCACTCACTGGAGTTGGAATAGTAAATTTAATACCTCCGCTATCCAACACTTACCCTACTTTTGCACTCACTGGAGTGGGAATAGTCATTTTTATCCCTCCGCTATCCAACACTTTCCTTACTGTTGCACTCTTTGGAGTGGGAATAGTAATTTTTGCCCATCCGCTATCCCATACTTTCCCTATTGTTGCACACACTGGAGTGGGAATGGTAATTTTTTACCCCTCCGCTATCCAACACTTTCCCTACTGTTGCACTCTTTGGAGTGGGAATAGTAATTTTTACCCCTGCGCTATCCAACACTTTCCCTACTGTTGCACTTTTTGGAGTGGGAATAGAAATTTTTACCCCTCCGCTATCCAACACTTTCCCTACTGTTTCACTCTTTGGAGTGGGAATAGTAATGTTTTCCCCTCCGCTTTCCAACACTTTCCCTAATGTTGCACTCACTGGAGTGGGAATAGTCATTTTTACCCCATCGCTATCCAACACTTTCCCTACTGTTGTACTCTTTGGAGTGGGAACAGTAATTTGTTCCCCTCCGCTATCCAACACTTTCCCTACTGTTGCACTCACTGGAGTTGTAATAGTAATTTTTACCCCTCCGCTATCCAACACTTTTCCTACTGTTGCACTCTTTGGAGTGGAAATAGTAATTTTTTCCCCTCCGCTACCCAACACTTTCCCTACTGTTGCTATCACTGCAGTGGGAATAGTAATGTTTACCCCTCCGCTATCCAACACTTTCCCTACTGTTGCACTCTTTGGAATGGGAATAGTAATTTTTACCCCTCCGCTATCCAACACTTTCCCTACTGTTGCACTCAGTGGAGTTGGAATAGTAAGTTTAATTATTCCGCTATCCAACACTTTCCCTACCGTTGCACTTATTGTATTGGGAAATGTTAGTTTACATTTTTTTTAAATAGTTTAATGTTTTAATTTATTATAGAATGTTTTTTTTATTTTTTATTATTGATATATATATATTTAATTTTATATAATTTTAAAGTTTAAAAATTAAATAAAGATAATAGTTAATAAATTAATTTTAAGTAAATATATGTATATATATAAATTATAATGTTTGTGTGTTTATATTTTTTCAAATTAAGTTTCTTTGTTATATTTAGTTAAAATATATATTAAATGTAATTTATTTTGTTAAAAATAATATTAGTATTTAATATATTTAATATATATTATTTTATTTTATATATATTTTTAAATCAATATTTTTGACATCTATATTTTTTACCTCGATATTTTTGAGTCGATATTTTTGTACTTACCTGTTAAGGTATTGGAGTCGATATTTTTGTAGTTGAAATTTTTTTCTCGATATTTTTTACATCGATGTTTCTTACATCGATATTCTAACAGTGAATCGTCAGAACACGAGCAGAGATGCACGGGTAACTGGTTCCAGTATTGCAGGGCCATGAATGATAAGGAACAGCCCGCGTGCCTGGCCATGCGTATGCGCCACGGGGACAATGGAAGCTGCTCACTAGACCTAAGCCTGCATTTAGGATTGTAAGGCTGCAACTTGTTTTGCTGATACCGTGGGCCACTTCTGTGTACAACTTTGTGTACCAGACAAAGAAATTAAAGAGGGCACACTTTTTTATGGGTAGCCAGTGAAAAGATTTGAGCGTGCGCTCCGAAGGGGCTCGGGGTGGCAGGTTACAGACCATGCGGGCAGCTGTGTTCTGTTTAACCAAGAGTTTGGCTAAAAGGCCCTCATTCAGTGCTACCATTAAGGCATTACCATAATCCAGGCGACTAACAATGAGTGCCTGAGTGAGTGATTTCCTGGTCTGCAAAGGTAGCCATTGAAAGGCTTTCCTAAGAAGGCGCATCAGGTCAAAACAGGGTCCGGTGATCGAGTTAACATGTTCTTTCATAGAGAGATTTTCATCGATCAAAACGCCCAGATTTCTGACTACCTTTTTTGGGGAAGAGATTGACCCCGGTTGTGTGGGCCACCAATCACTGGACCAGAAGGAATGAGCTTTCCCAGAAAGCAGAATCTCCATCTTGCTGGAGTTCAATTGGAGATATTTTGCTGACATTTAGGAAGCTATCTTTTCCATACATTTCCTGAATCTTAATTTAGTAGATTCCGGGTTCTGCCACATAGTGATGATAAGTTGTGTGTCATCCGCGTACGAAATGACACCGAAACTGCATGATTTTATCAATTTAGCCAGGGAGGGCCAATAGATGTTAAAAAAAAGTGGGGCTCAAAGATGTGGTACCACCCCTGTCAAGGGCCATAGTTCTAGAATTGAAATGGTCTAACTGCACCGAGTGGGTGCGATCACTCAAAACGTTTTTAGCCAGCCTCCGACACCAATCTCCCCTAATCTTTGGATAAGAGTTGCATGCGAGATGATGTTGAACGCTGCAGACAAGTCAAGTAGGACCAGCATAGCTCGATTTCCCTCATCCAGAGCATGCCTAATTGAATCCAGAACCTCCACTAGTGCTGTTTCTGTGCTGTAAGCAGCCCGGAAACCTGACTGGGAGGGATCTAACACTGAATAAGTCTCCAGAAAAGATATAAGTTATTAATTTACTAGGGTCTACTAGAATTCGCATACCTGTTGAGCATGGGGTGCATCAGGGCTGTAAATAAATGATGTTATAAAACATCTCAGTGTCTGAACCCATGACTCTCCTAAACTGGGAGGTATTCCCGTCCCACTTTTGTTATTTGCTGACAATACTCTTTCGGTTTCTCGCACTCCAGCTGAATTGCAGACCTTGCTTAGTAATTTTGTTGTTTTTTGGGATCCCCAAGTTTTGGAAGTGAATACACAAAAAACTAAGTCATGGTGTTTAACCCCCACAGGTCATTTAGAGGAGGGTTCCTGATGAAGGAGCTGAATTTGCAAGTAGTTGATAGTTTTGATTACTTGGGTGTCAGAATAGATAAATCGCATACCTGGCGATCATAAATACAGGAAAGTGAATTGACCCTATTACACAGAGCTTGTGCAGTTATTAAGAGTTATAAAGCTACTACCCCCAAATATGTTTCCCCTGTTATTGAGGTCTACTGCACAAAGGCACAAACTGCAGTTCTTTATGGGGCTGACATTTGGGGAGTAGGGAACACCTTTAGATTGACCTCAAAGGAAAATATATTTTTTAAGATCTTTATTTAGCCTCCCCCAAAGTACTCCTATGATCCCTCTATTTTTTTTTACACTGGTCTAAGAAGGGTAGGAGATTTAGCCACCTTGAAACCTCTCCCCTTTTGGGTCAGATTGTGGTCAACCCTCAAGTTATCACATTATGTATCTGCCTTAGTAGAAATTATGAATCTGGGGAAAGTGCACTTAATACCTTGGCTCCTACTTATTAAATCGCACCTTAATGACATTGGATTGGGTAACTGTTGGAGTGATCCTACGTCTAATAATAAAAGTACTAAGGCTATCGTTAAAGAGGCATTTTAGAATCTCAAGATTGATTCTTACCACAGTAGATGGACTAACGAATGTGTTTTTGTCCAATAAATACGTACCCTTTAGGCTGGGTACGTTGTTGGTCAGCAAGTTTATCAGTAATTGAAAGTTCAACCGGATCAAATCTCCACTTTGCATATCTTTTTGTAACATGATCGAGAACATAGAACAATTATTATTTTTTTGTCCAATGTACACTAGGCCAAGAAGGGCATTGATTAGCCCACTTTGCATAGCCGGTGGTGTAAGACATTATAAGGTTGCCCTTTGAATTCTTTTGACGGACACGAGCCCATTTATAGTGTTTGCCCTCAGCCATTATTTATATGTAGTTTGGCTCTAAAGGAAGAGGTTGGGTCTATTATTATGATTCTAGAATCAATTGTTTTCATACATTTTACATTGATTTTAGCCTCTTGTTTACATGTTTACATTACTCTTATAAGCTAAAGCATTTATGTACTATTGTTGCTTTTATATGTGATTACTGTTTTAGGATTGTACAGATGAATTGTATTTTATGAAGATTCAAGGGGCTAGACCCTGAATTAAACTTATTTCAGAACTCCCAGCAAATGGCTCTCAAGACATTTTGCAAAACCAGCATAAAAAATATGTTAAGGACATGAATAAGGAAGCCCTAACCCGGAAATGAAAGCTGCAGATGACTAAAATAGCAGAAGGTTCTAGAAAATGCTAGCATGGTGTCCCCATGGGCTCCAAGGTGTAAAAGCAATGCCAGTTACGACAGAGGTCAATATTTGACAAGCGCCTTAACATCTTGCTGGAGGCAGTTCAGCCTAAATCCTTAAAAATTAGCCACCCGCCATGCACACAGACTTGATCTAACTCATTACAAAGTATAAACCACAGAGGCAGTGACCAGCGGGTGGATCCCACATGATCCGCTAGTAGACACTCTCTAGGACCTCCCACTCGCTAGGTACAGTGTCTGCAGGGATCGTTTCCAGGTTGGGCTGGGCCACGAGGAAGGCAGCGTTCATGCGGAATGGCTCTTCTTCTGTTTGTCATCGGGGATTCGAGGAAGAATGGATAGTCGAGGTTATTGAGACCAGTCTCGCAGAAAAATTACAACATGTGTGCCATCTGGGAGGTGTCTATTCCGAGGATTGCCAAGAAGCAGGCAGATGGCATTCGGGGGAGCTGCCGGGTTTCTTGCCGGGGGTAGGTGAGCACCTCGCTAGGCTGACGTACTGTGGACTCTGGCACCCGGTAGAGGGTCACTGGGTCGGGCTCCCCTTGCTGTTTCTGGTGCGCAATTTATTTGGATGTGCATGGGAGTAATCGACAGAGGCTTTTCCTGTCCTGGAACGCCCTACTTCTGATAAAGCTAATTGTGGGTGGAATATGCGGCAGCCACAGCGCAGGGGCTCCAATTCCACAGCTGCCGATTCACCCCTTCAGCTGCAGAAGGGCAAAAGAAAGTTAATGCATCCTGCCGCTCTGCACAAAGAGAAAACAGCTAGTAATATACAGTCAATTATGGCAAAGCCAGGGTCGCCTATTGAACTTGTAAAGCAGCTGGCGAGTGGCAGCGATAATCTGGCCAATACAATATTGGCCATAGAGGCCAATCAAAGGAATAAGGCTCTGAATTTAAAGGAGATAGCAACCAACTCTCCTGCGGTATCTGGGGCCATGAACATGGGGGCAGGAGCCACCTCGAAGGATGGTGGTGATGAAGGGGGCTCCCAGTTGCTGGTGTCGGGAGCACCTCAAGCACTAGCAAGAGACACTATCCATTGTTTTTCAAAAATACTAAAAACCTGGCAGGCTTGGCGGTTGCTGCAGCTATCGAGACAGGGCATAGCGAGATCCAGGAGAACGTACTAAAGCTGGTACCAGAGCAGGCACCAGAGGAGCTGTTAAGATATGAGGGCCCAAAGAAGCAAACTGGTGAGCAATCGGTAGAGGACCAACTGTCTGAATCACAGCCTGAGCTAAGCCGGCAGCAAATGGAGAACAGTGGTGAGCAGGACTCACTCTTGAATGTCTTCAGTCCTCGCCTAGTGGAAAGTTCCAAAATAATGCAAGCACATGTGAGGCTGACCAGGCACAGACACAGTCACAGCTCTTGCTTGAGACTATTTTGCGTGAATTACAAGAGCTGAAGGATACTGCTGCACTCCATCAGAGGCTGGACAAAATAGAAGAGGCGATGGGCTAGATTGCAACACGTTTGCAAGAGTTAGAGCAAAGAATGTCAGATCTGGAACATCATTTTCTTGTCTGGGATAAGGAGCTGAGTAATGTGCAGAAAAACTGCTTGAGTCTCAGAATAAAATCAAAGACATGGAATTTTATGCAAGGAGGTCAAACCTCCATTTTGTTGGGATACCGGAAGGTGCTAAGAGTACAGGCAATCACCAGAATATGTTTTAATATATGGAATCATTGATGAAAACATACATCTTGGAGAACCAGCCAGAGGATTCATCAATCATGAGAGCCCATCGTATTCTTGCTCAAAGTCCAACAAATGCGACGTATCCTCGTATAATCATCGCAAACTTCACAGAATGAAGGAACAGATTCTTACTAAAGAAATTCAAAAGAATACATTTATGCAAGTTGAGAAATTTCAATCTCGAGTATTTTCCGATATGGCAGTGGCATCCGCACACAGAAGGGGAGACTTTATTGGACTGATAGGACATTTCAAGGCAGCGGGGGCCCAGGCCTCCATAGCGCACTAGTCAAAACTAAAAGTGTTACCTAAAGGTCAGTTCTTTCGGTGTCCTCACATGAAGAAGCTCAGAGCCTATTAAGGAAGGTTCAGTCCTGATGAGGGTTGTAGGGAATGATGGAAATGTATTTGGGGCTATATGGTTTGGCTCTTTGTTTTGAATATGGTTGATGCTGTTCATGATTAGAGATGGAGCGAGGGGAGGGGTGGGAGGTACTTTCTCCCCGTTGAGCGTGCCGGGATGCTATTCCAGGGCACCCGAACTAGGAAGGGATGGTTGGGGGTAGTGTGGGCTATTCCCCCATCAAGGAGGGATGGGCACGGGAGGTGTTGGGGTGGTTGCGGGCATGCACTTGGGGTGGAATATAAACAGAAAAGAGCAGATATACCAGCAGGAACCTGATGGGGCCTTAAAAAGAGCAGGAGAGCTCCATTAAAGATGAGATTCAGAGGAACTGGTTCAGCTGTAAAGTAAGGAAGCAAGACTTATTGAGCAGTGGGATGGGAGAGAATAACCAGCTGACTGTATATTAGGAGGCAACAAGACAAAGGCAGGACAAGAGGAATGTGTAGGATTGGGGTAATTTCACATAATTTCATATAATATTCAGCGTCTGCAGGATTGGCGGTTCTGGGTGTGGCGATATATCTTTCTAGATCAGTGGACTAGGAGGTGAGGGGAGAGATAAGGCATAAACAGGGCAGATGGACCTGGTTAAAAGCTCGGGCCCAGGCAGCTTCCTTTATTTCTTAATTATTATGGTTCAGTACAAGATGAAGTTACCCCCTTAAGAGAATTGTTTTTTTGTTGCAATGGGGGGAGAGGAGCCCATAATATGGGGAGTAGATTTCAACTATATACAGGACCTCAAATGGGATACCTCAAATAGAACAAAGAAACATCTGAAGCCCAAAAATGCTTATGTTCTTGACTCCATGAAATATAACTTAAATCTGGTGGATCCGTGGTGCTCGGACCATCCAGATCAGGAGCAGGTTACATGTTTTTCCAGTCGCTATAATAAGGCCTCACAACTAGATTTTCTTCTGATTTCAAATTAATTGAAGTGGGATAGAACAGTTAATAGGGCCAATGCGTTTTCAGACCATGCAGTGGTTGGTATCACAGTAGAATTGGGAGAATCGAATAGCCTGAGGCCGTGATGGCAGTTCGATAGAACACTTTTAGTAAATCAGGTTTAGTTAGATGACACGTGTAACTTTATTCAAGAGTGTTTTTAAATCTATCAAGGTACTGCTTCATCCTTTGGGACATGGGAATCTTTCAAGGCTGCATTTAGCGGTCGGGTGAGTGCATATTAATCAGCACAGAATAGAGCTTGAAAAGCTCAAATTAATGAGCTGCAAACTACTCTCGATAAAGCGCAGGATGCACTAGCCAGGGGGAGGGTAGGCGCAACAGCAAACCTAATAGAACGACTCGATCAGGCGAAGCAAAGGTTGAATGATTTTTTTGTTCTCAAAATTGATTAATAATGCAAACACCTTCCAGCAGAAGCAGTATGAGGAGGGCCAGCTGGCGGGCAGGCTGTTGGCGTGGTTGGTACACCTTAAGCAACACGCATCGCGTTTCTGGGAAATTAAGGATCTATGCTCTATTGTGGGGCAAAAGGATGATTATAAATTTGTACATATATTTTTGCAGCATTATAAAAATATATGCGGGAACACAAATGCAGTTGCTAGATCTAGTTTCAAGGAATTCTATGGGCTGATTCAACTCTTGTGTTTGACTGAGATGCAGGTATAGGCATTGCAGGAGGCTATCTCGCTTGGAGAGGCCGCTCGGGCATTACAAAAGATACCCAATGCTAAGGCGACTGGCGCAGATGGAATTCCAACAGATGTTTATTAAATATTCCAGAAGGAATTCTTACCACATCTGGTGCAATTGTTTGACGAAATAGGAGGTGGGCAGGACATTCCATCTACTTTGAAAGAATCAGTAGTGGGAAGTTTTTAAAAAAAAGATAAAAACCCCACAAGCACAAATTCCTATCACCCAATAAATCTTCTCAATGCTGATTACAAGTTATTTTCAAAGATCTGGGCATCACGTATAGTTAACTTTGGGCAGACACTGGTCCATAAGGATCAGAATGGGTTGTTACCAAATCGAACAATGGCAGCGAATAAGCAGTATTTGTTTCAAGCTATAGATTTTGTTTCCAGTTGTCAAAAAGAAGCTGCAATTATAATGCTCAAAGCCGAAAAGGCATTTGGCCTTGTCAACTGGCATGCCTTGTTTTTTGCACTTGAGAGGTTTGGGTTTCCATATAGAATTGTGAGACTTCTCAAAAAACTATACCAAGGGGCAGAAGCACAAGTAATAATTAATGCAAAGGTAGCAGTGGTGCCCAATGCCCCCTATACTTTTTGCTTTCTTAATTGAGCCCCTAGCAGTGAGAATATGTAGTGCTGCTGGTATTGTTGCTCCACTGCAAGGGATGTCCAAACTTAAGTTGTTTGCGGACGATATGGTCTTCTACTCAAGAGCTGACCAGGTTAATATTAAGGGTGCTCTGAGTATCATTCAAGAATATACAAAGCTTGGGGTATATATGGTTAATCAAGATAAAACCGAGACCTTGCTTTTTAACGTGCAGCCATCTGTTCTGCCTTTAGATATAACAGAGCATATACATAGCAGTCACCCTATTCGCTATCTTGGGATTTATATGACTAATAAGTATACTGACCTGTTCAAGTTGAACTACGATAAGATGCTGGAGAAGGTGAGAGGCCATTTAAATAGATGGTCGTTGTTGCCTCTCACATTAATAGGGAGAGTGTCATCAATAAAAATGTCCCTTTTACCTTTGTTTTTGTTTCTATTTGCAAACCTCCCAGCTAAGGTTCATTAGCTATTTTTTAAAGAACTGGACTCCCTCATAATAAATTTCTTATGAAAAGTAAAACATTTAAGGGTGAGATACTTAATCCTTCAGCTTCATAAGGAACAGGGTAGCCCGGCTTTCCCAGATTTTCTTCTGTATTACCAGGCTGTATGGTTGAATATTATGGTTAGAATGGACACAGTTGAGGGTGGGCTCAATATTTTATTTATTGAGAGGATGGTGCTGGAGAGCGAAGGCAACCTTCCGGTATGTTCAAAGATGGCAAGGTGCCTGAAAAGAACTAGATATAAGGTGCTAGGGGACATTAATTGGATAGTGAAGAGTTTTTTTTAGAGCTGGACAAGTTCCGTTGTGTCGTTGAGAATTAAGGCTGCAGGACTGTCAGGGGATATGATTGGTGTTATCGAAACAGATATGTGCACTGTGGAATTCTCGAGGGTATCGGATATAGGGGTATTTTATTAAGGAACCAGGATCGCAAAATGGGAAGAAATTCAGTGACGAGTGGGGACGTATCACTAAAAGCTGTGGCATAACTTCGTTCAGATTAAAAGTTATATGAGTAGCTTCTTGCAAGAAATGAATCACTCTACAGAGGCGTTGATAAAATTATGGTATAAAACTCAACTGATGGGGATAGGGAATTGGTATAGGTCTCTTAGGAAATACATAGATTCTTCTGATTGAAGATCATCTGAGAAAGGAAGAACAGAAGACAGGATGCAAGTTGTCAGCTGGAGAATGGGAACATATTTCGATATTTGGTTATAAATCCCTCAGAGCAGCTAACTTTATGAGAATGAGCTTTCTATCACAGTGGATGGCATATACCCTGCGGTTAATTAAGAAAATGTATTCATCCATCCCCAATAAATGTTTCAGATGTGCCCAAGACATAAAAGGAGATTGGCTGCTTATCTTTTTTGCATGTTCCAAGCTGTTACAATTTTGGGAGGCGATTTTTCAAGCATTAAGCCAGGGTGTTCAAGCTACGAAAAAAAGCCAGAGGTAAAACTGGTCCTTTTTAGGGTATCTGGCCAAACTTGGACAAGTATGTTCAGAATTTTATCGCAGCATCTTTACCAGTAGCCAGATCACTGATATTACAATGTTGGTGAACAACTATGATTCCAACATTAAAGATTTGGCTTGAGAAACTACAAAGGACAGGGATGTTTGAAGAAGCGTATGCCAGCTAGAAAAAAATATGTTGCTGTATGGGTCCGGCTGGGTGAGATAGCCCGTCATGTAGTAGCATCCTAGGATGTGAGAATGGGGATTCAGGGGTGGTAGTACTTCTATGATTGTATAGAATGTTCTTGTTCCTGCAACATGATGGGATTTAATAGAATGAAAAGATGATTAAGCACTTTAGCACTTTGACATGTATAGTGTGCAATACATTTTGAGGCTCTAGCCTATGGTGCATTAGCTTTTAAATATGTTAGCACTTTAATGATGAAATGATCTAGGAAGAATGGTTAGAGACCCTTTAATATGTATTTTTGGTGGGTTTGCAAAGATATTGGAGAAGAAGGTTGCTATTTATTGCTATTTTTGGCACGTCTCTCTCTCTCATGCACTATGTGCTAAGAATTTGCAGTAGCACTTTAGTATTTTTGAATGGTGAGAATGTTTATGCCATTGCAGTAAGCACATTGATATTTTTAATAGTATCGAGCCAGAAGGTTGGGAATATACAATATATTGCACATTGAGATTCAGGTCACAATGAAGTGTACATTGTAGACTGTTAAAGCATGCCTTCTGCGCTTTGTATGAATATTGGTATTGAAAATTAAGTTTTATGGCTTATTTTGTATAAAATATCTGGTAATCTGTTCAATCGAAATCAAAACAAATAAAAAGTATAAACCACAGAGGAAATTGTATATGGCTTTCTTGGACTACCTGAGCTAATTGGTAATGATAAGCTGCTAGCCTAATTAAAATCCTATGGAATCCACTCCCACTTGGCCAAACTCATTGAAGACCTCTGTCGACACACATTAGCTCAAGTGAGATATGAGCCCAGCAGGCAATTGAGAAGAACATTTCAAACATCAAATGTTGTTCAAATGGGGTCAAACGGGAATGTCTCCTGCCCCACTTCTCTTCAAACTCTATGTCAACATTCTTGCAAGAACCCTGCAAACAACCTAGGATGATGTTGTCAAGAAATGATAGGAAGGAATCCCGGTACTTCTCTATGCAGACAATACAGTGCTTTTAGAAAGAACTCCCATGGCTCTGCAAAAATACTGTACCTTTAAACCTCATCTTCTCTGCATACCAGAGACACATCTTACCAATAGGGAACACTATAAGCTAAAAGGTTTAGGCTGTTATACGCAGTCAGCATCAGTGATTGACACCCCTCAGTGTGGGTTTGCACTGCTTTCTAAGGGACAGCAGTGGACTGCTCATCAGGTTAAGCTGGACACAGCTGGGAGGTGGCAAATTGCGTGCATAGGGAATATTCATATACAACTAACAAAATGCGTGGTCTATACTCCGATTATTGATTATCCTACTATGTTTAATCACCTTCTCAGAGAGCTCAGCACGTGGCCAGACCCACTTATTATGTGTGGAGATTTTAATCTGGTTATGCATCCTGGGATAGACTCCATCACACCCCATTAATTCATGGTGTATGAAAAAGCCCAGGGCCGCTGTTCAGCAGATTCTCACTACATATGCTCTTCAGGATGTCAGCGGGCCTGTGGGGGTTGAACCAGGGTTCACATGTCATCCTGTTCTCCATGGTATATTCTCTCTCCTCTACATATTCTTTCAGATCATAACTCTGTGTTATTGGTTATTACGACAAACCAAACAGCATTTTCACAATCTCCTCACCGGTGGATCTTTGATCGTAAATTGTTGTTAGACCCCACAGACATCCATTTTATGAGGACTTGACTTTGCGAACTAATTAGCATCAATAGGGGTTCCGCTAGTACAATCATAGTCTGGGATGCCTTAAAAGCTTTGGTGTGGGGTCAGAACACCAGTTTTATTATTAACAAAAATAAAAATGAGAGGGCCAAAGAAGCGACAATATGGGATCAGTTGACTAGATTGGAGCTGGAATACTCATTCTGTCATGGCAGCCATGATAATATTTCAGGGATATTTGGACTTACGACAATGCTATAGGTCAAACTAAAAAAGATAATCTGGGGTAGGGCCTATGCCAGATATTGTGTGACGCGCTTATCTTGCTTTGAGAATAATGAGGAGATGGGGCATCCGTTGCATTTCCAATTTAAGGAAAAAGTAGCATGAACTTAATATCAGGCATAAGAGACACCAAAGGTAATGTTGTCAACGGGGACCAGAGAAACTAGCCGTTTTTCAACAGTACTATACTGATTTGTATTGGGAGGACTGTCAGCCCTCACAGGACATGATTGATACCTATCTATTGGGCACAAGAGTTAATCAGCTAACGATAGATCAGAGGGCTAAGCTAGAAGCTAAAATTACCAGCGCAGAGAATGAGAGTGCCATATCACAGCTAGCGATGGCCAAAGTAGCCAAACCTGACACTATACCATCAGAATTTTATAAACAATTTAAAGATATTGTGAGATCTCTCTTTTGTGAGATGTTTAATTCTCCTGCCTTTCTGGCTTCGACACCACCGTCTTGGGCTGAAACTTATATTGCTATATTCATCAAGCAGAACAAGGATCTGCTTAAATGCGGGTCATACCATCCCATCTCATTAATGAATTGTGACTCCAAAACCTATACAAGAGTCTTATTCAATCGAATGGCAGGGGCTATACGTACATTGGTAGACCCAATGCAACATGGGTTTGTTCCCTCACGCTACACCACTTTTTATATAAATCTACCGATTTCTGCTCTAGATGTGGCGGGAAGTATTGGGATGCCCTGTCCGGATGAATCTGTTGGATGCAGAAAAAGCATTCAACAGGGTGTCCTGGAAGTATCTGAGGATAGTTATGGCATCCATGAGTTTTGGACCCGGGTTCTTTTCCAGGAGCAAAACACTCTATTCCTTTTTAAAAGTAAGAATCACATGCATGGAGATGTTGTCTGCACCAATCTGTATCCACCAGGGCGCCAGACAAGGATGCCTGCTGTCTCCACTATTGTTTGCTTTGAATTTAGATCCGTAACTCCAAGCTCTTAAGCTATCTTTTTGCTATTCCACCCTTGCGGCTGCATATATGGGAAGCCAAATTGTTGACGTATGCAGACGATATTGCCATTCTCACCTATTCTCCTGCAAAGACATTGTAGAGAATAGAGGATACTGCCAGCATTTTTGGACAAGTCTCTGGGTATAAGCTCAACCTGAACAAAACAGAGATTATCGCAAATAGGTAACCTGATCAATCTGACTCTCGATAAGTTACATTGACTAGATATTTGGGTGTCCAAATCTCTTTTAATATGGAAACAGCAATGTCTCTTAATTATGACTCACTGTTTGCTGAATCCTAAGCTTTGCTCAGAAAATGGTATAGACTGCATGTTGGTTTAATAGGTAGATGCAATATATTTAAGATGATCGTCCTACCACGGTATATCTACCTATTTATGTCTATTCCCATATATCTTTGTAAGAGTTTCTTCAAGAGAATCGAAAGTTGCTGGCAGAACTTTATACAGCAATGCAAGAAGCCCAGATGCGCCTTAAGAAAACTTCACTTACAGCGTAAGGAGGGTGGGATCGCACTTCCAATATTAGGAAACTATTTTTTAGCGGCCTTTACGTTTAGGCTGTTTGAGGTTATTGGGACTGGCACCTGGGAACTTGCCAAATTATTTCCCGAATATATGACATCATATCAACTGGTAATAACTGCAAAGGTCTTGTTGACACAGCTCATTTTAAGCACACATGGTTCAAGGCTCTTTTAGTGTTTCACCAGGTATGGCAGGATATTCAATCAGTATGCCACATACCACAGTTTCATTGTTACACCTCGTTGGGAAATAATCCTTGCCTCTTTTACCCGCAGCAAGATTACTCTAGGTGCTGGCAGAAGCGGGGCCTGTGGTCCCATGGCCAATTTTTTAGAGATGGTAATCTCCGATCTTTTTTTTGACATCAGCAGTGAAAATTGACTTTCCAAAATAGGCTTATTCTGGTATTTACAACTAAGAGAGTTTCTATTGCATCTCCTGCCCACCGAAATAAGCATGAGACATAACATATTTTTACAAAACTTTAAGATATCCAGGCGTGGTAATATTCATTCTTTTTATCAGATTTTCTGGGGCCGGCGAAAGGAGATTAATAAATGTACTGCTTTGTCAATAAGGGCTCTCATAGTTTGCATAGTGACATTTCTATAACTGGATTCCGATACACTAATAGTCTTGCACTCAGCATCCTCAATGTATCCAGGCTTAAGACTCTTGACTTCAAAATTATGTATGATCTATATTACAATCCAAATAAGTTGTTTAAATGGGGTCTAAGGGCAACTTCAGACTGCTTTAGGTTTAATGTGCTAGAGGCAGAAACAGTACACATTTTTGGCACTTGCAACAGCATTACCCAACATTGGCACAGGGTCTTTACATTTTTTAATCAGCTCCTGAAGATTAATGTTAGAGCTGAGCCATTCACGATATTCCTTGTTCACACCCCAAGTATTCTGCATGATGCATGAGGGCAGTGGCGGCTGCTCCCGGGAAGCAGTAGTGGGGCAGGGGTTTTAAAAAAAAAAGTTCACTTACCTGCCAGCCGGCCGGCTGCCCACCACCTCCCCTCCATCCTCTCCGTCTTCTTCCTTCTGTGTTCTGTGTGAACCAGAAGGAGGAAGCACCCAGGCTCCCCTAAGCCAATCACGGCGCTGCTGCCACCATGACAGAAGTGTCCTGATTGGTCTCAGCGCCGTGGTTCAGCGCTCAGACAGGGACTGGGAGCCTGGGCATGTTCTCCACCCAAGCTGTAGAATACAGCTGGTGGAGAACATGCAAAGTGTGCATGACTGTTTGGCCGGCAGATGATGGCCGGCCAAACGTCATGCGCACTTAGAGAGGGCCACCAGTCCTCTCCCCTGCTCTGCCCAGCCCCGCCCCACAAAACTGCCTCAGACACAGAAAAATAAAATGATAATAACATTGCGTTATTATCATTTTATTTTTCCTTTTTTGCAGTGCTGAAAAGCAATGGAGGGACGCTCCTCCACCTTAGCGGAGGAGCCGCCCCGTGGGAGGGACTTTCCAATTTGCAATTACATCGGCTAGGCTAGTTATCGCCCGTACCTGGCTCCAGAAGGCTGCCCCAGACTCGGTACCCTGGTGGTAGGAGTTTGTAAATCTCTGGGGACTTTAGCAGGCGGTGATTTAAAACCACCCAATCGCAGTAAGATGCATAGAATGTGGGAACCGGTCAGACGGGGTTTCCTGGAAATGGAACCTGGAGTTGACCTCGAGTTAGGACAGAATTAGGCTATTTAATCTATTTCTGGCTGACTCTTTATTTCCTTTTTTTTCTCTTGTGTATGGATAAAGGACTTGTACTTGCTGGCTTTCTCAACACTGTCATAATGGATTTTGATAATGATTATTGTTTTTTTTCTTATGTTTTCTTCTGCTTTTGCTGATTGGTACACACGGTCTGCTATCATGATCTGTATCTCCTCAATAAAAAATTAAAAAAAATATTTCACGCATTTGCATGCCAGTCCAACTAGCAGTAAGTCAAAGATCAAGACCTGAAGGTCTCCATATAAAAGAGTCACAACATTCATATTAAGTATGGAAGGCAACACACTGAACAAAGTCTCAGAATTTCCTTAACTGTACATCTGGTGCCTCTTATTCAGGGCAAAGGCCAGAAAGAAAGCTGCAATCACAATAAATGGAATAATCAGATTTACATCCAGGTTTGGGGCCAGTCGCCTTCGATATGCCCAAGTGTAATCCAACTGAAGATGGAATGACTCATACCCCACAGAGATGAACCAAAGGTAGCCCACATGTCCACCTAAACTTGGTGCCATTGCCCCAATGGAAGCTATGGAAAAACTCTTCAGCTCCACCAGATGTTTCCTTCTATGTACACAGAAGCTGATTGCATCAAGAAACCTGCAACAGGAGGCAAGTAAGAGTGTGCTCTGGTACACATCTCAATGCAGATTGACAACTACTTAACATCTGGTGGGCACCTCGTGGAATGAACATCTCTAGGACCAGGATTAGGCCACCCAAAGAACCTTTAATGTAATGGAGTGTGAGAAATTATGACTGTCAAAAGATCACTTTCTGCCAAGACAGCCTACCAAAAGTGTTCATAAAGAAAATGTTGCATTTGGCTGTACGAACTCCGGACAAACCAGGCTGATAGAGTTTCAGAAGCGTCCTAGTTTCCATGGCAACATTTGTTTGAAAAACATGACAAGTGCAAACTTACAGAGGTACCCTGCTACATGTAGAGATGAAACATCTGTTTGCAATGGCAGAGCAAACGTACTGCCACTAAATGGGTGAAAAAATGGTGATCTAGCACTAAAGTCACTTGCACTTGCTCCGCTGGTCATATCTACCGCCTTTTCTTTGTCCTAGATGTACCCATATGGAGCTGGCATCATTGCGAGTGCTGTCTTCGTTCATGCCTGCAGCCAAAATGAAAAAGCTGCTTACCTGCTGGTAGATCACGATCAAGGGGTAACATGAAAGGTAGCCTCCTCCTAGCTGAGAACATCCAAAGGGACAGACCATACTCGCTGCAGAACCAAAACATTTCAGAGACTGCACATTCTACTTTTGACTAAAAAGTCATATTCAGACCTAAAGGAAAACCCCATATTTGAACGGGACATACTAGAGCCACTGACAAGGATAGAGGCGAAGAGTAGTAGCCAGTGATTCGGATTGATTATAATCAGACACCAGAGATTGATGGATATGAATTGGACCAAAAACTCAGAGTAGCTTTTCTTTCCTACTGAATGCTTTTAATACCTTTTCCCCATGTCCTTCTTAGGTCACGCTTAAGACAGTGTATGAGCTCTCTGTTGCAAGACATATTCTTAGTTTAGACTGGGCTTTGAGCCCGCACATTGCTTACCATTGGTAGGCTTCATTATCATTGCTTGCTTCCTGCTTGTTAGCAGGTGCGGGCTTTTCTCTTCTTCTTGTATGTGTCCCTCCCTCCCCTGGAGCATGGATGGATTACTGTGTCCTTCCACTGTTCGCTTTTTCAGGCTCCTGCTTCTTTTCATGTAAGCACTCTATGAGAGTGCATGTGTTTTTCAACTGTCTCCCTCATGTGCTTCTCTCCCCCCTCCGCCACGTCCCATATGCCTCTCTTTCCTGTGTGCTTCTCCCCACTTCCCCTGCTTTGCCATCTCACATGTGTGCTTTCTAAGGCTCCAGGTTACTGTCTTTCATTTGATCCCTTCACCCGTGCCCCCATGCTGAGTCCCCCCTCAGCCACCATGTTGCTTCCACCAGACACCCGGTCCCCATTGTTGCTTCTCTCCTAGTGTTGCGTCCCCTCCACTTGCTTTAAAAAAAAAAAAAGTTTTGGGACTGTTTTTTTCTTGATCCAACTTGGATCAGTAACTAAACAGAAAAAAAAGCATCTCTGCCATTTTGTAGTCAAGTGCATGTGTGCTGCGCACCGCTACAAAATGACGTAGTCAGCTGTATCAAAAGTTTGTTTTTAAAAATGTGTTAGCCATGTGGCACAGCTTGGGGGATCTTGTGCTGCATGGCTAAAACCATTGGCAAAGCCAATAGTTAACAAAGGAGAGACTACTGGCTTTGTCAATGCTGGTTCTCTTGATTTTCTCCTTGCTCATTTTTGTTTTCCTCTTTTTCATTTTCTCTTCTTTTTTAACCTATATATGCCAGGGCTATAACAACTGCAGAAGGCTAATAAAAAATAAAAGGAAATTACCAGATAGTGGGATGTGGTGAGAAGTATATTAAAGCTGCCTGAGGTTTTGGGTATCATATGTTTTCTAATGCTTTGAGTTGTTAGAAATAATTGGACTGTCACAAAAAATATTCAATAAAAAAGAAAGCAGGTCACAAGGAGATGTTATGGGGGCTTGGCCAGTGCTGAAGTGATGCATTCAATGTAGTGGAACTCTATGATACTGAACTCCCCATAATGTGAACTTTGCAGAGACAATGGCAGTATTTTTCTGGGTACGGGCACCTGGCGGTGTGGAGAGGTGCTGCAAACTAGTCTATGTGGCTGAGGAGAGCTAACAGAGCCATTGGGCCTCAGGTGCAGGGCAATCCACAAAGACAAGAGACCCACATGTGGAGTGGCTATCTTGACCAAAGGAGCAGTGGAGCATGGCCTATGAAACAGTGGCCCCATATAGAGATCGGGCTGCACTGAGGGCCTCTCATGCCAGTCGGTTGCTGAGTGGATGCCGCATGGAGGATTGCTGCAGCAGCGGTGTGAGAGGATGCAATGTAATCTGGTATAGAGAGCTGCTCAGAATGCTCGCAGAGTTTGCCATGGCCGGCGGTAAACCCGGGTGATAAGATTTTCACTTCAGCAGGGCTAATGATGAGACTGGACCCACCAAAACCTAAGTGAGACCTTAAATCCTGGTGGTACACAGAAACAAGGACCACCAACAGCCCTACGATAAACCCATGACCTTGTCCCCACATTCGGGCGTATCTATTGCTAATCCAAAATGAAACAACCCCTCGTCATTAACCAAAGAATACCTGTTATCCTGTCATACGGATACGCAAGACAAACCTACCTTCACATTGACGGATCAATTGTAGGCAGCTAAAACACAGGTGCAAACCTCTCTGCTCGGACTGCCCAGAAATGTCCAGGCCATAGGGAATAGAATCAGTAAGAATGATGATTCCATTGCAAAGTTACAATGCTATATGAAAGAGATCCAGAAAACTCTGTAAGCACTAGCAGAGGAAATGGAAGAAATGGAAAAGAAATATGAAGATCTAAAACACAGATCTCGAAGAGACAATATCCGCATATCCAATGCCCTTGAATCCATCGATGGTGCAAGTATGGCAGCATTTGTGAAAGACTTTTCAGGCAGGTGGTCAGTTGAGAATGGCTCCCAGAAGATTGCCATTCTGGGACGCACAGGGTGCCGCTCGGAGCATGGTACAAGACCAAGGGACATAATAGCAAAACTAAGCTCCTTGGAGACAAAGTAAGAAATCCTTAGGACAGCAAGTCAGCAGGCAGCCACAAACTTTGAGGACTGCACAATGCATCTCTTCCAGAGTATCTCCCATGCTACTTTAGCCAGAGGGAAAGCTTTTTATGAAGTCACAACTGAACTCAGAAAAAGGCATAGCAGATACTGATGGGCGTTCCCTTTTCCCTTTATTTGCACGATCAACAACAATAAACTCACAATCAGGTCAGTGGAGGAAGGCAGGGAATGCCTGGGTCTGCTGACAGACGATTGTCTAACGTCGAGCCAAGGAGCCACTACAGGTCAGCTAGGAGTTAAGCAAAGGTGGGAAAGAAGATAGGATATGCATTCAAGAAACACACCTACTCATGAAAGATATACAACTATTATTGCATACATCCTATCCTACACAATTCCATGCAACATCAAAGGACAGGAAATGGGCCAAATCAGAAAGCCTTGCATTTTATGCAGAAGAAAAGAGGAATGTACAGGAGACCTTTTGCCCACCTGTGAAATGAAATCTTATGTAACTTTGAAAGTCATGAATTGGATGAATAGATTGGTAATATAATTAGGGAGGATTCAAACTGCTGTGAGTTTCCATCCCCGCCTCCCTCTGTACACCCTCCTTTTCCAAAAATTTATATCATTATAGCTTGTTCCACATCCCCCTGAAGTGATGGGAAATCAGGTTGAGTTGTGGGTTTACAATTGGTTGGATTTATGTTATTAGATATAATTACTACAATGCTATACATAAGAAAGGCCCACACATCTTGCAAGACAAGATTGAATTTTACGCTACATCACGAAACCTGAGGTCACGCCACCAGGCCCTGGCAAAGATTAAACGCACCACCAGAGTTAGAATGGGAGACCACTCCTTTTCTAAATTGGCTGCTGTTCAGTGGAACGACCTTCCGCTTGACCTACGATTGACAGACGAATATCTGCTTTTTCGAAAGAAACTAAAAACCCTCTTATTTCCCAGATACTAAGTAGATCAGCCATTATTTAAGAACACCCCACTCTGTAACCAAATACCCTTTCCTTTACACCACAAAGTATGCTCTCCTAGCGCTGTGATGTTCCTCGGGATGAATGATGCACAATACAAATACAAATATGAGACTGAATTTCATTTGCCCATGCAATGATCATTATTACACCTGCATGAGATATGATGAAAGGTACAGCAATGGCGTACATTTGTATCCTATTGATATTCCTAATTTGACTGATTCAAGACAACAACTTGTATTGTACTTCAATGTTAACACAAACTGTTTAAAAAAAATCAAAGGACAGGAAAGTATGTGGAGACACGATAGCCTTCTACAGACTGCTACTCTTGGAGGTGTCGGAACCACTTGTAGAAACACAAGAAGGTAGATACATAATTAGTGGCAAACTGAGGACACAAGACATTACAGTGGTGGTGTCTTGCATACTGAATGTGCAGCAGGAACTTCACCTACACCACATCCTAGACATTGTTAGTGGGAAAGCCCGGGGAGAGCTTGTTGGGGGACTTTAATCTTGTCTACAATCCTGACCTCAATAGGCACCCCTTGGACAGGTATTCATGAGGGGGAATGTCTAATCATCTCAAATTGGCCACATCCAAGTTGGGAATTGTTGACGTTTGGCGCAAGTCATCACCAGAAGAGAAGAACTATTCTTTTTTCTCACATTGCCATAAATTCTATTCTAGTATTGACTTGGCCTGGAGCATGAGCATTTACCATCCCAAACAGCTAACATTTAAATAGGCCTCATTGCAATTTTAGACCAAGCTCCCATAACATGGGACTTCACTTGAGGGGAAAAGTGAGTTGACATAAAAATAATTGGTGGTTTAATCTGACGATCCTCAAAGACAGACTGTTTGAGAAAGAGATAAAGAATCAAATCCAAGAATTCTTTGAACTTAATCAGACAGGAACAACTCCTAAATTCCTTCAAGGCAGTGCTTCAGGGCAAGGTGATATCTACACCAGCACCACAACTGGCCCCTTAGCAAACCTCTGCTGGATAAGGAATTTAAAGACAAAGTATTACACTATAAGGACAAGATAACTCATGTAATTGAGGGAAGTGACAAGGCTTAGGAGCCAAATAGATTTATTGCTGACAGAATGCTCGGAAAGGGCACTATTGCACCTAAAACTAAAATTCTATGAGAAACCTAATAAAGCTGATAAGCCGCTGGTGGCTACATCGCGCCACTTCAGGTTATTCTCTAAGCTAGAAAATGTACAACTAAAGAATGCCAGTATTTCCAGAAAGCCAAACGGGGTGCATTTCAGTCATTTTATAAGGATCTGCTTGGTAGTCAACATCCAGAGGCATGGAGGAGCTCAGAATTCCTGGAGTCTATACAGGTTCTTATTTTCTCACAGTTAATGAGGGATGACTTAGATAAGGAGATCTTGGTGGACGGGGTAGAATTAGTTATTAAGAACCTTCCATCCAACAAAGCACCAGGCCCGGATGGTTGCAGAAATATCTTCTACAAAATATTTTGTTCACTTTTGGCCTCACATTTAACCACGTTCTACAATTCTTTTTACTAGACAGGTAGAGTCATTGACTCAATTGGGCCAAGGGATATATATGTTCAATACACAAACCTGGGAAACTGAAGGAAAAATGCTTGTCTTACAAGCCAATATTGCTGCTCAATGGAGACTTTAAGATCTAAATGAAAGTGTTGGCCACTTTCATATATTAAAGAGTTGTATACCCTTCCTGGTGGACCTCGATCAATTGGGATTCATTAGAAACATGCAGACGTTTAATAACATTCCTTGAGTCATGCACCTTATTGAAAAAACACAAAAGGAGAGCCATTTCAATGTTAGTCTTTGCGGCTGACAAGGAAAGGGTGTGCAGCCACATGGAGGTGTTCCTACAGCAAGTCTTGGGGAAGATTGGTATGGATACCTCTATGGAGAGATATATTTGGTACGGATATGCGGCACCCATGGCACGAGTTATAGTCAAAAGGGATTAAACAGACAGCTTTTTAACCTCTTCCATAACACCACTGGTGGACACGGGCCAAGGGGGTCCACTGTCCCCACTGTTATTTGTCCTCTCTATCAAGCCCCTAGCCCAACTAATTAGACAACCCCTGGAAGTCATCAGTATCGATTTTGGAGAGCTCACGCATAAAATACATTTACTTGCTGATGATATTTTAATGATGCTGACAAAGCCCATGTGATTCTGATAATACTGTTTTTTTGGGACGTGTCTGGTTTTCAGGTTAACTTTAATAAATCTGAAATTATGGGTATCCAGATTACTAGTCAAAAGCAGGATTGAATCCCTGACACCCCTTAAGTGGGAGAAGTGTAGTATCAAATGCCTGGGTGCCACAAAACTCCAATGTTGCAGAATCATTATAGAGCTAGTTATCAGGACTTCATAAAGAAATCAAAAATGAACTGTACAGTTGGGGCCCGCTATTCATTTCTTGAATGAGTAAAATAGCGGCCCTGAAAATCAATATTCTCCCGGCAATGTTGTATTTTTCCCGGGCCCTCCCGGTGTCAATCCCTAAACAACGGTTATCTTACGGGTGATCATCAGAGTGCAGCGCTGTTAAGGACTAACCGCTGACACCCCTCCTGAAACTATCTCCAGCCACCGGGCATTATGTTGCCATCTCATTCTTTAACCGGTGCTGTATCTTACGTATTGGGGCTGCGGCCCGATGCTTTTTAAGTGTTTGCTGCACCCGTGCCACCACGGAGCGAAGTAAGGCCAACCCCCAGCTGTCAGGATAGCAACTGTCCCTTACGGGATGAAGGGGTCGCCGTCGCGTTCTTCTCATGGCCCCCTATGGCCTGAGGTTCTCATTTTTATTAGCGGCCCCATCGCCCTCTGATGGGGTATTGCTCGCCTTTTTTGCATAAAGATCACCATGTAACTCTGCTTGGGACGCTGTTTGGCAGTTCTTGAGTGCTGTTTTGTTCCGCTCCCTTGCTGGGTGGGTGGCTTGCTGGGAAATTCTTCTGCTGCTGTCCGGAAAAAAGAGGGATTGCCCAGGTGAGCTGCCCACCTAAATAGCCCTCGGCCTCCCGGAAGTGCGTAGTCCCTGGAGAGGCGAGGTCTGCCCGTGCGATTGTCCCCTTCCGGCCAGGTGGCCATAGAAAAAATACTAGCCCCTCCAGGGCAGTGGGGAAATGCTAAGAAGCTGTCCCCTCTAGTGTCCCCCTGCAGGGGGCGTGGCCATCCTCCTAGCATTCCCACCCCTAGCCCACTGTTATCTCACATATCATTATAGGGATCCTAACTTGTGACAAAACACAGTTTTACAGTTCCATTATAAATAACAAAACACATCAACACCTTTTCTTGTGGGAAGGAGGCCGATTAGGCTTCTCTGCGCATATCTATATCTACTTTGATCTCCGAGGGGCATCCCTACTGAATTCCACTCCTGCTTTTCTACCGTTATGGTAGACGACGTTTTTAAATATTCTGACACTACCTGTTTCCCATTAGTGGATGCCCTCCATTTAGAATTTTGATGTTTTTGTTTTTTGATGTTGATGTTTTTCTTATGTTGATGTTTTTTTTTTAGTATTTTGTCATTACCTGTTGTGGTTGCCATCCATTTCGAATTTTGATGTTTTTATTCTTTTTTGATGTTGATGTTTTTTATGTTGATATTTTTAATATTATGCCATTACCTGTTTTCCCATTACTCTGTGTTGATGCCCCTCATTTTGAATATTTTTCTAATCCTGAATTCTCCCTTTACAGCGCTTTTCTAAAAATCTCCATTTTCGAATCTTGATGTTTTTGTTTTCAATGCTGATGTTCTTTTATTGTGGATGTTCTTAGTATTTTGACATTACCTCTCTCCCATTACTCTGCGTGATACTCTCCATTTTGAATATTTCTCTAACCTGAATCTCTCCCTATATAGCGCTTTTCTAAATCATCCCTCCTTCCCCTTGACTGCCTCTATTCTTATCATGTTTCTTACCATGTCTTCTCCCAAGCCCCCCCACAATCCCCCGGATCCTGCTCTCGCTAGACATGGCCCTAACTTGTGGAGCATCTTATATCCATCTAATATTTCTAAGAACGTCAAGAAAAATTTCAAACACAAATTATTGAAACTTCACCCTGAAACGTTAATAGTTGATACCTACCACAGCCTGTCTTGTCCAATGAAAACGGACTTTATTTTCCACACCAAACGCCCTACAAAATGGAAAAAGACTTTCCTTCTCCGCCTTCCTATCACTAAATCTATCAAAATTCCGTATGGAATCAAATTGTCGACTACCCCCTCCCTCTCCTTTAACGGGGAAATCGATATTTCCATATTCAGAACTGGTAACATTCTTATTCAAGCTTCTGAACACCACCTCAACATTTTTGACAGCCATTTCAGTACCTTGGCCTATCTACTCTCTCAACTGGGTCATAATCCCTCAGAAACCCAATTGCCTTGCTCCCACGTGACTTCACCCTCTACCCCAATTCAGGCCCTCCTTCACTTCCCTTCCCGACCTCATCCATAACTTCTGACGAGGCCCCACTCCTCTGCGGAAGATCTCCGGCCCCTGTTCTCCCAAGACTGTTTGATCTTTCACCTACTCTTACCATCGATCGCTCCCCTCCTGTCCCTACCATCTTCCCAGATTCTCCCTCTAACTCTTATCCTACTCACTTGCCTCCCCTTGGGACTCCTACTGCACTCTCCTCTATGTCTAATTTTCCGACTCCTAATGAAATCCTTCCCAAGCAATACGATGTGGTTTATTCCTGAAAGCCTCCCTCTTTCTCTCTCTCACCCTACTCATCTCCTGATTGTATGACTGACTCGAATCACTCCTCGCAGAATTCATTTAATACCTGTCGGAACCTCACTAACCTCCTGCCTTCTGTTCTGACTCCCTTACCCGTCCTTGCTCACCCTCCACTAGTTGGATTTCCTTTCCCTGTCAACATAGACCCCACTTCATTCCCTTCCTCCTTCTCTGCGGGTTTCACCCCCTACTTTATTGCACAGACACTAAACAGTATAGAACGCAAACTCAATTCTATGGCTACTGAATTAACATGGCTCAGAGGGGATCTCTCTATCCTTAACTCCCGGGCTTGCCCCTACTTCTCTGATACTTTCCTCTATTGTCCTCGTAACTTCTCCCAACCTGCCCGATGGCTTGACCATACTCCTTTGCAGACGAGCACACAGGCCTCACCGTGCTGTTGCTCCCTTTCCACTGCGGACCTAAATGACCTGTGTAATTCCTATCTCCCTAAGTCTCCGACGACGGGTCACCTCCCTTACTCCAGCATCCCAGTAATAGTAGGTGTTAACCGAGTCCCTTCCACTCTCATCTCACCTAGACCTCCAGCACAACTCACCACCATCCACTCCCTTAAACCTGCTAATGATAACCCGAATCCCCTTTCTTGCATGCTTGTTAACTGCAGATCGGCAGTATTACATGCTACTGAAATTTCTGAAACCATCCTCAGTGAGGCTATTGACATTGCCTTCCTCACTGAAACCTGGCTCAATGGGGTGCTAGAGGGGGCTAAACCAAGATGGCCGCACCCATGTGAGGCTCTGGTGGCCCGGGGATTAATATCCGAAATTATCCTGCTTTCGCACTGAGCAACTCGGAGTAAGCACTTAAAATTGCTCATTGGAGCGCTTTTGGCACCTGAAACTGTGTTTGGCGGCTGAGGAACCCTGCCGGGAGCTGAGGAAAGGCGAGCTCCGTGCTGAAGCGGCGAAAACGTGGCTGAGCGACCGGGAACGCACGACCTCGGCGGTCAGACTGAAGCGCGCAGCTGAGGCAGTGTCAACATATCTCCGCACTGCCAGCAGTTGGAGGAGACTAGCCTCCTGGTTGCTGGAGGCGACATCGATCGCTGCAAGGATCGGCGGCGGCAGAGATCGGCAGAGCAAAGAAGACCCGCTCCCTGCCTCTGGACACTGAGGGCCGCGTGACTTTCGGACGCGGACTCCGCGGCGTGAGGAGGGCCTACAGGAGCTGACCCCCAGGTGCATGCTGCGGGAGCGCTGAGCCGGAGGGCACAGCAGCGGGATGCAGGGAGAGACTCCTGAAGCGTGGAGCGCGCTGAGACAGGGGTCTCACTGCGGAGCTGGAACGAGATACGGTCGAAGTGGGAGGTGCAGGCCTAGTCGACCTCATAACAGGCGCAGGGGAGGCCTGTTGAACCGTGATGGCCTGAACGGCCTGGCGGAAGCGCACGCATAGCGCTGTACAGAGAGATCGTGAAGGGACCGGACCCCCCCTCACTATTGATACACACAGCATGCACCTCCAACCATAGACACTAATGGCTCTATAAACTGTACACAACCTACAGAAGCAGCACGCCCACATAGAAGACATCTGCCCCCTCCTTCTGTACCCAGCTGGGCGCTTTCTCTGGCGTTGAGGGGCTGGCCACTCCTGGGAACACTGGCACAGGCCTCATTGCGACTCATCCACTTGCTGGGACTGACTGAGGGCGTGCGGGCAGATAACTGGGAACCAGCGCTGCCCCTACGCCCCAGAGAGGGGACAGACTGCTGTTGTGGCCCGTGCGCCTGGGCGGATCCTGTGACTGGCTTGGAGCCCCTGGCCCTGACAGGGCACCCTGAACTCCATCATACCCCGCCTGCAGACTGGGGCTTTTCGACGCTGGGGGTGTGCCCAGCGCAGCTGTATGAGCCTACCCCAGTACCACAGCAGTTCTCTACAGTACAGCTCTAGAGGCGCCCATCCATATCTACAGGGCAGCCTAGCGCTACGAGGTCACCTCACCGATCTTAACCCTTTAGAGTACTGCATGGACATAGCGCCCTTGTGCCGCAACTACAGACCTCTACGCCCATAAAGATTTTTGTGGAACGGTGCCGATACGCCAAGCCGGCGCGCAATGGGCAAAGCAGACCCGAAACAGCAGAAACTGCCGTTTGAAGCCCGCAGAACGCCGCAACACCAGAGTGACCCCGAACAACCATCCGCGGGACAACACGCTGAAACCATGACATCCACAGAAGACGACATGAAAGCCCTGCTCGTGACAGTGAAGCACAGTCTGGCCTCTATTGAAGCCAAAATGGATGGTATGTGCAACCGACTGGACTTCATGGCTCAGAAACTTGAAAAGCATGATGCGTGTATCGAGGAGACGGAGCATAGAATCTCGGACCTAGAAGACATGGCAGCCTCATCGGGGAAACAGATGACACAGATGGATAAGCTGCTAAAGGTTATAGCAGCCAAGAATGAAGACCTTGAAGCGCTCTCGCGGCGCAATAATATACGCATTTTGGGAATACCAGAGAGTGCCAATACAGGCAAAATGGAAGATTACGTGGAAGAAATGCTGCGTGGACTCTTTGGCCCGGAGGCCTTTTCGAGCCTGCTGGTGGTAGAGAGGGCACATCGATCACTGGGTGCCAGACCCATTATTGCCAAACTCCTTAACTATAGAGATCGTGATGCGGCTTTGAGACTGGCGAGATCGAAATCCCCTCTAACCTACGATGGCCATGCTGTAGCTCTGTATCCAGATTTTACCATCGCTGTCCAAGAAGCCAGAAAGAAATTTGCGGTGGTGAAGCGGAAGCTTGTACAGGCACAGATAGACTATGCCATGTTATACCCTGCACACCTGCGGATAACCCACCAGGGGAAGCAATACTTCTACACCAACCCCCAGCAGGTGGAGGACTACCTACGGAAGGTGAAGAAACCGAGATCCAATCTTGAGGCTGACAACACCGAAGCTAGAACATCTTCCCAACTCTCAGACATTGATTGAATGTGCCTGAAGAAGATGGCGCCGCGCACGACCACTTCCGGAGAGGACGACCATGACATGGCATTTACCGAATTGTTTGATGATTACATGTGCTCTACATAAATTCCGAACTATCCATTCCAACTTATACGACTGAACAGTTCTATGATTCATGATGTTTAAGCATGCCACACTGTTTCCTGGGCACCCCGCCCCCTCTGCCTTCCGTGTTACGGAGGAGGGAGAGCGGGTAGATGTGCCCTCTGACGCTACCCCCGCTGGGTGAACCCCAAGTTTCAGGTATAGACGTTAAAGACAATGAGTTCACTGGAAGCTTTCTTGGGTGGGGCGGGAGGGAATGTTCTTTCACGACAGGTTGGGGATGTCGATGTGGGAGGTATACAGGGAAGGTTTTGTTTGAATACTTACCAGTACGACACTTCGATGTTGCAAAGTCCCAGAATTGTGTACGAGATAGACTCACTGATAACATGCAGACCATTTACAGCCCCACTCGCTGCGTAACTAACCGGGAACAATGCGCTTCTTCTAGTCAGGGGATACGAGACACATTTACCCTATTAGCTGTATAGTCCTGGTGCGAACCTCCAGATACGCTTGTTGACCTGGAATGTTCGGGGATTGGGAGATCCTAGGAAGCGCAGGCAAATAATAGCGTACCTAGATAGACACTCCATTCAAATTGCGATGATCCAGGAGACCCATTTGGATCCCAAGAAACCGCAGGGATTTGCGGCTAGATGGGCGGAATACAGCTGTTTTGCATCATACTCCACCTACTCGCGCGGTACTGCTATATTAGTACACAAAAATACCCCACATGTACACGCAGGAGCGCTATAGGACCCGCAGGGACGGTTTAGCTTGATGTGGGGGGCGCTTGCGTCACACTCAGTGACACTGGTCAGTTGCTATGGCCCTAATACAGACGACCCTATGTTCTTTGCTACACAATGGGGGAAGATTGTAGATATTGGCTCTACACACGTGCTGTGGGGCGGAGATTTCAATGTCACTCTGAACCCAACACTAGACAGACAAAACCCGCAACCACACCACTACACTCGATCACAACGCCAAATGGGGGACATCATAACTGACTGGGGGCTGTTGGACGCCTGGAGATACCTGTATCCAGACATGAGAGAGGGCACCTGCCACACTGCCGCACACGAAACCTGGTCGCGCTTGGTTACTGGGTGATCACTAGGGGCCTTGGCACATGGTTGGCGAGGGTGGAACACCTAGCATGCACCCACTTTGATCACTCCCCAGTACTCATGTGCATCTCGCCACCAATTACACACACCCCATATCTTAGCTGGCGCATGAACCCCACCATGCTCTTGGACACAGCGTTTAGAGCCGAGCTGGAACAGGAGATACTCGATTTTTTCCAGGGAAATCTTGGGTTGGTTGCGCAAGTAACGACAGTGTTGGAGGCGTTTAAAGTCACGGTCCGGGGACTGAGCATTGCAAAGGGAGGAGGGGTGCTTCGAGACTTGAGACAGTCGCTCGCTAGATTAGAGGGTGAACTTAAGCGGCTTGAAGAGGACATAACAAGATCACCATCCCCGCAGAAATACGCAGAATTAAGGGATAAGATAACCGAATATCAGGAGGAAGCCGACAGGGAATGCCGGTTCAGGGGGAAATTTTTCAAAGATCGCAGCTATGGGGAAGGAGAGAGGCCGGTAAGGGCACTAGCTGAAACTATATGGAAGCCCAGATTTTCGGGCTACGTTTTAGAGATACAAACCCCTGAAAGGGGGAGCGTTAAAAACACGTCTGATATCCTTCAGGCGTTTTCCACTTTCTACGCCACATTGTATATGTCGACCAGACAACAGTCGATATCCCTGCAGACATACCTGGAACCTATTGCTCTGGGTTGGCTAGGAGACTCGCAGAGGGTGTTCCTATCCGCTGCATTTGAGTTAGACAAAATCAGAGCTGCTATAATGCAACTTCGATCGGGTAAGGCTCCTGGGCCTGACGGACTGCCTGCTGACTTTTACAAGGCATACATAGACCACTTAGCACCCATACTTAAACAAGTATACGACGAAGCCCTAGAATTGGGGGAACTGCTGGCATCTATGAGGGACGCCACCATAATCTCCATACTTAAACCTGAGAAGCCAGCAGATAAATGCGATTCATACAGACCTCTTTCTATGATTAATTGTGACGTCAAAATATTGGCTAAAATAATTGCAAATCGGCTGAGTCTCCTCATGAAGGTGCTGGTGCTGCCTGACCAAGCTGGTTTTGTACCAGGGCGCGCTACCTCTCATAATTTGCGCACTCTCTTCGTGGCAATGCACGATATGGACCCCGCCCAGGAGGCGGCTGCGATCTTCCTCGACGCTACCAAGGCGTTCGACTCGGTGGAGTGGGACTACCTGTTTAGCATCCTGGGGCAAATGGGAATGCCAGCAAGCTTCCTGGCCTGGATAAGGCTATTGTATACGAAACCACGCCCCAGAGTTGTAATAAATAATGCAAGCTCACCCTGGATAGAGATCACGAGGGGCACACGTCAGGGCTGGCCGCTGTCGCCGCTATTGTTCGCCTTGGCGGTCGAGCCCTTGGCGGCCCGGCTTCAGCAGCTGCACCGCGAGTGGGCCCTGGAATACCCCACTCGACATGTATTAGTCTCGCTATACGCGGACGACATCACGCTATATGTACGAAACCCTCAGATCAGCCTTAATCCAATTTTGCGTGAGTTCATAGCATTTGGCGAGCTGTCAGGAGTTAAAATAAACTGGGCGAAATCTCAAATGTTTCCCCTTACCGATGCCGCGCGCCCCTATCCCTTAGATTATCCCATAGAATGGTGCCCTCACGAAGTTAAATATCTCGGCATCACAATAACTAGAGACGGTCCGGAACTCCTCCGTGCCAATTACGGGAGGGTGATAGACCACATCACGGAATCCGTAGAGAGATGGATAGCGCTTCCCTTATCCATGGCGGGCAGGATCTCCCTAATGAAGATGGTGATCCTCCCCAAGCTATTGTACTTATTTATCAATATCCCTCTCTCTCTGGGGCCATCCTTTTTCAGAACCCTTAAAACCCAGATGATACGCCTGGCATGGGGAGGCAGACAACCCAGACTAAAGTGGGAGACGTTAACACTGCCATTTACTCAAGGGGGTTTCGAGGCCCCAGACTTCGAACTGTATTATTTCAGTGCGCAGGCGCACTATGCGACCTACTGGTTCAACCCCCCCTACATGTCCCATCTTGCGATAGAACAATATTATATGCAGCCTACTCCACTATCTGGATTTTTAGCAACACAGACACAGTCGAGGGAGGTATATTCCTCCACGGTTAAGGGCACAGTGACTGCCTGGCAGAAAATAGCGAAACGATTGACTATAGACATGATGTACTCTCCACTGCTCCCAGTGATTGGCCATCCTGCCCTAGAGGTAACACGAGAGGCGCAGTGCCGCCAACTTCTCACCAAGACGAGCAGAGTTACATGGGGTGATCTCTACAAAAATGGCACATTCCTAACTAAAGACCAGTTCTTTGCCAATAGGGACCCTGCACCGATGGAACTGTTCATGTATTTAAGGTTGCGACAGAGTGTGAGGGCTACAATCCCTGCCTATCCTGCTGAGCCTCCTACGATGGGCCCGCTGCATAGGCTCCTCCAAAACACGAATTCAGCCCATGTGGTATCCCAGATCTACCACGCTACGCAGGCAGAGACTAGCCCACATGCGGGGACAGCCAGCGAGCATTGGGAGCAAGAACTAGGAGAACCCCTGGACGACAAAAAGTGGCAATACTGCTGCGAGCTGACGGGCAAAATATCAGCCAATAGCTGACTGAGGATTATTCATTATAAATACCTTCAGCGATTATACTACACCCCTGCAAAGCTGTTTAAGTTTAAATTACGGGACAGCGATGCCTGTGATAGATGTAGACAGGGAAACGCAGGTTTCCTGCATCTGGCGTGGAAGTGCGCAGAGATTAGACTATATTGGAAGACGGTGATAGAGGCGCTAGTGCGCATGACCATGATCACAATCACACAGACTCCTGCAGTCGCACTTCTGGGCTACACAGCAGATAAACCCCCGGCACATCGGAAATTCGTTGCTCTGAGTCTTTTATTAGCTAAACGGAGAGTGGCTTGTAAATGGGGTAGCGGGAGGGCGCCTAAATTTAAGGACTGGATGAGAGACATGCTTTTATGGCAAGACCAGACACTGATATATGCAGAACTGATACCTACAGCTTCGAGACCCAGAGACATTTGGGACCCTTTACGCACATATCTGCTCACATGTCCAGAAGCGGTTGGAGCCAATGAGAGACCCCTTACCGCCGGTGACTAGGTCAGATGGTATTGGGGATGCCAACCTAGGAATGAATCTCCTTGCAATCCTTGCCCATCTCCCCTCCCCTTCCCCTCATATACACAAGTCAATGATACTGAAGTGTGCTATCCCTGAGGCTTGCAGCTAGGAGCCACGGAGTGAAGGCCCCTCTGGATTAAGCCCCTATTAAAGCGTGGGCTGGCCCTACCCCCGTCATTTCACACGCGCAGAGTAAACCTTGCCCCAAACAGGGAGACTTACCCACCTAGTATGAGCGGGCTGAGGGCTGGTAATGTATACGAATGTTCTTTGAATTCTTTGTAATGTGATTATACTGCATTGCTGATGTATGCTGTACTGGAAAACGTTAATAAAATAAACTTTTTTAAAAAAAACCTGGCTCAATGACCATTAGATGGCCATACTTGACTTACTCACACCCCCGGCTACTCCATCATTAGACAGGACAGACCCGACAGAAAAGGGAGTGGACTAGCCATAATCCATAAAACGGAATTTCAACTCTCCCTTCTGAAGAAAACTGATCACTTGACATTTGAATACCTTGGCGTAGAACTGACTGTCAAAGGCTCTCCTCTGATTAGACTACATAACATCTACCACCACCCGGTGAGCCTCTCCTCTTTGCTGACAAATTATCCGACCTTCTCACTCACTTCTCCCTTTCTGCCTCAAAAAATCTGTTTTTAGGAGATTTCAACATCCATTGGAATAATGCAGTTGATCCCACTGTTAGGCGCCTCATTAACCTTCTTTTTTTTTTTTTTTGTCCTCATTTATGCGATTAAATGTGGTTATGGTAAGGCCAAAGTCACCTTGTATACCCAAAACTCTTACAGGAGAACCGCCCGTAGGGTACAAGGTTAACAGCAGGTCTCAAGAACCTTCAAAGAATTTGAAAAATGGTCAATCATGGTCCCACCATGATGATTCCATCCATGTCGCATTAGTTAAAATCATTGGACGTCCGCCCTAGTTTAAGATGTATTCTTATCCCATAGTTCCCAGTATTTTATTTGTTTGCTCTTCCCACTAGCTTTATCCAGTTTCTTGATTCTATCTACTGACCTGTGCCATTCTGCCACCCCGGGAGGAGTAGAGAGAATCCAATTGATACACACCTCCTGTCTAGCTAACAGGATCAAGACAAATAGTAAATATTTTTGGTTTTTACTTAATACCATATCCACTATGTTATTATCCAAAATGCCAAAGATAACTGTAAAAGTGCTTACCTTGATGTTAATATCTAGAGCTTTTGAAATACTCTTACCAACTTCTTCCCAGAAGACATCAAGGTGTGTACACAGATGGAACATGTGAATATCGTTTGCCTTTATCTTGTTGCATTTCGGGCAGTGTTTCATCTCCTGGTTATTTATTTTAGACTACTTCTCGGGCGTCCAATAAGACCTATGTATGGTAAACAAATGGTTTTTCCTTAGGGGTGCAGAAGCAATAGTATACCAAAGAAAAGTGCAGGATACTTGCCATAACTGTTGCAAGTCTTGGTCGGGAAAGACTTTTTTCCAGATGTCGTCTGGGGTGGTGAAATCGCCTTCTTCATCTTGAATCATATACCAGTACCATTTAGTTATTTCTTTCCGAGTTGGATCTTTTTGAATCTCTTCTTCCAATTTTTGAGTGGAAACTAATGTTTTCTCTTGATCTTTTGACCAGCTCACCAACTGGTAATATTTAAACTTAGAGATGGCTCCGTTGGTTTTTTCTAGCAATGAGGCCCAACTTTGAAGAATGCCATTTTCAAGGAGTTCTCCCCAGCTAGTTATACCAGCACTTATCAATGGGGCAGCAAGAGAGTCTTTTAGGCAGTCCGGGGTTCCGTATAGGTGCTAGAACACTATAGTAGGGGATTTTCCAAGATTTCCTTAGATCGTACCATAACTTATAGGCTGTTCTCAAAACTTTTAATTTTATCTTTTTGAAATATTTTGGATGACCAAATTTATAAAGACAGTTATCCTCATCCGTTACAGTATGCCAGTACGGAGGATACAAAGCGCGAGGTCTAAGAAGAATCCTAATATTCTTAAATAGAAAGGCTCTGTAATAAGCCAAAAGATCTGGACTAGCTATGCCTCCTCGAATTTTCTTCTGGGAGAGCTTCTTCCACGCTATCCTTACTCCTTTGGAAGCCCAAATAAAAGTATTGATTTCACTTTGGATCTTCTTTAACCATATGGACTTAAATTCCAATGGGATTGCATTAAATAAAAAAGTGAATTTGGGCAGAATTGACATTTTTACAGCATTTGTTCTCCCTAAAAAAGTAAGAGACAGACTATTCCAAGATTTTAGTAATTTCCTCATTTCTTTGACTTTTGAATTGAGGTTTACTTGAGCAATTTCATCAATATTTTTTAAAACCTCTATCCCCAAATATTTAATTTTATTATTAGCTCCTATTGGTGGTGAATTCATATTCCAGAGCATCATCTCAGTCTTCTGGCTATTAAGTAAATAGCCAGAAACACTACCAAAGTCTGATAACAACTTTGTTATGGGGTGGAGGGATTTATCTAGGTCACTTGTGTACAGCATTAGATCATCTGCATATAATGCAACCTTAATGACCCATTCTTTAAAGGTAAAAGGAATAATTTCTTGAGACCTTCTGATCATGTTTGCGAGAGGCTCAATATACAAATTAAAAGATGAGGAGAGAGCGGGCACCCCTGTCTCGTGCCTCTGTTGATAATAAATTCTTTCGAGAGACTTCCATTAATCAGAATTTTTGCTTTGGGGGCTTTATATATGTTTCTGATTGCTCTCAAAAAATTATCTCCTAGCCCAAAATGAAAAATAACAGAATACAAAAATGACCAATTTACACGGTCGAATGCTTTAGCAGCATCAAACGTAAGTACCGCTAATGGGATTTTTTCTTGGGTGGCTATATCAATGGCGCCTATAAGTTGGTGAGTGAGATCATATAGTTGCCTCCCCTTAGTGAAACCTTTCTGGTCGTTATGAATGATTTTATCGGTTATGTTGCCTAGCCTTATGGCTAAAACCTGGGTAAAAATTTTATAATCATTATTTAGTATAGAAAT
Source organism: Calotriton arnoldi (assembly GCA_963921515.1). Classification (NCBI taxonomy): domain Eukaryota; kingdom Metazoa; phylum Chordata; class Amphibia; order Caudata; family Salamandridae; genus Calotriton; species Calotriton arnoldi. The sequence continues at coordinate 452,983 of CAWUFW010005190.1, forward strand.
AGGCCTGTATGATTCACATTTATAAGGGTCTTTGCCAGGTTTCAAAATTAAACTAATAGTAGCATCATTCCATGATTTTGGGAGCTGTTGGTCATCCAAGTATATGGAATTAAAGAGGTCTGTCAAAATGGGAGCTAGTTGTTCCTTTAGAGCTAGATAGAATTCGTTGGGGATAGCGTCGGGGCCAGCAGCTTTGTTTTTTTCATCTTATTTATCGCCCTCATGACCTCCTCTGTAGTTATTGCTTTATTTAGGGCCTCGCCTGAGTCAAAATCCAACCTTGTTATTTGTGAGTTTTTTAAGTACAAGTTTACCGCCTGGGGGACGGTGTTAAATCTTCCTCATACAATTCCTGAAAAAAATCTACAAATGCTTCTTCTATATCTAAGCTATCTTCTACCCTCCCCCTTTACGAGCATTATAAATTGCCATAATCTTGTTCCTATTGGAGTCTGTTTTAAGCTTCCATGCTAGTAATTTCCCACTATTTTCCCCATACTCGTAGGATGACAAACTACTAGCCTCCCATCTTTTCCTAACTCGATCTTCTAAATATAATGATAAATCCTGCTTTTTCTTAAATAATTCCTCAATTGCCCTTCCTTGTTCTGCCTTTGAAATAGTGTCTTCGCTCTTTTTTTGCATTTCTAAAATGTCTGCCTCATACTGCATAATTTTATGCCTATTTTCCTTGTTCTTCCTTGCTGCAAGACCAATGAGGTTTCCTCTAATAACGGATTTATATGCGTCCCACACTGTGTGGCTGGGTACTTCACCATTAGCATTTATTAAAAAATATTCTAATGTCTCGCCCTTCAACTTCTCAATTAGTTGTTTATCTGACAGGAGAGTACGGTCTACAGTCCATCTTTTCTTACCCTGAGGGGGTCTTGAGTTAATTCCATCTGGACAAGGGAGTGATCGGACAGGTGCGCTGGTATATGTACTACCTTTTTACCTTTTTACTCCATAGTTTATCGATTAGAAAAAAATCAATTCTGGAAGCGTGACCATATTTATGGTTCCTATAAGTAAATCTATTACCTTGGTCACCTTTACTCTTCCATATATCTACCAGTCCCAAGTCCTCTTTAAACCTATTCAACCAATCCCTCATTTTTATTAAATTGAGACCTCTTCCAGGCGGATATCTGTCCTGTTTAGGATCTAACAGTATATTGAAATCTCCTCCAAGAATTATTGGCGTAGATACATTAATTAATTGGGCATATAATGATTGAAGTGGTTCAGGGTCATCCGAATTGGGGCCGTAATAACCCACCATCGAGAAGAGGTTATCCCCAGATTTCATTTTCACTAGGATCCATCTACCTTTCGGGTCCCCACACTCTTCCAACATAGTTATTTTAGATGGTCTTTTCACAATCACTGCAACCCCTTTTATACAGCAGGTTTGATTTGTACAAGCACTACTCTCAATCCATTTTTCATATTTTGTAAATTCATGCCATTCTGTTTTTAATAGGTGAGTTTCCTGTAGTATTATAACATCACTCTTTGTTAGTTTAAGATATTCAAAAATCTTTTGACGCCTTTTCCTAACCCTTAGCCCATTAACATTCCATGTTGTAATTTTCATTTCGCTCATCTTATAGGAGATTTTTGGTCCTACAAACTATCGTGGCCTTATTTACCATAAAATGTACATATCGGACAAATGCATTTTTTGGGGGTTTTTCCCTATGCTCCCCACCCAATAAAAACAAAACATCATAAATGTGCTCAAAAAAACCCGAAAAACCTACCACTTCTACCCCCTCTAAAGCTCCCACCCCTCCCTGGAGAACCCTCCCAACTTCCATTTGGGCAATCTTATTGCCCTATTTGAGCTCCGCTATTGTAGGGTTGTCCTATCTTTATTGCGTTGTATCTTGGCTCTTACTTCAGTCTCATTTATTTATGTGCTTTTATTTGCTCCAACAGTGATTCTACCTCTTTTGGTTCACGAATATTAAAAGTCTTGTTATTCCACATAATTTTCAAGAGGGCAGGAAATTTCATTTGAACCGAGGCTCCTGCTGCTGTCAACTCTTTCATGTAATTCCCTAAAGCCCATTGTCTATCTGCTGTCGCCCTAGATATGTCTGAACGAACTTTATAGTTATATCCATCCTTTATGAAAGTGGTAGACTTTAACGCAGCGTTTAAGATAGTCTCTTTTATAGTGTAAGTTTTAAAATTAACAAGTATTCGGCGCGGATTTTTCCTTGGTTTATTCAGTCTAAAAGGGTCCCTGTGAACCCTCTGGATATCGTCCTCTAGCACTTTTTCGTCTAGCTCTGGAGAGATTCCCTTGATCAGGTTAATTATAAAGTTTTTAGGTTTGAACCTTCAGCGCCTTCTGGAATACTTAGAAACCGTAAATTACTCCTCCTTGCGTTGTTTTCCAACGTTTCAAGTTTGTCTCTAAGTTCCTTCTCTGAAGATCTCAACTCCTCAATGTCATTTTGACAAGATCTCACTTCTGTTTTAGTTTGTTCCAAAGATTCTTCTATAGTAGAGACCCTAACGACTAAGGCATTAACCTTAGATTCTAAGGCCTCGCATGTTGCCTGAATCCTCTCCTGATTTTTTTCAGACTTGGCAAAGCCATGCTTCATTTCTTTGAAGAGAGACCCCATTAGTTCCCCCATTTCAGTGTGCGGGGGTACCTCTAAACACTGATCTTTATTTATAACCTTTTGTTGTTGATTTTCATCCCTCTCATGATCCTCCTCTTTTTCGATATGATTATTATCCTCCTTATCTGTCTGATCGAGGACTTGAAACGGATTAGATATCTCTATTGTTTGCATAACACCGATAGGTATTGGTTTTTGCATGTTGAGGGACCCCTCTACAGATTTTTCCTCTTTTAATCGTGTATTTTTAGACACCTGTTGAACTTTAAAGAAGGAGCGAAGAGATGTTGTAACTTTTAGGCTGGCGCCCTTTTTAGCTGCTCTTTTTCGCCGCCTTTGCTGCTCTAGTAGAGACCACTGCTACTGTATCTGCTTTTACTCTTTGGTTTTCTTGTTTCTTAGTTGCTTTTATAGCTGTGGTATGACTAGGGCTGGCAGTTTGTTCTTGGTCAGGTTCTTTATACGTTAATAGAGCAGCGTCAACTTTAGACGGGACGGTTGTAAATTTCCTATTCCTTAGTGCATAAGTTATATCTTGAATTCGATTCTTTGTACTCTCTTTTTTATCCGAATCCCTTAAGTCAATAACAGTCTTCTTAGTACCATCCAAAATCTGTAGTTTAAAGTCTTCTGCAGTTACAACCTCATCTTGTAATGATTTTATACTACTGATGTTTTTGGGTGTAAACAGGTCCTTTACCTGGCCCTTCCCCCTCCTTCTTGCTGAACTCATACACACTACTTTACGTATTACTGTAGTGGTTCTGTGTTCCTCGCTTGGTAATTCAGCATTTAGTTTCAAAGGCAGTAACAAGGAGCCACTTGGGGGGCCTCTAAAACTTACTTTTATTATGGCTCTTCTCCTCCGATGTAACTCAGCTGCAGCAACTGACCAAACCGCTCCCCTCCCTCCTCTCGGTGTCTGAGGGTTCGAGGGCGGCTCTCCTCCGAGTCTTGCCTGCTCCTCCGCCACCGTTTTCGCGTCCACCGTGCCTCCAGCAGTGGCTCACAACCCTTCACCGGCGAGCCCCAGGCTCCAAACTCCAAAGCGGCAGGGAAGAAAGAAGCAAGAAAAGGGACCGGTCTCCTGGTCAGCCGCGGGCTCCGCGGCTCAGCGCGGCTCGGCGTTCTATGACTCCCGCGTACACCCGCGCCAATCAGCAAAGCAAAGTGCGCGGACTGCGCTGCAGCAAAACCAAGGTAGCCAAATCCACCCTCGAGGACGCTTCGTGAGTTTCCTGCTCCTACGAGCCGTTACATTTCTATGAGGACTTCCCTAACTCACGGAGCTCGCGACCCGCTCTCCTAGCTGGCCGCCATGTTCTCCCCTCATTAACCTTCTTGAGATGAATGACCTTAAGCAACTATGCAACAATTCAACCCATATCAAAGGGGCCACACTTGACGCAATCATCTCTAGCACTGAACTGGTCTCCCTTACCAACATCATCCCCATGGACTGTTCTAACCACCATCTCATTCTGTTCAACATCTCTACCAGCGCCTTACTCCCCCCTGCAGTTAATAACAAACCCAAGATGTGGACTAGAAACCTTAAACAAGTCCCCCCTAGTGAACTCGAGTCTAAACTTCAAGCTCAACTACAACTCCTCCCTCTCTACCAAAACGCTAATGAGCTCACTGAACATTTCAATAAGGCCATTTGTGAGGTCCTGGATCAAGTCGCACCACTCAAATTCAAATTCAAAAGAACTTTATTCGGTTACATAACATGTAAACCATAAAGCACATATTATTTCACTGACAAACAGAGGTAAAAAACATTATATATATACATCCTTGATAAGAAGTCAAATCGCAATTGTTTTACGTAATTTAAAAACTGTTTTTAAAAAGGCAATAACAGAGATAATAATAAATTCATTATCTAAAAATTGTAAAGCGAGGTATGCAGGGCGACACTGTCTCAATCCGAATCTCTTTAAGACCGGTTTAATCCACTTATTCCTGGATGTTGAGTAAAAACTACAAAATAACAAAATATGCATCGTTGATTGTTCAGAAATATCATCACAAGGACATTTACACAAGGATCGTGACCAATCATTTTGCTCGGGAAACTCAGGGACCTATGCAAAGTGTTTAATCTAAATCTTGTCAGCAAAAATCTATCATAATCTCTAGTTACAAATATAATATACGGTTGTATAGTTAAAGTAGCCAAAGTTTGAGTATGTGTTTGAACCGTTATTTTTCCACTTTCAACCTTAACACTCAAACTAAAACAACAAAGAACAATCCAATCCAAATCTTGGTACAATCCTGAACTCAATAATGAAAGAAGACAACTTAGACTAGCAGAAAGAACATGGAGACAACACCCCTTGCCCTCTCATCTTGCCCTCCTCAGATCTGCTAGATCTACATATAAGAAGCACATTTTCAATGCAAAGGCATCTTTCTTTCGTGCCCAACTTGATCGTGCCAAAAATAGGCCCAGAGAACTCTTTAACATTGTCAGAAAACAAACGTCATCTGGCCCTCCTGAGCTGACGGCCTCAATCGAAAGATATGAGGAAATTGCCAACTTCTTCTTGGAAAATATTGCTAAAATTGATCAATCTTTCCCTCAAATTCTGGCCCTGCCTAGCCCCCAAATTTCTTTAGACGTACCTCCTTTTCCTGCACCGTCCCTCCCGCCTAACCCTCCCACTCACCCACCCATTCCTACTATTTCTGGTGACATCCTTTCCAACTTACAATTGAAAAATAATGCCTCCTGGTCTAATTTCTATCCTATGACTGAGCTTAAAGTCTTTAATATCATTGCGAAATTAAAGCCGACCTCGCACACCAAAGACCCACTCCCACCTAACCTAGTTCATAACCTTAACCACATCATTGCCCCATGTTAGACAAAACTCATTAACACCTCTTTTGCCACTGGATGCGTCCCCGACTCCCTCCAACTCTGGCAAATCACTCCCATTCTTAAAAACCTTAATGTTGACCCTAATGATCCTAACAACCTTCGTCCCATCTCCAACCTCCCACTTCTAGCTAAAACCTTGGAGAAATGTGCATTACTTCAACTTGACAACCATATAGGCAAATTCAACTTACTTGACTCCTTACAATCTGGTTTCAGGAAAGGCTGTAGCACAGAAACCGCCATGCTGAACATTGTTGATGACATTCACCGCTCCCTTGACAATGGAGAGACTTGCCTTCTTATCCTCCTTGACCTCTCTGCAGCATTCGATACAATCAATCATTCTTCCTTACTGGAATCTCTTAAAGCTCGCTCTGGCCTAAATTGGTTGGTCCTTAAATGATTCACTTCCTACCTACAACAACGAGCACAACAAATAAAAATCAACTCCTGCCTCACCAATCCTACCCCTGTCTCCCTGGGTGTCCCCCAAGGATCAATTCTCTCCCCCTCTCTCTTCAACCTCTTTATGGAACCCCTTACTCTCATTTTGAAACAAGCCGGGATCAACTATCACCTCTATGCTGATGACATCCAACTCTGCTATAAAATCAAATCCCATACTGATGTACTTCATTTAGATAACACTCTGAGCAAGATTCAATCCTGGTTTTACTCCAACCATCTTAAACTGATCCCTAACAAAACAGAATTTATTATTTTCTCTCCAAAAAGCAACCGTCTCACCATCCAAGGCTGGATCTCGGACCGCAACGCCCTAAACTGTCCGCTCACCATATATAACTCGGTGAAATCCCTAGGTTTCATTCTCGAAAAAAAATTGGCACTGAAGGACCATATAAATAACTCGGCCAAAGGAGCTCTTTTCACTCTCAGACACCTCAAGAAAATCAAACCCTTCATCCCTCAAGACGACTTTAAATGGGTCGTACAGTCACTAGTCCTCTCCAAACTTGACTACGGCAATGATATCCTCACTGGAACCCCTAAAGTCCACCTGGCCCCCATTAGAGCTGTGCTCAACTTGGCGGCCAGGCTCATTACCGACCGTAAACGATATGACCACATCTCGCCTGCCCTCAAATCCCTAAATTGGCTGCCCATCGAAGGAAGATGCTTTTATAAGACTGCCTGCATCACGCACAAAGCTCTCCACTCACAATCTCCGTCGTACCTAACAAACAAACTTAAAAAAGCGGGCTGCTCCAGACTAATGAGAAGCTCCACGGCTCTCCTCCTCGTTCCCCCGTTACTTAAAAAGAAATCCACCCAAACTCGCTCCTTCTCTGGTAATGCTCCGAGCATCTGGAATTCCCTCCTGAGGGACCTGCGCTGCAACCTCTCCTACCTCAGCTTTAAAAGAGACCTAAAATGGCACCTACTCAACAATTATTGGAGTCTATAATTTTCTCTTCTGACCTGGCTATCCTTTTTCCCCTGTATTGGTTATCATTCTGCTAACCTGTTTTTACCTTTCGCTCTCCCTTTTACTCTTCTTTTTGTGTACCACGGCCTTCGCTCTCCCTGGTCTCTCATCTATCCTAGCAGCTCTAATTTCTGTGCTGTTAGCTGTTTGTTGGCATTCTCCCCTGTTTTTGTCCATTTGCCTTCCACCCCCCCTCTCCTACCCGGTGTCCCCCTACCTCTACAATTTGTTCTCCCTGTTTAGACTCTTTTGTGTGCTCTGAGTCGTTACATCCATTTCATTATTTAAATGTATATAACCTGTGAATCATTCAGAATTCTGCCTCCCCTGTCTTAATGGAGAGATGTGCTTGCTCATGGTTGTTGATTTTTGCTCTGAACTATTGTTTTTATTTTTACTGTTCCTGCGCATGTAAAGCGCTCTGATACCTCTGGGTCTAGCCAGCGCTATATAAAACCTTACAAATAAATAAATAAACAAGAGCTAGAAGATTTGCAACTGCTTGTGTTAAGTTCACATGGGAAAATAGTAAATCACAGATCTCATGCAGGTCAACATCAGGGGGAATGGGCCTCCCAGACATCGAGAAGAACTACATAGCAGCTCAATTGCCAGTGGCCTTCGAGTAGTCCCTTCAAGAAACTATATGGCCGTACATGGAATGGAAAATATTGGGAAGGCCACTCTGGGAGGTTCTTTGGTTACCCAGGAGTGCAAGACATGCTGTAGCGTACATATTCAGGCCAGTAATGGAAGTATGGGACTCTTTCGCCAACACGGAGGGACTTACCTCCTTCCCATCCCTGTTCATCCCAGATTACATGGTAACCTATATTTCAGCCCAGCCCTTCATGAGAAACAGTTTGTAAACTGGCATAGTGGGAACTGCATAATGCTCCAATATTTATTTTGCAACTAGATTTGATCATGTCAACAGTGTAAACAGGATTATGGGATTGGCAAGGGAAAGAGACATATATACTTCCAACTTAGACACTGGGCTCTGGTCCATCAGAATAGGAATGCAGGATCTAGTACCTCACGGCATTTGAAAAGCTCTTTAATCCGAACGACATCAATAAGGGCCTCGTGTCTTTCATTTACTCCACTCTTGCAGTTACTTTAGATAACCATGAATGGAATTATAAGAAACTGTGAAAGGAAGGTGCAAGGAAGGAGATAACACAAGAGGAATGGGTGGGTTTGTGAGCGGATATCCCAAAGACTACTCGTAGTGTCCAGGGCAGGGAAACATAGAACAAAATAATTTTTAATTGGTATCGAACCCCAAGCAAATTAAAACGCATGTTCCTGAACTGTGATGAAAAGTGCCATAGGGGGTGTAGTATGGAAGGGGCAGCAATGCATGATTGGTGGTTCCTCGTGAATATTAAATCTTCGGGTCAGAAATGCTAAACCACATTCCGAAGGTGGCTACATTCCCAACTCTGCAGGACCTTTAATAATGATACTGGGTCTCCAACTGATGCAAAGGGAGTGGCTTACACAGTGAACATTGAGAATCATAGTGCAGCTGTTCTTGGCAGAGAAGCAGGAACTAACTGCACAATGGAAGAACTCAAATGCACCAGACATGACAAGACTTGGGACATATATGGTCATGGAAATGATCACAAGCAAACTGCGTGATACAGGGAGGAAATTTGAGGAAACGTGGAAACATTTGATGGACTACTTTCCATCTGAATGTTTGGCATTATGTTGCACCAGAATACACATGGCTCTGAGACTGAACTGGAATCCAGAAATATTGTAAAGGTGGGAGGCTCAAGGTGGGATGGGGGTCCAACACAGTGAATCCCGAGGCTGCAATGGGTGGTCAAGGTTAGCAGGAGCATGATATTTTAAATGAAAGGATCAACGGTGGGACTGCTGAAATCAGGGATTTGTTAACAAGGTATGATATGTAAAAGAGCATGTCATGGTTATTGCTACTGTTTAGCTGTGGAAAACAATAAAAAGATCTTTAAAACATTTTTAAAAAGCAGGTCTTTTTCCCCTCTTTTGTCCTCTTCTGGATCCAGATAAGGATCCCTATTTTGAAAGCAACAACATTCAGGTTAGGTCAGAAGTTGTTCCCATTGCAGCTACCCAGAGCTTTAGTAAATAAGACAATGGTGGCCAAAATCAGAAGTGAACCCAAATAAAGGCCACATAAGAAAAAGCATCAATCCTGTCAATTGTCTTCTAATTCTTATCCATCATATGACTTTGAGTTCTGACATCTTTTGCTGTGAGTAGCCATCTCTCTCCACTGCAAAACATTTAAACAATATAAAGCAATTAAGTAAGAGTGTTTTTCCTATATGTTAAAGATGCTGACAAACTTAAGTGCTTAAATTATGATATTAATATATCGGATTGAGTCTCTGAAGGCTAAGCTGTAGAGTACTGAAGGTGGATTCCCTGTAATTCAATTTGGCAGGAAGACTTTTAAGCATTACAGGACTATACAGGGCGAACTCTTACACTGAGGACAGGAGCAAGGACATCGAATCCCTATTTAAAGTTCAATTCATGGCAGTGCAGAGTGCTTATTGCATCTAGACCTTATAAAATGGCTAGTTCAGCTCTTGTCCTTTGTGACATTTATTTATCATTCGAGCTGCAGTGCAAGTAAGGGAAAGTCATTGGCATTAATGGATCACGTTTGGTCCAGAGATTAAACATAGAACTACTTCAAAAGAAGCATCACTTAAAGACGCTTTTCAGGATTTCATATTACTGAGGACCCAACCGGATGATATGATGAAGGTGTTTTAAAAGGGGTCTAGCAACGACTGAAGCCTTCATGTGATGTAGTTGAAATAGAATAAAGTGGAAGAACAGAGAGAGAGAACACAAGTCACACTCAGGCCTAAGGAAGGAGAAGTAGGAAATAGAAGTTAATGAGAGACTGGTAGGGTCAAGTGCCTTGTAATAACGCCCAAATAAAGTCCAAAATGGCAAAACATAGCAGGTCAGGGACATGTTGGGCAAGAGCCAAGAAACCAACAGTGCAGACCTGGAAGAGGAAATACAAACCAGGTGAAATGTTGTTGAGTTGAAGGTTATGACAACCACCCCACTAGAGAGCCTGTGCTGTCCCAGCTCTTGTGATAACATCATGCCACTTGCCTGCTGTGCTGCATCTACATCTGTGGTACAAATTTGCCTAAAGGCTGCATGGAGCACATACCATATCTTAGTATCTGTTTTGATACCTATGAGCACTGGGAGAAGATCTGCAATGATGACACTCTGCAGATTTGCCGAATGTAACTATTTGCTTCATGAAACCTGCATCCAAAGGACAGGACACTAATCACAACTACATTGCGTGATTGGCCCTGCAGGTAAGACAGGAAGACTGGACACCCGTCCCTACCCTTTTTTGATTTAGGAACAGCTGAAGGCACATCTCTTTAACAAGCACTACATTGAAACAAAGTACATAATCCACTCCCGTCAGGACAAGCACCACTAGTCTAGAATCAGCCTGTTTGTTTCTCTGCCTTCGACCATGTACAGGGCCCTGCTGCCTTTTGGCTAGGTTTGTGCTATATAAATACCACATACATACATACTTACATACCCTCTCCAACTGAGGCCCCTCTCTATTAATATTCAGTTTCCCCATCCAACCAACAAAGATCCAGACTATGATGGAGCTCCCATGGCAGCCACCACCTGTTCTTGGCCCAGAAGCTGGGGACATCCATTTTGTACAAGCGCCACGTTCTTTAAGGTCCTCTGAAGAAGAACAATACCCAGCAAGATATTCACTATTCTCTCAGATTTAATGCCAAGTTTCTAAAAATAAGTGAGAAATGCACTTTCACTCAACTGTTTTCAGCGTATTGAAAGTCTCTGAGAAATAGGGCTAGGGTTGCAGCAAGTGCACAACTTTTCCTACACAGAAATTTCATGATGGTGAGCCTTCAGAAAATGATTCACCTGGTACTTTCACAGAAAACGGTATCTTCTCTGGAACTGCAAGACATGCAAACATTGTGCTTGAAATTTCAGAATGATCATCCTATAGTTTTCTGGAAGAGGCCAATCTCCGTTTTTTGGACCTGCCTAGAGGCAACTTAAGTTATCTCGCCAGCCTTGTGTTTTCCAAAATATTCACAATAAAGTGAATAGATATATGCATACATTCAGGAGCTTTTAGTCAGCCCTATGCATCCATTGGTCTGCTCAACTGTCATTCACATGTTGCTTGCGCCCACCACAACTTACAGCATGAGGCACTGGGTCAGCCCACTTACACATAGGCTGTCTTGCAATGTGAGTGACGGCATTTTGGGTAATCACATTTGTACAGCTACCTGAAAAGAGGTGTACTTTAGTGTCAGGGCTGTCATGCCAAAACTGCTGGGCCACTCTTTTTTTATGTTAGCCAATTTTGTTTACATATTTTGAGCATTTGCAAAAAGGTTAAACATTGGATTTTTCTTTGTTTTTCGACCATGCACTGAACATGTCTGTGCAAACGTAGTACCATGATCTTGCCAGATTGAAATCAGACGCTCTTTGAAAGATTAGTGTGCCTTATGTATACATTGTCTCCCAATATACATGGCTCACGCTTGCACCACTTTCACTTATAAATGGGCACCGTACTGTGCTCTCTACTTCATTCATTTTCTTTCTTTTCATCAGTCCCTTAATTGGGCAGATGGCTGTGCCCCCCCCAAAATTTCAGCAACTGCATCCAATAAGCCTTTTCCTTTCCTGGTGCTCCAGATGGGGGAGAGTAGGGATGCACCAGCCCAGTACTGAGAACATATCTCTGTAATTTGACCGCAAAGGACCCTGCCAGCAACTCTAGATAGTTGATGTGAAGTTCCTGTTCTTGAGCGGACCACTCATCTCCTGTGGAGAACTCTCCACATCTTGCACCCCAGCCGGTTCTGCTGGCGTCCGACTCTATGACCAGGTATGGTTGGGATTCGAAAATCACCCTCCCATTCCAAGCTCCCATATGGGCGAGTCCGCATTCTGTCTCTGTCCTGGCCTCCTCCGAGAGCAGGACCACATTTGACGCCTTTAGGCATTGAAGAGCCTTGTAGTGAAAAAGGCCCGGAAATATAGCCTGGATAGATGACGAAAGAAGGCCTACTAGGCAAGCGATCTGGCATAAGGAGGATATCAAGCTGTGTCGAGTTTTCCTTAGTTCATGTCTGATCTTTGTTATCTTTTGTTATATCCCGCATAGATGCCCTAATGTAGACCCGTTCGTACATGTCCTAAAGTGGACGTATTCATATTTACCCTAATATGGTCATATTCGTACTTGCCTTATTATGGTCATGGCCGCATATGCCCAATTATGGTCACAACTGTACATGTCCTATTATAGTATGATTCCTTATATAGGCATGATCTTTCACCTACATTGGTCCCAGCTAGTACACAACGAGCTCTGAGGGCTGAACGTTATCTATCCTGTGGTTTTGAATACAGCAGGGTTCTTCCAAACACAGGCCCACACTGTACTCATTAATTATGTATGGATTTCTAAGAATACCCCACCGGCATAATACGTATGTACAAAGTTCACCCCTGACGTCTTCCTCATGTCCAATACAAACCATACTGAGGATCGAGACTCTTTAGGGTATAAATACACCACATCTTGCCCCGGTAAGATAGAGGGAACCGAGACTTCCATGCTGACACACTGACCAGAGACGCTGAGGCTCCTGCATGCAGTCGCTCCAGCTGACAGTGGTCTGACACAGCCCTGACGGGGTGTCCAACTCGAGACCAGGACGGGGTCCCACACTCTCTCTATTCAGGTATGGGGGTTCGACTAATTCCTAGAAGGATTCTTGGCTCTTAGCTTCTAAGACCTACACACATATGCTAGGTACACACAGGTACATCTAGGTAGGCATCGTAGGAGTACGCGCACTTGCATAATGCTTTTATATCCATGTATGTACTCATGATTATCGCAATATGGTAGAACTGTTCTATCCCTTTGCTTTTATCGTACTGCTGATAATATATCTCTGCTATTGTCTGCTGGTTTCTGCAGCACATATATTTTACACTAGAATAACAACTGTTCAATAAATACTTATTGAAACGCCCGACTGTTTATTCTGTGTAACTCTCTGAGACAAACCGAATGAGTGAGCACGAGTGACTGAGCAAAAGGTATTACATTGTTTCCACGATTCTGAGGGAATCAGGGTTGTCATGTTCTAAGGTTGCCAGAAACTAATCTCTCCCCGATAAGAGGAGACACTAGTGGCACTGCGAGCTAGCTAATGCAAAACCAGGCTAACATATACGGTGGGGGTGCACGGAGTCAGTCTGCCACCAAGCCCGCAGTATATGTTATCCAAACGCGCAGGTCCTGCAGGGGTACTATAGGAGCTACACGACATGGGGCCACCAACGTTGGTATTGGTACTTATTTAACAGTAGAATCTGAGTAGTTCAGTCGTGCTATTCTCAGAGAACCTACTCACAAAACCCCAGAGACGTCTGGAGTGGGTGGGCACAAACTCCGCCACAGCTGAGTAGTACGAGAATACTATTTGTTGGCTGTTGGTTATTCAAGCTTGAAGGACATATAGTTCCTACAATTGTGCATTTTACACCTTATCTTAAAAATTCTTTAACCTCCCTTCTTCCAATTAAAAATGGTGGAAGAAACAAACGCAACAGGGAGAGTTACAACAAACCTCTTCGGTTTAGAAGAAGACCCTGAAGATGCAATACAAATTGCACCTAATTTCAGAAGGGCAGTCACCATAAAACTTCTAGAACATGGCTTAAGAGCCAGGGGTGGTACAGTAATTTTCGTGATTGAGGCACACAAATCCAATAAAACAGAGGTGTTCTATTCATGGGTTACAATCCCAGCAGCGAATCCAATTACAAATGTATTTCACTACTATCTAGAAGGTGAAACACCAGCGGACTATACTCCTTTTGAGGAAGTAGAGGTTCCGCTCACTTACCAGGAGCATAATTACTGGCTTAAAGGCGTCCTACCCCACTTACGAGGAAGAGCAAGATTAGGCCCGCTCGGAGGAGCAGGAGCCACATGGCCCATATTAGCGGCATACACACCGCATCCTGACATCGACACAATGCCACAGCCAGACTTACTCGTACAACACAGAGATTTAATTAAAATCTACAGAAACCTCACACAATTTGTGATGAGGACTTTAACAGTTCAGCCTGCACCAGCTGCAGCACAAGACACTCCAGTCCAAAGTACAGTTAATAAAATAACTCCACAAACATTACACGCGATAATGGGCAAAATGCCAGCAAAACGCGAACAAATCCCATTCTGGATAGCTCAGAAAATAACTCAGCTTGAAGCAGTAGTCCTGAATACTACAATCTGTGATAAACACAGAATTCTAACAATCTGCTTGCCCATGGGTCTCACACCACAAGTAGAGGACTGCACCTCTTGGGGTTCAGTCTTTGCTGCCATATATACCAGAACACATGGTATCCCATCAATAGCAGTAGTACCTGAAGTATTAAAACAGATACAAAATGAGTACGGAGCAGAGCCTGCCCTTAATTTAGGGATGAAGTTGCTAAACAACTTTGAACAGGTCTCAGCCATAATTCTAGCTAACATTAAGGGGGAAGCAGCTTCTGTGGCGATCCGCCAACGCCTAAGGGAGTTCAGACCAGAGGATCAACAACACCAACTACCCAAAATAATTGAAACTGCATATGCAGAATTAGGCAGAGACAGTCTAGGTGGGAAAGCATTAAAACCACAACTGATGGGCAGTCCTGAAAAGGACACTACAAAGCAGACACCTACTTCTTCTAAAAAGAAGTGGGAAAATAAAAAACAACAAAAGTCTAAAGACGCCAGATCTCAGTCCAGAGGTAGGTCTCCTCAACAGGAGCCCTCTGAAAGGAGGTATAACCTCAGGAATAGGGATAATATTAAAAAACCTGACAGGTATCAGGATACTGATACTCGTTCCTCTCGTTCCTTTCAGGGTTCAACACGAAACTCCAAGAGGGAAGGACGGTCAGAACACAGACAAGAGGAGCGTACAAAGTCCAGAGACACGCAACGCGCTGCGGACTACGCACCTAAATAAGAAGATAAACAAAAATCAAAACCTCAGTTCAAAAAGAAGAAGGTAGCAGGTCTCAAGATCAGACATGCCCAGAATTCTGAGGACACAGCTTCTGAACGGGGAATGGGCTCGGACGATGCTAGACAGCGTGGCAGAAGTAACGATAGCTCGCCAGAACCTGAAGGAATTTCTGGTGACAGCGGAGTTGAGTGAGTCATTCACGGTGGAAACACCTGATACTCGGGTAAGTGTCCCACATAAGTTACAAGAGATAACACTCCGGATGGAGGGGGACAAGCCCAGAAAAGTTAAAGGTCTCTTTTGGAAAAATCGGTCATCTGGCTATGACATTCTATCAGCAGAACAAGACTGGCCGCCAGCATTCGTCATGGAGTGCCCTAGGGGAGAAACGATAATTTTTCCAGCCTTTTCCGACCTCGTTCCCATACACCTAAAACATGCATATGCGCAGGAGTGGGCGGTTGCCCTAGCTCCAGCATTGTACAAAAATCATGCTGGTTGGGATGAGGATTCAACCCACCACGTGATCCCGTTAAAAGTTTCCCCAAATGCTCAAAGGCAATACCCTTTATAGGAAGCTAAAAAACAAATCAGGGAGATTCTAGATCAACTTGAATATCAGGGGGTGATAGAAAATTGCACTTCACCTATGAACAATCCTTTGTTTCCCGTAATGAAACCTGACAACACATATCGTCTAGTTTTAGATTACAGGCATTTAAACACTTGCACAAAGACATTTGCTGTTCAAAATGCACACAGTGCCGCATTAATGAATAACATTGTGCGGAAAAAATACAAAACAACACGTGATATCTCAAATGGATTTTTCTGCCAAAATATAGCGCCTGAAAGCAGGTATCTGACCGCATTCAGTGCGTTAGGGTCCCAACGGCAATTTTGCCGACTCCCCCAAGGGTATAAGAATAGCCCGGGGTTGTTTTCAGCAAGGGTAACAGAGTTACTCCAAAATTTAGATGAAGAAGCATTGTCCTATGTGGATGATATTTATCTGACGGACGATGACTTAAAGAGGCACTTGACCAGGGTGAGCACCATCATTATGGGATTCGCCTCTGAGGGCTATAAATTTAATTTCAAAAAATCAAAAATTGCCCACCTCAATGTCATGTTTTTAGGATACGAGCTGTCAAGTGAGGGAAAAAGCCTGGCAGCTAACTTTTTAGAAAAGTGTGCGCTGCTCCAACCTCCAAAATCATTAAAGAATTTACAATCAATTCTGGGATTCCTAAATTTTGGTCGAACATACATTTTGGATTACGCAGAAAGAGTAAAACCTTTCTACGACTTAATAAAACCTGATTTTTCAGTCAGACAATGGACACAGGAACACACAAATATCCTGCGTTCCCTACAGGAAGACATGATAGCTTCTAAACATTTACAGACACGCGTAAACGCACAGAACTTAGTGATCCGAGTAATAGCGGGTCAATGCTGGTACACTTGTTTAACTTTTAATGAAGGTGAAACAGTACCAATCGCATACAAATCACACCTGTACACAAACGCAGAGATGCGTTTCACTTCAACAGAAAAGATTCTGACAGCAGTGCAGACCGCTGTAGCAAGAGAAAGAGCTCTGGCTCAGGGAAAACGCATAGTTGTCATAACCCCAGTACCAGCTTTAGAAGCTGTTACAAAAGCTAGCATTCCAAATGCTAAAGCCTTACATCCAAGATGGATACAATGGGCTAATTCTCTTACTGCAACGGATGTTGAATACAGATTTGATCCAAGTTTAAAAACACAGGCATTCCTGCAATACGAACAAGAATATCCTCTACCAAATGAAATTTTGCCTCTCGATCAGTATCAATACATTATTTACACTGACGGGTCTGCTCAACCGGCCATAGGGAGTAAGCAAGCTTACAGCGCGGCGTGTGCGATTGTTAAAGGTCGCATGCACGATGGAAAGTTCCATCCGAGTTGCACTAAAACGCAATCTCTAGGAGACTGCACGGCTCAGTTGGCAGAACTCAAAGCACTTATACTGGCACTTATAAATACGGATCACGAATTCCCCACACATTTTGTGTGTGATTCCTTTTACTGTGTACAGTCGTACAATGAATATCTACATCATTGGGAACAAAACGGGTTCAAAGATGCAAAAGGTGGCACAATTAAGCATAAAATGCTATGGGAACAGGTAGTGGAGTTGAGAAACGAACTACCAAGGGCTCATGTGATACATACACTGAGTCATCAGCGTGATGGCGTTCACGTTGAAGGGAATTCATTGGCTAATGAATCCGCAAAGGGGGCTGTTCACACAGCCGCCGTAGCTGCAGTTACTCGTTCAAAGACGAGGGTAGACGGCGAGATAATGGTAGCTGTCAATGCTTCACGCAAGGGCAGCACAGCAGTACCTAAAAAATTTCCACTCAAGTACTCCTACAAGTTAGATGCACAAAACATTCCATATGCTCAGATTCCTGGAGTGGGGGATAGAGTAATACCAAATATGGATCGTAGGCTAGGCTTGATTTTAGCGGCACACGAGGGTTTGGGTTCTGCGCATACAGGCGTTACAGCGACTATATCTTTATTGAAACAGCGCTACTGGTGGCCAGGGTTAACGAAGCAGACTAAAGACTGAGGGGCCGATTCCGATTCGGGCCGGAATTCTCTACGACCGAGCCGGACCCGGAGAGAATTCCGACCGAATCGGACCCTAGCAGTCCGACCGAACGAGTACGATGCGAGCGCATGCTATCGGACTCGATTCGGTCGGACTCCCATTGAAGTCAATGGGAGCCTGTCGTACGACGCGTAAGCGGGCTCCCATTGACTCAATGGGTGCGAGGCGGTCAAGGGCGCCCCCTACAGCGTGTATGCGTCCATGCGCATCGCAGCGTACATGCACAGGTAGGGGGGACCCATGGATCCCCCCTGTGTGCGACTCGCGCGCCTACGCGTACAGGGGGGTCCGACGCGGACCCCCAAAGTTCGGCTCCGACAGCTTTTTCGAGCCGGACGGCGCGAGTCGATCGGAGTGGTCGCGGCGCGCATCATACTTACCCGGCCGGGAAACGTCTCCATAGCGCGGTGCGAGTCGTGTCCATGCGAGTCGGTCGGAGCGTGTTGGAGCTGCGTTCGAGTCGGTCGGAGATTTCGCGGGTGCCTGCATCGTACTCGCTCGGCCGGACCCGCGTACGATTCGGTCGGGAAACAGGGCTCCGAACCGGATCCGGTAAATCCGAATCCGATTCGGAGCACTACCGGCCGAGATCGGAATCGGCCCCTATGTCTTGAAATGCGACATCTGTCAGCAGATAAAAGGCTCCACTGTAACACGCCCAGCGCAGACACCATTACTGAAATCAGACAAACCTCTCGCATGTGTGTATTTGGACCACTGCGGACCCTTACAATCTGATGGGTCCAAGAAATATATCATGGTTGCAGTGGATTCCTGCTCTAGATTCCTATGGGTTTGGCCTCAGCGCTCGGCTGACGCTCGAACTGTTATAAAAGATTTGTGAGTCTTTATCGGCACATACGCAGTTGGCACGTTACATTCTGACCGTGGTCCGGCGTTTAGCTCTCGGGCTTACAAAGAGGCCATGGAAGGAATGGGCGTAGCATTGCGGTACTCCTCTCCGTACCATCCCGAGGGAAATTCTGTTGTGGAGAGGAAAAACCGAGACTTAAAGCAATGTTTAACAGCTAGGGTATTAGGCAAGGGCGGTAGATGGGTCGATCACCTTTATGGGGTACAGCGCGCGCTCAATAATCAGCCAAGAAGCTCTCTAGGAGGTGTCACTCCTTACGAGGTCCTATTTGGGACAAGAATGTGGGTACCTGATCTTGATTGTGAAGGCACAGTGGCGGATGAAAAACCATTTGATATCCATGATCGTTTGGCTTTTTTACAGGATCTAAATGAATCCAGGACACAACAAAGTAACGTGCTCCAGAAACAGGCCGCCACTGAGGAAGTCAAGGCAGTAACGGCAAGACCTATCTGGATCCCAAAAATCGGGGATCTAGTCAGAGAGAAGATTGCTGACAAGAAAGAATTTGGGCCATTCTACAGAAAACCTGTACCGGTCCTTGCAATCCACGGCACAAGAACTGTACTTCTGCCACCTCTTGCCGGAAAAAAGGAGAAAAGATTTGTCTCAATTGACTTAATCAAACCACACTATGTGGCCGATACTAAACAGTAGGCCGCGTGGACTCCACAGTAGCAGACGCCCTCCTCTCGTTACAATCCAAGAAGTTCAAACAGAAAGACTCATCACGTTTGAGGAGCCACCTGTACGGAATGAAGGACTAAGCAACAATGCTATGGAACTCGTTCCACTTCAACAAGAAATTCATCTTCAAAATGAAAATCAACTTAACAACCAAGTTGCAATCAGACCTAGTACAGACATCTATGTCAACATGCCTCGTCAAGAGCAAAATCCGATTTTAACAAATCCTGATGCAATTCCAACAATTGATCGAACTGCTTCTGGCTATTTCATGAACTTTGATACGTTTTCACTGGATCCAAGCGAACCGGAAACGACGCCAGCCAAAAAATCACTCCAACAGAAACTCAATGACTTTTTGCACTTTTTTAGAAAGACTTACCTGGTGTCACCTTGGATAGAACTATGGTATATCACTGGGATTTTATTTTTCATTTTCTGGCAAGGTTTAATAATAACTTTTAGTATGCTTATTAATGGACAATACCTCCAACCAAGCTCTACAGCCCAAAGAGTCAATTTGATTTTAAAACCACACCAGTCTTCACATCGTGAACCAAGAGACTTGTCTTCAGTGAACATCACAGCAGTTCCTATACCGGACGGTATAGTATGGGACAGGATTGATTATGATGTATTCGGTCCGACTGAACTTTTAAAGCTAAAACATGTATTTAAAATTTCTTTAAGTGATATCATTACCTCCAGTACATTTTCTGATGATTGGGACACTGAAACTGTAAATACTATGATGTCTGATTTAGAAAAAACTGCTGCATTTCCGAACAACGAAATGTTAGAAGGTACTTCAGACTATGATACATTGTACTGTTACCAACATTTTGGTCATCATTTCTTACACAAATCTATAACACCTAGAAATGTATTTGAGTACCACCAGTGGGAACACTGCCCAACACCTCCAAAAGGTAGTTCACAAGCATTTGCACAGAAATTTACATACTTCTCAGGGTTTAACACATCCGACCCGGAGTCATTTTATTATAAAGTGGCGAAAAATACAGCTCAGAAAATTATGTTAACAAACACCAAACATATTTACTCTGCATCCATTCTGAACCAGTTGTCTAAACAGGGTTTCGATCTATGGAAAGACACAATGGATTCCAAATCAATCTGGGGTTCTAGGGACTGGCAAGTCCAGGGAATAGAAGCACTTTTTAGAGCATGCATCATTCCGCAGCAGATTTTATTTCTGAATGAAACTGTGCAACAAACAACCTGTCTTGGTTTAGCCAAAGGCAAGGAAATGAACACACCGGGGTTTCCAACACCATCTCAGATGGGTGGGGGGCAGAATTCTACTACACATTGGGTGAGATTAGATGACATTTTCCAATACAACAGATCAGATCCTGATTGGACAGAATGGCTGGTTTGGCCCATTGACACAAACAAATGTCAACAGAGATTTATGAATACAACCGAAGGGTTTAGTATCCATAGGCCAGATCCACGCTATGTACAAAGACAACATCCAGGGGTAGTGACATCGTATAGTGTTGGGAAGTTGTGCCTTGATTGGCTAGAGACCTCAACACTGACAGAAGTAAAGCACCACTTGACCTTACTCACACCTGACATGGATCTTAGAGATTTTCTACTAGGTCCCAGGAAACAACGGCAGAAAGTTTCATATGTGCAGGCCTTTATGCCTACTATAATGAAAACTGGAACAAGAGGCCGCAGAAAGAATACGAGAGATAGACCGTATTAACTTAGAAAAAGCATTGGCAGTGGTGGATAATGGATTAACTACTTTGAACTCCAGGATTTACTCCTTAGGCAACATTGTGTCCTCGGCAATCGACATATTAGAACAAGATCTGGCCTTGTTACAACACGGGCAATCTCAGCTACGTTCTATTATGATGTTAAGCTGGACGCTGCAATCTTTGCGTGCAGGCTAAGTGCCATGGCGTTTTATAAACACCACGTCTCTGTTTTCAGAATACAATCTAACTGATAAACAGACAGGAATGGCACAAAGGGGAGCCAAATATACAATGTTGCGTATTGAGAAACTGGAAAGGCTACCTTTCACTGTAGCCGAATCACCATCAACAGAATGGCTAATTCATGGCCAAATCACTCTGCCGGTCACTACGTTTCAGTTTCAATATTGCCTTGAGCAGAGGCAGGCAAATATGAGAAAATGGGTAAGGGATACATCAAGGAAACTTGGAAGTTACCATATAGATACCGATGCCAGAATGGGGATCGAGAAGTGTATCTGAGTGGTACAAACTGCAAGAACGCTTTAAGCGGTTCTCTCATGTGTCAGGATATTTCTCTACACGGAGCCTGCAGTGGTTCAGTGGCGAACATATCTTGTCACATGTCAGGGACCCCAGCGGCCATGATCACGCCGGTTTTCCAGCTGCTCTCGAATGGGAGTTACTTAATGCTAAATGATCAAGGTTGTTGTGGGATGCTTCCGGGCGTCGCATATCTAGTAACTGTTAACTCCAGGGTTACTTGCTGTATGCAAGTATTGTTTCCGCCACTGAACACAGTCAGGGAGGCGCCGTTATGGCCTTCGCTGAATGTTTCTTTTATACAGTTTGATACTCTGAGCAGATTGAAAGCCATGCTTTTACAGCAACCCGTGCCCTTAACCTCCGCTCGAGAAACCTATGAACTTCAAGTTGCAAGGACCTCGACTGAGATACAGGCACTCATACGTACAAACCACGCCATTCATTTCGCAGAAATGGTGGGACGTATCTTCAATATGTCTGATACGAGCGGAATTGTACACCTATTTAAGACCATAGGGTCAGGACTGTTAAGCACCTTTCAGATAGTCCTCGGAGTAATCCCAAATTTTATACACTCCGTATTGGGAAGCGTATTTGGAGGATTCCCGCTCATCCTGTTCCTAATCGCAGGAATCCTGATTGTAATATTGCTGCTACGCAATGGACGGCCCACTTCCCGAGGGAATGGTGAACACGCTCCTGGAGCGGAAATACCGTGAACGCATGGTACAACTTCTGGGCATTTCTTGCCTGCGAGAACTCAATGCCTCCTGGTTTCTATCATTTAGACCAGTCTGGATAGACTGCATCTTACCTGTGCTTCGATGCCTGTTCTGCGGAGAAGAATGCACGTTGGATCTTTGTCTAACTTTTCCATCAGATGCGCCTCCGGACACGGATGCAATGCTGGACCCCATAAATGCCCACGCTCTGCGTTGTCCTCAACGGCTTCCGATTCTGATGAATGCATTCCTGGAGAATCCACAGGTGCTGTTCGCTCCTGCTGGGTTAGGTGACTCCTCCACAGGCACCCAGGTTACAACTGCTGCACAAGCTGCTGCAGCACCGACTGTTGGCAGTACTACATTCCATCTATGTGCGATTGACGTTCTCTGTGAGGCGTTGGATTTGTCATCTACAGCAGCTGACACCAATAATATTGAGCTTCCCAGCCAGGACGCGTAATCTTGAATTGGCTCATCGTGTCCTGGGAAAGAATTCGGCTTCTTCACTCGTTTCAAAATAAACGATCTAAATTTGGAACATTTTCTTACATTGACACTTTCGCTTGAGAAAAGCATGGCCTTCTCCTGCTTATGGTAATACAACTTCTATAGAGAGACGATATTGACTTTTAAGTGGCAACTAGAAAAAGCTGAATTTAAACATTTTTTTTTTTAAGCACCAAACTTTTTTAAGGATTTTTAAGAACCATGTTTTTACTTGCTTTTAAAAAATGTTTTTAAATTGTCCAGATTTTAATTATGGTCATTTATTATCCAGTTCGGAAGAGGAGTGGGTGTTATATCCCGCATAGATGCCCTAATGTAGACCCGTTCGTACATGCCCTAAAATGGACGTATTCATATTTACCCTAATATGGTCATATTCGTACTTGCCCTATTATGGTCATGGCCGCATATGCCCAATTATGGTCACAACTGTACATGTCCTATTATAGTATGATTCCTTATATAGGCATGATCTTTCACCTACATTGGTCCCAGCTAGTACACAACGAGCTCTGAGGGCTGAACGTTATCTATCCTGTGGTTTTGAATACAGCAGGGTTCTTCCAAACACAGGCCCACACTGTACTCATAAATTATGTATGGCTTTCTAAGAATACACCACCGGCATTATAGGTATGTACAAAGTTCACCCCTGACGTCTTCCTCATGTCCAATACAAACCATACTGAGGACCGAGACTCTTTAGGGTATAAATACACCACATCTTGCCCCGGTAAGATAGAGGGAACCGAGACTTCCATGCTGACACACTGACCAGAGACGCTGAGGCTCCTGCATGCAGTCGCTCCAGCTGACAGTGGTCTGACACAGCCCTGACGGGGTGTCCAACTCGAGACCAGGACGGGGTCCCACACTCTCTCTATTCAGGTATGGGGGTTCGACTAAATCCTAGAAGGATTCTTAGCTTCTAAGACCTACACATATATGCTAGGTACACACAGGTACATCTAGGTACGCATCGTAGGAGTACGCGCACTTGCATAATGCTTTTATATCCATGTATGTACTCATGATTATCGCAATATGGTAGAACTGTTCTATCCCTTTGCTTTTATCGTACTGCTGATAATATATCTCTGCTATTGTCTGCTGGTTTCCGCAGCACATATATTTTACACTAGAATAACAACTGTTCAATAAATACTTATTGAAACGCCCGACTGTTTATTCTGTGTAACTCTCTGAGACAAACCGAATGAGTGAGCACGAGTGACTGAGCGAAAGGTAGTACATTGTTTCCACGATTCTGAGGGAATCAGGGTTGTCATGTTCTAAGGTTGCCAGAAACGAATCTCTCCCCGATAAGAGGAGACACGAGTGGCACTGCAAGCTAGCTAATGCAAAACCAGGCTAACATATACGGTGGGGGTGCACGGAGTCAGTCTGCCACCAAGCCCGCAGTATATGTTATCCAAACGCACAGGTCCTGCAGGGGTACTATAGGAACTACACGACACTTTTTGGGTTCCTGAGCAAATTTTTTCTCGTGGAACAGTGGAATGGGGGCCATCACCCATAGAGGCTTAGGGTCACCAACACAGAGTCCACAACGAATCCCAGAAACGTGATCCCGTGGGAAGGAGACAGAATGGACTTTGTCTCGTTGACTAAGAAGCTGAGGGACTCGAGAAGGTCTACTGTCAGTTGTAGTCGTGGCAGTTAAACAGGATGTTGTCTAAGTAAATTATCAAAATTGTACGTCTGGGCCTGTCACTGGAATTGAAGGAACCTGCGATGAAAAGAGTAGATAGGGATCATAAGGTTAGCATCC
This sequence comes from Calotriton arnoldi, assembly GCA_963921515.1. Lineage (NCBI taxonomy): Eukaryota > Metazoa > Chordata > Amphibia > Caudata > Salamandridae > Calotriton > Calotriton arnoldi. The sequence continues at coordinate 477,608 of CAWUFW010005190.1, forward strand.
TTGAGGTCCATGCAGACCAGCAGTCATTGGGCCTCAAGATGTCCCTTAGAAGGTAAATTCCCTCCAATTTGCAGTGGCGGAATACCAGCCATTCGTTGAACTGATTTTATATGTGGTGATGGTGATAGAGCGAAATGTTCTTGTGAATTGTAGGGGTGCATCATAATCATTGATAGGCCGCATCCACATGTATTCAGACATATATTCGTATATTCAGTTTCATATTCATGTATGTTTTAGTAAAGAATGAATAGTTCGCTGAGACAAAGTGAACCCAGTAGCATAATGGTGTTAGGATATTGATGTAATGTAATGCTTATTAAATTGTGTGAACATAATGCATAGAGAAATTAGTTCGTGGATGCAATGTAATTGCAGTAGTTTAAACGTGCACTATATTAAAGTTGCACATGTAATTTATTGTTTGCATAAAGAATCGTAATGAATATGCTTATAGGGAAAAGTAAGATGTGTGTTTAAAAGTTATATGTAAAGGCCTGACTACATATATGCTTAAGGAAGGCCTGGTATATTCTTATGTTAGCTTATAATGTAGGCCGAAAAGGGTTTCTCTTGGAAAGGCTCTCTGGGTACAAACGGTAGATTTAATTAGCACAGTAGAAGGTTTCTGTTGAACGTATCTTTTGTTGCAGGTGCAAGGACACATGTCTCGTTAGTAAAGACTAACTCTTTGTTTTTAAAAGTTAGAGAGATGGGAGGCATGGTACGGGGAGTGCAATGGAATTTAGGGATGATACTTTCAGCGGAGAAGGTGCCTGGGACTCAAGGTCAACAAAACCGTCCAGGATGAAGTCACCGTTTCAGTGGAAAAGCACAAGAAAGAAGACCTGGCCAAGGAGGCGGGACAAAGGCGTGTACAATTGTATGGGGTTTGTATTAGGGATAGTGCCCTGAGGGAGGAGGCCAGAGAAGCGGTAGGGGAGACCTGAGAGAAGGACAGAGCTGAGCTTAGGTATATAGTGATTGCACTTCTTAGGAAGTCTTCACAGCTGACACCTTTTATTCTTTCTTGCCGGGAAAAATCGTTATGCAGGGATGTCACTTAGCATTAGTGTAGGGACAGCAATTGATTTCAAGCTTGTTTAGTCCAATGAAGAGCAACTTAGAAATTGGAGCAATTATAGTCTGGTTGATCCTTCTAGAACTTTCTATTCTCCTTATCCTGAGTCGGATGAGATTCTTGCGTAGATTATTATTTGTATTAGTGCCCATCTATTTCTTTAACCTCGTGTTGAGGTGCTTGCACGTTCAGTTATTTTTGGCGATAATAAATTCTCAAACTTGAATTCGGAGTCAGTGGTCCTTTCAGACAAAATGAATGCTGATATCTAACCAGATGAGATTCTCTCCTTTACACTATTCAACAGGTAAAAAGATCTTGGCGGCCAGAAGGTTCTTATAGATAATTAGATAAGAATCGGCGTTATCAGTTGGTAGCAGAGTAGGATGGTTACCTTTGATGGTAAGGGGAGATCTAGAGCAAGATAGGAGACTAAGTTGCCCCATAGAGCCCGAGTGAAGCTGATCCAGAGGACCGCGGGAGAAGGAGGTCGGAGGTCGTGGAAAACTGACGGAGAGTGACGGTGCGGCGGAAGTAGCAGTTCGTAGTAGAGTGAGTATGAAAAGAGTGATGTTTGGTAGATTGCGGTGTTTTATTGTTGTGTGATGTCTTGCGGAGTTGGAACAAAAGTTGTGTGATTGAGAAACGGACCGTGAGCGCGCGCGGGACCGGGAGATTTATTGTGGTGTAGAATACACCCAGAGTTGAGAACGTTGACCAGAGTTGTGGGGGTCACGAGACGTCATTGACAGACCCACAGAAGATAGGGACACATGTGTGAGTGTGTGAATAACCAACGCAGGTCGTAGGTTATTGTGTGCAGAACATCGAGTGATTGAATCCTATCGAGTGTATTAAAGGCGATTGTCCGGTCGTTTCGCGGACAGACGATTGCCAGATTGAGGTCAACAAGCTCAAGAGGCTGATCGGTCATTGGTAAGACTGACGGTCAGAGAGGTAATTGTTCGGTAGGACGGACATTATTTCAGAGTATAATTGGGACGGATGCGAGTGAGAACAAGTGAATTAGAAAGGAGGGGAACTGCTGCGAGCGGAGGAAAAGTGACGTCAGACAAGTGCCGCGCTGCGATAGGCCGGTTGGTGTGAACCGCGCTGGGATTGGTGGATTGGAATCAGGAAGTAAAAGCGGACATTTTGAGTGCAAATACAAAGTTGATTCAACATGAAATGTTTTAAAGCTTTAAGGGAACTTTGTAGAGGTGATAGACATGTGGTTGTTCGGGAGGGAGAGGAAGCTCCTCCCGAGGATACACCAGCACATTATATGGCAAAGAATGTAGGATTGCATACCATAATTTGGCTTGAGAATTGGCATAAAATGACAGAAGCAGAAGGGGAATTGTCGTTCCCTCGATATGGTACTTTCAGGTTAGAGGTGCTGTACCAGCTCAAGAGTGTAATGGCTTCATTACGACCACTACCTAGACCAACACAGTTTGAGGCACTACATGCATGGATAAGGGCAGCGTATGATAGGAAGAAGGACAGATGCCAGGAAAGGGTGAAGAAATCGGTCAGGGCATTTCAAGATGCAAGGTGGGATGCCTTGGAGAAAAGGTGGAGAGCAGACACGATCGAAGGAGATAAGTTATACCCACTGCTGATACAAAATGGAAAGATTACCAGAATCGATGAGGATGACAGTGATCTAGATGACAGTTTGTTAGATAGGATGTTGGCAGAGAGGCCACCACCATTTAACCCCGATTCAGAAGAGGGAAAGACAACCCCAGCAGTGGCAATAGTTGATGAGAGCCAGAACCAGACTAGCATGAGAGTAGTGGGAAGAATTTCCACAGGAACGGAGGGGGCTACGGCGTCTATGATAACACAGCCTCCTGTGGGGAACACAAGATTACCGGACTCCTTGACAGTACCGGTTACCATTGGCCCTATAGTACCGGTATATGACCCAGACCGAGTGAGAGAAGGGAGCTCCGTGCCGATGAGAAGGGAAGAAGGAAACAGTGAGAGTGGGAATGGGTTTGGAGTAAGGGTGGTTCATTTCCCAAGACCAATGGAGTCAAGTACGCCGTTACCGGCTACAGCAGACTCTTCCTTCAGGAGAGAAGAGGAGGGACCAGAAAGACCGAGGTCTTTACGGGAATCTAAGTCAGCTTTGAGGGAGTGGACACCAACAGTAACGAACCAAGAGGATAGGATGCAAAGAGATAGGGCACAAAATGTCTCGGAAGACAGACCAGGTTCCAGGAATATGGAAGGGAATAGGTCACAAGGACAGAATAGTGACTGTGATGAGCGAGATGGCTCGGGTTGTCGAGACGTACTGAGGAGTGCAATACAGGCAAGGTTGCTAGACGTAGTGAGGCTGAAAGCAGAGGTAGACGAAATGATCAGTGGGGGTCTGCCTTTGGAAAGGATAGAAATTTATGGATCAGATGAGCTGCTGTTTGTAGCAAAAGATGTGACTCGAAAAGCTAGAATGGCACATGATAGATTGAAGGAATTGGCCAAAAGATATGAGGTGGACCTGAACAAGACTAAAGCGTTGCAGGGACCACATAGATTGCATTACAGTGATCAGGAGTTGGAGGAGAAAAGAATCACAGGATTAAAGACGCACACCAGAGACCTGATCATAGGAATGAGAATATGGATTTTGTTGGACAAATGGGAAGAAAGGTGGTCCAAAAAGAAACCAGTAAAGAGAGTAGAAGGGGAAACACCGCCGCCAGGAGGGGGGGCGACGGGTGTTGGAAATTTTCCTTTACGGGAAGTACAGAATGGAGGGTACGTGCATGTACCGTGGAATAGAGGTGATTTGGCTGCATTTACAAATGATTTTCCTCGGCTGAGGGAAAAACCGGTGGAGTGGTACAAGCAGGTTGAGCGGTTTGTGAAGATTTCAAAAGTATTGTGGATTGATTTGAACACTTTGTTTGACATAGTGGTACCAGGAGATTTGTGGACAGCATGTAAAGTCGCTATTGAATGGCCGACTTCGGAACCGAAAAGAGAGGCGGTTACAAATGGTCCATCACCTGATGTCATGAAAAAGTATGAGCAGGTGATTACATGGTTGAAGTCGAAGATTTCACCTCAGGATATAGATTGGGTTAAGATAGATCGGACTGTACAGGAACCCAAGGAAACTGTGCATGAATATTATGAACGACTTCTGCAAGTTTTTAAACAGTATAGTGGGTTGGATGTTTTGGACCCTAAGGATATGGGACAGTTTGTCTCAAAGTTTGTAACGGGTCTGAGAGGGGAAATCAGCCTCATGATACAGCACCATTTGATCTGCTGGCAGAACAAGCCACTAGATGAAATTTTGCGGTACGCGAGATACTGTAGTGATGAGGTGGATTCGAAACACCGAAAGCTAAAAGACAAATTGATGCTTGTCCAGATGCAGACAGCACAGAGTCAGCCTAGTGGAGGGACCTTAGGAAGAAAGCAAGGAAATTTCCAGGGAAACCAGAATGGGCAGGTACAGGGAAAGGGAAAACCAGTAGACCCCAAGACAGGAGTGGACGTGGCTACACTAAAGAAGACCACTGCGTGTCATCTTTGTCGCCAGGTCGGACATTGGAAACGCGAGTGTCCTTTGAACCCAGCTAATCAGGTACAGGAAGAGGAAGAGGGGGCTCAGGCACCCGCGCAAGAGGTAGTTAACACAATAACGAGACCTAGGACGATGAAAGGGGGGTTTACAATTCTCACGCTCAGATTCCCCAAGCTCCAAGGTTTTCACAAGGAACACGAACGTACCAACAGATGCCCCTGTTCGAACGCTATGCTGAGGATAGCTTAGACCCTTTATCCTGACGGTGCCTGAGGGGGAGGAAGACTGCACACTTGGAGCGGTCTTGGAGGTAGACCAGAGAGGACCTTTTGTAGAGGCAGAGATTGAGGGCAATCCTGCAACACTTTTGGTTGATACTGGAGCTACCCGGTCTACTGTAAGATCTGCAGTAGTCCCTAACCTACCCCTCTCGGGACAATCGATCCAGGTTGTTGGAGTAGCGAACAAGAAGATGAGCAGCCCATTGACAGAACCGATCTTAGTAAAGATAGGTACTTTCCAAACTAGACATCAGTTTGTAGTGTGTGATACGAGTCCAGTTTGTCTTTTGGGAAGAGATCTGTTGTGCAAGTTGAACTGCACGATTTACTGTACACCACGGGGAGTGGAGGTCCAGACGATAGATGACGATGCGGACTTTAAAATTACCAATCAGCTTCTGTGTATAGATCTGTACCCAATGGTGACTGTGGAAGAACTTCCACATGATCTGAGAGACGCAGTGTCGCCTGTGGTGTGGGATTTCGCAGGCGATGAAATAGGTTTAATCAGAGGGGTTGAACCAGTGCGGATTGAGGTGAAACAGAATGTTGATTTCCCAAGAACACCTCAATACAACCTGTCGACAGAAACGATTGCAGGAATAAAACCTGTGATCGAGACTTTCATTGAGAAGGGTATTTTGAAGGAGATCAGAGGTAGTCCCTGTAATTCACCCATAATGGGACTACAGAAACCGAGCGGGAAATACAGGATCGTGCAAGACCTGCGAAAGGTCAACATGATAGTTGTCCCTTGTTGTCCAGTGGTACCGAATCCCTCAGTAATACTGTTCCAGATCCCATGTGAAGCCGAGTGGTTTACGGTTATCGATTTGTGTCAAGCTTTCTTTTCGATACCGCTCCACGAGGAAAGCCAATTTCTTTTTGCGTTTAGGCTAGAAAATCGCGTGTTAACATGGTGTCGTATCCCTCAAGGGTATACGGAAAGTCCATCGATCTTTAACCAGATCCTGAAGAAGAACCTTGAGAGTCTTGTGTTGCCGCAGAACTCAGTTCTCGTGCAGTACATAGATGACTTGCTCATTGCCTCAGAAACAGAAGATGCTTGCAGAATTGACACAGTAGCCTTGTTGAACCACTTAGCAGAGAATGGACATAAGGTGTCCCCGAACAAGCTGCAGTACTGTTTGAATGAGGTACAGTACTTGGGACACAGATTAGAAAAAGGCAAGAGGAAGGTGTCACCAGATCGAATTGAGGCAATAATAAGCATGGCAATACCCACTACACAGAGGGAAGTTAGGATGTTTCTGGGAATGGTTGGCTATTGTCGACAGTGGATTCCTAGTTTCTCCTTGAGAGCAAAGCCTCTGCAGAGGCTTACACACAAGGATGTGAGTGATCCGGTACCATGGGACGAGGAGTGCTTGGTGTCATTCCTGAAGCTGAGAGATGATTTGTGCAGGGCTCCCGCACTGGGAATGCCTGATTACAACAAGGCCTTTTCATTGTTTTGTTACGAGAGAGGAGGATGTGCATTAGCAGTGTTAGCTCAGAACCATGGAGGTGTCCGTAGACCAGTTGCCTATTTTTCAGCTACTTTAGATCCAGTAGCTTCTGCGTTGCCCGGATGTCTAAGATCCGTTGCTGCAACAGGTGTCAGCATTGAAAGATGTGAAAGCATTGTAATGGGACATCCATTGACTGTACATGTGCCACATTCGGTTGAGTTATTAATGACCAGGACCAAGACCCAGCACCTAACGAACAATAGGTTAACGAGGTACGAGCAAGTCATACTTGCCGCAGAGAATGTGACTCTGAAAAGGTGCTCCATCTTGAACCCTGCGACATTGATGCCTATACCGAACACAGATGATGAAGATTGTGAGGACCATGATTGTCTCGATGTGACCGAACTTTGCACCAAACCGAGACCTGACATTGTCGATGAGCCATTGGCTGACCCAGATGAAATTTTCTTTGTCGATGGTTCATGCTTAAGAGACAGTGTGGGGCAATTGAGAGCAGCGTTTGCTGTATGTACTATTTCAGGAGTGGTCGACGCCGCTTGCCTAGAAGGAGTACGCTCCGCGCAGGTAGCTGAGATCATTGCCTTGACCCGTGCCTGTTTGGCCGCTGATCGAATTCGAATCACGATTTACACAGACAGCCAATACGGCTTTGGCGTGGTGCATGACTTCGGGCAGTTATGGTCTCAGAGGGGATTTTTGACATCATCTGGCTCACCCATTCGTAATGGAGAATATGTAAGACAATTGTTAGAAGCATTACAGCATCCGAAAGAAATTGCTGTTGTAAAGTGTTCAGCCCATGGGAAGGGGGAGGACTTTGTATCCTTGGGTAATAACTACGCAGATGAGGTAGCCCGCTTCTGCGCAGAACAAGGATGCATATACACAGGCAGGGAGATAGAAGAGAGCCAAGAGGGAACCGATCTCAGCATAATGTTGACCATGGCAGACACTTGGGAAGAGCTTAAGCGATTGCAGGATGAAGTTTCTAACCAGGAGAGAGAGGGATGGATCAAAGCTGGGTGTGAGAAAGGAGACGTGGATGTTTGGGTATCAAACGATGGGAGAGCTGTGTTGCCGGAAGAATTGTTGAGTCCGATGGCTAGATTGATACATGGACAGGCACACCTGGGTAGAGACGCAATGATGAGAGTGTTCATACAGACGTGGTATAACCCACGGTTCCGAGTAATGGCTGAGACGGTATGTCAGAGGTGTGTTACATGTCAACAGATGAATGCTGGAAAGAAAACTGTAGTTACACTGAGTCATATTGGAAGGTCAGGAGGGCCCTTCAATAGACTACAGCTGGATTTCGTGGAGATGCCTAGGTGCAATGGCTTGAGGTACATTCTAGTGATAGTATGTATATTCTCACGGTGGGTGGAGGCATACCCCACACGCAGGTGTGACACTCTGACAGTGGCTAAATTACTGTTGAGGGAGCTCATCCCTAGATTCGGGATCCCGACCTCTTTGGAATCAGATAGAGGTGGGCACTTCCATAGCGAAATCATGAAGTTACTTTGTGCAGCATTGAACATTGACCAGAGACTCCACTGTAGCTACAGACCAGAGGCTTCTGGGATGGTGGAACAAGTTAATGGAACTTTGAAGGCCCGGATGGCAAAAATGTGTTCTTCAACATCCCTGAAATGGCCCGACGCCTTGCCACTGGTGCTCATGAGCATGCGAAGTGTCCCAGACAGAAAGACCGGGTTGTCCCCCATGAAATATTAATGGGGAGGGCAATGAGACTGCCAGCAGTACCAGCTACAGCCTTGATAAGCATCACTGATGATTTGATTCTCGATTATTGTAAAGGACTCTCTGATGTGGTCCGTTCTGTATCCCAGCAGGTGCAAGCAGCTGTGGTTCCAGCCTCGAGTGATCTGTGCCACGACTTGTGTCCCGGTGACTGGGTGCTCGTCCGGAAGCACGTGAGGAAGAGTTGTTTGGATGCCCGTTGGCGTGGCCCGTATCAGGTGATTCTGATCACGAACACAGCAGTAAAGTGTGGAGGATTGCCGAACTGGGTGCATGCTTCCCATACCTGCAGAGTTCCAGCACCCTTGGAAGAAACAGCTCCTCTCGTAAAAGAAAACCCAGCGGATGTGGCAGGGCCACATGAGAGGACAAGTCAAGCTGTAAGGGTCGCTGACACAGCTGGTGGTGCACTAGAGCAAACAGAAGGGGGTTTCCACAGTTCGAACCCTGATTCAGAAACAGAAGAAGAAGATTGTGCAGTGGGCGGAGAAGAGTCAAATTCAAAAGAAAGAGGAAGTAGTGCACTGGGTATAGAAGGGGAAGGCAGACGAACGAACAAATGTGCAGAAAGTTGGCCTGAGAGACAGAGGCGACTGAACTTGAGGTTAGCACCTGAGAGAGACCTTGCTCCAGTGTCCGAAGTATCTGAAACCGAAGCAAGCGACGAAGACCAAGCACAAGACAGTCGGCGAAGGTCCAAGAGAACAAGAGTGCCTTGTCGCAGATACTCTACCCCTGAGTGGACTTACACTGTGTTTGATGCAGGGGGTGGTGAATACAGGGAGACTGAGGTCAGTGGAAGTGTTCAGTCGGAGCCCGAAACTGGTGGTGAAAGTGGTGCTGCGGATGCCAGGGTTCGAGATAGACGGAACACTGACACTCACGATTCCGAATCCCCCACTTCTGAGTGAAGTCCGAAACTTGCTTTTGCATCGGGTCGAATTCCCGCCTTTCGGAGCTGAGCCGTTTTCACACGAAGTGCTGGTTTTGCGTCTTGAACTTTTGTATCACGTTCTGGTTGTGCTCAATGAGGATCTCATTATGGATCAGTGAAGAACTGTAAATAAAAGTCTAAAAGAAGAAGATAACCTAGGCCCGAGTGGAAGAAGAATAAATGTAGGGACTTTCCACAAGAAGAGGAACGAAAACTAGGGAAGTCTTTTTCTGGACTGTGTAAATAAGTTGTGATCGGAAAGGGAAAGCCCGGAGATTTCATGGTTGCTCGAGCTGGTTAAGCAAGTCATAAATAAAGGACAGAGACTTTTCTGAGTTCTTTGCGATAACCAAGACTTTTTGAAAACTTTCGAAATCATGGAACCGGGAAATCCCAATCGTAGAGCAAAATGGATTATAGGCATTCTTATAAGTAGTGTGATAATTTCTATAATCATAGTAGTTGTAGTCTCATATACTGGTTCGCATGAGCCGGAAGTAGAGGCAGTGACAGGGACACCCACACCTATCACACCTAGTCAGAAGGGGGTAGACAGGGCAGCTGATAGAGCTATGATATTAGAAGAAAGTCGTAGATTACATGTAGATTTGTCTAAGGGTGATTTTAAGCTTAATGCGTATGCTAAGTTGTTGTATGAGTATGTTGACGTGATGGATGCGAAAGATTGTTATGTGTGTATGCAGTTGCCTACTTCGGTGGATGAGGGTATTAGGTATCATCATCTTCCACTGACTTATGGTATTTCTTGTAGTCTTTTGCTTAGTTTGTTTTATGAGAGAGAGCAGTTCGAGTATTTCTTTTCCAATTTCGACGCAGTGCTTCCCGAAGTCCCAGCTTACAAGCATTTGAATAAGTATGATTATTATAAGACCGAGGACAGACTGAGGAAGTACTTCATACCGAGTTTGGAATTGGATACAGCATTCGCACACAGACACAATCTGACTTGCTTGATGTCGGATGTAGAGAGAAAATTTGTAGATCAGGTTGAAGATAGGTATAGAAAGCTGACTGAATCCCGAGATTTAGGGCATCACAGGACAGATTGGACGGAGGAAGAACGGTTGCATAAGACCAGGGGAAGCTATGGTCCTATAGCGTTAGATAAGGAGCAGAGGGGTAAGTTGTGTATAAGGCGTTATCAGACTTACTACGAAAAGGTTCCAGTGGGACAGAGTACTTGTGATCACGTTTTCACCATGGCAGATGAGGCAAAAGATTTTCTCCAAGGTCCTGTACAAGTGATACCTACGGTGTATTACGTATGTGGGAAGAATGCTTATGTGAGGTTGCCTGCAAATTGGTATGGAACATGTTATTTGTCAATAATATTTCCAAAGATTTACCATACAGAAGACTTAAATCTTCTGGAGGGTGGAGAGCATTCAAGAACGAGAAGAGCTGCAAGTGCAGGAATCGTTGTGGGGGATATCTTTGGAGCTATGATACCTAGTCTAGGAGTAGTCTTGAATGATGTGAAGATCCGGAGGTTAGCGACTGTGGTGGATGAATTTTCGATGAACACAGCAAAGTCGTTGGTGTTGGTGGAAGGAGAGATGTTGTCGATAAGGGGTATGGTTTTGCAGAATCGCCTTGCTTTGGATGTCCTATTGGCAAAAGAGGGCGGAGTCTGTAAAATGCTGAAGGTTCAAGAGTGCTGCACTTATATACCAGACCGTAGCAAGGATCTGGAGAAATATATAAGTAGCATCACTATGATCCACACAAAGATAGCGGATTTGACCGAAGAAGGGGCCTGGGAAAAGGTCGGAAAGGGTTTTGGTCAAGTGGGAGGTTGGTTTGCGAACCTAGGAAAGGGATTCCTTGGGTACTTCCTGAGACCACTCCTTATTTTGGTGGTTTGTGTGGCTGGCTTGTGGATTATGATCAAGGCCTACAAGTGGTATCGAGCAGGCAGAGTCAAGAGAGCTTTGAGGGAAAATGACATGAGATTGGCAAGACTGCAGGACAACCAGTATAAAAGGCTCAAGAGCATGGAGAACTTCAGATCAGAGAAGATGGGAACAAGTTCTGTTTAGGTCGGTTCCTTCTCCGAGGGAGTAGAATGAGATATGATGACAGGAGTCATCAAAGGGGGGAACTGATAGAGCGAAATGTTCTTGTGAATTGTAGGGGTGCATCATAATCATTGATAGGCCGCATCCACATGTATTCAGACATATATTCGTATATTCAGTTTCATATTCATGTATGTTTTAGTAAAGAATGAATAGTTCGCTGAGACAAAGTGAACCCAGTAGCATAATGGTGTTAGGATATTGATGTAATGTAATGCTTATTAAATTGTGTGAACATAATGCATAGAGAAATTAGTTCGTGGATGCAATGTAATTGCAGTAGTTTAAACGTGCACTATATTAAAGTTGCACATGTAATTTATTGTTTGCATAAAGAATCGTAATGAATATGCTTATAGGGAAAAGTAAGATGTGTGTTTAAAAGTTATATGTAAAGGCCTGACTACATATATGCTTAAGGAAGGCCTGGTATATTCTTATGTTAGCTTATAATGTAGGCCGAAAAGGGTTTCTCTTGGAAAGGCTCTCTGGGTACAAACGGTAGATTTAATTAGCACAGTAGAAGGTTTCTGTTGAACGTATCTTTTGTTGCAGGTGCAAGGACACATGTCTCGTTAGTAAAGACTAACTCTTTGTTTTTAAAAGTTAGAGAGATGGGAGGCATGGTACGGGGAGTGCAATGGAATTTAGGGATGATACTTTCAGCGGAGAAGGTGCCTGGGACTCAAGGTCAACAAAACCGTCCAGGATGAAGTCACCGTTTCAGTGGAAAAGCACAAGAAAGAAGACCTGGCCAAGGAGGCGGGACAAAGGCGTGTACAATTGTATTGGGGTTTGTATTAGGGATAGTGCCCTGAGGGAGGAGGCCAGAGAAGCGGTAGGGGAGACCTGAGAGAAGGACAGAGCTGAGCTTAGGTATATAGTGATTGCACTTCTTAGGAAGTCTTCACAGCTGACACCTTTTATTCTTTCTTGCCGGGAAAAATCGTTATGCAGGGATGTCACTTAGCATTAGTGTAGGGACAGCAATTGATTTCAAGCTTGTTTAGTCCAATGAAGAGCAACTTAGAAATTGGAGCAATTATAGTCTGGTTGATCCTTCTAGAACTTTCTATTCTCCTTATCCTGAGTCGGATGAGATTCTTGCGTAGATTATTATTTGTATTAGTGCCCATCTATTTCTTTAACCTCGTGTTGAGGTGCTTGCACGTTCAGTTATTTTTGGCGACAATAAATTCTCAAACTTGAATTCGGAGTCAGTGGTCCTTTCAGACAAAATGAATGCTGATATCTAACCAGATGAGATTCTCTCCTTTACACTATTCAACAGGTAAAAAGATCTTGGCGGCCAGAAGGTTCTTATAGATAATTAGATAAGAATCGGCGTTATCAATGGCACAAGAAAAACGTTGCCCAGGAACCCACCCAAGTGCAATTGTGTGTGGACCACCGCTCCTTTGGCCAAGAGTTCCGATGACTCCTCATCCACTAGAGCAGGGGCGGCTGCTGTCAATGCGAGGTGGGGGGGGTAAAAAAAAAATAGAAACTTACCTTTCCAGCTGGCTGCTGCGAACTTTTCCTCCCGCGCCGCGCTGCTCCACTGCTCCCGTCCTGACGACACTACAATTCTCATGGGCACAGGCTCCCAAACCCCACCCAATCCCAGCGCTTCTCCCAGCATGAGAGAAACGCTGGCATTGGGTGGAACAGGCCCATTTTGCGCTCCAGCAGGGTCTTGGAGCCTGTGCCCCTGAGCACTAGGATATCTCCAAGAGAACAGCCTGGAGATATCCATGTGCGCGAGTGGGTGTGGCCGGCCACAGACGTCCAGCCAAATCCACATGCGCACTTTTAGTGCCTGCCTACCACCACTCTCCCTGCTGTGAGACGCTGCTGCCTGGCCCCGCTCCGCCCCCAACTCGGCGGGCTAGAAGTAAAAATAAAACTACAATAAAATAGTTAATTTATACGCTACTCTGCCATCGCGGAGGAGCCGCGCCTGCACCAGAGAGGCGTCCCGAGCCAACATGGCAATGGGATGGGAGTGGTAAGGTTGTTTTGGGGTACCGTAGAACTCAATGTGAAAACCCTGCACCATCTGTAGAAGTGCGTTAGGAGCGGAGCACGATGGAGTGCTAAAAGGATTGTAGGCGCCATTTAGCAAACGGCGATCAGCTACCGTGCACTGCCTGCCCACCTTGCTATAAACCTGGAAACTGTGAATGGAGCATCTCAGCGCTCCCGCAGCAATCTAAAAGAAAAGAGGAATGTTAATAGCAATATCATAGTACAATGCAACACTTAATAATTTAGAATAAAGACAAACAGGCCTTTATTCCATAAACATGCATCTCACTAGCACGGTTGACAGTGAAGCTTCTACTCAATCCCCCATACCCATGTGTACTGCTTTCCTTTTGTATCTTTATAAAGTCTGTACTGTTAGACATCCCTAGTAGAAATTTCCACTAGTATTAAAACTCCAGTAGCAATGAAGGCTTTATAAGGTAAAGAAACCAAATGCATTTGGAAATATATCTTTCTGTTACTGTTCTTAAAATAGTTTGCATCACTGAAGGGAATGTAACCAAAAACTTAGGATGAGTACAAATAAATATGTTTTAGCAAACTCCTAGCCTTAGGACTTTTCTAGCATACCTGTTTCTTTTTCAGATGAAAAAATATTTTTGCTTTTAGACAAGGTTGTTTTAGGCCTGGCCTTTGTGACAGTTTTAGTTCTCTCATCAGTCTATTTTTTTACCAACATTTTCATACATAATGTACATACATAGAAGGGCTTTCAGTGAGAGGGCTTCATCCATTGGTATGATTAATTGCCATTCACGTTTTGCTTCTGTCCACCACAGCATACAGCATAAGGCAGTGGTACAGCCCACTTTACTCAATAGCTCCCTTCACCCTCAGGGCCTGATTTAGATTTTGGTGGATGGGTTACTCTGTCGCAATGGTGACCGTTATCCCTTCTGCCGAAATATAAATCCCATAGGATATCATGGGATTTATATTTCGGTGGACGGGAAATCTAAATCAGGACCTTAGTGTCTGCACAATGTCTAAAATAGTTTCTTTCTCTCTAGTGAGAAAGATGTTTTTAAAATGTGCTTTTTTATTAACATTAAATACAGGCTATTTATTTTGCCTGCACTTTGGGTTCCCAACTACATGGTAATCTTTTTCCTTCATCCTCTTTAAAGTTATAAAGTATTTAACGCCATAACTGCCTGCGATTTGATTATTTCATTAGGTGCCAATTTATTCTGGTCTCCATCGCAAATAATAATAACAAATTGGGTGCCAGATCAAAAAGGTTTGTTAATTTAAAAAATCACCAAGAAAATTGTCACATCACTGAATGATATTAAAATTTAAAAATGGTAATGTAGGCAAATGGCAGCTACATTTAGGTGGTCATGTGTTCTTTTTCCTTTTTTTTCAACCCTTATGCTTGTACTAAAAGTAAAAGAATCTTAGCACACCATGCCAAGGCCATATCTATTAGATTTTACAATGCTTATTAGAAACTGGAATTTGTGTCCCTCTTAATCTGACCTTTCCCTGTTGTTCTCAATTCCCCGTTCCCCCTCCCCCCAAGTAATCTTGAATTTTTCCTACAACCTTACTCTTTATCTTGACCCATCTTCATGGACCTTCTCGGGACTTGCACAGGCCAACGGGAGCCTCTCCAGCTCATTGGCTCTTGATGCCACACCCTTGCTGCTGACACTGGACTGGAGGCTCTGCCCGGGCCCGACTCAACTGCTAAGGTTCCTACAGTGATATTGTGGTTTCTTGTCTATGGCTTATGATATTGTTTTTTTGTAAAATGCTAAATATATAAAGCGGCAAAAATAAAAAAACAAAGAAACTGGACAGTCGCGGCCGGCATGACTCGCGGTTGGGGGGTAGGGGGGCGTGTGGGGGGTCGCACGGGGGGGGGTTAATTAAAAAAAATATTTATAAACTTACCTTCCAGGGTCCCGCGCCGTCGCAGTTCCTGGCCGGGTCCCTGTCTTGCTTCGCCTCTCAGATAATCCAGAATCTCCCACAAGGTGGCTCAACCCACGGCGAAGCAGGGGACATAACACAGCAAATAACACCTTTAGAAAAGGGTTTTATTTTACAAAATGCAAAGACTCTCTTTTTAGAATAAGGCTTGGGGTTTTATTTTACACAATGCTCTCTAACAGAAAGGCTTTCCCAGATGCCAAAATAACAACATTCAAATACACAAAGAGATATATATGTTTATATGCAAGCAATAATAACACACTTGATAAATGCAACAGTTAAATGCATGAATAATACCATGAATAAACAAGCAGCAAATAATATGAGATAACACTCAAGCAAATATAATATGGGACGTCCCGCAAGAGATCAGAAAGATATATACACTGAATCACAAAGAAAATACCTCAAATGATCAAAGCCACTGGCCACACATCACAATGGCAATAATCAAAACTCAAACACCTCAAATGATCAAAGCCACTGGCCACATATCACAATGGCACTAGTCAGAAACAAATCACCTCACCCGATCGTTCACTCGACATCCTTGCCAATTCTCGCTGGGGGGCCCGTTCACAGCAGGCTTGGACTCAAGTTCCGTTTGTCTTACAGCAGTACGTCTACTCTGTAAGTGAGCACCCAAACTCAACTGTCAACAAACCTCAGCTTTATAGTCTCAAAACTCACACTAGAAGGTTCGAGAAACCTTACCCCTGTGCCAAAGGAATCTTACTAGGACTGGCCAGCTTCCAAGCAAGCATTCCATGGCAGGAAGGAGTTCCCACGTTCCCTCTACAGTCTCGCATGTTCCAGCCTTTATCTTGTCGAAGCTCACGAAAGCCTTCCAGAGTACATTAAACAATCTCTCACAAAAACAATCCTTGAACGTGATGAACCCAAACAACTTGCAAGCGTGGCTGTGCGCGCAGATAAAGCTCAAGCCAGGCAGAGTCAGAATTCAGGATGACATGAGGCCATGTCAAAGCCAATAGTAAGAACTTCATAATACTTATCAATGTACAACACAATGCACATTTGTGCACCACTACTTATAGAATCACATACTTCATCTCTCAATGTACAGCACAGTGCACATTTGTGCACCACTGCTCACAACACTGCTCTTCGAGACCAAAAAGTACATTCCAAACCTCTCTCTCCCTCATGCTTTCGAATGCACATCCCACACGTTCTGTTCTTGGCAAGGCAGCTCCCACCGAAAGACAGCAAGATTAAAAGAAATAAACCTTTAAGAGAAGCAAGGCATATGCAGGACGTCGTACATTCAAGCCAGGATAAAATAACACACAAAAGTCAATTAAAATAATGGTAGTCAAAGGTCATCACAGGGTGTCAGACCACAAGAGTGCCTCTAGCACTACAGTCCCACGTTAAGGAACAGGAAGCATGCAGCCTCCCTCCCCTTCCCTAAGCCAATCACAACACTGCAATGGCAGCGTTGTGATTGGTGGGCACAGCGCCCAACCGGGCGCATATGGGGAGGCCATTTTCTCTATGTAGGCTGCATGCAGCCTACATAGAGAAAAGGGAGGGTGCGCATGACTGGTTTGGTCGGCCACAGAGGGCCGACCAAACAGTCAGGGCCCACAGCTTTGGGCTAGCCTTTCCTCCCCTGCTTTACAGGAGACCGGCCCCCCCCCCGCCCCCAACCAGGTACTTCTGCTTTTTCGCAGTGCGAGAAGCAGAAACATAAAATGGTAGTTTTACTATTTTATGTTTCTGCTTCTCACACCGTGAGAAAGCAGTGGGGCAACGCTCCTCCGCCCTAATGGAGGAGACGCCCCTGAAACTGGAATTCAAATATTCCCTTTCTATGACTCTGGAATAGTTTTATTTTTCATAACTTATATGGCTTTATTATATTAGCTATGACTACATCAGGTCCTATTCCTGAGAGGAATTAGTATATTTGATATAGCCCTCTAGTTCACTTGTTGAGGGAAGTAAAGGATTACAGTTATCATACTCATTGCTATCAGAGCTTCAATCGGTTATTGTAATTTTTCCTAGCCCATTACAAAGTTGTTGGCCTATGTCTTCAGCCTCAGCATATGATCTATACAAGTTGGATATTTATTTGACCCAGACAAATTCTTCCACAGGAGTACTTATGGCCCTTCTCACACTACCTGAGTTTCCAATTAAATCCCACAAATGTTTAGCCTTTTTCTCTCCGAGAGCCCCACCATCACCACAGATCTTAATTTTTCTTTCTTCTCATATTTACCTAGTTTTCATATTTTCTGGAATCATTGTCAATGTTCTTTTATTAGTTTAACTCTAAATTCCTTCTCAAATTTAGATGATTCACAATTCTTCTGATTCAATAGTTCTTTAGCTTCATTGTTTATGGTGCTTTCAGCCTTTTTTATCACTTTGATTTTATCAGAGGTACAATATCTGAGTAAGGAGTTTTTCATATTGATGTTGACGTGGTAGTAAACCTCATAACATTATCAGGGTTTGCTTTCTTTCTTTCCTATAAGAGCAGCTCTACTTTCTTTCAGCATGGATCTCGGATCCTTCATCTGACATTACTTGACTATTATACTTGCTCTTTACTAAGATGGTTAAAGGCAGGCCTTGAGAAATCTACATGCCTACTCGCTATGGCAAGTCAGATTTTATAAAGGTGAGCTATTTTAATGGCCTCCTGGCCCAGTCTGGCAAAATACCTCAAACTGGCAAAGAACAGGCATCTTGCTCATTCAGAAAGTGAAAAAGCAATCAGGGGAGGCTCCTCCGTAATGGCAGAGGAGCGTTGCCCCCTACTAAAATTGAAAAATAAAATGATAATGAAAGCATTTTATTATCATTTTATTTTTGCCTGCCTGATCGCCGCTGACGGTGGGGTGGGGCCAGGCATTTCCCTATGACAGGCATGGCAGGGGGAGTGGTGGTGGGCACTTTTAAGTGCACATAACGGTTTGGTTGGCTATCCTGGGTCAGCCAACCCATCCTGAGCACTTAGGTTTCTCCTACCCAACTGTGTTGCACAGCCAGGTCGGAGAAACGCCACAGACTCCCATTTACTGTCTGAGCGGCAAACCAGGCCGCTCAGACCAATACCAGCATGTGAGAAGCGATGGGATTGGCATCTGGGAGCCTGCACAGTGTGCAGCTGGAGTTGACGATCGTCAGAAAGGAGTGAGGTGGCGTTCGTCGGAGCGGCGAGTAATGCCAGAAGCCGCCACCGAGAGCAATAAAGATGTCTCTAAATCTTGTTTTTATTTTGCTATATTTGCTGTGTGGTGCAAAGACAGAGGTTAAATGGCAGCTTATGTCTTCTTACAAATTGAGGTTTATTTTATCCTGAGTTTTGGTGTTTACAAAATCTTCTAACTTTGCAGTCAGAGAAAGAAAAGTAAAGTGAGCTGCCTGACTTTTGTGGGGGTACAGGCAGTGTAAAATGAAAGGCTGTTGGATGTCAGTATTTTTCGAACACAACATTTAAATAAACTTGTAATTGAATTGTACAAATATTCTCAAAATATATTTCAGTTAGTTATTAAAACACTTTTTTTTGTAATTTTGAAGTGTGATGGAAGCAAAGATTTTAATAGGATCAAAACAAAACAAAACACTTTACCTGGTGATGTGCAAATGATAAATATTTGCTGACACGCGATTTCTACACATTATCGTTTGTACGCTTTATCAATAAAACTACATGTCAGTGTGAGCGTTTGTGGCCATTTTATGGGAAATGTACTGTCCATAAACGGCAGTGTGCTACCACAACATACTTTAGTATTATATTTATTAAAAGTGAGGCCCTGATGACAATGTCATTATTGAACTAAGAGGCAAGTCAGGGGCCATGTGTACCCTATATGTGGGCTAGATTTATTTTATACATGGAGCAAAGGTTTAGTCCATTAAATTACACAAAAGGGTTTTTGTATAGCAGACATGCTGAACTCACATCTTTGAAGGTGCTCTCATATGTAATAATGAAGAAAAAGGCTACTTGATGAAACAAAATATTTGACTTAGATCACACAATTTGAGCCCAGTTTATGGGTCATGCGCATCACAGTTAGATCAAGTAGATTATTCAAGTCACTAGACCTGTAGGTCCACTAACATTTTTATGATTTTCCAAGACCTGTGTGTCTATGGTCATTTTCATTAAAGTCTCCTACTATAATACCCTTTATTAAATAAAAGCAAGGAGATGAGATTGCAGCATAATCTGTCAGGTATGCAGCTTGACCATTATTAATTGTGCCGTGGCCAAGCTGGCTACTTAGACATCTTCCATGAATAATGGTTACATTAAATCCTTTTAAAATGTTATCTAGCTCTTTACCTCTTTCATTTGGTATTACCTCATTCAGTATCTTCTCTGGTATAACCATTTGTTGTTTATAAGTATTACATAAGAGATCTTCTAAATTTACCAGTGATGCCCTTGAATTAATTTCTCCAAGTAGCAAAACTGGAAATAAATTGGATAATTATTGTCTATTTCTTATAATAGTGCTACTAACGATTTCAGCTAGTCATCCAATTGGCTTCCTTGTGCAAAATAGGCTTTCACCACCACTATACCATCAGATTTCCTATTGGTACATGGGAGACTTGTTAGGCTCAAACCATATGTGGTCACTGTAAGGAATGTATTATATGTTGAGCATATATTTTTAGGTTTAACATCAACATCCACAAAAACAAGAATCATTAGACCTCCTAAAGAATGTTCAAACTTTCCTTTTACTTCATCAGTTTCTCAGCATATAACAATTAAACAGTTTTCCTTCGGTTATCTAAGTGTTCTGCAGAGCTATATTTATCATTTTGTTGCAGGCCAATTCTTTATCTGAATTAATCCACTGCCTGTTAGCTTCTGCAATATTCCAGGTCATTCGAATTTAGTGGTCCTTCATTATGGCATATGTAGCTTTCATATGGATTACTCTGGGGATATTAACGCTGCTATCCATGACCAATTAGAAATGCATTCAGTTTTCTTGTTTCCTCTCTGGTCATGGGTGCAGACCATACTTCCACCACTTATTTCTGTCATGTTTGGTCTACGATTCCTTTGTAACTTTTGATTTTCCTCAGGGATAGCTATTAATCTATACTCTCAGTTTTTAGTTGTTTTGCCTTAAGGCCATTGCTTTTTCATCAGTCTATGCCACACCAATCTCAAATCATCTAATTTCATCCACAGAGTTTAGGATTTCTTTTATGTTGCAAAAGGCAAAACTCACCACCATTTTATACCATGTATTTTCTGTTCCGGCATCCTTCATGAAACTCACTAGTATTATGTCTTTGGTGGTTAACTCAGTAGTTTAAAGAGTGAATGTAAAACATTTCATATTTCTGACAAATTTACATAGTGGGGTTCATCCTCCCTTGCAGATATATCTTCAAACTATAAGGATCCGGCACTTAGGCATGATGCGTTATTTGTGGTGTGTCTCCTTTCTTGGGCTTAAGGGATCTATTTTGTTCAAGGTTGATTCTTGAACTTGATTATTTATTCTATTATTTTCAGAGTCAACCAATTATTTAGCAAGTAGAACACGTTCTTCTATCTGTGTAATTTGATCCATTTGCAACAGATACACATGTTTTTGGATCTTTATTGGGCTTGTTGCCTCTATTGTTTTTACTTTTAGGAGAGATGATGTTGGCTAGCGAATTTAGTAATTATTTATCATAGGCATCTTAGGCTACTTGTTGGAACTCAATCTCAATTTTATCTTTGACTTTTATTGTTCTAGGGCCTTTCTTGCTTATTGTTAATATTTTTCTTTTGGTTATGCAGGCCATTATTCCCTCTTAGAAAATTGGTAAGATATTAGCCCTCTTCTTCTTAAGATTTTCATTGGTAGACAATTCTATTTCACCAATGAGCTCTTTTTCAGAGGTGCTCTCTTGGGTTTCTGTACTAATCTGTTGTTTCTCGGTGTTGTCATTTTCTTTCAGCCATTAAAATATAGTTGTTTGTCAGAACTTTGAATTGCCCTTTCAGTTTTTAAATTAGTCTTCATTTATCTTATCATTTGGTTGGTAAGAGCATGTGCCCTTTCTGCTTTTTATGTATTTCTTTTTCTTTTCTCTCTTTTCCTATCCTTTTTCAGTGTTCTTTTACACTGATTTGAAAAAGATGGTATATGTTACATTTATTTCACCAATTGTTTAATTTATGTGTTAGCAAATGGAATGTCAGAGGATTGAAGAATCTTATTAAAAGACAAAATATTTTAACCCACCTTGCAAGGTAAAGGTTCAAGTTGTTATGTTACAATAAACTCATTTATCTTCTCAAGGCATCTGTAAACTGAAAACTGTGGAATTGAGGAGTGTTTGTTTTACTCCTATATGAAAATTGTAATGGTGTTATAATTTTATTCCACAAATTGTTTAAAATATCTGTTTTTTTAATGAATGTGATACAAGCGAGAGAGGGGGTTTGATACAGCTCAAAAGTGAAGATACTTCCATATGTTTCTTGAATGTATATGGTCCTAATCACATCAATACTACTTTTTGGTATAAGCTTTCTTCTAAAATGCTGACGACAGTATAATTCTGGGTGGCAGTTGCAATCAACCCTTTCTAGATAGGAATTTGAACTTCAGATATGTACCAAATAATATGCAGGAATCTTCTAAATGAGCTATTTCCCAGAGAGCACTTGTGGTTGCATGAAGAATTGCTAAGTCTGACCTTAAGGAGTATTCTTCTTATTCCCCAGTGCATAAATCACAATCCAGGATAAACTATATATATTCCTAAGTAAGCACATGGTTCAACATGTTGCCAATGCAGAAACTGGTGCTATTCTAATCACTGACCATGCCTCTGTTTAGATTGATTAGGATCTTTTATCTGTGTACACACAAAACAATTGGTGGCATTTTAACAATTTCTTGTTCCAGGCTAAGAAATTGTTGCCGGACTGCAAAACGTTTGCTATGGAGTTTTTTTTAACTTTAACATAACCAAAGATTCATCATTTACTTGCATGTGTGATTCTTTTAAGACAGCTTCCAGAAGTCACAGTATCAAATATGTTTCTAATAAATGAAGAAAGCTGTAAGGGAAGCCTATCCTATTTTAGACAACATTAAGCCTTCGGAACACATATACCACATCTCAAAGGATAACAAAACATGTTTAAATGAATTGATTGCAGGAACCCCACAAAAGTAGCTTACAGCTATTCGCTTAAAATTAATGGCAGGTACTATGGTGGGAAGAATATAACAGGCTCTCTCTTGGCTAACTATCCTAAAATTAGGAAAGAAAAATCTAAAGTTAAGAGTAAACAAAATGATGTAGGGGAGACATTGTGTAAAGCCATTGATATAGCAAATTGCTTTAAAATGTACACACTCTAGAAAACCACACCAACTGAAGAACCTTTATGTTTATATTTTAGAAATACCCAAAGATTAGATTTGATTTTACATTTAAAAAGATATTCACATACAAAATACAAGATGCCCTTAAAAACTTCCTAAGAGGAAAGCACCTGGACAAGACAGTTTTACATGAGAATTTTATTCACAATTTTCTTCTCTTTTAACCCCCAAACTTTTATCTTTATTTCAGTATTATTTTTTTCAATAAATACATCTGAAGCCTATGATTTATATTATTTCTAAAAGGTATTGGAACCTATTCCTCTGTAGAAATTACCAACCCCTTTCTTTAATTAGCAATATTTATAAAATATTTCAAAACGCATTCGTTTTAAGATTGAATTTTTTTTCCTAGAACTTATTAGATCAGAACAAACATGCTTTATGAAAGGCTGCGTGATCACAGACAACTGTAGGACTTTCTTAAACATCATTCATGCCTTTCGAAAGCAAAGGAGACCTTTGTTGCAATCACCCAACATGCTGCAAAAACTTTCACTAGAGTGGACTGGCAGTTTTTAACTAAAACCTTAATTTGGCATGTATGGCTTGAAATAATTGACGTTTATATAATTATTATTTTCCTCTTCTATACCTTCAGGGTTATTTAATGGTGTTCAATCCTCTTATTTTCCCTTACACGGACACACTAGAGAAGATTGTTCCCTTTCTTCATTACTTTTCACCCTTGCTTTGGAGCCTTTTCTAGAAATACTTTGGATATCAGTTAATTTTACAGGTTTTGCCTTAAGAGACCAAAGTATTTAATTTACCGCTTATGTTGGTGATAATCTGCTATTTATTTCTAACACATTGTTAGACATGGCATCTTTTGGCGTGTTTCCCCTGTCTTTTTGCTTTCTGACCTCTCGGTTTTGGCTCTGTTTTTGCTGGTTTAATGTCTCTGCGCACTTTCTCACTGCTGTTGAGTGTTAAAGTGCAAGTGCTCCTACTGTAAATTATGTTATGGATTGGTGTTTCCATGATTGGCATGTTTGATTTAATGGTAAGTCCCTAGTAAAGTGCACTGAGAGTGCCAGGGCCTGTAAATCAAATGCTACTAGTGGGCTTGCAGCACTGATTGTGCCACCCACAAGAGTAGCCCTGTAAAAATATCTCAGACCTGCCACTCGGTGTCTGCACGCAGTTTGAACTGCCATGTCGACCTGGCAAGTGCACCCACTTGCCAGGCCCTTACCTTCCCTTTTACTACTTATAAATAAGTCACCATTAAGGTAGGCACAAAGTACCTCTATGGGCAGGGTGCAGTGTATGTGAAAGGTAGGACATGTACTGGTGTGTGTAACATGTCCTGATAGTGAAATAGAGTGTAATTCGTGTTGCACTATTGACAGGCTATCTGTCCCATAGGAGAGATTGGGGAATACTTTGAAACATTTTACGAGTATATCTTCTCATTGGGACAAGATAGAGAAATGGAGTTTAGTATGCCTGAACTCAGAATGTAGAAATGCATCTTTAAGTAAAGATGATTTTTATGCTCTGTGTTTGAAAATACCACTTTTAGAAAGTAGGTATTTTCTTGCTTAGTCATCCTGTGTGTCTCTGCTGGGTTGTGGAATGACTGTCTGGCTTTGGAGTGACAGAGGCTGGGGATGTGCATTCTCTTCAGACAGTGTGAGGGGGTCAGTGAGGACGGGATGTTTTCCCCCCTGTCTCCATGCTTCTCTTACCCCCTTCCCGCACCTAGAGACTTGTATGGACCGGAACAGCGTGGGTTAATCACGCCGACTGCCTCTCGCCTCCAGGGACGTCACGGACAGCTGGAACCTGTCCACCAATCAAGCTACCGAGGGGCGGAGTCGCGGACCTTAAAGGCGGAAGTCACCGGAAGACAAGCGTCGCCGTCAGGGAGAAAGCAAGAGGACGTGGAGAGAGACGCTGCGCCGACGGAGACGGATCAAGAGGAGGATCGAGAGAAGGAGACCGTAAGAAGCACCGACCTTCCGGACTCAGACGAGGACGACGGAGTTGACTCCTGGACAGAGGAGTGGTGGACGCTCCCGGAGGATGCTGATGAGCCGCCGCAGCTCCGGAGAGTTGCGGCTGACACGGTACGTGGCCTGGGAAGGGGAGCGGGGAAGGAATTGTAGGGGAGGACTGCAGCAAAGGCTGTGCCGCCTAAGGGACTCACGGAGTGTTCACTGAGTGCGTGTGTGTTGACCCCTTCACTACCACTACCTGCACCACGTCCAATCTCTCACGGTTGCTTCGGCTTCCAACACCCCCTCCCCTTTATCTCACTGATCGTCGGAACGATCGTTTAACGTGGGCAGAGTGCATCAGATGCCCCGCGGGATTCTCACGAAGAGGTC
This sequence comes from Calotriton arnoldi, assembly GCA_963921515.1. Taxonomy (NCBI): domain Eukaryota; kingdom Metazoa; phylum Chordata; class Amphibia; order Caudata; family Salamandridae; genus Calotriton; species Calotriton arnoldi. Next base: position 502,551 of record CAWUFW010005190.1, read on the forward strand.
TGTTGAATGACCGTGTATATATATGTATATACTCTATGCTGTGCACCTCTAGGCTACCGTAGTCCACTCCTCTGTTAGTGTCACACCGGCCGGTGGATTAGATATTTGGTGAAGGGTTCTGTCTTGCCCTTCTATTGCAGCAGCAAGGTGTAGTAACCGCCCCTCTCTTGTGTTATTTTCCCCACTGAGCCTCCCGGGTTATCCATCCCAGACGAGAAGGAACACACGCCCCGGAGGACAGAGGAACAGAGGTCCCGCTATCGCCTGGAAGAAGATCACAGTTGCGCCCTACACCCTGCCCCACCAACTGAGACTTTCCTGTATGCTTATTAATAAAACACTACAACATTGAGCCCATACTCCGGCCTCCTCGCCTATTCTTCCGCCCGTCCCTCTCACACTTGGTGTCAGAAGTGGGATCCGGGAAGATGGAGGCCGCGATGAAGAAGATGGCGGAAGGGCAGGACAAACTGGGCCAGGTCCTGGAGCGGTTCCTGACCGCCGCGGAAGAGGACAGAGGGCAGTTACACAAGACCCTAACAGAACATACTCAGACACATGAGGCCACGTTTGGCAGGCTGGCGGACACCCTGGGGCAACAGAGAGGGTTTACCACACTCCCGTCAGTAGTACTGCAGAAGTACGTCAACGGAGAGGACCCCGACTTCTTCTTTTCCAACTTCGAGCGCATGGCCAGGGTTGCCGGTTGGACCGCAGACAAATGGGGTCAATATCTAGGACCCCTGTTGACAGGCGACATGCAAGCAGCCTACCAGGCAGCAAACCCCCTTGGTCTCACCCCGTATGCAGACGTGAAGAGGGACATCCTAGAACGGTTAGGGTTAGACGAAGACACCTACCGAATCCGGCTACGTCAGGTTAAGGAGGGGCTACAGGAGACACCACGAGCCCTCTCCTACCGCGTCCGAGACCTGGCCGACCGGTGGTTGAAACCCCAAACATCGTCCAAAGAGGACATTATGGAGAAAGTTTATCTGGAACAGTTCCTCTCTTCCTTGCACCCCCCTGCCCAGAAATGGGTTCGGCAACACACCCAACTGACCTTTGAGAGAGTCGTCGAAATTGCGGGTGCTTTTCACAGGGCACAAGAGACACAGCGGGGCAAAGAGGAACAACACTGGAGACCTACAGGGGGAGGACATCCTCGGGCGAACAGACCACTTCTTCCTTCTCGTCGACCAGAGGCCCTGGCTGTGGTGCCTGCACCCTTGTTCCCTTCTCCTCGGTCGGCCCCAACCCATATTGGCCCACAATGTTTTCCTGTGGCGCCTACGGCCACATAGCCCGAGTATGTCCAAAAAGGGAGGAACCGATGGAGGTGGGCCTCACCCGCTCGCACTACTGTAACCCTATGGGAAGAAATCCCCCATATCATAGGACAGTACGGGTAAATGGAGAAAACCGACGGGCCTTGATGGATACGGGTTGTCTGCAGAGCGTGATTCGGCCTTCGGCTATACCTGGGGGGGTCACCCGGACCACAGGGGAGGTCAACATACAATGTGTCCACGGAGACAACAAAAGGTATCCCACTACCAACGTGCAGGTCCAGCACGGACCCTCTGAACAACCCGTGTCCTTGCGGGTAGGGCTGGTGCCACGACTGCCAGAGACATTGGTTCTGGGGTCCGATTATCCTTACATGTCCACAGTGATACCGGAACAAAGTGTCGATCAGGACGACTGGTGACAGTCAGCCCCCTTTGCCAACGAGTCCATCTTGGCCTGTCCCTCCGTGAAAGACCTCAAAAGCCGGAACCAGAAGAGGAGAGAGAAGAGACACTGGACGCACATAGCCCTGACCCAGACCAACGAAGAACCCCTGTGGCAATACGATAGGGGTTTCTTTGCAGCCCAACGGGAAGACCCAACCCTAAGAGAGGCATGGAGTCAGGCCACCGACACCGAAAACCCCGACAAAGTAGGTCCTCAGTTCGTCATAAAGAAGGGAATGGTATACAGAAAAGGGGGAAGAACCAACCACTCCAACTACTGGTACCCCAGTCCTATAGAGAGAAAGTGATGTTCCTCGCCCATAGTCATTTGTTGGGGGGGCACTTTGGGGAGGAAAAAACTGAACAGGACATCCTGGGGAAATTCTTTTGACAGGCGTTTATCAGCAGATCCGTCAGTATTGTAGACGGTGCCCCATCTGTCAGAAGAACAGTCGGTATCGACCCCCAAAGGTGCCCTTATGTCCCTTACCCGTTATTGAGGAGTCCTTCTCTCGTGTGGGGATGGATATAATCGGTCCCTTGCTTCCCTCCCGAAGCGGGTGTAGGTATGTGTTGGTGATGGTAGACTATGCCACCCGGTTCCCCGAGGCAGTGGCCCTGAGACAACCAAATGCCCAACAAATAGCTAAGGCCATGGTGAACATATTTTCCAGGGTTGGATTTCCCCGGGAGGTGATTTCCGATCAAGGAACGCCCTTTGTGTCCCGCCTTATGAAGCAAGTATGTGCTCAGTTGAAGATAAAACAGATCCGTACGGCGGCCTACCACCCCCAGACGGACGGGCTGGTAGAACGATATAATGCCACCCTGAAGACCACCCTGAAAAAAATGTTAGATCTCGAAACCCGCCGATGGGAGGAAATGCTACCCCTAGCCCTGTTCGCTATAAGGTGTAAACCCCAGAGGAGTACTGGTTACTCGCCATTTGAACTCCTATACGGGCGACAGCCCCGTACCTTGCTTGACATGGCCAAGGAAGAATGGGAAGAAAGACCAGAAGGGACCAAACCCCTCCCCGAATATGTTATGAACCTGAAAACCCATCTCCAAGAAATACATACCATATGTAGAACACACCTGGAGAATGCACAAGAGGGCCAGAAGCGACAGTATGATAAAACCACTAAACCACGTACATTGAAGGTAGACGACTACGTCCTCCTTATGATGCCCACCTCAGACCACAAACTCTTAGGTCAGTGGCAGGGCCCCTTCCGGGTCGTGGAAGTAGTCACCCCCGTCACTTATCGTCTTGAGATGGACCCCCTGAAGAGAAGCAACACACAGATATTCCACATTAATCTGTTGAAAAGATGGTACGGGGAACCCCCCCCCGTTCCTGTCTCTCTGGCCCAAGACCACCCGGTGGCATACCATCTGAGCAGGGATCCTGAGCTGTCTGTGGAACAGCAGAAGGCCCTAGACACCTACCTGTGGCCCTTCAGGGCCATCTTTTCCTCCACCCCAGGTCGAACCACCCTCACAGAACACTCAATTACCACTTTGCCAGGGAAGCGGGTAAAGCTACGACCGTATCGCCTTCCTGAATCCCGCAGACAGGCGGTGGAGCGCGAGATACAACAAATGCTCCACATGGGTGTCATAGAACCATCCAAGAGCGAATGGAATTCGCCCATTGTCTTAGTACCGAAGCCGGACGGTTCTATTCGATTTTGTATCGACTTCCGCGAGGTCAATAAGATCTCCCAGTTCGACACCTATCCTCTACCCCGGGAGGACGAACTGGTGGAAAGGCTAGGGAAAGCCCAGTACATCAGTACCTTAGACCTCTGTAAAGGGTACTGGCAGGTCCCCTTAACGAAAACCGACAAGGATAAAACCGCATTCTCCACCCCGGGGGGGTTATATCAGTTCACAGTATTGCCCTTCGGGTTACACGGAGCCCCGGCTACTTTCCAAAGGCTGATGAACAACCTTCTTAGACCCTGTGCCGCATATGCTGCGGCATACATCGACGACATAGTCATTCACAGCCCCACCTGGGAGGAACATCTATGCCACCTGGCAAAAGTCGTTCAAACCTTAGGGGCAGCCGGTCTCACCATTAATCCCACCAAAAGCCGGCTTGCTGCTAGGTCGGTGAAGTACTTGGGGTATCTGCTCGGAGAGGGGTTAATCAAACCACAGAAGGAAAAGGTGGCCGCCATAGCCGATATCCCGTTTCCCCACACCAAAAGAGAGCTGAGGGCCTTCCTAGGCATTCTCGGCTATTATAGACGCTTCATACCGGACTTCTCGCAGACAGCTGCACCTTTAACCGACCTGCTACAGAAACACAAGAACGCAGAAAAGGAGTTACGACAACCTTCCCCCTGTCTTCAGCGGGCCTTTCACGCCTTGAAACGAGCCCTTACTTCCGACCCTGTGCTCCTGAGTCCCGAGTATGACAAACCATTCATCCTTCAAACAGATGCATCAGAGCAGGGACTGGGTGCAGTACTGTCTCAAACCGACCCCCAGGGACAAGAACGTCCCATACTGTACATAAGCAGGAAATTGTTCCCCCGCGAAACACGATACTCCGTCATAGAAAAGGAGGCCCTAGCCATCAAATGGGCGATTGAGACTCTCAGGTACTACCTCGAAGGTAGGGAGTTCACTCTGTACACCGACCATGCCCCTTTAGAGTGGCTGTCGCGCAACAAAGGACATAATGACCGGGTCAAGAGGTGGTTTTTGGCGCTTCAGCCCTTCCATTTCACCACTTTACATCGGAAGGGCAGAGAGCAGACCAACGCAGACTATCTCTCACGCCACCCCCTTGGCCCGTTTCTTGCCGGCAAGAAAGTAAGGGGGGAGGGATGTGAGGGGGTCAGTGAGGACGGGATGTTTTCCCCCTGTCTCCATGCTTCTCTTACCCCCTTCCCGCACCTAGAGACTTGTATGGACCGGAACAGCGTGGGTTAATCACGCCGACTGCCTCTCGCCTCCAGGGACGTCACGGACAGCTGGAACCTGTCCACCAATCAAGCTACCGAGGGGCGGAGTCGCGGACCTTAAAGGCGGAAGTCACCGGAAGAGAAGCGTCGCCGTCAGGGAGAAAGCAAGAGGACGTGGAGAGAGACGCTGCGCCGACGGAGACGGATCAAGAGGAGGATCGAGAGAAGGAGACCGTAAGAAGCACCGACCTTCCGGACTCGGACGAGGACGACGGAGTTGACTCCTGGACAGAGGAGTGGTGGACGCCCCCGGAGGATGCTGATGAGCCGCCGCAGCTCCGGAGAGTTGCGGCTGACACGGTACGTGGCCTGGGAAGGGGAGCGGGGAAGGAATTGTAGGGGAGGACTGCAGCAAAGGCTGTGCCGCCTAAGGGACTCACGGAGTGTTCACTGAGTGCGAGTGTGTTGACCCCTTCACTACCACTACCTGCACCACGTCCAATCTCTCACGGTTGCTTCGGCTTCCAACACCCCCTCCCCTTTATCTCACTGATCGTCGGAACGATCGTTTAACGTGGGCAGAGTGCATCAGATGCCCCGCGGGATTCTCACGAAGAGGTCTGTTGAATGACCGTGTATATATATATGTATATACTCTATGCTGTGCACCTCTAGGCTACCGTAGTCCACTCCTCTGTTAGTGTCACACCTGCCGGTGGATTAGATATTTGGTGAAGGGTTCTGTCTTGCCCTTCTATTGCAGCGGCAAGGTGTAGTAACCGCCCCTCTCTTGTGTTATTTTCCCCACATGAGCCTCCCGGGTTATCCATCCCAGACGAGAAGGAACACACGCCCCGGAGGACAGAGGAACAGAGGTCCCGCTATCGCCTGGAAGAAGATCACAGTTGCGCCCTACACCCTGCCCCACCAACTGAGACTTTCCTGTATGCTTATTAATAAAACACTACAACATTGAGCCCATACTCCGGCCTCCTCGCCTATTCTTCCGCCCGTCCCTCTCACAGACAGCCACTGGGGGGGGTCGAGGTGTGTCCTGCCTTTCTTGGATGAGTCTGGGCTGGGATGAATAGACCTGGGCTGCATTTAGAGTAGTAAGAGGAGATTTCCTTGCACCTGAATGGGCCTGGTCTGCCTTGGACAATGCTGTCTCCACCTCCTGCCGGGAAGCTGTGCCAGAGAGGACCAAAATGGTTTGGACTGAGCACAGACACTCTCTGCCAAGAGAACAAAGAGAAACTTAGTATAAATATTGGGGCCCAGAACGTTAGAACTCTTTTGGACCAAGAAGACTGCCAAGAAAAAGAGCTGGAGAAACTGAGAGGAGGAACTACCACTTTGCTGTGTTGGCCTGCAGTGGCTGCTTCTGTCTTGGGCAGTGAAAGAACTGGACTGAACTTTCTGCAACTTCTTTGTGTGAGTTTCTCCAAGGCCTTGAAGTAGAGCTTGCCCCCTGTTCAAGAAGTCTCAGAAACAGCAAAGATGCAACCCGACGCCGTCACCGACGCCGCTGCTGGCTCTGTGTCCTGAAAGCACCGCAGCGAACACCGCCGTACTTCGCCCCACAACCCTGGTCTCACCAACGACCACGCCCAACGCTTCCACCGAGCCGCTGCTTGCACCTTGGTTCAAGGGCACGGCTTGTAAGTCACACGACGCACCACCCTCATCCCGCAGTGCAGCCTTGGCCTACCGACGCCATCGACTTCAGTCCGTCAGCCGACGACAGCACTTCCGCAACAACAACGACACTGCTTGCACCGTGACCTGCCAGCACCGCGATGAGCCCCGCACCCCTTTGCACCACAGCCCTGGTCTAATCGACGCCGCTGGATGACCGTCATCGAGCCACTGCCTGCACCGCGACCGGAGGGCACCGCACACACACCGCTGCACTTCGCACCGCAGCCCGAAGCCTGCCGACGCCGGCGCTTCCGAGTGCAACCGCAAGGAGTTCGATTTGCAACGCATGTGACTTCAAGGGCCCGACGACTCCAGCACCAACCTCCGGAACCAACGCCTGCCAGAGCCAGCTCTTCGGAGCTCGCCGAGAGGTCCCCGACGCCCTGCATTTCTAAAGGTACAGCCAGAACTGTTTGGATTTGTTGGTCACGACGCCGTGATAGCCCCGGACAGAGCTATCGATTTCAAGGAACTGTAATTTAAGTCTATTTTTGCTTATTGATATTTCTAAGAACTGTATGGTGGATTTTTATTGTTTTTGGTCGTTTCCACAGATAAAATATTGGTTATTTTTCTAAAACTGGTGTGGTGTCCTTTTGTAGTGTTTTCACTGTATTACTGTCGTTTACGTGCAAATGCTTTACACAGTCTCTGAGATAAGCCTGACTTCTCGTGCCAAGCTACCAAGGGGGTGAGCTGGGGTTATTTCAGTAGTGTATCCCCCTTATCCTGACTAGGAAGAAGGGTCCCTACTTGGATAGGGTAGCAACCTGCCAACTAGAGACCCCCATTTCTAACACAGATCAATAGCTATCTGCATTTTTAAAGAACTCTCCTCCTCATTCTCTGGCATCTTGGATTATAAGATAAATGTTGATAAGAATGAAGTATTGCCTCTAAATACATTCTGTGCTAAGGCACCCTTTCAAAAATGTGGTTTAACCTGGCATTCTACCAAAGTTATTTACTTAGGAAATTGGTATTGCAATTTAATAAGAGATACATTTAACACTAACCTTCATGAATTACAACTCAAAGTTAACAATCTCTAAGAAAAAAGTTCCCCTTTATATCCTTCTGGGTGGGTTCGCTTAGATATAACCAAATGATGATTCTCCCCGTTATCAATGATTCTCTTTTGATGATACCCATTAAAATACAAAATGGGTTATTTTCTCAAATAGATTGTGTACTTTCTAAATTCTTGTGGAATAAAATGAAAGTTAGAATTGCTCTTAGTAAACTCAAAAACTCTAAATAAAAAGAAGGGGGTCAATTTTCTTAAATTTGCAAATTGTCACACTACTTTTGAATTAAAACAAATAAAGCCTTATTTTGTTGATCCAGAGCTTTATTTTGTTGATCCAGATTGAACTGAAACTAAATTGTGGTTGCTTTTAAAACATTCTTTATAATCTCTCTTTTGACAGACACACTCTATTTATGTCTCAACCTCCCAAGTTTTGAATACCACCAAATAAAGCATTTCTGTTCCTTACATGGCCCTTATTTTGTTATTAACATCCATTGCCTAAAAAAATGTAGAAACTGCTTCATTTGGTATAACAAATGGATCAAAATAAATGGCAAAGTGATCTACTAAAACAAAATGGGATGGGGATCAAAAGGTTTCTTTTGTCTTGCAGCTTATGAAAGATGAGGAAATCTTTTTTGCAGACCTCACACACAAATATGGGTTTAAAGTATTATATTTACTTGCAAAGTTAATAAAAACCTTTGCAACAATCCATCCAAGCTTATTAAAATTCAGAAATTTAAAACCAGTTCTTCAATACAAAAAGTTCTGCAGATTTCCTGATATCAAAAATATCGGGGGTCATTACGATGGCGGACGGAAAAGCCCTCCGACCGCCGTGGTTCCGGAAAAAAAACGCCTGCATGTTCCGCGGCAAAACCGGCAGTGACATTACGATGAAATGCTTGCAAACTCCGACCCCGGCGGTTGGATTTCACAATATTCCATCCGCCACGTCCGGCAAACCAGAAAATCAGACCGCCGCGGACGGAAATGCTGCGGAAAGCACGAAAAAGGCTGATCCTCACGCGGAATGACCGTAAGTGAAATTATGATAAGATGGCGGAGCAGGCGGAACGATCATTGATTTCCGACCGCTGCGGTCGCGTGAAAAGATGAATGGCGGTCGATTGCAACTACACAACAAGGCCTCCAAGTGTGCATGTTCTTTCTGTTGCCCTCAGACACATCTGACACACCCCAATGATACACCCCCAAGGTATAAAAAACCAATGAAATCCCAGGTCAACATGGAGAACACACCTGACAGGCATACCTCATTTTGACACACCCACATAGCTGAGTATAAAACCAACCCCTTCCCTGACCAGCATCCTTTGCACAACTCCAGCAGTGAAGTGGCCATACACCACAGCTGAAAGGAGAGGCAAATCATAACACATCACACCACCACAACCACCCACACCAACACCACCAACACACACCTCACACATCTCCACCACCACCTTCCTACCTGCACTTGTCACTTATTTGCACAACACACACCATGGCACAGAATAAAATGCCCAAATTCACAGACAATGAGTTGTCAGTGATGGTAGACGAGATAATTAGAGAAGAACCACATTTGTTTGGAAGCATGGTCCAACAGACCCCACTAGTCAGAAAAAATCAAATGTGGGAAAGGATAGTCAACAAAGTAAATGCAGTAGGGACCACCCTGCGCACACAGCGTGACATCAAGAAGAGGTGGCATGACCTCAAGACCAGGGTGAAATACCATTCCAACAGGAACCATGAGGCGGCTCACAGGACTGGCGTGGCCCTCCCATTCCACCACTTACATTCACTGAATGGGAGGAGAAGGTGCTTGCCATACTGCATCCAGAGAGTCTCACAGGAATAGCTGGGGGAGTGGAGGCTGGTAAGTACCAACAAATGTATCCCATCACACTGCCATGTACTGTCTTGCACAACTATAAAGTTATACTTTCTAGACCTAAATGCACTTATGTACAACACACTCTTCCCAACACATGTATCACATATCTACCATTCCTTTCCACTGATTCACCTCAAAGGTAGCTAGCAATATTTCCATGGGGGTATGTATGTGTACAGGTAGCCAGCACTACAAATCCCACCAGGCACCCTTGTCTCACAGCTGAGCAGGATGGAACACTACCCCACCCGAGGAGCCATGTGTAACCTATTACCTCCGTATGCTCCGCGTCACAGGGAGGTAGCCTTCTCAACAGGGAGGGGGGGTGTGCACAGGCAGCCAGCACTACAACTCCCACCAGGCACCCTTGACTCACAGCTGAGCAGGATAGAACACTCACCACCCCCAAACCACGTGGCAGCCATTTCGTTGCTCTCCTTCACCTTACAGGTAGGCAGCCTTCTCATGCTCACTTGCGTCACCCCTGAGCAGGATGGAACACTCCCCCCACCCAGAACCATGTGGCAGCTATTTCGTTGCTCTCCTTCACCTTACAGGTAGGCAGCCTTCTCATGCTCACTTGCGTCACCCCTGAGCAGGATGGAACACTCCCCCCACCCAGAACTATGTGGCAGCCATTTCATTGCTCTCCTTCACCTTACAGGTAGGTAGCCTTCTCAACAGGGAGGGGTGTGTGTGGATAGTCAGCCAGCACTACAACTCCCATCAGGCACTCTTGTCACACAGCTGAGCAGGATGGAACACTCCCCCCCCACCCAGAACCATGTGTCATCCATTTCATTGCTCTCCTTCACCTTACAGGTAGGTAGCCTTCTCATGCTCACTTGCATCACCCCTGAGCAGGATGGACCACTCCCCCCACCCAGAACCATGTGGCAGCCATTTCATTGCTCTCCTTCACCTTACAGATAGGTAGCCTTCTCATCACTTGCATCACCCGTGAGCAGGATGGAACACTCCCCCCACCCTGGACCACGTGGCAGCCATTTCATTGCTCTCCTTCACCTTACAGGTAGGTAGCCTTCTCAACAGGGAGGGGTGTGTGTGGATAGTCAGCCAGCACTACAACTCCCATCAGGCACTCTAGTCTCACAGCTGAGCAGGACGGAACACTCCCCCCACCCAGAACCATGTGGCAGCCATTTCATTGCTCGCCTTCACCTTACAGGTAGGTAGCCTTCTCAACAGGGAGGGGTGTGTGTGGATAGTCAGCCAGCACTACAACTCCCATCAGGCACTCTTGTCTCACAGCTGAGCAGGATGGAACACCCCCCACCCAGAACCATGTGGAAGCGATCTCCCTCCACTGTGCCACCAAACAGGTAGGTAGTCAGCGCCTGCACCCTGTCATCCTTCTCAAAATGCATGGAGACATATGACCAACACATCCCTCACTTGTTAGCCAACTCTGTACAGATCAAAATGTCACATCCAGTGCGCACACAGCTAAGCACATTTAAATGTCACATAAATTACACTTTGAATCACAAAGTCCCATGCTAAATAAATTCAGGGCCCAATCGTGCAAAGCACACAATGCAATGTGTAAGTCCCATTTCTTCAAAGCATTAAGGTTCATATGAACACAACACATGCATGGTCAATGTGTCAAACAAACAAAACCACATGATTTAAAAGAAATTTTAACTAATGAAATCATGAAGATTTGGCCTAGCTGAAACAGATTCTTAGAAAAGTCGACAATATCCAAGCATAAAACAAAGTGGATGTGCACAAAGTTGGTAGATGATGACATGTCCTTGTAAACACACTATCTGTACATGTCAAATGGTTGTCATTTACATGTCACAATAATAACAAGTAATGTATGTACCTCTACATCATGTCATGATGTTGATAATCTTCTACCAATACCAACTTATTGCAATGTAAAATGTTTGGCCTATCAACTGAAACATCCAAAACTGTGTCACCAAGGTTGTGGAGTGTACTTAACTGACAATCTAACCTCTGTTCAACAGGAGATCCACAAGAAACAGCTGGCGAAAACACCACCAACCAGCAGAGCCAGTCCCTCCCCCTCCCCCCCGGAACGAGAACTCTCTGATGCTTATTCTCTATGTTTCTCGGATGAGGAGCAACAACCTGACCCCTCAGGACTGCCAGGGCGCACTCCATCGCACTCCGTCTCAGGGCCTCATTGTCCCAACCACCACCACCACCACAACTATCAACACACCAGCAACAACAACAATGCTGACCCCTGCTACAACGACCTGTGCAGTAGCCACCTCCACCATCACCACCGCTGCCTGCAACACTGTCCCTGGCTCAGTGGTTACCATCACCACCACACAAGCCGAGGATGCCGGGGACAGTGTGCGTAGACAGCCAACACCACAAGTCCGAGTCAGCAGGTCAGGTGGGAGGGCAACTGGGGGACAATTACATGAGGACACTGAGACAGAAGCCCTGGCCACCGTCGCAAGAGTCCTTGGTGCATACCAACAGAACCAGGGACAGATGGGCCAGGTGGTAGAAGAACTGCGTGAGCTCCGCCTGCTGCAGAGGTCCATGGACACACGAATGGGACAACTTGTGGATCTCATGGGCCAGCTTGTGGGTGTTCTGAGGGACATACATGCTGCTCAAATGACGGCTCACCCCCCCCCCCCTCCAGTGGCCAGCCTGCTGATGCTCCCACCACCTCAGCTGCAGCCACAGAGAGGGGTGAGCTGCAAGACAATGACTCCTCAGACACTTCTGAGCCTGCAGCAGAGGCCCCCCCTGCCAAACGCAAGACGGGATGTCCGAGAAACACCACAGGAGGATCATGTGGCAAAGCACCAACCAAAGCCAAGTCGCTGAGCCAGCCATGATGGCACCTGTGTTGCACTGAACATTGACTTTGTTGATTATCCAATCCCACATTGTCATGTTGATGGCAGGAGTTTGTTGGACTGTGTATGTCCATTATTGTGGTGACTACTCAATTTGTCTCTGTTACCATCACTGACAACTCATACACTCACTATGCACAAATTACTTCACATTCACTTTAAATTTAACACAATGTAATAGAAAATAAACACTATTTACACACCTATGCCTTTCTGTCAGTTCCATGTTTATCACAGTCTGTACAATGTCAACTCTGATTCCAATGTACCAGAAGCTCAGATTGTGACGAGACATTGATGGGGCGGAGGAACCTAGAAAAACACAAGAGGATGACATTGACTTGTTATATGATGGCATTACAGCAACAACACACCACTAGTCAACACCATACAAGATTCATCCCACATAACACTGACCAACACATCAACACAGACATGAGGTAACTGGAAACAAAAACACTGTGCCACACACATTAGCCCTTATCAGTGAGCCAACAATAGCCAGCATCCAAACACATCATCCATGCTTCACCACTAACAGCAAAGCAAACAGACATTGTCATAGTTGCTCAATGATAACTTACACTCAAGGGAAGTAGTTGGCGATGAGCTGTTGACGCAGGTCAACACCTTCCTCTTCTCCACTATCATCGTCACTGGGCATGTGTGGATTTGCAGCGGGGGGGCATCTGCTGCTCTTCACCATCCAGAATCAGGGGGATCTCTTTGCGCAAGGCCAGGTTGTGGAGCATGCAGCATGCAACTATGATCTGACACACCTTTTGGGGAGAGTAGAGTAGTGCACCACCACTCTTGTCCAGACACCGAAATCTAGCCTTCAGAAGTCCAAAAGCACGCTCCACTACACGATGTGTCCTCCCATGGGCATCATTGAAGCGTACTTCCCCCGGTGTCCTTGGAATCCTCAGTGGGCTCAGCAACCAGGGCCAGTTGGGATATACAGTCACCTAGTTGTGAGAAACACACACCAAGTTTGTAATAGAAATAGTTGAGGAGAACAGCATGTCACACATACAGCACACTACTTGACACAGCTCACTCACCAACAAGCCACGCACGCTCCGGATGCAGATTTTCCATCAATTGTGGGATGATGCTGTTACGCAGTATGTAGGAGTCATTTGCAGAACCCGGAAATTTGGCACATACAAGGGAGATAATCATATCCGCTTGGCATACCACTTGCACAATAATTGAATGGTAATGCTTCCTGTTACGGAACTAGGCCAACGTGTGTGCAGTCAATGGCTTCAACAACATTAGGTATGTGACCAAGGTCATAAAGTTCACCCTTCACATCTGCCAATTCATGTCTCCTTGGAAAGTGAATGTAGCTGTCCTTGTAGGTCAACAATGCGGACAGGATATCATGCAACACCATGCTAAACATAGGTTGAGACATCCCACCTGCGATGGCCACTGTATACTGAAACGAACCAGTGGCAAAGAAATGCAGGGCAGCCATCACCTTTACTGTTGGTGTCAAAGCTGTCGGATATGTTCTGTGAGGCCTCAAATGGGGCTCCAACTGAGCACATAGCTCTTGACGGGTAAAGCGATTAAGACGGAATTTCTTAATGATGTCGGTATCCTCCATTGTCTTGGAAATGCTGATACACAGGTGGTCCTCTCCTACGTATTCTGGCAGGGGACACATGTAAAAATTAGTCAGAGAGGAGATGTGGGTAACATCTTACATAATGACTAACACAACCACAACATTGACAGGACTGTAAAAACAGCTCAATGCACAAGTGACAAGCATAGACACCTTGATCTCCTGTAGTCATTCATGTAGCCAGGATGTACATACTAACTACTGTAAAATCTAATTTAGACTATGTGAATGGTATATGGTACACTGCTACATCATGTGTCCCCAGCCCTGTGTGTAGCTGACACAGCACATGTGCTAACAGTATCAATGCTGACTTGTATGTAGCTGCTGTCACTGCACAACCTTCAAGCTTTAGTCACACTAAGCACAGCATCATTACAAAATGAGCACAGTGAGTGTAAGATGGACAACTATCAACATAAATACACCACTGTATACAGTGATATATGCACATTATGTGGTCAGCCCATCATGACTGTGGGATGAGTTGGCATTTCACACATTGTCATGTTCACAAAAATGATAAGCAAATCAACATGAATTCTGCATACATGCCCACATGGATGAAATTTCACATGTGAGTAAGGACATACCAATGCATTTAATCACGTCTACTGACATGACATGTGTGGGCATACTTAAGTTAAATATCACACTCTCAATTCACATTACAACGACCTGATTTTATTTTTGTTAAATGTATAGTGATCAGTGATGCAATTTGCAAAGCGATAATGCTATTGCACAATGTGTTTACAGGTGCGGTAGGCGTGCTCCGCCACTGCGGGCACAGGCATTGGCCACAATTGAATGATGCAGGATTGCGGTGGAGACCACCTGGCCCCCGCGGTGTGACACCGCCCAAGCGAATGTCATTGCAGCCAATGAGGACTGCCATCGCGGTAGTGCATTTCAGTTTTGAAACTTGCGGTAGGCGTGCTCCGCCACTGCGGGCGCAGGCATTGGCCACAATTGAATGATGCAGGATTGTGGTAGAGACCACCTGGCCCCCGCAGTGTGACACCGCCTTTGCGAATGTCATTGCAGCCAATGGGGACCGCCATCGCGGTAGTGCATTTCAGTTTTGAAACTCGCGGTAGGCGTGCTCCGCCACTGCGGGCACAGGCATTGGCCACAATTGAATGATACAGGATTGCGGTAGAGACCACCTGGCCCCCGCGGTGTGACACCGCCTATACGAATGTCATTGCAGCCAATGGGGACCGCCATCGCGGTAGTGCATTTCAGTTTTGAAACTCGCGGTAGGCGTGCTCCGCCACTGCGGGCACAGGCATTGGCCACAATTGAATGATGCAGGATTGCGGTAGAGACCACCTGGCCCCCGCGGTGTGACACCGCCTTTGCGAATGTCATTGCAGCCAATGGGGACCGTCATCGCGGTAGTGCATTTCAGTTTTGAAACTCGCGGAAGGCGTGCTCCGCCACTGCGGGCACAGGCATTGGCCACAATTGAATGATACAGGATTGCGGTAAAGACCACCTGGCCCCCGCGGTGTGACACCGCCTATACGAATGTCATTGCAGCCAATGGGGACCGCCATCGCGGTAGTGCATTTCAGTTTTGAAACTCGCGGTAGGCGTGCTCCGCCACTGCGGGCACAGGCATTGGCCACAATTGAATGATGCAGGATTGCGGTAGAGACCACCTGGCCCCCGCGGTGTGACACCGCCTATGCGAATGTCATTGCAGCCAATGGGGACCGCCATCGCGGTAGTGCATTTCACTTTTGAAACTCGCGGTAGGCGTGCTCCGCCACTGCGGGCACAGGCATTGGCCACAATTGAATGATGCAGGATTGCGGTAGAGACCACCTGGCCCCCGCGGTGTGACACCGCCTATGCGAATGTCATTGCAGCCAATGGGGACCGCCATTGCGGTAGTGCATTTCAGTTTTGAAACTCGGGGTAGGCGTGCTCCGCCACTGCTGGCACAGGCATTGGCCACAATTGAAGGATGCAAACCAGGCGGACCAATTGCATCAGCAGATTACCACTGGAACAACCTTAGAGGCCTATAAATGTCTGTGAAATAGCCACATCTGTCACTTGCATTCAGACACTGCTGCCTGCCATTCATCACCACCAACTGCTGCTGTACCTAATCTCTGGACCCAGTCATGGCTCGTACTGAGAACATCAGGGCCCGGCCCTTCACCACAGAGAAGCTGGAGGTCCTGGTGGATGAGGTCCTTGGCCAGTACGGGCGGCTATATGGTGCTCAAGAGGTACTGGTAAGTGTATGAGTAAAAGTTTGAGAGTGCTCAGAATGCTCATGTTATGTTACTGTACACTAGTATGTGCCTGTGAGTGCAAGCTAATGTTAATGCATTCTGATTTTGAAATCAGCATGGTCCATACATGACCTAGAACTTTTTGCACTTGAGTATGTGAGGAGGATGGCAACATAGACACTGGTGCAGCTCAATTGAAGCTAAACATCACACATGTAGTTCTGAGACTGGGTCCTGTGAATGTGTGATACACTGCCTAGCCTAATGACTTCACATCAATGGGGTGTATAGCCTTATTCCCTTAGATCCCTGACTGCATGCAATGATGAAAAGGACATACCGTGTTGTATCAGTTGTCCAGTTTCACTGCTGATTTGAGGAACTCTCACTTTGAACACACATTCCCTGTGCCATGTCATGTCATAGTTCAATAAGAGTGCATATGATCATTTGTGAGAATGAAAATGTAGAATGGCCAGAGGGTACTGATTAATGTGTGTACTGCTTTGATATTGACCCTATGGAGATGTGGCCATTATGCACAGGAGTACAAGGCCTGGATCTATCACTGTGGGCGTAAAATCACCTCTGACACATATGCTAAATGTACAGTGGACATGTCATCCATCTTTTGATTCCATCATGTGTACAGTCTTGCACTGTGTCACCACTCTCATTGTACATGCATGTGATTCTTGTGCTGAACCACGCTTTTCGTCAGTGAAAAGCCCTCAGGCCTGGCAAGTAAATGCACAATGTTACAAGGCACCATCACTAAAATGACCTAGATAAACAAATGTGTTGTCCATCCATCCTATTTTTGAAGCATATATTATAGGCCTGAGGAGTACACAAGACAGGCCTACCTCTTGTTAAAAGAGTGTGAGAATGTAAGATCAGGTACCTAATTGTGACCTCACTGACATGTGTAGCTATGCAATGGTCAAGGACATTAAGGGGTGTGTAGTGTAAGACACAGTGAGTCTGACCACTACACATCATTTACAATGTATAGTATGGCATGCTCACTTTCATAGTTCATCACCGATGAGGCACAGTTTCACATTGATTTCTGTGCTGGCACTCTGCATGTGTATGAGATGGGCATGTAGTGTGTCCATCATCATAGATGTATACATTTTAATGATATGGCTTGATCCAAGTGTACCATGTGACATTGTCTATGGCCTCTGCTCTCCATTGATGTATCTGTGTGCTATGTGTTTACATGCTCATATACTGTCACACATTGGTACACAACACAGTGTTACAAATATTCCTCTTCTTGTCTACCATGCCTGCAGCTCAAGGTCCATCAGCGTAAGGCCATTTGGAGGGCCATTGCCCGCAAGGTGCGGTCCCTAGGGGTCTCAAACCGACGTCATACACACTGCCACAAGAGGTGGGATGACATCTGCCGCCTCAGCAAGAATGTCGCAGAAATGACGCTGGGACTGGTCCCTCGAAGGGGCAGGTTGGCGCGCAGGAGCATGACCCCACTAATGGCCCGCATCCTGGCAGTCACACAGCCAGAGCTGGATGGACGATTGAGGACCCAACAGCAGCAAGTTGGGGTGGGTATTGTGCTAAGTGTGACTTTGCGCATGAGTGACTGCATGAATTCCAGCCCAGAGCAAGGCTGGACCTCTGTGATGTCTCTAGTGTGATGCAATGGCTTCTAAGTAGCCTCGGTGTCGAGTGCAGAGGTTCTGCAGGGGGTACAACATTTTGATTCTCCTGTGGGAAATACATGAACGGTGTCATAGCAAGTCATCTTGACATGTTTTCATCTACATTTTTGTGTTTGTTGTCGGAACTGAGACCTTACTACCCTTGCAAATTCGTTGTGTGAAGTGTGTAGCCCAGTACACTTTTCTGGCTTGCGTGTGCTGTGTGGCTAAGACAATAGTGTGCTCATGTGATGATGTGTAAGTGGCTAGAGACATGTCCAAATGTAGACTCAGGGAACAGTGAGTTGGTAGAGGTTACACCTGTCTCATGGGTTGTGTTTTTCAGAATGATACAGATGACAGCATCACTGAAATACATATTGGCCTAATGTCAGCAGCATGCCATCACATGATGTGACTTCCTGCCACAGTGACAGGTGCTGATGGGGTAGATGGTGATGATTGCAGTGATGCATTGGCTGATTCACATTTGCCAATTGTGCACATGGCAACATGACTGGGATGGTTAGACTAAGGTATTTAAAAGAAATGTAGCTGAACCTGGCTATTGTGAGATTGGTTTGGCACTAGGGCTTAACATGGTTGGATGTGATCAGTACGTATGGCAAATTGTGATGTAACTGAGGTGTTGGACTGTAATTTTATAGATCAAAAGAAGCAGATGTTACTCAGAGTATCAGTCCTCAGTATGTGTGCATTGTGGAGGGGTGTCCATATGCATCAGTGCATGGTGAAGTTGTGGCTACTGCTTTTAATCAGTGAGTGAATTTTTGGCACATTGATGTGTAATGGATGTCATCATTCAGCACAATGTAGGGATGTCATATGCCAGGGTACCGACCCTAGGTACCGTCACACATTAGCTCTCCTGATGGAGGCCACTCACAACTTCATCTACAGAAGGCACTCTCATGCCTTGGATCAATGACGGCCTGTCAGGCAATTGCAAAGATGTTGGTATGTGACATGTCACAACACATAAAGGACTTGCATTGCATTGCCCTTATCATGCTATTGTGCATTGTCCATGTGACTACATTGGTACATGGGGCTTATTTGCACTTCATCACCAAAACATATGTGTCCATGTGACATATGCAGCAGTGTGAATCTCAGAGACATCAACTGGCAGTGAACAGCACTGAGCATCATGTCAGTGTGCATTTTGAGATGTGTGCTGTGCACTTCAAATAAATAGATACATCTACAAAGTTGACACCAATGTACAACAGTAGTTGTGCTTCAGTGCCGAACATAGTGGATTTAAGGAGGTAATCTCACTTGACAATGGATAGGTTTAACTTTGTATCTGTGTGGTTCAGTGAGCTCATACTTCAAGTGTGAGTAACACAACATATTTGAATGTGTAGCTCTCTTACCTGCAGGCATGTAGGTGTGCCTACATACGATTGTATGTGATGTTGAAATGAAGCATTTTCGCTGTGTCATCGCAACATGGAGCATGACTATCGACTAAGCATGTTTCCATGCATCAGCTGCTGTTTGCATAAATTTTGAATATGCTGACAGTACATGGAGTAGTTAAATGTGGGAGTTTCAGTCCAAGGATTTCTGTTTGTATTGCATATAATGTTTGTGAGTATGCCACTTTACTGAACCTATGTCTCTGTCTCTTGCAGCATCTAACGATGGCAGGGAAGGAGAGGGGCCCGACACCGTTGGGGAAGCTACTGGCACAAGTGGTCCACAGGAGCACAGCGACATTGAGGGGACCAGCGCCTCAGAGGGGGACAGGAGTGCCCTGGAGGACTCACGTCCGGAAACACCAACCTCCACATCTTCCAACTCCAGCGGTGACTCCTCAGTGTTGGCGGGAACAGGAAGTTCAAGATCTGCATCTTTGTCCGCCAAACCCCGTCCTGTGTCCACCCTCCCTGATGCTCCCCAAAGTGCTATCTGTGCCTGCAGCCCTAAGAAGGGTAGAGTCTCCTTAGCCACAGGCACCGCTACCCCTGCCCCTGTCTCCCCTGCTGCTCTCAGTGTGGAGGCCATAGACATTTTGCGGTAGCTGTGTGTGGGTCAGACTGCTCTTCTGAATGCCCTCCAGGATCATGGCAACAAGTTGTCACAGGTTGTTGCGTTCATGGAGGGCATTCATTCGGACGTGGGTGGCCTACACAGAACTGTCCAGTCTTTGTCCTCCACAGTGACGGCAGCCATTCAGCAGTCCCAAGCTCCCAGTCCAGCTCCTGTCCGTTCGGCAACCACACTCCCAGTGCCCCCACCTGACCAGCGTACACACACACCAGAGCACTCAGGCACCCAGTCATCGACACGCAGCACACAACAACAGCACTCCAAGCGAACCAGACACCATACACCGTCACCACAGCACACAAAGAGCACACATGACCGCACCACAAAAAGCCCATCGCAGGACACTCAGAGTCATAAGGCCAAAAAACATGCATCCACATTGCATACCTCAGATTCCTCGCCCTCCAAGAGCACTCCCATCCCCACACCTCATCCCAAAGACACACAAACACTTGCCCTGTCTGCCGTGAACCTGGTGCCTGCCACAACTGCCCCCAAACACATTCAGAAGGCTGTTTCACTCAAAACTTCGACTCCCACCCAAACCCCTGTGAAGCGTGGACAAGAGAGCAAAGTGGAGAGTGTACCTCCACAACAGGGGAGGGAGGGGAAAAGGCAACCCCCACCCCAGCGTACCACCAGGTCCAGCAAATCCCCACGGTAAGATACACCACCACCTGCTACGCTTTCGGGGAAGAGGGAGGCTGTTGGGGCCACCTCACTCCTCACTTGGGGCAAGACACTTGGGGGATATCGGATCCCAAAACAATTGAGACCCAGCCCTCCTCATTCACCATCAGCCACTGAGCCTCCACACAGCATGTCTCAGGCCTCCCCGTGCCACCACTCCACCCGGTCCAACCAGCCCTCAAGCTCCCACATCCATGGATCCCTCTACCTCAGCCAGTTCACTCCCTCCCAGGTCCACTCCTCCGACTAGCCCAGGCAATCAGCCCCCTCCCAGTTCAACTTCCACACAATTTGAAGCCAAGTCCCCCTTCCCACCCCATTCCTTCCTGAGCGGTGCCTGGACTGCCCATTTGAAGCCCCTATCCTGTGGTAATTCCCATGGCAGTGGACTGTGTTACATGTTTGTTGCGCAAGTTTTCATGCACACATGTGCAGACTTGAAATTTGGACTGGCCGATGGCCTTAATGTTTTGCACTTTTGATGCCGGATCAGAGTTTATGTAATAAAAATGTCATTTATGTTCTGAGCTTTGTCGCTGCCCTTGCTAATGATGCAGTGCAATGTATGTGTATATGTTCATCTGTTACATGCTCTGTATGCCACATTCACATTGGCATCTGCTTGATTTTTTTTTTGCAGAGGTTACAGCAACTTTTGTGCTTCTTGACTCAGAGGCTCGAGGGTGCAATGATACTTGTCTGTGATGGTCTACTCTTGTCCTAATCATTCTATTGTCGGGTCTCTAGTTTTGTACCCATGTCATATTTGGATGCTGTACCACAACAGCAGAGAATTCTATTCACATGATAACTTGAGGGGTGGACAGGGTCCGTCATATCTGTGGAATCTATCTTGATGTGTACACAGCAGTGTAGATGTGTAGTCATCTTGTGTAGGTCTGGCTTCATAGTCACATGGGTACATTTGAATGTGTGCACTTGAGTACTCATACAGTGTGATTGTCCTGTCATTAGCTGAAGTATTGATGTGTACGTGCCCTTGAGCATGACCCTTACACACATGTATGTTCCAGTTGATGAGTGCTTGTTTGTTTCCATGATCAGACACCTGCTGTAGATTGTGGGCACATGTAGTTGTTGTTTCTTGAGCAATGTGCAGTGTGTCGGTGTGACCTTGCAGTCCTAGGGTACACCTACTTGTTGTCCACACCATTTGTGAGTATGGAGAGTGTGTCACTGCAATGTCTGTGTTGTCAGTTTTGTGATCAGCCATGGCTCTTGCTTACCTTTGTGCTCACTTTGCTGACTGGCTCAGGCAAACAAACATTATAAGTGACTTTTCACATACATTGATGTCAATTTACACTTTATGTTGTCCACTATGTGGTATTCAGAGTCATACCAGCCCCAAGAA
Source organism: Calotriton arnoldi (assembly GCA_963921515.1). Taxonomy (NCBI): domain Eukaryota; kingdom Metazoa; phylum Chordata; class Amphibia; order Caudata; family Salamandridae; genus Calotriton; species Calotriton arnoldi. The sequence continues at coordinate 524,435 of CAWUFW010005190.1, forward strand.
GAGCTTTTGATGCCTACACATTGTGAGTTACTCCTCTATGTGTTTTTGCTCTGTACACTCCTCACCTGTACAATACTGATGTATACACCACTTCAGTCTAATATGTTCCACTCCATGCCTTGCCAGTGTTTGACCCTCCCCACCACTCCATAGTGTGACACTATAGTGTGGGAGGATGATCTGTGTCCAGAACCATTGTGCCCCTCAGCATTGTTACACAATTTGTTATGTGCTATTTTATTGTACTTGATTGCAGTCATGGTTGCTCTTGTACAGTACAGATGAGTTTCCAGCACAGTCCTCTAGTCAGGTTCCATGCATATTTGTTGGCCTGAGTTGTGCAGCATTAGGTGATAGCTAAAGTGTGTATCTGTTTCCTGAGGTACTGCTACCCATCCTGAGTGTGAAGTGATCTGTGTGATGTGATGATTGTGATGTTAAAGGTCATGGTGGTGAAATCAGATATGTGTCAAACTGATTTTAGTGGTGTTCACACACTGCTTACTGTGCATGCACTGCTGTCAGTGGATGTTGCATTGTCCTTGCCAGGTGTGAGTCCCCCTGATGTCCAGCTGAGATTGCTATGTGATGTGTTTGGATGTGCATATGTTAGGAATTTGTTTTTGAGGGATGCAGTCTTTGTCCTGTGTTGGCTCCTACTACTGACAGGTCCATGTGTGTGTAATGTCTTTTTTGGCATGGCATTATGTGTGAGAAGTTTGTATATTTGAATGTATTCAGATGTGTGTTGAATTTGTACTGTGCATTTCTTGTGTGCATGTCACATGCGGCAATGTGGAGTCTTGTTTATTATTTTGTTTTGTGTGCACAATTGTGCTGTGTTCTCCTATATTTGAACAGTCACTTGACAGGATTGTGCATGTGAACGCTTGTGCAAAACATTGACACCATGCTCACTTTATAACTGGTGGAGTGTCTATGTCTGTCTTTGCAGATTTGTCTGGTTGCACACAGTTTTTGTTTATAATTGACATTTGTTGATGTATTTTTTGATTAGTTTTGATGATGCTGTCTGTGCAGTTGGCCAGAGGAGAAATGTTATCTATTCCAGGGTTGTCTAGGATCACATTGGCTATCCACTCTTTGGCTGCACATGGCCAAGCTTGTTGGACTTCTTTTGTTGTGGTTTGTGATACATGTGTTTGGCAATTGGTTTGAGTTCAGCATTGGTTCAGATATCCCTGAGTGGAACTCAGACATTTGTAGATACACACTGGGGTGTAGCATTGGCTATCAGGGAACTCATAGGACCTTATTTTCACCTTTATCAGGGCTTCTCCCAGGTGTTGAGCAGTGAAGGTGGGAGATGGGTAGATGAGGGGTATGCGTGAAGGTCATGGTTGGGTTTGACAGTCAGGGAATGTCACCGTGAGCCATGAGTGTTGTGCTAGTGGCATACACATGTCAAGATAGTTGACACAGATGAGGGGCTGGTCACTGTATGGCTTATGACAGTTCATCTCATTCTGGGCCAATGCATTACTTGCATTGCTGTATCACAGGGATACTGCACAGATGTTACTTTCATACAATTTTAATCTCTGTGCCACCCATGTATTATTTGATGTCCTGAGTGCAGTGTCATATGTGGTACCTCTTGAATGTCATGTACAAATGGTACCAGTCATTTGTACATGCTTTTCCTGCACTGTGCACTCCACTTTAGGATAGTTTACTTGTTATGCTACAGTGCTGCTGACTTATGGTATGTGTTTGAGGCAGAGTTTAAGTGTGTGAGCTGTATCAAGGACTTAACATGCAGTGTGAACATTTCCAAGGTTGTTAATCTGCACAGTGACTCTTCATTTCTTCAATTACTCACTTTAATTCACATGAGTGGAAGGCAGGTGTGAGGAAGAGGAGGGTTGTCATGAGTCTCAGGTCAAAGTTTACTGCTGTCAAGATGGACTCTTCCTAACACTTTGGCATTCATTCAATACTTTATAGTTGGTGCTACCTTTGTTGAGGTGGAGTAATGGTGTGGAGGTGTTCTGTGAAGTGGCAGTGTAGTCAGTGTTGTTGATGTACAGGACATACTCACGTGGGGTCATTTAGTGCAGCAGTACACAAGTGAGTCAAATGCACACTGGTGCTTACTTTGAGTTTGCTGTTTGAGTCAGAAATGTTGTTCTGTGTTGCATGGTATGGGCTGTCATTATGTGGTATGGTCTGCCATTGTATGTGATGAGCCTACCAATGTCTGCTTGGGGTGTGTGCTGATATGGGAATATGTGGCAGTGGTGTCTCAAATCATATGTCATCTACCTTGGTTCACTGACTCATCCAACACCTTTTGGACTACTGTGAAATACACATACACACCCTGGATGCTCTGCCCTCCTCTGTTCCACATTGTATGTGGACTGACCCTTATTTGGATGCAATGATGACTATTGTCATTTTGAAGGGACTTTTGCCTCATCCCTCACTCATGTTGCTATACAATTGCTGATGATCCTAATGAGATGTCACTATAAACTGTGTCCATGCACATGACTTCTTGCTGAAGATATGTTGGGCAGAGTGGTGCCTCTTTTATGAAAAATGTGGTGTGGAGGTTGTGATGATGATCTTGCTTGCCTGGGACAATGTGCTGGACTCCTACAACATTGTGGGCAAGTTTTTCTGCTGATTCACCGCTGTGGTGACGTGACCGGGCTAGGTGCAATCATTTCTATGGAGATGGGTGCCCCTGATGCTGAGGTGACAATTTACCTATGTGCAAGACATGTGTACTTAGACTATGGTATATGTTCCTGTCTACACCAGGGTGTCTGATGTAGACAGGACATGTATTTCAGCGCGACAGTGGTGTGTTGTTGTTGTACAGGGGTTGTACGCGGGGATGTGTTATTGACTTACCTGCGGTGTTGACCGCGACGGCGTCTTATCTGCTGGTAGTGGATCAGGTACAGCAGTGGAAGGGCTTGTAGAGCAGGATCCATGATGGCCAGGAACGTGTGGAGGTGTCTCGGACTCGAGTTTCTATCTCCGCAGTTGTGCTTCCGCCATCTCCGATTAGCTGGTTTCTCCGCTGTGTTCTGATGGGCTGTTTTACGCATCGTGATCTGTCTGGCGGTCGGAACGTCATTCCGCATGGCAGGCTTACTCTATTGGCTCCCTCCGGCACGGTTGCGGAACAAAAAATCTGGCAGATCCGGAAACACCGCGACGTACGGAAAAAGGGCTATCTTTGCCCATTGTAATAGGGCGGTCGCGATGACTGCCGCAGGAGTGACTAAATGGACGTTTTCCGACACCGCCAGCACCGCGGAGGTGCCTATGACCGCCATTGTAATCAGCCCCATAGTTATTAAACATTAATAAGGCGCTCAGTATTTAGTCGTAGGTTCTTGGTCTTACTAAAACGAAAGTCCTTGTGGCACAAAAGTGCGATTGTTATTATGGAGGGATGCCTTTTGCTGTGAAAGTTCTCACATTCTTGATTATTCCTCCCACTCCTGGGCAAAAGTCAATACATTCTATATGGGAGGCATCCTTTTATCAAATGCACAGATTTTGTAGGCTGAACGGGCTATTTAAAAGTACAGATTTGTTGGATCGTCTTCCATCACTCACATTCCTGACGGAGGTGGCTCTGCTTATCTGTTGATGCTAAGCTGTGAGTGGAAGCCTTTCTTCATACTGTTGTTTCAGTGAGACCTCTTTTACTTCACAAAAAGAAGAGACAAGGGAATGAGCCTTCTCTGACTCCCCTTCCAAGACTGAAAACTCACACTTCTTCGGTGGACTAACGTGAGGAAACGGCTACTGGTGGAGCTTTGATGTAAGTGTGACTACAAGCTGACGGTCCCACGAAGGTCCCGGGTTCAGAGAAGTGCTTTGGCACTCGTAATATAGACATCTCCCTACAATTTTTGGAGAGTGTGTAATTGGAGAATTTCCAATTTTTAATTGATGCAAACACCAGAGTGGGGGTAAAGACCACAAAGACGAGGGATCCATACCCCGACGAAGGCCATTGTGACCCGGACGGGCACGTAGTACTGGCCGAAACATGTTGGTTTCTGCAGTAGGGATATAGGGGCATTTATTTCTCCTGAACATCCCATTTTTTATTTTTGAATCCTATCAAGGGGACACAAGAATAAAGGCGAACTGTGAGTTTCCCCTTAGATAGTTTTAACTACACTTATCTGCACCTTTTGATCCCTTCTTGAGGGAATATTTTTTCCTTTATATATATTTTTTCCCTTTTCGTCTCTCACTAACCTCCCTCACCACTCTTCTTCATAAAATAATAACGCGCTCCGTCCTGGGTGTTGGTCTGCACCTGGACGTTTGATGCGGCCCTATGATGAAGCATGACACTGCAAAGTGTGTGAGGACAGTATTAAGAAAAGATATGTCTTTCCCTTTCCTTTTTGCCTCCTTTCTCTAATTTTTGAGTTATTGCATTGTAGGGTTTGACAGTGGACAGACCGGCTCTAGGTGCCGTTTGTTTTGTGATTTGCAGTCCTTCTCTCTTGAGTGAGTTTTCAGACCTCTTTTACTTGCCTAGGTTTTCTTCTTGAATTGAAGATGCCGCCAGTCTCTTTTCTACTGTATTAAGGACTCTAACAAAGCAGCAGTTTAGTTGTGGATCGGCTGGGTCAAAAAATGCCAGTACCACCTATCTGCAAGATTGAATTCCTTTTTGATTAAAGAGTAGGCGGAGCATTGTTTGTTGCTCCACAAGAAGCTTTGAGCAACTACATATTAAGTGCAGCAGATCTTCTCGACCGATTCCACACAGGTGGCATCAGGTCATTATTGGATTCCGCTTCCAGGGTGTTTGGTGAAGGAGCAAAGGCAACGTGCCCAAGCGATATATCAGGAATTTCTCATTCACTGCCATGTTGAGTTCTGTGCAGAGGTATGGTTGCGGTGTTGCAGCGGCACATTTATTCAGTACAAACCAGCTGTACCCTGTCTGCCAGCGCCGACTTGTCCTCTATTAGTGAGGCCAGTTTGACTATTTTGTTAACCAGTTTTTTTAAGCTGGCATGGGCTGCTGGAGTTTCCCAGCCTAAAAATCTAAAAATCCTGTAACTCAGGATAACAAACCTATTTGTTGCCTTAATGAAAAATAAGTGAAGTGTTCGATTTAGCAATTTTAAATACTAAGTCCAACCAGACTGGTCTGATTTTAAATCTAAATCATTAGAAAGCTTCAATCATTTATAGATTTTAAAAAAGCCCAGGCTTATGGAGCTAAGTCTATTATTGAAACAATATGGGAAGCTGATTTGAATGTCTCTTTGCCTACTTCTACTTGGGACAGAATCTGGTCCAAAATCCATTCTAGTTTAAGGCTTGCTGTTCTTCTTCTACAATAGATTTTACTACGCTCCAGTGCACCAGCATAAGATCACAAATATGAGTCATGACAATTGTTGGTTTTGTGAATCGCAAAATGGCACTTATCTTCATATGTTATTGCACATGCCTTAACATTTATATTTGTTTTAAATAAGTCTGGATTAAGGTTGTTTTACTAGGTGATTTCCCAATTTACTTCTCTACTGCTAATGTTCTTTTTGGATGTGTTTAAACTATCTTACAGATAACTCCTCAATAAGTAAGGTTATTGATATTTTGATTCTTTTTGCTTAACAAAATATAACTGCCAATTGGAAGTCAGCTGGTGGGTTTAAACTTAAATGTTGGGGGAGTTATGTTTGTTTTAACCATAGACTAGACAGTTAGAATCTAACTTCACTGCAACTGTCTGTCAAAATGAGAGAAAATGTGGCTTCATATGACAAATGATTTATCTAAATGAGCCATTTCTTTCACAAATGCAACAAAAGTATTTAAACCACCTTAATAACAGAATGACTTTTGTAATTTATTTCAATTGACTCTGTCATTATTATGTAGTTCTGTCAATTCCAATTATTTCTTTTATTATAAAAAAGTAACTGCTATTGATTATAAAACTTTCTTTCTCTTAGAATATATATTATCTACTTAATTTCTTATTTCCTTTTTCCTTCCTTTCCTTTTTAGGTCTCGCCTAAGCAGCGCGCATGCGCTGCATAGGCAAAAAGACCTTTTGCCATCGATTCGGCTTTTCAGCCTAAAACGTGCACGCGTTCCATTGCCTTCAATGGCAACGCGTGCACGTTTGGCATTCACTTGCGGGAGCGAGCGGCTCCTGGCGCCGCTCGCCCCCGCAAGTGAATCGCGCAGGCTCCCTCCTCTCCCCCTCCCCTGCTGCCGTGCGAGCGCGCGCTTGTTTTTATTTTGGCGCTATACCGAAGTCACTGTGCGGTATTTTGGAAGATAGTGACTTAGATGGCTTGCAGAGGCGGCCTCTCTCCACAGTTAGCACCCTCTCGCTATAATCCCGTGCCCCTTCCTCCTGTCCACACCGGCGCACTTGCTGCTCAGCCTCTCTGTAAGTGCCGCGCGCACCTCATGCTTTTCTCCCTCTCCCCTCAGCTCGCTCCCTCCCCGCCCGCCTGTCTCCCTCTGTGTGGGCCTCCGAGCTCCCGCGCTTGTCTTTCAGCGCTTGTTTTTATTTTGGCGCTATACCGAAGTCACTGTGCGGTATTTTGGAAGATAGTGACTTAGATGGCTTGCAGAGGCGGCCTCTCTCCACAGTTAGCACCCTCTCGCTATAATCCCGTGCCCCTTCCTCCTGTCCACACCGGCGCACTTGCTGCTCGGCCTCTCTGTAAGTGCCACGCGCACCTCATGCTTTTCTCCCTCTCCTCTCAGCTCGCTCCCTCCCCGCCCACCTGTCTCCCTCTGTGCGGGCCTCCGAGCTCACCTGTCTCTCCTCCGAGGGGCTGTGGTGCCCTCTGCACCTCTCTCTGGCCTGCCTCTCTCTGCTCCTGCGCTGTGTTGTTTCTCTCTCCTCAGAATACTTCCCGTGCTCACCTGTTTGGGTTTAGACTGGTTGCATTCTGGTTAAAGCTGCTCGTGAACCCTAAAGCCAACCCTCCTCTTCCTCCACCCCCGCCCCTCCTTGTCCTCGCTCTCCTGGAACTCTGACATCCTCTTCCACCGCAATGGGCAGTTAACGCCAGTAAAATACCTTGTCCTGCCCACCCTCTTATTCCTCGGGTGCACATGCTCAATAAAGCTCTGCACAACAATGCTTTATGGCGCAGCTAATTAATGACGGAGCAGCCGCTGCTGTGTGGCACATGCAGGGACCCGTATTTAACAGCCTCGCAAAGTATCGCCATTTCACTTGACAAACCTTCACCTAGTTGTGAATTTACTTCACAGATGGATTTCCGAGGCACTACTTTTAAGTTGGGGGGAGGGGGATAAATACACCATTACCTGAATGAGAAAAAAAGCAGGCAGCGAGAGAAGTCTGAGCCCGCTTCATATGCTCATGATACAAATGTAATCATTTATGTACAGATCGGTGATAATATCTAATATTACACTTTTGCTGTTTTTTCAGCACTGTATACAGGGCCACTGGAATTATGCGATTCCGGGGCCGTTGCTTTTTATAGCATATGTGTGATTTTGAAGTATTTGCCACACAATCCATCATCTGCTGCATATTGTGCAGATTTTAGCAAAACAAACTTTGTTTCCTGCTAAAATGGATCAAAAGTTACTAAAAACGTGGCCCATATTTGTGCGCAGTGAAAGTCCTTTCTCAAAGGTTAATTGGTCAGCTTTCAATTACTTATTTCTGTATTTGGTTGTTAAACTTGTACTAAAGAGCGGAAATCTTTGCCTAGACAGCATTACCATGTGTAATAATTACAAAGTAATGAAGTAATACTATAAAAAAATACTGCATTGTGCCGCATAATTTCCCTCTTTTACCGCATAAGTTAGTCAACCCTGCCACATAATTTTGTCCTTCCCTACCACATAATTCCAGTGGTCCTGACTATACTTCTGCCACGTGTAAACGCAGTACATAACAGGTGTTACTATTACTCCTTTTTGTGCTTCTTAGTTTACCCACCTTGAACGACTGAAGGTTGCATTGGTCTTGCTAGGATTCGTATTACAAAACAATATTCACAAGCATATATGAGCTCTGTCTCGCCTATCTTTTTCTGTTCTGCATCCTGACTGCAAGGGTTCTACACACGTAAGTGTATGTTTTAATAGTAAATATGGGAAGGACAAAGAGAATACTGACAAATAAAGGGGAAGAGTTAAGGTTGGAGTATTGTACAGTTTAGGAAGGGATGTGCACCCATCCACAAAACAGTAAGCCCATTCCCTTTCCCAAACTACACTTAAATAGATACCACAGCGAAACAAGCATTGGCATAGCCAATAGGTCTCACCTTTGGGACCTTATAAGTATTTAAATATGCAGCACAATATCCTTGGTGCAACATTAACTGTTGCATGGTTAAACACTTATAATGTCCCAAAGGCGAGACCTATTGGCTATGCCAATGCTTGTTTTCTCTTTCATTTCCTTTTCCTATCCTATCTTCTCCATCTCATTTGTCTTCTAAATTTAAAAATCGCTTTTTTCTTTTTATACATGTTTTGCCTATATCTATGAAAATGTTTTAGTGATTTTATGCAATCAGGGGTACTCTTAATTGCAGTTCTTAAAAATGTTCTTACATTAATCCTGCGTATTGTTATAGCTCATACACAATTGTATAATTGATCCACTCTTGCACACACATTTGTTAATTTCTTTGGATTATCCAGATTTCCAAAGCCTATTGGGTGCCACAATGATGTCATGTTCTTAAACGGCACTATAAATTTCTGCCAGCGACATGGGGAATAATTGTGAGCATTCCACTATCAGGCTGAAATACGCTTCCATGTCAGTTGAGCTCTGTTTTTCAGCTGACATGGTGGGTTTAGGGTGCCTTAAGAGATAGTCTGCTGGGTTGTGGGAGACTTCTTTATATGTTGTTGAAGATTTAATGCTGCCCCTTTAAACAACGGGACAGGTGGTTTGTGGTACAGTACTAATGGTCAAGAGAATCCTTATATGTAAAGATGACTGTGCTGGCGCCCCCAGTGGACTGCGATTGCTTCTTCATCTTTATGGGAGTGGCTATTATGGGTCAAAGCCCACTTGGTATAAGTACTAGATGCCCACTCACTGCAGGGTTGTTTTTCAGAACGGATGGCTCCCAGTCCAGTCGGTTGGCATCTTCAGCCAACTCTCAAGTCTTTCACTGCGTTGAAGCATTAGAGGGTAGTTTCTACTGACAGGGCCTCTTTTTCGCCTGGAAAGGGGCCTGGTGTTCTTCATTGCAGTCCCAAGCGGTCGTGAAGTTTGTGAATACCGTTATCAGGTCAGTAAGAGATGTTAACTTCTTAATAAATTTCCCACAGAATCTTTTGACCTGAGACGCAAATGTGGGAGGAGATGCAGATTTTATGTCGGCGACTTTTAAATCTGTGGACGCTCAATGTACATCAAGAGCATCATAAAGCCCCTACTTTAGCAGCTTGAGCAGGGAGGGGGGTGCACTGGGCACTTCTCTGTATGTGTATTTAAATTATTGTTTATGGTTCCTTTGACTGTGATTGGAATCTCATAAATACCACCTCCTGCAGTGGAAGGCCAGGAATATATGATGTTACTTAGCATACCGTTACTCTGCAGGTATTTACTTCGAAGTTTTTACTTCGCAAATACCATTACTACGCATGATTTTAGTGCGCATGCTTTTACTTCGCAAATATATACCAATACATTAAAAATGCTTTTACTTCGCAGTTAATTATTACGCATACCGTTACAACGCGTTATTGGTACTTTAAAACAAAAAATTCATCGTAATAGTAACCTATCCCCTGGCACGCACCCTGAACCCTAAAAATACCCCCTACACCCCAAAACCCTATCTCACCCTGACCCCTAAAAATATCCCAGCACCCCAAAACCTAAACGCACCCTGAACCCCAAAAATACCCCAGCACCCCAAAACCTTAAACGCACCCATTAAAAATGCTTTTACTTCGCAGTTAATTATTACGCATACCGTTACAACGCGTTATTGGTACTTTAAAACAAAAAATTAATCGTAATAGTAACCTATCCCCTGGCACGCACCCTGAACCCCAAAAATACCCCAGCACCCCAAAACCTTAAACGCACCCTGAACCCTAAAAATACCCCCTACACCCCAAAACCCTATCCCACCCTGACCCCTAAAAATATCCCAGCACCCCAAAACCTAAACGCACCCTGAACCCTAAAAATACCCCCTACACCCCAAAACCCTAACCCACCCTGACCCCTAAAAATACCCCAGCACCCCAAAACCTTAAACGCACCCTGAACCCTAAAAATACCCCCTACACCCCAAAACCCTATCTCACCCTGACCCCTAAAAATATCCCAGCACCCCAAAACCTAAACGCACCCTGAACCCCAAAAATACCCCAGCACCCCAAAACCTTAAATGCACCCTGAACCCTAAAAATACCCCCTACACCCCAAAACCCTAACCCACCCTGACCCCTAAAAATACCCCTGTACCCCAAAACCTTAAACGCACCCTGAACCCTCAAAATACCCCATGCACCCCAAAACCCTAACCCACCCTGACCCCTAAAAATACCCCAGTACCCCAAAACCTAAATGCACCCTGAACCCTAAAATTACCCCCTACACCCCAAATCCCTAACCAACCCTGACCCCTAAAATTACCCAGCACCCCAAAACCTAAACGCACCCTGAACCCCAAAAATACCCCAGCACCCCAAAACCTTAAATGCACCCTGAAGCCTAAAAATACCCCCTACACCCAAAAACACTAACCCACCCTGACCCCTAAAAAATACCCCTGTACCCCAAAACCTCAACGCACCCTGAACCCCAAAAATACCCCAACACCCCAACACCCCAAAACCTTAAACGCACCCTGAACCCATTAACAGAATTAATACTACAATGCACAGTAACTCCATTATGCGTAGTAAGTGCATGCTAAGTAATGGAACATGCGTAGTAAATGCATGCTAAGTAAATGCATGCTAAGTAATGGCATCTGCAAACTAAAATATGCGTAGCAATGGAAATACGAAGTAATGACCGCGTAGTAAAGGTAGAATACCGGATGAAAGAATGGGCTGACAATGATGTATGAAGAAAAGGTTGGGTGGATGAACTAGTAACGAGAATGGAGAAAAGAGTGGATGGATGGAGAAAAGAATTAATGGAAAGGAGGTAGGGAAAGATGGATGAGAGAAGGGTGCAGGGCACAAGTCGGGGGTACACGCAGGTACACGGTGTCCACCCACTATTTTTACAGGGTGGACGCCGTCCCCCCTGCCAAGAACTTGGGCCCCACAGAAATATGTTGAACTTGTCCCGGTGTAATTTTCAGACACCGTGATACGTTCAGCTGCGCCTGCACGTTGTCTGCTTTCTATTCCCAGCAGCAAGGTGCAGGCAGGAAGGGAGATTTTTTTCACCTCCAGCTGGGCCGAAGTTAAAGGGGCCATCAGGCCTCCTTTTGTTTGAATATCCTGACTGGAGGCAGCCTGGAACCTCACACTTAAATGTAAATGCCACAGAGGGGAAGCAAAGGCACACAGCTTGTTATCTCTTCACAGGTATTTAAGAGAGGCATGCGTTTGCCTTTGTTCAGTCCTTGTATTTAAGAGATGCAGGCACCTTAAGAATGTCAGGTGTGTTGGTCTGTCCCAGTATTTACACAAATAATTTCAATAGCACTATTTTATTTCTTTTATAGCGCTAGGCAAACCAATGCAGGGTGTCAGAGCTCTTTACTTAACATACACACTATACATTGACAATAAATCATGTCCATGTGTAGATCAATGTACAAGATGAGTTACACAAGACAGTGCTAAAAAGTGTAGGAGTCACATGTCCTTCATAGCTCACTGTGCTGTATTACAAGGATTACATTTTATGAACTGCAGGTAACAAAATGATCTGTGTTCAAAGCAGTAACCCACTTTACTATCTACATAAAACAAAAATCTGTCATCTCGTGCTGCAGATTGTGCTTTGCTGGAAATACATTAACGTTCTATACTACTTTGATTCAAATCTGGGACTTCACTTAACACAGATCTCTCCAGCAAGTGCATTAACCTCCAGAGTTATCTCACCATTATTATTATTCCCTGAGATTTACTGGGCACCTTTACAGCAGATGCCTTAACCCATAAAATATTTTAAAATGCAGACTTTGCAACCAATTAAACAGAACAGATCTACTGCCATGCTTCTCCTTGTTGTCAATTTATTTGTGACAGGGTTTACAAAAATTAATATATTGAGGCCCAGATTATACGTTGGGATTGTGCTACTTTTTTGGCACAACTTCGACACCAAATCTAATTTGTTAAATCTCATAATGTGCTTAAATATACTCATGTTATACCTGATGAACATGTATGAGGACTTAATTGCTGATGCCACTTCTTGAGATGTCACATCCAGTGAGGTCCCTTACTGTAACGTCATGTGTAATGTCACGCGTCCTGACATCATGCGCTGTGATGCCATGCATCATGATTTCACTTGCATACTGCCTAACCTGGTTAGTCCCCCCACTTGTTTTTTTAGGACTTGTGCCCTGGAAGGGTGTATGGACAGACAGATGTTGAAAAACAAGGATCGATGGATGAAAGAAGGAGGAAGAAAAAAGACGAAGACTGATCAAGCGAAGGATGGATAATAAAGTTAGAGAGAACGGTGAATGTGATGGTTGTAAAAATGCAGAAAGAAGGATGGAATGATGGTTGGATAGAACGATGGATGGAAAAGAATAGAATGATGGACATAAAGAAGGTAAGCAAGCCGGTTAAGAGAGGAAGAAGAATGGCGAGAAGAAGGAAACGACTGGGAGAAGGATGGCGAGAACGACGGAAAGAAATTTCTGAATTCTCTTGAGAGAAATATCCAAGTGACTACAGTGCTCACTAGGTGCCAGTTGGAACATGATTCATGATAGGGTATTCTATTTTTCTGGCTACTCCCTTGTACAGCGTTTTAAGCCAGTACATTATGTGGGTATTTAGCCTGATAAAACTGCGTACGCCGGCTTTAGCGTTACGCCGTTTTATTTAGTATATTATGCTGCGCGTAAGTTACGGCGGTCTCAAAGTCGGGCATATACCCTAGCCTTTATCCCTAGCTACTATCCTGACCTGGCGCCCCCTGCGAATAGCGGTGGGGCGCCCTTAGTCGCCCCAGTGCAGGAGTGCAGGAGCCTAACAAGCGGGGTGAATGTAAATGTTATGCCCCGGATGCCCTGGGTTGAGGGCTTGGGCAATGGATATGGAAAAGGGGCCTGCTGGCACTTTTTGCATTCCGAAGTGTTGCCAATAGTTTTATTTCTTGCGCAATCCTTGAGATGTTTTGCTGATCTTATGTACTGTATTCTCAGAACAATAATGCCTTGAACTGAAGTGTTGCACTGTTTTGGGTGGAGACAAGTGTTTTTAATGCCTGTGCGATCGTTGAGCTGTTTTGCTAAAGCTTATGTCCTGTATCCTCATAACAATGTATGGCCGATCTTACTGTATTCTCATAACAATGATATAATTCCTCACTGAAGCAATGTGACTATGTGAATAAAAGGCTACGCCCTTGGTTAAACCACATTAATTGTAATTGGCTATCTCATTGGGAGTTGTTTCAGTGGGGGTGGGGGGGCGAGTTGCACCCGTGAGCGCACTATCAGAATATTAATTAAAATCATTCATAAAAAGGCGACCCTTAACTAAGACACCTTCGGCAGAGCAAGAGGGCACGACGACCAATATCCTTTCACTGGCACTTAACTTCCCTAGTCGCTGCAGCAGCAGGAAAGGGGGCGGTGACGCGTGCCAGGGCGCGTGACTGCTTCGTGCTGCCCGACCGAGGCGAGGCCCCGCCCAGGCCCTGTTGCTGCTTCCACTTTCCTCAGCCGGTCTTTATTCTCTGTAACTGTCTGCGGTCTCGCATGAAGAGACGGCCGCTCCTCTCGCCTACTTGTGCCTCTCCAGTAACCGTTCCCACTCCGTGCCCTCGCACTCCGGACCATGGCCTCGCTGGAGCAGGTCCGCCGCCGGCTAGAGGAGGCCGGACAGCCGCAGCTCCTCCGCTTCTGGCCGGAGCTTGGTCCGGAGGTGCGTGCGGCGCTGCTGGCGGAGCTGTCCGCGCTGGATCCGCGGGAGCTGCGAGAGCACTGCCGGGGTGCAGCCGAGGCGGGGGCCCGCGGGGACGGGGCCGACCAGGGGACGCGGAAAATGGAGCCCCTGCCTCCCAAACTCCTGGGCAGCGTACGACGCAGCGACCCCGAGTCTCTGGCGAACTGGGAGCAGGAAGGTGAGTGAGGTGTACTGTACGTGCTGTCTGAAAGTAATATTTGTTATGATACATGACGTGCTGCCAAACAGACTACAAAAAGTTTGTGCCGTGCTTTGCCTCTTCAGGCGAGTGTGCTGTCGCTCTTTCTGAGGCGCATTGGAGTCTCTCGTGAAGAGTGTGTAGTGAGTGACTCGTGTGTAAGTAGTAGTACTAAAATTTCAATGTCCCCACCCATGTAAGATAGAAGGGTGAGTTTGAATGAAATGGCTAGATTTGCCGAGATTAAAAAACAATGGATATATGAGGAACACTGAATTTGTCAGCGGCGAGCGTTTAGCTTATGAGTTATCCTGCCGACATCAAATACCAAGGGCCCAGTGTATTTAGAAATTACCTTGATTCTGTGTAGATCAGTTTTGACCAAGTTTTTCAAGCGCTGAATTTTCGTGTTTTTTTCGCAGGAAGCATAGCCACTTAAATCTGGTGGGCGCCCATACGTCAGATGAATGTATTTTCTTCATTTTGAGGAGGGCCCTGTCCCTCTTCATTTTGCTCTATCACGGCATCACTACGTGCTTTTACGTTATCACTCTTTCTTCGTGAATCTGGGGAGGCGGCCCTAGCTCTCCCAGTACAGGATGCGCTGCTCCTATTTGAAGGGAAGTGCTGTGATTCTTTCAGCGTTCTTTACAATTGTGTGTTCCTCCGAAATAATGTAGTTTATAGGAGGGAATAATACTCTTTTAACTGCCACGGAAAATAACACGGACTTGGCAGCATAAACTAATGGAAATATAGCTTTCAGGGTGGAAACCTTTAAAGGAAGATCTGTTTTTTTTGTGCTTGGCATATTTCAGTTTCCCGTAGTGGTAAAGCAAAGTTTGGTATTGCTCTTATGAAATGCCTCGTTCGAAATGCAATTTGACGGTCTATGGAATTTTCCACGCTAGAAGCCGTTACTCGAGGCCGTGCAGATAGACCACTGTGCCATACAGACCTGCCCCCCCTCATTTGAGGTGCTGTATTGCCTTTACTGATACTGTCAATCTGTTAGTATACCGAGGTTGCTCAGTGTTATCTTTTGCATAAGACTGAGCTGCAGGTTCTGCTGGCAAGTGAATGCACAAGTGTACCCACAACCACAGAAAAGTTAGACTACTACTCTTTCAAGGCATCTAACGGGGAGACTGATAGCTGAAGGTAGCTCGATAACTAGAGCAGGGCATGTCTTTTTAGGTTTGGCAGTAGCCAGGACTTTTTGATTCTACCAAAATTATATGTATAATATTCTTGTATGGGCTTTCAGCCAGGCATCTTAATTCATTGGTCTGTTCTTGTGGCATTTACACGTTTCTTCTGCCCATTATAGCATAGGGCACTGTAAGCAACAGTGTAGGAAAGTGGGTTTCTGTTGCAGTAACCCCCCACTTTTTGCCAGATTTCTGATGCACTTTGGTTGTGTGCTGGGATTCTCCTAACCAGGCACCAGCACCTATGTTCTTTCCCTAAACTGTACCATTGTTTCCAGAATTGGCACACCTCTGGCCCACATATAATTCCCTTGTAAAAGGTACCAGTGGTACCAAGGGCCTCGTGACCAGAGAGCATCCCTTAGGGCTGCAGCAATTATTGTCCCACTGTAGAAAAGTAGGGTCCGCTTTCATGGTTACCCTCACTTTTTCCTTGCTATCAGTCTATTTTTGACCTAGTCTGACTAGGATCCTGAAAATCAAGATCCCAGTCACTGTGCTTCCTCGCTAAATTGACCCTGGTAAGTACTTGTGTACATCCACAATTGGCTACTGGAGTATACCCATTTAAGTCCCTAGCCTATGGTACTAAGGTACCCAGGGCATAGGTACACCAGGGGTCTCCCGTGGGCTGCAGCATGTGTTGTGCCACCCTTGGGAGTCCACTCAAACTGTGACCACAGGCCTGCCATTGTACCCTGTGTGAGTTTGTGCTAGCACCACTCACAACAGATATGTTTTCTTATATCTGAGTTCACTACACTTAAAACCTATGTCACCCCTATGGCAGGCTCTTCAGTCCTGAGGGCAGGCTGCTTGGTTATAAGTGTGAGGGTTCCCCTTCATGAGCAGGACACCCCTACAAACCCCAGAATGGATTCTCCAGGCTTTGTAAGTGCGGTCAGCCATTTTAATACATATAGTGGACATCAGTCCTTACGAGATGTCTAACTATAGTGGCCGCACCGAACCCGGGCATGTTTGGTATCAAACATGTTGGAAGCATACCCCAACACCGATTCCTGTGTTGGAAGTATGATCCCATGTACTGGGGGGGGTCTCTTGGGGTACCCCTCTGTACTCCCTGTTATAGCCTTTCAAGGTCTGACAGCAAGCTAGTGCTGCTGCCGACCACAGACACAATTCTGGCCTCCTGCTGCTGAGCCAAGCTCGAAAAGGGGAAGGTAGAATGATAGGTTTCCTGTCACAGGGAGGTGTGACCACCTCCCAGACAGGACTTAGTGTACTGGGCTGAGGTGGGGGCGCTTGCCAGGGCCACCAGACTGCTTTGAAGGGCACATTAGGTGCCCTCCTTGCATACTCCAGTTTGAGCCAGTTCAGGGAGCCCTTAGCTCCAGCTCTGGCACGAAACTGGACAAAGGACATGGAAGTATCATCCCCTCTGTCTAGCCCCTTCTCAGGGGAGGGGCCTTTGAGTTGTTCCAACCCTTCGGGTACTTAAGGACTTACATGTGGGTGGGTTCTCAGATTCATCGTGGGACTTCTCCAGAAGCGCTTTTCTTCAAGTCTACCATTGTCGTCTATGGAGGTTTCCAACGTCTCTTCACCTCTATGGACCTGGCTTCCCTGGTGTAGGTTACCTGGTCTACGGGATATCCACGAGTGGGGTGGCTCTCCAGCCTTCCATCCTCCAAGGGTCCTTCTTCTGCAAAACTGCAACCGCGACTTCTCCATTGACTTTTGTTGGGCAAGCAGCCATGTTCCCACTCTGCACACAGCCTCCGTGGGGTTCCCGAGTACTTACCATGGGTGGTTCCTTGTGTCCCCGGCTCCTCTGGGTCTTCTGGTCCAAGTCCTGTTCTTCCTTGCAGTTCGCATTCCACTTTTTTAGTTTATGGTTTTGTCTCCCCTGGAGACCACTGTATTTTGTGCTACTTACCTGATTGCATTTGAAGTATTCCTGTGTATTGTGTTGATATCTCTGGGTAGGAGATACACCAATGTGTTAGTGAGTGTTGTGTAATAAATAGAAGTATTTTTATATAAACAGTGTGGTTCTTTTTAATTTATCTTACACTACAGATTAAACTGGTGAAACAAGCTGCTTAACACTCCTTCAAGATAAGCTTGAAGGCTGCTCTCCAGAGCTACCACTTTGAGAGCTTTTTATGGTTATCAAGGGCTACTAAAACCACCACAAGGGTTGCCTGCATCTCTTAAATAAGTGTGCCCCATATACTAAACCAGCCTCCTACAGCCACTCTAATGGACCCCACAACTAACACATACATACTGCCATTGCAGGCTATGTGTTGTGGCTAAACTGAGTCAACATGGCACACCTTCCTGGGTACCATGCCTACACACCACTGCCTGTGGCATAGTTAAGTCACCCCTCTGGCAGGCCTTACAGCCCTAAGGTAGGGTGCACTATACCACAGGTGAGGGCATAACTGCATGATCAGTATGCCCCTGCAGTGTCTGATTCCATTCTTGGACACTAAGTGAAGTAAAGCCATTTTGAGCACATGGGCTGGGAGTTTGTCATTACGAACTCCACAGCTCCATGATGGCTTTACTGAAAACTGGGAAGTTTGGTATCAAATTTCTCAGCATAATAAACCCACACTGATGCCAGTTATGGATTTATTATAAAATGCACTTGGAGGGCATCATAGAGATGTCCCCTGAAAAAACAACCAACTACTAGTGTATTGGCTGACTGGTCCCCACCAGCCAGCCACCACCAGACAGGTTTATGACCTTATGGGGTGAGAGCCTTTGTGCCCTCGGAGGTCAGAAACATAGCCTGCTCTGGGTGGAGGTGCATCAAACCTCCCTCTGGCAGGAACAGCAACACTTGGTGGTGAGCCTTAAAGGCTTTCACCTGTGATCTACTGATTTGGGCAGCTCCGGCTAGTGGAGATGCCCACCCCCCTGTCCAGGCCCTACTTTTGGCAGTAGGTCAGGCAGAAAAATTGGTAAGCAAAGTAGGAGTGTCCACCTCAGCCTGGTACACCCCTAGGGTCACCAGGAGCTGAGGTGAACCCCTCTCTTAGAAATTCTCCATCTTGAATTAGAGAATTAGGCCCAATAGGAACAGAGATGTGCCCTTCTCTCCAAAGGGTGTAGTCACCCTAGGGGACAGTAGCCATTGGCTACTGCCCCTCAACCTCAGTAACACCCTTAAATTTAGTATTTAAGGACTCCCTTGAACCTTGTTCCTCGATTCGACGGCCTAAGAAGGAGGACCCAAAAGCCGTGCAGCAGTGGAGAAGACAACTGACTTGGCCCCAGCTCTACCGGCCAGTCTCCTCTTTCAGCGACCCTGCTCCAAGAGACCTGCGTGGCCCGCAGCCAGCAACCTCAAGAACCCCGGAGGACCTGTGCTGTCTTCAACAAAGACTCTTGTCTACTGTGGACACCGGATTTGTCCAGCCAAGAAACCAACATAAGGACTCTGTATCCAGGTGGATCTGCGACACTTGCACCACTCTGCACCCCGACACCTACGGCCTGAGTCTTGGTAACCCACCAACCCAGTGAAGTCTCCCCGACGATTCTGACCTGGGATCTACCTTTGGACGACCTCTCCTGACCTCCCCCCTCGATGCCTGTAGCCTCAACCTGAAGGGTCCCCCCGACCAGAGCTGGTGAGAGAACTGGATGCCAAAAGACACCCCTGCACCCGCAGCCCCCCAGCCTTGGTGTGCCCAACTGTTTGTGCCCAGGCATCCACCCACTATCCAACTTACCTCGCCAGTCGTTGGATTCCTTCAGCCAACCTCCAGAACCAAGTCTGCCTCTGTTTTTCCCAACCTCTGATCTCTGTAGATTTCAACGAGGCCCCCGATGCCTTCTTTGCACCCAGCCGCCCTTGTGCTGCTGATGGTGCAGTCTCAGTGTTCTTTGGTGGCCCCTCCATTGCTGATCTTAACCCCCAGGGCCTGTGTCCCTGAGCAGCAGGTACTTACCTGTAACCGGTGCCTCTTGGAGATGCCTCCAGCCTCCATAGGATAACATTGGGCCCAGTGACCTCTGCACCCGTCCGTCCAATGCCGCTGGTGGTGCAGGTCCTACCTTGGTCAGAACCTGGCCCAGTGTTGACCCAAACCCCCGGAGACTAAACTTGAGAACAGCTTACTTACCTGTAAGTTACTCACCTGCGTTTTTCCGATAGGATTGCATTGGTTTCTCACTTCATTGTACTAAGTGTGATCCTGAAAACAAGTATCACTTTCTGTATTGAAAAGCATTTCTTGCACATGTAAAGTATTGTTTAATGCTATACAAACCTATTGCCAGTAATTTGAAAGTATTGCACAAAAGTACTTTCTTGTAACTGAGTTCAACTTGTTTCCTGGAAATAAAAGTAAAATAAGTAATATTTTTCTACAAACATTGGCCTGGAGTCAGTCATTGAGTGTGTGTTCCTGCCTTGTATGAGTGTACACCACATGCATTCACACTACCCTCTGATAAGCCTAACTGATCAGCCCAGCTACCACTAAATTGAGAGTAAGGTATTATCTACTTTAACCCCTGCCATACCTTTGGGGACTCACTGGACTCTGTGCACACTATACCTCTTTTTGGTATAGTATATACAGTGCCAGCTTCCTACAAACAGCATTCTGCTCTTTCCCAGGGAGCACATACATAAAGTAGTTCCCTATAGTGCCACAGACTACCATGGCATAGTAGCGTGCTTTTTGAGTCCCAAAAATATTTCTGTTTTTAGCCATTTTTAGGTCGAGCCTCGAGTAGCGCGCAAGCGCTGCTCTGGCAAGACTTTGTTAGGGGTTTCAGAAAGCTGACCACACGCTCGTGCACAATGGCCTTTTCCCTGCGGTTACCCGCAAGCAAAAGGCCATGGTGCACGAGCGTGTGGTCACGCCTGCTGCTTGCAAGCGCGCGCGCACCACTCGCGTGCTTGGTTTTTTCCTTGTTTGTTATTCTAACTCCTGCGGTGGGGGAGAAGGCTGCGACTTTAGAGCTGGGGAACAAAGCTCAGTCCCGGCGTCTGTTCAAGATCCTGTGATTCTGGGCACATCATTTAATCTCCCGGTATCTAAATAATGAACATGACGTTGTTTAATGCTCTTCTAAAGCGCTCCAATGCCTGTGAGCCGAGTTCGTGGTGTACAAAAATATTTTTGAAAAATCAACAGTGTTTGTATTGATAGGACACTCTCGCTTAAACAGAGGGTTCGGCATTGTTACAACTACCCTTTTCTTCCTCTGGGTCTGAGGCTGGAAATGGGAGCCTTTTGTTATGCTACTGATGTTGATGGCTTTACTGTGCTCCTGCAATGGTTATCTCGCAGAATGACACCTACTGCCTTTGAAGTCTTGAAAGTTTCCCGGGGGGGGGGGGGGGGGTCGTCTGTCTGTGAATGGAGTGTGGAATGCAGTAAAACGGGGTGACAAGTCGTCACATGGGCGAAGGTTTAGAAAGACAACACCTTCGACCCCTCTCCCCCCCCTCCCCCCCACTGAATCATCTGTTCCTTGCACTAGAAGAGTGCGTATAGACTGTGAAGAAAATACGAGTATCCGACAGGGAAGTCGTTATATTCGATGATAAATGTCATGTGATGATAAAAGCAACATTTTCTATAGCTGCTCAGTGGGGACGAGGCTTGCAAGAGACCTTCCTCAGGCGACAATGCTATAAACCCTTGATCGGATGAGCATCGCCCACCAGGTGTTACTTACAGCATGCTTATGGAGATTGTACAGGGCTGCCATGTGGCCCTTTGTCATTGTATGACTTTTTGAAAAGGTCCTAGTATTTTTTGCCAACAACTGTTGCACTCTGGGACATGTGATTTCATTTTAGAGCTGGCTTGATAGTGCAGCTTTTGTTAGACCTTATGTGATCACCAGAAAAAGAGCTTTAAGAAGGCTATTGAGAGAAGAAATTATGCTCCGCCCACAGGCTGATCTGCTTCTCTACAGCATTTAATTGGGCAGCAGGTGTGTGCATCAGCTCAAAATTAGTGCTGGTCTTTGGGAAAAGCTTTACACGGTGCCATAAATGTGGGGTCGGGCACTAGGTCCTCAGACTTTAGACTAGAGAAGAAAGATCTTTGTCAGGAACAACAAAAGACAAATGGAGCAGTAAGCAAAAACCCCGCCCACCTGATCACAGCCGGAACCCTTTAGCCAGTCCTGCAAGCACTGTGGCCACACCCGGAGGCAAGCGGAGCGCACCCCAGATGTGTAAGCATAAAACATATTAGAACTGGCATCCTTGGCATGGTTTCCACTGACTTTTTGCCTTCAGGCCTCCTGTTTTGCTGGCTTTAGGACACTAGGCACTTTACAACTGCTAACCAGTGCTAAAGTGCATGTGCTTATCCACAATTGGCATATTTAATTTACTTATAAGTCCCTAGTGAAGTGCAATACATGTGCAAAGTGCCTGTAAATTAAAGGCTACTAGTGGACCTGCAGCACTGATTGTGACACCCACTTACGTAGCCCCTTAAACATGCCTCAGGCCTGCCATTCCAGAGACAGTGTGTGCAGGTTTAAACTTGCATGTCGACCTGACAAGTTGACCATCTTGCCAGGCCCAAACCTTCCTTTTAATACATATGTCACCCCTAAGATAGACCCTGGACTGGACAGCCCAAGGGCAGGGCGCAGTGTATTTAAAAAGTAGGACATGTACTTTTAAGTCTTACACCTCCTGGTACTGAAAAACTCTTACATTATTTTTTCACTACTGCAAGGCCCATCTCTCCCATAGGTTAAATTTGGGATTACCCTATTACATTTTGTAAGTGTCATTTCCAATTGGACCTTTGTCCAAGTAGGGACCCTTCTTCCTAGTCAGGGTAAGTGGGGTACACTTCAAAAATAACCCCTGCTCACCCCCTTGGTAGCTTGGCACAAGCAGGTAGGCTTATCTCAGAGGCAGTGTGTAAAGCATTTGTGCATGCATACAGTAACACAGTGAAAACACTACAAATTGACACCACACCAATTTAGAAAAACTAAGAAAACTTTATCTAAACCCACAAGACCAAAAACGACAAAAATCCAACATACAATATTCTTAAAAATAGTTACTGTGCAAAATAACCTTTAAATTGCGCCGGACCCCAGAGCAGCGATACACTGCCCAGCCCACCCTCGCCCACCGCTGCTGGCACTCCCGGAGCCCATACCCGGACCCAGGCCTGCCGCCTGCTGCCAGGGTGGAGGGGAGGTGGCGCTGCAAAAAAAAAAAAAAAAGCATTGGCATAGCCAATAGGTCTCGCCTTTGGGACCTTATAAGTGTTTAGCCATGCAACAGTTAATGTTGTTGCACCAAGGATATTGTGCTGCATAACTAAATACTTATAAGGTCCCAAAAGCGAGACCTATTGGCTATGCCAATGCTTGTTTAAAGTTGACAAGGGCTCAGCAGCTTCCCCAACAATAAAAAAAAAAAACATTAGCAAAATCATTGGAAAACCAGCAATAACAAAGTCAAAAGCCTAGTTGTCAATGCAAGACCAATTGGATTCACCAATGCTTGTTTTATCTGTATTCCTAATGGCAAGATTACAAACCCCCTTCAGTGTATTAGTAGTGGGCTATTTGTCGTGTAACCTGCTTGTGTGTCTGGGCTTAAAAGTTATGGAGAGTGGGTGTGCTATGTCTTCTGTCATGGGCAACAGCATATCGCATGCACCACAGCGGGTTGCTCTCATTCACCATGTAAGGCAATATTGGCCTATCAGTCTCGGGAGCATCCTAGAAACTACATGAACTTTTCCCCTCTCCCCCTAGTTTTTAGGACGGTGTCCCCTTGTCTTCTTCAGAGTCTTCTGGACAGATGTTGGCTTGAAGGTGTCATTGGGGTCCATATGTAAATCTGTTTTGCATTAGGTGCCCCCTTTACTGTGGGAGATTTCACTCTCCTACAGTAAAAGAAGGATCACACCTTTAAAAGAATATTTGAAAGCAAATTTGGCAAAGAAATATTACGAATTGGTTGACATCCATCTTTCTCCTGAAAATCTTTTTATTTCATGGTTTACCCAGTACTATCATCACAAACAGCGGAAATAACTTTTACGGTAGGAAACTATTAATCATCAGGCCACCACTTATCATCCCTAGACGGAAAGCAGGAGTGAACCACTCTTTCTTGCCATTGAACAGTACTTGTGCTGCTTCTTGATACTCTTGGCAGAGGTTGTGCATGGGAGAATTTACTCTCCTACAGTAAAAGAAAAATTGCGTCTTAAAGGAATATTTGAAAGCAAATTTCCAAAAGGGTGTAGGACATTCTAGTTTTCCAGCAGGGCCCCATGTTTTTCATCTCCCATGCCGGGTGTTACTTTCAGACTTTGCATTGACTATAGAGGGGTAACACTAATCATTTTTTCCAAAACAATTTCCCCCTTTCTTCGATTTTTTTTGTGCTTCTGGATCAGTTCAAGGATGCCTGTATTTTTATTAAGTTAGTTTTTAAGAAAAGCATATAACGGAGTCTGAATCTAGGTAGAAGACAAATCAAAAAGTATTCAACACTCTCTGTGTGCATTACATGTATTTCCTGATATCTTCTCACCTATGCACTGGAAATGCCCATTTCAACATTTTATTAATGAGGTATTCAGAGATATCTTGTACAGTTGGATCATTACCTATCTAGATGACTTGTTGGTATCTTCGGTTTTTCTTAAGAATATTGAAGAAACCTTTTGGAAGTTCTGTCTTGTTTATGAAAAATGAATTAATGCACAGGCTGAAAAATGCTTGTTTGAAGTCTCATCCCTTTCCTTTTTTTCTTTGTCATCTCAGTTGAAGGAATAAGAATGGATGAAAAGAAAATGAAAGCCATTTGCAATTGTGCAACACCTTCCACAGTAAAGGAAATCCAAATATTCTTAGGGTTTGCTATTTTTTTACCAGGTATTTATTGAGGGATTTTCAGAAGTTGTAACCTCGTCACAGAATTAACCGAAAAAGGAGTACCTTTCAAGTACGAAAAGACCTAAGCAGCATTTGGAACATTATAGACAGTATTGTAGAAACAGATCTTTCCGCTTTTGATCTAACCATTTTAGCTCAATGCAATCCAGTTACTTAAGCAGTACTTAAGTAGCATATTTTTCACAATCCATGACCCAATATGAAAATAACAACTTGAGATCCTGGCTATCAAAATAGGACATGTACACTGGAGACATTCCATAACTGCCTGTATCGATCATAAAAATGTAGGATTCCTGAGGTCCATGAAATGTGCCTATGCACATGCTACTTTTTACATGCTACTTTTATACCATCTCATGTAGACCAGGACATTATCATTTAAAGGCATATAATTTGTCTAGACTGAGAAAAAAGGATCCTTTAGATTCTGCTACAAACATGTTAGTCTCAAGTCCCAAAAGGGATGAGTTTGCAGAAGGTTAAGATAATTTAAAGAAACATAAATCAATCTTTTTTGGTTTCTCAATACAAAAAAGATTATTCTTTTGATTAGAGACGGTTTGTCTCATGTTCCTCTTTTCTGCAAGAAATTCTGAGATATTGTCATTAGGCTCCTGTATTGGGCACCCTGGAAAAGATAGAAACTCGGACTATTGAACTAGTATGTCTGGTGGCCTGGGTTACTGAAGAGTGTATGTGAAAAATGTCTCCAGTTGCATACAGGCCAATGCGGATCATCAACATCGAACAGGTCTATTGCAGACTCTTCCGTCACAGTCTAGACCTCTGAATGTCCAATGGATGGACTTTATAGTTGAAATTCCACCATCAGAGTACTGTTCAGTGGTATTACTTGTGGTAAATTATACTAAACTAGAATATTTACTAAATTAGAACATTTTGATACTGTTGTAAAGTTATGTGCGGCGAGTCAGTTGACATCCACATTTCTCTAAAATATCTTCTGATTACATGTTTACCCAGTACTTTCATCACAAACAGTGGAAAGAACTTTTACAACTGGAAACTATTAATCATCATTCCACCACGTATCATCCATAGCCTGATGGACAGAGTGAAAGACTCATTCTTGCCATTGAACAGTACTTGTTCTGCTCCTTAATGAATCACCAGGAATAGTGGGTACAATTAACTTCCTCTGGTAATATTTTTTTTATAGCAACTCCCTTCTTTCCTTGTTAGGATAGCCTCCGTTTCTGTTCTTTTTGGTTTTCTTCCCCATCTTTGCCAGCTATTTTTCCTGAATTTAAGGTGCCTTCTATCCAAACTCACTTCAAACTATAGTCTGGGTGCAAGCACAGATTACTGTGCATTTGGCGTTAGCTAAAGCCTCCTATAAAAAATGTGTTCGCCACCACCACAGACCAGCTCATATTTACCAGCCAAGGCTCTTGAGTAGTCATTTACTCATTTCCGGGTGCCATCCTAAATCCATCACCCAGTTTGTGGGTGAGGAACAAGGGCTGTGTAGTTTACTCTGCACTGGGGATAGAAGAGTTAGGAAGTTTTTCACATGTCTCGTGGGAAGCCAGCACCAGGAATGTTTCTGCCACATGTTATAGTAAAACGGTCGCCTGAGTTTGAGGTGAAGGTAATCTTAAACTCTCACATGTAAAGGGGTCAATTTCAGTTGCTAGTAGCCTGAAAGGGTTATGATGTCTGCTCATTCCTAGGAACCAGTTTCTTATGTTAATGCCCCTTGTCGGTTGATTTTAAATTAATAAGTTACATCATAATAAACCTTGGCGAGTAGAGTACAAGGGTTCTGAAAGGGAAGGTTCTGCTAGGAATCAGCAAGACGGGGGATGGTTAACATGCACACCTAGATAGACAGAGGCATGTTCACCTATTTGGTGGTGAGTTGATGGGGGGGCGGGATTGGTGGATCGAGGGGGCTGCTGGAACGTTAATTATGTTAGATATAATTTTTGGCTCATTGTCCCCTCTTTCCCGCCACCCGCTTCCACCACCTGCTCCCAGCGTCCCTCCTAGGCCCTACTTAATGGTGGCCGCAGTGCGGCCGCGCCACCGGCATTCCAAAGGCAAGCCCGTCTGCGCCTGGACCACTCCCAGCACCAGGAACCCTGGCACTCCGGGCACGCACAGGTACTCCACCACAGACCTCGGGGCCCTGGACCCCGTACGTTGCAGCAATTGCTGCCTTGCATCGCCTCGTTTCACAGCAGGACTGTTCATCTGCCACTGCTGTCTCTACACCTGCAATGTTGGACCTCCAGTCCTCAGAGAAACATGCGCCACTCCCACTCTGCCGACCGCGACCACCCCTGAAACTCTCAGCTGCCTCCAGATCTCTCTGCAAATATGCCACCGAAGTCTGTGACACTATCTCCACCCTCGCCCTGAATGGGACCTTCATCACAGAAACCTGGTTCAATCCCTCCTCTGCCCTGACATCGCCATCGCAAGCCCAACGGCTACAAAATAACCCACCGGGACCGCACCAACAAACTCGGAGGAGGCATCACCATCATCCACAAAGAAACTATCCACTGCACTACCACCAGAGACGACACCACACCGATCATGGAATCCTCAGTTTCCAATTTCACTGACGAGAAAACAACTCTAAGGCACCCTCTCCTACAGACCCCCAGGACCACGCACCGGCCTCTACGATGCCATCACAGACTTTATCACCCCACTTACCATCGAGCCCGAGCACTAAATCTTCCTCGTAGACCTCAATTTCCACCTGGACGACCCCACAGACACCAACTTGCCAGCCTCGTGGAATGAATGGATGACATTGGACGTACCAAACTGGTTACAGACCCCACACACTAAGCAGGACACACTCATGACCATATCTTCACATCCAGCAACAGAGTTAAATACAGCCATACCATCCTCCACTTCACAATCGCACACTCATGCGCACCGCCACCAACAACCCCCCACATACCTCCTGCTGCAGCTGGAGCAAAGTGACACAGACCCAATGGATGGACGCCCTCGTCGCCACTCAGCTCATCGCAGCAACCAACCCAGAACAAACAGTTGAGCATTTCAACACCCAGATCACCAATGCCGCCGACCGAGTATCCCCCATCAAACCAGCCAAAACCTGCAGATCCACCAAACAAGCCAGCTGGTACACACCAGAACTCAGTACAATGAAACGCAGTTGCAAACAACTTGAGAGAAGATGACGCTCCAGCAGAGACGCTAAATGCAGAGCCACCTTCAAGTCCGCCCTCCACAAATACCACCAATGACTCGGACATGAAAAAGGACGCCGTTGCAGTCCCCATTGAGGCAAGCGCCAACCATTCCAAGGAACTCTTCACTATCGTCTGAGTTTTCCTGCCCCACAGCCACTGAGAACAAAATTCTGCCCTCACAGGAACTCTGCAACGATATAGCAGCCCACTTCCATAACAAGATATCCACCATCTACAGCAACTGTGAGCCCTAACTCACCGGCCTCCTCACTCCAATGGCAGCCTCCCCCGACCAGCATTCCACCACATGGCAACAGCTCACCACACCAGACACCACAGCCATCATGATCTTCATCCACTCGGGAGCACCCACGGACCATTGCCCCTACCGCCTCTTTAACCTAGGAAGCAACAAGATCAGCCTCCAACTCACCATCATTCTCAAGGCATCCGTCACCACAGCGACCTTCCCGAATCATGGAAACTTGCAGAAGTCAGACCCCTCCTCAAGAAATCCTCCGCAGACCCGAGGGAACCCCAGAACTACCGCCCCATCTCGCTACTCCCTTACCCAGTCAAAGTCCTAGAAAAGGCCATCAACTGGCAGCTCACCAAACACATGGAGAGAAACAACTTGATGGACTCCTCCCAATCTGGTTTCCGCTCAAACCACAGTACTGAAACCGCCCGAATACTGCCACGTACGACATCTGCACCCTACTCGACGGGAGAATTGGCAGCCCTGATCCTCCTCAACTTCTCTGCAGCCTTCTACACCATATTCCACCACACAGTCATCAAGAGACTGCACCAGATCGGGATCAAGGGAGACTCACTCAGATGGACTGCATCATTCCTCATGGGAGGAGCGCAGAGAAGTCCGCCTTACTCCCTTCACCTCAGAACCCACGAGCACCATCTGCGGTTTCCCTCCAGGTTCATCCCTCAGCCCCACCCTATTCAACACCTACATGATGTCTCTAGCAGACCTCGTCAGAGCCCACAATCTCAACATCATATCCTACACCGATACCCAGCTCATCCTCTCGCTCTCAGCAGACCCCACCACCACCAAAACCAACTTCCACAACTGCATGAAGAACGTCGCAGACTGGATAAAGGACAACTGTCTGAAACTCAACACCGACAAGACCAAAGTGCTGATCTTTAGCAACCACGCCTCCCTCGGGAATGACACCTGGTGGCCCGCCGAACTCGACCAACTCCCACACCTTCAACCTAAGCATCATCCTGGACATCGAGCTCAGTATGAAACTTCAGATTAACGCAGTCTCCTCCGCCTTCTTACACACTCACCGCATGCTCCGAAGAATATTCAAATGACTCCCCATAAGCGCAAGAAAGACAGTCACTCGGGCCTTGATCACCACCCGAATGGACTATGGCAACGCACTGTACGTAGGAATCGCCACCAAAGTCATGAGGAGACTCCATACGATACAGAACTCAGTAGCCAGACTGATCCTTAACCTGCCCAAACTGACCCACCTCACCCAACACCGGAGGAACCTCCACTGGCTCCCTGTCCAGGAAGGATGCCAATTCAGGCTACTGACACATGCTTACAAAGCCCTCCACGACAAGCATACATGTACTACCATCTGATCTTCCACCATCTCCCAGAAACCTTCGCTCCCACGTACAGACTCAATGCATCAGCCACAGCGGAGGCCTCTCCTTCTCCCCCCCCCCACCGCCCCCTCGCCACCAAGTCCTGGAACGCCCTCTCCTCCACCTCAGAACATCACCCTCGCTGTCAGACTTCAGGAAGAGACTCAAGACCTGGCTGTTCCACCAAGTCTAGCAACCCAGCGCCTGGATACCCTCACGGGTGATTAGCCATGCTTTACAAGTACTGATTGATGTTTTTAGTGAAGAATAAAATAGTGAAGAATAGTTGATGGCGTTAACTAACATTTGTTGACTGAAGAAGGAACTGCGGGTTCTTGGAGAAGGATAGTGCTGTTTGACAGCCTTGAAGATGGATTTGTTTCTGTTGCTGCTTCACTCAAATGATGAAGGATCGGCAGTTAGAGTAGAGTGTTTTGAATTGGGGAGGTCTTACAGGTGTTTTGATCTTCTCCTTTTCTTTTCCTGTTTTCGTATGGTTTAATTATTCTGTACAACCCTTGAGTGTACTGGGGTGCCTCTGCCTTGGCTTGGAGGATCGAGTGTTCGGTTTAGCATAGCGTTCAACATAAATTCTCATAGTAGTGTTATAGATGTCGAGGAGAGTATTGATGTCTGGCGAGCTAAAAGTTCTCTGGTAGGTTGTTTAGTTATTCTGGGTTTCCTTTCCAGATGGATGACCTTGATGGAGCAGAAAGGTTATTTTTCCTTTTTTTTTTATTGTCCTTGATGCTGAGTTATAGTATATGCAATGGTGAAGTGCATAGAAGGCTTTTTACATGCATTTCGTGCTGGAGTTGGGGTAAATTGCTTTGGGAGAAAGTGTTGCAGGGTTTGTTGCGAGGATCCACCAGCAGTGATGTGTGGTAGGTAGGTGCTTTGAGTGGGTTGTGGAATGTAGCATGATGTTGGGAGGTGAGACTCAGATCTGTATGAGAGTCATATAAAGTGAACTCTTATGAAATTAGAGGGTTTTTAAAGTACCACATAGGCAACCATTTACCCATCAACACCCACATTTTATGACTCCATTGGCCGATTGAGGGGCTCCTGGTCTTGGGGAGTTCTTAGTGAATTATAGATGAATGGAAGATGTCATCGGGCATACAGAATGGTAGGAGGGGATAGTCCTGGAAATGGGACACCAGTGATCCTTTGGCTTTAAGAGGAACATAAAGCTGTTTGTCCCAAGGTTTTGATATTTATTTCCTTACTTTCATAGAGGTTGTTTGGTAGTCTTGTTGTACATTCTTTGGGCCTGGCTCCTTCCAGCGAGCAGTGAGCTCCTGGGTACTGTCTGCTCCCCTTGTAGTTTAACTTTATAGTAAAACGCTGATGGTTTAGATACATTTGAAATTAAAGAGCACATTTATCACACCGTGGCAATGTTTTATTTCGAGTATAATATATTTGCAGTTTATGACCCGAGGGAATCTAGTAAAAGGAGTGGGGTTAATGTGCATGACTATACCTTCAGTGTTTTAGGAACCACAGTCCTTGGTAAAGCACATTTCACTTCTGTGATTGAAAAAAATAGCTGAAAACTAACAATTTTATACCCAACAAAAGATGCATTTTTGTCCTGCTTTCTCTAATACTTCCTTGTTGCAAGTATTTGAACCCAAGTTTTCAAAGTTTCTGAACCTAAAAAAGAGCAAAACTGCAGCCCCAGGAGGTTATAGTTTGACTAGCCAAATGTAATCCACCTTGAAGAAGGGTCTTGCTCCTCATTTCTCGAATGACCGAGACCATCACTCTACTTCTCCCGGTCTGCCTTGGTCCCCATTTTGGCCTCCCCATTTGGTACTGGGTGTGATAACATTCACCCTTCCAAATTGGGAATGTTCTAATGTATTCTGTACCACTCTTCCTTCCACGCTTTTGTTTTATATATAGCTTTCTACCTCCCTTTTTTTTTTTTTTTCGTCTCGTAAAAGCCTTGCTGTCAACCAAGTGGCCCTTTTGGGCAAGTATCAGGCTACTGTTGCCCTCCAAAGTTAAAAGTCGCCATTTTGACTCACGAATACAACAAATATACGAACCTTCTATAATCCAGGCTAGAATATGAAAACTTAAACTTGATTCTCTGTTTTGTTTATAATTGCTCCGAAGTACAGTACACTGCTAATAACTGTTTGGTTGCTGCTTTAAATAAGGTCACCTTCACATGTAGCCCGCTTGAGTGATTCTGCAATTCTGTGTAAGCAGCGATTGATTGGGTAATGGTCAAAAGCTTCGGACTGCGTAGCTATTTAAACCCTTGTTTTAGGTAAATATCATTGTTTTCCTCTAATTTCGTTAGCAATGTCGATTTGTCAACTTGATAACTTTTCTTCACGTTTGACAGTCAGGTGGTCATATCGCAAAGCAAAATTAAAGGCACGTGCATAATGCAACTTTTACATTCTTGGCTACATTTACTGGCTTTTATCATTTTGCCCAAATTTCTAATTGTTTGGGGTTTGCATCCTTTTCCGACGGATAGCGTTGCAGTTTGTTTAAAGTATACAGATGAACTGATTTAGTTCACTTAAATATTAAATTGCTGTGATTCTAAAAAAACACATTAAAAACGTGAAAAGCAAAATGTCTGAAGTTAGTTTCTGTTTGCATTGATGAGATTTCAAGCTTTGTTTTTCTTTCCTGGGTTGTTTGTTCCAGATAATTGACCTCGTTATGCTTTTAAATGTAATACAATTGCAACATACCAACTGATTACATTTGTTATTGCCCCTGCATGCAGTGTAACACTTTGAATACAAATATGAGTCACATACATGTAACAAAATCTACATTCTCCAGTCCGGTCACAAGTTGTACTTCCTTGTGGCAGCAGCATCCGTCGTTATAGCATTTGGTATCTGCATTAACTCTAAACTCGCCTTTTGATACTCTCCTTATTTGGAGATGATCAAAGACGTAATGCTCCCACGAGCAGAAGAGTTCTGTTAATGTGTAAGTGAATAATCACAGGATTAGGGATCAGTTTGTGAACCTTGCTATTCTGCAGGGACTTGAGCTCGGTAAAGGCTTGTTTCCTTGAACTTCCTTCTTCAGGGCCCAGACTTGCTGACTCAATGTCTCTTTTGAGTGACAGACGTGTGACTCCTTTCTATAATCATACGCCGTGGAATTATAGCAGAAACGCAGAGTGAGATCAGGTGCTAAAGTAGGATGCAAAGTGGGCTTTTTCCATCAGAGTGAAGCTGTGAATCAAAGTACATTGGCAAATGAAAGAGTATGCTTTGGACTAAACATCCAGATGTGGGAAAGGAATCAGCAGTGGAGCAGATCCCAGCTGTTAAGGATTGTTCATCATTGTTGGACTGCACTCTTGCAGG
The DNA here is from genome assembly GCA_963921515.1 of Calotriton arnoldi. Classification (NCBI taxonomy): domain Eukaryota; kingdom Metazoa; phylum Chordata; class Amphibia; order Caudata; family Salamandridae; genus Calotriton; species Calotriton arnoldi. The sequence continues at coordinate 557,049 of CAWUFW010005190.1, forward strand.
CCGCTTTACTCTGCAGTCTTCCACAGGCAACAGTACTTGAACTTTATTTCTCTGAATGAATATTGAACCTGTCCATGACTGATGAGTGAATCGACAATTTGTACTCTTAATATCTCCATGAAGGGTCTTTTCTAGGCATATGATTGTTCAATGATTCTATACTGGTTACCAACAGGAGAATTTAAAGATCGTGTGCTGTAGGAATTTGCTAGTTGCACAACTAATCTAGTACGTGCGTGATTTTGTATTTTAATATCATGGTCTTGCGACATGCACAGCCTTTCATAATGAGGTGTTTCCTGCCCTTAATAAAGCCTAACACAGTACATTAAACAGTGAAATATGGGTGATGTCGTAGGCGAGCCCAGCATGGTACTGTGAGCAAAGGATTATGGTGATGTCCTAGTAGGGTGCACATAAGTTAACATCAAAAGTCCAAATAAAAGAGGCACTGAATTGTTCTGCAGTTCACTTCCCCGTGCCTTTCTCAGTCATCCCCAACTGCCAGGGGAGAATTTGATAAAAATGAATTGAAATATTCTTCATGCAATTTTATTTTACGTGGAACCACTTCTCTAGTGGTGTGCATCAAAAAATAGCATACATTTTTAATTTTTGTATTTAATCATAGGAAACTACACAGTTTGCCAGTGACTGGTTCAGAGCTCAATTCATTTAGATTGGCATATGGCAGTGAAGTATTGGACTAAAGGGAGGATATTTATCTTCACATGAGAGTTTACTTGTGCCTTTTTTTAACAGGTGGCTCCAAAATTGAAGTTGCTTCACATGATAAGGTGGATAGTTCATGTGGGAAGTTTGAGAATGGTGAACATATTGTACTGCGACCTTTGGATGAGCACATTAGACCACAGGGTATGATAGAGCCTAGTATTGATATTCATATAGCTGATAAATTTAAATTCTGAGAATTATTAGACTCATTGTCCTGGAATATTGCAGTTATTGGCCAGAAACTATGTGATCAGGACTGGTTAAGTTATATTGTGAGGTATGATGTGTGTCTACTGCAGGAAACCTGGGCTATAGAGAAAACTTTTATATAGATGGATATACATCCCTCAGTGTAGTCGCCAAGCCAGCCCTTCATTTTGGTAGAGCTAGTGGTGGGCTTTTAACTTTGATTAAGAATGGTCGTTTTAACACTGTCACTACTATAGAAATAGATTGTTTAGATTTAATGGGAACCTTAGTTACCCTACCATCTGGTCTTTCTTTGGCAATTTTTAATATCTATGTAAGGCCAACTCGATCTAATGACACGTGTATGACTCTAGCATTATTGGACACTATATTGGATAATTTATCCCCGGATACAAGAATTATAGTGGCGGGAGATTTTAACACCGGCTTTGAACCTTGCTCCCTCTTAACTGAGATTACTGTGGAGGAAGATGAGCAATGGGGAATTCCTAAATTGCTGGTGCCCCTGAGGAAAAACCTCACATCATGTGCATTACAGATAGTTTCATTGGTCATTGGCAGAGGTCTTAAAGCCCTAAATGGCCGTACCACCTCTGACCCCTGTGTGCACCAACATTCAAGAGAGGTATGTGTGCCAGTATAATTGATTATGTATTGATTGATGTTAGAATGTGGCCCCTATTAGCCGATATGAAAATCAATGCTAGGTCCGATAGTGATCATAACTCTCTCGAAGTGGTACTTGCGGGAGAGCTTTTGGTTTCTGGGTGTGCTCTTATCTATACAAACGTCCCTGTAGCATTGGCTACCAATAATCGACGAGCTGTTAGATGGCCGGAAGTTATGGCTAATCCGGATGTCTATTCAAAAGTCTATAAACAGTTTATTACCTCTTTTGACCCTTACGAGGGGACAGATCCAGCAGGAATACCTATCTTATCAGTCCACATGAAGTTGTTTGATGGTCTTCAAAAGATATTCTACAGAGAGGTGACTATCACGAAGACTGCACATTCTAAGTATCACGACTGGTTTAACCCTGCTTGTAAAGTAGCTAAGAATTCATTAAAAATAGCTATTGATGAGGGTGATAGAGGTAAAATTCGTACCGCCAGAGGTTTTTACAAAATACAGCTCAAAGGCTAGAAGAGATTGGGAAGACAAGTTTTGGCAGGACCTACTTGCAGCCAGTAAAATTAAGGACAGTAGATCATTCTGGAAATTGGTCGCAAAGAGTCATCCTGAAGGAGTAAAGTATCCAAGTTTTAATATATCACCCGATAATTGGGTAGCTCATTTTTCATCACTGTACTCGCTAAGGAAGCCGGATGATATTGACAATGGTACTAATATAGTGGAGGATGTTATCTCACCTTACATAGCGCAAGAACAATATAGTAGCCCTGTCAAATTCAGTCTTGAAGAGACAGCCCGTGCAATACAGTCTCTTAAAATGGCTAAAGCACCGGGACCTGACAAAATCCCAGGTGATCTTTTTAAGTCCGAGCCATTAATCTGGTCAAGCTATTTTAATCTTCTATCAAATGCTATCTCCGCCGGGGAGCGATCCCTGATTCATGGAGGGGGCCGAGATAATAACTATTTTTACAAAGGGTGATGCTAATAACCCAGCTAACTACAGGCCAATTAGCCTGTTAGATAATGCTCAAAATGTTTTTAGTCGTCAAATCCTGAATAAATTAACTGAATGGATGGAAGAAAAAGAAATACTTTCCCCCTTCCAAGCAGGTTTTAGAACTAAAATTAGTACTGTTGACCAGATTTTTAGATTTACATTATTGTACTGGAAAACTGTGCTTTTACGTAAGGGTATGCTGTATGTGGCTTTTATTGATCTTAAAGCTGCCTTTGATCTTATTCCCCGATCGAATTTGTGGCAGGTTCTTACTAATATAGGTGTTCCCAGCAATCTTGTATATTTATTGAGTAAATTACATGAGAATAACTATGCTCAAGTACGCTGGGGACCAAGTGGAGAACTGACTAATCGTATTCCAATAGAACGGGGGGTCAGGCAAGGCTGTGTTCTTGCCCCCACTTTATTTTCCCTTTATTTAAATGATGTGGTTAATGTCTTGGAAAACTGTGTTAATGATTCTCCTATGCTAAATGGCAGGAAGGTACCAATATTACTTTTGCTGATGACTCTCTACCTATCTCAAAGTCCCCTATGGGTCTCCAGAACCTGGTTAATACATTTTTAGGTTTCTGTAATGAGAGGGGACTCTAGCTTAATGTTAATAAAACAAAATTTATGATTTTAGGCAAGGGGGTCAAGAAAGGTAAACCGACTATTCGGGTTGGAAATGACGTCCTTGAGAGGGTTGGAAATTTTGACTATTTGGGAGTACGATTTATGGATAGTTTTAATTGGTTAGATCAGATTATGAAAAGTAAACTTCTTATTGAGCACAGGTCAAATGCCATTCTGAGAACACAAAAGAGAACGGTATCTCATGTGGTATCCCCGGTCATGGAGATTTACCGTGCAAAGGCGCAAGGGGCTGCTCTTTATGGGGCTGAAGTGTGGGGCTATGTTGATGCCAAGCCTCTTGCACTGGTAGAAAACAGCTTTGTTAGGAAAATGTTATGCCTTCCCCAGAGTACACCTCTTATTCCATTGTATTTAGATCTAGGATTGAAAAGAATATCAGACTTAGTGGCTTTGAAAGTGTTGATCTATTGGGTTTGTCTTTGGTGTACACCGGAGCTAGTTGATTATAGAGAATCCCTGACCGATGTTTTAAATATACCAGGTGCTCGATCGCTCCCATGGTTTAAACACGTGTTTTCGTGGTTGAGAATGTTAGGTCTCCGTAGATTTTGGGATGACCCTACTAAACTCAAGAAAGTCGATCGGCATCTTCTTAAAACTACTTACTGGAATTTTATCAATGAATGTGTATTAAGGAAAAATTATGTAGGATCTCTGACTAACAGTTTTCTTGATTTTAAATCTACTCCACTATTGGAAGATTATATGGATTTTATACCCTTTGCTTTCCCTAAAAGCCTTTTCATACGGTTTCGTTTGGGGACTTTGCCCATAAGATCATTTACTCACAAATGGAATCCAGCACAGTCAGCATTGACTTGCCCAATGTGTAAACAATGTGATGAAAATGAATCACATTTGCTATTTTTCTGTCCGAAGTATTTGTCCCCTCGTAGGAGGTGGATTATTCCGATTTGCCGGGAATTGGGGCTTATACAATATCGAATAGCATTACGGATTTTAAAAACTAATCTCTCCCCTAGAATAGTTGTAGCTGTTAGCAAATTTTTAGAGGCAGTTTGGTATAAACGCAATGCAATTTTAAAATTAGATCAGTGTAAGGATTAAGGATGTATTTTATTTTATTGCTTATTTATATTAATGAACTGTTTTATTCTGTATTGTCTTGCTAGGTGTAACTTTTAGGTACTGTCTGTAGCTGGATCTTATGTACAGTGCTAAAGTAATTATTATCTTTTTATCAACTATGAGGTTATTGCTGCTGTTATTGTACTCCACTCTGAAGCATTATGCACTTTAAACATGGACTTATTGCTGCTATTATTGTATATACAATTGTAACGTAACTTGAAGCATTATGCACTTTAAATATGGACACACTGCTGCTATTATTGTTGTTATTGTACATATATTTGTGTATTCGTTAATTTAATGTACAGGATGTTGGTTGATACTTTGATGGTTGCAATAACCGAATAAAGTTATATACTACTAACAGGTATGTTCAGTTTGAACTTTGAATGTATTTTAGCCCTGATTTTAAAATGGTTATTACTAGAACGTCTCTTTTGAACCTTTGTTCACTTGCCTGCTTGTGATGGACTTTGTTAATTTCCTGCTCTTGTTTCCTAACAAGGTTTCCATCAGATCTCCCAGAGCAAGGTGGCAGTGCTTCTCTTGGCTGGGGGGCAGGGAACCCGCTTGGGCGTAACTTACCCCAAGGGTATGTACAACGTCGGATTGCCGAGTGGAAAGACGCTGTATGAGATCCAGGCAGAGAGGATACGAAAAGTGGAAGAGCTGGCCAGTCAGAGATGTGGCTCAAAGGGTACAGTGCCATGGTTGGTGTGCTTTTTTTTCCTCCCCTGTGTCTTTGAAGGATGTACTTTGCTGTTGTCCCTGCTTAACTATTATGTTCCTAACTTGATTATTAAACTCTAGTGAAGGGTGAACTATAAGCATGTAGCCTTTAAAAAAAAAATAGTACTTGCATATTGGTTATTTTTGGTGCAGTGTTTGTTTTACACTGGTGTAATTTAATATATCATTATAAGTCTCTAGAGTAGTTGAAGGATGACCGGCACGTGTTTTACCCAGCCCTTAATTAGTCAACACCCTCACCTGGAATCAGTTGTGACTAGATGGGCTTTTGTTATCTGCATTCCTAGTAATGGTAATGCCGCAGTTGGTTTTTCCAAAAAGAACAATTGATGGGCAGAATGTTATACAATGTCAAACATTCACCCCAGTACAGAGATCGGGGCCTAAATCCATGTTCAGTATCCTGTCCATCACCTGTTCCTTTTGCTTTTGTCACCCTAAGTAGGAAGGGTATGCCCAGATGTGGGTCCCATGCTCCCTGCGCCACTAGATTCAACCTAGCCTGGCTGATGAGGTGGTGATACCCCGAAACCGGTCCCAGGATGCTTGTTTCCTGTCCAGTGAGGATCTGGCTTGGCAGTTCGGGCTGAAATGTTATCAGGAGGAGCAGGGTCAAGACTGATTTGCATATGGCTGGGTCCAAACTGTGGTGGCATGGTGGGCAAAAAAACAATGGATTAAACCCAGATCTGTTGACTTGAGGTGAATGTTTGCATTGTTAAGCATTCATCCATCATCTGTTCTTTTTGCAGTTGTTTTTTCCTGCATTAGATTTGTGCGTGGCTCTTGGACTTCCTGCTCATGTCAATGCCCTATATGAGGGCTTGGCTTTTAACATCCCGAGACACCTATAGAGGATTTTTAACTCTTTTGTGTGTTCATTTTTCTCCAATTCTTTCAGCCTTTTTTGAATTTGCTGTGCTTTGGAAAGTTACAACTTTTATAATCCTATTTCATTAGTCTCTTAACCCCTAATACAATCCACATGTGTAAAATTAAAATTTCGTTTCACATTTCATGACATAAGACACTAGCCTGACTTTTTTATTAAAATGCAGTGATTAACTATAATACTCCATGCCAAATTTAATATAGCGAGGGCCCTACAGTGTAGCTATCGCTTTTTAAGAAAGTTATTTCTTTTTTAAAGTTTGACGATCTTTGCAACAAAATCTGAATGAAACAAATAATGTCCCCTACCATAGTGTCCTGACAAGGGGCTCCGTCTTCGGTTTAGCTTTGGTAGAGTTTAAAAGGCACAGCAAAGCAATTTCCTTGTGAACAATGGATCAGTGGTTGTTTTGAGAACAATTCTGTCCTGCGCTGAACAGAATCCTCCTGCTCACCATATCTGCTAATTAGTAGTTTAACAAAGGCTAATTTGACAACGCTGTCTGAACCTAGACAGTTGTGTTAAGTGCAGTGGTGCGGGTGGCAACAGGGCATCCACTTAATAAATGGGATCCTTTAAACAAATTATCCTGCCCTCCCCATCTTTTTTTTTTTTTTTCTCTCCCCTCAATCTGTAACTATTTTAGTACTCGCTGCTGCTCTGCTCATCCAGGTAGAGAGGCAGCAGTTGAACACTGAGAAACTGTATCCACGTTGTACTTGAGTATGGGACAAACAGAAATTATCTCTTTTCTTTCTGCCTCCTCTTTTGTTGCACTGGTCACCTTCTGTTTGTGTCCTGTTCCATCTTACCTCTTGTCTGTGCGCCCCTCTTTTTCGCCCTAAAATCCTTTACATCTCTCTTTTCACTATCTCTCTATGCTTCAACCTCTGGCACCCTTTTTAAGCCCTCTTTATGTGCTCTTTTGTCCCCCTTTCTCAGAGGCCCCCTTTCTCAGACTTCTTTTTGGGCCAGCTTTTTCACTTTCTTCTATATCGCCTCTATGCATCTATCCATGAACCCTCCCCTCCCGCATTGCTTCTGTCTCCTCCTCCCAAACTCTTTCTCCCTTTCTTTCCCTCTCCCCTGTTCTTTTCATTTCTCTCACAGACTGTCCTATACTTTTCACCATACTTTTGTTTTTCTCTTCTCCCACTACACTCACACCCCTCATGCTGGAATTCAGTTACCCGCCTGCGAGCTTGGATGACCTTCCCCGCCTATCCAAAAATAAACTCTTCCTGTACTTGCGGGGATAAAGCTCTTGAATTCATTGTATCTGCGTAAAAGAAGGCATCACATCTGCATCATTTCACTGGAATCTGAATGCTTGAAGCACAAGGTCAGCAGTCAAATTCTGCTTGGAAGCTATTTTAACTCTCGCATTCTTTCTAGAAACACAAAGTAGGAGTAAGGACAGTCCTAAACTCTTCTTTATTTATGTTGCAAATCTTCACACAGCTTCTTCAGCATTTTGGGGAAATTGAGGGATCGGAGCACCTTCATAGAAGACTGAGGACTTGGCTATGGCGCCAACATTCACATGCCGAGAGAGCTCCAACCTGGCCCCGTGAGCTCGGTTTGCCTCCTCTGCCTGAGGATGCTGGGGGCGATGAGTCATGCTTTTAAGGATTGAGGGATATGAGGGGCAACATCTAGAGGAGTGCCCGATCAAGGCGGTGCCTGGGTCTCCCATTTGAGCTCCTGCAAGATGGTTCTGGGGTGAGAATGTGCAAGAGGGCGGACCCCTTTCCCCGCATGCCAAAGAGGGAAGGTGGAGGAAGGCTTTGGCTTTCCCTGCGCTCTCCGGTAGGAGTGTGGCCGACTCCTGCAGTCATCCTGGTGTACACTGCTACTTGATTCCGAAGAGCGTGAGGTGTCAACATGTTTTGCATCAGCGCTGTACATTGTACTGCAGCACCTCCCAGGTGAAACTCAGCTGCTTAACCGTGTTTAAGTTAAGTTCCTTTACATAACTACAAATGCTTACTGCATAGAGCTGTGAAGTGCTCTCTGGAGAGACAGATCTTGACAGTAAGTAGTGAAAGGACTGAGTATACACACAGGAACAACACTGTGCCCTAGAACCTGCATTTTTGCCCCTCACAGGCAGGACACACAGCTAGCGAGCGGTGATCCATTGCTTTATATCTGACAAGCACCAGAATGAGCAGTGACCCCTGAAAGCTGAGACTGCTGAGAGTGAATGTGTCCCAGCACTGACAAGCACAATGGCACTCTTGAAGGAAGACTTGATCACCAGCTCGATATCTTCCAAATCTGATTTTAAGAGAAGAAATACAATTTGCAGTTTCTGCAAGCCTCCAGACCTGAAATCAGAAGTTGGAGCTGAAAGTGACATCCTACGTGCGAATTTGTCACTGGGCACAAGAGCTTTTTTAAATGTAAGGTAAAATACTGCATCTTGAAAAGAACAGCACCTCACAGAATGGATCTTCAAAGTCAGACATGCATATCCCAAGGCTTATCTCCCTGTCAACCCTCCAATATAGTCATTATTTCCGACCTGTTACCGAGGAGCGTAGGGTAGACCACATAAAATATAAATGGGCCTGTCTATTTGGTATTTCTTTTTAATACACTAAAAAACATTTGGCTCTCGACCGAGGATAAAGCAATAGCCCCTCTAGGGATCTAGATGGGAACTGACAAAGGTGATGCTGACCTCTCAGAACACTGTTGGAACCCAACACATAAAGGAGGCGATGGTGAACAGCTGGGTGAAGAAGAAATCTCAACAGAGAAGGGACAACTGGCAATAGGCAACAGAATGAGAAAATACTGTGCCTCGCCCTGACACAAAACAACCTGAGATGAACACTTGAGCTTGCAACTTGTGCTTATTTTTCTTTTGTCCTGAGATTCAGGCTGAGAGTGGTGGGTTTCTTCTTCCTACTTAACTTCACTTTCTCCCAGAGGCAGGATGTTGAAATTGGAATCAACATGGTGGCGTGGGAGGCTCCTGTTTCCTATCTTGTTAGATAAACCTGCTATGTTTATCAACTTTATTTAAAAAAATATATATATATATATTAGTTGAGTTGTTGGTTAAGAGGAGGTCGGGAATGTGCAGATTTTGTCTCCAGTATGTGAACTCTTAACTTCTGCGCACTGCCACCTTGGGAACGGATACCATTTTTCACCATAAATTAGTACAGGTGACATAAGAACTAACCTTGCCTACCCAGTGGGGTTTTTGAAACATAAACTCACTCACCACCAAGAAAATTATGATATCTTAGCATTACAGGAAACTCACCTAATGGGGGGGATGGGGAGGCAGACATGACTTAAGACATAAACTTTATCCTACAGCCTATTTTTCACCAGCACAGTCCAAAAAACCACGGTTGCCCTCTTCCTACATAGATTATTATTTTGTCTTTGAAAAAGCAAAATAGACAGGGAGGTTACATTTTTTATGGCATGCTTACAGAATAGAAACATTATCCTAGCCATGGGTTATGCTCCTAATGCGAGACAGGATAGGTTCTCACAATACTTCTTTCTAACCCTGGCAGCTTTCACAGCTGGTGATATAGTAGTTTCTGGTTATTTCAAATTATGGTGTACTCTAGAATTGGATAGATCGGGTTTTCCTAATCTTCTCACTAGTGCGTTCTCAAAGGTTGAAAGCAGTCATGAGGGATTTGGGCCTTCGGTATTTCTGGAGAGAGTCCAGAGATGACTACACCTTCTTTTTACACACCCATCAAACTTAATTAAGGGCAGATTACATACTTATTTGCAACAGCCTTGTTGCAGACAGGTGAGCGAAAATATACTCAATTACATTTTCAGACCATGCTCCGTTGACTTGCCCTGACCTCAGACAAACACAAGCATTGTAGATTGAGGCTCCAACCCATCATGCTGAGAGACTGGGTCTTGGATCCAAGCAGCACCCTAAAATGGTGGAATACTTGACAAATATTCATAGGAGATTGGAGTTGCATATATGTGGTGCTCCTTGAGTTCAGCGGTGAGAGGGAAATGCATTTGGGAATGGTAAACCTCAATAAAAATTAGGACACTGGAGAGGGAATCCGTAGAAAGAGCATTCAGAGCTGCAGATGAAAACACTTCGTGAAACTCTTGCTACCCTTACTCTACAGGGTTAAGGCTTTGTAGTGAAAGTTCAAAGCTTTGACCACCAATATAGCAGAGATTACATTCCAGTTGAGAGGGAAAAATTATAATCAAGGGAAAATGGTAGGCTTATAACTAACTTGCCTGCTCAGCCAAAGGCTTGTAAGTAACAATGTGCCAAAGGTAATCTCTTCTTAGGGAATACATCTACTTTCCGAAAAAAGCATTTGAAGGAATTTTGTTCCTCATACTCATCGTATATACAAAAGACTCTTCACCTGACTCTGCAAGTTGATTTCTTAGACCAAATTACTATGAAGCGCATATTACCATCCCAGAGGGAAGCACCGAAAACCCCTACAACAAGTGATCAGATGATGACAGTTGTCACGACCCTGAGACCAGGTAATGGCCCAGAATGATTTGCGGCAAGCTTTTACTGATCCTTTACGCATACTCCAGCTCCTAAACTTGCAGCTTCATTGAACAGTTTTGGTGAGCTGGGTGGCGTTACTCCTTCAGTGGAGGAGGCAAATATATTCTTTATACTTGCGTTGGGTCCTTATGAGCACTTATTCTAAACTGTTTAAAAAATCCTGGCCATGAGATTGGACACCATCCTTTTATGAACTAATAAATCTGGTTCAATCAGGTATTTTTGCGGGCCGACAATATCACGATAATGTGAGGACAGTAGTTTGCTTGTCTGAAAAGCAGTTGTCAGTGAAGTCACAAAAACAGTATTAATAGTAGCAATCCGGTTTCAACTGTGCTGCTGTATTTATTATATACCAGCGGTTCTGTACATGTGGTTAGTGGACCCCTGCAGGGTCTACAGTATCTGTTCAAGCAGTCCTCAGACGCATATGACCTCAAACAATTATTTTCTGTCAATACTCACTCGCAAGAATTTTTAGCTAAATAATTGTATGAAGTTGTTTCATCTTACAAGGATAATAGTTTCTTTAGGTAACAATAGCACCATAGGTCTAATGTATAGCCTCTGTTCGTATCCAGATAGGCTCAGACCTAGACTAGCAATCCTCCTATGACAAAAATATATTTTTAATTGTTTATGATTTTCTAGACCACCATTCATCTCTGCACACTTAGAGCCAGTGTTCTAAGCACTCAGTGATGTATGTATGCACAGTTCCACTGCCGAAAAAGGCCCTTCAAGTCTGCATGTTCTCCCATTTCTTTTTTTCATGGGTGGGCGTTGACAGACCCCAAACACCTACACTTTCTGTATTGAAAAAATGGCATGCCTGCATTTTTCAGCAGATCTGAAATAAATCCACTGACCAGGTACCACTTCGCAGTAGGCAATCTGTACCCTGACATAATGATCACTTGGTCTTCTAGCTTTTATGTAATTGCTGTCTTTGCCATCTTTTGACACAAAGACACTGCATGGTCTCCAGCTTTGTCCATACTAAGCTTGAGTGCCCTGTATCTGTGTGAGGCGTGTCAATCCAGTTACTACTTCTGCCCCAGGCCATTTGCTAAGAGTTGTGATTTTACATAATTACCTATTGATTTGTATACCAACCTGGGCCTTATCGGTTTGTAGTTGCTCTTCTAATCAAATATACAGTTGCAGAGGAAAATAGATGTGCCACGTTCATATAGTGTGTACTTGTCTGTATATTATTTTAGTACAAATCGTAGGAATGTCTTGAGTGTCCTGGCTTCCACCTGTGATTGAGTGGGGTCTGTAGAAGTAAAAAAAAAAAAAAAAGGTTTAGAACCACTGTTCAAGACAGTTCTAGCACTTCACCACGCTGTCATAGGTTTAATAGACAGCACCAGCCCTTTTCTGCAGGAAGCAGATATTGAATGAATATGCAGTTGTAACTGTCTCCTGCGATTCACTCGCAACTATAAACACAAATCCTTAAAGACTACATGTCACAATTCAAAGGCTGACCGCAGAATAGGCAGTGTCCTCTATGTGCAGACTGATGGAGATGGCCACAATGGTATGTATCTGAGTCGGGTCTGAAGAAAAGCTGTTTATATTTCTTCATTAGAAAGAGGCTGGCTGCTTTATACTGTCCCTTCGGTCCTACAAACAGTTCCCCTTCTAGGCAGAGAGGATTACTGGTGGACCATTTTGTCCCAAATCTAACATAGTCAGAAAGATTAATCTATGTCCCGCCCCTCCAAACACCCCCTACACCCCCCCTGCATAGCTTCTTTACACTCTCGATTGGAAACGTGTATCCTTCCACTCCTCCCATTCAAGGGACAATTTCTTTCTTTTGGCACTCTTTGCAAGTGCAAATGTCTGCTTACTCCCTCTCTGCTATTTTCCCCTCTCATACCCCTTTATCCTGTCCAAATTGCTCCTCCCTTTAGTCCATTTTTTTTTATTTTTTTTTATTTTTAACCTCTGGGTCTTCTGCTCCTTCAATACAGCCCCCCGGGTAATGCACTCCCCACCCCTCTTAGGCGTAGACAAATGAGCATATATTGTTCTCTTTTTGCCAATGTGTAACATCGGCTAAATGCATTGGCGCAGGCAATAGATCTGTGTGGGCAAACCCAAAAGGCAACACCTATTGGCTTTCCCAATGCTTGTTTTATCTTGCAAATTAGGCGATCTCTTCTGTTTGGTTATTTTTATGATGATGCTGGATCCGAATAAGCGGGTTTCTACAGCCCTGTTGATCACCAGGCTGGGGCATTTGCATACACCATACATAACCTTCGGCAGTGATGCAAGATTGATGCAAAAAAAGTCATATAAGGATACACTCGCTTCCAATTTGAAAGATGACTCCGGGAATAAAGAGACTCTGAGATGCTCCTAGAAATGTATCACCCTCCAGGAGCGAATCGGGCAGCTGATGGTTGATGGGGTTCCATGAGGATGAGCTAAAGCCTCATGTGGAAGAGACTCATTTCTGCAACTCATTGTTCCAAAACCCAGCTGACTTTATCAGTAAACTTCTCAAAGATACAAATTCGCAACTCTGCTCCTGGACCCGATTAGACGCGCTTAAAAAAAAAAAAAAAAAAAGTCTGTGTTCTAATATTAGAGCTTGCACTGTGCTACAAAAAGATCTTTCTGAAAATAACCTTTTTATAGATTGCTAAACTTCTCCTACTAAATGGGGTTTTGTATATCTGCAGCCAGTTAGTGTTCTGAGTTCAAGCTCCCTTGAAGCGTTGAACCGCTCTGCAAACCATTATTGCTGCAAAAGAGAAAATTGCATTCTTTGATTGAAGAGTCCTTTGCCATCAGCGCCACATACTGAGCCATGGTGCAGTGAGCGTGTATGTACATTTACTCAATCACTGTCATTTTTAAAAAGGTGGTGCACATTTCAGAACTCTAGGGTTGGCACTGACCTTGGTGAACCCAGTATCGGTGTTAATATCGGATTCCAGTCTAATTCATCCTGCTGCTTGAGTAGACAATCCTCCTGGCTTACCATAGGTCTGGTTCCATACTTGGCCACCAACATTACTCAGAATTAAATCTTGATTTCCACTAAGAATATTCGGAGCTTTCTGCTTAAATGCTGGACTATGTGAAGACTGCAGATTTACTCCACCAGAACAAAGTTCAGTTTTTCTGCTCGGATAAAAGGCTGTGACCTTTCCTTTTTTTCCTGTATTGTGTGTGCTTTATTTAGATGTGGTCAACCTAGACTGTTCTATTAAGCTTGACAATTGCTAGACGACTTACACAAGTTAATTGAGTTTTCCATGTACTCCTACTGCTTATGGCAGAAGAACTGGGTAGGCTTATCTAGACTCCAGAGATCAGCATTCAAGGAACAGACCTCCTGAAATATGCTATCTATTTTTTATGGACTAAAAGGAATCCTCAAATAGCCCAGGTAACATCATGTGTCAATTAGTCTATGGCTAGCATAGATCATTTCAGCAACAGTGCTAGCTGTTCTTGACTATACTTGATTAACTTGGCAAGTGTTGATTTGTATTTGCTTTTCATTTCACATTTGGTTGTACCAGTAATTAAAAGGTGCTGAAACCACCAGTTTTCTGTGTGAGACATCGTATTGTAAAAAATTAGCACTCTGCATCCTACTGATTTATCGCACGAAGCAGAACCCCTATGATTCGAAGGAGGCAAATGTTAGTAAGGACAGATTGCATCATCTCAGTCAGCCATTACTCTGTTGTCACAGGACCAAAGGGTAACCAAGGATTCTGATGGATACCTCTTCTGTTTTCATATAACTCAAGCTTGGTATCCATTGGGAGCATTGCATTTGACGTAGAGCTGTGGAACTGTTTATGCTCTGGGTGATTCCTCCCACTGTGGTCGGATCAACCATTAAAGTACTCTAGCTTGTCTAGTGTTCTTTCACCACTATTGGTTACTTACATCCTTATTCTCCATTCTCTTCAGGGGGAACTCCCCTGCTGCAGATAATTTATATACTTTGTCCAGTCTGTAAAGTAGTATCGGACTCTGTTATTTCTTTCTGATCCTTATCCAGATTGGCACCGGCCAAACAGCCAGCATTTTTTTAATTTTCTTCCCATTTCCTATCAGTTTGGGGGCTGTAAGAAATCCTGTTTTCCCTTTATTTGTTGTTTCCCCTTTTTCTGCCACAAATACAGGGAAAAATTGCCTTCATACCACACCCTGCCGCTCTCTGGAGTTGCTTAAATGCCTCTTTGGAATCGCATGTTCCTGCCACAGGCCTGCTTGTGAGATTTAGCCCTCGTTTAGCTGATAACTGCTTGAAGTGCTGAATTCCCTCTTCATTGTTTCACTTGGAGTGATGTTTTGTGGTGGAATAATTGTTTCCTGCTCTTGCCATTGGCACCCCACTCTGAGTGCTCCACAAGCAGGCCATCCACCTTTTTGCTGCTGTATCAGACCCAGAGGCAGGGGTTAGGCGGGAGGGTTAAGAGTTTCCTCATTGGCTCCGTTGAGTTAACGGGAGGTACACATTTCATTTGGAGTTCTCTTGATAGGACCCAATTCACAGTAGTTCGAGCACTGCAAGCAGTCTGAATTTACGACCAGCGTGAGGAGTCCTGGAACAGAGCGCCCATCACACTCTCCACCATTTCACATCATGCTACACCCCTGCTGATATTTTATTCCTGGTGAACGCCATTGGTGTTTTCACAATCTATTTGCTGTAGCATTCGCTGGTTGATTGCTTTTCACTTGTAATGTATACTTAATACGAGGCATTCTCATGTCTCCAGTTTCTGCTTTTAAATGTTTGATCTACTGTAAAGATTTTAGCCAAAATATGTTTAATGAACTTACTAATCACCAAGTTAACTTTACTGTGGGTGCATGGTAAGGTGGTTTAAGCACTCACTGCCTCATGTGAGGAGACCAATATATGCTGTTCTGATTTTCAAATCTTGACTCCAGATAGTTGGAATTCCATACCTACACACAGGAGAAGTCATTAATTCTTTCTTGGGTGCAGGGCATACCCATCTTATGTGACCTTGCTAATCATTCTCCCGCCACATGCCTGAGTCTTTGGGGCATTGCTTTTCTGACATTCAGATGAAAATAGTCTTGCTTTGGGAGCCTGGTTTTAACAGTTGCTAGTTAGCACAAGAGGCTCAATCCCAGAGTCTTTAAATGTTTCAGTAGGCTTTGGAATGCCCTTTTAGGGATCGAGATGAAACTGGCTTTGAGATCCCTGAATATGATCTCTAGGATGCTGAGATTTATTTACTTTTATTCACATTTTTCTGACCTCTTGGCCTATTCTTCTCAGTGTGTCCATTTGTAGCTTACCAGGTGCCTGTTTAGCAATGGCATCCAACAATTGAGCAGATGTTGATATTCCAATTTGTCACTTCCACATTTCCTTAGCCTTTAAATCTTGTTACTGCACACCGAGTCCAGAGATTACTCCAGATCTCAACACTTGTGTTGAGGAAATCGATTGTTAGAGCTGACGAGTGATCCTAAGGAATTTTGTTCACATTAGTATGTATAATACTATTTATATTATGCACATTACCCCAAGGGTTCCCTTGGCTCTGAATCTACTCGGTTATTCTGTCCATTGACACGTTGCATTCCCACTCATCACACACATTTCCCACTCATCACACACATTTCCCACTCATCACACACATTTCCCACTCATCACACACATTGCATCTTCAGACATGGAATGGACAAGTACTTTGCCGAATGTACAGCCTCACTTATTCTTTCCTGACCTGTCTTCTATTGCTGGAATTTCAACACCTTTACATCAACCATTCTTTTCAGGGTATCTTCTCTTTCACTATTGAAAAATAGATTATGGTGATTCTCTGTTAGGCCCACCACTCAGGTTGTTTAATGATGAGTAAATGTTTCTAAACACTATAAGCTATTTTGTTAAGCTTTGTCAATTCAGGGAACTGGCACTCTGGAAGGGAGAGGATGGGAAACTGGGAGGAAGCATAGTTATTCAGCCTTTTGGAGAGATGTAGCCTTGCATGGGGTTGACCTGTCTGATAAGGCAAGAAAACTCTTTAGACCATTTTGAAAAAATGGCATATCAGCTATCCAATCCAGTTGAAAGAGGGAGATGGTCTCGTTTCGTGCAGTCATCCTTGTACAGGGTTGTTGAAGTGCTCTAGGGAGGGCACTGTACTAAACTTAGTGATATACCGTAAATTGAAAATGCGCATTTCTGTTTTTTAGGTACATTATGACTAGTGAGTTCACTTTGGGCCCCACAGAGAAGTTCTTTGTAGAACACAACTACTTTCACCTGGATAAGTCCAACGTTATCATGTTTGAGCAGAGGATGCTGCCAGCTGTGACTTTCGATGGGAAGGCCATCTTGGAACAGAAGGCCAAGCTTGCTATGGCTCCAGGTATACAGTTCAACTGAACAATCTTTTTCTTAACTTGATATTCTGCTTAGCTGTTTTCTGATGACAAGCAATATGAAAGTGTGAGCTTACTACTCTAAAAGCTTATCCGTTACAGGCACTAAGAATGCATTGTACACTATTAATTTCCCCCCACCAATTTTCCTTTAATTCCTACTGTAACACTGCTAAAAGGTAATGTGCTAGTCCACGTCACAGGCCTCTATTATGCAAAATACATTTTGGTTTAAACCAGTGTCACTTTTCACCGATTTAATATGCCTATGGTAGTAAAAGTTCCTCTGTTGATAATGGCATTTCACCCACATAGTGGTTTTCATAGAGGAGGCAGAAAGGGCACAACAACCTTGTCAGACCCTGTTTGGGGGTTCCCTGGAGAGCAGGAGCCAATGGGTCATTTGCCTCGGAGGCTGGGTTCATTTGCATATGATTGGGCCAAGTTCAAGCCCTTCAGCACTTGACTGTCAGTGGCAGCAATGGCGAGCCACTCATAGGCTTCTCAGAGGTAGTCTGGGTACTCAGGACTCAACACCCACCCAGTGCTTTACTTCTATTTAAAAAAAAAACATGCTTTGATACACACTGTGAAAATGGAATACAACACAGATAATGGCAGCAGATACAAACGTGTTGTGGTGCGAGGGACACTGAGCCTTGGCTACCGCCCTCCCTTCCCCCCAGGTGTTCCTCCTCTTGTATGTCAAAAGTGGCTATGCGGCATGAATTGAGGTCTGGCACTGATACCCCATTTCAATAGCAAGTGCGCTCAGTTCAAGTGTTTTAAACCGTCTCACCTCATGCAGGGCTCGGCTCTTCCACTCCTTGCAGATGATGCACTAGCAGCAGACGCAGCCTTTGCTGCAGGCAGCAGCAGAATTGAGTTGCCCCTTGGAGTCCTTCAGCATCTGTAGGTCCTGGATACCAGCAGTGGGCTTTAGCATCTGTCAAACCTGCTTCTGGGGGACTTTGTGATGGGCAGCAGGTGGGCCTCTTCATGGGTGATGGGGACAGTTAGGAGGGTCACAGCGGCACAATGGCAGCTGTTGGGCTCACTTTTCAGATGCAGTGGTGTCTACTGCCATGGGCACGCTTCCAGTTTTGGGGGTGCCAACCACCGTATGCACAGTTCTTAATTCCAATGGCAGTGTCTATCAAAGGCACAACTCTTGCTTCTTGGTGGAAACGTCCACCACGGGCACATCACTGGTCATCTTTTTACGATGGCTATGTCAGCCGCCGATCCATTATTCCTGCCGGGAACCACATTACTGCAGAGACTGCACCCTTCTACTCGGGCTTACAAATCATTCTCCACCGCACCGGGGCGTCTGCTGCTTCTAACACTCAATGGACAGACTCCCCTCGGGCTCAGAATTGTCAGACTCCTTCCATCTCAGAAAGCAGATTGGCTTCCAGGTGTTTCAGATTATGGGTATAGGTCTTCGGCAAGACTCCAGTTGATGTCCCCTTATCTCTGGGAAGCTGGCTGTCAGGTAGAGCCTAGCTCTGGTTGCACAGCAGACACCAGCTCTGGTTGTAAAGCAGTTATCGGAGCAAAACCTGTTTGGTGTGGCTCTTCTTTAAAGTGTCCTCACCAGGCTATCAATACACACAACCTTTGTGAAGAGTGGTGCTCCTTTACAGCAGGCTAGTCTCAGCCTGGAGCATTCACAACAGAGATACAGAGGTGTGAGCTGTCTGTACCTGGCCACCAAGAGCTACACTCAACAGTGAGCACGGGAGAAACCAAAGACAGACCTCACTAAAAAGGGATCCCTTTCACCTGAACAAGAGAGGCTGCAGTCCCACCCTTCACCCCCATCATCTACCCACATGGCAGTGGTACAGGAAGACTAATTAGCAGCTTTTCTCCGGAAAAGGCCTAGTTGAATTTCTAAAGGACCTTGCCTTCTCTGTCCCCGCCTCAGTGTCTAGGTCTCCTCTCCAGCTTCAGGAATGTCTGCAATAGATTTTCATTGTCTGGGAAAACAACCTTCCCTCCATCTTGTGCAGAGAAACGGGTCAGGGGCTTCCAAAATAAAAACTCACAGGCCTCCATTACTCTGGTTCACTGCTACATACAATGCGTGTAGCCTGGTTAAAAAAAGAATCTGAAGATGGCGACTGTGTTGAAGTATTTCCAGGGCATGTGTCTATTGTCATACAACGAGGGACATAGCACCAAATGGTTGACCATTCGACTACGCCGACTCGAAAAAAAAAAAAAGGGAAGAGACTACACATGAACAATTCTGAAACCAGCCACTAGTATTGAATAGACATGCTTGGACCATTCTTTAGCACTTTCTCAACCTGGAGCTAAAGTATTTCCCATTACACTTTGCTAGTAACAAGCCTGAATGCTGTGCTGCTGTTTATCTACTTGGCTGCACTGCAGCCCAGGCAAGCCTAATAAGTCCAAAAATGAAGAAAGTGCCTTGAAGCCAAGCCCTACCAGAGACCTGACTCCTCTGCCTAGTGAGAACACACCCTCCAATCTGCATCTTTTATTAGGTCCGCGTGCGTTGCAGGGCAGAGCCCTGCTCCGCCTCCGCAAGAGATTTTGTAGGAGAGGATTTTCAGAAGAGGTCTTTAAGCCCCGCCCCTCATTTCCATTGGCTGGCGTCACAGTTTATGCTAAACGGTGGCCAGCCATTGGAAATGAGCTATCTGTTGCCTCCCTTTGGCTTTTTGTGCCGGCCCACTTGGACTGGCTCGCCTGCTTTCCTTCTGTCGTAAGCGATTTCTTATCTTTATGGGGCCATGTGTTTAAACACATGGCCCCATAAAGACAAGCTCCGGCGCGATCCTCTTTCGCTATCGGGACCGCGCTTGTTCTCTCAGTTATTTGCATTTCTGTGGCATGCAAAAACCATTCCGAGCCCTCACTTTGCAAACGCGTCTTCTTAAAGAAACACACACGCTCCTCCTGCCCGCTTTGTAAGTTTTCACCGCGATTACAATTGTCGGCTGATTGGCGCTGGAATGCTCCGAAGGGGCTGGCGTCGAGAGAACTCTCCAGGCCTGTTTGGCAGGCAAATTATGAAGTCGGTTCGGATTGAAGCCTTTAGCATTCCGCCTAAGTGCCGGTTCCACCTGCCTGAGCAGAGACTGCAAAGAGCATTGTTAGAATTCAAGCATGCATCCGCGCTGTCACTACTAGTTCTCATGTAGGCAAGTTCATGCTCGGCGCAGTGCAAATCTTTGCTCTGTTAAGCGAGCGTCAGTCACGGGCGAGCTTGGCTGCCAGCCCAGGGTTGGTAGTCCTTTCCCCGCTACACCTGAATGAGATATTGACGAGACATTGCTACCTAAACAGAGTCAAGAAAGACTAGATGAAAAAAATATAATTAAATTGTCTAATCAGTCAAATATAGTCGGGGAATATAAAATGTCTTTTGGTTTCCCTTTTCCTCTATTGTTCTCAGTGACGGCTGCTTTGCATGGGAGGACAGAGTCCCCATATTAATATTAACTAGATAGTCAATTTTCAAGGCTGGTCATTTTCATTTCTAGTTTACAGGTTTTAGGTGAGTAATTTTCATGTAGTGTTTAGCCTTAAACATTTTTTGCAACAAAGTAAACACCATACAAACTGGTTCCCTTCATTCATATTTTGGTCTGCTGTGTAACAAAATTACAGCGCCTCGAGACATAATTTTCAAAAAAGCACTGAACCATAATCCATTGTCAAAACCCCTGGAATTTAGTGTGGATTTAACATAATTTAATGAGGCACATCTTGCCGTTCAATTGTAGGCCCTGCATTTCCACTGTTGTGGTAATAGTCTACATACACGTGGACGAACTTTTATGTCGGACGCTTGCCAAGACCTTTGCTTTTAATAAGTATATATTCTTCATACTCACGGACTGGGGCTTTCACTCCGCTCTCTTCATCCATTGGCCTGCAATAGTACCATTTACATTTTGCTGCTGCCTACCGCAACATACAATGATGGGTGTATGCTTAGCCCACTTCAGTCATTGGCTTACTTGACTGTGAGCGACATGCAGCCTATTCTTACACAATGTGCACATCCGCACAATAAGTAGTCCCTTAATTGCCAGGGACTACTGATGCCGTGTGTGCTTTCACCTTTAAAAAAAGTATATATTTTGATTTTAGACCATGCTTGTTTTCAAACAGTGCGTGCCTTCAAATAAAACAAGCATTTGCAATGCAATAGGTCTCTCATGCACGCAAGTTTAAGCTATTGGCATTGTAAATGACAATGCCTTTTATTTATGTTTTAAAAACGTAAACAAAAGTAAAAGGCATTGTTATTTACAATGTCAATAGCTCAAACTTGCGTAAATGCGAGACCTATTGCATTGCAAATGCTTGTTTCTTGTGCTCCCCTGATAGTTCCTTTCTGTGCTGAGTTCCAGCACACAGTTGCCCTGCACATGAACTAAATTGAGAAAGGGTCTGTGTGGTCTGTGTGTGCTCTCCAAGGCTCACTCCTATCTTGTCCACCTCCTCGTCACCGTATTTCCCCTCCACAATGCAGACATTGACCTAGAGTCTATAGGATCCTTCAGTGATCGTAAGATGAACAAGTTGCTTACCTTCGGTAATGCCTTATCTGGTAGAGACTCTATCTAGCCGCAGATTCCTTACCTTAGAATTATCCCCAGTCATCAGATTGGATCTGCACATTTTTCATGGGTAGTGCCCCTGTGCACCTGTAGGTGGCGTCATTCTGCTCCACGTGGCGTCAGCACCGGTAGTGTCGTGCGCGATGCCTATATAGTCAGTGCATTGACATCCGTTTCTTTTCGTGACTTTCTACAGTAGAACACTGATCACTGGTGTGGAAAACTAGGGCCCTGACCCTAGAAAACTGTTCGCAGAGTGGGGAGGATGGATGGGTCGGTAAGGAATCTACGGCTAGATAGCCGCTACCAGATAAGGCGTTATCGAAGGAAAGTAGCTTGTTCATCAGATAGACTTCTAGCTGCAGATTCCTTACCTTAGAATAGATAGCCAAGCAATACCTTCCTGGAGGTGGGTCTGTGAAACAGATTTTAGACCAAAGAGTCCTGCTGGACAGAACGGGCAAAGTATCTATCCCAACGGGCCTGACTGTCCAGGCAGTATCGTTTGGTAAACATGTGCAGAGATGCCCACATTGCTGTCTGGCAGATGTCCAGGACCAGAACTCGCAGCCTTGGCTGAGCCCTGCTGGGTCAGGTGAAGAATAAACAAAAGAAATTGAGAAAGGGGAGAAGCTAGGGGATCAACCTGTTGCTCAGCACACCATGCCACAAATGTATTCCAACGGCCGGCGTATAGCGTCTTGGTGGGGGGGACGCCAAGCAGCCAAGATAAAATTGCAGACTTTGAGCGGAAGGTCGAAAGCTGTCAACTGGCACTGCTCAATCTCCATGCATGATGGCAGAATGTTGACCGGTTCGGGTGGAGAACCCTCCCATGTTGCTGCGACAGAAGGTCCACTTGAAGGGGCAGCCTGATCAGAGGACCGATGGAAAATGCTCAACAGCTCGGGATACCAGAATCTCAGAGCCCAGTCTGGAGCCACAAGGATGACTTGGGCCCAGTCCTTCCTGATCTTCTTGAGAACTCTGGGCTGGTATGGGCAGAAAGAAGTACAGTAGGCCTGAGCTTCACTTGAAACTAAAAGCTTTTTCGAGCGAGAGTCACCTTAGAAACTCCAATGCGCAGAACTGCTGACATTGCGTGTTGTCGGCGGTGGCGAATCGATCTAACCCAGGCTCTTCCTACTGTTGAAAGACGCCTTGCACCACCTCCGGATGGAGACGTTGTTCATGATCTGCTAGGCATTGTTGGCTGAGTTCGTCCGCCCAGTGTTGAGCCACCAGGGAAATGCCCCGATGCTCCAGTCATATCCAGAGGCGCAAGGCTTCTTGAGAAAGGGCCCACGACTCCTCCCCGCCCTGATTGTTGCAGTACCAGATGGCAGTGGTGGTGTCCATGAACACCTGCACGAGCCTTCCTTTGATGGAGGGTAGAAAGACTTTCAATGCCAGTCGGATCACCCTGAGCTCCAACATGTTAATGTGGAGCTCGGCTTCTGCCGGAGACCAGAGGCCTCTGATCTCCGCCTCTCCCAGATGGCTCCCCATCCCAAGAGTGACACATCTGTCACTACTGTCAGACCTGGTTGGGAAAGGGAGAGGGGTCTGCCGCTGACCCAATCGTAGTTTGTTAGCCACCACTTACGATCTTTTGTTGTGCCCTACGAGATCTGGACCATGTTGCAGAGATTCACCCTCTGGAACTTCAGGTCTCACTGCAGGGCACGCATATGCTAGCGGCATGCGTCAAAAGCAGGAGGCCATGAGTCCCAGCAGCCTCAGAGCCAGTCTCACTGAAACCCAGGAGAGGTTGAAACATCAGTATCATAGCCTGAATCTCCTGGACCTGCTGTTCTATAGGATAAACCCAAAACTGCTCTGTGTCAAGAACAGCTAAGATGAAAGGGAGCGTCTGAGAAGGGACAGGCCTGACCTTGGCACGTTGATGGTGAACCCCAGCGAGTGCAGGAGGTTTACTGTAGTCTAGAGGTGTGAGATGACTGCTTGAGACGAATCCACCTTTAACAGCCAGTCGTCGATATAGGAAAATACTGGCACCCCTGATCTTTGCAGATCAGGTGTAACTACCGCCATCACCTTGGTGAATACCTGAGGGGCGCTGGTAAGTCCGAACGGGAGCACAGTGAACTGACAGCGCTCGTGGCCCACCGTGCACCTCCAGTAACGTCTGTGGGCAGGCAGGACAAGAATGTGAAAATATGCATCCTGCAAGTCAAACACTACCAGCCAGTCTTCTGGGTGCGGAGCAGACAGCACTTGAGCGAGTGTGAGCATTTTGAATTTTTACTTTTTCATGAAAAAATTGAAGGCGCAGGTCTAGGATAGGGCGAAGGCCTCCTTCCTTCTTGGGCACCAGAAAATATTGTGAATGGCAACCACGACCTTCTTCTGGTGCTGGCACCCTCTCTATGGCTCCCTTGGTCAAGAGAGCTGCTACTTCCTGGCAGAGTAAAGGGAGATGGTCCTCCATCAGCCTGTCGTAAAAAGGTTGCATGGGTGGTGGGGCAGTCACGAAGGGGAGGGAGTAGCCCCTCCGGACAATTTGGAGAATCCAGCGGTCTGATGTTATTGACCTCCAGTGGTGCATGTGATGGCGTATCCAGCCACCCACTGGTTGCCCATGATGGTCAGTGTTCAAACTAAAGGGGTTTGGAGGCTGTGGCTGCCAAGTGGGGGGGTTGAAGGGGGGGTGGACATGGCCGAGCTCTGGCTGCCTGAACTACGAAGTATGTGGGTGCCGCACCCTCTGCCGCTCAGAGACTGGAAAGCTTGTGGGCAGTGGTGGTTGTGCAGGTAAAAGCGCGTCTGTAAGCCCCTTCCGTGGTTCAAAAGGCGGACTGAGGTTGACAGCGGGCCATGGAAAGACCCAAGTACCTGGCCTCAGCCTTGCTTTCCTTGAAGCGCTTCAGCACAGAGTCCTTCTTGTCTTCGAAGAGACAGGAGCCATCAAAAGTCATGTCCATAAGCAAAGCTTGGCAATCCTCTGAAAAGCCAGTTGTCCTCTGCCCAGCGTGGCGCCTTAAGGCCACAGACGAAGAAGCCGCTCTGCCTAGCGAGTCGGTCATGTCTAATCCACATCTGATTATGAACTTGGCTGCACCTCTCCCATCAGCCATAGCTTGAGAGAGTATGGCCCGGGACTGCTCCAGGACTATAGGCGGCACTTGCGCAACCAAATCCCACAGCGAATGGGAGTAAATGCCCAAAAGGCATGCAGTGTTCACAGATCGCAATACCAGGCTGGCGGAAGAAAACATTTACTTGCCCATGGTGTCCATCTTCTTGGATTTCCTATCTGGTAAAGTGGTAGGGAATGTGCCAGGATTTACTGTGGAAGTGGAGTCTTGGACCACTAAGCTCTCCAGGGTGGGGTGTAGGGTGAGGAAAGAGGGGTCCCCTGGGGCGGGGCATTGGCGGCATGCAATTGTCCTGTTAACAGGAGCCCCTGTGCAGACCTCGGACTTGGCTCCTGGCAGGACATCTGTGAGGGCTTCGTTAAATGGGACAAGCGGTTCTGCAGGGGTGACTACCGGCTGAAGCACCTCCGTCAAGACATTAGTCTTGACAGCTTCCGAGGGCAGCTGAAGGTCCAGGAAATCGGCCGCCCTCCTCATCACCATAGCAAATGTGGCATCCTCCTCCGTGGCCACGGTAGGAGGAGACACCAAACCATTATCTGGGGAGTGTTCAGTCCACTGGCATCTGCCAATTTCTAGCACCAATCCATGCCAGGGTCTAGGGCTAGTATTCTTCAGGGTCCAGTAGCCCCTCCCAGTCTTCCCCAAGTCCTAGCCCTTAGGAATAGGACTCAGGCTCCGGTCTAGAGGGTTTGGCTCCGGTCCACGCGAGAGTTTGCATCACCCCTCTGGTTCCGTGTCAGAGTTTGGGATGAGAATGGAGACCGCACTGGGAGCGTCAACATCGGGACGGGTGTGGAGGTGGTCCGACCGGCGCTGATCCAGATCCATCTGTGGATCCAAGGTACCCGACTGGTGCGGAGGGTGAACCTGTCGGCAGGCAACCAGCGTGGGCACCTCCCGAACCTGCGAGGCCCAAAGGCATGGCAGCGGAGATGTGCCACCCAAATCTGAGGTGCATGGCCTCAATTCGTGGAGTTGCGTGGGAGTCTCTTCCGGAAACTCTGAGAGGCATAGAGAGCCGGCCCAGGTGTAGTCTCAACCACGAAGCCAGAACTTGAGTGATGACACTCCCTCGGCTTGTAGGATGAGTTTGACCGACAGGGTGAGGTCTAAGACCTCTTCGGCTTCTTACTCTTCTTCTTTTTGTGGGACTTACCCGAACGCCTGCGAAGAAAATCAATGGCTCTGCGTCCAATCCCGGGACCTTCCCCTCGACCAGGATCGAGACCATCGCGGCGTCGCAGGTCGAGCTCCTTCAAAGCCTTGGGTGCATGGCAGGTTGACGCGTCGTGGTCACTCTGAAGACACCAGAGGCTGACCAGGAGAGGACCCGTCAACGACATCTGTCGGTGACGGGCACCGCAGGGCTTGAATCCACTTTTTCTAGCTGCCATGCCTTCCACGCAAGTAGAAAAACTCTCAAAGGAATTTTGACAAAAATACGAAAAAAGTGTCAGTCAAAAAATGACTGAGGGTAACACTCTCTTCGGATCTGCGCTGGCTGGCGCGGAAAGAAAATAACTGATATCAGCGTGCTGGAGTGGTGCTTACATAGGCACCATGCAACTCTCTTCCAGCGCAGACGGAGCCACGTGGAATCTAGTGACGTCCTCTACTGGCATGCAGGGTTACTGCTCACAAAAAACTTCTGGATTCAATCTTACGCCTTGGGATAATTCTAAGGTAAGGAATATGCGGCTAGAAGTCTGTATCAGATATCCATGTTTTTAGGAACTGAGCATCACTAAATTACCACCACTAGGGGTAATCTTCCTGGTTGCATTCCAAACTTCTAGATACTCTTTTTCCATAACAGAGTTGTCATTTCAATTAAAATTAAGTAGATTTTGGTGGAATGGTTTCAATTCTCCATTTTCCATTGACTGTTGAACCATCTCCCTCTATTAACAGTGACAGCGTTGTTACATTCCTGTTACCTTTTCAGCAATACTCTGGACATTACAAATGCTGTAGAGCAGAGACCTCCAACCTTTTCTGTAGTGAGAACTAGTTCTGATCATTGAAAATCATTGTGAGCTACTGAAGGCTAAGGAACTCGCGCATTGCGACCAGACACCACCACGCCCAGCTTCATTGACTTTAAGCCTGTCTTTAGAGCCAGATACTATGGTTTGAACAAAATAATTTGTATGAATGGGATATATATGTATGGGTGACCGAGCCTGTGTTGTATGTACTTGCGGCACAGGACATACCTTTAGCCATATGTGGCACAGGTACATATACAACACAAACATTCAACCATTTGTAAATGGGAGAAATGTAAAGTGCAGAAAAATGTTCTGCAAAAATGTTCACAATATGGAACATTTTTCTGCACTTAAAATTTCTCCCACTTAAAATAATGGCTGTATTTTCTCAGTTATAAATATAGCTCCAGGTCTACCAGCCACTGGGAGCAAGATGCCTGCTGTGTGTAAAGGCAGCACTTTGAAATGGGAGAATATTAAACTGAAGAGAACTTTGTTTATATGGATTCCATATGTTATATTGATTTGTAGAGGGCACTGATCACCAGAGAGGGTATCCAGGCGCTTGGAAGGTGTGTAGGTGTGTGGTCCCCAAGAAGCTTGTACTAAGAGCCAGGTCTTCAGTTTGTTGCAGAACTCAAGAAGTGAGGAGGAGGAGGCTCTGATATGTTGAGGAAAGTTGTTCCATGCCTTATCCATAAAACTCATAATTTAAGTTATATCCCATTTCCAAGTGTCACATTTACAAACACCAGGCATCTTGCTCCCAGTGGCCTGTAGCCACAGTGCCATATGTATAACAGAGAAATACAGCCATTTGTTTAAATTGGAAGAATTTAAAGTGAAGAAACATTAAGACGTAATTGACAGTGGAGAAAGACATTCAGGCTTAATGTTTAATAGAAATATTTTTCTTCACCTTAAATTTCCCCCATTTAAGAAAATTACTATTTTTCAGTTATAAATATGGCACAATGCCTGCTAGCAGCAAGAGGCCTGCTGAATGTAAATGCAATACTTTGAAATGGGAGAAAATTAAAATGAAGTTAACTTAATCATAAAGGTAACTTTTCATTTTAATTTTCTACCAGTAACAAGCATTGAGAAATATAATTTTGTTTCCTCTCCAATATTGAGTTGACAAGGGCTTTTATTTAAGAGTTAAATAACTCAGTGCTTCAGTTCTTCACCTCTGTGCCCCAGCCTGGGTCATAAATCTGACTGAGCACTTCTCATTATCAGGCCCTGCTATCTACAGCCTGATGATGATAATGTAAAATAAATACAGCTTTCCCTTTTCCTTAAAAGGAAAATGTGACCCTGTGCTTATTTTTTTAAATGAACTCAAGGTTGCGAGCTACCGGAAAGATGTCCGTGAGCTACTGGTAGCTCGTGGTCAACTTGTTGAAGCCTCTGTTACTCCATTAATCCTTTTTACTGTCAGGCATTCCTTTTTACTCTACGTACATATTTATCCAACTTGAGATATTAAAGTGTTGTCTTTTCAAAAGCTCACAATTCTGACAGGACATTCAATTCTGCAACTATGTTGTATTGTACCCTTTCTCATCCACCTACATCCTCATATGAGCTAAGCTTTTAATACTCATCCAGAGCTACATGGAGAGTCGACCAGGGTTGGGAGGTCACCTTTTAGTTCCAGACTTAGGATCCAGTGCACTGGTTGGTGTGGCTGGGCTCCATCCATTTCATGCTAGATACTGCTTTATTGCCTTTGCAACTTAAAGGACTGGGGACAAAGTGTAACACCTATTTTTACATGTTTTTAATGAAGGGTATAATTGAAATTTGTATTAATTGAAGTTCTTCTTTTTCACTGTTCCCTGATGTCCAATTAGGAAGTCACTTTTGTGAGTGATAAGATGTTTGTCTCATTTTCTATAATTATATAGATGGTAATGGAGGTCTGTACCGTGCACTCGAGGACAACAAGATCCTGGAAGATATGGAGCGGCGTGGCATCCAATATATCCACGTCTATTGTGTGGACAATATTCTTGTCAAAATGGCTGACCCAGTCTTCATCGGGTTCTGTGTGTCACGAGGGGCAGACTGCGGTGCCAAGGTGCAGAGCATTTTTTTCTATTTCCACTGGGTGGAGAGTGATGTGTCCATGTTACTTATTACCTTTGCCATTATTTTGCTGTGGTATAATTAATCTTTATTCATCTGAGAGTATGGTGAGTTGACAGATTCAAGAGAAGGGCTGTTGTCTGTATAGTTTGGTTTATAAGGAACTTATTTTTGTTTTTACTTGAATGCTCTGTAGAGGGATCTTTTTCTTGCGATATTCATTGATATTTATAAACCCAGATTATGTCTACCTATGTTAGAGACCGAAACATTTAACATTGTTCATTTAATGCCAATGGTTTCTTAATTCCCCAAATAATTAATTACAACTGTTCTCCATAAACAACTGACTGACAACCACTTTAAGGACACAACATAGGAAATTGCATCAGACAGCTACACCATTAGAAATCAATTTGACACTCCTTTACTCACTGCAATAACCTAGATTGTAGGACAACGTCAGTTACAGAAAGTTTATTATTCTGCGCTGGTGTGAAGTTTCCTAAGCATAAGCAACACTATTTTGTCATTATTTCCTCAAAACATGCAATCATTTTTTAGTTTTTTACTCGCATATTTAGAAATCTGTCATTTTTCACAAATAAACTGTGCCTTCTGAGTTAGAATTGACAGTTGGATAGCTAAATGTACTGTGTATTTTCGTCTTTCATGCTGTCGCTGTTTTATTCGGCATGTGACATTTGTAACAATATGCAATTAAGAAGCAGCGCTAGAGGACTCATCTGTGGGCCAAGCTTGGTCTGCTTGGAAATTATGGGTAAAATGCATACACATCTGTTTGAGGCTGTGGGAATAGGTGTTAACCTCCTGACTTGTTGAAACCCATTATGATACCTCCATTTCTCCCTCTGAACTAACATGCCATTGCCTCTCTCGCAATACATAGAACCCTTCACATTAAGAGCCTTGGTACTGACTTTCTCTAAATCATTAACAACAATAGGGGTTAAGCCCAAAGGACCGGGGCCAGGTAGGGCTATTCAAAATTCAAAACACAACATGAACACCTGGCTCCGTACTAACCTACACTCCTACTATTTATGGAGAAACGGGCAGACTATTCTTTTATCTGTCCAAGTAGAATTTGTATTAAATAGTCTTTAAATTGATTCAAAACCAATTTTTCAAAAGACTGAAAAAGAAACGCATATTTCTCAAATTGACACAGAAACCTTCACATATAAATAACACAATGCACAATCAAAAACAATTTGGACATACACCAAAGTGAGGATTATTTGCAACAAATTACAACAAGCGACAAAATCACTAAATGAAAACAAACGTAAATCAAATACAAAAACATTTAAAGCTTGCATCATCTGTGAAAAAACACAACGGTGATTGCGAAAATGTCCAATTCTATGGACTAAACTTATTGTTTCAGCAAGAATATCAACAAAGTGTTGAAAATAATGAATTAATCTTTAATACATCCGACACTCAACACATTTAGATTTAACTAAATGCCTCTCAAAATGCCTCTTGAAAATGCCAACGCGTTTCAAGACCCAGGCTGGATAGTACTGGGACTCTCGTCAGGGCTTCAAACAAATGATCGGGATATTCTAAAAAAAACTAAAAATGAAAAACGTGATGCAACAGCATCAACCCCAAACTACCTTTCTCTCTCATATATATATATAGCTGATTTTTTGTGTACCTGATTCTAGAAGTAGGAGCAGCCGCTCCAGTTCGTTGATTCCACTCGTTTTTATCTATGTCAGTTGACTCGTTCTACTGTAGCTTTAAAGCACCACGTGCACACTTTAAACTGTGTATAATTCTGCAAGAGAAGATCATTCATAGAATGAAAACTTCTACTCGATCCCTGACTTGCCTCTAAACCTTTCAATGCCGGTAAAAAGAATTAATTTAAATGTACCTTGCGCAAAGGCTGCAGAGCATGGACAGGAACTATTCGGATTGGGACTCCCAATTCTAAAAACAGGAAAAGGCATTGGGCAACAACTAGTACGGGCAGACATTTTTCCTATTCAAAACAAACAGTCCTTAAGATCACAATGGCATTTAAAACCTATTGAGGGTCATCACAAATGCTGCACGTGTGCGGCTTGTGATTCCACAATCGAGGGTGCTGAATTTTCCCACAATGGCATCAAATGGCGACATTCTTAGTTTACAAACTGCAAATCAAAAAATATTGTATATGC
Source organism: Calotriton arnoldi (assembly GCA_963921515.1). Lineage (NCBI taxonomy): Eukaryota > Metazoa > Chordata > Amphibia > Caudata > Salamandridae > Calotriton > Calotriton arnoldi. The sequence goes on from CAWUFW010005190.1 coordinate 587,996, forward strand.
GGTTGTTTGCCCATGTGCTTTGCTGTATATAGGAAAAACAAACCAACAGATAAATCAAAGAATCACACAGCACCGCTCAAGGATCAAAAAGAAGGTTTTGACCGCTCCCATGGTGCAACATTTCATTGATAAATCCCACTGTGAAAAGGATTTTAAATGGACCGTGTTGTCTTGCATTGATACATCTAAACGTCATTTTGACATCGACGCTGCTTTGTTGAGAAAAGAAACCTACCTTATCTTAAAGTTTAATAGTGCCTCCTCTGGGCTAAATGGCATGACTGAATTAAGTAGGATTTAGTTTAGTTACTACATGTCCCACAATGCATTTCTTAGTTATGCACAAAACGAGGAACAGTGTTAGGTTTTGATTGGTTGAGAAATCTGTTACCCAGGATTCATAGCTGTCACAACCAGGAAGTGCTCTAGTGAGAGATGGCGGGTGAGAGTTAATCCAGTTTGTTTAATGAAGTCGATACAAGTAAGTTTGTTTCTCTCCCCTGTAATTCCTTGAGTACAAGTGAAGCCAGAAATTTTAATCTAACATATGTCTGCAAGCCTAATGCATTCACGCTTGCTTTCTAGAATCAATTCCAGTGAATGCGAGCACGCACGCTTTTGAGCAGAAGAAAAGCCTACCTTTTGCAGAGTCTAATATCGGACTAACTCATTTAAAGTAGGTCCTAATGACAACAGAATTTAAATCGTTTAGTGCGGCCTCTTGATAAACATTCTATTTAATGAACACAATACCTTTTCCTGTTTTTAGAATTGTGAGTCCCAATCCGAATAGTTCCTGTCCATGCTCTGCAGCCTTTGCGCAAGGTACATTTAAATTAATTCTTTTTACCGGCATTGAAAGGTTTAGAGGCAAGTCGGGGATCGAGTAGAAGTTTTCATTCTATGAATGATCTTCTCTTGCAGAATTATACACAGTTTAAAGTGTGCACGTGGTGCTTTAAAGCTACAGTAGAACGAGTCAACTGACATATAGATAAAAACGAGTGGAATCAACTAACTGTAGCGGCTGCTCCTACTTCTAGAATCAGGTACACAAAAAATCAGCTATATATATATATGAGAGAGAAAGGTAGTTTGGGGTTGATGCTTTTGTTGCATCACGTTTTTCATTTTTTGTTTTTTTTAGAATATCCCGATCATTTGTTTGAAGCCCTGACGAGAGTCCCAGTACTATCCAGCCTGGGTCTTGAAACGCGTTGGCATTTTCAAGAGGCATTTTGAGAGGCATTTAGTTAAATCTAAATGTGTTGAGTGTCGGATGTATTAAAGATTAATTCATTATTTTCAACACTTTTGTGATATTCTTGCTGAAACAATAAGTTTAGTCCATAGAATTGGACATTTTTCGCAATCACCGTTGTGTTTTTTCACAGATGATGCAAGCTTTAAATGTTTTTTGTATTTGATTTACGTTTGTTTTCATTTAGTGATTTTGTCGCTTGTTGTAATTTGTTGCAAATAATCCTCACTTTGGTGTATGTCCAAATTGTTTTTGATTGTGCATTGTTATTTATATGTGAAGGTTTCTGTGTCAATTTGAGAAATGTGTTTCTTTTTCAGTCTTTTGAAAAAATTGTTTTGAATCAATTTAAAGACTATTTAATAAAAATTCTACTTGGACAGATAAAAGAATAGTCTGCCCGTTTCTCCATAAATAGTAGGAGTGTAGGTTAGTACGGAGCCAGGTGTTCATGTTGTGTTTTGAATTTTTCTCTAAATCATGGCATCCTCGCGATGGGCATCAGTTTTGGACTCCGTTTTGAATTCTCAATTATTAAGGCCAAGGACCAAAAACAAGGCGCTACATTTACTTGTAGAGCTGAAGAAGAGCCTTTAGCCTTAACAGAGGTTCGTCATTAATCCGGCTCCTCGTCTGACTTGCAAAGCCTAGTCCTAGGTCAGTGGTGGCATATGCAAGCCTGACCCTTTCTGGTCCAACAGCCATAAGCATAAGGGCAGATTCATCCAAGATTTGGTAACAGAAAATGGGAGCACTATCCAAGACAGAGATCCCACTCAAGGGCATCTACAAGGCCTACTTGCAGATCTGCAATTTCCTCTACAAGAGACCAGAGTTCAAGCCCACTCTTCAGGCAGGCACTCCAAATTCACCGGGCCACACCATTTTGTTCAATGAAAGTCTAAACTGGCCTGCCTCAAAACCTAATATTAACTACTCAATTCCTCAGGTGCAGACCTTAGTTATGTTTAAAATTTCTACAGTTTCTGGTAAACGTTTAATTCCGTTGGTGCAGAGGTTTTTGGAGTGTCCCTTACAAGCTGAAGCAAGCTTACAGTACAGGACTCCAGGGTCACTCTTTTACTAGGAAGTGGTAGGGGTGTGAGTCTCTCTTTTTCTTTTCTTTTCCTTATGCAAAGTATGTATATTGACTCACTGGAGACGCAAGTTTGCTACTTGGTCCAGAGTTCTCAGGGATGCAAACCATTCAGACCTTCTAGAGAGCTATGACAGGTCTTGGTGGGACTTTACTGAAACGTTCACATCTCTTCAAGGACAACTGGCAAGGTTTCAGATAGGTTCTGAAAAATTGAATGCTGGTCTCGGAAAAGAGGTTTAGCACAACAAATTGTGGCATGGTTAAGAGCCATAGGCAGCCTATGGAGATCGTTCACCTCTCCTGCTTCCGCTGTCAAGTGCCTGAATATGAGGAAACCTCTTGCACTAAATTCGAGCATGGCCGAGAGTAGCAAAGGAGAAATGGGTTCTAGACCCTAGATAGAGGTTAGACTCTTGAATTTCCACAACTTCCAAGCATTCAGCCTGTAAACACAAAGGACCATCACTTAAGACGGCTGGCGCCCAAGTTTAGTATCCCATTATAGTATCAGCATTAAAAAACTTTTAGCAAAAAAGGGTACAGGCCCCAAATAGCAATAGAGACCGATCAAATGGGTAGCAGGCTTTGCATCACTTTTTCCACTTTAAGTGGATTGTACGTGCCAACAGACTTCCAAGGCTCATATTTTCACATTCCCATTGTGAAGCAGCATAGAACATAGCTCATATTTAAAATCGCCAGTCATCACCACTAGTTCCAATTTCTGTGTTTCAACCTGAAGTCTGTTTTGAACAACAGTATTCCATAAGTGAATCTGATGGAAGACTAAGTATTATCTGCAAACCAAAATGTTCTTTTCTAAGAATTGCATAACTTAATGCCAGAGAGATTCCATCTCAGCGGAGTTTAATACCTGATTTCGTGTTGATCCTTTTGCTTGACTACACATACCTTTTAAAAAATGGCCAGTTGTTGTTCCTTCAATCGGGGAATAAAAAATGCATGCTGACGTTACATAAAAAGCTCTTAAAGTCACTCTCTTGGTGGTAGCAGGGTAAGAACATATTGAAATGGATTGGTACTAAAGTGGTATGGTACTAAAGTGGTATGCTGCTTGGAAACTTGTGACTGATGCAGTGGCAAAGACAGCCCTCAAGGTAGTCAAAGGTCTTGTCTTATCACAGAAAATGGTCTGCTACTTTCCACCGCCACCCTGAATACCTTCATAGTACCAGTTAAATGGAAGCTTAGTTTGGCAGGGCAACGGTGCTAGCCAGAAAAATCCAGTTTCTAGCTGAAAACCCGTGGAGAAAGTCTGGCTGATATAAATCCTGAATGAAGTTCTGCCTCTTTAAGATGGTCCAAGACTGGTATTGACCCCACAGAAACTTGTGACCTCTGGACTTCACCACTTGCAGTGCTGTTGCTGCGCCACCCCTGACTGCGATATCACACACTTTCTCTACAAATGCCCGAGCATGCTCTGGCTATGGTTCCAAATCAGCTCCACATTCAGACATTCCATTAACCTACCCCTGACCCTCCCATGTATGCTGGTCATGCTGCATGTCTCAGGACCCCTCCCTGGACTCAGAGGTCACGTGTGCAGGCTAATGACTTCTGCAATTACTGCAGCCAAGCTCTACATCATGCGACACTGTAGGTCGCCACAGTTGCCCACTTGTCACTGATCGGGATGTACAAAGTGTGTTGTATGAGGGGATCATATACGGATGCCAGGATCGTATGTACCTTTTCAATGCCATATGAGCCTCTTTCTTTGGAGAAGAAAATACCTGTCCCTAGCGACCTCCCCCAAAGCCAAATAGTCCCAACAACTCGATTCCCCCTGAATGGTCCTACACAGATCAGCAGGATCCTTGATCACTGTTGATTGCCATTGTTCTCTGTTTTTGCCAGCAGTTTACTGTTGATTGACCTTCATATTCGCTTGCACTGTACTCTTGTGTCCCCCTTCCCTTGTACCTGCACCCCTTACCTCCCTCTACCCCTTCTGCTGCACTTCCTCTAACCTCAGATCGCCTTTGTTTTTTAAAGATGAGACCTTGGTTTTATTCTGAATGGCAATTGAACACACAAGTGCACCCAGGGATTTAAGCCCCGTGGGGTTTATATTTTATCTGCTGATTTCTGAATTGTACCTTCTGACCTAAGCTCTATGGTTATCATATGTTGTCCTTTTGTCTTTCACCATGAGCGAGTTAGGAATGTTCTTTGATCTGTGTCACAGTCTCTTGGCTCGGGCCATGACCTTCGTTCAGCATCGCTCAAAACAATGTGACGATTACGTTGTACAGATGTACTGTTTAATGCTAATAAAAACGCAACAAAAAAAAGTAAAACGAGCACTCCTGTACTATATTGACAGAACTACTCAACCTTTTGTTGCCTAAGCAGTATTACAGCGGGCAGGCAATTTCCAAAGCAGATATTGCAAGATAGATTGTAAAATGGATTCCAACCTGTTATACTAAAGCAAAGTGGGTGCTTTTAATACTACATAGAGCACACACAACCCAGGAAAAGGGGGCTACCATGGTTTCTTTGGCTAACCTCTCCCTAGCTGATTTATGAAAGGCAGCAACATTCTCAACATCACAAACGTTCACTAAACATTACTGTGTGGATATATTAGCCCTCCAATAAGCTATGGTTGACCAAACAGTATTAGGAGCACTTTTTATTAATCATCTGCTCACTAAGCAATGTGGGGGAGGATACTGATTTATAGTTAATGCAAAGCATGTGTATCTGCGAACTGAATATGTAGAGCATGTGAAGTGAATGAACCCGACTTCTATGGGGATACAGGGAGGTTATCTCGCAAGAAACCTTTTGAAAAAGAAAAAAAAAGCTATTTGCAATTAAATTGGTGCATTTTAAAGGACTTATTTCACATAAATTATAAATTTACTAACTGCTATAGGAGTTCAAAGGGCTCGTGTTCAATATTCAAGTACTTTCATGGTATGCCAATGAAGACTGATGCTCTCCAGGAGTTAGCTCAAATTCTCAAAATGCTGAATAGCCGGATATTACCTCCAGTAAGCCAGGGCCTGCGTTTTGCCTCTGGTGCCCTCCCTTGTGCCAAGAAATCCCTCCACAATGCCAAAGCCAGTACATTCCCTTGAGTGGCCCATATGCCAGGAATTATCTTCAGTAGGTCATGGCCTGCCTTTTGCTACATGTGTACGTGTTTATGGCAAGAATTAGCACAAGTATGCAAGTGGCAGACTCCCAAGCTTAACACAAACAATATTCAGGCACACTCTTTCCTTCACACCCCTACACCCCGTTTCATTCACCCACACATACTCCGTCTTGAGTCACTATCGCTCACTCATTTTCACTCGCAGTTACTCACTGTCACTTATCCCATTCTCACTCACTCATCATTCCCCTTTACATACACCTGTACCGACGCGCTCTCATGCACATTCTCTCACTCATACGTTCAACATTTGAAAAAAATGTTTTTTTACTTATCCTCAGCTGGCTGCATTGTCTCGTTATAGGCCCTGGACCTCCATTGATCCTCTTAGCAGGCACAAGGCTCCCTTTCACCTTAATCACTACAGGCAGAAACGGAGTACTCTGGCCTGGCTCACTGCTGTAGGTCACCCTCTCTTGTTTTTCCATCCCAACTTCTTCCAACTTATCACAGCAGTAGAGCATCCACATCCTGTGATTCTACGACATAAAGAAAAGGTAAACGATAGTGATAGGTAAGCCATTTTTCCTTCCTCTCTATTCATTTGCAATTTTATATAGTGCAAACCAGACCTAGTGGGAGTCCGAACGCTTTACATAGGGAGAGGTTCTACCAGCAAGCAAAGCATTTACATAAGAACACAATAGGAAATATCCTTGTGCTAGGAAAACAACGTGAGGTTACCTGAAGTGTCGACAAGATATAAACCTACACCCACTTGAGGCAGGTGCTTGCCAGCTGGGAAACCTGCATCTCACATGCAAGAGGACTGAGTAGTTCAAAAAACAGAGCGGGTTACTGTTGGTTGGCAAGATCAGTTACCTGGGTGAGCGTTCCATCCTAGTCTGTGTTTTTGAATGTTATTGACGGTCTCGTGATTGAGAAGCAAAAGTTGCATACTTGCAATTTCTCCATTACATACATATTCTTAAAATTTAACAACCCACCTCTGAATGACAAACAGTGGCTAGGAGATTAGTGATCATTATTTTTATTTAGCTGACTCCATTGTTGTAACTGATATCGGAGCACCTTGTTACCTTCAAATTAAAGCTTCAATTTACATTCTAAGGAGACTGCTGCTTTTCTTCTTAATCTAACTGTAATTTTACCCTTTAGAAAGAACATTTAAAAGTGCTTCCTAGCCATTTTGCTTATTAGTATTTCAAAAAATTCTGATTAGATTAATTAAAAGCCTGTTCTTAGATAAGCATTTGTTAGAAGTTTATGTAGAGAGAGATTTCTCTTTGACATTTTTTTTCCAAGATTCTGCAGCTAGGCCAAGATATTCTATGTTTGCAAGTTGAATTCAGATACTTGTGATGTAAAACATAGAATTTATAAGCGAGTGCATTTTTTTCTTGTGTTTTTGCTGTTTCAGGTTGTAGAGAAATCCTATCCAGCAGAGCCTGTTGGTGTTGTGTGCCAGGTTGATGGGGTTTATCAGGTCGTGGAATACAGTGAGATTAGCCCAGAGATTGCACAAATGTGTAACCCAGATGGAAGTTTGACGTACAGTGCTGGGAATATCTGCAATCACTTCTTTACATTGGACTTTCTTAAGACTGTGGTGAGGTAAGTGGAGAGATCAACGCCATTTTATTTTCTTTGACTGGGTTGGAAAGGCGCTGGGTATGGGAAAGGCAATAGCTGAGAAAAGGAGTAGAAGCCATTGAGGTAACAGCTCCCTAAATAGTTCTACCAAATCTTTTTTCCCTCTCAGCTAACTGTAGACCGTCTTCAATCGTTTTCCCTCAGGTCCCCCTTCTGTGCCCCTATATTATCCAATCTTAATTGTTCCCGTCCTTGCTACTGTACAATCCCCGGCCTTCAACTGTTTCTCTTTTGAACAGTCTGCTATTGCTCTGTAGCTGGGTTGGGGCTATTTAAAGTACCATGCTTGTAAACAAAAGTACCTTCATGCTTCCATAACATATAAATGGAAAAGAAGACTAGAGACTTACACCCAATCATATAATTGTATAGTTCTCCCTCCTTCCAGATGAACCATGAAGGTTCTCCTTCAGGGGATCTCCATTGATCATAATCTCTAAATAGTCCCGCCCACGTGCAAAGATCCCAGATCACTTCTTCAAAATGTAACGTATATATTTTTTTCAGAGCATATAAAATATGCTGTATTGATTGATTAATTTACATTTAAAAAAAGGCCAAATTAATAATAAAAATAGGAAAAATTACTATAAACTAGATATTTCCTTATAAATCTCATTCCCAAACCTTTTTCTAGGAAATGGGAAAGAAGGAATAGGGCAATGTAGAAACCTAGCCTGCAGCTATGCTTCTATAATAACTGACAAAGCACTTTTAAGGGCTCACAACCCTCCAGTATCCCATCGTGCCCAGCAGATGGCAGTTACCCCTGCTCTTTTTAACAGAGCAATAGAGACCGAGACTACTGAAACCTTGAATGTCTGTTTATTATATTTGTCCCTGGGGAGGCGGAATTGTTACTTATGATTTCAATGGAGGTTCCCTCGTGTAGAGAACTAGGATTACAGGTAAGAAACATTTCCTTTGCTTCAGGGGATCTCCATTGATTAGCATAAGCACTTAATAGACTATCAAGCACATCCCTAAAAAGGTGGTGGAAGAGGAAAAAGATGACCAATAAGTAACTAGGCAAGCAGATTTCTTAAGGAAGCTTGTCCTATTTGAGCATCTATTCTAGCATCTAAATCGAGACCATAGTGTCTCTTAAAGGTGTGAACAGACCTCTCTGTGGTTGTCTTGTAGATTTCCACAATAGGAACATTCCTCATTAAAGCAGCCATCACAGATCTACCGCTGGGGAATGGGCGGTTGGCTTACCAGCTAAGATTTTGTTTGCTTTGATAGTCTAAAAGAATGGAAGAAACTATCCTTCTGGATATAGATTGTTTCGATGAAGCTAAACCAGTACCTAATGGGGCAAGTGGCTTACAAGGTTTCTGTCATAACTAAGGGAGAACACAATACATGGGAAACAATATGAGAATAAGATAAAAACTGGTTGCTTATTAAGGTTGGAGCTAATGAGCTTTTTTTTTATATTGGAGTGAGCAGAAGGCACTTCAGAACCATATCTTTGTGATGGCAGTAAGTGTATTTAAACACTTCCTTATGGAGCACAGTATTGGATTTTTTTATAGATGTTTTTCTGTATATTGCTGCCATCTTAGGGAAGATGTCTTGGCACGACTGAAGATGAATATTACCAAGTATATCTTCAGCATATTACTTGAATCAATAACTTAGCCATCCTCATAGAAACACGCAGGATATATAAGCCCCACCCTACTTACTAGTCATGGTAGTTTTCTTGAGCCACACATGGAGTGAAATACTCTGTGTTATTTTATTAATTGGTCGCTTTCCAGGATTAGTAGGCTCACACTATTTGAAGTCTCGATGGGTATTCGTGAACACAGTGCCAAACGATAAACCAGCCTGGCCAACCTCACTCGCAGCAAAATAACATATAAACAGTGTCATATATATAGAATGAACTATCCTGTTCAGGTACCCTTACCTATCGTCTTGGTATAACTGGTAGTTCCGTCCAAGGACAGAACCCTACACAGTGATCTTCATGAAAACTGTCATACTTTTACAAACCATGGCACCGCCATTAGGATTATCCTGACTCTAGCTCACATAATGAAATTTGGGGAAGAGGAGCTGCATGCTATTGATAAGCAGAAAGGACATTTGGAGATGTTTCGCTTCATTGGGTCATTTTGGGATCGTGAGGTGTTTAGGATGTGTGCCACAAGCCTGGAGTGCAACATAGTTTACCAGGAAAATGGATACAGATTTTCCAGAGGGCTGAGCAGATTAGTACCTTGTGGTCCAGTTTCAGTAGAAAAATCAAAGAAGAAAGAAACAAGTATAATTGTTTAGTTCCTATATATCATTCATGCAGAATTTAATGTATAGAACGTTGTCAAATGCTGAATTGAAGTCTAGGATGTGTGTGTAATACAATGATGTCAGAAAACATGTTCGAGGCATGTGTGGCTGTAGATACACATGCTGTGCATACTCCTGCTATCTAGTGTTGGGCCCGGAGGTGTGGAAGTTGTTTTTCTTTGAAGAAGTCTTTCGAGTTACAAGGTACTGTGACTTCTTCGCTTGCCGGTAATTTGCATGGTCATCCACTCCATTGTTAGATTGTTTTATTTCTGCCGTCGGGTTTGGACATGTGCTCCGCTTCAACACCATTGTGGTGCTCTGTTTGATTTATACAGGTTCCTTCCCTCCGTTGGTATTGATTTGATTGAGTTTCTCATTTCCATTCTTTTAGGGTCGACGATTCCTTCGACCTTGGCCCCACATCGGTCTTTGCCCTTCGGGGCCCCCTCCCGTCTCTCGAACGCCCGCTCCCTCACGGTGATGGAATGGACGCCTTTTCGCTACTGTCTTCGCTGCCACGAGAAATATCCTCGGACTGATCTCCATCAGGTCTGTAATTTGTGTCTGTCTGCTGAGCATAACGAGGTTGCTTCCAACAACTGCTGCTCCTTCTGTTATAAGAAAATCCTCCGTGACCATCGGGCCCAATGTCTCATGATGCCACGTAGGAACGGAGATGGCACCCCGGACCTTTTCAGCTCCGAGGACATCGAGGGGCAACACCATCCACAACGGTTGGCCGCAGATGAGGAGGCTTTCTCCCCTGACGACAACTCCGGCTCAGATCTAGAGATAGAGCATTCTTCCACCAGTGCAGCCAGCCGTGAGGACAGTACTAACCCACAGCAACAAAATCGCTAGAAAGCAGAACAGCCCCTTCCAAAGGGTCGTCCAGCCACTCTGGATCACCAGTGAACGACTGCCTGGCTGCCACTGCCTTCAGGCCATAGTCGGCACTAACCATCTTCGGACGCAATGTCAAACTACAGCTCAGCGCCAAAGAAACCATTGGGGCAGACTGCTTCGGCACCGCCTGTGCCTACCTCTGAGCCGAGCCAATCCAACCCTCTGATCCGACAACTTCACTGTTCAAAATCGGCATCGACCCTTGGCTCAGAGTAGGAAGACCGGACATGCCTCGAAGACCGAGCCCATGCTCCATAAACTTCAGGAGGAGATTGACACCCGTCAAATACCTAATGATACATCCTCACACGGGCGGGATACTCACTCGCCCTCGGGGATCTGCTGCCCAACCGTCTAAACCACAGCTGTCCAAGGAAGTCTTGGACAGTCCTCTCCCAGAGGATACTTAAGAGGGTCTTACAGAGGCAACAATTCAAAAGTTGGGGGGTAAAGGTGGCTCCCCCAATAAGACTGACATCTCTCCTCTCATATCAAAGGCTACTCAGGAAAGAGGTCCAAGAGCATCCTCTCAAAGGGGTTATAGAACCAGTCCCCTCCCATCAGCAGGGCATGAGAGTATACTTTCTCATTCCCAAAAAAGATGGATCTCTTTGACCCATTCTGGACCTCACGGCCCTTAACAAATAAATTCTTTTAGAGCACTTCCACGTGGTTCCTCTTCAGGATATCATCCTGCTGCTACAACAAGGCGAATTTATGGCCGCTCTCAACCTGAGAGGTATTTATTTCCACATACCAATCCACCCAGCACATTGTGGGTATCTCAGGTTTGTATTCAGCGGAAAGCATTACCAGTTCTAGGTGCTCCCCTTCGAGGGTCACCACTGCACCCATGGTGTTCACCAAGTGCCTTGCGGTGGTGGCTGCTCGTCTGTTCATGTGTTCCCATATCTGGACGACTGGCTCGTCAAAAGTGCCAACTGTCATGAACACACTCTGCTCACAATAAACCACCTTCACCAACTAGGGTTCACCATCGGCACTACAAAATCCCACTTCCAAACCTTCCAGATACAGCCCTATTTGGGGCTAATCCTCAACTCGGAAGTTGGCATGGCTTATCCAAGTGCTTCCAGGCACTTATCTTTCTCTTTCAACAAGGCCACCAAGTCACCATCAGGACAGTTATGCGCCTCCTCGGCATGGTGGCCTCCTGCATTGCAATAGTACCCTATGACTGGTTACACATGGGTCAGTTGCAGGAGTGCTTGGCGCACCAGTAGTCCGAAGCAGAGGGTCCTTGGGACAATCTAGTGTTGATCAGCCGCCCCACTTATCTCTCCCTCTCTGCAACGGTGGAACACCAACAACCTGTTGCAGGGGTGGACTTTTCTCGACATAGTTTCACAGAGCACCATTACAATGGTAATGGTGGCTCTTCGACTGATCGGGAGCTGCACCACCCCCTCCCAAGCGCCTTGAGACCCTCACGGGTGAGTAGCACGCTTTAGAAACCCTTGATTGATTGAATGGTAGTCTCCCTTACGGGATGGGGTGCACACTTACAGTATCTGACTGCCCAAGTCCAGTGGGAACCCACACAACAGGTCTCTTTGTTTTCTTCTCCAAACCCCACAAAGGGAAGACCCTATCTACATTAGGCATTTCAAGATGGATTGTAAAATGCATCCAGAAATGCTATACAAAAACTAAAAGGACCTTGCCCATTCCTCCTAGAGCTCACTCCACTCTGGTAAAGAAGGAGCCTCTATGGGCTTCCTGGGGAACATTCCTATAGTGGACATTTGTAAGGCCGATTACTGGTTCACCCACTTACTTTTACAAAACATTGTGTAGATGTGCAAGCCTGCCAACAAGCCAATGTTGGTCAGGCAGTTTTTTGTGCACTTTTTCAATCTACTGCAGCTTCCTCAAGCTAGCCACCGCTTTTATGAGAGGACTGCTTTGCAGTCTATTCACAGCATGTGTATCTACAGCCACACATGCCTCAAATGGAAAATGCTGCTAACCTAGTGAGCATTTGTACATGGCATGTAGTGCTGTAGAATCACATGCGCCCACCCTCCTCTCCAGATACTTGTGGCTGTTACAGTCAACTTTCTGTCTCACTTTCCTCGTTCTTTGCATGGACATCTCTCTATGCAGCGCTTTGCTTCACATTTCATCCTCACCCGCGGTTCGGTAAAACAGTTAAACAATGGAGTCTATGACCATGTGCATTACCAGCAAGAGTAGTCGTCACAGTATCATGACTCGGAAGACTTCTTCAAAGAAACACAACTTGCACACATCCAGGCCCAACACTAGATGGCAGGAGTATGCACAGCATGTGAATCTACTGCACAACAAGCCATGAACAGATGCTTACTGGGTAAGGAACATTTTCCTTCTGTACATATGAAGTACTGAAAACACTTAAAAAGAAACACAATCTGGAAACTTGAAATTATGTTTTAATAAACAATGTTGGCTCTGAAATTTGTGAAATGTGTGAAGTATAATTGAATGTAACATTGTTTTTTCTCATTTCTTCTTGCCCCCTTACCTGAAAAGGGAAATGGAACATCTACTGAAGCCTCACGTGGCCCTGAAGAAAGTTCCTTTTGTCGATGAGGAAGGAAATCTGGTAAAACCTGTCAAAGCGAACGGAATAAAGATGGAGAAGTTTGTGTTTGACGTGTTCCAGTTTTCTAAGTTAGTGGCCTGAAGGAAAATCTTTCCCCATTGCTTGCAAAATTATTAAATGGCCCCCAGCAAGAGTGCTTTTTGTTAAAGAAATGTATTATTTATAGGTTTTTGGTAAGTGCTATTCCACCCGAGGGAACCATAGCATTGAGATTGCAGAAGAGAAAAATAGTATGGTAAAGCAAGGTCTTTCATGCATTCCAAAATGTCGGTAGAATATGCTCAGCTAATGCACGGGGATTAAATTAAATGGCCACTGTCACCGAAACAGCCCTACCACCATTCCTAGTTTGCTTCACTTTGGGTACCTGAAGAAGATATGGGTTTTGAAATCTTAAAACCTTTGTAGACCATACCAGGAAAGGTGCACTGTAAGAGGTATCGTAGATCTCGCATGCAAGGTTTTATGCACTAAACAATTAAGCTTAATACAACCTTTGCTTAACGGGGAGACAAAGTAGCGAGACAAGTGTTGGGTCACATGATCATGCTTTGCCAAGCTTGCGACTATCCTGTCGGCTGCATATTGCTAGTTGCAATGAACAGAGAAGGCATTTACACAAGGTATAGGGCACTACAGTAATCCACCTGAGAGAGGATAAAGGCATTAAATATTTGAAACATTTGAGAGCAGGAAATGCGGGTAAAAATACCTTTACAAACTTTTAGATGGTAAAAGCATGAGCTGACTGCTGCTCTAAATTTAGGTGTGTTTTCGCTGCTCGTCACATTTGACCCCAGGGTCCTTCATACATTACACTAGTGTGGGGCAGTCACCCAGTACTTGTCGCCGAAAGCGAAATTGCCAGAAGTATGAGATGTTGAAAGTAGAATCACTTTTCCCCATTCAGTTTCCACTATTTATAGATAATGTTTTTTAGAACCACCTGGATATCATCCACATACATACTAATAGAAAGTGTAACAAAAGATATGGGAATTGCGAGATAACCTGCTGAAGTGAATGTGGCTACCTAGTGACCAGAGCTTTCTTTGTTATTGATAAACACTTTGCTTAGTGCAATCAAAAAAGAAATATATATATATATATATGTTCGAGGCATGTGAGCTGTAGATCACATGCTTTGCATACTCCTGCCATCTAGTGTTTGGTCTGGATGTTTGCACTTTGTTTTTCTTCGAAGAAGTCTTTCCAGTCACGAGGTAGGTGAACGCCTCCTTTCGGTGATAGTGCGCATGGGCATCAACTCCAGTGTTGGATTGGTTTTTTCAGCCATCGGATTCGGACGTGTATTGCTGCGCTGCGCTTCGAAACCGCTTCTTCGGGTTCCCTTGGTGCGCAATCCACTCAACCCGCGTCGGTATTGTTTCGAACGCGTATCCCACTTCTCCGGGTATCGTATCCGTCGAGGAATTACTCTACTTCGATCGAAGATCTTGGAAAGGCCGTCCGGACTCGGTGTCGCGTCAAGTATACGTGCACCGACTTGCACGAAGTGTGCAACTTGTGCTTATCTCCGGAGCACAACGAAGAAGACTGCGACGCGTGCAAATCGTTCCGATCGAAGAAAACGCTCCGTGGTCATCTGGCTCGATGTCGCGAGATGCAAAGCCAAAATGTCGAACACACGCCAGGCATCTTCGGCGAAGAATCTGAGCAAGAGTGTGAACCGCAAGGGACCGAGGAAGAACAAGAGGAACTTGTCTCCATCCTGGAATCAGACTCCTAGTCGGAAGAAGACTTGCCACAAGGTCAACGTACTGTGAGTACCGAACGCCCCTTAACCCAAAACCCAACTCAGCCAAAACAAAAGGCTTCGGTCCCACCCCCGATACCAAAGGGGATGATGGACGGAGCGCTTGAGCAAATCAAACACTCACCCCCAGTCAACTGATCTGGGTTTAATCCATCATCATTCTTTAGCTCACTCCACCACCCCAGTTCAGACATGGCCATATGCAAATCAGTCTGACCCTGTGCCTCATGGGAACAGTCCAGCCCGAACTGCTACCCCCGGGCCACGGTCTGCACTGACAAGATGTTTCTGACGCTCCACCCTCCGGCTCTGCACCGAAACGCGCTTCTAAGCCTTTCGGCTCGGGATCGAGTCGGCCAAAGACTGGCACTGAGCCTAAACATCCAGGTTCGAAGCCGAAACCCGCTTCAAAGCCGAAATCCTTGACGCCGAAAACTAGCCTCCTTCAGCACCGAAATCTTTGGCGTCAAAGTGATTCCACCCTGGCACCTAAAACCTCAGCACCAAAATCTAAAACTGTGCCTCTGAAGCGGCTGGATCTGATTTTCGACGCTCCAACACCCAAATCAGATCCAAAACAAAAGGAACTCTATATAAATCCTGATACAGGACATGTTCTAAGTCACCTCAGAAACGCAGACCTGTCAGAAGAAGAACCTTTCTTTGTGCCTTTCAAGAAGAAGAATGTGGGTACTAACCCTCCCCCCACGTTCTCCTACACCAACCTCTCCACCTTTACGTCATTTATTGATTACACCAACGAACTCTCCACCACCACCTGATGGGGATGGGGGGGGACAATATTCTACCAATAGATCCATGGAAAGATTATCACATAGATTGGCCTACAGATAACGACCCATATCTTTATCCTTCAAAGCCTTCCCCTCCTGACGACAATGAAGGACATTTAGAATTAATTACTAGAGCTGTAGAATATCTTGGTGTGCAGTTTCACAAGGAATCTTTAGAGGAAGATTTCCTATTTGAAACGCTCAGTACCACACATAGGGCTAGTCACACTCTGCCTATGCTTAAAGGCATGATGAGACATGCTGATGACATCTTTAAAGATCCAGTGCGGGCTCGCATTCTCACCCCCAGAATTGATCAAAAATATGAGGCTGCTCCTTCAGATCCAGTCTTTATTAAAGGTCTGCTACCGCTAGACTCTTTAGTAGTCTCTAATGCCCGTAAACAAGCTAATTCACAGACTACAGGTGATGCTCCCCCTCCAGACAAGGAGTCAAAACGTTTAGACACCTCTGGTAAACGAGTAGCTGCCCAAGCAGCAAATCATTGGCGCATTGCCAACACACAGGCCTTGCTAGCCAGATATGATAGGGCACACTGAGATGAAATGGAGCAGTTGCTCCAACACCTCCCAGATGAATACAAAACAAAAGCCCAAGATTTAGTCCAGGAAGGGAAACTCGTATCCAATTCATCAATAAGATGCGCTTTAGATGCTGCAGACAACTCAGCTAGAGAAATCAACACTAGTGTGTTGTTAAGCAGGCATGCATGGCTGAGGATTTCTGGTTTCAAACCAGAGGTACAACAGTCTATTTTAAATGCTCCTTCTGATAAGGAACCATCTCTTAGGGCCCGAAGTAGATAAATCTTTAGAGAAAATAAAAAAAGACACAGAGGTAGCCAAGTCTATGAGAGCTCTGCAGTCTCCCTTTAATCGGGGGTCCTTTTGTCGCTCCTTCTACACTGGGGGGAGGGGGGGGTCTAAAACCATGTCCTCGGACAATATGGCCACCTCTTATAAAGGCAACAGTCAATCTTCCTCCGCAAGGGGTTTCTTTAGAGGAGGATATAGAGGTAACCGCAACAAAGGTCGAGGCAAGAGTTCCGCACCACGTAATTCCCCCTCCCCCAACAAGCAGTGACTTGCCTATACTCTCCCCCCCTCCCCCCGATCATCTAACACCTGTCGGGGGACGTCTTCTACAATTCCTCCCCATTTGACTATCGATTACCACAGACAAATCGGTGTTAGGCATTATCCGATATGGTTATTGCCCGGAGCTTACCAACAATCCTCCAAACATTCCAACACGGTCTCACAAAATGTCACCAGAATATTTACTTCTACTTCAACAAGAAGTACAGTCTCTCCTCTCCAAAGGAGCCATAGAACCTGTGCTGTTACAACATCAAGGGTCAGGTGTGTACTCCCTGTACTTTTTCATTCCCAAAAAGGACGGTTCCCTGAGACCTATTCTAGATATCAGAGAACTAAACCTATACATACTTTCAGAGCATTTCCACATGGTAATACTTCAACAAGTGCTCCCGCTTCTATAGCAGGGCGATTTTATGTCTACTCTAGACTTAAAAGATGCATATTTCCATATTCCAATTCATCCTGCTCATTGCAAATACCTCAGATTCATGATAGCGGGTCACCATTACCAATTCAAAATGCTACCATTTGGAGTCACCACTGCTCCCAGAGTATTTACCAAATGTCTGGCAGTAGTCGCAGCTCATCTGAGAAGACAACACATCCATGTCTTCCCATACCTGGACGACTGTGGCTCCTCAAAGCCAGCACTTACCAAATGTGTCTCCAACACACTCAAAATACTATTCACTTACTTCACCAACTAGGTTTTCCAGTAAATGCGTCGAAGTCTCATCTACAGCCTTCCAACACACAAACTTATCTAGGAGCCACAATAAATGCTCACAAAGCTCTAGCCTCTCCCGATACAGCCAGGATTCACAGTATTCAGTCCTTTTGCACTCAATTTCAGCCCAACCAATCATTGCCAGCAAGGATCTTCATCAGACTACTAGGCATGATGATGTCTTGCATTACAATTGTTCCCCACGCAAGACTTCACATGCGTCCCCTTCAAGAATGTCTAGCAAGTCAGTGGAACCAATCGCAGGGTTGATTAACCAATCTAGTGTTGGTAGACGGCCACACCCATCGCTATCTGCAGTGGTGGAACCCACAATATGTATCCAAAGGGCAGCCCTTTCTTGACCCTGCTCCACAGACCGTGCTAACAGCAGACTCGTCGCTTACTGGCTGGTTGGGGCGCTCACCTACAAAGTTGCACAATCCAAACATTATGGACTCTGAAGTACAGAAGCCTTCATATCAATCACCTAGAGCTACTAGCAGTGTTTCTAGCGCTCGGAGCATTTCAAACTCACCTATTAGGCAAAATTGTCTTAGTCCACACAGACAACATGACATCTATGTATTACATACAAAAACAGGGGGACACACTCTCTCCAACTGTCACGCCTAGCACAAGCCATTTGGAAATGGGCCATACATCACAAAATTTATCTCCTAGCAGAACACCTTCCAGGAGTAAACAATCAAATTGCAGATCTTCTCAGCAGACCGAGACAGCAAATCTACAAGTGGGAACTTCATCCCCAAATCCTTCTTCCGTACTTTCAGCAATGGGGGTTTCCTCACATATAATAATAATATATCAAGAATGAGAGAGAGAGGATAAGAGTACTAGTTCTGATCCCCTGGGGTAATGTATCCAATCAAGAAGAACTAGTCTACCTAGATGTGGTAAGGTTCACAAGAGTGTATGTTTGATGTTTGTATTAAAGAAAAAATCTTCTTTTTATAAAGCCCTCACCCACCAACCTAGTTGGTGGCATGCTTCATCATCGGGCCTACCCGATGACACCGAATGTGTCCCGGGTGTGCTACAACGCCTGTATTACAGCGGAGCAGGTGTATTGCTGAGTGTGCAGTGTGGGTGACGTGAAAAGTGATAGGTTAAAAAACTGTCCAGTGGTCCCAATCCCCGAAGGTTTTACTTTAATGTTTGGGCCCTGGCAGTGATAAAAACAAGGCGTAGGATGTAGGCGGAGTGTTATTTATGACACTCCTGCATCCAGTGAGTGGTCTACATGTTTCAGCCAGGCCTTATTATGTAAACTGGCTTTCCTCAGGACCTTAGTGATGTGCGAAGGTGGTGACTAGGCTACTAATTGTGTCCTAGGTAAAAATGTGTTGCACGCGCTAAGGTGCACTATGTGTGAGGGGGGGCTTCCCTCTCAAAGCATTACTACACATAAAAACATACAAGACAAAACAAACATACAGGGAGGAGAGTTAGCAAATTATGCATCATCACGTCGGATCGGGTAAGACCTTTCCTTTTCAGCAATCATTGGCCAATGCGCCACTTCTCTTCTTTTCTTTCCTAAGAGCCAGCACCCCTGCCGGATACTCATGGGGCATTCGCAGCAACTCGCTAGCGTGAGAACCAAGTTATTTTTTCTTTCTTCTCACCATCTTGTACCCGATATTATCGCCACTCACCTTATCGCATATATCGTTTTTTTTCACTGTAAATACTTCACCCCGCCGTTAGTTCCGCAATCCACACGGACGGCTCGGTCATCAAAACATGACGTGATGATGCATAATTTGCTAACACTCCGCCTACATCCTACGCCTTGTTTTTATCACTGCCAGGGCCCAAACATTAAAGTAAAACCTTTGGGGATTGGGACCACTGGACAGTTTTTTAACCTATCACTTTTCACGTCACCCACACTGCACACTCAGCAATACACCTGCTCCGCTGTAATACAGGCGTTGTAGCACACCCGGGACACATTCGGTGTCATCGGGTGGGCCCGATGATGAAGCATGCCACCAACTAGGTTGGTGGGTGAGGGCTTTATAAAAAGAAATAAGATTTTTTCTTTAATACAAACATCATCAAACATACACTCTTGTGACCCTTACCACGTCTAGGTAGACTAGTTCTTCTTGATTGGATAGGTTTCCTCACATGGACATTTTGATCTGTGGCGAACATGTCTAAGCTTCGCCTCCAGGTTCCCACACCCGCTCTCCAAAGGCAATGCCCTATGGATGAACTGGTCACGGATATTTGCCTACGCTTTTCCGCCTCTCCCACTCATTCCCCTGTTAGTTCGGAAGCTCAGGCAATCATCCCTCAAACTCCTTCTCATAGCTCCCACATGGGCACATCAACCTTGGTTCACCACCCTGTTAGAGCTCAGTAATTCCACACCAAAAGCTGCATCTCCACTCCAGTCTCCTCACTCAGAGCCATGGAGAAATCAGTCATCCAAATCCCAAGGAACTCAACCTGGCGATTTGGCTCCTGAAGTCATAGTTTGGTTATTTGCAACTACCACCAGACTGTATGAATATCCTAAAGGAAGCTAGGAGACCTACTAGGGCGTGTTATGCAGCAAAATGGAAACTTTTGTTATATACTTTAACAATATCAAAATCAATCCCCTTGATGCTTCAGTACAAACCATCATTTGTTATCTCTTACACTTGCAGCAATCCAATTTAGCTTATACATCCATTCGATTGCATTTTGCAGCAGTAGCTACATATTTACAAAACAGACAACACTTAACTCTATTCAGATTACCAGTGATTAAAGCCTTTATGGAAGGACTAAAAAGAGTAATACCACCAAGAGTTCCACCTGCACCAGTATGGACCTTGAGTATTGTCCTTACAAGATTAAAGGGTCCACCTTTTGAACCAATGCACAGGTGTCCATTACAATTCCTCTCCTGGAAGGTTTCTTTTCTTATTGCAATCACTTCCTTAAGGAGAGTTGGGGAACACCAGGCACTAACTATCCAAGAGCCTTTCTTTCAACTTCAGAAAGACAAAGTGGTTCTTCGAACCAATCCCAAATTTCTACCTAAAGTAGTTTCTGCTTTTCTCATCAATCAATCTGTTGAGTTACCTGTGTTCTTTCCTCAACCTGATTCTGTAGCAGAACGAGCTCTACACACACTAGATGTTAGAAGAGCTCTACTATATTATGTAGAAAGAACAAACGATTTTCGTAAAACGAAACAGCTTTTTGTTGCTTTTTCACCACCACACAAAGGCCGTCCCATTTCTAAATCTGGCATTGCAAGATGGATCGTGAAATGTATCCAAACATGTTATGTGAAGGCAAAAAGAACCTTGACAGTACCCCCTAGAGCGCATTCCACCCGCAAATTGGGGGCTACTAAGGCCTTCTTAGGCAATATTCCCTTAGCCGACATCTGTAAGGCAGCAACATGGTCTTCACCTCTCACATTCACCAAACACTTTTGTGTAGGTGTGTTAGCGGGGCAACAAGCTAATGTAGTACAGGCAGTACTTAAAATACTGTTCTAAACAACTGCAATACCTACAGGTTAGCTACCGCTTTGGAAGAATACTGCTGTATAGTCTATGCAAAGAATGTGATCTACAGCTCACATGCCTCGAACGGAAAATATTACTTACCCAGTAAGCATCTGTTCTTGGCATGTAGAGTTGTAGAATCACATGCGCCCACCCGCCTCACCGGGTACCCATACCTGTTGCAGTTTTTTCTCTCTCATCTTATATACATATGCATGGACATCTCTATTCTACTTTTACTAACTCCATTCTCACCCTCTGACGGGAAAACAATCTAACAATGAAGTCGATGCCCATGCGCACCTTCACCGAAAGGAGGAGTCACCTACCTCGTGACTGGAAAGACTTCTTCGAAGAAAAACAAAGTGCAAACATCCGGACCCAACACTAGATGGCAGGAGTATGCCAAGCATGTGAATCTACAGCTCTACATGCCAAGAACAGATGCTTACTGGGTAAGTAACATTTTCCTTATTATGTATTCAAAATAATCATCTGAAAATGTTTGAGGAAATGGAATCTATATTATACTACTCTTTGATTGTACTAAGCAGAGTATTTACCAATAAAATAATGAAAGGTCTGGTCCCTAGGTGTACATATTGTCAAAAAGGTGGAACACCTCCAAAATAAAGGCTGTGTATTACATTTTTAGAATTTGTGGGCTTTCTGTGGCTGGTTAGCAGTTCATCTGAGTCTATTCTCCAGATCGCAAAATTAATCACTCACTTTGATTTCTTCAACATAGTAACCAAGTGTATCTTATCCAAACAATGGTAAAATTGTCAGTTTCTAACCTAATATAGATGCTTCTTAAAGAGAAGTTGGTGGCCAAGGTCACATTTGAAATCTGTCATTTGCTCAGCTGTGTCCAACCTCCTTTGTCTAATCCCTCATTTGGTTGCTGACCATCTCTGTTCCAGACCCCTCCACACTGTCAGGCATTACTGGCATAATGTATGGGCACAGAAAGGTAAAACCTTTCTGTGGAACTATTAAAGCAGGAGCAACTAAGGTTCTCTTCCAGGGTATACTCATCAATAGTCGTACGCACTGATTAGTCCGCCTACATGTGGGGGCCCCGAAGCATATACCAAATATATATATATATATATATATATATATATATATATATATTTAGTGTATATGTATGTTTAGTCAAAACAAACTTGCGTAGTACCTTCAAACGTGTGTGTGTGTGTATATATGTGTCTATATATATATGTGTGTGTGTATATATATATATATATATATATGTACATACATACATACACGTTTGAAGGTACTACGCATATACTGGTGCCTTGCCTTTAAGATCTCCCTGCTCCCATCATGCCCCACAGGTGACAGTTAGGTCAGTTCTTTTTTCCAGCTCCTTCTGTGAGGATCCTGGAGCACTGAGTTTGTCAGGTTTTGGCCTTTTATGTCAAAAATCGTTTTTCTAGAGGTTTTCCTCTACTTTCACTCAACGTGTTTGACTGCTGGCTATCTTTTCTAGCTGTTTTCTGACTATTTTGAGAAAAAATTCCTGTCAGAAATGCCAGCATTATTCAACAAATGCCCTTCCTGTGGGAAGAAGATGGCTAAGTCTGATCCACACTCTGTCTGTATTGTGAGTTTGCCATCCTCGCACAATCCAGATAAGTGCTACTACTGCCAACACTTCTCCAAGAGGACACTTCAGGTCAGAGAGAGGATCAAGCTACATGTCTTGCAGGAGAGGGGAAAGGGATCAACAAGTGGCCTTGGAAGCAGCCATGCTTTCAAAGAGCCCTCCTCTCGTGACAAATCAGAACACGGGAAGAACAGAGAAGGGAAGACATCGCTCTGCCCCGCCATCGATGAAAGATTCCCGTCAAGGCAAGTACCAGATTGTTCCCCTTCGGCGTCACGATCGATGTCGAAAAAGCATAGACAGCATGCAGTGACGTCGAAGGGCAAATCATGGTTGGGGCAATCAGTGCTTCCATCGACGAAAGAAAAGTTGACGTCGAGACCCCTCGCTGTAGCAGGCTCGGAAAAGGTAAGTCCTGCAAAGCATAAGTCTATGCCGAAAAGCAGACTTGGGTCGACGTAGAGATTTCCCTGCATCGCCATTCGGCGACTAGCCTGCAACGGTAGGCGTCAAGAACTCCACCGCCATCGGAGCATAGACGGTCGGTGTAGAGAGCATTGCCGCTGTACAGCCGCATGTCAACGTCGAGAACTCCGCCAACGGGCCATAGGCGATAGACATCAAGAGCGTCACTGTCTGTCACAGACTCCCAAGACGAAGCTCGGCATTGAGAGGCCCGACGTCGAGACTTACCTCTCACCGCCAGCGAAGAAACGGCGAATGGCGATTTCACCGCCGAAAAATCCTGCAACTGCCATCACAACGCTGAGGCTCCCATTGACGGAGACACATTGAAGACTGAGATCGACGTCGAAATCCAGACGGTCGACATCGAGAGAAACATCCTCCTCCCCAGGCATCCGGATCGTATAGATCACACCAGAGGGCTCTCCGGTTCCAGAAAAGCAGATGCCTCCTATCATGTCTCACCTGGACGAGTAGAAAAACATCACAAAAGACAAGTGGGTGCTCAATATTGTGCAAAATGGCTACTTCCTCAGATTC
Organism: Calotriton arnoldi; assembly: GCA_963921515.1. NCBI lineage: Eukaryota > Metazoa > Chordata > Amphibia > Caudata > Salamandridae > Calotriton > Calotriton arnoldi. Next base: position 611,553 of record CAWUFW010005190.1, read on the forward strand.
AAGTCCCCACCTCCAACAATACCACCTCGGGGAACGTCTGTCCATCAACGAAATTTACTTCAGACAGAGGTTAATACTCTGCTTCAAACAGACGCCATAGAGGAAGTTCCTTTACCCCAACAACGACAAGGCATTTACTTCCGTTATGTCCTGGTTTTGAAGAAGGGTCCAACACGAGTACAGACCCATACTCGATTTAAGACGCTTGAACAAGTTCATACGCAAAGAGATTTCGAATGCTAGCTCTGCACCAAATCTTTCCCCAACTCCATCAAGGGGACTGGATGTGCGCCATAGACCTTCAGACCGATTTTCACGTTCCAATTTCCCCAAAACATCGGAAATTCCTGTGGTTCCAGGTAGCGTCTGAGCACTTCTCGTACAAAGTCCTCCCGTTTGGGCTAAAATCCGTGCCCCACATGTTCTCGAAATGCATGGCAGTAGTAGCTGCTTTTCTACGCAAGCAAAGATCTTAGTCTATCCATACCTGGACGACTGGTTGCTGAAAAGTTCGTCACCCGCTCTGCTGCAGAAACACCTTCAGTGCTGCATTAGAATGCTAGGCCGTCTAGGCCTACAGATCAACTACAATAAGTCTATTCTCAACCCAACTGAAAAGATCCACTATCTGGGGGCTACTCTGGATACCGTTAGCGCAAGCGTATGCCCTTCGGAGGAGAGGTTATCCTCAATAAACAACAAGTGCCACACACTCCGCACGCACCTTCATACGGCCAGTCCGGTGTCCTCCCTTCTGGGCTCGATGGCTTCCTGCATCTTCATTGTCCCCAATGCCAGGCTGCAAATGCGCCCTCACCAGCAGGCTTTGGAGGATCCGTGGTCACATATCTCGGACCGCTGGGAAGACGCAGTTGCTCTGCCTCAGGTAGCCAAAGATTCACTCAGATGGTGAATGAAATGTTCTCACCTGCTGAAAGGACCCCAACCTTCCATCTCTGAGATTGACAGCATGGCTCCTGAGGTCCTCCAGTATGGACATCTAGGTTTGTCTTCAGACTGTATGAACATTCTTAAAGAGGCTAGGAGACCATCTACGAGAAAGTCATACGCTTTCAAATGGAAGCGGTTCTACATATGGTGCACCATTAATGGTTATGATCCCATTCTGGGGCAGGAGCAGGTGATTCTACCCTACCCACTGTATTTAGCCAAATCAGGCCTTCAGTTTTTCTCTATAAAGGTTCATGTGGCTGCTATTACAGCATTCAGAAAATCTCCCACAAAGGTTTCCTTTTTCCAGGTGCCTGTGGTTAAGGACTTCCTTGAAGGGTTGAAGAAAGTCTATCCACCGATTAGATCTCCCTCTCCTCCATGGGAACTTAATGTGGTCCTTTCTAAGTTGATGGATCCCCCATTCGAACCCATTCATAAAGCGTCCCTGCAGCATTTGTCATGGAACCGCTTTCTTAGTGGCAATTACCTCTGCTCACAGAGTGAGCGAGATACAAGCTCTATGTTGTAAAGAACCTTATCTCATTTTCCATGCAAACAGGGTGGCCCTTAGAACTCATCCTTGTTTCTTACCTAAGGTGGTCTCTGATTTTCATATTAATCAAGCTATCACTCTTCCTACTTTTTTTCTGAACCCTTCCAGTCCTCAGAGGGCTCTATTTTCTCTAGACCTCAAAAGGGTTCTCAAATTTTATCTAGACAGAACCAAGGATCTAAGAAATCAGACTGTTTGTTTGTAAACTATGGTTACATGCGTACTGGCTTTTCATCTTCCAAACAGTCATCTCTAGATGGGTAGTCTCATGCATTACATTGTCTTACCAGCTGGCTAAAAAACAACTCCCTGGTAAACCAAAGGCTCATTCCACCAGGGGAAAGGCCTTTACTACGGCCCTCCTCAAGAATGTACCAATTGCAGAAATATGTAAAGCTGCCACACACTTCATGTATTGCTATGTTTAAACATGTACAATAATCATGCTGTTATAAAAACAAAAACAAAAGAAAAATCTTCTTTGGTCTACATGTACTTACTTCCATTGTGCATCTATGTACCTTCCATGTACTTGGATCTGTGTCTGTTACTTTTCTCCTGAAAAAGCATATCCAATGCACTACCCTATTTCTCATCCTGTGCCTCTATCAATATCTTTAATCTACATATACTTACCTCCTTTATGTATCTATATACTTTCAATGTACTTATGGATCTATATATTTATCACTTCTAATTTAGCATTTCCAAGGCACTACCCTAGTTCTCAGCCTATACTTATCTCAATATATCTTCTAGCCCAACCTTCTGACTCATCTCAAACTTCTTTCTACTACTCTTTCCAATGCACTACCCTATCTCTCATCCTATACATTTATCAATATATCCTTTACATCCACACTCTCATTTATCCCAAACCCCATACCACTACTATGATCCCCAAAATAACCTCTAGACTCTCTCCTACTCTACCCTCCTTGCATCATCTGACACCTCTTTACTATACCGATCCCCTAAAACAAACCTTTCTAAACTCTTCCCTGACTCCTCCCTCCAAAACCCCTTTTACTCATCCAAAAGCCTCCTCCTACTGCTAAGACCTAAAAACAAAAAAAAAAAATCCTTCACTCTTTTATCCCTCCACTATCCTTTTCAATCAAAATTAACAGACTAACATGTTCAATTCTCAAATTCCATTTTCAACTATACTAATTCACCACTAATCCTTTATGGGTTCCAGAGTAGCGTGCTACTCGCCAGTAAAGCGTCTCAACACCCCATCAGGGTTACAAGCGCTAAATAAATGCAAAACTTTTCCCTTTCTACCCTCCCCAACCCATCTCAATCCAAATAACTGACTAACGTATACACCACTAAAATTACTTTCATGTTTCACCATACTAATTCAACACTAATACTTATGGGTTCCAGAGTAGCGTGCTACTTGCACTTCAAAACCCCTTCAGGGGTAGCAAGCGCTATATAAATACAAACCTCTTTCCCTCTTCTATCCCGCCACCTACCCTTCTCTACCCAAATAACTGAATAACATATCCACTACTCAAATTACTTCATTTTTTACTATACTAATTTTCAACACTAATCCTTAATGGGTTCCAGAGTGGCGTGCTACTCGCCAGCAAAGCGCTTCAACACCCATCAGGGGTAACAAGTGCTATATGAATGCAAACCTTTCTTCCCTTTTTATCCCTCCTCTATCCTTCTCACTCCAAATAACTGACTAATATCCACCACTGAAACTACTTTCATATTTCACCATATTAATTCACCACTAATCCTTTATGGGCTTCCGGAGTAGCGTGCTTCAACACCCCATCAGGGGTAACAAGCGCTATTTAAATACAAACCTTTTTTTCCTCCTCTATCCTTCTGCTATCATTCCAAATCCAAATAAATGACTAACCTATCCACCACTTAAAATGTACTTGCATGTTTCACTATACTAATTCAACACTAATCCTCTATGGGTCCCGGAGTAGCGTGCTACTCGCCGAAAAAGCGCTTCGACGCCTCGTCAGGGTTAGTAAGCGCTATATAAATGCAATTACAATACAATACAATACATGGTGATCAGTACACACATTTGCTCGCCACTATTGTTTAGACTCTGACACTCAGGCGGATGCTCAGTTTGGGCAAGCCTCTTTAAGGAACCTGTTTGGATAAATTATCCTTAGTGTTTTTTCTGTCACTATACTGTTGTTCGTCCGCAGGATTGTGGGGATGGCCAAGCTATTTTATTCAGTGCTTATGACTTGATGAGTATCCCCTGGAAGAGAAGGATAAGTTATTTACCTGTAATCCTAGTTCTCTTCAATGGTATACTCATCAAAGTCCTAAGCAACCCACCCATCTCCCCGGGCGAATACCTTTGTTTTAGTAGCATTTTCTTTCTTCATGATTCCTACACATGATGGAACGCCGTAAAAAAGACCTGACCTAATTGTCACCTGTGGGACATGATGGGAGCAGGAAGGTCTTGGAGGTCTTAAAGGCACGGCACCAGTTTTATTCCTTTTGTGGTTTTCTCTATGCAGTCTATGGGCTAACTGCCTGCTATTACTTGGCCTTTTTCTTTGAAAATAAAAGGCTATGTTGAAACGCCAAAGGGGTGCATGTTCTACGTTACTTAAATTGTATATAGATATATTTTTATTTAAAATGAAAAATCCAATGCAATTTTGGCATCTGTTCAAGGAGGGACTATGGTGCACTTCATTCATATTTTCAATGTTGCTGCAATTTCATCCTTCCAGAAAAGGAGTGTCTGAAACTGACAGCTCAATTAAATTGTGGCTAGGCCAGTTCTGTGTGTATCAACTAGAAAACTGTTCGCTAAAGAGCTTGTATTTTTTAACTGCTGGAGCTGGCAGATGACCCCTAACCCCCCCAATCTTCCCCCGCCACCCCCACACCAACCCACCCTCATCCTCAAGGAGTCTAGTTTTTAAGTGATTCAAGCAGTGGTAAAATTCTTTCAAAAGAAGTTCCTAACTAAATGTGTGCATGTTTCACCAGCCGTTTAATATGGCTAAGATGGCACATATGAAGGATCAAGCTTCTATCCATCACATGACTTTAGGCCGGCTACTTGGATCTGTGGCAAATGGCTAAGTTTAGGAACTGATGGTTTAGAATCTTGACTACTTTTGTAGTATTTTAATGACACTAGAAATAATACAATTCATAAATAATCTTCTATAGTTTGTACAAAGCATGGCTGTGGTTCATTAAACAATTCTCACTATTAAGCATTTGACCCCTGCTAATTAAAACAGAGTACTGAGTTCATCAGGCAGTCCCAGCATTATACAGTTGTTGGGTTTAGAAGAACAGTTCTTTCAGAAAGTTCAAACTTTTTTTTCAGTAGCAGTGTGGTTCCCCAACTTTGGTGTGTGTACATTGAGGGACGAGAGTAGCATGAGAATGCACCTCTTCACCAAACGTATGGGGGATGTGAGGTACTAATTTTCAGTGAGCTTGTGGGGTACGTGTGATACTAAGACGGAAAAGATTTTTCTTGCTGCTCACTTCAAGCGCTGGACTGATTTGGGGGTACCCCTTGCTGTCAGACTAGTTGTCATGTCACCAAATAGATAAGTGCTTCCCATATGCTTTTTTGACGTATCCCCCTGGCATCCCTTGGTGTATCCTGCACCAGATCACCCAACATGCTTTATTTTTTCACACATTAGCTTGGACCACAACCATCTGTTTCTTTGGGCAACTTTTAAATGATTTTGCTTTGTTTGCAACAGTTCACCTTGCTTTGTAAAATACTTTGTTAGGAGTCCTGACATCTTACACCATACCCGTTTGGTCGGCCCTCAATCAGGCCCTAGTGTTCAGTGTTTTTTCACTCTGATTGGAAGACCAACTTATGCCTATAGTCCCCACTGGTAAGGAAGTAATAAGTTGAGGTTTAGGGTTCAGAAGGACCCTCCAATTTATTTAGCCTCTCATACAGACTGCTTAGTAGAATTGTTGATAACAATCATGGACTATAAACAGCCTTATTTAGAGTTTGGTGGACAAGATACTCCCTCAAAGCATGGAAAATATTCTGTATGCCGTAATTACAAGTGCTGCAGGCTACAAAGCACATACGGTGAAACAGACCTCTGTAACATTTGCAACTGAGTTTCCAGTCTGCCAAACTCTATATAAGGCCAAGAGTACTCTAAAAAGCAGTTTCCTTCTTGTTCTCTTTAATAAGGCATTAACGTATCAAGCAGGAGATTGGTTTACCAGCACTGGAGTGGTATTCTAGTTCCACATGTTCTGTCTTCATTTTTGCATTTTATTCTGCTGTCGGAATCTCTGCTTTCTATCTGGAGAATTGAACATTGCTGCTGCTTTCTCAGATTTTATTTGCCATTGCTTTGTCTCAAAATCTCCCCCCTCCAGCAAAGGTGAACATTTGTTATAGTTGGTAGTCTGTGTCACTTTTTAGACTGCCTTCACTTTTATCTGAGTGGGATACAGTAATCTCTTGATGGTTGTTACATTAGAACCTCTAACTTTTTGTAATTTGGAGTTAGTGAACCCATTCATATTTTGATTGCTTGCATTACCAGCTGACCGCAATATTGGCTTTTAGTTTAGCATGAAACGTTTGTGTACTTCAAGGTTTTTTCCAGCGCTACTACAGTCTTTCCTTTCATAAGTACATAGTGGTCATGATAAATTATTTTTTTTGAAACATTTCTTTAACATTTCCATACATTTGTAAATTGTGGTTGGATCCTTTTTCCATATCCTTTTTAAAATCTTATGCAAGCAATCTGGAATAAACTTGCATTATATTCTTATGAAATGGGCTCTTGCCTTCTGCTGCAACGGCCACATCAGAAGGTCATAAAGACTTTCCTGGAACTTTTTCAGTAGTCCCAGAAAAGTCTAGGATACTGGGCTCAGATTTTGACAGTCTGAACCTTTTACGACTGATGTCCTAGGACTTAACCTTACTATTGAACTCAAAACTGGACACCCAGACCACCCCCTTCCTGTAAACACAAAGGATATCGAAGTCAAGCAGTCCAATGCTTGCTTAGCGAGATGGTGTGTGGTTAGAGACTCACAACTCAATAAACAACTAATATTAGGTAATAAATCTGTATCAGTGCTCGAGGCATGTGTGGCTGTAGATGCACATGCTTTGCCTACTCCTGCCATCTAGTGTTGGGTCCCGATGTGTGCAAGTTGTTTTTCTGCAAAAAGTATTTCAAGTCCCCAGGTAAAGTGACTCCTCCTCTTGATGATGATGCACATGGGCATTGACTCCATTGTTGGATTGCTTTCTTTCCGCCATCTGGTTTGGATGTATGTGCTTGCGCTCAAGACCGTTTCGGACTCCTTTCGGTTCGCGATTCACTCTTACCCTCACCGGTATTGTTATCGAAGGCGTTCCACCTATGTTTTTCGAAATCTGAAAACTATTGCCTGCCGGATCTGCATACTCGTACAGTGGCCCTCTGGGGCTCACCCTTCAGGGCCTGTCTTTCTATTCTTTTCGGCTTCGTCATAGATTGCCCTGCTGATGGAACGGACCCTTTCTATTTCTGCCGGAGGTGCCACAACAAGTACCCGCGGACCGACCTTCACCAGGTCTGCAACCTTTGTTTGTCTCCGGAACACAGGGAAGAGAACTGTGAGCCCTGCCGATCATTTAGGTCAAATAGATCTCTACGAGAATGAAGGTCTCTTTGCAAGGAGATGCAGCGGAGAGAGGTCGACAACACACCTGACCTCTTCGGACACCATGATGTCGAGGAGGAGGAACTCCATGAGGCCTCTGCTGGAGAGGAAGAGGCTTTTTCCATCAAAGGCTCTGAATTAGAAATCGACCTCGAGATGCAGGACGTTCCACCGGGGTCCGTGAACTGTGATTACTGAAGTCCCCATCCTGCCACCTAAAAAACATTTGGCTTTGGCCAAACATAAGGCTCCCGGGCCACCACTGCCATTAGGCAATGGTCGGCGCTGAAAATCCGATTTGGATGCCCCACCATCGGATTCGGCACCGAGATTTCAGCCAAAGCCGACCACTTTGGCGACCGGCTCCATTTTCGGCACTGACCACTTTGGCGCTGAAACACAAATCCATCTCGTTCCGAAGATTTCAAGACTGGCACCGAGATCTGACTCTGGTATTCTCAACAAGATGCAGGAGAAACTCAATGCCCTTCATGGGCAAATCCAAATACAGCCTCACACTGGGTGCATTCTGGCCAAGACTCTGGTTTCCGTGCCACCTCCGTCCAAGCACCAGCTCTCCTTTTGAGAGGCCATCAATCTGCTGGTGCCAACCAAGAAGCAGAAGACTGTCAAGGCCACCCGTCCCTTGCACCATCTTCACCACCACCCTTTATTCCACCACCTTCGCCCTCTTCTCACTCTCCGGGTGATCCATTAGACATCACTCCTCAGGGGTCCCCACATTCATTCACGGGTGGACTTGGGACAGAGTTTGATACCTTTGATGCACCCCAGCCCCCTGATCCTTGGTCAGCCTATGACATTGACCCTCAAGGGGACGCTGATCCCGACTTGTACCCTGCTAAGTCATCAATCAATCAATCAATCAAAACATTTGTAGAGCGCACTACTCACCCGTGAGGGTCTCAAGGCGCTGGGGGGGGAGAAGGGGTGCTGCTACTGCTCGAATTGCCAGGTCTTGAGAAGCCTCCTGAAGGTTAGTAGTTCCTGGGTCTGCCGTAGGAGGATGGGGAGGGTGTTCCAGGTCTTGGTGGTGAAGTGGGAGAATGATCTGCCGCCGGTGGTCGCTCTTCGGATGCGGGGGACAGTGGCGAGGTCGGCGGAGCTGTCGGTTCGGGGTGTAGAAGGTGAGTCGTCTGTTGAGGTATGCCGGTCCGGTGTTGTGGAGCGCCTTGTGTGCGTGGGTGAGGAGCTTGAAGGTGATCCTCTTGTTGACGGGAAGCCAGTGTAGGTCTCTCAGGTGTGGTGTGATGTGGCTGTGGTGAGGGATGTCGAGGATCAGGGGTGCGGAGGCGTTCTGTATGCGTTGTAGTCGTTTCAGGAGTTTGTCCGAGTTTCCTGCGTAGAGGGCGTTTCCGTAGTCCAGCCTGCTGCTGATGAGGGCCTGGGTGACCGTTCTGGTTTTGGTGGGGATCCACCTGTAGATCTTGCGGAGCATGCGGAAGGTGTTGAAGCAGGAGGAGGAGACGACGTTGACTTGCTTGGTCATGGAGAGCGTTGAGTCGAGGATAAACCCCAGGTTGCGTGCGTGGTCGGTGCAGCTCCCAGGGTGGAAGGCCACCAGGAGTCGTCCCAGGCTGAGGGGGTGGAGCCGAGGATGAGGACCTCTGTTTTGTCCGAGTTCAGCTTCGGACGGCTGTTCTTCATCCACTCGGCGATGGCTTTCATTCCTTCGTGGAGGTTGGTTTTGACGGTGAGGGGGTCCTTGGTGAGTGAGAGGATCAGCAGGGTGTCGTCGGCGTAGGATATGATGTTGAGGTCGTGTAGTTGGGCGACGTAGGCGAGCGGTGCCATGTAGATGTTGAACAATGTAGGGCTGGGGGATGATCCTTTGGGTACGCCGCAGATGATCTCTGAGGCTTCGGAGCGGAAAGGGGGGAGGCGGAAGCTCTGGGTTCTGCCGGAGAGGAAGGAGGTGGTCCATTCCAGGGCCTTGTCTCGGATCCCTGCGTTGTGGAGGCGTGTGCGTAGGGTGCGGTGGCAGACCGTGTCGAAGGCGGCTGATAGGTCCAGGAGGATGAGGGCCGCGGTTTCGCCGTTGTCCAACAGGGCCCTGATGTCATCGGTGGCGGCGATGAGGGCAGTCTCGGTACTGTGGTTGCTGCGGAACCCGGACTGGGACGGGTCCAGGATGATGTTCTCCTCGAGGTAGCGGGTCAGCTGTCTGTTGACGGTCTTCTCGATGACCTTTGCCGGGAGCAGGGAGATGGGGCGGACGTTCTTGAGGTCCCTCGGGTCCGCCTTGGGTTTCTTGAGTAAGGCGTTGATCTCGGCGTGCTTTCAGCTCTCCGGGAAGGTCGCGGTCTCGAAGGAGATGTTGATGGCCTTGCGGAGATGGGGTGCGATGGTGGCGCTGGCTTTGTTGAAGATGTGGTGTGGGCATGGGTCTGACGGAGAGCCGGAGTGGATGGTGTTCATGATTTTGATGGTGTCGTCATCGTTTATGTAGGTCCAGGCGAGCAGGGGATCGATGTGGGTGGTGGCCGCGGGGTCTGAGGTGTCGGTGGGTGTCGGGGCGGTCAGGTTGTTGAAGCTGTTGTGGATGTCTGCGATCTTGCGATGGAAGAAGGTGGCAAGGGAGTCGTACAAGTCTTGCGATGGTGGGATGTCGTTGGTGTTGGAGCTGGGGTTGTAGAGTTCCTTCACGATGTTGAAGAGCTCTTTGCTGTTGTGCGCGTTGTTGTCGAGTCAGTCCTTGAAGGAGGCCCTTTTGGCAGATCTGATGAGGTGATGGTGTCTACGGATGGCGATCTTGTGGGCTGCGTAGCTGTCTGGTGTCTGTTCGCGGTGCCATTTCTTCTCTAGTGTACGGCAGGTTTGCTTGGAGGCCTGGAGGTCTGCGGTGAACCAGCTGGCTTTCTTGTTGGTGTCTGTTGGAGGGTTTCTTGATCGGGCGAGAGTGTTGGCGCAGTTGTCGATCCAACGCCTGAGGTTGCGGGCGGCTGTGTCGGCGTCGGTGGGGTCGGCGGGTGGGCTTCGGGCGAGGGTGGTGTTTAGCTGGTCTTCGGTGATTTTGCTCCAGCTGCGGCGGGGGATCTGTTGAGTGCGGTGTTGCGTGGTGGGTTTCCGGTAGGTGAAGTGGATGCAGCGATGGTCGGTCCAGTGGAGCTCGGTGGTGTGGCTGAAGGTGACGTGGGGGCTAGCGGAGAAGATGGGGTCAAGCGTGTGGCTGGCGGAGTGGGTGGGCGTTGTGACGATTGTCTGAGTCCGAGGTTGTCAATCAGGGTGGTGGAGTTAGTGTCGTTGTTTTCGAGGTGGAAGTTCAGGTCTCCGAGGAGGATGTAGTCTGTGGAGGCGAGGGCGTGCGTGCTGACTAAGTCGGCGATGAAGTCGCTAAACTGAGGCCGGGGTCCGGGGGGTCTGTAGACGAGAGTTCCTCTGAGGGTGGTGTTGGGATCGGTGTGGATCTGAAAGTGCAGGTGTTCGGCGGTGCTGAGGGTGTCGTCGGTGTTGGTCGAGACCTTGAGGGTGTTCTTGTGGATGATGGCGATTCCACCTCCTATTCCGTTGGTGCGGTCCCTGCGGGAGATCTTGTAGCCGTCCGGGATGGCTATGGCGATGTCGGGTGCCGAGGAGGCGTTCATCCAGGTCTCTGTCAGGAAGGCGACGTCCGGGGAGGATGTGTCGAGCAGGTCCCAGAGTTCGACGGCTTGTTTGCGTGCGGAGCGGGTGTTCAGTAGTATGCATCTGAGGTGGTTGCGTCCTGTCGCAGTGTGGCGGCTCGGAGGCTGGTGAAGCTGCAGCTCCGGCAGGAGAAGGGTCCTTTGGTGTGCTTCGGGGTGGCCAGGTAGCAGGTGTGCACTCGTCCGGCGTTGAGTGCGTGGAGGGTGCTGGCGGTGTAGCGGCGTCTGGCGTCGTGGTGTTCGTGGGGGCCAGGGGGTCTGGCGCTGGGCGCGGTCCAGGCGCGGATGGGCTTGCGGAAGGCGCGCCCGCTGCGCGCGGCCGCCATATAAGGGGAGGAAGGAGTAGCTGGGAGGTGGGAGCGGGGCGGCGAATGGGCGAGCAGGGGGGCGGGGACGCAGCGGCGGGGAAACGGGAGGGTAGAGCGGGCGGGGGATACAGAAGGCAAAAAAAGGGGTACAAAGCAATACAACAGTGCAAAAGAGAATAAGGGCAAAATACAATTACTCACAATACACAATACAGGAGCAGAAGCACAATTACGGCAGGGCCTCGAACTACAAGCAGGCAGCAGCAGCGGGCTCAGGGGCAATGACACACAGGTGGTGCTGTGCAGCGTGGGGAGCGACCTGCCTGAGAACAGGGTCAAGGTTCGCTCTACTCCTGATGACACCCCCTCTTAGCAGCTTATTGGCAGGGCTGCAAATTATCATCAGTTACCTCTTTATAAGGAGCCTATAGAGGAAAAGCCCTTTCCACAATACATAGGCCAGCACAATATCTCCCTATGCTCAAGAGTATGCTACGACATACCAACGATGTTTTTAAAGGTCCTGTGTGAGCCCGTATCGTCACTCCCAGGGTAGATTTAAAAAAGAAATATAGATGGAGATATATATAGATATAGATTTAGATTTATATAGATTTAGATTTATATAGATTTAGATAGATTTACATTGATTTAGATTTATTTAGATTTAGGTAGATTTAGATTGATTTAGTTTTAGATTGAAATAGATTTAGATTGAAATAGATTTAGATTGAATTAGATTTAGATTGAATTAGATTTAGATTGAATTAGATTTAGATTGAATTAGATTTAGATTGAATTAGATTTAGATTGAATTAGATTTAGATTGATTTAGATTTAGATTGATTTAGATTTAGATTGATTTAGATTTAGATTGAATTAGATTTAGATTGATTTAGATTGATTTAGATTTAGATTGAGATTGATTTAGATTTAGATTGATTTAGATTTAGATTGATTTAGATTTAGATAGATTTAGATAGATTTAGATTGATTTAGATTTAGATAGATTTAGATTTAGATAGATTTAGATTTAGATAGATTTAGATAGCTTTAGATAGATTGGGGGCTCCACTTTGTACGTTGTTCCAGCAGGCTAACACCGCATTACTTTGCTTTGGGGCACACTCACCGCACGCCGCATTTCTTTCGCGGGTGCTGTCTCTGTCAGGACTGCCGCATCTCGTGCCTCTGGGGTGCAGGACCACATCTCCCAGAAGGCCAAGCGCCAGGAAGCGCTACCAGGAAGGGGAGGCGCCCGGAGGCGCACTAAAGCCCGCGAGGGTTCACGCAACGCGCGCGAAGCCCGGGCCAAGGGCGGGCCCGTCTGAGACTGATCGAGGCTGGGCTGGGCCACCCCCTCGAAAAATCGTGTTACGTGAGTCGCCATGTTGAATGACTGGACATTTGGCAATATTTGTTGAATTTGGGAGCGTGTTTGGGGGTCATAAAGAGTGAAGTTTGGGATTACAGCATTCGAAGTATTGTAGGGAGCTTGTCTGCTCTACCCAATTGAACAATAATTTTATCTGTACTTTCCCTATACCGAGGAAGCTCAGCCATTATACAAGTATGGGGGAGAGTACCCCTCCACCTATAAAGCCAAACACCAGACAGAAGGCCTCTGTGCGAACCCCCATTGTGAAACCCACAGCTATCGATAAAATGTTACGCCAGGCAATTGGGGCTGTTTCCAGCGAGATAGAACGTACCGAGAGACGCCTCTCCCTAACACCAACGATTCCAAGAATTACACCAACCTTGGAAACAGGAGTTCTTGATTCTCCCCAAACAGTAAATCTCTCAATTACTCCTGACTTAATGTCTGTTCAAGAAAATGCAATTCCCGAAAATGTAAGTAAAATTGATTCGGGGGGGGCAAATAGGAAGGGTGGCCAGTGGAAACAAAAAGCTCACAAGGGGGGGAAGCAAGCAAACCGTACACCGAGGGTAGCACCAAAACAACAGATAGAGGGCCATGTAGCTGGCGTAAACAGTACAGAGCCAAAGGAGCCTCCGATATGGGCGTCAATATTGGCTAAAGAGCTCAAAACCCACTTTGAAAAGCTTATAAAATCTGAGCTAGAAGCTGTAACGAGACATAGAGAAGCTGACCTCGTTGGTAGACACTTGGGGGAGTAAAATAGACACAGTTCTGAATACTTTTGAAACCATCAAATCTTTGGATCAAGCCTCCGCTCACCAACGCAAACACGTGGTCCCATCTGTCTCTACTGCTCTACCCGTATCAAATTCCCCAAATGGCCTATCCCCGCCACTCAACAAGTTGTAGATCCAATTGTTTTCCAACATGGGGCAACACAAGAGGGGGATATTGCCCATGGCTCTAGGAACACGTTAACAACCTTAGGCCCTCCAGTGGAACAAAACTTATCTAGCAATTGCAAAGGAGATAAAGGGAATACTCGCCAATCTAACCTAAGGGCAACAAACCCTTCCCCGCCATGTATAGACCTACCTCCAGCTTCTACTCCCTATGTTGTTATTTTAGCTGGAGTACCAGAATTGGAATTAGGTAGTGGGGAGTCTTATCCTGAATTGAAAAATAAAATTATTTTTTGGCTAAACAAATATAGACCTCTTCCACCCTTAATACAGAGTGAAATTTTATTCGCTCGGAGGGTTAGCTGGTTGGGACAGAGGCGGAAAGAAATTCCGGGGGATTGCGTTTTGATTAATTTTAGGGACACCAGGGTGGTCCAGTACATTCTCAAATGGGGATTGTCCAGGGAGAACAGTGGCATCCAGACACTCCCTTTAGGCTATTTCTACCCACCCAGTCCCTTGTTAGAAAAGATGGGAAGTGTATACAAAAAGTGGGAAATGAGAGCACAGACTGGAAATTTGCTAAACACGGGTCGGGGCCCGGAAATCATCTTGCCTTTTAATATCCCAGTTAGCAATCGATACAGTAACCTAGATCTAGTCGATTGACTGGATCCTACAGTTAAACAAATAGAAGGTACACCTATTCAGCCAGTTGAGTATCAAAACTGTGAAAGATTTGAGCCTGTGGGTCACCCTCTTAGGAAAACTCGTGAGGTTATAGTGGCACCCAGCAGTGTTGGTGCCCCTATTAATACACCAGGGGAGTCTCATGGTACCACACAGGGTCGGGAGGGGATTCCCCGTCAAGTGTCTCACCAGGAGGTGGGACCCCTGCACATACAGATTGATACAGTAAAAGACCCGCAGAATACTAAGATTTTATCCTGGAACATAGCAGGTCTTATTTCTAAAATGGACCTCCCCGATTGGGGAGAATATATCGATACACATGAGCTATGTCTTTTTCAGGAAACATGGTCTACCATACCACTGTATAGAGTAGGATATGTTGCATACTTTATTCCAGCCCTCCAGGGGCCTAGGGGGAGACCCTCAGGGGGCCTCTGTATTTGGGTTGCCGTACATTTGGGTTGTACTATCAAGTTGATAGACACTGATTCCCTGGACATTTTGTGTATCCTTTCCTTTGATGACACACTTAAGTTGGCTGTCATTAATATTTATTCTCGTCCAGTGAGGATGGGGCAAACCTCACAGACCCTAGACCGTTTGGCTTCCTTCCTCTCCACTCTACCCGAGTCTGTACATGTAATAATTGGAGGGGATTTCAATTGTCATTTTGAACCTCTTAATGGCATAAGTACTACCATTACAAGTGAGGAAGATTCTGTCTGGGCAATTCCGGAATGTAATATCTACCCAATAAGGGGGTGGACCCCCCCCTTGTTCTCCAAATCAATTCACTCACTCTCAGCCATTCACTTAGGGCATGTAATGGTCGATTCCCTTCTGACAGTCCGGGAAAACCTACTTTTAATAAATTGGGACAGGCTTCTACAATTGACTACATCTTGGTAGATGTCGAGATCTGGTTTAGAATTAAGGACTTATGGTCCAATCTCGATGTGAAAGTGACCACAATCCTTTGGTGTTAGAGATAGCCTATTCCCAACTTAGTGATGGACGGGGCCCGCCAACTCAATCTGTCCCAAACTTAATTGTAATAGAAGGAGGTAGAAGAGTACGCTGGGGAACCTTTGTTGCATCCACTGAAAAAATGGCCTCCCTGTATACACAAACCATTCCCTTTTTAGAGACTGCTTTTGGTGTGTCTGAAAATAATCAAGGCGATGAATTTTTGTTGTTGCTAAGTAGGAATCACCAGGACATGTTTGTAAAGTTGGCGGAGTTTTTTTATAATAGTGAAAATAACAACAACTCTGACCCTAAATCTAAACATACCTGGTATACTAAAGCGTGTAGGGAAGCCAAACGCGCATTGTTACTCGGGATTAAGAAGAAGGACATCACATGTATTAAAGTAACCAGGCTACACTATAAAAATACCCTAGCTGAAGCCAAAGCAGCATGGGAGACTGAAAAATGGGAAGCAATCAAGAAAGCTTTAGATACTAGAGACATGAGAGGCTTTTGGAACCTAGTCAAGACTGGTAATTCCGAAGGGAGCTCTGCTATTGAACCAAACCTGGGGGAAGAAGCTTGGAGATCCCATTTTAAAGTTTTATATTCAAGGCCTCTAGATGAAGTTGTAGCATATAGGGCAATAGATATTGATCAAATCCCTCTAAATAAGGGTCCACCACCCTGTACATTGGCAGAAGTCACTGGCGCTGGGCAAATTGCTACCTAACAAGGCACCAGGGCTGGATAGAATACCTGGTGACCTGTTCAGAAATGAACAAGTAGTGTGGGCACCCTATTTGCAGACTTTATTTAATGCCATCCTTCAAGGTATGGCACTTCCTCTGACCTGGGCTGGTGCGGAAATTATTCCTATTTTTAAAAAGGCTCACCGCATAACCCGGCAAATTATCGGCCGATAAGCCTTATTGATGTTACCCAAAAGATATTTGCCCGTGTCCTCTTGGGTCGATTGCAATCATGGATGGACGAGATGAATGTTTTAACTCCTTTACAAGCAGGATTTGGGTCCAAAACCTCGACCATCGACCAGATTTTCAGGTTGCAATTGATCCATTGGAAAACTGTAATTTTGGAGGGTGGTAGCCTTTATCTAACCTTTGTGGATCTTAAGTCCGCATTTGATATGGTGCAGCGCGATCAGCTATGGGGTTTACTTTATGATATGGGAGCCCCAGTTTACCTCTGTCAGCTGCTGAAGCGCCTACATGAAGGCACCTATGCGAGGGTAAGATATGGTAAGAAAGGAGAACTGACAGCTCCCTTCCCTGTAGAGAAAGGGGTGAGGCAGCGATGCGTTCTAGCGCCAACCCTCTTTTCCCTTTTTCTAAATGGTTTAATTGAAACGCTCCTGTCAGTGAAGGACATAGATTCACCAAGGTTAGCGAACCACAAAATACCAGCATTAATGTTTGCGGATGACACGCTGCTCCTGTCTAAATCACCAATGGGTATGCAGCGTGTACTGGAAGAGTTTAGCGCCTTTTGCAGGAAGAGGAATCTGGAGATTAATATTCAGAAAACTAAATATATGGTCTTTCATGCCAACACTACTAATTGCCTGCACCCCCAAATGGAGGGTAGGCCCCTAGAGAGAGTGTCTACTTTTGATTATTTGGGTATTACACTTAACGATAAGATGGACTGGGGGACCCAAATAAAGAAAGCCAACTTAAAATTAACACAGTCAATAGGTGGCATCTTGAAAGTTCACAAAAACTGTACTCAAAAAGTGGTTGGCCCTCCAGCAGAAATCTATAAAACCCAAGCAAGGGAGCTTCGTTATATGGAGCTGAACTCTGGGGATATTGCCCATCTAACATTTTATCTCTTACAGAGAATACTTTTATTAGGCAGTTGTTGGGTCTTCCAAAAAGTACTCCCTTAATTCCACTTAGGATAGATCTGGGTATTGGACCTATTGCCGATTTAATTGCCTCTCGCCCTCTTCTATTCTGGCGTCGCTTGTGGAGCACGCCTGAGCTAGTTAACTATAGGGAGGAATTGAGGGACGTTATGTCCATACTGGGAGCAGGAAATCTACCTTGGCTGACATATATTAGGAGTATGTTATTCAATGGGGAGGGCAAATATGTGGCTAACCCCCGAAGAGACCTGCCCCTCTATCCCCAAAAAGTCCTTATCCCTAGCTTTTAAAGAACACAAACTTGCCCTATTGACCCAGAATACAAACTCATGCTGCCTGACATCTAGGTTTCTGGATGCCAAGCAACAGTACAAATTGGAACTGGCCCTGGACAGCATCCAACCATTCATGGCAAAGAAATTATTTTTACAATTTAGGCATGGGACGCTCCCGCTCCGTGCATTTACAAACAAATGGAAGGGAGCAACCAAATTAGATTGTCCTGGGTGCACTTTATCTGAAGAAACAGAACTCCATGTTATGTTTTTCTGTCCTGCCTATAAAAGGTCTAGATCTAAGTGGGTCCTCCAACTTTGTAGAAATCTGGGGCTTAGAAATTACATCGAGGTTTTTAGGCTACTCAAATATGAGACACATCCACTATTTGTAGTCGCTACCTCGAAATTTCTATTTGCGATGTGGTGCATACGCAGAGGCATTATAAAGGGGAAAGAGTTGGGCAATAACTTGACTGTGTTTTTCCATTAGAAATGCTACTTTACTATATTTGCACATATCCTCACCTAGGGAAATGCTTTGAATTTTTTTATGGACGAATAATTTTAATGTTTTACTTTTAAATTATTATTTTTTAAATGTGAACTGTTTTAAATGGTTTTAATTGTATGTAGGAAATCCTGGGTATACTCAATACATATTGTCGCCAATTTTAGGGGGTCGGGTAGTAGGGGTGATAGCCAACCACATAATAAATATGTAGCATATTTTCCCACATCCATTTATTGATATTTTGTATAATTACCCCTTGCCCCTAATTGTCGTTTGTAAAAATGTAATGGTATTTATGTAATGTCATATTTACCTGTGCTTTTATGGCTGTACAGCCGAAATAAAGTTTTTGACTGACTGAGATTTAGATAGATTTAGATAGATTTAGATTTAGATAGATTTAGATAGATTTAGATAGATTTAGATAGATTTAGATAGATTTAGATTTAGATTTAGATAGATTTAGATTTAGATAGATTTAGATTTAGATAGATTTAGATTTAGATAGATTTAGATAGATTTAGATTTAGATAGATTTAGATTTAGATAGATTTAGATTGATTTAGATTTAGATTGATTTAGATTTAGATTGATTTAGATTTAGATAGATTTAGATAGATTTAGATTTATTTAGATTTATTTAGATTTAGATTTATTTAGATTTATTTAGATTTATTTAGATTTAGACAGATTGAGATTTATTTAGATAGATTGAGACAGATTGAGATTTATATATATATATATATAGATATATCTCAAGAGGGCAAATTCCACCTGACTCCCTGGTTGTCTCCAATACCCATAAGAGGGCTAATTCTCAGGCTGCAAGTGAATCTCCACCTCCTGACAAGCTTCTGTCAATACTAATCCCCTCTGATATGTACTGTGGAGTTGGCCTATGCTGCTCCCACGGAGCAAACTCTTACAGTAATTTTTGTGTTTAAGTCTCCTGGGCCTCCCATGAAAAAATCATTTATCAGAAGGGTCTCTGAAGAGTGTTAACCCAGTTATGGGCCAATATTTGTTGTTCCCCTCTGCCCCCTCCCGCTCCCCAAACTCAAACCACCTCACCACCGCCATTGGTGAAGCTACTGTTCAACCTCCCCTTGACTCTCGATCGGCCTGCCCTAGATTTCCTAAGTATGCACAGTACCTTTTCTGTTAGCAGTGACGCTCTGCCTGTGTTCTGCTGGTGGTGCAGCGTAGACCTGCAAATCTGTCATTTGGCACATCAGGTCATAGACTTTGGGTATCTCAAATTACCAGAGGAGTGTATGCAAACCCTACAGGAGGCCTACAAGGCCAATCCACAGGCATGCTAAGCTGCAAAATGTAAGTGCTTTTACACTACTGCTACAATGAACAGCGTAAGAAGGCTTATTTGCAAGAAATAATTTGCTGTCTCCTGCACCTTCAAAAGGTGAGGTTAACATACACGTCAATATTTGTACATTTAGCAGCAATTGCTGCTTGTATGCAAAAGAGAGAACGCACTTCTCTCTTCAAAATGCCCATCATTAAGGCATTCATGGATGGCATTAAAAGAGAAATCCCTCTGGGAGTACCATTGGTCCCTACTGGAACCGCAATGTGGTGCTTACATGCCATGTGGGCCACCTTTAAGCCACTACTTCACTCTTGTGCAATGTAATAACTGTCTTGGAAAGTGGTTTTTCTAATTCTGATCACTTCACTAAGAAGATTCAGTGAATTATAGGCTCTAACGATGGAATAACCTTTCATTCAATAGATAGTCATCCTAAGGACTAATCCCTGTTCCCTTACCAAGGTGGTTTCTCCTTACCCTATCAAACAAACCATAGTTACTAAGTGTCTTTCCACACCCAGAGTCAGCAAAAACAGCACTACACACATTAGATGTTAAGAGTGCTAATGTTTTACATTGACAAAACAAAGTCCATCTGCAAGACAAGACGGCTGTTTGTCACGTTTGCTAAACCCCACAATCTAAGGTGAAGTCTTTTCTTTGGTACGTTGTGGATGAAGGGACCAGGTATCTCGTGACTAAACACTTATTAGATCAAAAATGTTTGTGCCCAGCAGTAGATGGCAGGAGTGTGCAGAGCGTGTGATGCAATAGCACTACCAAGTTACAAACCAAAAAAGTATGGGCTAAGTGATATTTTGCTTATTCCCAGAGATCTGGATGGGGCATTAAGCAAATTAGGTAGACTAACAAGGTTAATGTTGGGTTGTTTTTTTTCCCTTTTTTGTTTACTTTTTGTGTTATGGCAGTGTTACTTTCTTGGGGGTTATGTAGTCGGTTGTTTTGAATGTTACATGGGTCCCCTTTTCATGTGTTCTCAGTTTACATGTGCATCACGTAATGATAAAAAGTTCCTGGGGCAGATATTCTAAGGATTTGCTTGTTTTTATTATTGGCACTGTCACAACAGGATCTCTGTAAACCAAAGTCAACTGTTAGACTACATTTATTTTTGCCTTTCAGTATTTGTGATGTACATTGTCTCTTCTGGACAAATACCTTACTCTTATCCAACCCTTCTGCATGTTTTTATTACATTTTTGCTTTCACAGGATTCTTGAAACTAGGAATTTTTAGGAGCCACGTTTTCCTTTCCTGTGGAGTACTATCGGTAAAAATTGCAGTTTTTATCATCACGTTAGCTGTTTTGTTCCATAAAAAACATGCCTCCGAGTTTTTACCCCTCATCCATAGAAGGTTCCTTTGTGGGATAAAATATTCTCTGCAGCACTTCTTGCAAAGCAAGCCCTTACTCTGATAGGGGTACGGGGGGGGGCTAATTGCATACTCATGATCACTTTAAGTCCATGTTTACCTCCACCAAAGCTCCAAGTTGTATGTATTTATCTGCCATTAAAGTCCTCTTTTACTGCACTGAGAACTTGATTAAATTGCAGGCTTCTGTGCTTTAATTCAGACCTTTGTCACTAGAGCAAAACTACATGACTAGAGGGGCTCGGCATATCTGTTCAGATGATGCAAATAATTCTTTTTATAGACTGATGATTTGCAGCATTGTATTTTTTCAGGATGAGGTCTTTGCAAGCACTTGATACTGAAAGGGCTCAGTCATTATTGACACTTGACTAAAGAGGTTTGAAACAAAACATGTTTGTGGCCAGACATGCTGAGGTGAACAGAAATATATATTTGCAAGAATGTATTTTATATCCAGGCAAGTAGACACTTGCATATATTAGTCTTAAATAAAACATCTCTTTCCTATTGTTCCTTAAGCCAGGTGTAGGAGTGCTGCATCAGCACTCACAGTTTACATTCAACTTGATGTTTAGTTATCTGTCAACTCCTTCTGTAAATATTGTTTGGATACAGACTCTGGAGTGTGTGACTTCTGGGGAAAAAATATGTATGTAAGTGGTCTTTGCTTCATGCCCTCTTTAATCCATATGGTTGTCCCTTTGTTGCCCTCCTACTTTTATCTTAGGAAACTCTCACTGCTATGGAAAAACAAATGCCCATGTAAAATGTTTTTCTTGTACAGTGGCACATTAAATCTTCCTCTTTCAAACTATGGTGTAATCTATAATGCTTTATCTTCAAAGAAAAGTTACATGGTGCCTTAAGGCCCCAGAGGTGGTGGCCTCTCATAGTAATTAGGCCCATATTGGTATCTGTCAAAATCAGCAGCATTGTTTCTTTTATTTGTGATCTCAGATGATATATAAAATGAAGCACGTGTAGACATTGCCAGTTATTGAGACCTATTTTCAAAGATAAGTTACATTTTTCCATGTGAAAATGCAATTTAAACTTCTTCCCACAGGCACTTTGTTGCGTTTGAAGTCTTGAGAGAAGAGGAGTTCTCTCCATTGAAGAATGCTGATACTGCAGATAAGGACACACCAACAGCTGCTCGAAGGGCCTTGCTTTCACAACACTACCGCTGGGCAGTCTGTGCTGGAGCCAGGTTTCTTGATAAAAATGGTTCCAGGATTCACGACAAATGCAGGTAAGCCTTGAATGATGTACTTGAAGTAGCCCACAGTGGATAATTTATAGATTCATGTTTTGTTACTTATTCCCACGTGATATACAAATCTTCTAATCTTTAAACTATCACTAACTTTTAACAGCCCATCCAGTCAATTCACTGTTTTCTTATGTGATGCACCTTGGTTTTTATTTGTATGAAATGCGAAAAATGGGGAGACGCAAAGCTCAGACTGCTAGAGAAAAGAGTTAAGAAATCCAGACAAAGTAAAGCATGAAGTACAAGTCTTTCTTAACCCTGGTTTCACTACCTAAGCAGTAGTCCAGAGAAAGTCTTAATGGTCCATTGAAACAATCCAATAACAAGCTAAGGCAGCTTATCTCAGAAATTCTCCAAGGTTAATGTTCCACCATTTCACTCCAGTGTAAGTAGGTCAGATATGGATCCGGCAGAGAGATTACTTAGAGGTGTAATCCAACTCTGGTTGAAAGCATGCCAGAAAGCAATACCACATGCTTAATTGGCTAAATGAATCAACAGTCTATTTGAAGGGAAAAAAAGAATAATAGTCATGCCTGTAAAATTATAAATACCAACTGACATACTGTACAAGAATGAGTAGAGGCTCAGAAAAGTAGGTTGAACTCTTCATATTAGATATTGGGAAAATGTAGTTCACTGGAAACTTGATTGTGCCACACACTGGAGAACTATAGATTGTGCTCACTGAGAGCAGAGTTTAGCTTCCAGCCTTTCTGCAAGTGACCTTTGTCACATGACTGCAAAATGGGACTACTTGTCCACTCAAAGAAGCATGTCTGATATTAAACAACCAAAACCTTCACCAGTATGGAGAGATGACATAACTGATAAAATAAGGGGCAGGTCAGGCACTAGTAGTATAAGGCCAGGTCTTTACTTCCATCAACATATGGCTTGCTAGGCTTCCTTTACTCTTCTTGCAAGCATTTTATGATCCGATTCTGAACGAGCCCATGCTTATTAATTAGTAGTTGTGTTCCCTAGGCTGGTAGGGTTAATTACCTGTCAATCTTTAAAAGAGTATAATGCTGTTCTTTTTCCTCCAGCTTGGGTTGACCTGGTTTGTGGGATAGACTACGAAGAACTTGTTAACCTGGAATGAGAGTGATGTAGCCAATCCCTCTACTTGATTTACTTCAGGGGCTTCAGAGTAGCGACTTCATGCATTTTGAATAGTGGACCCCAAGAACGCCATTTTAGAAGCTTTTTTTGAATGCGCCATAACTTGCCTGGAGAACGGCATTTTACCTTCAGCATAACAAAACATTATATTGTCCACTAGCCACCTGCCTGAATTTTGTTCACAGGACCCTGTAATTGATCAGAAAGCTTTGAATCCTGGTCTCATGACCCTATGGTCAATTAGTCTGTTGTCTGTGTAACTTGTGGGTTCTCTTAACTGTGAATGCTGGTTTTAGTTTCCTGAGTAGGCCATTCATGAAGTCTTGATGAAGGTCTTTAATGAATGCTTGAGGGTATGAAGTGAAGCGCCTCTCATTAGATTACTCCAGACTTAGTGCATCAAATTACTGGTGCACCATCGACCTACTTAGCCAATTTTCTGTTTGACCTAGCTCAAACTCAGGCTATGTTTGTAGTGCAAGAGCACTTCCATCCTCACTTTTGAAAGTAGCCCATTCCCTAGGATATCTGGAACCACATAACTGCACTGAGGGAGAACAAGTTGTAAGGGTAAACACTCGTGTATCCCTTAAACAGTCTGTGATGTGCTATCAACATTTTCAATGGCTAATTCAACATTTGTAGGCTAACATGTTTTCAGTGGGTTTCTTTTGTGAATTTCAGTGTTTTCCAAAGCTATTGAAATCCGTGCTCATCAGTGTTTATTCAGCTGCCTAACCCCCAAAATAGACAATACCTGTATGTTTCCAGTGTTTATAAAACACATTGTTTTTAGGAGTGATTGTTATAAAGCACATATTTAAAGAAATAATACTGGCTGTGTAGTGTCTTCCCATCGAAAGTTTGCATTGCAGTCACTCACTTGCATCTCGTTTCCTCTCACACTCGTTCTGTCAGGACTCTGTCTGGTTTACAGGACCATTCTTGAATAGAAAAAGTAATAGTGCTAAATTAAAATGTCTTAATCAACATATTTCTGGCCATACTTGGGGTCCATTCACTCCTTACTGAATATTATGACATATTATTGGTGGTCAAACTTCACAGCAGTATATAGTACCCTCTGAAACCTTTAAAATGTTGAATTATACAAGATTAATTCGTAGCCCTGCCTTCTATTGTTACTGAAACATGATGCTTTAAAGCATGCTCACCACTGCTTTTCTGCACTATATTAAGTTGGTGCTCATGTTGTATGGGCATTCATAGCTGCCACATGTCTCCATGGCATATGGCTCACTTTAAGTACGTCCATTTCACCAATCAGCAAAACAATGAAGCACTGCCAAAAGATAAAATATAATTTTAATATTCCCAGATTCTCTACAGTGTATATAATATTAGATCAGGCCTATAACATGCCTCAAAGCACTGCACTTTTAATACAAGCACACACACAACTGGAGGAAACCAAATGAAGAACAAAGAATATTTTGGTGACATCCTTAAACAACAAAACTCAAGTAGATTAATCTTAGACCAGTCTTTCTTGCTGCTACCTATCTTAACAAAGTTATGTTGTGTTGGCCCCTTTAGAAAGAAATACAAATGACTCATTCTCACTTTCCTTTCTTTGAATGGTATTTTTATTTGTGGTTGTGAATCAGTGTTTATTTGTTTATATTGATGAGGGATGTATTGTGGGTGGTTTTATTGGTTATTATAAGTTTTAACATAGCCTAAACATCTGCAATACGTACATAAATCGGGTCTGGCTCACCAACGCCAGGGATATTGGGTTGATCATGTAATTTGATACTCCCATCTGGTATAGCACTGAACGATGAATGGGTGTTGGAACAACAATTATAGGTTTGCTTTCCTTGCCAATTTTTGTTGATTGTACCTGTACACATTCTGCAACTTGTTCATGTGGTGGGCCTGTATGACGGCTACCAAAGGCTGTTTTCTTTTTCCTGTGAGGGATGTAGTTTCTATCCGTAGTTTTATATTCTTTAATCCAGGTAAATACTGATCTCCAAGTCTAGTCTAGTGGTTGAGAGTGCAGTTAACACTTAACCTTTTTGTCACACAGTGGCCTCTAGTTTGAGGGTACAGTACCTAATTCCCTTTGTGTTTTTTAATGTAACACATTGTTCTTGCATTGTGTTTAAAGATACTGGAATTCTAAACAAAATCCCTTGTGCAAATTGCAGCTCTGTGCTCCAGCAGTGATGTGCACAAGCTTTCGAAAAATTAATTTTCAACACTGCTGAGTCCACGTATTAGTACCTGGAGGAGATGACCCTGATCATTTCTTTTGTCTGCTTTCCCAAATCCTCTTTCATTTTTGTCATCAGCAGGAATCTGCCCACTTCTCCTCAGCTTGAATCCATTGATTATCTAGGTGGTGTTTAAGAGTTTCCATTCCCGGGAAACACTGCAGTTCCCAGAAGATACAAAAGGGTGTAACCCCAAAGTGGGCATGTCACTTTGAAAAACAGAAAACTATTTTCTGATTTCTAGGGAATCCATCTTTAGTTGAGATGACTTGGCTGTGTTTATACTGCCAGGTAAATGTTGGTGGTATATGTAGTACTGGTGTCGACTGGCTGAGATGCTTTCTCCTGGATTGTACACCTTCTAGCCTGTTGTATTAGGTTTAATGTTTAGGCTTCTAGTCCCATTCTCCGAAGGTGTGCTTAGTGGTTGCTAATCATTTGGTGAACACCCTTGAAGCTGATTGGCATCTAGCCAGCAGAACAGCTAACTAGTAGTGCTGAGAACTTCAGATCTTAGAATGAATGGGTGCATGGACATAGGCATACTCAAGATCTAATTTGATGTATATTTCTCTGGCTGTAAAAGTGGTAAACATTGAACACTGGGCACCCATTCTGAGAATGTTCCCTTATTACATTTTTGAGAATGTGTTGCTGTGAATAAGACAGTGACACCTTTCTTTGTACCATCAACTGTTTTGAGTATATGTCGTGCTTTTTTTTTTTTTTTTTTTGCGACACCGATGATATTCTATTTTTCATGAAGTACAACACGTTCAGTCAGAGGATATATGTCGGAAATGTTAATATCAATAATATTTCTTTGGATAGGATTTTGTTTAATTTCAGCTTCCGGTGATTGCTTGTGTTCCAGTCCATCTTTTCTCACCCAGTATGCCACTCTAAACAGAAGGAGCCATATGCAGATCAGTCTTAGTCCTACTCCAGTAAGAACAGTCCAGCCTGAAATACCTATAAATGGGCATACAAACAACCCCATGCCATTTTCGCCTGCTTGGGCCAGATCACTGAGGTGGAGCTTGAGCCCTATGGCACATTGAGCATGAGACCCATTTAAGCATACCGTTTGCATTTAGGGACTCTGTTGCAACAGTGTGATCGAAGGAATGCTTGAATTAATCTCAGCCACTTGTGACTGGTCTGGCCACACTCTGGATTCATTCAGCCCCTGAATAATGACTAGTGTATGTGTTGTGTACCTTTAGAGATTGGAAGACACCTGAGGAAGATAAATTCTGAATAGACTCATCGGTTTTCACACCTGCAAATTTGAGATCAATGTAGGTTCCTGTAGTGGATTTATTGGTCCACTGAGCAATTGGATCCAGCTCATAAAAAAGTTGCCTTGTGGGAAACATCCAGCTACAATTCAGGGGTGCCTTGTTGTCGGGGTATGTTGGGAGACGTTTCCTCTGCCCCTTTTGGGCCTTAAAAGTTTGAGGAGTTTGTGTGCGAAAGCAGTGTATTGTTTTGTGTCTGGATGTGCTTTTCACTGCGGTGTTTTGTAAACAAAATGTTGTTGGCATTTTTTGTAATTCTTGTGTTTTTGTTTAAATACAGAGGTGTATAGTATATGTTTAGTGTTTGAGTAAGCAGTGATGCTGATACCTGTGAGGCTGAAGCTTACAATGTGCGCCAGTGTTCTGTATGCTGCTCTCTGTAGGAAAGATCATTTGTACAAAGTCTGCACCTCTCTGTAGATCACATTGTTGCAAATTGTTCTGTTTGAGATGCTTCCAGGAGAGTACTTTTAGGTGCCTCAGTGGTAGTTGAGAAGTGCATGTATTTTTTTTTTATGTGGTGAGGTGCGTGCAGCACATGGTGATTTGTTATGAGGATACGATTTGGGCAAATACGGAAGTAGACAAGGATTGTCAACAGAGTTCACAATCACACATTCAAAATCTCTGGTCCCACCCCTTATGAAACTGCACTTGCACGAAAAGGAAAAGCCAATCTCTTGTGAAATGTACAAGTTGGGAAAGAAACAATACAATCAAAGGAAATTGGGTTGTGTTATTTTAAAGACTGTCAAAAAATTATATTCTTAATATTATGCTCTCCTCTGATGCAGGAATATTCTGTGTTTAACTGTTTCAATTCTTTCCTCTAGTTTATCTGAAAATGAAGATCCTCCAGCTGTCTGTGAGATTTCTCCACTAGTGTCCTACTTCGGAGAGGTGAGCACGATATGTAGTTTACTTAGACACATGAAATCATTTTGTGTTTCATGGATCCTCAAGCTGCCACTGTGATCTATTTATGTAGACACGTATCCTGTTCTAGGATGGGGTTCTGTTGTAGCACTTCAGTTAACATTGTACATCTATTGTGGAGAGTGTGGTATGTCTCTCCAGTAGGTAGAATTTCAGTTCTGTTTTGTGGCTTAGTGAGTCCCTTACTGTTGAGCAAGGTTAGCAGGTCTCCCTTTTTAGGTCGAGCCTGAGCCAGCGCGCAAGCGCTGCTCTGGCGATGATCTGTTGTAGTTCAGTACGGGAGAGAAGCTCCGCCCACTCTTGCCCATATTTTTCATTGGCTTGTGTCTTTGTCCTTTGTAAATGCTAGCTTCTGATTCCTAAATAGGCTTGTTAGTCCCTCCTTAGTACGGCCTTGTCCTCATTTGGAACCTCCCATGGCTACTGGCCCCTTTACTTGGCTGTTACACGGTACGTGTTCTATTTTCTTTATTGAGTTTCTCCTACCTCAAGCACGAGGACGTGCTTTGCTTTCATTAAGCTGGCCATGCCCGCTTTCGCAGCAGCCGGGATAATGGCGGCCGTTTGTTTCCAATGCCATAGGTCTCGCATTCAAATGCGAGACCTATAGCATTGCAAATATTTTTTTTTCTTGACAAATGTTCACTTTGTTTTATTTATTTTCGGCGCGCGCACACCACTGGTTTTACCTGGCGCCCAGTTCATGGTCCACGCGCATACGTATTATTTACGCCGCGCTTGTTGTTCATTCACTGATCCTGTAGCTGCACTCGCACTTTAGCTGTAATCATGGTGAGCTAAAGTGCGAGTGCCGCGGTTGCTTAAAAAGTAAAGAAATAGAAAAAATATGTTTTTCTGTTTCTTTACTTTTCATGCCATTGCGGCACCCGCTCTTTAGCTTACGAGGTTTACAGCTAAAACGCGAGTGCCACAAAGGTTTCGCATTTGCGAGAGTTTCCAGTATTAGGCAGAGATAACTCGGCTCACCTGCTGGGGGCGTTTACAGCTTCGTCACTAAGGGGTCTGACCTCAAGCAGCACTTCAAACCACATTTGGCTGGAGTTCAACTCAGACTCCGATGTTACCGACAAGAGCTTTCAACTTGTTTTTTAAGCAAGTGTTCATATAAACAATACGCTGGGTGTCACTGTGTCAAATTTTATTCTATTGTAAGCATATGGAGTTAAAGTTGATTTGTCGGCCTACTCCTCTTGGGGCAAAGATGTGGTCTGGAGCGGGTGATACGAGCTCCGAAGACCGTCCCTAATTAGCACAGAGAAGTGCGGGGCAAGTAGCCATCTGAAATGTGTTCCTTTTAGGACTGCTTCAGCAAAGGAAATGCAATGGCAGAGATCTGTCTAGAGCAGCGTGACAGAGTTCCACCCGTGTGTGGCAAAGTTATTTAGCTATGTATTATGCCAAAATAGATAAGGCTTTAACCAATTATCACCCGGTTTTGACTGCCGCTCTGCAATGATGGGATCTCCTTCGTTGTTAGGATTCTGAAAGATGGCCTGAACCGCCATATTAGCAGAATCTGTTGCCATGGGTGATTGACAGGATTGTTTTCCTCTGGCGGTCGTTTGTTGCTGCCCTCAGTAATATGTCATCAGTTGAAAAATAAATTCATTTGTAATGCTAAAATATACTGGATGCTTGCAAGTCTGTGCAAATTATTGTTCCGTTGTGCGTTTTTGAGCTGCCTAAATGTGTCAGAAGAGAATGCAGTATTCTTTTTGTCAATGTTAGTTTCCCCATGGCACCAGTGCCAATAGAAATCATTGTGCAGATGCTACGGGTGTTCCACACTGCACAGGGGCAAGCGTGCTTATTTGCCTTCTTTTAGCACACACAATTTTGCACAGATCAATTCACCCTCATGCATTGACTTGGCTTGTGTTTCTTTCAGCAAGATATAGTGGATTGCTATAGTCTAATAGGGTGTCTTGTGAAGTTAGATGGGTGCCGCATCCATCCAAGGCCAAAAGAGTAGGTGGAGTGCCTTCTTTTTTCATCTTACTAGGTGATTTTTTACAAATACTACCGTTTGGGCAAAAAACGAGGGGATTTCCATTCAGCCTCTTTATCTTTTCGCAGATTATATCGTGGTCTACATTGATGTTAAAACTGGCTACTGTTTTTCAGTTCGAAATGTGTATTCCTATTTTTTGCCATTTTATTATGCAGCGGTCTGCATTTCTATCTCTAGAAATGATTATACGAGCTATATATAATTGTGAAACATTCCTGGTTATTGATAGCCACCCCATCTACAATTTTAAGCTGTGTCCCACATGAGCAGAACTAATGTGTACATTTTAAAAATAACACACCAGAAACTGAAAGAGTAATCCCTGCTCACTATGTCCGACATCTTCTGTCTGAAGTTTATGCTTATTCAGTGGAATTCCGAGTTATGCATATAAACTTTAGACTCCTTAAATACAACAAATCACTGCACCCCATCATGTGGTTCACTTCTCTTCAGAGTATTATATAGCGCAAACTCGACCCGAAGGCATCAGAGCGCTTTACATGAGCACCAGTTGCGTTCCAGACGGATACATCAATTTTTGTTAGGCACGGGGAGATGAAGTGATTTGTCCAGAATCACAGGGTGTTGAGCGTCACTACCGAGACTCGAACTCGGTTCCCCAGATTCGAGGTCTGCCGCCCTAGCTGTTAGGCCACATCCTCTCCAAGTTAGATGGAAAACTAGATATCAGAGAGAGGACAGTCTAAATCTTGAGGTCAGTTGTAGCGAAGCTCCCACAAAGTTAAACAGTTAAGAGCTAATGGAGTTAAAGCAGATTTCTGGAAAATTGCTGAAGAGAAGGGCATCCTCAATAGAAAATGCATGTTGAGCGTGTAACTTAGCACCAACTACAGCATTAAAATTAAGAATTTAAAACAAGAAATTTCCCTAACCAATTTAAACACGTCTATGCCATGAAAAAAATGACACGATATTGAACCCAATGCGATGAGTAAATATGAAGATACCCATTAAGTAAAATTGATGACGTCTTTGTGTAATGTCAAGTGCAATATCCAAAATGGCCTTTAGAAGAATTTGGTGCATTCTTTTTTAGCAATGAAATGACTGAAATCCCTCTATTGAGACTGTTTTTTAAATTAGTTCTTGTCTTCTGTCTACTCTAAAAGACAGTCTGACTAACATGCAGCAAGTGTACAAGTTTCAAAATATGCTGTTTAAAGTAAATGTAACTTCTGGGATGGTACGGTCAACTTTCCATTTTCTTAGGGAGGGCGCTTTGTGAACCAACCATGGATTTTCAGTGGTAGGCGTGGTCTTCAGTCGCTCTCTTCACTGGACTATGGTCAAGTTACAAATTCTCTTTTCTCCTTCTACTCTTTCTTGTTCTGTCTCTCTCACTCTTTTTCTCTCACTATCATCTCTATCTTCACTCTATCTCTTCCCCGATCTTGCTCTTTCTTTTCTATTTGACTTCTCTTGCTCTCTTTTCTATTTGACTTCTCTTGTTCTCTCTTCTCTTCCTCTTTTTCTCTTTCTCTTGATCTTTCTCTTTCTCTTCCTCTTTCTCTTGCTTTTTCTCACACTTTTTTCTTCTTTCTTTTTTGTTCTCTCTCGTCTGTCTGTTCTTTCTCTTGCTCTTTCTCTTCTCTGTCTCTCTTTCTTTTATATTGCTCCAGCCTAACTAGGGGGCCACGTTCATTGACACAAGTGTGGTGGGTAAGGACCAGTGCTATTTACATGAGCCTTAAGTTGACACTGATTGATATGTAAGTTAGTGAAGCATGCAAACCTACTTAACCGAGTAACACTTATTGCTGGTGATGTTGCTGGAGTGCATTGCTGTGCCTTATTTGACACTTTTGTGATTGATTGTTACACCTCAAAGCAGAGTGCATAAGGGGTTTTTGGTGTCGTTTTTCTTCATTATCATGTATGAAAGCACTACCAGATATGATATTTCAGATTACTAGTTGTACAAAAATAACACTTTAAATAAGTACTTCTCAAGGCAGTGCTATAATGTGCCTATTAGTGTCAAAGCGTCTACGTTAAAGAACAGTCGATGTTGTAGCACCCAGAATGTGTTGCAGTTTCTAAATATTTATTAGGTCCCAAAGGTGAGACCGATTGGCTATGCCAATGCTTGTTATAGTTTGACTACATCTCATCACATCTGCCTTTTTTTTTTCTTTCTCAAATAATGACATTTAGACCTTGTGCTAATCTCTCTCTTGACTGGACAGGTACAATACCCCTCATTTTGCTTGTGTTTCCTGTTAGTTCTGTCTCTGTACCTTTTTGTGTTCCAGTGTATGCATTATAATCATGTCTGTATTATTTAGAGCTACTAACTCAACCAATGACCTTTCAAACATTTACATCTTGCATTTTGTCCGTGCATTGACCAGCATGTTTGTCAGCTTGCTTACCTAATAGGTGCCAATTGTTTTTTTTGTTTTTTGTTTTCCTTATCCATTATTTTATTGGTAAACTTAAATATTGAGAAATAACAGTAAATACAGGGACATGCAAGTCCAGCTTATACCCATATAGAGATATAAATGTCGATTATGATACATGCACCAATAGTACTTGTAAATAATATTTAAGAGATAGAAAAGGGAAGAGACGGGTGAGAGAATAAGCTATAGAAGGAAGAAAGTAAAGAGGAAGAAAAGGGAAGAAAGACGGAAACTACAAAGCTGGGAAGAAAGCCGGGATGGGTAGTGAGTACAGTGATGGCAATGAGGAAGAAGCAAAGAGTCTAAGCAAACTATGTGGGAAGAGGGGGGTATCTTGCAGAAAGGGGGACCATATAAGAAGAAAAGTATCAGTCTTGTCCATTAAATTGTAAATGATCTTTTCATCTGATGCGGCTTGCACGTCTATGTAAGCCATTCCTCATGTGACGGCAATTGTAGAGAGCGCCAATGTGGCAAAATACAGATTTTGGCAGCTGTAAGGGCAGGGAGAAGCAATCGGCGAGTATGGCAGGTCAAAGAACTTGTGGGCCCGCACCCATGTGTGTACATGGCTTTCAGCATGGGATTGGGGGTGGGGTGGGGGGGGGGGGAAGAGTCTGCAGCAGCGGGGCCAGGAAGATAGAGTGCGTTCGATCATTACCCACAACGGCGGGTCCTGGATCTGGGGGTGCATGTATGCCATTTGTGCCAAGTGTAGGGCTAAACAGCAATGTTCCACAGAGGGCAGGCCTAATCCCCCTGCTGATCTGTGGGCAATAATCTTCCAAATTGCCAGACGAGGCCTCACTTAGCCCCAGATGAAGGCCTTAATGGTCTTATCTATCCGATGGAGGGTCGAGAGGGGTATTAATTAGGAAAGCATGCCTAACACTTATGTTCCAGGCCCCTATTTACTAGAATGTCCAGATACCAAAGGCGGGTATTCTTCCACTGAAACGGGTACCAACTGTAAAGCATTGCCAGATACAGTGATGCCTTTGGAGAAGTGATATTGCCTGCAATGTTTTGAATTGTCAGGCACTCTGTCGACGTAAGAGTGGATTAGTTCCATGTGTATAATGGAGCTCAACAAAGGGAAATGCTACTAGTTAGAGAGTTGCCTTTTAAGTATTTGCTTATATGGTGCAATATTGGTGAAATGTCTTTTGCCTTTGCTGTTTTGCATTACCTCCCCGGTGACAATGGACTACTAGTCACTTCAAATTTTGTTCCCAGAATCCGGAATGTTAGCTGCTCTAATAAAAAAGTTACTAAGGTTAACAGGGTATCTTTCTAGCATGCATACTGGGATTTATCCCTGAAAATAAAGATCTCTTGCAGTGCTTCGATACCAGTAGATCTACTGGTATCCTCAGCGTGTCACGCCTTGCCCTTCTTTCACAGTTGCACGCTGCTTGATGCCCCTTTAGGCTACAGTTGCACACTGTGTGACGGCCCTCAATCTTTTCTGTGGCCCCCACCTGGCATACAGAGGTTGTGAGCAACATAGATAGGGCGCAGTGCAGGCCCTCCTCCGGTCATCGCGCTGCACCAGGCGAGAGCCCTTCTTTTGGCCCCTTCAGGCTACAGTGGTACACCGGGCGATGCCCCTTAATCTTTGATGTGCCCCTCACCTGGCATTCAGGGGTCACAGGCAACACAAACATGGTAACGGTCCTCCTCGGGTCACAGCGCTGCACAGGGCGAGGGCCCCTCTCTTCTTCAGCATAGCATCAAAAGAGATGATTTACCCATATTCTGTTTTTAGTTCAAATCTTTTATTGAATTTTCTGCAACATAGGATGAACAGTACATGTGCATAGGAATACAGTGGTAAAATAAAGAAATATACAGATAGAGCGAGGAGTAGGGATACAACATACTGGACACCTTCCAGACTTTTTAAAATAGGGCTCACTCCTAATCCAAACTGTTGGAACTGCGAGGAAAGTGAAGACTTACCCATATTCTAAACCAGAGCCTCACCTGGCATACAGGGGCCACGGACTATGCACATAGGCAGACTACCCATCTGTGCGACGATGCACATGGCAGACAGCCTCCACTCAGCTGGTTCCCAACTAGACCTCCCTCCTTCCATGTGATCCCCTCCTCCGTGTCCTCTGGTCAGCAGAAGCTGGTGCTCCAGGCAAGTTTTCTTGATTCTCCTGGGTGTGGTGTCTCTGTCTTGCTCTTCCTCCAAAGAGCAGTCTATCATAGCAGGAGATTCTCCAAATGTGATAGCCCAAAACACAGGCCATGGGAGTAATGAGAGGATCACACCTGGAATATCAGCCTCAGTGATAAGTGCCTCACAAGGTTACAAAGGCCCCGGTCCTGCTCTTTACCATTCTCTTATCAGCCCCATCTCCTTCAGATGTTTCCTGGCCCCTTTGCCCAGTGACCTCTTTCAGAATCAAAGAGACCGTTGAAGGGTACTGAAGAGCCTGGCTCTTCCTTTTTCCAGTGTGTGTCCTAACCAGCTCTCAGAAATGCAGCAATTCACAAATCTGTCAGGGGCAGATGGATTGGGAGGCTCCTCTGCCTCCGCATTTTACTCCAGCAAGCCCTGGGACACGTAGGCCCTCATGCAATGCGCCACTGCCAGGCACTCGGTCATCCTTGGCTCTGCTCATGAACTCTCTTTTAGCCATTCAAGTACTGTACCACTTCCCAGGCACGTGTACATTCCAGCGCTATGCACTTACACATGATGGATTGCCTCCATGTACTGTTGCACACACTGGCTCACATTCATACCAGTGCAGTGCACTCCCACATGCATGCACTCACTGGCTAACGATCATACTAGCGCGGTGTACTCCCACATGCATGCTCTGTCTCCGTGTACTGTAGCACTCATAGGCTCACACATACCTGCACAGTGCACTCAGGCATAGATGCACTGTCTCCATGTACTGTTGCAAAACTGGCTCATGTGCCCGCCAACGAGATGCACCCAACATTTCTCATAGTGTAGGCCAAGATTGAGCTGAACACACAGCCGCAGAACCGCCCATGAGTAGGTCAGTAGGCCCCCTTCCTTTAAAACAGGCCAGACGGCATGGTCCTATTACTTGATTACTCAACTATAAAAACGGTATGCTGCCTTCATGGCTCTCGTGCTACTCAGCTACTGGTAAGGGCGATAGCCCTCTACCATTATGAAGGTAGTGCATGGTGTGCCATGCCTGGTCTAACCAGATTGCAATCTGTGAGACAGGCCTAGGTCATGGCACACATGCATGATCTGTTTTCGCCCATGACCAGAAATTTGTATCCAGGATCCAGATATCACCGATGCTAGGGCACCTAGGGCAGGGGCTCATGTCTGGTACCATGTGAGGGACTTTTCTGTCCCAGAAACACCCAAAGGAATTTGTGAGGCCCAAGACCAAATATCCAAACTGCAAATAAAAGGCACTTCTATTTGATCTGAAAATCAAGTCTAGGTTCCTTCATGTAAATGGGACTGCCTGAGGCTCACTTGGGATGAGGTCCATGTCCATCTTGAAAGATGCTCAAACTATCCGATATTGGTTCTTAGCATACAACCTACAGATCACAATAATACTTTTCCCTGGTGTGCAATCTGGAATTCTGGGTTGTAGCTGGAACCTACAAAATGAACAGAGATGGTGCCTTTGCTATGTTGTGAGTTCTCATGTATCTTACCTAATAACTACAAGGGACATTTTTCCCTAAACCTTTTTCTCTAATTGTGTTTTTTTTTTTTTAATCTAATAATAAAGTTTCATGGATTTTGTCTGACAGTATGGAAGTATGCTAAACTTAAAAATCTGTAGAGGGTGCCCTAGGGGAGTACTATTATTTCATTAAGGAAACTTTTCCTCATCTTATTTTGACATGTGGAATGTACATATCTGACTGGTTATGCCATCAACTTTTGAGATTCTTAAAATGTGTAAGGACTAAATACCCCCCACCATAGCATACAATGCTTTATTGTTTTATTTCCTTTACAAAGAACCTCTTCCCTCAGCCTCACTCCTGTGGCCTGAAATACCATTATATCTAACATTTAGTATACCTTCTCTTGTAACTTATTGACCGTTTATGCTGAAGTGTATGAGCATGCATTTGAAATGGAAGGGAATCCATTTGAAAGAAAGTAAAAATGTTGGTGGAGTGACCCTTAATGTAAGAGTCATAACCACACAACAATGCACTATATAAAATTGCTGTGACTGGGATTGAAAAAAGACTAATTGATGAGGAGCCTTGTAGCATTTTTTAGATTGACTTGTTGACACTATTGTTAAAAACAAAAACTACATTGTTAACCATGGATCTTATTTTCTTATTTTTTACTTTGAAGCTGTATGTGCAGATTTTCGCACAGGCTATCGCAAATTGTAACAAATGATGAAAAGCAAGTGCCATATTGCAGCTGTTCAATGGCAATTTTGAACTCTCTTGCAAAGCTGCTGCTTTATTTGAAATTTTTACAAAGTTGACTTTTGAAACTTTGCAAAGAATTGCACTATATAAATTACTCTAGCAAGCGCTAATATGTTAAGCCATGCTTATCAATAACTTACTGCAGTGTAGACCAAAGATATGTTGTGTTGGACGTTTATACAGGCTCTTCTGCTACGGGATCGCAATATAATACAATTGTCTATTTCCTGCTGTTGATTCTATCTGATCGAGACTTCTAGCCACAGATTTATTAGAATTATCCTCAGGCGTCAGACTGGATCCAGAAATTGTTTTGTGAGCGATACACTGCGCGCTGGTTGGTGGCGTTTTTTCTCATGCCAGTCAGTGCAGATCTGGAGAAGAGCTACCACCAGTCACTTTTTAACTGACCTTTTTTCAAAGAGTTTTGGAGACCTTGTCTCCTGGTGTGTCAGGGATGTCCGCGAGGAAGGCTGGGTTTAAGCCCTGTGGCATCTGTCACCTGCAAATGTAGGTGACAGACCCACACCTAGTCTGCCTCTAGTGCCTCGAGCGTGACCACGAAGCCAAGACCAGCGTCTATTGTCGCACCATACAATCAAAGGCCTTAAGTGAGCGGTCCCTCAAGCTTCTTGACATGCGATGCTGCAGCGGTCTTGATCCGGGTCGAACAGAAGGTCCCGGGATCGGTCGCGGAGCCACTCCAAATGCTCATCGTCTACCTTGAAGTCATCTGGGCGTTCGGATATGTCCTACAAGCACAAAAAGAACAAGAAGTTGACGAGATGAGGGAGCATTTGAATTTGAGGCCTGGCTCTGCGGTTGAGCCTGCGCCTGGACCGTCTCCGTACCTCCCTGAGTTTCCAGGAGCCGGAGTGACCCCCGCCCAACTCTGAGAATTTTATTAGGTCATGCACCTCATATTTGGGCAGCCCGTCCCTGCCAGAGCACCTTTGGGGCATGGGCCAGTGGGTTTGGGAGCCCCCCCCCCCCCACTAGTCTTCCGCTGGTGGGTTCATGGGCCCCTTGGATCCTTGGACGAATCCGAACCGGTGCCAGTTGAGCCACCTCAACCTGCACTAGCCCCGCTGCTGATGCTTGCACTGTCCCCATTCTCATCCCCAACTCCGACCCGGAGCCAGATGGGCATCGTTTGACACAGATTGGAGGCATTTCATTCAACCTAGAGCCTATGCCCTATTCCTATGAAGAACATCAGCCCCTAAATGTCACAGAGGACTGGTGTTAGGATTTGCCGCTTGGCAGTAGACTGAACACCTCCCCAAATACGGACTTGTGCTCTCCTCCTACCGTGGCTACAGAAGAGTAGGCCTAATTTGCAATGGCGATGAAGAGGGCGGCTGAGGTCCCGGGCCTACAACTTCCCTCCATGTCTGTCAAGACTAACATCTTAATGGAGGCACTTCAGTTGGGAGTCACCCACGCCAAACCCAGTCTACCTTTTGTGGACACAGAAGGGGCTTCCGGTCGTGTCTGTACCCGCCCAGCCGCCACGACATGCAAGGGCCCCTGCCCCTGCATGGCCGAGGATGCAGTACCCATAAAACCAGTGGGTCAGGTAGGCAGAGGTTGGAGCAGTCCATCACCTCCTCAGCAGCCACAGTCTCCAAGCCTCTTACGTTTGCCCTCCGACCATCATGGGCACCCAGTGGGAGGCAGGATATGCCACCACTTGCACCACTGGAGGTCAATAACATACAACCACTGGGTTCTCCAGATTGGCCGAAGGGGCTACTCCCTCCCCTTCGTAACTACTCCTACACCCATGCCACCCACTTGTGACAGGCTGACGGAGGATTATATCTCCTTACTCCACCAGGAAGTGGCGTCTCTCTTGGCCAAGGGAGCCTTAGAGGGTGTCCGCATCCGAAGTAGGTCGTGGTTGCTATTCCCGCAACTTTCTGGTGCCCCAGAAAGACTGAGGCCTTCGTCCTATCCTTAGCCTGCACCCTCCCAATTTCTTCCTGACAAAGGAGAATTCAGAATGCTCATACTCGCTAAAGTCCTGTCTGCCCTCAACTCGAGAGACTGGATGGTAGCGTTGGACATGCAGGACACATACTTCCACATACTCGTTTTGCCTGCCCACAGATGTTACCTGCGGCTCACACTAGGTCACGAGCATTTTCAGTTCACCGTGCTCCCCTTTGGCCTTGGGTATTCGCCAAGGTGATGGCAGTGGTTGCAACTCAACTGCATAGATCAGGGTTGCCAGTTTTCCCCTATATCGAGGACTGGCTGTTCTAGGTGGACTCGTCTCGCACAGTCGTCTCCCACCTCCAGACTATGGCGTACCTCCTTCACTCACTGGGGTTCACTCTCAATGTGGCGAAGTCACACCTGACTCCTTCTAAGAAGCTCCCTTTCATTGGAGCTGTTCTGGACACTGTGCAGTTCCAGGCCTACCCTCCCGAATGGCGAGTCCAGGATATTCAGGCTATGGAATCGATGTTTTAGCCTCTATTCTGGATTTTATTTATTTATTTGGATATTTGTAGACGCACAGCTACCCCTAACGGAGGTGTCCCGGCGCTAAGGCTGACGACTGATATGGGAGCACAGTGAGTAGTTTTAGAGGCAGTTGAAGAGCCAGGTTTTTAGAGCTCGACGGAAAGCAGGATCTGATTCAGTCAGGCGGAGGGAGAGTGGCAAGGCATTCCATAGTTTTGCGGTCCTGACAGCAAAAGCTCTGCCTCCTGTCCTCGAATTACGAAAGCGAGGAGTGGTGAGGAGCCGCAGATGGTTGGATCTCAGGGCCCTGTCATGATGGTAATGTTGAAGTCTGGCTCTCAGGTAAGCTGGGCCTAGGACCCTGGTGGCTCTGTGTGCCAGGGTGAGTGCCTTGAATTCTATGCGCCTGATGACGGGCAGCCAATGGAGGTCTCAAGTGGGGGGAGATAGAATGGCGATAAGGTACCTTGCATATCAATCTGGCTGCCGCGTTCTGGATCATTTGGAGTCTGCGGGTCAGATACGCAGGGAGTCCCAAATAGAGGCCGTTGGCGTAGTCCAGGTGAGAAG
Organism: Calotriton arnoldi; assembly: GCA_963921515.1. NCBI lineage: Eukaryota > Metazoa > Chordata > Amphibia > Caudata > Salamandridae > Calotriton > Calotriton arnoldi. The sequence goes on from CAWUFW010005190.1 coordinate 650,847, forward strand.
TGATGAGGGCGTGGATTACCGTCGTCCTGCTGTCAAAAGGGAGGAAGTGGAGGAATTTCCTCAGAGTTGGAAGCTTCCCAAAACAGGAGGAGGAGACTTGCCTAATCTGAGATTTACAAGAGAGCTCATTGTCGAATCTGAACCCCAAGTTTCTCACCGAGTCCACTGGCTTGGGAGGGGGGGTTCAGTTCTTGAGGCCACCAGAGCGCAACGGGAGGGGGGGGGCCTGCTGGTTAAAGAAGAGCACCTCGGTTTTATCCGAGTTCAGCATGAGACCGTTATGAGTCATCCAAGCCGAGATGTTACTCAGACACCTTCTAAAATTGGCAAATGCAGCCTCTGATTGATCTTTGAAAGAGAACAGCAATTGGGTGTCATCCGCATAGGAGATCACCTTTACTCCGCAGGATTCAACCAGTGCAGCGAGTGGCAGAAGGTAGGCGTTGAAGAGGAGAGGACTCAATGCGGAGCCCTGAGGGACCCCGCATAACAAGGGTTTTTGGGAAGACATGTAGGGCCGGAGGAAGACTTGCTGTGTCCGATTCTTAAGAAAGGACCGGATCCAGGACAAGACGGTGCCCTGAATGCCCAGGCACTTTAATCGCTCCAAAAGAATCGAATGGGCCACCGTGTCGAAGGCTGCGGACAGCTCCAGTAGCACAAGCATGGCTGCGTTGCCCTGGTCGATAGTCTCGCTAACACTCTCGGACACTTCTAGGAGGGCGGTTTCCGTGCTATAGCCTGCTCTAAAGCCGGATTGGGAGTTGTGGAATCGATTTTTCAGTTCCAGAAATTCCGACAGTGAACTCTGGACTAGTTTCTCAAGAATTTTTGCTGGAGCCGGCAGAAGAGAGATAGGTCGGAAGTTTTTATGTTCTGCGGGGTCAGCATCTGGCTTCTTAAGGATTGGCAGTAGGAAAGCCTGTTTCCATACTGCAGGGAAGATGCCTGAACTCGGGGAGGCATTCCAGATCTGATTCAGAGGGGTATTAAGGCAGGTGGCCAGGAGTTGAAAAATCTGGGCAGGGCAGGGATCACCAGGTGAGACAGATTTACAAGCTAATAAATGTTTTAAGGAGTCATTGAGAGAAAAGGAAGAAATTTGGTTAGCACCTCGGAGTTATCCGAATAGGCAACATGCTCGGTCAGGGTCGGGTTGGAAGGGAAGGTGTCCTAGATAGATTGGATTTTGTCCTGGAAAAAATCCGATAACCCAGCACAGAGGGCGGCGGTAGGCCGTACTGTACTAACAAGAGCAGCAGGATTAGCAAAGTCTTGAACAATTTTAAGAAGTGTTTTCGAAGAGTTTTCCGCTAGTTTAATCTTGTGGGCGAAGTAATCCTTCATGGTGCTGTGTTTAAGCTTGTGGAAGTTTTTTAGGGCTTTTCTGTATGCACGCTTGACTTCGGGGTCGTAACATTGTCTCCAGGTGCGCTCTAATTTTTTACAAAGGCTTTTCTCCGCTCGGGGCAGTACCATGGGGCTGATGGTCTCTTCCTGGTAGAGGTAACTAATCTGGAGGGGGCAACCATGTGTAGAGCCTTAGCTACCCAGCTGATGAAACTCACTGCATCCTCGTCTGGGTTCCCAGATAACTTGAGCGGGAGCGTTAAGAGTGCAGGTGTCATGCTATCTCTAGTGACATTGCGCCAGTTTCTCTTTTTCTCAGGGGTTTGCTGCTGTCTGGAACTGCGGTGAGTCAGCTTGAAGGTAAAGGGTAGTAAAAAGTGGTCCAATCATGTGAGTGGTAGGGGGACCTCTACTCTCAGGTTGGGGTCATTAGAAAAGATGGGGTCCAGTGTATGACCAGCTGTGCCAGGTTGAGTCCGCCCAGCGTTTGTCAACTGATTAGCAGTAGTGCATTTGTCATTATCCATATGGACGTTGACGTCCCCCAGGATAGTGAACCTGGCGTGTTTAAGGGAGAGGTCAGACGCTATATCGCAGAGTTCAGCTAGGTGGCATGCCTGAGTGTTAGGGGGTCTGTAGACTAGGATCCCGGCCAGCGATAGATCAAATGTAATCTTCACGCAAAAGAACATGGCCTCTAAGATCCCTGTGTGTTCCTATAAGAGATTTCCCAGCCCTCCCTAAGAATAATAGCTACCCCACCTCCAGTCTTATTGCCACCTCTATTTACACCCACCAGCCGGAAACCAGCTGGAATAGCAAGTGTGAGGTCAGGATTAGAGCTCTCCCTGAGCTTAGTTTCCGTTAGAAACATTAGGTCCCAAGAGTTTACCTCCAGGGAGAGCCAGAAGTCATCTGCATGTTTGGGGAGGGATCTGCAGTTGAGCAGGCAGGCCCTAATAGGGGCGGTGTTTCCCTGAACATCGGCAGTTAGGGAGGTGCTCGGCGGCGAGGCGTCCTCGTGTTTCAAGGGGCCCGTCTGTAAAATATAAGGGCACGAGCTGCAGACCGTATGCTGGTTAGCCACCAGGCGATCTTGTGTGAATGTGAATTTACAAGCCTTAGTGTTCATGCTTAGGAGTTGTTCCCTTGACCAGCATAAGCGTCCACTGGGGGAGCAACAGGCAGCGGTGAGACGGACTCTGAGGCTGCTGGGCCTCATGGACTCCTGCTTGTGACACTGGCCCCATGGCATATGCAGGCTCTGCAGTGGGACCTGAAGTTCCAGTGGGCGCAGCATCAGGGGAATCTCTCCGACATGGTCCAGATCTCAGAGGGCGCTGTAAAAGATCTACAGTGGTGGTTAATGAACTGTGATTGGGCAGCGGCGGACCCTCTCCCGTCCCCAACCAGATCTGAAAGTAGTGACAGATGCATCACTCCTGGGATGGGGCGGCCATCTGGAAGAGGTGGAGCTCAGAGGCCTCTGGTCTACGGCGGAATCTGAACTCCACATCAACGTGGTGAAGCTGCTAGCGATCCGACTGGCATTGAAAACCTTGCTACCCTCCATCAATGGAAGGCTCGTGCAGGTGTTCACGCACAGCACCACCATCATGTGGTACTGCAACAAACTGGGCGGGGTGGGGTCGTGGACCCTGGGTCAAGAGGCCCTGCGTCTCTGGACATGGCTGGAACGTCAAGGCATTTCCTGGTGGTTCAACACCTGGCAGGATCTCTGAACGCCAGAGTGGACGAACTCAGACGAAGATGCCTAGTGGAGCACGAATGGCATCTTCATCCAGAGGTGGTGCAAGGTCTTTTTCAGCAGTGTGGAGAATCTTGGATAGATCTGTTCGCCACTGTCAAACACGCAGTGTCAGAAATTCTGTGCGCTGTAGTTTCCAAGGCAGCTCGTGCTCGGAGATGCTTTTCATCTCAAGTGGAGCCCAGGCCTCATGTACGCCTTTCCGCCCAAATCACTCTTACCCAGAGTTCTCAAGAATATCAGGAACGACCAAGCACAAGTCATCCTTGTGGCTCTGTACTGGGCTTGGAGAGTGGTATCCCGAGCTGTTGAGCATGGCCATCGGTCCAGGCTGCCCCTTCAGGAAGTTCTTCTGTCGCAGCAGCAGGGAAGGGGTCTTCACTTTAGGAAAGTGGGTGTCTGTTGCAGTAACTCCCCACTTTTTGCCAGATTTCTGATGCACTTTGACGGAATGTGCCCTGGGTCCCTGCTAATCCGGTTCCAATGGCCTTTGTTCTTTCCCCAAACTGTACCTTTGTTTCCACAATTGGCACACCTCTGGCTCACTTGTAAGCCCCTTGTAAAAGGTACCAGTGGTACCAAGGGCGTTGTGACCACAGAGGGTCTCCAAGGGCTGCAGCATGTATTGTGCCACCCTCAGAGACACCTCACCAAACACATACACACTGCCATTGCAGACTGTGTGTTTTTGGTGCAGACAAAACCTAAGAGTCGACATGGCACCCATCTCTGGCTGCCATGCCCCCCAATCACTGCCTGTGGCATAGGCAAGTCACCCCTCTAGCAGGCCTCACAGCCCTAAAGCAGGGTTCACTATACCACAGGTGAGGGCACAGCTTCACGAGCAATGTGCCCCTACAGTGTCTGTGCCATTCACAGACGTAAGTGCAGTAGAGCCATATTGAGTACATGGGCTGGGAGTTTGTCATTACGAACTCCACATCGCCATGATTGTTTACTGAATGCAAAGGAGTTTGGTATATCACTCCACAGCTTAATAAACCCACACCGATGCTAGTGTTGGATTTATTACAAAATGCACTCGGAGGGCATCTTAGAGATGCCCCCTGAAAAATGACCAACTCCCTCATGTCCAGCTGAATGGTCTGCACCAGCCTGCCACACACAGACATGGTTCTGACCCCCTGAGCTGAGAGCCCTTGTGCTCTTGTGGGTCAGGGACAAAGGCTGCTTGGGGTGGAGGTGCTTCACACCTACCCCCAAGCAGGAACAGCATTCAGGGCGGTGATCCTCAAAAGCTTCCTGCCCTCTGATATGCTAGCCAGGGCCTCTCCTGCTAGTGGAGATGCCGCCACCCTGAGCAAGCCTCACGTTTGGTGGCAAGGTCGGCGGAAAAATTAGTAGCCAGGAGAGGTGTGTCCCCTCTCAGCCAGGACCACCCCCTAAGGTGTCCAGAGCTGAAGTGACACACTCCTTAGGAAATCCTCCATCTTAGATGGAAGGATTTTAGCCAATCAGATTAGGGGATGCCCCCTCCCCAAAGGGAGGGCACATACAAATGGTGTAGTCGCCCTAAAGGCAAAGTAGCCCATTGGCTACTACCTGCCAGTACCTGTAACGCCCCAAAATTCAGTATTTAGAAGCACCCCAGAACCTTGATCCTCGGATTCCTGCAACCTATGAAGAAGACGGACAAAGAGGATGCCGTGCAGCAAAGCAATAAGACACCTACTGCCTCGGCCCCAGCCCTACCGGCCTGTCTCCTGCTTCTCGACCCTGCTAAGACGACGACGCCTGTCCCTTGGCCAGCAACTTCCAAGAACCCCAGGAAGACTGCCACTCTTCAATAAAGACCAGATCTCCCAAGGATAGCAGCCCTGTCCAGAAAAACTCCATCTTCAAGGATTCTGGATCCAGATGGATCCACGACCCCTGCCCACTCTGCTCCCGATGCCCACGGCCCAAGTTCGAGTGGCTCACCTGTCCTGTGAAGTCTTCCCAGCGATCCTGACCTTGTCTCCATCGGTGGCTGACCTCTCCTGGACCCCACGAAGTCGCCTGCAGCCTCAACATGAAGGGTCCCCCTGATCGCGACCGGCTCCAACCCAGAATATCCGACACCAAAAGGTACCCCTGCATCCTCAGCCCTCCGGCCTTGGGGAGCTCAACCGACGGTGCTTCGACCTCCCCCAGCCCTCCAACTTACCTGCCCAGCTTGTTGTCACCTTTACCCAGCCTCCTGGTCCGAGCCTGCAGCCTCTTTGTGCGACCGACAACCTCCATTGAAACTCATTGGGCGTCAAACGCTTATTTTGCACCCTGAACCTGGCCGCCGCTTTGGTGCTGCCTTGTGCCCCCCCGTGCTGATGATAACCCCTCGTGCCTGTGTTCTGAAACTGCGGGTACCTGCAAACCGTGTCGCTTCGAGGTACCCCCAGCCTCCATTGATTTACATGGGGTCCAGTGACCTCTGCACCCGGCCGTCCCAGTGCCGTTGGTGGTGCAGTACCTACCTGAAACTGAACCTTGCCAAGTGTTGGTCAAAAACCCCGAAGACCGGGATTGTAAATCGAATACTTACCTGCTAATGCAGAACACTATGTTCGAGGCATATGAGCTGCAGATTGTACACGTTTGCATAGATCGCTATCTGGTGTTGGGCTCGGATGTTTGCATGTTGTTTTTGTCGAAGAAGTCTTTGTAGTCACGAGGTTGGTGACTCCTCCTTCGGTCGACAGTGCGCATGGGCATCGACTCCATACTTAGATTGTTTTTTTCCGCCATCAGGTTCGGATGTGACTTGCTGCGCTCCGGGTCGGTGTCGTTATCGAACCCCCTTTCGACGCGCAATCACAGCTAACCGACGGTATTGTCTCGATCGCGTACCCTTCGGCGCACCCTCGGCGAAAACTTCGAAAACCTTCGACATCTTGCGAACTTCGACGAGGGCCGCTGGGCCTACCCGCGCTGGTAACGACGGACGTCGATGGAACGGACTCCCTTTAAAAAGTTTCCACAGTGTGGTGCTAAATTCCCACACTCAAACCTCCATTCCGTTTGTAATCTGTGCCTCTCTCCAGAACATCGAGAGGACGACTGTGAAGCTTGTCTTTCATTCAAGTCCAAGAAGACCATCTGGGATCGTCAAGCTCGACGCCACGAGATGTCCCGAGGCACAGGTTCCATTCCGGACATCTTCCATCCAGGTCCCGACAGCCTGCCGGAACCAGAACAGAAAGAACCGGTCTCAGTCTCCGAAGCGGACAACTCCGAAGATGACGTCACCCCGGCTCAACGGGACATGAGTACCGAGACCCCTGCCCTACCCAAGCCCATAACAAAGGCTCTGGTGTCACCTTCGCCCTCGGGCTCAGGCACACACCGAACAAAGACTTCGAGTGCCCGCCTCCGGGGCCCGGCTCAGAAGGGCAAAGAAAGCCTTCCGACTCGAGCCAGCCACCCGGTCCCGAAAAACCATCTTCTGCACCGAAAGCAAGTCGCCCGAGATGCCGCGCCCCACTCCGTCGGCACCGGAAAAACATTCGGCACCGAAACCGGCAAGAGACCCCTCGGCACCGAAGCATCCGGATAAGACCTCGGCACCGAAGCACACGGATAAGCCTTCCGCACCCAAGACCTTGGAGCCGAAAACTTCAAAGGAGAAGCCTTCCATAACTAAGCCTCCCAAACAAACACCTTCAGAGCCGAAACAACCCGCACCGAAGGTCTCGGAGCCAGGAAAAGCTTCTATACCGGACACTGTCACTAAACAGCCAAGACCAGTTTCCAAGGAGAAATCTTCCACACCGAAGAAAACTATCGATTCCGTAGAACTTTTTCTCCCCGATCCGAAGCAAACCAACATCTTAATTCATCCAAAGACTAGTCATATGATTACTAAGCTACCTACAAAGAGGAAACCAGAACATTTACTACATGCACCAGTTCCTCTAAAGAAAATGCACATAGCTACTAATACCTCACCACCACCTTCACCCCCTCCACCAATTAACCCTAATTTACTAATTTCTCCAGCACATTCTCCACAACCAGAGGATAGTGACGATGCACATGGGGATGGGCAAGAAGATGAAGATGTAGTACCATTAGGCACTGAGGATCCTGATGAGCCACCACAGGATCCAGACCCATGGCATGACTATAATACCGATCCTGATCTACATAATGATCCGGACTTCTACCCCTCAAAACCCTCTCCGCCAGATGACAATGTGGGTTTTGCCCAACTAATAAATAGGGCCGCAACATACCATGGAGTCAAACTACACTCAGACCCTGTAGAAGAGGATTTTCTTCTAGAAACCTTTGACCAGCCACAAAAATCTGCTCATGTCTTGCCAATGCTAAAAGGTCTTCTTAGACACGCTCCTGAGGTGTTCAAAGACCCGGTTAGAGCTAGGGTTCTTAACCCCAGAATAGATAAGAAATACAAGGCAGCTCCCACTGACCCCATATACATCAAGGGTCAACTTCCTTTAGATTCCCTGGTTGTAGCCAATGCACGCAAGAGAGCAAACTCTCAGGGGTCAGGCGACACACCACCTCCTGACAAAGAATCTAAATTATTAGACGCATCAGGCAAACGTATGGCGTCTCAAGCTGCAAACTACTGGAAAATAGACAACACACAAGCCCTCCTGGCGAGGTATGACAGGGCTCACTATGATGAGCTGGAAAAGCTCATTCAACACCTACCTCAACAATATAAAGACAAAGCCAATGACCTTATACAGGAAGCCAAACTCATCACTAACACATCCATCAAATGCGCGCTCGACGCAGCAGACACAGCGTCCCGCGCAGTAAATACCAGTGTTTTGCTACGCAGACATGCCTGGCTCAGGGTATCTGGTTTTAAACAAGAGGTACAAAATAGCATCCTTAATCAGCCCTTTGACCATGAGCACCTCTTTGGCCCTGCAGTGGACACAACTTTGGAAAAGATAAAAAAGGACACAGAGACTGCCAAGTCTATGGGTGCCCTACAGTCACCCTCTACCAGAGGCTCCTTTCGGCGTTCCTTCTATAGAGCAGGCTCCAAAACAAATACACCAGAACACCCGTCCTCATCCTACAAAAGTCCCAACCAGGGCTCTTTTTCCAGAGGATACTCTAGAGGAGGTTACAGGGGGAACAACAACAAGGGCAGAGGCAGGGGTAATAACACCCGCAGCTCCCCTAATACCAAACAGTGACTTCCCTGCGCTTCCCCCGATCATCCCACTCCTGTCGGGGGACGTCTCTCACAGTTCCTGCCTGTCTGGAATTCCATCACAACAGACTAGTGGGTAAGACAAATTATCCAGTATGGTTATTGCCTGGAACTCACTTCTACCCCTCCCAACATTCCTCCCAAACAGCGTCCAATGTCATCCGAACACCTCACGCTTCTCAAACAAGAGTTTCTTGCACTATTACAAAAACATGTAATAGAGCCGGTTCCCTTGCCTCATCAAGGCACAGGGGTCTATTCCCTCTATTTTCTAATTCCAAAAAAGGACGGCTCTCTCAGGCCAATACTGGACCTCAGACCGCTCAACTTCTACATCCAATCAGACCACTTCCACACGGTCACTTTACAACAAGTGCTTCCACTACTTCAGCAAGGCGACTTTCTCTCCACTCTAGATCTAAAGGACGCCTACTTCCACATTCCCATTCATCCCGCTCACAGGAAATATCTCAGGTTTGTGGTAGATGGTCAACACTACCAATTCAAAGTTTTACCATTCGGGGTCACCACGGCACCCAGAGTTTTCACCAAGTGCCTCGCAGTGGTTGCAGCCCATTTCAGTAGACGGCAGATTCATGTCTTCCCTTATCTGGACGACTGGCTCATAAAAGCAAAATCCCACAACAGCTGTGTCCAACACACACTCCACACAATACAACTGCTTCACAGTCTGGGATTCACAGTAAATCTGGGCAAATCCCACCTCCAACCGTCCAGAATACAACAATATCTAGGAGCTATAGTAAATACTTCCACAGCCCTAGCATATCCCAACCCAGTCAGGATAAGTGCTAGTCAGGCGCTAGTTCAAAGATTTCAGCCACAACACTCACTACCAGCACGAGTGTTCATGCAACTAATGGGGATGATGGCCTCTTGCATTTTTCTCGTTCCTCATGCAAGACTACAGATGCGTCCATTACAAGAGTGCTTAGCACGTCAGTGGAACCAAGCTCAAGGTCGGCTAACAGATCTGGTGTTGGTGGACGACTGCACCCATCGCTCTCTGCAATGGTGGAACACACAGAACCTTTCCAAAGGGCGGTCGTTCCTTGAGCCAGTCCCACAGATAGTGCTAACAGACGCATCGCTCACCGGCTGGGGAGCTCATCTTCAAACCCATACCATTCAAGGTATCTGGACCCCCCAACAAAAACAATTTCACATCAACTACCTGGAATTGTTAGGAATCTTCCTAGCGTTGAAATCTTTTCAACTGCACCTTCTAGGCAAAGCTGTCCTGATCCGTACAGACAACATGACAGCAATGTATTACATACAAAAGCAAGGGGGGGACACACTCCCTACAGCTATGACACCTAGCTCAAAGCATCTGGAGATGGGCCATTCCGCAAAACATATACCTCCTGGCAGAACATCTACCAGGGGTACACAATCAGATTGCGGATCTGCTCAGCCGTCAAGCATAACAGATCCACGAATGGGAACTTCATCCTCAAGTTCTTCTTCCATTCTATCGCCTGTGGGGACACCCAGAAATAGATCTGTTTGCCACACACCAAAACGCAAAAGGCCCAAACTTCGCATCCAGGTATCCACACCCATTGTCCAAAGGCAATGCGCTATGGATGAATTGGTCAGGCAAATTTGCTTACGCTTTTCCGCCTCTCCCACTCATTCCGTTAGTGGTGCGGAAACTCAAACAACATTCCCTCACAATGATCCTAGTTGCTCCAACATGGGCAAGGCAACCATGGTTCACAACTCTATTGGAACTATCAGTAGTACCACATCACAAGCTACACCTCTCACCCAAACTTCTTACTCAGAACCATGGAGAGATAAGACACCCATATCCCAATCAACTCAACCTTGCGATCTAGCTCCTGAAATCTTAGAGTTTGGCTATCTCAATCTCCTGCCAGACTCTATGAACATTATCAAAGAGGCCAGACGCCCTACAACAAGTACATGCTATGCGGCAAAATGGAAGCGATTCGTCATTTATTGCACGCATAACAAAATCAACCCACTAGATGCTTCCATTCAGAACATCATCTGTTACCTATTGCAACTACAACAATGTAACCTAGCGTATACATCTATTAGGTTACATCTAGCCGCCATAGCGGCCTACCTACAAAACAGACAACATTTGTCTTTGTTTCGAGTTCCTGCTATCAAAGCTTTCATGGAAGGACTTAAAAGAATAATTCCACCAAGAGCTCCACCCTCTCCGGTGTGGAACCTTAATGTAGTCCTTACCAAACTAATGGGTCCTCCTTTTGAACCTCTCCACAAATGTGAACTACAGTTCCTCACTTGGAAAATCGCCTTTTTGGTTGCCATCACATCTCTCAGAAGAGTTAGTGAACTCCAGGCATTAACTATACAGGAACCATTTTTGCAAATCCATCATAACAAAGTGGTTCTTAGGACTAACCCAACAGTTTTGCCTTCCATCTCAACCAGTCTGTTGAACTCCCAGTATTTTTTCCTCATTCAGACTCAGTGGCAGAAAGAGCTCTACACACCTTAGATGTTAAAAGAGCAATACTCTACTACATTGAAAGAACAAAATCCTTTAGGAAAACCAAACCACTTTTTGTAGCTTTCTCCCCACCTCATAAAGGTAATCCTATATCCAAAACAGGAATTGCAAGGTGGATTGTAAAATGCATACAAATATGCTACATCAAAGCCAAACGCACATTAACCATTCCACCTAGAGCTCACTCTACACACAAACTTGGGGCTTCTATGGCATTCTTAGGGAACATTCCCCTAGATGACATATGTAATGCACCAACTTGGGCTACACCACACACCTTCACAAAACACTATTATGTAGATGTGCAAGAAAACAACAAGCTAGTGTGGGCCAGGCTGTATTAAAAACACTATTTCAAACTACTGCAACAGATGCAGGTAGCCACCGCTAACAAAGTAACTGCTGTATAGTCTATGCAAAAGTGTACAATCTGCAGCTCATATGCCTCGAACGGAAAAAGCTACTTACCAGTATGCATCTGTTCTTGGCATGTAGAGCTGCAGAGTTGTACACGCCCACCCGGGTGCCTCTATCTGTTCCAGTATTATCTTACTTAGATACATTACACATGGACATCTTTCTACTTCTCACTACTCCATCTAACCCTACGTGGCAAAAACAATCTAAGGTTGGAGTCGATGCCCATGCGCACTGTTGACCGAAGGAGGAGTCACCAACCTCGTGACTACAAAAACTTCTTAGACAAAAACAACATGCAAACATCCGAGCCCAACACCAGATGGCGATCTATGCAAAAGTGTACAACTCTGCAGCTCTACATGCCAAGAACAGATGCATACTGGTAAGTAGCATTTTCCTTTCCTTCCATAGGATTGCATTGCATTGACAAGCCTATTTCATACAAAAGTCTATCTACTTCTGTTGCAAAGTTCTACTGCTCCAATCCGATTCTACAAAAGCATTTCTTTACTGTAAAGCATTTTCTACTGCCTTGCAAAACAATTCTGACTGCATTTGAAAAGTATTACTACTTTTGGAACTGTTACTAACCTGCAACTGAATTCCTCTTGGTTCTAGAAATAAAATAACAAAGTAATAACTTTTTACAAAACCGTCTTGAGTGTGTGCTATCATTTCTCGCCTGAGTATGTACAATAAATACTTAACGCAGCCCATTGATAAGCCTAACTGCTCGACCACACTACCACAAATAGAGCTTTTAATATTATCTACTTGGGGATCCACTGGGCTCTGTGCACACTCACCTTACTTTGGTATAGTATATACAGAGCCAGCTTCCTACATCCACCGAACCTGTCAGTTCTCCTCCTTCAAGCGTAGAGATGGAGGAGTAACATTTGACCGCTTTCGACCTTCCGCCCGAAGTTTGCGATGTCCTCTTGGCAGCCAGGCGTCCCTCCACCAAGATGGTACACGCCTGCCCTGCCGTTGGGGCAAGTTTGTGGTATGGTACGTTATGTTTTGTGTCAGGAGGTGTTGTCGTTATGTCATGTGTTGTCGTCTTGTGTCATGTGGTGTCTTGTGTAGTCGTGTGTCGTCTTGTCATGTGGTGTCTTCTCATGTCTTGTCTCATGTCTTGTCTCATGTCTTGTGTCATGTCTTGTCTCATGTCTTGTGTCATGTCATGCGCTGAGTAGGGAAGGCCTGAGGGTGGAGAAGGAGATCATATCTGTTTCGTCACAAACAGCCATGTCTTGAAGTTCCTTTCGGAAGTCCATAGGGGAGGTTCTGGAGTGTTTCAGGAGGTCACACCTTCGAGGGATGAAAAGGAGCGTCCTCCCCTTCTGGTCTTTTTGATGCAAGGGAGGTGTGCTCCTGCCTGGGACGCAGATCGAAGGTGTCTGGTGGGTTGGTAGAAGTTGAGGCAGTGGTTGAGGTAAGCTGGACCGTTGTTGTAGAGCGCTTTGTTGGCGTGGGTGAGTAGCTTGAGCATGCAGCTTTCCTGGACTGGGAGCCAGTGGAGATTGTTGAGGTGTGGAGAGATGTGGTTATTTCATTGGATGTTCAGGGTGATTCTGGTGCGGCGTTCTGGGTGATATGGAGTCCTCGTGGGACATGGTATGGGATTCCGATGTAGAGGGCGTTTCTGTAATCAAGTCTACTTGTGATAAGAGCCTGGGTTACCATCATGTGGTGTTTAGTGGGATCCACTTAAAAATCTTGCGTAGCATTCGCAGGATGTGGAAGTATGGTGAGGAGATGGCATTGATCTGTCTGCTCATGGAGAGGTTGGTGTCTAGGATGATGCCAAGGTTCTTGGCATGGTCCGCAGGGGTGGGTGGGGGGGGGAGGGGCCACCAAGAGGCGTCTCAGGGGGAGTGGCTGTTGCCGAAGATTAGGACCTCGGTTTTGTCTGTGTTGAGCTCGAGGCAGTTGTTTTTCATCCAAGCATCAGCGTTTCTCATGCAGTTGGCAAAGGTTGCTTTGGCAGTACTGATTTAGTCGGAAAGGGAGAGGATGAGCTGTCTGTCGGTGTAGGATATTATGTTGATGCTGTGGACTCTGACTATGTCCGCGAGGGGCGTCATGTAGACGTTGAAGAATGTTGGGCTGAGCGACGAGTCTTGAGAGACTCCGCAGAAGAGTTTCTTGGGTTCTGGGGGGTGGTGGGGGTGTCTAACTTGTTGAGTTCTGCCCTTGAGGAAGGAGGATATCCACTTGAGGCCGATCCACAGATAACCAAGTGCTAAAGCTTTATGATGAGTGACTTATGGGACACCGTATCGAAAGCTGGAGAGGTCGAGAAGGATGAGTGCAGCAATTTCTCCTCGGTCGAGGATGCTTCGGATGTCATTGTTGGCCACGATGAGGGCTTTCTCTGCACTGTGGGTGGTGTGAAAGCCTGATTGAGCTGTCTTGGAGTTGATGGAGTTCCAGGTAGTTTGCGAGTTGGGTATTGATGGCTTTCACAATGACTTTAGCGGAAAAAGGCAGGAGCGAAATGGATCTGTAGCTGCTGAGGGTGTTTGGGTCTGCTGTTGGTTACTTCAATAGGGCATTGACTTCTACATTTTTCCAGCAAGACAGGAAGGTGGCAGTGGTTATGGAGGTGTTGATGATAGCGGTGAGCACGGGGGAGATGATGGTTCTTCCAAGGCTGTATATGAAGTGGAGGCAGAGGTCTGAGGGGGGGCTCCATAGTGGATGATATTCATCAGGGTGGTGGCTTCTTCGTTCAAGAGGGTCTTCCAGTTGCTTAGCTGTTTAACGATGAAGGAGGTGTCTGACTGGTCGGGAAAGTTCTTATCTGTAGGCTGTGGGTCGATTGTGTTGTAGATCATGGAAAACCTCTGTTTGTAGAAGTTTGAGGTTGTTGCGGAGTGCTTGGGATGGGATAATGTCGTTGGCAGCTGCAGGATTGGAGAACTCCTTGACGATGGTGAAGAGTTCTTTTCCATTGTTGGAGCTGGCTTTAAGTCTGAGAGTTGGAGCCTTTTTCTTTGCGTCTCATAGTTGGTGGTGGTAGAGGTTGAAAACCGCTTTGTATGTGGAATTGCAGTGCTGTTTTTGTCTCGTCTCCATTTTCTCTCAAGTTGTTTGCAGTGGTGCTTGGACCCCCCTGAGGTTGTTCTTATACCAGCTGGGTCGTTTGTTGTTTTTGTAGGTCTTGTTCCTAGTGGGAGCAGTACGGTTGGCACAGTCAGCGAGCTATTTTTTGACGAGCTTGGTGTCAACATTGAGGTTCCCGGTGTGGTTGGGTGGGCGTTTCTGTAGGTTCTTGGTCCAGTTTCCTCCTGATATTTTGCCCTAGCATCTTGATGATGCTTTGAGTTTTTCTGGTGGGGTGCCTTGGTGGGCAGTTGTATGATGTATAGTGGTCGGTCCATGTGAGTGCGGTGTGTGGGTGGTGTTGATCCTGTTGGAAGAGAAAATAGGGTCAAGGGTGTGGCCTGCTGTGTGGGTTGGTCATTGAACGAGCTGGGTGAGTACGAGGTTGCAGAGGCTGTTGAGTAGGGCTGTGGAGTTGGGGGTCTGTGGTGTCTTCCTGGTTGAAACTGAGGTCCCCGGAAAGGATGTAGTTGGTTGATGTGATGGAGAGAGGAGCGAAAAAGTCTGCAATGTGGTTGCAGAATTCCACTCGGGGGACAGTAGGTGAGAGTTCCATTAAGGGTGGCGTTGTAGTCCGTTCATATTTTGAAGTGGAGGTGTTCCATGAGGTTGGTGTCAGTCCATGGAGGTGGTGCAGTCAGTCGTGTTTTTGTAGATAATCGCAAGTCCTCTGCCTGGTTTGTGGGTTCGGTCCTGGTGTATGATTTTGTGGGCGGGATGGCTGCGGCGATGTCCAGGTTGGATGCTGGATTGAGCCATGGTTCAGTCCAGAAGAGAAGGTTGGGTGTGTTGCTGTTCAGGAGGTCCCAGATTTCGGTTGAGTGTTTCCAGAGGAATTGGACGTTGAGGAGCATGGCAGACAGTTTGTGCGGACTGGTGGTTGTGGAGGCGTGCGTTGGATGTTTGGAGGTTCAGCGTCTGAGGTGTTGCAGGTGAAATCGCAATACGTGCAGGAGAAGGCTCCTACTATGGTGCAGGGAGATGTGCAGCAGCAGCGTTTTTTCCGTTGTGTGTTGTTGAGGTCGCAGAGGAGTAGTGGCGACATTCGTTGACTCCGGTGGCAGCTGTGGTTGTCGTGTTGGGGTGGATGGTCGTGGGGCCAGGATTTCTGGGCTGGGCGTGGTGCATGCACGGACGGGCACAGATGGGCTTGCTTTTGGCATGCCATCAGCTCACCACCGGTGCACTCGCTTCAAGGCCACGCTGCGGCCTGCATTAGTTAGGTTCTGGGATGGGTGGGGCTTCTGTTGGCGGGAGGAACAGTGAGGGGCAAAACACGGGCAGCAGCAGTGTCACTTGTTAAAAGGTGGGCAACTGGATCAGGCTGTCACATGGTGGAGCATGGTGTGCAGAAAAAACAGGTTGACCCTCTTTCTGCTCCCCTTTCTCAGGTCCTTCTGTTCTCTTGCCCAACAGAGCTCTGCTTCGGGCACCTTAAAAGGCTATCTTTCTGCCATCTCAGCATTTCTGTAGTTGCCAGATCGGCCATCCCTTTTCAATTCCACTATTGCACATTTTTTTCTGAATGGTCTCCAACACTTGTTCCCACTTTCACCCTTCATCATACCTCAGTAGGACCTAAATTTAGTCTTGGGTTTTCTAATGTGCGCTGCCTTCGAACCGCTACACAACTGTCCTATTGGGCTCCTTAATATCAAGATGGCCTTTTTAGTGGCAATAAAATCTGCCTGGAGGGACATTGAGTTCCAGGCTTTGTCATCTAAGTTTCCATACCTCAACATCTTCCCATACAAGCTGGTCCGTCGTGCTAGTGCTTCCTTCCTAACGAAGGTGGTCACTCCCTTTCATGTAGGCTAGTCCATCACCCTGCCTACTTTTTATGCTCCACCTCGTTCTTCTCAGGAAGAGGAGCGACTCCACCGGCTGGACCCAAAAAGAGCGTTTTCATTCTACAAAGAGTTCCATGTGGACGATCAACTCTTCTTCGGGTACATAGGAGCCCAGAAAGGGAAGGCGGTACAGAAACTAACCATCTCCCGATGGATCATGCCCTCTATCAAAATCTGCTACGCATTGGCCAAGAAGCAACCCACTGAGGGTTTGCTTGCTCATTCCACTAGAGCCAAAGCTGTGACCAGTGCGTTAGCACATGGAGTCCCGGTCGTGGACATCTGCTAGGCAGCAACGTGGGCATCTCTACACACATTTACCAAGCACTACTGCCTGAACAGTCAAGTCCGTAGGGACGGCACCATGCCTGTTCGGTCCTGCAGGACTTTTTAGTGTGAAATCACTTCGCAGACCCTCCTCTGGGGAGGTATTGCTTGAGTATCTAATCTAAGAGAAATCTGCAGCTAGAAGTCTCTATCAAGTAACGCCTTATCTGGTAGAGACTCTATCTAACCGCAGATTCCTTACCGACCCACACATCCTCCCTGCTTTATGAACTGATTTATAAACTTGACTTTTCCCCTTTCAGGGGCCTAGTTTTCACACACCAGTAGTCGGTACTCTTCGTGGTTCCACACATCTGGAGTGGAAAATCTTGAAAAGAAACTGCCGTCCGCCTATATAGGCACTGCTCACGTCACTTCTGGCGCGGATGATGCCACATGGAGCTAAACTACGCCATCTACAAAGCACTGGGGTACTTTTCATGAATCCGGTTCCAGTCTGACGCCTTGGGGATAATTCTAAGGTAAGGAATCTGCGGCTAGATAGTCTCTACTAGACAAGGCGTTACCAAAGGCAAGTAACTTGTTCTCCAATTGTCATTGAGAATTATTGTTCAAGTTTTTAGTCCTAAAGGGGCACCAAATTCATTTGAGTGTCAGGTTTCTTTGTCTGAAGTGTTTTAAGATTACAAACTAATCCACCCTTACTGTTTCCTGATTTTCAGGGTTTGGACGTATACATGAAGGCCAAAGATTTTACCTCCCCATTTATAGTCGTTAAAAACCAAGCTAAAGTGATGGAAAATGCTTGACTACAGTGTCTAGCTTTTCTTGTGCAATCTTCGTATGGGGACCTCTACCTGCTCTTGAAGAACGACTTGTTGTGAAGCTACAAGTTAGAAAATGCATATCATCTGAAACTTGTGCCAAATTATATTTTTGGGATCACAGAATTTGTTTCCCATTGAGTGGAAAAATAATGAACCATTATGTACGTTCCTTTCGAACTGTTTTTACCAAAGGCTTTTATATCTCTACATTTCTGGGTCTGGAATGTAACAGTACTGTGACTTCTTCCTCTAGTCGAGGACGAGACTGTCTCATGAACTTTAGAAGTAACCTCTGACAATGAAATAAGTCATGACGTCCATAAGGATTTGCTTCTTGTTTTTACTTGCCTCTTTTGTAGAATTGCAAGTGCTTCTCAATACATGATTAAGGATGTTTACGGTCTTAAAACTTTGTGACAAACCTTCTTGGCAGAGGTACTGTTTTACAATGTGAATCCATGCATTGTCATCATACAACCTTGAATACTGTAATAAAGTGCCTCAACTGCTTCTATCAAGAGAATACCAGTGTTATGATATGGGCTCCTGTTAGGAGTTGTGATTATACTAATGTTTCCTGGTCTTCAAAAATGTTTGCTGTCCTACAGCAGCAGGTTAAATGTGGTCTATCTATTCAATCAGCATTGCCAATGTCTACCTTTTTGTTTTGTGATTTGTTTTGTTAATACATGTTGTGATGCACTATACAGGGCGGGATAAATGGAAAATAAACGGAAATGGGGTGTGTGAGAGCAGTGGGATTGTGGAAATGTACCTTTTTAGGGGTACACTGGTGCAGGGTCACCCTCTTGTCCACGGGTTCAAAAACCAACAAAATGGAGATCAGCACTGGAGTTGGAAATAAATAAGTTTATTAATCACTCATGAGTGGAACCACGTCCAACAACACTCTCAAGTGTTGCAGGAGGTGGCACCCTGAACTCACAAACCAGCGTCCTTATATACTGCCTTTTTGCAGTGCAAGCATATGGACAGAATTGGAAGAAACAAGTTTAGAAATAGCTATCAGCAAACAAGGGCAGATGAATAACCACTTGGTCAGCAAAGTGGGAGGGGGAAGCAGAAATGCTTATGGCAGTGGTAAACAGTCAACAGATAAGTCTAAAACCAGGTGCACCGTCAACTACAGACCCGCAGCACATACATTGCTTTAGCTGAGTCAGGAAGTCACTAAAATAGATAACACAAGCAAAGTGAAAAAAGACGAGCAGCAGAGGACGGAGGAATTATGAAGGAAACAAAATGAACACCATAGCCAAAATGGCTGTAGCTTATGCCAACGTAAAAACACGTTTCCACAGACGGCCCTTTTGGCATAAGCTAAGACATTTTCTTGTCCCTTTTAAAGGGTATGATCTACATCGTGAATATCAATTAACATCATTTCACAAATTTTTTATTCTATTGCTAAACGGGCATTTGTATCACGGATATTAACTTTAGTCGGCACACAAGCAGCACAAGTGGAGATGCAAAGTGAGCAGAGCATTGGTCCGTAATGAACACACAGATAGCAGGAGAAAATAATGGCTATGATCACAAACCGAACTGTCAATGTTTTCCAACCCCAAGCAGAAAGCAAATCCCAAAACCACCAAGTCCAAGTTCCAGGGCTCTGATGTAGTTCAGTGGCTATCTTATGCAGTTTGGAAATAGCCAACAGCACATGTCTGATGCAATGTCTAAATAAAAACATTATCTTGATAGACCTTCCGGTGTTCTTCTTTATGAGGGCTAGAGAACCAATGATATGTTCAGGGAGGGGGTGGGGGTGGAGTAGTACTTATCAAAGTGTGCACAAGATATTTTTCTTGCAGAAAAAACAGTATTCCAAATACGAATATTAAAGCAAGCACAATAATTGTCACAAAAACAATCTTTGTTTTGGGGGACCAGGAGGACCAAACGGGGCCATGGGAATTAGGACAAGGAGCCGCAAAGGGCTGCTCCTCCTCAAAAATGGGACGACCAAAGGGGTACATTGCTAACAAACAAAAAAATACTTGGGGGAATTGAAGCCACTGTACAACCAGCCAGAGGGGAGTCTTCTCCCTGTGTTCGTCTGAGCCTCACAGGCAGGCTCTTATCGTTCATCAAGTATTGACTCTCCCACGGAGCTGCACAACTTGCAACCCAGAAAAACAATCGTGGCCCAGGCTTAAGGAAAAAGTCTTTCTTTCAGGATAGGGCAATCACCCTCAATGATCCTGTCCAGTGTCTCAGGCAATGCACCAGTATTTTTCACTCTAATCTAACAGGCACCAGAGACACAGCACCTGTACCCTAAACTCTAGTCCTTCCCTAACTCCTGTGTTACCCTGCTGGCGCACTGCCCTTTCGTCGGGGCCGCAGATTGTACCTAGTGTGCCCAGGCACCGCCTTATCAGCAAACAAAGGTGCAGACTTGCATTCACTTGGGGACCGGGACTCAGAGGCCTGATGCACAGAAACTGGAGTATCAGAAGCAACCCTTGTTTCAGAGGGGGTCCCCTCAGGCAAAACCTCCTTGCTATTGTTATCGGTCTGTGCCTCTCTTAGCTAGGCATCAAAAAAAGAAACAAAGCGAGGAATCAGCTCTCCGTCCTGATTTGTGACCCCGTCTTTCACCCAAGAATTATCCAACAGTGGTAGGGGTACATGTTTCTTCCGGCCTTCCACCTTCACCGCTGTTATAGTGGCCAGCAACACCTGGGCTGGGTCCCTTCACCTCGGCTCCAAATTAGACTTGCGCTTAGTCCCCTGGTTGGATCTGATAAACTGGCCCCTCTGGCAATGGTTGTAAGGCAGCAGATATCTGTTAGTGAACAGAACGGAAATCTTAAGACAAAACATGCAAATAATCAATCAAAAGAGGATATTCAATTTCAGAAACGCCCCTATATTATTCATCTGAAGAACCTAAAAAAAAGGAATTTCAAAACAACTATTCTTTTAACAAACTTGTACTTAATAAGTCATAGAAATCACGATACAGCTTCTACTTTGTGAACCTTCACTATTGTGCAAAACTGCAGACACATAAAATTATTTTCCTTGCATAAGAACAACCATGTTTCGCGCTTATGACCATGCCCTCATATTATAGGTGTAGCGGGAAACTCTAAAACTGTGAATGTAACAGAGATCCATATTACATGAATAACTGATAAATTAAACATAACCTAGTAGGTACATGAATTTTCCAGCAGAACTTGTTTGTGACAGACAAGAAAACAAGCAAAGAACATTTTGTTCTTAAAAATGTGTGCTATGGGCATCTTTCCTAACATTGTGAACCATATGCATCATACTTTTCACGATCCGGGCCATGTAACATCATATTCAGGGGAGAAACCTATTCACCAGCTCTGGCAAGGGCTGTCAGCTCGATTACATAGACTAACTGATAAGGGACTCGTGATGACTCTGCGACTTATGTAGTGTTGCAATAACATGAACAATAATGGTGTTACGACCTGGGAATTTGGAACAAAAACCACCAACATATAGTTCCCCTTAAAGGTCAAATAAGGGAACATCAGTCTATTCTACCTATCCTTATCCAATTCCCTCAGTTTACAGAAACGAGGGGCAGTAACATGGCGTATTTATTCCTTCATTTTGTTAATTCTAACAATTTGTTCAAACAGTATTACTGTATAGCCAATTAGACGTGCACTGGTGAGGTGCTTTTTCTCTATTTATTCAAGAACATATTCACAGCATCCTGTGAAATGAATGACTAAAGCGAGCCCAACCGATTCTCATGGCCATTCAGAGAGAGAGAGAGAGAGAGAGAGAGAGAGAGAGAGAGAGAGAGAGAGAGAGAGAGAGAGAGAGAGAGAGAGAGAGAGAGAGAGAGAGAGAGAGAGAGAGAGAGAGAGAGAGAGAGAGAGAGAGAGAGAGAGAGAGAGAGAGAGAGAGAGAGAGAGAGAGAGAGGAGAGAGAGAGAGAGAGAGAGAGAGAGAGAGAGAGAGAGAGAGAGAGAGAGAGAGAGAGAGAGAGAGAGAGAGAATAACAACAAGCTACCCTGCGTACTTTCCACGCAGAATAGCTCACAATAATACACATAATAGGCACATAAACCAAGAAAAAAGGACACAATAATACATATACCAAGCACAAAAAACAAGTGTTACTTAATTTTGCTTACCCTTAATTTGCCCAGGAGCTAGTCTCCTATCCCCCTTCGACAGTAGGTAACCTAAGCAGGTGACCTCCTGGTGACAATACTCACCCTCTTTGGCAGCTGGGCACGGACAGACTTGTAGGAGGTACATAGCTAGGGGAAACCACACCAAGGAGGCCATGTCCAATACTATTGGACTGTACCACTTTGTAAATTTTGCTGTACAAGCACATTAAGCTAACCAGAGAACATTAATCCAATGACCAACTACCAATTCCTTTAGCTATTGTGCTGTTTAACATGATGGCGCATTAATGCAAACTTTATTTTATTGCCTCCTCATCTGGCCCTGGTACAGCAACCTTAAATTGAAACCATTATTCTGTATGCATGGCAGTGCTGCTCTCTGTGTCAGGAGCTGCACATGGCCCACAGACGCTGCTGCCCCTCCTTCTCTCTTATGGCTTCATAGAACCTGTCTGGTCTTTTGCCAAAAATAATAAGCAGAGCCTCCCCTCTCTCTCTACGCTCTGGCCCCTCCTTCGGAATGTCTTCCAAGGTCGACGTGCCAGAGCAAGCCTGCCAGAAACAAACCCTCCTTCGTCTGCTCTGGTCTCTTCCCCCCTTCTTTTTCATAGAGGGGGAGAGCACATTCCTACATGCACTTTTAAAATACGTGTCTTTTTAAGCACAGAGACACACAGCACTGTTTAATTTAAACGCGCATTCTTCTTAACATTTTTCAAAAGTTGCACTTTTCCTATGTCAAAACGAATGTACATTGTTACTAGTATTTCTGATCAAACCATATTTTATTTATGTATTATTTATTCATTCTTCGAAATTTAAAGTGTAATTCTTCCAATGGCATCTTCAGAACACAATGACGACAACAAACCAAATTGAGCTCATTCCAGACATTTTCAAGAAGGGGCCACACACTCATAACACACAACACAGCTTGCTGAGGCAAGCTATCCTTACACAAAGAGCACAGTCGCTATTCACTCAAACAAGTACTTCACAAGCATCACCACCGGTGTCAGTCCACAAACCTCATAGACACTCAAACACACAATCAAACCACAAATCAACACCAGGACAAAAACAAAAGGCAGCCCACAGACTGCACTCAAACCAAACCAATTGTAAATCATATTTACAAACAAAAGAGCTCTCAAAAGCAGTCCAGAGACTGCACCAAGACAAGAAAACAGCCCAGAGACTGTTCCATGTTCAAGAAGACAGGCTCTAGCCCCAGACCTTTTCCAAAATACGCCGAATTACCAGTTGGTCTGGCAGAGTGTTCGCAAACACTCTGTGTCTTTACCAAATCATACTTATTCCAGAAGGCATGCCTATTACAGGGGTCTGCAGACCCACCCAAAACAAGATAGGGTAAAACCCCCAGGCCTTTGCAAGAAGAGACCGAATTACCAATTGGCCTGGTGGAACACTCGAGCGCTCCGTATCACCACTTACGAATTTTACTAAGTGCAGGCATGTTCTTCCAAGTATATGTAAAATATTACCCATTCAAATAAATATCAGAACGAGAAAAATCCCCACATTACCTGCCTTCACTTTTTGCAAAAAATGAATAACAAACCAAACCAAAATCTTGGCCAAGCAAATCAAAAGTGCCGCTTCAGCGACCTTACCAAACAGAAGTCTTCAACTCCCACCTGCCGATCTCTGGTCGACCTAATGGTCACTGCAAAAATTGCGCCAAAGAAAACCCCAGTTGAGACCGGCCATCACCTGGAGGGTCAAATCGGGAAAACCGGAAAATTCACGTCGGCCTGCAAAGACAAAGGTCTCCTCGTGCAGTGCGCTTCCTCAGTAAGATTTCAATTTTCCATCAAGACCACTCCTTTGGACGGCCGTGTCTCCAATGGGGCCCCGCGAGTCGGGTGCCAAATTGTGGAAATGTTTTAGGGGTACACTGGTGCAGGGTCACCCTCTTGTCCACGGGTTCAAAAACCAACAAAATGGAGATCAGCACTGGAGTTGGAAATAAATAACAAGTTTATTAATCACTCATGAGTGGAACCACGTCCAACAACACTCTCGTGTTGCAGGAGGTGGCACCCTGAACTCACAAACCAGCGTCCTTATATACTGCCTTTTTGCAGTGCAAGCATATGGACAGAATTGGAAAAAACAAGTTTAGAAATAGCTATCACCAAACAAGGGCAGATGAATAACCACTTGGTCAGCAAAGTGGGAGGGAGAAGCAGAAATGATTATGGCAGTGGTAAACAGTCAACAGATAAGTCTAAATCTAGGTGCACCGTCAGCTACAGACCCCGCAGCACATACATTGCTTTAGCTGAGTCAGGAAGTCACTAAAATAGATAACACAAGCAAAGTGAAAAAAGACGAGCAGCAGAGGACGGAGGAATTATGAAGGAAACAAAATGGACACCATAGCCAAAATGGCTGTAGCTTATGCCAACGTAAAAACACGTTTCCACAGGATAATGGTATTACATTCCTGGGTAGGCAGAATGTGCAGGAGGAGGGACAAGGGGAGTTATTGTAGCAGCAGAATGGCAGTGAACCTTAATTGGAGAATTGGAGGTGTGGCTCCAGAAAGACAGCATTATGCCTATATTTTCATAGCAGGGGGAGTAGATACAGATGCTCTACATCCGGTGCCTCCAACCAGTTGATCGCAAGCTACCAGTAGCTCCAAGACACCATCAGAGTAGCTCACAGCCTTGAGTTAATTTCTTAATAAGCACAGGATCACATTTTCGTTTTAAAGTTAAGGAAAGGCTGTGTTTGTTTTACATTATCAGGCTGCAGATAGCAGGGCCTGATAATGAGCAGTGCTCAGTCAGATTTATGACCCAGGCTGGGGCTGCAGCACAGACATGAAGAACTCAAGCGCTGAGGTATTTCGCGCTTAAGTCCTTGTCAACTCAATATTGGAGCGGAGGATAAAATTATGTTTCTGAATGCTTTTAAATGGGAGAAAATTCAAATGAAATGTTACCTTAATGATTAAGCTAACTCTTCATTTTAATTTCCTCCTATTTCAAATTGTGGCATATACAAGCAGCAGGCCTCTTGCTTCTAATGGCCAGTAGACACTGTGCCATATGTAGAACTGAAAAATAGTCGTTTTTTTTAAATGGGGGAAATTTAAAGTGCAGAAAGTGTCCATATTTTGACCATTGTTGTAAAACATCTTTCTGCACTTTTCTCCCGTTTAAAAAAAATTCAAAAATGTTTCGATGCTTGTGTTATACTTGTAACAGTGCCACATATGGCAAAAGGTATGTCCTGTGCCACAAGAACATATGACACAGGCTCTCAGTCACTCATACACATATATCCCATTCATACGCACATATGTTCGTTCATACATCCCCAAAGACCACACTCTCACTGAAAAACATAGCAGCCCTGTCATAGTGCCCCTAATCAAAGCAGTTTTTTCAAATCACATTACTTGACTCTATGGACATTAGCTTTAAAGTTAATGAAGCTAGGCGTGGGAGTGTCTGGTAACAATGCGTGAGTTGTTCAACCTTCGTTATCTCACGATGATTTTCACAGATCAGGAGTAGCTCTCACTACAGAAAAGGTTGGAGACTCATTCCTGTCATCTATTGTTGGCCGCAGACATTTGCAACTTGTATTTCTTCGAAGAAGTCTAGAGTGACGAGCCCTATTCCTTTTAGTCCAAAATGCATCAGTACAATGCCCCCACCTCAGACGCTCGAGTGCCAGCTCTACGGTGTGGTGTGTTCTTCACTGGATTCTTTGGGGCCACCCTTTCGAACTCTCAGACTTTGAGAACACCTGCCAAGAGTTTTTCTCCACAACTCCTCAGCTCTTCTGTCCACATGCCATGACTGATGAATATTGGTGCACAGCAACTGGGCACTCCTGTTCGCAGATGACATTGGACATCTCTGGTCATATCTAGGAGTATGACTCTAGGGAAAAGGTATGGAACTCGCACTTTTCTGATTCTGCCCAACCTGAAATGCCAAGTACCCCATGTCTGACAAGCACTGCGTGTGTGATCTCTGCCTGTTGCCAAAACACAAGACCTCCTGCAATGCCTGTTGTGCCTTCCATTGCAAGGAACAAGCACCACAACGTAAAAATGCACGTGGTGCAAGACGCAGATGATTTTATCATGGAAACATTGTCTAAAACGGAGAGGACGATGCAATACCTCCCTCTGTTGCAGGGCCTGCTAAGGACAACTGTGGACCCATTTAAAGAGCTGGTTAAGGTGAAAGTTATCACCCCCGGGATGAAAACGTTGTTTAAGTCCTCCTCTTTCGACCCAGTCTACTTCCTTGGTCATGAGCCATACGTATCCTTGTGCATACTGGACACAAATGAGCTTCAATGCAGACAACAGGGGATGTGCCTCAACCTGATAAGGAGAGCAAGCGCACGATGCTGCATACTAGTGAGGGGACCACAACCCAGTAGCGGATTGCCAGTTCCATAGGCCTTCTCTTGCACTGCAGCAGGTACCATATGGAGGAGCTTATCAAGCAACTTCCAAAGGCCACAGGATGAGGAGACCAGAGTTAATGGCATATGGCAAGATTATTTGCAATGCTAACATCAGGTGTGCTCTAGACGTTGCAGATACTGCACCCTGGGACATCAGCAGCAGCAGCAGCATCCTGCTATGCCTGCATGCTTGGCTCCGTATTCTAGCCAGATCTGCAACAGCACCTCCTTAATGTGCCTTTTGATAGCTAGCATCTCTTCGGCTCCGAGGTGGATGGGATGCTCAGAAAAAAAGACCGAGATTGCAAAGTCCATGGGTGCCCTTCAATCCCCTAGCCCTATATCCACTTTCCAAGAAACCAGTCCAGAGGTGGGCTAAGAGCTACAGCCTCATGCCAATGGCAATCCTACCAGCAGCAGCAACTGTGCTTTTAGTAGGCATTTTATTTTTAGAGTGCTTGGGCTGGAAAAGCACAAATTCCGGATTCAAAACATAACACAGTGGTTATGGTTACATTTACTAATAAGAATGTATTTCTCCCCAGCAAATCCTTTGTAGCAACATTAGGATAATGAAAGACTGGAAAAAACATAACTTTCTAACTTGTAGCATGCAGTTTGCATGCTGGCATTTCATAGTTCACTGTGGTAGATTACTATTGTAACTTCTAAACTGCACAGTAACAAAAGTATCTTTGTGACATAAGCAGTAACCCACAGAGCTATGCACATAAAATACATTCTTGTCATCTGCATGATGCACATTCTTTTCAGCAGGTATATTAATCCTCTGCGCTATCTTAGATGAGTTAAAACTGCCACTAGACAAAACTCCAACAGGAAGATTTTCACCAGAGATATCTTGGCACGTTTATTGTCGCTCGATATACAAAGAACTCTGCAGCCAGTGCTTTTCAAACCATACCATATTTCAAAACACAGGGAGGCTGGAATCGAAAGTGAGTGCTGTGTGGATTATGCTGGTCTGCTGATTTTGTTACTGGGGACCGACAGTGCAGCACTACAAAACCGGCCCCCCAGTAACAAAACCGGCCCCTCACCCTTCCGGCCTCCCACAGAAATGCCCGATGGCCGGTACGGCCAGTCCGGCCTTGCCCATCTCCAGGTCAGACTTTGCAAGATGGCTTGACAAATGTACATATATAAACATGGTATGCTAAAGCCAAGTGTACACCAACTGACCCCAGAGCACACTCCACGGGCAAAAAAGGGCATACTTTCGCATTTTTAGGCAATATCCATCCAGCAGACATGCAAAGGTGCTACTTTGTCAACTTCACATATGTTCAAGAAACCCTACTGTGTGAAAATCCAACCCTGTCAGTAGGCTTTAATTGGCCAAACCGTATTAAGAACTTTCTTTTTTTTTTTTTTACTGAATTTATTCATTTTTTTCCTTTTCTTGAAGACATACAAGCAACAATTTGTGAAACAAACGATGTATGTAAAAAAATAAAAACATTGTGTAGCTGCATGCACCTGTACAATGCAGCCCAGCCCCACCTCTACCAAAATCACAGTATTATATATAACATAGAAAAGCATCCAGACCAGTCCTTCTGTGTCGGGCCTGCCATGTCCCACCCTACCCCTCAAACCATATTGTGATACAGACAGGTTCCAGAACTATACCCATGTAGTCTGCCCATACTTGCCACACCTTTGTGTTTCTGTGGACATCCCCGGGCTTTGTATTCTGCCACTTCCAGACCCATGCCATAGTCTAGACTGTTCTTCCATGCCACCAGATACTGAAGGGACACTGCCTTCATACTCCTCGCAATGTCCCTCTTTGCCAGAGTGTCACCAAGGAAGAGCAGAGACACCCCCAGCGTATCAGAGATATGAAGAAGAATTTGTTTTGGGTTCATTGGAATTGACCAGTCTAGAACCTCGCCCTAAACATGATGTCACACCTTTCCAGAAGCTGAGTAACGCAGGACAGGCCCATACCGTATGTAGAAATATGCCATTGTCTGCCTCATTCCTGAGATTCGCCGGGGAGACTCACCCCCATCCTCCACAGTCGATGACGCATATAGTATTCCTTGTGTAAGTACTTAAGCTGTATTAGCTAGAGCCGGGCTGCGATGGCTGCAATCCTTGGTGCACCCAGGGCCTCCTTCCAGTCCTCATTTTCCAACAGCCTTACATCAGCCTCCCATGCTTGTCGGAGAACCTCAAAGGCATCAGGGCAGTTGGAGACAAGTGTCTGGTAGATTTGTGTAATCTTACGGTCAACAAAATCGCCCAAAAGGAGTTTGCCCTCCAAGGGATTACATTCGGGGCAGTCTGAGATGTGCAGGGTCAGTGCGTGGTGGAGTTGCAAATAGCGATGAAACTGGCTTCAGTGGAGTTGGTAATCTGGCTGCAAGGTCTGAAATGATTTGAGGACCGCCCCCACTCAAATGTCAACCTGTGAGAGATGCCTATTGGGTTCCACTTTCGAAAGCCCTAGAGTGTGGCCACCTGTGACCGCCAACAGCCATGCCACAGCAGTGTCCCTTGTCAGTCTTCCACCCCGCCCCCCCCTCCGTTGAAGGGACCCCCGCCATTGCATGATAACACCTGGTGCCGGTGGAAGACCCTCACACCCACTTTCGCCATACAAATGCAAAATAACTGGAGCCCCCCCCCCATGGAGGGTCCTCCTGTACCCCATACCACCAGTCATTGATGATTAGAAGACGTGATGCTAGATAATAAGATTCTATGTCTGTGGCAGCTATACCCCCATAATATGTAGACTGGCTGCATTTCTCTAGGGCAATGCGAGGGATAGCGCCTGCCCAAAGGAAGCTAATAAGAATAGCACTCATTGATCGGAACCACTGTCGGGGGATTGGATACGGAACATTCTGCTGTTGGTATAACAGCCTGGGCAGTAATACCATTATGAAAATGGCAGACCTAACCTTGGGTGGGGGGGCCAGAACCGACCACACACACACGTATGTCTTCTTTGAGGTGCGCCAGAACAGGGTCATGGTGATGCGCCGATGCTAATGTTGTGTGGGTGGATACAAATACCCCCAAACACTTGAGACCGTCTGCAGCGATCCAGAGTCCTGATGCCCAGCTAAGATCTTGTAACAACTGTTCCAAACTTTTGCATCATCTTCTCCATAGCATTACTTTAGGGATAAACTCCTTTACAGTCTATGCAGAACATGTATATCTACAGCCATACATGCCGCGAACAGAAAATGTTACTTATCCTGTAACTGTCTTTTCGTAGCATGTGGTGCTGTAGTGTCTCATGCACCCTCCCCAAAAACCAGTGATGACCACAGATATCTTTATTCTTTGCTATCACCTCATCCTTTCAAAATACACAGTACAGTTGTCTTTAATACTACACTCACAATACTAACCCATTAGATAGGAAAACAATCTGAGGTGGCGCTGTTATACTGGTGCTTTGTAGACCAAGGGAAGAGTCACAAAAGGTCTTGCGACTAGAAACTTATTGGAAGAAAAAAAAAGTCCTAAACGTTTGAGCCCAACACTAGATGGCGAGGGGGTAGACAGAGCATTTGAATCTGTAGCACTGCATGCTACAAACAGATAATTACAGGGCAAGTCATATTTTCCATATATTTAAACTGAATAGTCCCTCAATCATCTTAATGTCCATCTGGTGACGCCACCACTTGCTGCACAGCTCTAAGGCAAAGACGACCTGCTGATATGCAATCCCTCATCTTTTCTTTATATTGAGCCTAATATCAGGCTGCTGTAGCAAATAGGCCGAAGATGCTTGCCTTTTCTTCCTGTGCACCGAATTAGCATGTTGGATCTGTAAAGCAGTGATGTGAAAGCATGTGTTATGTAGCTTGCCATTTTACTGTGTTTGCTACTGCAGATGTTGGTGCCTCATTACTGTGAGATTAACAAATAGTATTATCTCAACAAAACTTATTTTACCAACCTCCAAAGAATAAAAGGCTGACTAGTCATTGTTAAGACTGGTTGCTGAGGCATGTGGATGTTGATGCAGCGAAGCAGTCCCAGCAAGATGTATACTTGAAGTCCCTAGCAACCAGTGTCCTGAAAGATCTACAGTGAATCTCATTAAGCTTTTACTCTGCATAGATGTGGATTAGTAGCCAAGGACTAACTCTCAATGAAGGCGGTGTGAACCAAGTGTAGGTACAATGCAAAATGTCAGACCCAGTTTGGGGGATGGGGGCAATAGGGCCACTGGGTCCCAACTATAGTGATTTAGGTTGTTTGCCACTGGGGTCCGTCGTACTGCGGTTCCGCAGAGTGAACGAAGTACACCTTTTCTGCACTTGACCGTCGTACTTCTGACGAGCAGTCAAAGGCTTCTCAGGTATTACTGTTTGAGAGAACAGCTAAGAACTGAGCAGTTCACAATCAGTACTTCTGACGAGCAGTCAAAGGGTTCTCAGGTATTACTGTTTGAAAGAACAGCTAAGAACTGAGCAGTTCACCATCAGACACAATAGTGTATTGTTCAGGTCAGTGCTTATCTTTTGAAGTAAAAGATGGTACTTTAATCCTACACCATTGTTTTCTCTGATTATTACTCATGCCAGTCTCTCCTCCTGCAGAGCCACAAACATTCCTTTCTTAGGAGACAGGCAAGCAGGCTTCTAGGCAGACCTTCATCTCCTCCATCAGAAAGTTCAGTCTTCAGATGAGAGACTGGTTGTGATGCAGTCCTTTGAGTACTCTGCTGAGCAATCCCTTCTATGATTATGAAAAGGTGGAACAGGAACAAAGTGGGGTGGTCTGGATCTCACTTTCACACACATTTTGCAGATGTGGAGCCACTGTTTCTCAGACACAGCCTTTGTGCAAGGTGATGACTTTCACAGCAGGTAGAAGTGATGTTGGCTCCAAGCATGAGTGTTCAAAACAAGGGCACAATGTAGTCTGAGAACTCTGCATCAGCCTTCTTAAATCAGTAATCTGGGACAGAGAAAAGGACAGGGCGTGTACAGATATTTCCTCACCTTCAACAACAGAAACTACTCTCCCACCCCTAATAGCCACTAAACAGCAGGGCTGAGAAAAGAAATAATCAGCAGCCCTTTGCCAAAATGGCCTCATTGAATTTCTTAGTGGAGCTCTTTCTCTATCCTCCTTTATTTCAGTCTGGGTCTTCACCCTCCAGCCAAAACAATGCAGTCAATGCACTTGCACTCTCTGGGGAAGCTGTACCCACCCTCTATCTTGTGCTGTGCTAAGCCAGGACCCATCAAAATGGATCCCACTAATCTGAATACTCATACTATCACCTCTCACAAAGTTGTACTACCACAAATATGGTACACATTTTCTGCACATACACGCACAGAATTTCAGTGCAAGGGTCTGGGTTTCACAGAGCAGCAGAACTTTACGTGAGACTGATTAGCAGACCACCCTTCACTTGACACAGAGAAAACATTCTGGTCACCCTATGGATCCATAAAAACTTGGTGTGCTGCCACCACCACTTTGTGACATGTCCTGGGCATGGACCATAGTCCTCTGCTCTTTGACCGCATGTTTGGGGCTACAAAACGGTTCTGGACCTTGAATTAACCTCTGCGCACCAGCTAAATTGGGGTCACGCCATGCTCAAACAAAGTCAGGATACCAGTTTCATAAGCAGTCTGCCACTCTGGGTAGGAGGTACACCATGCAGTGTACAGTCTTGTCCCAACACAATACTGTTATCCTATTTGTCTAGCCATGGCTGTGTCTTACACAACATTTTTAATAATCTTGTTAATTAAATAAATTTACAGTATGAATCCAAAAATAGAATGCACATGAGACGCCACAGTAATCAAAAAATGTAAACTATAATCTTATGCGAATGGTAATATTGTGGGCCAGAAACTTGAGTATTTACACTAAATTTAGACACATCCACCAATTCCCCTTCTCCCCTGAAAGTCTGTCACTCTAAAATTAAACTAAGACATGAACCAATTCTCCTGAGAATCGGGAAATTGGATATTTGCAGAGGTAGACAGCCAATTCGATGTAGAGAACTTTTCTAGGCAAAATCTCAAGAAGTCGACTTTTAAAACGAGAAATCAATGAGACTTCCTTCAATTAAACTTGGTGCTTCCGTAAACGTCTTTGCAATAAATTTTATTAGTACTTCACTCCAGACTGTTCCCCTCCTTTCTGATTGTTAAGAGCCTTCTTGTAGTATAGTGCAACTGATTGCTTGTTAAATGAACAATTATGATGATGTCGTTAAACAACCTGGCTTTTCCTTCAATTCTAATTTTGTCAATATGAGTACCTCCGAGATAATGGGGCTCTAATGGATAACAATAGAACTTCTCACGTGTCCTTTGCGCTTTAAAAAGGAGTGGTAAAAAGAGAAACCTCAAAGGCTTCCACAGTCTCTCCACATTCAAAAAATAATAAACCTGGTCTCTGACTAGCCCTATCCAGTGTATTGCTAAATAGAGGCTTGCCATCTCCTCTCTTTCTACAGCACAAGAACAAGTTAGCATGCAAAATCGGGTGCCTGACCAGAGCGCATCCCGTCTGATCGCAAAACAAACACTGTTTTGCAAGCGGAGTCACAGACTCTAATATGCTCTTCAAAGGATATTGGATGGGTGTGTGGTTTTGGAGGGGGAGGGTCTATTCAAAATGCCAAGATAGTCCTGAGATGCCTACGAAGAATAGGCTTCTGCAAGTGGCTGCACAATGAAAAGTACTCACTAGAACTGGCGAATATATATCTTTTATTTAATCTTTTCATAAAATCAGTCCATAAGGATGTCTTGTGGTAGTTGAGTGCAATAGTACACTGGAAATTAACTCTCACAGTGTAGGACAGACCATGGGCCTGCCACCTGAGAGCCTATCATTGCATGTTCAGCTGCAACAATATCGATAGCGACTGACTGAAGTAGGATAGTACACTCCTTCTAGAATCCTTCCATTCGACTTTTGTGTGTAAGGTAATTGCTGATTAAATTCTCGAACCAATCAAGCTGCATGAATATAATTCACTAGCACCCATGACCTACCTTCAGGAATATAGTTTCTGGAATTTACCAGGTACAAAAGCTTACCCTTAATTCTCTTTGAATATAAAATTCGAATTTCAAATTCTGGGATTCCTTTTACGATCACAAGGGAAGGAGTCTAGGTAAAACATGAACCTTCTTCCACCCTATTTGCTAATAATACATGAAATACAGGGTGAATCTACATTGTGGCAGCAAGCTTTACTGTAACCGCCACCGATTTGGTAGTTTTCTCTATTGCAAATGTATTGGGTTTAAATTTGTCACTGCCTTTCAGCTTTTTAAAATGTGTGGCAACCCATACTAGATCACCTTCTTTCTATTGAGGCGACTCCTTACTGTGTTCTGTATTTTTCTTTCACCCTCTCTAGGTTCCCTGGAGTCTTTTTTTTTTTGTGTGTACATCCTGAATATGTTGGAAATCTTTGATTATTCTTTCTTTCAAAATAACTCATAAAAGACGATCAAACCCTTCGTTTCAAAAGAATGGCAGGGTTTTAGATGAGGAATGCATTGAATTATTATACACAATTTCCACCATCCACTGTGACGAATCCCAATCAGTGGAATTCTGGAACAAATAGCAACATAGATATTGGTCTAAACTGTTTTTACTCATTATCTTCGTCCACCCATTTGAGAATGATAACTTGAAGACAATTTGATTCAATTTTCATTAGTTTACGTGCATTTTGCCAGAATTGTGATACACATTGAGCTCCTGGATCAGAAATGACTACTGCTGGTATTCCATATATTTGAACTACATGTTTTATAAAACTTTTATCTTAAGGAGGGGCAATTGGTAAATTCTTTAACGGAATAAAATGGGCCATTTTACCGAAATGATCCACTACAACTAGAATAGTAGGATGTTCCTTAGAAGTTGGCAAATCTACAATAAAATCTGTGGAAATCCTATGCGAGGGGCAAGGAAGTACAGAAATGAGTCGAAGCAACCCAGATGGAGTTATTGAAATTCTACGTTCGAGGCATGTGGCTGTATATACAAATGCTCTACCTACTAATGCCATCTAGTGTTGGGTGATACTGTGTATGGGCATCGACTCCATTGTTAGATTGTTTTCTCTCCCGGCCGTCGGGTTCAGATGTGTGTGCTTATGCTCCGAGTCGAGGCCATCATCGGTTCTCTCTTTCGGTTCTATTTACGTCTACCGTCTGTATTGTAATCGATCGTGTTTCTCCTCTCTGCACGTCAAGGTAAAACCAGCCGTCGAGTCAACGTGACGTCTTCGCAGCCTCCAGGGGGCCTTCGAACACTGTCTCCAGTTTCGTTTCCGGACAATGCCCTCCTGGTGATGAAACGGATGCATTTCGATTTTGTCTGGGTTGTCATTCAAAGTACCCGCGGACCGACTCCCATTAGGTCTGTAAACTGTGTCTCTCTCCGGATCACAGAGAGGAGGACTGTGAGGCCTGTCGAGCATTCCGCTAGAAGAAAACGGTCCTAGATGATCGAGCACTCCGGCTCAAAATGCAGCAAAAGGCCACTGACAACACCCTGACCTTTTCGAACATCAAGACGTCAGGGAGGAACACAATCCACAGGCTTCGGTGGCTGTAGAGGAAGCTTCCTAAGTCGAGGCCAGCTCTGAATCTGATCCGAAGTTTGAGATCACCAATGTAACGCTGGAATCTTGCGCAGTGAGTACACTACCCCCTGCCCCTCAGTCTTGAATCGAGCCTTCAAAGAAACGAACGCCTCCAGATCAAGAGGCCTTTGGGCCACAACTGCCTCTAGGCCATGGTCGGCACTGAGAACCTCTAGGCCTTGGTGGGCACCAAGAATTTAGTTTGGACGCCCTGCCCTCTGGCTCGGCGCTGAAACACCATCTGAAGCCAAAAACCTTGGTGCCAATGACCTCTACGGTCTCCACAACCTCTGTGCCGAGCCGCCCTGCAGCGTCTACAGGTTCATCGCCAAGTAAGCACAGAACCAAAACTATTGAAGTCGACACCGAAAAAGACTATTGAGGCTGCAGTAGAGCCCATTCTACACAAGTTGCAAAAAAAGCTGGACTGTAGGCAGCAGCAGATCCGGATCCAACTGAAAACTGGATGGATTGCAGTCAAGCCACCGATTCCTCAATAACAACTTTCCAAGAGGCTTTGGATTTCCCCATTTCACCCAAATGCAGAAAGATGGACAAGGCCACGAATCCTTTGCCGCCACCTCCACCACCCTCACCCCCTCCGCTACCACCACTCCCACCACCACTACCAGACATGCCTCCTTCACCACAGTCGGACATAGGTCTCTTAGATGCCTCCCTTCAGGGATCCCCTGTTGATGGTACCGGTCCCCCTGATACAGGGGATGATTCTTTTCATGTAACACCAGACTCAGACCCCTGGGACTCCTATGATGTAGACCCACCAGGGGACACCGATTCGGACTTGTACCCTACACGCCCATCACCTCCTGATGACTCCACCACATACCAGGAGCTCATAGCTAGGGCAGCCACATTACATGGGGTGCAACTTACTAAGGAACCTCTAGAAGATTTCTTATTCAAAACGCTATCCTCCACACACAGGGGCACACAGTACCTGTTCATGCTCACTGGATGCTTCGCTATACGGGGGACATATTCAAGGACCCAGTTAGGGCCTGTATTACTCCTAGGGTTGACAAAAAGTATAAACCCTCTCCCTCAGACCCTGTTTCCATCAGAGGGCAAGTACTCTCCAGATTCTATAGTAGTCACCAGTGCTACAAAAATGGCCAAATCACAAGTGTCTGGCAATGCCCGCTGCTTGATAAAGAAAGTAAAATAGACGCAGTGGGGAAAAGGGTTGCAGCTCAGTCTGCAAACCAATGGCGCATTGCAAATTCTATGGTTCTCCTAGCAAGATATGATTGTGCTCCCAGGGATGAAATGGGGAGCTCCTCCAACATCCGCCCAAATGAGCACAGGAAGAGGGGACAAGAACTAGTTGCAGAGGGCAAGCTAATTTCCAATACATCGATTTGATGTGCCCTTGATACTACTGATTCTGCAGCCAGGAGCATTAACACTAGTGTCCTCCTTAGAAGACACGCTTGGCTGCATATTTCTGGCTTCAAGCCTGATGTCCAGCAGAATAGTCTCAATGTCCCAATTGATAAAGAATACTTGTTCGGCCCCCAGGTCGATGAGGCTCTGGAAAAGATAAAAAAAAGACACTGAATTGGCGAAGTCCATGGGAGCCCTATGAACTCCTACATCTAGGGGCTCCTTTTGCTGTTCCAGCTATCGAGGAGGCTGAAAGATTACTACTCCAGAAGCCTCCACCTCATATCTGCGTAGGCAGATCCGGTACGCCCTCCTCAAAATCCTACTATAGGAGCTCCTATAAAAGAAACACCAAAAGTAGAGGCAAAAGTGCATCCCCACGTGGTGCCACCACTACCAGCAAACAATGACTTGCTTCACTTTCCCCCCGATCACACTACATACACTATTTTCTCCCCACATGGCAACAGATAACAACGAACAGTGGGTGTTGGATGTTATCCAACTTGATTATTGTCAGAAGCTCATTACCACACCTCCCAACATTCCACCTTGCTCACATAGGCTCTCTATAGAGTATCAAACATTACCCAAACAAGAAGTTCAGGCTCTCTGTCTCAAAGGAGTAATGGAACCTATACCTCTTCAATACCAGGGATGAGGAGCATACTCTCTATACTTCCTCAAACCCAAAAAGGACGATTTTCTGCTACCAATCCCAGATATAAGGCCACTGAAGGAATACATTCTGTCACAGCATTTTCATATGGTTACTCTGCAAGGCGTGATTCCACACTTCAACAGGGAGACTTTATGACTACGTTGGATATAAAAGACGCATATTTTCATGTACCTCTACACCCTGCCCATCGCAAATACCTCCGGGTTATGGTGGACGGAGAGCACTACCAGTTCAAAGTCCTTCCTTTTGGAGTCACAACTGCACCACAGGTTTTCACCAAGTGTCTGGCAGTGGTAGCAGCAGCAGCTCCTCTCCACTGACAAAAAATAAACGTGGAAAAATGTGTTCGCTCCGGCACCACGGGAAGAGGGTGCATCTCTTTTCTTTATACACTTTTGCTCACTCTGACTCTGCACGCAACGTCACAAAACATTCTGGGAGGACATGCTGCAGTCACCACCCTCGGAGAAGCAATGGGATGCCCTGTACAAAGATATAGCGAAGTTTTATCGCTCCATGTATCTGAGAGAAGCCCACTACAAAACATTATACGATTGGTACCTCCACCCACACAAACTGCACTCAATCTTCCCCAACACCTCTGACCGGTGCTGGCGAGGGTGTGGCCGATTGAGGATTCAATGGAACACATCCTGCTGGGTATCCGTGATCCACTGCTCAAATACCTGACTCACGAGGGTAGATCCATCATGTGGTTATGCTTGAGGGCAGCAAAGATGGCTTTGGCCGCAGCCTGGAAGAAGCCGGAGGCTCCTTCACTCACCCAATGGCATGCCCGCTTGTGGCGTGTGCTGGCGCTGGAACGCTTGTCAGATATAGCTGAAGACTCTCGCAAGGGCTTTGACTATATTTGGAGCCCCCTAGTTGGTTACCTATCTGAGGGACTCCCCCTGTTTGCTTGCAGTCCAAGATTAAGAGCTTTGCATCTCTTCCTGATTTAGCCGGGACCCACTTCCTCCAGAGATTGGGACCACAGAAAGGTTGCCCCGTTTATGGTTCCCCTCGTGCTGGTCACAGGGAGGTTCCCGCGCCGACCTGCCCCCCTAAACCCCCCACCCCTCAGTATCGAAACACTAGCACACGAACCTCCCTGGGTACAGTAGTTGACGGTTTCTTTTTCTCCTATATTTTGCTTTTTTCTTTGGTTTTTTTTTTTCTCTTTTTCTGTTGCTGTTCGTAGGCAACCCCATTTACCCGCTTGGGGTTTCATTGTTCAACCAACGAAAGCGTTCAACTATTCCAGGAATCTAAAAGGAAGGGGTTTGCGCTTGTACTACATATTGGATAATGGGGTTAAGCAACGAAATAGTGCAAAATACTCTTCTCCGAGTTGATTTCCAGGAGCTGTTCATAACGTAATGTGAAACTGTGTCCTTATTCTAGCTATCTAAGGATTGGGACGTGCACCTGTGAAGAAAGCCTGAACGCACTATGGTTCTTGTTTTTTTATGCACGGTTTGTAATTTGTTCAATAACATTCAATAAACAGATTTTGACCAAAAAAAAATAAACCTGTTCCTCTACTTGGATGATTGGCTTAAAGCCCCAACCCTTCAAAACTGTCAACAATCTATTCGGGTAACCATAGACCTATTTCAGAGCATGGGTTTTACAATCAATGTTCCCAAATTTCACTTACAACCTCTGCAGATACAACCATATCTAGGAGCAATTCTGAGCACACAAATCGGGCTAGCCTATCCCAATCCTGCAAGAATTCACAATTTTCAGGACCGATCACCTCAATTTCAACCAAATCAGTAGATAAAGTTGAAGACAGTCATGCGTTTTCTGGGAGTGATGGCCTCCTGTATCGCTATAGAACCCCATGCCCGCCTACACAATGTCACTTACAGGATCCAGTGTTGGTAGACCGTCAAACTTGTCACACTGTGCAATGGTGGAATCCTAATAACATGTTATCTTGATGGGGTGGCCTCTTCTGGACCCTGTTCCCCACATAACTCTCACAATGGACGCCTCACTCACGTGATGGGGTGCACATCTGAATGATCTCACAATACAGGGTATATGGGACACCAAGCACCGGGGGTCACCATATCAACTTCTTCGAGCTTCAAGCAGTTCACCGAGCTTTGAAAGCTTTCCTTCGTCACCTGATTCACAAGGTTGTCCTAGTCCGGAAGGACAATATGGCAGCCATGTGTTATCTATAAAAACGGGCGTCTCTGCTACTTTCACAACTGTCGCAGACTATATGGAAATGGGATCTGTGTCACAACATTCACCTGGTAGCAGCAGAGTATCTCTCAGGAGTGGACAACGACTTTGCAGACCTGCTAAGCAGGATGCAGCAACAAATGGGAACTCCACCCACAAGTCCTACTTCCATACTTCCACAGATGAGGGTTCCTTAAAATAGACCTATTTGCAACAGCAGAGAACTCAAATTGCCCAAACTTCGTTCCCATACCCACTATCCAAGGCCAATGCACTATGGATGAGTCGGTCAGGGATATTTGCCTATGCTTTTCCTCCTCTCACGCTCCTTCCATTTCTGGTTCAGAAGCTCAGGCAGACATCTCTCACAATGATCCTAGTAGCTCCCACATGGGCTCGTCAACCTTGGTTCACAACATTACTGGACCTCTCCATAGTTCCCCACGAGAAGCTCCGCAACAGGCCAGACCTTCTCTCTCAGAACCATGGAGAAATCTGTCGCCCAGATCCCAAGACTCTCACCCTAGCAATTTGGCTCCTGAGGTCATAGAGTTTGGTTACCTTCATTTGCCACCAGAATGTTTGGACATTTCTAAAGAAGCCTGTTGACCTACCACTAGAGCTTGCTATGCGGCAAAGTTGAAACATTTTGTTTGCTACTGTCACTCAAGAAAAATCAGCCCTTTCACAGCCACTGAACAAGACCTTGTCTGCTACCCTCTTCATTTACAAAAGGCTGGGTTAGCATTCACATCTATAAGATTACATCTCACTGCAATGGCTGCTTATCTACAAAATAGGCAACACGATTCTTTGTTCAAGGTCCCAGTAAATAAAGCCTTCATGGAGGGGCTCAAAAGAGTAACTACACCACAGATTCCACCCGCACCTTCATGGAACCTTAATGTTGTTCTCACAAGACTCATGGACCCTCCATTTGCACCCCTATACTCATGCCCCCTTCAATTCCTTTCTTGGAAGTGGCATTTTTAGTCGCCATTACTTCACTTGGACGCGTTAGTGAGCTCCAGTCTTTAACCTTTGAGAACTTTTCTTCCAACTGTATAGGGATAGAGTGGTTCTCCGCACCAACCCTAAATTTCTTTCTAAAGTGGTTTCTCAATTTTACCTCAACCAATCGATTGAGTTACCAGTATTTTCCCGACTAGCAGATTTCGTTGCAGAAAGAGCTCTATATACATTAGATGTTAAAAGAGCCCTTATGATCTATATTTATAGAACTAAAACGTTCAGAAAAACTAAACAACTTTTTGTTGCTTTTTCTCCTCCACATAAAGGCAACACTATATCCAAATCAAGCATAGCCAGATGGATTATAAAATGCATTCAAACTTGTTATGCTAAAGCCAAAAGACATTTACCTACTCCTCCTAAAGCACACTGTACTAAGAAAAGGGAGCATCCATGGCTTTTCTAGGAAACATTCCCATAGTTGACATATGTAAAGCAGCTGCATGGTCTGCACCACACACCTTCACCAAACATTGTGTGGATGTCTTAGCACACCAACAGCCAATGTAGGTTAGGCAGTGTTACGTACTCTTTTTCAACCAACTGCAACACCCACAGGTTAGACACTGCTTCTGAGGGGGACTACTTTACAGTCTATGCAGAGCATGTGTATCTACAGCCACACATGCCTCGAACGGAATATGTTATTTACCCTGTAAGCATCTGTGGCATGTAGTGCTGTAGATTTACATGTGCCCACCCTCCTTCCTGACACCTGTGGCCGTTACCGTTTGGTCTACTTTTTCTCACATGGATATCTCATAACTTAAACGTATTCTACGCTTCAATCTCGCCCTCCTGCGCGAAAACACTCCAACAATGGAGTCGATACCCATGCGCAGTATCATCAAGGAGGAGGCACTCTACCTTGTGACTTGAAAGGCTTTCTTTGAAGAAAAACAACCTGCACACATTAGGACCCAACACTAGATGGCAGGGGTATGCAGAGCATGTGAATCTACAGCACTACATTCCACGAACAGATGCTTACAAGATAAGTAACGTTCCTTTCAGCAAAGACTGCACAAGTGGAAACAACCTCCTGAGCATCCGGGGTTCTATTAGGTCACCAAAAACGTCTTCCAAGAAGCTGTAAAGTCTTAGTTTCACTGGGATGCCTAGCTAATGGACTTGTATGTCAGCAATACACCACTTGCTCCTGTAATTCCTTTGTTGGTAGATATAATTTATCTTCCTCATACAGCAGCCCTTCACTCACAATTCTTTTGTTCTCCTTCCTAATCACTTACCTTAATTTATCAATGTGTCTCTTTCAGTACTTGAACAAATTATTTGATCATGGTCATTGTGAAATAATCTTCTGGCATGATATTCAGTGACACTGGAACCTTCTCTTTCATTAAATTAAAATGTGATAAAGTGTCAGATTCTCACTTTTGACTAGGATGATAAGGAATCATGAAATCGTAGTCTACGAAAAATTGTCTTGCAGACAAAGCTTTGGCTGATTTCAGAAACTGAAGATTTCAGTGATCTGTTAGTATTGCGACTCTGTATCTTCCACCAGGTACATGATGACATCTTTTCTCAAACGCTTTGATGGCGAACAGTTCTCGATCTTCCATTGTATAATTTATCGCAACAGGAGATCATTTCCTTATAAAATAAGCCACCAGATACAGCCTGGTTGAAACCACATCTTTCTGTGGTAAGACTCCATCTAAAGCAACTTGGGAGACATTAACTTCAAAGGTATCCGGATGCTGGAGCATTCATGCTTGGTTATATTTTTATTTCAGATCTTGAAAAAAAATTAATTCTTCATTAGTCCACACAAGTTTTACTCCTTTTCTTTGTAATCTGGTTATAGATGTCATGATCAAACAGAAATATTTTATGAAACGACAAAGTTCACAAATCCAAAAACAACTTTAGACTGCTTTAACATTTCTGAGAGCTTCCCGTTGTAAAATTGTCTCCACGTTCTTTTTTTGTCCATTTGAATACCCTTTGGAGCATGAGCCCTACGAATGCAACTTCTATAGAGTGAAAACACGTTTTTCATGTTTGGCATACAGATGATTTTTTTTTTAAGTTTCCCAAGATTACTTGACCATGTTGAATATGTTCTTCGGATACAGAAAAAATAATTATATCATCTAGATAAACTACAGTACAAATATACAAAATGTTTTACAATACATGATTAGCATAACAATTCAAACGCAGCTTGGGCATGTCGGAGCCCAAAAGGCATCAATAGATACTCATGTAAAGCAAGCAACCTAAAAATGCGGTTTTCTACTCTTCACTCTGATCAAATTATATTCGCCTCTTAAACCAAACTTTGACACATAGTTGCAATCTTGTCTTGGTCCAATAGAACTGGAAATAATGGAAGAAGTTATTGAACAATTATAGTAACTCGACTCAGTGCTCAATAATCTATACAGGAACGGAGTCCCCCGGCTCCTATTTTGTTTGTAACAAATAATAGAGCTGATGATTTGAGTGACTAAGTATGCAACATGAACCCTGCTGAAGATCTGTGGCTGTCGCCTACTCCCCTGGAGACCTCAGGGAAATGAGATGCACTGCAGTGTTTCTATTTTTATATGTGAGTCTGCCTTATGAAACAGTCAGACGATTAAGGTTGATGATTACCCGCAAGTATCCAGAACCCTTCAACTCCAGAAAAACAGGAATCATAGTTTGTTTTTAGACTAAATCTGAAATTCCTTGTATAAGAACTTATTGTTAAGCAATATACCTGGGCCAAACTGTTGGAAATGTTCAGAAATCTACCGGGATTTTCAAAAAGGCTAAATGACAGTCCTGACAAATCACGCTCAACATCCATGCGTTGGTGATGGAATTGATCCATATTTGTTGGAAGAAAGATGTCATATGCCTGGGATTTGGAAGAGGGGAGCGGCATAGGACTTCTGCTTGAGTTAACTTGTGGAAGTATTAGAACTCTTTGTACCCGAGGAACAAAGAGGCTTATTTGCAAGCCCTGCCTGAACGTCACTTTTAGTGACAGTCCGGTGGTTCACACTGCAGGGCCATATCTACAAGGCCATGTAAAGCCACCCTGCGTGGCTTTTCATGGCCTTGTAGATATGGACTGAGGCATCGCAACGACTTGCGCTGCGTTGCCTTGCGATAGGGAGGCATGCCATGGCATTTGACACATTCCCAGATTTACGAGATTTTGTAAACCTGGGAATGCGTCAAAATCCTACACCTCCCCAGGGGAGGCGTAAGGGAGGTGCAACGAGGAGAAATACCTTTTTTTCTCATTTTTCCTTTTTTTTTTTTTTTTTACGTGTATTGCAGCACACATAGAGGAAAACGCCTCGTGATTGTTTTTGTGCAGGAAGATGTTCCTTCCTGCACAAAACCAATCATCCCTGCAATGGAGGCACACTTGCACCACGGTGCAAGGATGTCTGCGTTGGCACCTGGCAGCCCATTGTGTGCCAGCATTAGGGAAAATGACAGGAATGCACCGTATCATCGATTCGGCGCATTCCTGCCCTTTTCTTTTTATGCAGGGCAGTGCAGCAAGATTCCTTGCAGCGCTGCCCTGCGCCAAAACTCGTAAATGAGGCCCAAAAAGAGATGGTTTAAACTTTCCATGCCTAGATGGAACTTTAGGATGTTTTGTAGTTGGGAAAGGAACAATAAAAGCACTCTACTGGTTTATATTGAGCTTTGAACACTTTAGCATGCTTCTGATTCTTCAGTGCTCGCTATAGGAGTTCTTCAAACTGACTTACAAAAAGTTGGGATCCATGAAAAAGTAAATACAGGAGACCTGCCTTTTGAACCCCTTCAGCCTTCCAGTGACGAAGAAACATCTGATGGCCAGCTGTCCTATTAAATGCAGTGACAAAAAGAGGATGTCGTCACAAGTTACATCACATAACAATTTTACCTCAAGTGCCATACTTGTTGGTAGACGAGACCGGTCTTTGCTTGCTTGAGCAGCAGCATCTACTTGGAAATCTTTGGCTATCGATTAAAAAAAAATGAATTGTGTCTATCCCAGTTCTAGTACCAGTCAGATTGAAACCAGCATAACTCTTCTTATGGTCCTTTTTAATCCACCATGTCTGCCACTAAAACATCGTCTGACATCAAAGAATGGCAACCAGCCAAATTAGCTAATATGGGATCCATTGTAACAGTAGCAGGAAGGTCCAGTTCACCCTCGGCTAAATACTACAGTCCTGAAAGAAATCTGCTAAATATGCCTTACCAAGATCCTTTCGCTCCCTCAAGAGAAGATCATACATGACTGGGTTTATTGGAAGAGTAGGAGGATAGCCTTGCAGCTTCTGAAGCATCCTTGCAATAGTGCTGGGATGTTCTTCCTGAAAGTTCAGCTGAAGATTATCCACCAAGTACTTGAGTATCGTTGGTAGAATAGATTGCTGGACAAATTTACAACTGGAAAGGGGTTCAGTGTCTGCAGAGTCCTCTTCATACTCTTGTAACAGCCAAGATGAAGGTGAACATTCAGAGGAAATGTATGTGGAAGCCTGAACATCCTGTGGCAGGTGCTTTCCAACAGGAACATTCCTGGATTGTTTAAGAATCCCAGAGAGGGAGGAAGTGAATGCCTGTAATTGAACTAACTGAATAAGCAGATTAGCTGAATCGGAATCAGTTTTGTGATGTTTGTTGGAGGAAACCTTCTCCTTTGTATGGCACCATTTGGATGAATGCTTTCCATGTTCCATCACCTACTGAAAACAACTGAAACGTGAGGCCTTGGCAGAGGCTGCTTATATGCACACCCTTATATGACTCTTTATCATCATTAGTATCATATATAATTGTCTTAAGTAAAGGAGAGAAACGTGGGCATAGATTTTTTGTTGCTGCAAGGTAAGCAACACAACAGATCAGCATAAGATAATATAAAC
Organism: Calotriton arnoldi; assembly: GCA_963921515.1. Lineage (NCBI taxonomy): Eukaryota > Metazoa > Chordata > Amphibia > Caudata > Salamandridae > Calotriton > Calotriton arnoldi. The sequence goes on from CAWUFW010005190.1 coordinate 695,670, forward strand.
ATTTAACAGACAGGGAGCCTCGTTGCCCTAAAAGAGATGTTCCTCCTGCCAATGGTCCTTCCTCTTTAACTCAATAGGGCAAAAGCATAATGCGAAGAGGAGAAACTGCAATGCAGCTCTCGCCGCTCAGTAGTACTGCTGTAAATGGCTCTGTTGGGGGCTACATCAAATCAGCAGAATCTCTCTGGGATGCAGAAGAATTGACACTCCAGGGGATTGTACCAGTCTACCCCAGCAAAGAGCCCCTCTCCTCGCAGTCCAGTGGGAAATCAAACCTGAAACGGGAAGAAAACTCCTTGTTATGTTATGTTATTGTGTCTTATAAAGCGCAACAGCTGCCCCAGCAAAGGGGCGTCCCGGCGCTAATGTAGGAAAGACTGACATAGCAACAGAGCAGGCACGAACTAAGATGAAGGGAAGAGAAAAGTCTTAATGGCCTTCCTAAATTCTAAGTAATTATTGAGGTCACGAATCTGCACAGGGAGTGTGTTCCAAAGAGTGGCAGCTCTGTAGCGAAAGGAGCGGCCGCCGGCACGAGCTCTACGTATCCGGGGAACCACCAAGTGCTGGCCCTGTGAGCGGAGAAGCCGTGGTGGGGCATATGGCGAAAGGAGGTTGGCCAGAATAGAAGGGGTGGCCAGTTTCAAAACCTTAAAGGAAGTACATAAGGTTTTAAATTCGATATGCCTGGCCACCTGTAACCAATGAAGGCGGCGGATGGCGTTGGACACAGAGCAAGACTTGCGCAGGCCTAAAAGAGTTCTAGCTGCTGCATTCTGTGCCCTTTGCAACCTCACAACCTCCGCCTTATTGGACCCTAGATAGAGGGAGCAGGCATAATCAAGTCTGGACAAAACCGTCGCCAAAGAAGCCCAGCAATGGTCTGAGCCCTCGTAAAAGTCCAAAACAGGTCCCTGCTGTTTTTTTGGTTTGGACTCGATAGTTTAAGGATGAGTCCAACCAAACCCCTAGATTTTTTACAGCTTGTTTGGGGGAGGGGGGCTTGCCCAAGCTGGCTGGCCACCAGAGATCATTCCACAGACCATGGTCCCTACCTACTAACAGTACCTCTGACTTGTTGGAATTCAGTTGGAGGCAGTTGTCAGTCATCCACTCGGCCACTGCCGCAAGGTCGCCCCGAAACTTAAGGGCGTCCCGCTCGGTGTTATTAGAGAGTGCCACCACCAACTGAGTATCGTCAGCGTAGGAGACCATGGTCAAACCCCTGCTAATGGCTACTGCAGCCAGAGGTTGAACATAGATGTTAAACAACAGGGGACTGAGGGAGGAGCCCTGTGGCACCCCTTGTTTAACCGGATATTCGCCAGAAGCAAACGGGGGGAGCTGTTACCGAAAATGACCTCTCATGGAGAAATGAGGAAGCCACTCCAGTGCCAAATCCGTAATTCCTACCTCCTCAAGGCGTCTCAACAGTATGTCGTGAGACACAGTATCAAACGCGGCGCTCAAGTCCAGCAGGATCAGCGCCGACGTTTGCCCCTCATCCATTGCTGACCAAAGATGTTCTGTCACGGCCAGGAGAGCTGACTCCGTGCTGTGACCTGGCCTAAAGCCGTTCTGGGAGGGGTCCAGTATGTTATTCAAGGCCAAAAAGTCAGACAGAAGGGAGTTCACATATGCTTCTGTGATCTTTGCCACCCAGGGAAGCAGAGAGATGGGGCGGTAATTTTCTGATTTGGCTGGGTCAAGCACAGGTTTTTTTAAGTAATGGAATTACCTTGGCCTGTTTCCAAGACCTGGGCACCGTAGCTGTACTGAGGGACCCATTTATCACCTGATTCAAGGAAGATAAGATTGTCGGCAATACTTTCTTGAATTGATCTGGTTTAAGCGGGTCGACTGGGGATCCCGACTTGATCCTACTACAGAATGCTAACAGCTGATCGACCGGGATCGGCGGAAAGGTGTGAAGAGTATCCGGCCGTTGACAATCACGTGCCACCGGCTACATTACTATGTGTGATCGGGAAGGATCTGTAGATGTCATCCACCTTTTTAACAAAAAAAGTGGCCAGATCCTCTCACTGCTTGTTAGACTTGATGGTCGACCCAACGGTGGTTTCCTGGGATTGCAGACTGGCAAGTATTGAGAACGTGCTCTTAGAAGGATTAGCACTCTCGCGGATTTGGTTGGAAAAAAAAGCTGCTCGTGCCTGATATATGGCCTTGTGATACCTTTTGATTGCTGCCCGATAGATATCTTTAGCAGCCGGACTAAAGTCTCTTCTCCAAATCCGCTCTAATCTCTTACATCCCTTACGCATGTCGGCAAGTTCAGTCTTAAACCATGGTCGTATTTTAGTTTTGCGATTGACTGACCATTTCATAGGGATTAAACTGTCTAATGGATGCCTTATCCATTCAGAAAATACCCTGTAAGCCTCATTAGAATCCTCTGGCAAATTCGGACGAGTAGCCAGAAGGCAGGCATCAAAATGGTCCCAGTTCAATTTATACCAGGGCCGTTTCAGGGAGGTCGACTGACCCTCAGTCTGAGCAGGAGTTAATCCATATAGGGACATTGAGACCAAAAAATGGTCCGTCCATCCCATCCTAATGGGTGCGTGCATTATGATTTGAGGTATATTAGTAAAAACTGGGTCTAATAAATGCCCCGCAATATGCGTTGGGCCTGAGACCAACTGCAACAGTTGGCAGGCTGCAAGGTCAGCTACAAAAGTTGCCATATCAGAATCCTCAGTATTATCCAAATGGAGGTTCAGATCCCCCAGAACAGTAAAGTTGGCGGTATTAACTGCCAATATACTGACCGTATCTACAAGGGCTTCCCTGAAGCCTGGGGATGGCCCCGGGGGCCGATAGACTAAGAGCCCAGATATAGTGTAGTTCGGGCTCAAGGTGACCTAGAAGTATGCGCTCTCGCAACCGGTGACCACCTGTTTAATAAAAGAGCATGAGTAACAGGATTTTAAAATGATCGCTATACCCCCACCTCTGGATGCTCTATTAAGTGAGAGGATGCTGTAACCGGCGGGAAGCGCAAGGCCTGGTTCAGCTATCATGGCGTCAGAGAGCCATGTCTCAGTAAGACAAGCATTTGCAATGCAATAGGTCTCGCATTATTAAAGTTTGAGCTATTGGTGTTGCATTATTTAGCAATGCCAATAGCTCAAACTTTAATAATGCTTTGGAGACGTTTTTAGTGCACACTTGTGTTTACGACCTATGATACGTTTGCACACTCACGTTGGCAATACACTATTCTCTTTATCTTTTTTTGAGCTTTTTACGGAAATTGAAAGCAAAAGAGAATGTATAAGGAAATTGATGTTTTCCTGTGTCTTTTTAATAGTGTATGGGTGTGAAAAGATGGCTAACCAATCCCTTATGGTTCAATTTTTTTATCCAGTGCAGGCAATTAAGCACACACACCCACCTACAACCAGTGAGGAAACGGCTACCACCTACCCAGCACCCTGTTCCCTTACGTCCCCCTCCTTAAATTCAGCTCCACACATTTCCATTCCACATTACATAATTCAACAACAAACCACATAATTCAACTCAACCACATAATTACCCAACACACCACATGTATCCAATCCACACCACAAAACTCTACATCATTCCACATAACTCAACAGCATACCACATAATTAAACTGCCCTCCACAACACAAAATACCAATCCACATAATTACACTCCATGCCACACAATCCCACTCTACATAATTCCAGTACACTCAATACCACATAATTACTATCCACATAATTCCACTGCACACCATGCCACATAATTCCTCTACACAAATCCACTCCACACTATTCCACGCCACACAATTCTATCCAACTCACATAATTCCACTTCACACCACATACATCCACTCCATAAACATAAGTAAAAGGCATTGCCATTTACAATGCCAATAGCTCTAACTTAAAAAAATGCGAGACCTACTGCATTTCCATACTGCCAAATACTATACATCACCAGAGTTCTGTCTGTCTATGACTACAAGGCACTTAAAATAGCAGTCAGTTAAATATATAATTAATTTTAATAGAGCCTTTATATAGACTTTTAATTATGTATTAATTATTGTGTACTCCTTGTTATGATGTGACTTTTACGACTCAGTAGAGCCGAATAAAGAATTTTGACTGACAGATCGTCCAGAGACAATGCAAGATATGAGGTAAGGCCTGATTAGAAATTCAGAATCTTCGACTACTTTCCAAAGATACCTGCAGAATATCACACTTTTCCACAATTCTGTCAGTTTATGCAGAGCAAGGAGCAGTAGCAGAATTCACAAGAAGATACATAGAAATAAAATACTGCAGAATTTACACCAGTTGCACAAATTTTGATTTGTAGTCCAAGACTAAGCTGTGCTGTCCCACAAATCTACCACAAATTCATAAAGTCTCCCCCTAAACAGGCTTTGGGCTACTTTTGGAATGGGTTTGAAAGAATTGTGACCTGCATATTAAATAAATGACCATATTGTGTTTGTGTTAAATCATATTGTGTCATGTTACTGAGGTGCTGAATATCTAAACACAATGCTTGGCTACTTCAGAGTGCTCAAAGAAATACTTCCTCGAGGTATCGGCTGATTAGCTACTTCCAGGTCTTAGAAACCTGCCACAGTGACTTTATGACACTTAAACATCACAAGGCTATCTTTAAAAATGTAGAGTTCAGTCCTTCCTCAGTTCAAAAAATAACTTTCATCTTTCATTGACACTGCCTTCGGGCTGTTGAGGGCAGATTTCATGCTTAAATCTCTGTTTAGAATTGCCTAATGAAACATGGGATGTATTTTTTAAAGGGAGCAACGTAACTTGGGTGATAGAAAGAAATAATCCTTTCTCTAAAGTGTGAAAAGTAAAGAAAAGTTAGATTCAGTGCCCCAATGGGGACCACCTTTTAGCACCACGGCGATCAAAACAGAAGGGCAAAGTGTACTCTTCAAAGTCAGGGATTCATTGCTGCAGGTAAGAAACTTGTGACAACTTGTCTATAAGGAAGTAGTGGTAGCGAAAAAACAACCATCCTTACTAGCAGAGAGTTCGTCTTTGACGTAAGGTCATGTGATATTTCATTATCACAAAAACCCAATTTAAAAAGACAAACTTTGTTCTCATTGGGTTCATTCAATATCCACCCTTAATAAAGTAGCGGATGGCCTAGTAACAGGATCTTAAGATGAAGGCCCTGGATGGTCCTCTTCCTCAGTGAGCGTTACGTTTGCTGCCTTGCAGCTGGGTATATATAGATGATGGCCTACAGCTCTGTGTAAAATGTCAGGTCAACTTAAAATAGTTTGTTTTGCAAACTTCATAGAAGGGTGTCTGGAATGTCCAGGGAATATAACACGTAACAACTGGTGAAAATGTCAGAGGTACCAATAAAGTGCTGAAGAGAGCACACAAGGAAATGGCGAGAGTGAAAATCAGACACTGATAATTATGACTGTACTACAACAAACACTGTGGTAAATCATAAAATTATTTATGAAGTAATGGATAACGTTGGACCTGTTTAATTTCCGTATTAAATTATCAAGCATGTACTTACCATCCTTGACCCGGAAAACCTGCAAATTTCTAGTGATTTATTTCAGATGTTCTTCGCAGAACAAACTGAACACTAAACTTGGTGAAAAATCTTACTTTTCCCTTTTTACTGGCACCTGCTCTTATGAGACAAGATAACATTTTGTAAATATTTCACATTCTGTGTTAATCACTTGGTAAATTCTTCTATAATATATTCACTCGTCTTTAAACCAGACGCCCTCTAATCTCAGGAATTAGCTTTATGTGCACTGCTGTAAACTATGCTGGGCTTAGACGCCAATTAACATCCCTCGTGTGAGTCTCCAAGTTTATTACATTAAAATTATGCATACGACCTTCAATATCGGAATTTGCTTTATTACTTGTCACTAAGGACATCTGCTGAATTTCAAATAGTAAGCTGCTTGTGTTCATTTTGTATTCAAATATTGAGTCGCACATCCCTTTCGTCGTCAGAACCTAATGAAAATTGAGAGAGATAATGTTCATTTTGTATCTATATATTGGTTTCACATTGCGCTGTTTTGATTGACAAGGTGCACATACTGCTTTTGGGAATCTAGCCCTCCGGCTTCAGGTGATTGGTTAATAGGGTATGTAAAGGGCCAGGATAGGACCCAGAAGGAACTCAAAAACATGTTGCAGTCCAAACCCATATTGCACCAAGCAAGCATGGCGAGCATGTCTGGCCCTCTGCGGTAGTGACTGAGGAAAATTAGAACCCCCACACAGAAATTTTGAAAAATTAGGGAGAAACGAGCCATTTTACTTCAAGGCCTTCAACAGTAATGTAACTACTACCACTTCGTGTGTTTTTCTCTAATTGTCAAGACGTTCAACTTCTTTCCCTAACATTCTCCAACGGTTAATACAACAGCAACAGCACACTTAGAACAGAACACAGCACCAGGTGCGCACACAGCCCCGGCGTGCCTTAACTGACATCAGGAGGTCCCAATAGCATTTGACTATAACCCAAATCCTCCAGAACACACAAGACAGACTTCTGAGGAAATACACAACTAAGTACAGGCAGGCTAAACAGTTACGTATCAATGTGCTCTAAATAGTACTGCCCACCAAGATATTTTTATTCTAGTCAGTAAAGGGTTACACAGCCCTGTGGTTGACGGGGCACAGGCATCCATCCTTTCAAATGCAGTAGTGCACAGCTCCCGGCAAATGGGCTACTTACATGAACACTCCTTGCAAAACAAACATCACGATGGCATGATAAAAAGCTCCTCTTCGCCAGTGCGAGGAGGAGCAGCTGACCATGTCCTGAGAGACACTGCGAAACATAAAAACACACCAGTACGATGGAGCCCCTCTTTCCTCGCCAATGCTATCTAACACTAATGGTTTAGGTCAGCTCCCAACGCAACAGCTATGCGGCGTTACCTGGCGTCCCTTCCGTAAAGTTTACAAGACCCACGCTTTACTCACTGGCTCTGCGGGAGGCGCCCAGTGGGTTCTGTTCCTCCAGCCGCCCTCGATAGCTACCGTGGCAGCTCCGTGAGCTATCCATTGAGGAGCAGTAGGGGTGGCATGTCCACTGTGTGATCCTCGCCCATGCGCCAACGTTTTGTACTCCCAGTCTCACCCTCAGAGGGAGCCTGGGGCCTCATTAGTTTACATGCCGTTACCGGGGCAACGGCTACTCTCCGCCCGGAGCAGCGGGCACGGGTTAAGATTCACTTCCTTGTCCCTTCGTGGGAATCAACTTCCAACTAAAGCAATCTATGACACAAACGAACAAGCACGGAATAGAAACGGTGCGCGCGCACCACAGAGGAGCCGAACGTGAAACCAGTGGTGCGCGCGCACCATAGAGGAGCGGGGGGGGAGGGAGAGCGGCAGCGAGACGAACGCGCGCTGCTGCGCGTTCTGGCCACCGTCGGGAATGGGCGCGGCAAGGCGGGACATGCGCCCGCCTTTGACCAATAGCGTGCCGTCCCCGTAAAAAAAACGGATGCACCAGCCAATGTGGGCTTCTGAAAACAAAACCACACGCACGAGCGTGTGGGTCGCTTTCAGAAGCCCTTTCTAGAGGTCTCGCTGCGCGAGCAGGGCTGCGCACTGCAACGCTAGGCGCGAGACCTAAAAGGACGTCCGGGGAGGCCTCCTCTAACAGGTCAAAAACATCAGCATGATGTTTAGCTAAAGAGCGACAATTAAGGCTGAGTATGTTAGTATGCTTCGTAAACCTGGAAAGGTGGTGGCGAGAGGGTAAAATATGTGTAGCTTGAAAACCACATTGTAGACAGCAAAAAGGGCCCTCAATGACGTACCCACAGGCCTGCCCGCAGCCACTCCCCGGGATCCTAAACTCCAACAAGTCCTCCCGTGTGTAAGTAGCAGTATCCCTCCTAAAAAGGGCAGCATGTCTGTCGCTGAACTGGCGCGGACGGGTGCAGACGGGCTTGCCTTTGGCGCGCCCGCTGCGTCCGCTGCGCGGCGGCGCCATAGCTCTGTTTTTATACTGTTCTAAAACAAGGAAAGACTAGTCCGTCCCTCCCTCCCTCCCAAGATGGCCCCCACTAATCGTGCCACCGGAAGTGAGGAAAACGGGAGACTGAGTCGCAACGAACTCCCTCCACACAAACAGCACAAGCTGCGGTGGACCGGGGAGGAGAGCGACGCAAGGTGAGCAAATTTAAAATGAAGTAGAGTAAAAATGGGGACACAACACTGCGCAACTACAGCTAGTCAAAACACAGTGCAACATTAAGAATAAAACAAATACAACATGTAGCACCATTCTGCACGCTACTGACACAGACCAAATCAATAGCGAGTGTCAGCTTTTACTAGTAGAGTCTGATAAATAGTTATTATCCCACTCCAAATATATCCACGGCCTGACGCCATAGAGTTTCCTCGAATTAAACTCTGCTGCCTGGAGATTTCAGAAAAAAACTTTCAAAGGAAGGATCTGGCACAAACCGGATTTGGCGTTTCCTTCCTCCCCTTTTGACTCCAGGTTAGAAGGTAGGGTCGGGGGTGTTGATGGCAATGGAATGCCAGTGGGGACAAATTTGTTTTTCTTGCTTAGTCACGTGGTACCTGAGGGCAGAGGTGACCACCTAATACAGTGAGGGGTAGCATTAGGTGGGGGTAATGAAGCAATAGTAGTACTCGTACTCCACATTCCCATTCAAGAGAAACGTACATCAGCAACATGGCAGTCAGTGGCCATCTTTACAAAGCATTGCTGCCTTCACACTTGCGAGGCAGGGTTCATAGATGAGATGAGCCTTCCTGAGAAGCATGAAACGTGCTGACGTTGAGATACATTCAGCGACCGCACGTTGCGTGCTTTGGGTTCAGAGCAGCAGCATGGTAATGGGGGAGTGAAGCCATTTATTTTCAGTTCCAGCTGGGCCCAGTGCAAATGCCACACTTACAAGGCCTTCAGCACTTGTTTTGTGCGAGTCTAATCCTGGCTGGAAAGCTGGAGCAGAACACTGTGATGTTGCCATTGAGGAACGTGTCAATTCATTTGGTACTTAACAGATAAACTATGATTCGGAGCCAGGTATCCTACTTTTCATGAAAGTGGCATGCAAGCACCGGAAGGACGTGAAATTCATCTGTCTCTATGACTGATCATACTGACAACAATTTATGTAGTACTGACAATACAAGTTAACTACTACCCAAGGGGATCCTATTTTAGCAACATTATTACAATGAAAGATTGCAAAAGACAGTTAAGTTGTAAATGTATGCCTTGCGGTTTGTATGCAGCTCCATGGTGCCAGGTTGTAACTCAAAGCTATATTTCAAAGAATTGAAACTTGAGATCAGCAGCTGCAACTAAAGCAGGAACCTCCTTAAATATCTACGTAAAATCTAAATCTGTCACCTACATGCTATATAGGCTGCTTTTAAAGACATGCTCAAGTATCACCTTTGTCATTGTTGCCAATATATTTTTAACACATTTTCGAGAAACATTCTCTGTCCAGCCACTAGACGGCAGTAGAATACAAACTATGTCAATGTGTGGCAATATAATTACAAGCTGCAGCGTCGTATTACCCAGTTTCTTTCAAGGTGTGTTAGCATTAACCATTTTCATTTGTGCCATTTATTTCACGTGTACAGAGTAAACTAAAATCAATATGGATGAACTCATTTTAAACTAATGGACCAGAAAATTCGTAGGATCAGAGCCTCTTGCTGAGGACCAGTATTTCTCTGGTCTCTTCCATAGGTGGGATATTAGTTCACTGGCTAGTGGACAGTAGGAGCTCTCTTCATTGGCTCTTGGATTAACCTAAGGGAACTGGTACATTTGTAAATAAATAGTTTCAGCCATATCTTTTCTTAAATAGCATGGTTCAGAGCACCGGGTCCCCAAGTGTTTAGCAAAGATTGGACATAATGGATCTTACAACACTGTGATTATAGCACAATCAACCAATCAGTCATTTATAGAGTGTGGCAAATCACCCGTGAGGGTCTCGAGGCGCTGGAGCTGTTCGCTGATGCGTGGGGGTTGTTTATTAAAATAACCAGGTCTTTAGATCTCTTCTGAATTGTTGAAGTGAGGGTTTGGTCCTAAGGTGTAGAGGGAGGTTGTTCCAAGCCTTAGCTGCCAGGTGCAAGAAGCAGCATCCTCCGTTGTTGGCTTGACGGATCTGTGGGCTGTCTGCGATGGAGCGGGAGACTGAACGGGAGGTATCTGGACGGTTGGTGGAAGGTTAGTCGTTTGTTGAAGTATGCTGGTCCTTCTTTGTGCAGGGCCTTATAGGCTTGGGTCAGCATCTTGAGCTGGCATTTCTTCTGGATCGAGAGCCAGGGTAGTTTCTTGAGATGGGGTGTGATGTGGGTCCTTCTGGGGAGATCGAGTATGAGTCTTGCCACTGAGTTCTGTATTGTTTGTAGTCCCTTCAGGAGTTGTGCTGTGATTCCTACGTAGAGCATGTTTCCGTAGTCCAGTCTGCTGGTGATGAGGGCTTGTGTGACGGTCCTTCTGGTGTTTACCGGGAGCCACCCAAAGATTTTGCAGAGCATGCGAAGGGTGTGGAAGCAGGAGGAAGAGACTGCGTTGACTTGTTTTTTCATGGATACCTTTTTATCCAGGATGATGCTGAGGTTGCCAGCGTGGTCTATTAGGTCGGGGGGAGTGCCGAGCTCTTTGGGCCACCACGAGTCTTTCCACGGTGCGGTGTTGTTCCCAAAAATGAGGACTTCCATTTTCTCCAAGTTGAGTTTGAGTCCGTTATCCTTCATTCAGTCTGCAACATTCATCATGCATCTGTGGAAGTTAGCTTTTGTGGTGGAGGGATCTTCAGACAGAGAGAGGATAAGCTGTGTCTCATTGGCGTAGGAGATGATGTTGAGTCCGTGTGATCTGACTGTGTCGGCTAGGGGGGTCATGTAGGTGGTGAAGAGGGTTGGGCTGAGGGACAAACCCCAGGGGACTTCGCAGATCATCTTCTTGGGCTACGAGGTGAACGGTGGGAGGTGGACCCTTTGGGTTCTGCCAGTGAGGTATCTGGCAATCCATTTGAGGGCGCTCCTTGAATCCTGATATGTTGGAGTCTGTTGATCAGGATGTGGTGTGAGACGGTGGCAAATGCGGCAGACAGGTCCAAGAGGATGAGGGTTGCTGTTTCCCCGCAGTGCAGGAGGGCTCTGATGTCATCGGTGGCTGCAATCAGGGCTGCCTTGGTGCTGTGGTTGGTGCTAAATCTGGATTGGGAGTGGTCGCTGGTTGATCGCTTTCTCAAGGTCTTTTGCCGGGTAGGGGAGCAGTGAGATGGCTCAGTAGTTTTTCAAATCGGCAGGGTCGGCGGATGGTTTTTTCAGGAGGGGCCTCACTTCAGCGTGTTTCCAGTCTTCAGGGAAGGAGGCAGTGGCAATGGAGATGTTCAGGACCTTCCTGAGCTCATCTTGCTTCTGAGGTTGAAGACGTGGTGGGGGCATGGATCCGTGGGTGCTCCAGAGTGCAGAGTTCATGATGGAGATAGTGTCTTGGGTGGTGAGGAGTTCCCAGTGTGTGAGCGGGTGTTTGGCTTTTGTGTTCATGGGTGTGAGCTGGTCGATGCTGTCTGTGTACTGTCTCTTGTTTGCAAGCTCCTCAGATGTACTGTTGTGTCCTTAACCACGTTTATTTTTATATGTGGGAGTTTTTCACTGCTGGTGGACGGAACATGGTGTTTAGGGCTGGCACCTAACTAGTATTTTACACGCAAAGTCAATGATATTATATCAAGGCAGGTACAAAATGGGTAAATCATTAAAGCCTTTGAAACTAAAGGGCATATTTACAAAACGATGTCGGAGTGCGGTGCTGTGCCAAATTTGGCAACGCTGCGCTCCCGACATTTTTCAAATGCAGGAATGCGCCGTATTCACAAGAATACGGTGTACCCCTGTGTTTCCCCTAGTGCTGGCGCAAAAAAGCTGCTGAATGTATGTCCAAAAAAAGATTGAATTTTTACAACCACTAGTTAGCATGATGATTACATCGCTGGAAATTATATCAGACAACCTCTCACCTGATGAGCATCAAAGGAAATCACATTATATGTATTGAGACCACGAGTAGAGGAAAAGGATCAAGTGGCTTCTGACCCAGAGAGTACCATGAGAAGTAAATAACATAACATAATGAGAGATTATTCTACAATATGGACACTTTTGAGCTCTGTAACACATCTCTCTGCCAATGACTGTTTCGGATTTTGGCTGCATGCAGTAGGGATGGGTGTGGTCAGGGCACAAGTCCTAAAAAAAGAAGTGGCGGGACTAATCAGGTTAGGCAGTATGCAAGGGAAATCATGGCGCGTACCATCACAGCTCATGATGTCACGACGCGTGACATTGCATGTGACATCACAGGAAGTGACATCACAAGAAGTGGCATCAGATATTAAGACCTCACACATATAATTATCAGGTATATCATGAGTACATTTAAACGCATTATGTGATTTAACAAATGAGATTTGGTGTTGGGGTTGTGCCAAAAAAAGTGGCACAATCCAGACGCAAAATCTGGGCCTCAACTAATACATTTATTTTTTTAAGCCCTGCCGCAAAGAAATTGGCAACAAGGAGAAGCATGACAGTAGATCTGTTATGTTTAATTGGTTGCAAAGTCTACATTTTAAAATATTTGATCGGTTTAAGGCACCTGCTGTAAAGGTGCCAGTAAATCTCAGGGAATAGTAATAATGGTGAGATAACTCTGGAGTTTAACGCATTTGTTGGAGAAATCTGTGTTTTGTGAAGTCCCAGATTTGTATCAAAGTAGAATAAGGTTAATGTGTTTCCTGCAAAGCACGTCACGTAACATGCAGATTACAGATTTTTGTTGTATGTAGCTAGTAAAGTGGGTTACTGCTTTTAACACAGAGATCCTTTTGTTTCCTGCAGTTCATAAATTGTAATCCTTGAAATATAGCACAGTGAGCTATGAAGGACATGTGACTCCTACACCTTGTAACCCTGTCTCATGTAACTCATCTTGTACATTGATTTACACATGTACATGATTTATTGTCCATGCATAATGTGTATGTTACATAAAGAGCTCGGACACCCTGCATTGAGTTGGGTAGCGCTATATAAGAAATAAAATAGTGCTATTGAAATTGTTATTTGTGTAAATACTGGGACAGACCAACACATCTGACATTCTTACAGTGCATGCATGCATCTCTTATATACAAGTACCTGTAAAGAGATAACAAGCTGTATGCCTTTGTTTCCTCTCTGTGGCATTTACATTTAAGTGTGAGGTTCCAGGCCGCCTCCGGAAGGATGAAGGCCCCTTAACTTCAGCCAGGCTGGAGGTGAAAAAAAAGCTCCCTCGCTGCCTGCACGTTGCTGCTGGGAATTGAAAGCAGACAACTACAGGTGCTGCTGAACTTTCCCGGTGCCTTACACCGGGACAAGTTCAGCATATTTCTGTGGGGCCCAACTTCTTGGCAGGGGGGACGGCGTCCACCCTGTGAAAATAGTACTCCTGACTTGTGCCCTGGGTGTGGTCAATGCTTAATTTGAACCAGTAGTTTCCGGTGCGCGGCACCAGCATTTCATTGTCAACACTCGCACTTGTGACAGTCTGCCACAAAGTGGCACTGTCTGGTTAATTTAAAGATGACCACTCCAACAGTTATTTTTCATGTATATTGAATTAATAATTGACTATTGCCTGCTGTCCAAGCCATTCTTTTAGCTTTGGGGGCCTGGAATAGTCCGAAAGGTCATACTTGTAGGAAGGAGTGTGATGGTCGCTTGTGTTGTTACTATCATTGGCAGCATAGCAGAGTCAATGCATGGTGCAAGCAGCAGTGGCCTCCCTGGCACATGTATTTGTTTTTTTTACAAACTAAGCACTGGTTTCTTACTGGTGTGGTGTCATATTAGAAGGGAAGCGCTCGGCTTGAGCTGCTAGCAGGCCCTGGGTGGGCTGCTAAGGTGTTTCCTGCTGGTGCGGTGATGCGCTGGGGATGGAATCAGCTGTTTGGGTGGGAGTCGGCAAGGGGGCAGCAGAGCTCTCTCTGATACAACTCACTCCCTTCTAGCAAAGGTAAGGTAAGGAGTAAAGCTGCTAAGATAAAAGGTGGCATATTTGTTTGTTATGGTGCATTGATCGGTCAGCTAGAAGGTATACTGCGAGGAGTATTTATTTTGCATAATAATTTTAGCGAGTTAGAGGTGAGGGAAGGATTCGGACTAATGGAATTGCCGGTCAATAGTTGAAGCATTGCCCTTTGAGTGACCCCATGGGCTTGGGAACTTGTATAAAAGCTAAGGAACTTGGGTATACTCTTCTATTCTGATCTCTTGTTCACTTCCCAAGTCAGCATTGTGGCTGTGCCAATCAGCTGTGTGTCCTACTCTGGAAAATCCTCCCGCCATAGTCCGGCCACTAGGTGGAGCTGACAAAATCATTTGTCAGGGTCTGTCAGAACTGCTGCAACACACTTCCTAAAAATTCATCATAGGGCTGCAAAGATTACAGCATCTGGCTGTCAGAATGTGCTTAAATATTCATATCATAGACATCATAGCTGCCCGTATTTTTTTAAGTGACCGAACGTCCCGGATTAGCCTGGACATTCCCCGTTTTTTAAAGGACTGCCCTGTTAACCTGAAAGTTTTTGTTAACAACAAATACTTGTCTAGGTTTTTGAGAGTGAGTCGGATTGGCGCACACATTAATCACACTGCTTCAACAGCCTTCTCGTCGCACAAGAGGTAGCGTTTACTTGATTAAGGGGTGTCCTGCTTTGCTGCCTGGCCAAATTCAAGGACTACACCAGGATGTATCGAGGGTTGACTCAGGCGCTGCAGAGCCAGTCACCGGTGTAGAGAGCCATCCAGGCTCTCCACTACATTGCTGCCACCGCATACACTCCTCGGGCAAGTTCGTCCCGAGGAGATAAACGGCGGAAGACCGCTCGGGGTCTTCCGGCCACACCAGCAACACTGTGTGCGCCTCCAGTCATTCCTGAGACGAGGGTAGGCCCTGGCCCTGTAATTCAGCCATTTTACAATGGTGGCGAGGCCGGTGTTGAACCCGCGCCTTGCGGACTCACCGGAGCACTTCGGATCAGCAGGACGCACCGCCCCTTCCACCTCCCACAGGGACTAAAACTGAAGCGTCCCCGCAGCGCCGCGCGTGTGCTTAAAGGCAGGTCGAGTCGGGCATGGTCGGCGGGAGGGGCAGTCTGCGTGTGGAGCCAGTAGTCCCGCCCGAACTCTCCCGGCAAGCACACACCGGTCGAGAGCAGCCTGAGCGAGTGGCGCAGGAGCGCCCGAAGCAGCGTGCAGAGACACAGGTGAGAGCGCTAGGCCCCACGGGTCGGGTGCATGCGCCAGACAGGCAAGAAAACTGCCGAGAGCCCCAAAGACCCATACAGCCGGTCATGTCATGCAGCTAAGGCAATGAAAGGAGGAAACACAGCCAGCACAATGTGCACACAGTCTGAAAGTCAAGCACACACAGGAGAAGCCTCAACATTTTAAAGGCGGAAAAAAAACACTAAAATACAGCTCAAAAGGAGCCTGCCCCTCCCCCACCCCACTGCACCAACCCAAGCTGCAAGAGACGAAGGAGGAAGGGGTCCATCGAGATAGCAGATCGACCGCCAGGGCGCCCAGGCAGAACAAACCAAATAGACACTGGTCATGGGCATGCTACCCCAGGCAGGGGCGGGCGGCCGGCCCACAGGCAGGAGCAGCAGATCCTCAGGCACGTGCTGCAGCACCATCTCAATTCCACAACCACGCTGCGATAATCCCGCTACATCCGTTCAGCGAAATCGCCGACTCTGCAACAGCGGTCCCACGCTGGAAAGCCTGGTTAGGGTGCCTCAACCATTATTTCAGGGGCACGAGAGAGACGGACGGGGCGGTGAAGAGATCACTGCTAATCTACTATGGGGGCGGAGAGCTCTATGACCTGTTTGAGACACTCTCCAACACAGGGAACGAGGATGACTACGAGGCTGCAGTCGCAGAGCTAAATCGACACTTTGACCCCCAACTCAACCCCGATTACAGCAGGAAAAGCAGTCCTAAACTGAATCAGTGGACATGTTTTACGCACGGCTAAGGCGGCTCGCAAGTACATGCACGTTCGCAGACCAAAGAGAGGAGATAAGGGCCCAAATCATCCAGGGGTGCCAATCAGTGGTACTCAGGCGTTTGATCCACTGACAACCTGAAATGTCACTGGACGATATCCTCGTTCTCGCCCGGTCTCACGAGCTGTCAGACGCCCGAGCGGACGAAATGGAAGCCGCCCTCAAAAGAGGCGCCACCGTGTTGTATGCCCCCCAGAATGTCCAGGTTAAGGAAGAGAGGGTTGAAGCTGTCTACAGGCGCCAGAACTCAACGCGCAACACCACCAAGGCCCAAACTGGGGGAGCCTGTGGGAACTGTGGAGCTGAACACCCCCCAACCAGCCCTTGCTTTGCAAAAGGGAAAGTCTGTTCCTGGTGCGGGAAGCAAAATCACTTTGCGAAAGTATGTAGGAGCGGCAGGTCCCGGCCAACCTTCACCAAACCACACGGAGTCATGATGAACATCCGTCAGCTGTCGATCGATGACCATCACGCCCAGGAAGAGAACACAGTACAGGGGCGCTGCTTCGACATAGAAGACGACGATGACAACGTGTTCGTCATATCATTCGTGAGCAGTTCTGACAAGCCAAGGCGGCCTCCTCCCATGTGCCCCGTCAAAGCGCTGATTGACACAGGGGCGTCCGTGAATGTCATGGACTAAGAGCAATACGAGCGACTGTCACCACGACCCCCACTTAATCCCACAAAAGCAAGAACCTATACTTACCGCAGGACATGCCCCCTCCCCTTAAGTTAAGAGGAGCGATTGAAGTAGAAGTCACCAACGACAGGCACCCGACAAGGGCGAAGTTCCACATCACCGAAGGGAAGAAAGGAACTCTCCTCAGCTGCCACATGGCAGAAGACCTTGGCCTCATCTTCTTTGCGAACCAGGTACACGACTCCCACGCTGATGCCATCCTGCAGGAGTTCCCAAAACTGTTTGAGGGCCTGGGTAAGCTCAAAGGCAAGCAGTTCAAACTGCATATCAACTCATCCATCAGACCAACAGCCCTGAGGCACAGGAGAGTGCCATTCCGCTTACGACCACAGGTAGAAGCTGAACTAAAGAAGATAGAAGACCTGGACGTCATTGAACGTGTGTCCGGCCCCACCCCGTGGGTGTCACCGCTGGTTATTGCACCAAAGCCCAAACAGCCCAGTGCCATCCGGCTGTGCGTGGATATGCGCCTCTCCAACAAGGCCATCAAGGGTCAGCGACACCTAACACCCATGATGGACGAGATTGTGGCAGACCTCAACGGGCATGTGGTTCTCTAAGCTAACCTGAATGCCGGGTATCATCAGCAGGAGCTCGAGCAGGAGAGCCGATACATCACCACGTTCTCCACCCACATGGGTCTCAGGAGGTACAAGAGGCTGAGCTTTCGGTGTGTCGTCGGCCGATGAGGTCTTCCAAAACGCCCTCAGGGAGACCCTGTCCGGCCTACAAGGCGTCATCAACCTCAGCAATGACATCCTGGTGTTTTCAAACACACTGGCAGAACACCACACACATCTGCGAGCTACGCTCCAACGCCTGGCAGACAGTGGCCTCACCCTCCACAGAGCAAAGTGTTCCTTCTACCAAGAGTCAATCGACTTCTTTGGATACGTCTCCTCAAGAGAGGGGCTGAGAGTGGACCCCAAGAAAGCTACCGCCATCTGGTCGGCCCAGACCCCCACCACACCTACAGAAGTCTGCAGTTTCTTGGGGATGGCCACCTACTGTGGCAGGTTTATTCCAAACCTGGCCTTTCTATCTGAACCACTGTGAGCCCTCATGCGCAACGGAACTACCTGGGCATGGACCACCGAGGCTAACGCTGCATTCCAGGCCATCAAAACAGCCCTAATGAACAAAACAGTCATGGCCTACTTTCACCCTGGAAGGCACACTGAGCCGGTCATAGACACATGCCCCATAGGCCTGGGAGCCGTTCTCCTCCAAGAGTGCAGCAGTGACACGTGGGCGCCTGTTGCGTATGCTAGCCGTGCCCTGTCGGACACAGAAACAAGATATGCCCAGATCGAGAGAGAGGCACTGGCCATCAAGTGAGCGTGCTAGCACTTCCACCTGTACCTCTATGGGCAGGAGTTTCAAGTAGTGACAGACCACAAGCCATTAATCCCTTTGTTTGCGGGAACGTCGAGGCTGGCACCCCCAGAATAGAACGGTGGGCAGTTCAACTACAAGCCTACAGTTTTGAGGTCGTGTTCCGCCCAGGGGCCCCCAACCCGGCCGATTATCTCTCAAGACACCCAGACACGACACATCTGCACTTCCCACGCACAGAAGAAGAACACACAGAGGCACTCGTTAGGATGGTCACCCAGGAGACATGCCCCAAGGCAGTGACCCCAGAGGAAATTGGTCTGGCCACCAAAATGGATGAGACACTGACAAGGGTCAAGGAAGCTCTGCTCGCCAGAGAATGGGCACACTTCCTAGATGGTGCACACACGCTCAACGCAGAAGATCATCAGGCGAGGCAACAGCTTTGGAGGGTCCGGAGTGAACTCAGTGAAGGGGACCACGGCGTTGGGCTGCGAGGCCATGTCATTGTGGTCCCGAAGAAATTGCAAGACCGAGTCGTTGGATTGGCACACGTCGGGCACCAAGGAATGGCGAAAACCAAAGCACACCTGCGCTGCAAAGTGTGGTTCCCTGGCATGGAAGACATTGGTGGAGGAGAAGATCCGGAACTGCCATTCATGCACAATAACCAGCGGTGACCCTGCCCCAACCCCAGTCATCACGGAAGAAACCAGTGAAACATCCTGGTCGAGAGTCAGCATTGACTTCGGCAGTTTCCCCGATGGTCGCAGTACTCTAGTACTAATGGACTCCTACTCGAAATTCCCCGTTGTGGAAGTGGTTGCGTCCTCAGCGTTTGCCCAGGTCCAAGCTGTCCTCGATAAAATATTTGCATTGCTGGGCCTCCCGGAGGAGATCAGGTCCGACAATGGACCCCCGCTCCTGGGACAAGAGTTCCAGGAATATCTTGAGAGTAAAGCCATTCGACACCGGAAGATCACCCCGCAGTGGCCACAAGCAAATGGAGAAGTCGAGCGCTTCATGAGCACTCTCAACTGAGCGCTGCACATTGCAGTAGAAAGGGAAGAGGATGCAGAAAGATCACTACACCAGTTCCTTGATGCATATCGACAGACCCCCCCACAGCACCACCCACTGTGCACCATCTCACCTGCTCTTCAGACGAGCCCCACGGGACAGTATCCCGACTGATCCCGCATTGAGTCACCTGGATAGAGATAACACGGCTGTGCAGGCCCGGAGGGAGAAGACCAACCACAAGGCAAGTCTTGCTAGAGGCGCAAAGACACCTCACTGTGCATAGGTGACTACGTGGTAGTCAAGGACATACACCCCGGCTGGAAGTGCCGGACCCCATATGAGCCCAAGGTGTGAAGAGTCGTCTGCATCCAGGGGACCATGGTCTCAGCACAGAAAGGCACGCGCGTGGTCACCCGGAACGTGTCCTGGTTTAAGAAAGTGCACAGACCTCACCTGGATCAAGATGGGCGCATCGAGCTGGAGGAAGCCGAGAACCCCCTGAGTGGCGGTCTGCTGCTCGCACCAACTCCCAGTAGATACCCAGAAGAGACCCGGGCTGGCGCAGCTGCGCAAGCCCAAAGCACGTCCAGTCAGGATACCCTGAGTGCGCCGAAGACATGCCGTCCGGCGGAAGCAGAGACCAGTTCCAGCTCCCAGAGCCAGAGGTATGGTCTCCGGTCGAACCCTGTACCCAGGAAGCCGCTCAGAGACTTTGTGTGCGTTTTACCTTGAGCATGAGTTTAATGTGATTGGTAGTGGCTAAAGAAAAGGAGGGATGTAGAGAGCCATCCGGGCTCTCCACTACATTGTTGCCACCGCACACACTCCTCATGCGGGCACGTCTCGAGGAGATAAATCAACAGTGGAAGACCGCTCTGGGTCTTCCGGCCACACCAGCAATACTGTGTGCGCCTCCAGTCATTCCTGGGATGAGGGTAGGCCCTGGCCCTGTAATTAGGCCATTTTACAACCCATATGAATGTATATATTTTCAGCAACCATGGGCGAGGGCAAATAGACTCCCTTTTCTATGTCAATGGCCGTCCCAGTTGGTTTTTGTTCTAAAAATCGATGCATCCTAGTTATAGAACTTCACTGGTTTTCGATAAATGCAAGGATCAAATTCAATGTCCAAGGACCACTCACAGAGTCTTCTGGACAGTGGTCCAAAATATTTCCAGATCAGCCTACAAACCCTTAGAGAGGTTGAAATACGGTGCCAGGACGATGAGAGCACAAAGTCCCAAAACGTGGAACACCAAAATCCCTAATTTTAGAGCTGATCCTAATCTTAAACGGTTTACAAAACCTCTGGTAATTGGGCTAGTTAGTCTTGCTTTCAAGTGAACGCTGCACAAAACAGGTGTGCCAACACAAAATATCAAATACAGCTCTCGCCTCATCCGACTGGATTTTAAATTCCTTATTTTCTGCACTATGATATCTTTTTGACTATGCCTTCAGCACTCTGAAGTAAGTGAAAAGTGAAGCGCAGCACTATAGAAAACATCAAAATCTATAAATAAGATCTACGTAAACTACTACGAAAGCAGTACTAAAGCAAACAGTGCCTGAATGTTCATGCTAACAGGATTAGGGTAAAATGTGCATCTTTTCTCATTCAAGTGCAATCACCTTGGCCCTTTCAGAAGCACAAACCCCAAGCAACTGGCAGGTGTTAGTCTCTGAAAAATGTGACAGCGTAGGTTTGTGTATTCAGCTCTCTTCCAGCCCCCAGTATACATGTTCCTTTCAGCCTTCTATTTTTTCATTTTTTTACACTTTGACTCAATTGGTTCTGCCTCGGAGCACAACATGGGGCACTGTACCAGGTCCTCTGCTGCTGTAAGAGATTGGATGGCCCTTCATGGAACTCAAGCCATTGAAGTCACAAATTTCAAACAAGTTGGTGGTGGTTGCTGTGGAACAGATTTTGCCTCTCGCCAGAATTCCAACTTTCGCATAACATTCTGACAACCCCATTGGAACTCTGTTGCTGTGGAATAAAAAATATTCCTCCAGCTCAAGGAGTGGTATTAGCCACTCTGGCATTTCCCCTGATGGGCTGCAAACTAGGGACTGCTTTCAAAGCTGGATAGGTGACTGTGACCAACCATGAAAGTCCCCATGGCACCGTTCTAGCCATGGCCTTGTGCAGTGTGGGGCTGGTTTGAAACAAAAGTTTGTCAGGACTGATTTCGATGTCTTGTCTGCCCTGGATCAGAGCACAGCATTGCACGTCAGGTGATGGTTGGTCGACCAGAAATGGCATGGAATCTTCATCTGTCCCCCATTTAGATAATTGACGGATCCCCACCCCTCATACCTCTCAGCAGTTGGAGGAACTCTGGAGCATATATTTTTTGGGAGGGTGGGGGGGGGTTCTGTCTTCATAACACCATCAGCTTCGAGCAGTGTGTGGTATTTTGCCCAGCGTGTCTTCCTTCTCTGAGCAGCTGGCATAACTGACTGCTGTACTAAATTGTGTTCAATCCGCTCTTAGAATAAGGAACCTTAGGAAACTTTTATAGTTGTCTGATGTTTAGTGCAATGTGTGTAGATATTTTATTGTGAATTTATTATTCATTTTTCTAAGTGCATATAATTGACTGTTTTTACCAAATGTTTGTATATTTATGAGGTTGTGAATCATCTGAATCTTTTATGGCGTATTTAAGCTGAATAAAGAATTGAATTGACTAACTCATTGTATTATTGCTGATGTATCTTGGAGGGCGGTTAAAGACATTAGATTTCAGTAATTGTCTGGTGTAATCATTGGATTTCAGCGCCAACTTGTCAATTTGCATAACGTTGCCAAACTTTATGCTCTTAGGATCACATTTCATATTAATTCTGTTTATATATTTGATTGACTTAAGCCATTCTGAAATTAGGGGGCTTCTGGGATGCCCATTTTTTGCAGATTTCTCTTCTTGCTAACAGAATTGAATAAAATATTAGTCTCTCCTGAGAGGTGGTCAGAGGAAAATTCATTGCTGGATCATATCCAAATATAATTAAAGTTTGGCTCACCTTAATTTCATGCCCAAGCATACCCGATAAGATTTTGCTTACTTCTTTCCAAATATTAATCAATGCAAAGCAACTTATAAACCTATTCACTTAGTTTGCTTTTTGTAGACCGCACCGTTAGCATCTAGAAACGTCTTGTGAAAATTTAGCCAATCTTTAAGGTGACCAGTATATCCTATGAATGGCAAATAAGTGATTTTTCTTTAAAGCAGCAGATTGTGCTGTGGTATAAAGCTAATTCAAAGATTCTTGCCATAGGTCTTCTAGCTCCTGGGTTGGCAAGTGTCCTTCCCACAACCATGAAGGGTTACATTAGCTTTGTACCTTCTGCGTTATCCAGCTCCCAATACCATAGTGAGATTTCGTGCTTTGATATTAGTCCATCCTGAAGCAAGTCCTCATATTCCCAATTGTCTTTTTCAGACCATTTATGATCAGACCACCATGACCGAAGTTGAAGATATTTAAAATGCAACAGTCCTCCTTTTGTTGCCTCAGATACAGCCTCCCAACTGATGAGTCTTAATCCAGCCCCTTAAGTCTCCAAAGTATTAATACATGCATCCTCCAGTGGGAGACTATGTCTATCATCTAGGAATATGGGGTCCCACATGAATCCCAAAGCGGTGCTAAATGTGTATAACAGTGGATCCCCAAGGCTTTCTTCAAATAATACCATACTTTTAATAGGGCTCTTAGAACTTTCAAGCAAACTTTTTAAAGAATTTCAAGTCCACTAATATGTATAGAAATGTATCACACCATAAATATCTCAACATTGCTGCATACCAATTCCCTTTGTGTATATATTTTTAGGCTGGGTAAGTAACATTCAACTGTTCTTGAATTGAAAGGCTTAAAAATATAGAAGTGAGGTAGAGCCATTCTGTCCTTATCTAGCTTCCTCAATCAATCAATCAGAGTTTGTAAAGCACGGCTACTCACCCGTGAGGGTCTTAAGGTGCTGAGAGGGTGGGCAGGGTAGTGGGGCTGCTGATCCGTCTGGGCGCCTGGGTTCAGTCAAAGAGCCAGGTCTTTAGATCCTTCCTGAATTGGGTCAGTGACGGGGATTGCCTGAGGTGGAGGGGCATGGTTCCAGGTCTTGGCGGCGAGGTAGGAGAAGGATCTTCCTCCGGTTCTGCTCTGGCGGATCTGTGGGACGGTGGCCAGGGCCAGATGGGCGGAGCGGAGGTGTCTGGTGGGTACGTGGAATGAGAGGCAGTGGTTCAGATATGCTGGTCCTGCATTGTGGAGGGCTTTGTAGGCATGTGTGAGGAGCTTGAAAGTAATTCTTTTGTTGACTGGGAGCCAGTGGAGTTCTCGAAGGTGTTTGGTGATGTGGTTGCGGTGGGGGATGTTGAGGACCAGTCTGGCTGCGGCATTTTGAACGTTCTGTAGTTTCCTGAGAAGCTTCTGGGTGACACCGGTGTAGAGTGCGTTGCTGTAGTAGAGTCTGCTGCTGATGAGTGCGTGTGTGACTGTATTTATTGATTCGGTGGTGATCCATCTGAATGTCTTTTGAATAAGGCGAAGCATGTAGCAAGATGACAATATGACGTTGATCTGGCGGTTCATTGTAAGCAGGGAGTCCAGTATGATGCAGAGGTTTCGTGTGCGGTTCGTGAGGGTAGGAGAGGTTAGTAGTGCAGTGGGACACCAGTAGTCATATCGAGCTTAGGGGGTGGGTCCCAGGATGAGGACTTCGGTCTTGTCCGAGTTGAGTGTGAGGTAACTGTCGTTCATCCAGGTGGCGATGGCCTTCATCTGGCTGTGGAAGTTGTTTCTGGCAGCTGTGGGTTCGTTGGTGAGGGAGAGGATCAGCTGGGTGTCGTTGGTGTAGGAGACAATGTTGAGTCCTTGGTTCCTGATGACTGCGAGCGGGGCCATGTAGATGTTGCCTGGGGCACCGGCAGCTGATCTCTGTGGGTCCTGAGAGGAAAAGAGGTAGTCTGACTCGCTGTGTTCGACCAGTAAGGAAGAAGTGGATCCAGTCCAGGGCCTTGTCGCGGATGCCCGCATCGTGGAGTCTCGTGATTAGGGTGCGGTGGGAGACGGTGTTGAAGGCGGCCGAGTGGTCCAGAAGGATGAGGGCTGCTGTTTTGCCCCGGTCGAGGAAGGAGCGGATGTCGTCGGTGGCAGCGAGGAGGGAGACCTCGTGCTGTGATTGCTTCGGAAGCCGGATTGAGAGGTGTCTAAGACGTGGTTGGCTTCGATGAACTTGGAGAGTTGGGCGTTGATGGCCTTCTCAGTGACCTTGGCTGAGAAGGGGAGCAGGTAGATGGATCTGAAGTTCTTGAGGTCTTTTGGGTCGGTGGATGGTATACTGAGCAGAGGTTGATCTCGGTGTGTTTCCAGTCATCGGGGAAGGTGGTGGTCTCGATGGAGCAGTTGATGGTGCAGCGCGGCTTGGGGGCGATGGAGGTGGCTGCTCTATGGAAGATGTGGTGCAGGCATGGTTCCGAGGGGGCTCCTTAGTGGATGTTCTTCATGGTCTTGAGTGTGTTGTCTGTGGTGAGCGGGGTCCAGTTGAACAGGATCTGTTGGGGTGCGGTGTCAGAGGTGGTGGAAGGGTCTTGGGTGTCGAAGCTGTTGTAGATCTGCCTGATCTTGTGCTGGAAGAAGGTGCCAAGTTTGTTGCTGAGGTCTTGGGAGAGAGGGACGTCTGTGGTCTTGCTGTTGAGCCTGGCTAACTCGTTGACGATGGTGAAGAGTTCTTTGCTGTTGTGTGCGTAGGCATTGATTCTGTATTGGAGGGCCTTTTTCTTTGTGGTTTTAAGGAGGAGGTGGTGTGCGGTGGTGGCAGATTTGAAGGTTGCGTAGGCTCCCAGGTTTTGTTGGTCCTCTAACTCTTCTATAGTCGTCTGAAGGTGCATCTGGATTCATGGAGGGCGGGAGTAAACCAGATAGCTTTCTTGGAATGTTGCTTGCTTGCAGGGTGCCTTCTTGAGGGGTGCCAGAGTGTTGGAGCAGTTGGAGATCCATCAATGGAGGTTGCGTGTTGAGGTATTAGCGTTGGTGGATGTCAGCGGTTTGGTAGTGGTGAGGAAAGGCAGTGAGATGTTCTTCGGTGACCTTGTTCCAGCTACGGCGGGGGGCAGTGGTGTACGGTGGGTTTGGTGAAGGTGAAGTGCATGCAGTGGTGGTTGGTCCAGAGGAGTTCGGAGGTGTGGCTGTAGATGTTTTTGCTGGCGGAGAAGACTGGGTTGAGCATGTGTCCTGCTGCGTGGGTCGGAGAGGTGACTAGCTGCTTGAGTCCGATGGTGATGAGGTTCTCCAGAAGGAATGCGGTGTTCTGGTCATTGGGGTTGTCCAGGTGAAAGTTGAGGTCGCTGAGTAGAATGTAATCAGTGGATGCGAGAGCCTGGGGTGCGATGAAGACGATGATGGCATCGGTGAAGGGTGGGTGGGGGCCCAGAGGTATGGAGACGAGGGTGCCGCGGAGGGTGGTGTTTGGGTTGGTCTGACTTGGAAGTGGAGGTGTTCCATAGTCGTCGTTGGGTCGTCCGAGTGGGTGGTCAGGCGGAGGGTGTTTTTGTGGGCAATGGCGATGCCTCCTCCTGGTCGGTCGGTGCTTTCCTTACGGTGATCTTGTAGCCGCCGGGGATGGCGGTGGCGATGTCTGGGCCAGAGCTGGGGTTTGTCCAGGTTTCCGTGAGGAAGGTGATGTCCGGAGTCGAGGAGGTCCCAGATCTCTGTGGTGTGTTTGTGGAGGAAGCGCGTGTTGAGGAGGAAGCAGCGGAGCCGGTCGGGTGCGCTGTTGGTCGGCTGGGCGGCGGAAGGAGCTGGAGTGCAGAGGTGGGCGAGGGTGCAGCTGTAGTTTCGGACAGGAGAAGGGTCCTTGGGTGTCCTTCGGTGAGGCGAGGTGGCCGGCGGTGTGGCGTGCGGAGTTGAGGGCGAGGAGTGTGCTGGCGTTGTATCGGTGGAAGGTCCGAGAACCAGGGTCTGTGGCGCTGGGCGTGGTCCAGGCACAGATGGGCGCAGACAGGCTTGCCTTTGGTGCAGACGGGCTTGCCTTTGGCGCGCCAGCAGCGCAGCCACTCTGCTGCAGCCATTAAGTAGTGTGCAGGGGCTGGACAGCTGGGAGGCGGGAAACGCGGGGAGCGGAAAAAGCGGGGGGTGGAAAAATGGCACTGGAAGGGGGCAGGGGATCGCAGGGGCAAAAAGTGACAAAAGAGAAGCAAAAGAAAAAAAGATGCAAAAGGAGAGAAATAGTGCAAAAAAGGGTGAAGATGATAGAAAAAGAGAGACAGAGGGCAGCCCAACAGCAGAGCAGAGACGCTCTCCCACTAGATCACCAGGGATGAGGCGCAGGTGGATGCCTGTGAGTGGAGGAGGGCCTCAAACAACTGTCCCTAGGGTCAGATGGTCAGCAGCAGCAGGGAGATCGGGGGCTGCAGCTACCAGGCGGAGCTGTGCAAAGAAGGGAGCAGTCCACAGACTCCTAAGTTTCTAAGATGGATCCTCGCAAGGATAAGGATTGGACAGGTAGTGTGTACAGGTGCCAGATTTTATGCTCCCAATTGTGACAACCTTACAGATTTGAATAATTTAGAGTTGAAGGAAGTGACCCGATTAGGGTCACCCAGGTCACTCACGACCACCTCTCAGCCTTCCATACAAATGAAGAGTCGGTCAGACAGAAGGTGAATACAAACCAATATATTTATTCAGATACACTCGAGTGGAACCCAGTCTCTTAGGATTGCTGCAGAGGGACTGACATCAGCAAACATGGTGATACATTATGTACGATTCAGAACCAATGAAGGCACGCCCACAATGGAATTTTCCAGGCAGATGCAGCTACACAAAGAAGTACAGAAGGATAAGTTTCGATCCTGAGGCCGGGCACACACTATCTCCTGCTCAAGGTCGTTCCGTCCGTGCTCACCGCTAGACTAGTGGGAGAAGGCCTCTATCTAGTGGGAAAGGTATGCGCTAACGAGAACAGTGTATTCATAGAGAAAAAGCAAGGCCCAACCTTGGAAAAACGAGACTTACCAAAAGCTGTGTTTTTGGGAAGGGAAAGATTAGTTTCGATCATGGTTCAAAATGGCGGGCAAACATAAAATGGTGCATCGAATGCTAACTTACATAAAACAATACATAATCAACACAGCGAAAACATTTATATTCTAACAGACCCCCTTTTAGCATGAGCTAACCATATTATGTTGCTATCAAGATACGTATAACATTTCCAAGGACAAGAAACATCACTATGAGGAGCAGTTAACATATTCAGTAAGTCTCAAAAATACCCTCATCTATATTCATCTAATCATCAATATCCTTTTGTTGCATAATCACGGCATTAGTATCATGAACAGATATTTTCTGTTTGCAAAAAGCTGGGAGACAGTGTATACAGAGGCAACAGGTAAAGAAAATACCGGCAACCACAGCCAAGAAAGTGAGGATCTTCCAACCCCAGGATATTAACGTGTTCGACAACCACCCCGACAGTGTCCAAGTACCTGCTTCTTGGTGTATCTTAGCCAATATCCTATGTAATTTCTGTATAGCTGAATAAACATTGGGAGAGTTATCAGGTATGTAAACACAACAGGTGCTGCCTATGACGCGACAGGCCCCTCCCCGATCTGCAAGGATAACCTCTAACACCATCCTGTTCTGCAAAGTGACTAATCTCATAGCCTGGAGCTCAGGAGTGACATTCGTCACTATCCCAGCAGTTGTACTAATAACTGCTTCAACAACTCTAGTTAACTGACGAACTTGGAGGCTATTTGCCATGGGGCACCAAAAAGGTAGCAGGCCATTCACAGCGTCTCCAAATTGCTGTGCGGTAGTGTCGGTCTGATCTACATCCTTTATGTCAACAACCCTTCTTACTCGGGCCAGGAATGCACTTCTACGTTGCACCCAATGAGTTTTGTGATAATTAGACGGGGCAACATATACAGGGGGAAAAAGGAAGGAAAGGTAACATGTGCCTGACCATCCCCTCGGGAGCAAGACGTGAGCCTGTGACCCACAGACAAAAAAGACATATGGGGTAGGATCAAGGGCGGACTATTAGTCGTATTCAGCTTGTAGGTGAAATTACATTTACTCTCACCCACCTTTATCTCCCCAGTCCCCTGGACACAGAAATGAGCTGTCTTATTGACCACTGGCACAGGTATCAGTTTATCGTCTGTAAGATTTCGACTTCGGAAGGATTAGAAGTACTCAGAGGTGTTAAACCATTGGAAATCAGCCATTTCTATTCGAAACCAGGCATTGTCCTTTACTCTATGGTACGTTTTCAAACAAGACTTTGAGGACATGGTCCGTAGAGTCCCTTGTCCTGCCGGTCCTATGGGGGTAAACCCTTGGTAGAAGCGTAAATATTCAATTGCAGTGTGAGAATCAGTGGATGTCATATCCAGAGTAGAAAGATGAAATTGGAAGTGCACCAGTCGAAACAATTGATACCAACCCTCGCAGCTGCCAATATACGACAATGGCATAGACAACAAATTGTCGCTCTAATGAGTGACCGAAGGGAGCAACCCACAAACCCAACAATTAGTTGTATTGGACCCATTATGAGTATGATGCAACATTTGTATAAATACATTGTCCGTGTAGGACTGCCTGTGTGCTGCTGTGTGTGGGGCTAGAGTAACAAAAATGTGTTCAGGGGGAGTGGGGGTTGTACCTACCAAGAAATGTACAGGAAATTTCTCCTCTAGAAACCAGGATATTCCAAATATTGTCACTATTGCAATCACAACAATTAATATGCAAACTATTTTACTCTTTGTCGACCAACCCCGTGCTAAACGCGGTGGCGCACATGGTTGTTCCTCCTCATCAATAGGCCGACCAAAGGGATGCATTAAGAAGCAAGGAAAGAAATGCAACAAAAATAATAGTAAAGATAAGTGTTCCCAGTGTCCATCAGAGCCTCACTGGTACAGGCTCCTATTGTTCATCAAACGTAGGCGCTCTTGAGCACCGGCGGTGGAGCTTGCTTAGTCCTAAGCTCACGATGTATCCCACGCCGATCAGGGTAATGTACCCCCCTCCAAGGGAGCACGTTCAATCTACCCTGTCCAATGTCAAAACAGTGCACCAATCTCACATCACCCTAAACTAACTCCGTTGGTACTACAGCAAAGTACACCCTAACTTACACAGTCCATCCCTGGCTAATATGACTTCTCCTTTGGTGAACTATTCCTCAGCCGAGGACGCAGATTGTACCTGGTGACTCCAGAGGGATCAACAAAAAGGGGCTCCTGGATAGCTCGTATCTCCTGTGGAATTGCTGCATTCAGCGCTTCATCGTTCTTCGCATCCGTTTGCGTCCAGGTCAGTTTAGCATCACTGAAGGGGACAAACTGAGGCACCATCTCACACTCCGAGTCCCCTACTCCGTCTTTGATCCACTGGTCATAAGGCAAAGGCAGAGGCACCCTTTTGCAATGAGTGCCATGCACCCAATTCTTTCGGCCAGTGACCTTGACTGCAGTACGTGTAGCCAGAAGGACCTGTTCTGGTCCCTTCCAGTGCGGCTCCAAACTCTTCTTCCGCTGAAAGTTCCTGATAAGTATATAGTCTCCAGGCCGAATGTCGTGTCCGGGTCCCCCTGGTGTAGCGGGCAGGGACTTGCGGACCTGTTGGTGAATAGAACACAAATTTTCAGTTAACTGGCAAAGGTAGTCACTCAATAACGAGTATTCAATATCTGAAAACCGACGGGGTCGCGGGACGCCCCAGACAGTTGCCGGGCGTCCAAACACGACCTCGTATGGGGACAATCCTGTCCTAGAATGTGCTTCTGTTCTTGTCGACAAAAGAGCCAATGGTAAAGCATCTGACCACTGTAACCTTGTTGTCTCCTGAATCTTTGCCAATTTCAGTTTGAGAGTACCATTGTACTTCTCAACCAAACCTGCTGACTGTGGGTGATTTGCAGCATGAAACTTCTGCTTTATGTGCAAACCATCACAAATTAACTGAATGACCTTGGCATTAAAATGACTTCCGTTATCACTCCAGATCAAACGGGGCAAGCCAAAACGAGGAAAGAACTCCTTTAGGAGTACCTTTGCAGTCGTCATCGCTGTATTATCTTTAGTGGGATAAGCCTCAACCCACTTACTGAATGCACAAACTGTCATAAGGTTTCTGCACATACACAGAGCTATGCACAGGATAATGGGACCCCGGAATACAGTGGTTTGCCTACCATATACCGTAGCACCCAAAAACCCCAACCCAACTAGCTTAGCATCCCATTAGCACCCAAGTACCAATGATTGGACAACCCAGAACACGGTATCTTTATCTCAGGACTCGCAGAAGCAAGAGCACTTGTCCACAAGGTGCGTAGGAAGAGACACTGGATAGGTTAAAATGTTTATTCCAACTTACGTGCTCTAATGTACAGTACACGTGTCAGTACTAATAGCATAATGCATATGAATAATATAAGCAGCATGGTTACAATTCCATAGAATACAAACGGGAAAGCATCTCATAACTCAGTGGATAAATGTATAAATAACATTACCACCCTCCCTTGCAGTAAGATAGTTTATTATAAAAATAGAAGACCTCTGGGCTTTGACTAGCGAACCCTCATACCTCGGTCTCTAGATGCAGAACTACATCAGCAGACAATCACAGCTCTTCTCCCTGGAAAGGATTCCTCCAAGTGTCTTAAACGCCAGTAAACTGCAGTATTAAAGGCACACAAAATTCTTCATGGCATTCGCGCCTAATGTTATGTCTGGGTGCGCGAGACTGGCCATATCAGGAAGAACCGAAATACATTGTTATGCGACCTTGTACATGTTGTGCAGTCTGAGCCCAAATCGAACAAGAGAAAAGGTGAAAGACAGATAAATGCAGACAGCGCAAAAGTACTTGGCAAGAGCAAAGGGCGAGGGAGCCCTGGCTCAGTTTAACGTGTGCAAAGAGAAGCAGCATGGCAGCTAGGCCTAGGCCAACATAACAAGGCAGGCAACAAACCACAAGACACCCTCCCCTGGTCAGTCCGGCGGCCAAGACAGAGGTCCAACAGAGAAACACACATCCAGTGGAGCACAGGGAGCGCCCAAACGGCGAAGGGCAGGTCAATCCATGAAAGTGTAAGTGCAGAAAAAAGCCATACCCTCCAAGAGTACATCATTGGAATCGTCAAAAAACATAGATGCCATCCAATCCATGAGATCAAAAGAGCAGGAATGCTCCTCAGCAAAGGGAGCATCCAAAAGCAATGCGGGACAGCTTGCGTGATAATTGAAACAGCTTCGGTGTAGGAGATCCTGGGCAGCCGCCCAGATATCCCATTGCGCCAAAATCCCCAGTGCAGCCGCACGCGCCATACAGCCGGCAACGGAACAGTCCTGTTCATGGGCCTCTAAGGGACCCATCAACTGAACAAAATCCGGAACAGACAATGACGAATTGGAGAGGCAATAATCCAAAGTCCAGGTGAAAGGACAGCGGATGCAAGTCATTACAGGTTGCACGCAAGTGAAATACGCAAAGCGAAAAGAAAGAGTATATGACACACTCAGTGTCGCCAATGGCAAGACACCAAAACCAGCCAAAAGGCGCTCACGGAGCAGCTGGAGGCGTTCTGGATCGAGCAGGTCCCATCGGGGAGCAGCCATTGCGCAGAAAACAAATTAATAGCAGGACACCAGCCGCCAAAGCGATGATCAACGGAAACCGCCAAAGACGCTGGAAAAATAGAATGAATAAACGCCGGGATGACACCAAAAATAGTTTGGAAGGAGGACACCAAACCAGACCCCACGACTTTAAAAAGTGTACCAGACCCTCTGTGTTAGATGCGTTAAAAATACGATGTATTAACTCCCCAAAATGTTGGGGGAGATTAGTGTTCAAAAGGGCCTGTATTTCACTGTGGGTACTCGCCACCTGGAGAATGAATGTCTCCCGGGCGGACGTGAGCATAACTTCCTCGTTCAATAATAGTGCCTTTATTCTGCTCAGTCTATTGAAATCTGCCTCCATGGTAGGGATGGAAGGCCAAATAGAGATATCAACCTTGCCATGAGGGGGAGGAAAAAGCACATTTTTGCAGCAGACAACCCTGTGCGAAACTGTTACAATGTAAGGAATGCCAGCCTGCAGGCCACAACAGTTTTCGTTATTTAAAAGTAAATAACTACCATTGGAAAGGAGAGTGAAATTAGGAGAAATAACAGGAGCAGGAATACCTTTCAGCACACAAGCAAGATTAGGAGCGGAAACGCTACATGAGCCATGCAATTTAATGTGTTTACAAATAAGCGAATGACCCATAGTCGAGTCGCAGGACTCCCCGTGAGAAAAACTTCCTTGCCGTCCCGAAGGCATTTATACATGAAAGGCAAGGACCAGAGTTCATGCAGGAAAGCACTGCCCAAGGGCTGGTAACGGCCCACAGGATAATGTTTCATGCACGAGTCAAATTCAAACAAGGAAAAAGGTAAAGCGATAACCCCATGAACTAGCCACACAGCAGAATCGAGTTCTGCAACAGAGAACGGCAAAGGATCCATCTTTTCGATATGTAATAAAGTGTAAGTTGCATCTTTCATGGACATGAATTGCTGTTTGTCAGTTAAATTAAAAGGTAGAAACAAGGCAGAGGTGTTCAAAAATGCCAAGGAACTTTACCTAACTTGAGCGTTTGTAAAGTCCATGCAAACTGCATAACTGAGCGCAATTGATTCTGACCATGATATAACACAGAAACATCATCTTGTACAATATCAACAACAGAGGACACAATATTCTCTAAAGTGTAAATGCGAGAAGACAGGGTATTAATACTATTGTCAACAACAGCAAGCACCTTTTCCAAATGTGCTTGATCTATTTCCCGAAGACGGGAAGCAGCTTCAATTTGTGATAGCTTCCAGAGTTCATTATACGTTTCATAAATGAATCTCTTAGGTCGGGGACCACGAGGTCCCAAAACAAAGTCGGACAGATCAATATTGCCTGAAAGGAGGGACAAATGTTGTTTAACAGAATCAAGGGACGAATGTTGCAGCCATTGTTTGCATAATTTACCAACTGAATATGTAGTGACAGTACGGGAATCAGTAAACCTCGGATTAGGCTTATCCTGTGCGTAGCCAGTACCTAAGTCGTGAAAACGCATTTGGCATGCATTAGATGATATAGGCCATACCAACCAGGGTGACTGATCCAGCTCAGAAACATTAAACAAATTATTCTGTAACAGAGCCTGCAGGGACTCGAGGGACAGATTGAATCGTGAGCTTTCATTGGGAAAACTCGACAGGGATGACATTGAGGGCGAATTCAATTGTTTAGTGGTTGCTAAGCCCCAACATGTAGTCTGATAGATGGAAGCATTTAGGAACATAATTTGGGTAGGGATGAGGCAAGCACGATGCAATGCCTCGGTTCCCTGTACCTGCCATGGTTTGGAGCCCCAAATAGATTTCAAATCCACTGTATTCTCCCAGTACTCATAACCACCCACAGCTAGGGCACTTAAAAAGGAACCTGAATAAAGCAATTTGGTGTGTGTTAACATAATTTTCTGAGTTGATGTGGTATTAAGTCTAAAATAATAGGATGCAGGGTTCGACCGATTAAAATCAGTAAAATAGGTAAACTTATTTCGAAGAGTTTGTGAGCTACCTGGCAAGGGGTTTGGACAATGTTCCCATTGGGTGTAGTTAACAGAACTACGCAGGGCACTTGGCTTATGGAGAAAATGATTACCCCAATGTTGGTAACAATACAAATCGGCATAATTCGCAGAATTCATATATAAATCTTCAGCATTAAAAGATGCATAATATTTTAAATCGGCAAACAATGCTTCAACGGCATGCACATCCCAATCATCAGAATGAATATTATATTTTACTACATCACCCATAGAAACACGAAGGACATTAGGTACATTAATAATTTCTGTCGGACCATGGATTTGAAAATTCACTGCATCCCATACGATGCCATCAGCAACTGGAAAAGCTGAAATGTTCACAAATGTGTGGTCACGCTTCATGATGTGAGACGAGGAATGAGGAGCCAAAGTTCCAGCAACATAGTCCACAGCAGAGCGTTCAGGTAAATAGTGACCATTGATTAGTAGAAAAACACTGTGACAAAGCCAATGGACATGAACAAAAAATCAAGAAAAGTACCAACCAGAGGTATGTCCAGGGTGGAATCAAAAATTGTCTCTAAACCAGGATACAAAAAGACTGAACTTGGATGGGACTTTTGAAGATGTGGAATCCGAATCAAAGGAATAACGAGTCGGGCTCAGTGGCGTTATTGGTTGATGTGCCACCGATTCAGATGCAGGATAAGTATACTCGTCCTCGTCGATATTGGTGGAGAGTTGGGGATCAATTGTAGTTTCAGGCAAAGGAGAGGATTCAGGCAAATCAACCATCTCAATTACAGCATCAGCGACCGTTCGTGTAGATGGGCCATGAACATATGTCCGATAAATGGCAGGACAAGAGACCGCTGGTGTGACACTATTCAGGATCGGCCAGGCGCTGTAGCTTGACATTTTCCACTGAGATGTATCTGTTCTCCTTGCGACCAGGAAGCGGTGGTAAAATGACTGTACGTGTTCCCTTCAAGCCCAGAACTGGAACCGGTGCACGAAAAGAGGGGCCGAATTCTTTTTGTTTTCAACCTTCTCTCGAACCAGTTCGCCAACCTTCGGAAGCCAGCCGGCTACCGGAATCTGCAACGCAGGGTCTGTGGCTGAAGGCAAATGTGTAGTTGCAAGTTTGTCTCGGGCTTCTTGTAAGTCCTGTAACATAGCAGAATGGTTATCTACATCAAACTTGGCGGATTGCGCCGCGATGTCTGGACCCTCAAGGTCAGGCACAAACATTCTTATGCCAAAGAGCATTTCGTATGGGGTCCGCCCACCCAGAGGTCTTCTAGGGAGATTATTAAGTGCACGCTGAACGGTATACAAGTGGGCCAGCCAGTTCCTGCCAGTACCTATAACTCTAGCTGTTAAGGATTGCTTTAAGTCACGGTTCATTCGTTCAACGATAGAGTTGCCCTCAAGCCTATACGGAGACGAAAATTTCACCCGCACCCCAAGCGAAGCCATTGCATCCTTGTAAGCCCTAGAGGCAAACGCTGGACCTTGGTCCGAATGGAAGGTGCCGCATGCGAAAATTCCCACAAAGACACGCAAATCCCTGATTACATTTCGAGCGTCAGCACTACGTTGTGGCCAGACCCAGAGGAACCGTGTGCACGAGTCCACTGCCACTAAGATGTATTTATAGGCAGTGTCTGATGAGAATGGACCGCAGTGATCCAAGTAAACACACCCAAAGGGTCTGTTAGCAATGCAGAGCGGGGTCTGTGGTGGGCGTGTTACCGTGGAAGGCTTAATCTGTTGACAAACATCGCAAGAAAGCACAAAAGCACGGGTGTCTTTATACAATCCACGCCACCAATAACGCTGCTGCAAGATGGAAACTGTAGCTGACACACCTGCATGAGCAGAAGCCATGCCTTCGTGTGCAGCTGATATCAAGGCACTCCTGCGGTCCGCGTTGGGGATCAGCCGATCTCCAACGTCAGGTATTGTTACATAAGGAACCTGATCGGGATTTAATTTGTAAGAATACTTGGAAGGGAAACCTGTAGGGTAATTATCACCTTCCTTGGTTGCAGCAATAGCTGCTAGAATAACAGAGTCAATTTTAGACATGGACCTGGTAACCGCTGCTACTGAACACGTGACTACTGCTGAACGGGCAGCTTCATCTGCCAGATCGTTACCAATAGCGTGTGCGCCCACCCGCTGATGGCCTAAGGTGTGAACCACCTGTGTGAGGGGCAGACGTTGTTGCAATTCTGCCACTCGAACCCAAAGCATTTTATGCTTAATTGTGCTCCCTTTTGCGTCCTTGTAGTCGTTTTTCGACCAGAAAAACAGATTGTCATTGTAAGATTGTACACAGTAAAAAGAATCACATACAATAAGAGTGGTCTCATCCTGAGAAGCGAACTCAAGTGCAAGTAGCAATGCATGCAGCTCGGCCAATTGTGCGGTACTATCTCCAAGTGTGCGAGTGTGCACTACAGAGGATTTGAACGTTCCATTTACAAAGGAACCCGCAACAATAGCACATGCAGCTGAATAAGCGTGCTTGGACCCAGTGGCCGGTTGCGCCGAACCATCTGTGTAGATCACACATTTGTAATCCTCAAGCGGCAATATAAACAGAGGAGGAGGATGAACGAATTCATACTGTAAGAACTCCTGAGTCTGAAGAGAAGAATCGAAAATAAAGGTGACGTCTGATGACGTCAAGGATGTAGCCCATTGTATCCAACGGGGATGCATTGCTTTAGAGTTCGGTACACTTGCCTTTGTTACTGCCTCTAGGGCAGGACAGGGTGTTACCACTAGAATCCGCTTTCCCTGTGCCAGTGCGCGTTCTTTTAGAATCGCCATTTGCACTGCAGTTAGAACTTTTTCGACAGATGTAAAGCGCAATTCAGCGGAAGTGTACAGATGTGACTTGTATGCGATGGGTACTGTATCACCTTCATTAAAGGTTAAGTATGTGAATCCCACCGCCCCCGAAATTATTCTAATCACCAGGTTTGTGTGGTTATCACGAGTCAAAAGATATTTAGACTCCAATAGGTCTGTCTGCAAAGACTGCAGAATTAAGGTATGCTCAGGCAGCCAGCAAGACCTTGAATAAGTAGGTTGTATCAAAGCATACAAAGGCTTGATACGCTGGGCATATTCGGGAATGTAAGTACGCCCGAAATTCAGGAAACTCCAGCAAAGACTGAAGTTTCTTCAGAGTATTTGGGGGCACAAATGTGCACATTTTTCCAAGAAATGGGGGCTAAGCCCTTACCTTCGTTGTTGAGCTCATAGCCCAAGAACAGAACGGTAAATTCAGCAATGTGTGACTTAGCAAAGTTAAATTTGTAACCCTGCTCCGCAAATTCAAGAATAATGCGGTCCACACGGGACAGATGCTGATATAATTCGTCGTCTGTCAGATAGATGTCATCTACGTACGAACATGCGTCTTGATCAATGTCATTTAACAAAGAAACAACACGGGCGGTGAATATACCCGGACTATTTTTGTAGCCCATGGGTAAACGCCGGAACTGGAATAATTTACCACCGGAAGTGAATGCGGTCCATTGGCCACTCTCCGGGGCTAGGTTGTGCGTGTAGAAACCGCTTGAAAGGTCAAGTGTCGTTTTATATTTTTACGAACAAGACTGTCTACAAGCGCAGAACTATGTGTATTCTGTACCGCAAAGTTCCGACAATGGGAATTTAAATGCCGGTAATCCAAAACTAAGCGGTAGGATCCATCGGGTTTAGAAACCACGAATAGGGGATTGTTCATAGGTGATACGCATGGTTCGATTACTCCCTGATATTCCAACTGTGTCAGAATTTCGGAGACGGGGCCTTTTGCCTGCCGTTTGATGGGATATTGGGGTTGTGGCTGCGGTAGTGACCGCAAAGGTATTGCATGGGGAGGTGATTCTTCATCCCATCCCACATGGTTGCGGTATAACGCTGGTGCCAGGTACACAGCCCACTCAGCTGCAAGTGCTTCAGCTTTGTCTTTTGGGACATGCCGTGAAAAGCTTGGAAGGATTACCTCCTCTCCTTTATGTGCAGCTAAAACGAATGGGGTGGCCAATCCACCTCTGCTAACAAAATGTCATATGAAGAGGTTAGATTTTCCCAAAAATCCCTTTTATTTCACGCGGTATGTCACCTTCAATTTGGATGACTATGTTGTAAAGTCTGTCAGGGGTGCCACTCTCGTGTCAGCTGTCTCTACAGTAACGAATGTTTCAGTTGCTGTCGCCTCCATATGAGGACGTAGCGCCTCCCGCACTATGGTAACTTCCGCGGCGCTGTCTAGGAGGGTCACTGCCCACGTCCAATTCAGGAGTCTCGTTCTCACGGTCTGTGGCATATTTCGCTGTTACAGCGGCAACTTTTTTCTTCTGAAATTGCGGTCGAGGAAGGTGAAAGTCTTCTGCTTTCCCTCTGACTTGTTGTCGAGGTTGGTCTCGCTCCTGGGGAGCCTCTCGGCCCCTTCCTCTATCTTGCCGTCCTCCACCAGCCTGTGACGACGTCTGGGCCTGTGAAGAACGAGGAGAACGCGTATCAGAGCTCTGAAACCTTTCTGGTGATTTAATTCTCGACCTATCACGTAAATCATAAGTACGTTCAGAAGAAACCGAAACTGGGGAAGCGCCTCTCGACCCCGGCTTCTTTTGTTGCTTACCCTGTTTTTTCTGTCTCCAACTCTTTTTAGTGAAGACTGGTCTATCATCTTTCTCAGATGTACTTTTTGTTTGTGTAACTTGTGTTTGCGATTGAGTTTGCATTTTTACAAAAGGCTTGTTGCCTAGGCTGGTTCTTCCAATTGTTTTATAAGCCCGGGCAATAATTTTCGGTAATTCGCGGGGCCTGTCCAACTCTGGGACCAAAGCCAAAGCATTCGCTACTTGAAAGTTCATAGCATCGCCCTTGACATTTCCAAGGATCAGTTCAGCTACTACATCAAACACTCCCACTAGTCTCATCCCTAATTCCACAGCCGCTTCAGGGCCATGTTCGTCCTGTACTTTTTAATTACAGAGGGTAGAACCGTCATGGAAGGAGTACCAAAACATTTTGAATAAACTGCTGCGAATACCTTACCCCAGTTTTCACATGATGTCAAATCGGGATTAAGTCTTTTGGCAAACTTATCGTAAGGATGCGGTGTTTATCCACTGGGGACGTATGTGGAAACACCGCTTCTATCTGATCGAACTTTTCGGCAAGCCAGTAAGGATAATCGTCCTTACTTTGTGGACGCTTGCCCATCACAGAATTGACCATGACAGGACTTATGGTCACTCCAGCTGCAACAGCTGGTTGGCCAGCGACTACAGGGGCAGCTCCATGTAGGCTACCTGTAACGTATGTCACTAAGGCTCGATGCACTCGCACCAGTTCGGTATGCATAGTGCGCAGTTCCGCAATCGGTAATGCCAGATAATTTGGATGCGGGGTATACCCGGCCAATACAGGCCAAGTGGCCCCCAGAATGGATAAGGGGCCTAAACGAACTGCGGTAGTTGGTTGTGGGAGGGCGCCATGTCATAAGGTTTCTGCACATACACAGAGCTATGCACAGGATAATGGGACCCCGGAATACAGTGGTTTGCCTACCATATACCGTAGCACCCAAAAACCCCAACCCAACTAGCTTAGCATCCCATTAGCACCCAAGTACCAATGATTGGACAACCCAGAACACGGTATCTTTATCTCAGGACTCGCAGAAGCAAGAGCACTCTTTCGTCACTCACTCGTACTTGTCCACAAGGTGCGTAGGAAGAGACACTGGATAGGTTAAAATGTTTATTCCAACTTACGTGCTCTAATGTACAGTACACGTGTCAGTACTAATAGCATAATGCATATGAATAATATAAGCAGCATGGTTACAATTCCATAGAATACAAACGGGGAAAGCATCTCATAACTCAGTGGATAAATGTATAAATAACATTACCACCCTCCCCTTGCAGTAAGATAGTTTATTATAAAAATAGAAGACCTCTGGGCTTTGACTAGCGAACCCTCATACCTCGGTCTCTAGATGCAGAACTACATCAGCAGACAATCACAGCTCTTCTCCCTGGAAAGGATTCCTCCAAGTGTCTTAAACGCCAGTAAACTGCAGTATTAAAGGCACACAAAATTCTTCATGGCATTCGCGCCTAATGTTATGTCTGGGTGCGCGAGACTGGCCATTTCAGGAAGAACCGAAATACATTGTTATGCGACCTTGTACATGTTGTGCAGTCTGAGCCCAAATCGAACAAGAGAAAAGGTGAAAGACAGATAAATGCAGACAGCGCAAAAGTACTTGGCAAGAGCAAAGGGCGAGGGAGCCCTGGCTCAGTGTAACGTGTGCAAAGAGAAGCAGCATGGCAGCTAGGCCTAGGCCAACATAACAAGGCAGGCAACAAACCACAAGACAAAACAACCACCAAAACATACTTCAAATTATTGCACCTATCTAATTCTATATAGTCCATCTGGATGACCTCAAAAGAGAAAGTGGGTGGTGCAAAATTACCGGATGGTGTAGGAGTACCCTTCCCAGGATTATGCACCATGCACACCATGCAGTACTTCACTAAATGTGCAGCTGTTTTCTAAATGTTATCATTGTGCCATACAGGGTCTAACAACTTGCAAATACCCTTAGCACTAATATGGGCTGGGCCATGAGCCATCGTGACTACAGGAAGAACATATGCATCTGGCAACATCCATCTCTGCTTCCCTGACTTATCAATCCAACATCCCTCGTCGTTCAACTGTGCTGTACTTTCTTGCCACATTGCTAATTCCTCTATTGTGGCCTCACTTTGTATCTCCTTCACGTTCTCAAGCGTATCCTCAAACATGGTGACTTCAGGCACCCACCTAGCGGGACCTGCTACAAGCATTCTTTTCATTTTAGTCCGGGCTGTTTCCTTAGCTGTCTGATCTGCAAAAGCGTTCCCCTTACCTACATGGTCAGTGATATTCCGGTGGGCGCTACACTTTACTATTGCCAATTTCTTAGGGAGTGTCAAAGCAGACAAAAGCCTCAATATAAGTTGCCCATGTTGGATCTTGGCACCATGCGAAGTAAGAAACCATCTCTCTGCCCAGAGTCGCCCAAAGTTGTGTGCGACTCCAAAGGCGTACTGACTGTCAGTATAAATATTGACAACCAGTCCCTCACTCAATTCGCAAGCTCGTATTAGGGCAACGAGCTCTGCAGCTTGGGCCGACTGATGGGGAACTCGTGATGTCTCAACTACCGTACGCAGCGTGGTAATAGCATATGCAGTAGTTGTAGTGCCATCTGGTAATTTAAAGCAAGAGCCAGCGACATATAGTTCCCCTTGAGGGTCAGATAAGGGAACATCAGTCAAGTCTACCTGCCCTTTCGTCTCTTCTTCCGTCCGGAAGACACAATCATGTTTATCAATCTCATCATTCTCAGAAGGGAGGGGCAGTAACGTGGCTGGGTTCAGAGTGGGACATCTTTTGATCGTGATATGTTTAGCAAACAGTGTTAATTCATAACCTGTCGGACGTGCACTGGTGAGGTGCTGTGACTGTGTCTTATTCAAAAGGGTATCCACAGCATGGGGTACCATGACTGTGAGGTCAGTATCAAGTACGAGTCCAGCCGATTGCCTTATCGAGACAGCCACGGCCGCGACCGCTCTTAGACAGCGCGGGATGGCTTGTGCGGCAGGATCAAGCACAGCAGAGAAATAAGCACACAGCTGTTGCTTATCTCCGAATTTCTGTGTTAAAACAGAAAGCGCGCAACCAGCCATCTCATGAACATATAATACAAAGGATTTGGCGTAGTTAGGGGTACCAAGCACTGGAGCCAAACAAAGCCCAGTTTTTAGTTGCTCAAAAGACTGCTCACATTCAGACGTCCAAGGTAAAGGCACATGCACTTCTTTCGTGGTTAGTGGAAGCAGGGGCTTAATTAGTAGGGAATAGTTAGGTATCCACTGATGACAGTAGGAAGTGATACCTATAAAAGCGCGTACATCTTTCTGGGTTTGAGGAACT
This sequence comes from Calotriton arnoldi, assembly GCA_963921515.1. Classification (NCBI taxonomy): domain Eukaryota; kingdom Metazoa; phylum Chordata; class Amphibia; order Caudata; family Salamandridae; genus Calotriton; species Calotriton arnoldi. Next base: position 737,601 of record CAWUFW010005190.1, read on the forward strand.
GGCATTTGAACAATAGTACTAATACGCTCCGGGGTCAATCTCCTACCCTCCTTCAACAGTAGGTGACCTCCTGTCGACAATACTGAAATTTTGAAAGGGATACTTTATGGCCATGCTGAGCTAAATGCAACAACAATTTAACTGTACTGTCTCTGCAACCTTGTTCTGTATCTGAAGCGATGAGCAAGTCATCGACATACTGTAGCAATACATTACCTGTGGGGAGCGACCAAAAATCCAACTAACCTTTCAATGCCTGACTATAGATGCTCGGACTCTCTGTATAGCCTTGAGGAGCGCAACAGAACCTAAAACTTCTACCAGCTAGGGTGAACCCAAACAGATATCTGCTATCAGGATGGATAGGAATTCTGAAGAACGCATTTTTCAAATCAATGACATGAAAGAGTTTAGCAGAAGAAGGAATCATTGTCAAAAGAGTGGTGATGTCAGGAACCACCGGAAACTGGGGAATCACTATTTTATTAACTTCACGCAAGTCAATCACAAAACGATAAACATCTTCATGGTCAGCAAGAGAATCTGAGGGCGTCTGCTTAAGAATGGGAAGGATAGGGCTATTACAAATATTAGCTGTTGTCTCCTCAACCACTCCCTTCTTAATCAAATCCTGCACAATTTGCAATAAGGCTCGCTCTCCTGCCTGCTGTATTTTATATTGAGGGATACGAGGTAAAATAGCACCATCCTTAACGCGTATCGAAACAGGCGATATCTGCAACAATCCCACGTCTGTGTCACCTGTTGCCCACAGAGTGGGTGGCACATCTTTAAATTCAACAGGAAGGGGCGCATCTTTGGACAGACACTGCTTAGCGCACACTACATCTGGACCCATTGTCATATAGACACCTGCTGGGGAACACTAAATCGTAGCATGCAGTTTCTTTAACAAATCCAAACCCATCAAATTCTCACCACAGTTAGAGGTCAGCAAAAATGGCGAATCCACAGTGAAAGGACCGATAGTCAACGCAAGGGTCTTGAAATGGGGCTTACAACCGGTACACTAGAAAAAACTACCGAAACATTATTATGGCCAGACAGAGCCGCCCCAGGGACCATATTTCGAGAAACAGAACTTTTCATCGCACCTGTGTCCACTAAAAATTCATTAGTCGAACCTTGCAGTTCTGCTGTGACATAAGGACCACGCTGGTCCACAGGTATTGGAACTGGTCCCCCACTCTGTCCCTGGCTGTCCTAGCTGTAAGACATTCCTCTCACTTCATCCACATCATAATCATCGTGATAGTACTGTCCATCCCGAGGGTCATCAAAGTTATTATTATCAGACCGACTCTGTGAGGTTCCGGCGTTCTGAGCCCTGCCTGCCCTACCAGCTCCATGACTCCTTCCACGAGAACCTCGTCCTCTGGGTACCACCACCTTCTGTAAAAGCACAGGACACTCGCTACGCCAATGTCCCTCCTCTTTACAATACGCACACTGATTCGGACGCAGGGGCTTAGCATTTGGATGCCTACTAGTGCGTGGAAGCTGTCGGGCCAAACCACCACGTCCTCTACCATTCCCTCTCAAAGCCTGTTGCAACAGCACCTTTGTCGTCAAATCCTTATGCTTTTTCTCTGTCCTCTCCTTTTCCTCATTATCCCTATGCTCATAGTACTGTGCCATATTCAAAATAACAGAAGGGGAAGAGGTGGACCAGGTGCTTTCGGAAGCCTGCTATCAAGTTGCAATCTCAGGAAGCAAATTAGAAACAAATCTATTAACAAACAATCGAACACCTCCCTCAATAGACAGATCCTGCCCACTGTAATCCAGGAATATATCTTCAAACCGAGTGAAAAAATCAGACACACTTCCATCTTTCTTTTGTTGACAAGCCGTTAACTTGTCCCAATCAACCTTCCTCGGTGGAATAAGAAAATGCATATACGTAATGATACGGCCTGGCAAAGCAAGTATCTCTGCTCTTGGCTTATCACCCGGCTTCCGTTCCTGATCCCATACTTTAATTTGATCCCACGTACCCCCCAACTCTGCAACATGGTCTTGAGTATGCACCTGTCTCCAAATATCAACCTGAACAAGAAGACCACCAAAAACATTTCAATCAGCCATTGTCATCACAGTGGAGGCGGCTTCAGACAATTCTTTATAATATGTAGTTGAATTCTTCCTAGGATCAGGCAAATGAGTCTTAAGAGATAAAATGTCACTCCGTTTCCACGGAGTGTAAACCCATTGTTCCTGAAAACGAGCTGCCTGCGCCGCTCGAGTCACATTACCCCCCCCCAACCGTTAACTCCGGTATCTCTGGGTGATATATAGGATGAACCTCCCGCATCGGAAACTGGGATACCGACTTGGGGCTCTTCTCATGCAGTCTGCCCCTGTAAGCTATGATTGTCGTAACATTACTGAAAACTTGTTCTGGGCTCAAATCACTAACATACACATGATCTCTAATATCATGTAAAATTTTAGGCGATTCTGATTCAAAACACTGCTGCCAAAGACCAATCAAAGTCGCCGACATGTGCTTAAGAGCTTGCTGCTGTATAAAGGTCTCCAAACCTCGCATTGTTCCCCAAACGTCCTCCACACTGAAAATGGGATTACGAGTCCACTGGGCAGCCTGATTAGCCATTACCCTTTTCTCTTCATCTCCCACATTTAATCGTACTAATGGCCCCATACGTTCCTTAAATTTCGTCCATGCTTCACATACATATCAAAGTTCGGAGTGCCTTCTGGAGGCGCTGGCTGACTTTCCTCCAATCGAGCAACAGCAGAACAACAACAACAGCACAAAGAACCCAGTTTACTTATTCCAGGCATTCTAAAAAAAAAACAAATTCACTACTTATGCCTGGCAAAGTATTTGCAAACACTTTTCACCCAAAATCAGTCCTCAGACCGTACCAAATACAAACCAAAATGGTACCATATCCACAGAGAACCAAAACAAACTCACCTGATGCATGCAGATCAAACGAATTTATTCTCCACTGCCGACTCTTCGGACCAAACGGTCAGATCCAAGGGTTTCGCCATTCAGGACTTCAGTCGGGATGACCGCTGGGCGAGACACCGTCCGGCAGGACAGAAGGGGCAGCTGCGAGTACAGGAACTCTCTCGTGCAGGGATCCCTGATCCGTCCATCCGACCCGACGATGGCCTCGACCTCCCCACCCGTCCTCAGGAGGGGATGGGCCACTCACCCGATGGAGTCCCTGTTCGGGCGCCAACTGAAGGAAGTGACCCGACTAGGGTCACCCGAGTCACTCACGAGCACCTCTCAGCCTTCCATACAAATGAAGAGTCGGTCAGACAGTGGAGAATACAAACCAATATATTTATTCAGATACACTCGAGTGGAGACCAGTCTGCCCAGTCTCTTAGGATTACTGCAGAGGGACTGACATCAGCAAACATGGTGATACATTATGTACGATTCAGAACCAATGAAGGCACGCCCACAATGGAATTTTTCAGGCAGATGCAGCTACACAAAGAAGTACAGAAGGATAAGTTTCGATCCTGAGGCCGGGCACACACTATCTCCTGCTCAAGGTCGTTCCGTCCGTGCCCACCGCTAGACTAGTGGGAGAAGGCCTCTATCTAGTGGGAAAGGTATGCGCTAACGAGAACAGTGTATTCATAGAGAAAAAGCATTGGCAATGCCAATTGGTCTCGGCATATTAATGAGTTTAGTGATGTAGTTGCTATTATAAATATATTAATATACTGTGTTTAGTATCAGATGAATAAGTTAGCAGGTTAGCAATGACTTCAGAAGTAGCAGAATAGTAATGCAGCAGTTTTAGTAGTAAAGCAGTTACAGCATGAGCAATAGAGTAGTGATAGCAGTTAACATTAGAGCATTGCTAGTAGTGTTAGCAGAACAGCAGTATGAGCAAAGTTAGTATGATAGCAGTGTCAGCAGATTGAGCAGTTTAGCTATAACAATAATATAAGGAGAACAAATACAATTTCACCAGGAGAATAGTAATAGGAGTAAGATTACAGAAGTAACAGTGGGACAGTATTGTGAGCAGCATTATTAGAGTTGAACTGGACTAACAGGAGAACAATAAGAAAAGCATTAGGAGAGCAGGAACAGCAGTGGTATTTGTAGAGCTTTAATAGCAGAGTTATTGTGAGAGTTGTGACAGAAGTTCTAGGTAAGCAGTAACTGCATTATTAGCAATAGACAGCTACAGCGGTATCAGTAGTTAACAGGATAGCAGTAACAGTAGTAAAGGAGAAGAACACAATAGCAGCAGGAGAGCAGTAATAGGGGTGTGAGTAGATTTGTGACAGCAGTGTTAGTAGCATTAGTAGAGTACTGTGTGCAGTACCAGGGGAGCAGCGGTTAATAAGTTACCAGGAGAGCAGTGATAAAAGTTAGCAAGAGAGCATTAATAGTAGTGTTAGTAAAACAGCAGTGATAGTAGTGTGAGGAGTACAACAGTAACAGAAGTGTGAGTAGGACAGCAGTAACAGAAGTGCCAGGAATAGCAAAGACAGCAGTAGGCACTCACAGCAGTATTAGCAGTTAACAGGTAGCAGTAACAGTAGTAAAGGAGAAGAACAGAATAGCAGCAGGAGAGCAGTAATAGGGGCGTGAGTAGCTTTGTGACAGCAGCATTAGTACATTAGTAGTAACAGTATAATTCGCAAAAAAAGTAGTAAGAGCAGTAGCATAACATTGGTGTCAGTAGTATGAGAAGCAACAGAGTAATCACAGCAGTGACTGCAGAGCTAGGAGGATAGCAGTGATAAACTCCAAACCAAGCAGCAGGCACACGATCGGCAGTGGTTCAACTCGATCAATAACGCACTTCCAAAGCGTGCTCAAAAAGTAGTTTTTGACGTATTTTACACTTTCCCAAACAGAAAATAAAAATATTTTGTTTACTTCTGCAATAACTAAAAATCATTTATACGTGTTTAATTAGTACAACACTAATTTGTTAACACCATTTCTTTAAAAAAAAAAAGCTCACAACTACCAAACTTACCAACAACGCTGCTTTCAACTCTCTCAACATCACGCACTTGCCTGGAACATGAAGCAAAACAAACAAACCAAGCAGCAGGCACACGATCGGCAGCGGTTTAACTCGATCAATAACGCACTTCCAAAGCTGCTCAAAAAGTAGTTTTTCACGTATTTTACACTTTCCCAAACAGAAAAAAAAATATTTTGTTTACTTTTGCAATAACTGAGCAGGAGGGAACAGTGCCCAACACAAAAACGCAGCACAGAAGTGGCCAGAACAGGGCAGCGCAAAACTGGATAGAACAGAACAGCGCCCAACAGAAAAAACCAGCACAGAAGTGGGCAGAACAGGGCAGCGCAGAACAATGCAAAATAGAGCAGGGCAGCACAGAACAGTGCACAATAGAACAGGGCAGCACATAACTGAACAGAACAGGGCAGAACGGCACAGGGCAGAACGGCACAGGGCAGAAGGGAACAGGGAAGAAGGGAACAGGGAAGAGCAGAACAGGGAAGCACAGTCAAGACCAGCAGAGAGCAGAGCGGAATAGAACAACCAACAAACGGCAGAGCTAGCATTGGGAACAGAAAGGAGGAGACGCGGTGCGTGAAGAAAGAAATGAAAAGCGAAACGGGAAAAGTGAAGCACAGAGACGGGACAACAAAGAAGGGAGAGGAAGTGAAGGGGAATGGGGGAAGGCAGGGTATGCCGTAGAAAGGCAGAAGAGACTGGGTGGTGAAAGGGAAAGGCGCGTTCTAAAGAGAGGGGCACAAAGGGGGCTCTGGAAGAGAATGGAAGAGGAGGGAAGTGAGCGTGGCTCTGTGGCCCTAGAGAGCTGTGGTCTGATAAGGCCATGTACGTTTTTGTGGCCCATTGTGTACATGCCCCCAGGTATCTCCTGATCTCTGGAGGCAATGGCAGTCAACGGTGGCCTCCGGTTGTTTGGCCTCCGTGTGTTTTTTTCCTCATAAGAACAGAACAGTCTCTGAGGCCCATGGCTACGTGCGGGAGGAGGCCACAGGCCACGGCAGACTCGGTGGTTGCAGACAGAGTGCACACCCAATGCCATCATCGCTTGGCAGAGCAGGACCACAGGTCACGTGCTCATGATATTAAGACACGCCGAGGCTTCTGAGAAGAAGGTCACACATTACAAAATCCTTGACAGACATCAGAAAGCGGCGAAATGGCAAAGACATTACAGAATGACTTACCATGCAATTCCCGCTGAAATGAGCCACTCTCTGCCATAAAATAACAGAAAAGTACTGTATCCCATTAATATAAACGGAGTTCTGACCTCAGAAAAGCATCTTTTTGGTCAGAGATTGTAATCCGCAGAGCTGGAGGCTGGTGAGTATTGAGGTGGGCTGGCTTGTCCAAAATAAAAGAACGGAGGAGGAACTGGCCCTGCGGACAGTACCCTCTGAGGTGAAGAGGGGGCAGCTGCGCCCTGGATGGTGATGGCACCCCAGGAGCTGGCCGGGGCACCAGGGAGGGATGTTCTGCTGGAAGGAAGGGACAGCGCTTCGCAGGGTACAGAGAGGAGCTGAGCCGGTGCCGGGACTGGGTTATGTACAAGGGTCGCGGGTGTGACAGAACAAGGCAGCAGAACTACCCGGGGTAAGGAGAGGAGCTGGCTCAAGCTGAACGGAAGTAGCTGTAGGGGTTTTATGCCCTGGCCTCCTAGGGTGAGAGCAGCTCCTGAAGTGGTCGGGAAAGGAGCAGGGGATCTGACCCAGGTAGGGACAGGTGTTAGGGTGTCCTGTACGAGGGTGGAAGTAGCTTCTCACCTGGCGGGGAGCACAACGGGAGCTGTCACGAGACTGAGCGGAAGTCATACAGGGGTTAGAAACCCCGTCCTCCTAGGGGGAGCGGACCTGAGGATTTGACCCCGGTTGGTTTAGGGCTTAGGATGGCAGCAGCTCCTCGCATGATGGAGTCTGGACCACAGGAGCCGGCATGGCATGAGCGGAAGTAGCTGCAGGCAGGGGTTACACGCATTGTCCTCACACGGAGGGCACAGCTCCTCAAGATGTCGGGAAAAGAGCAGGGGATCAGACTCCACTACGTGCTGGAGTTGGGATGTCCTGTGCGAGTGCGGCAGCAGCTCCTCGCAGGACTAAAGGCGCTGGCGCGAGCTGAACCGAAGTAAATGCAAGTGTTTGCGTAGGGAGATCAGCAGAGGAGCTGAGCCGGGGTAGGTACAATGAGTTAGGAGGATGGTGAGTAGGCAGAGTACTGCTGATGCTGAATCAGGTAGGTACAGTGAGGACTGTGAGTAGGGAGGGGACCAGAGGAGCAGCACCGGGGTAGTTACATGGGTTAAGATGGTGCCCAGAGAGAGGGTCTGGGGAGGTGGAGGCGTTGGGATGCGCTGCACCGGGAGGGCAGTAGCTCCTCACATGCTAGAGAGGACAGTGAGCAGGGAGAGGACCAGTGGAGCTGAACCTCGGTAGAATTCGGGGTCAGCATGCCCTGCCCTGGCAAAGCTGCAGCTCCTCCCAGCTCCGGGGTCGCCCCAGATGCTCATTGCTCACACTTCAACTTTCCCTAACGTTTCAGTCCGGCCCTGTGTCGTTGCAGGAGGTACACCGATGAGCGGCGGCGGTGGTGGCTGTCCGTCAGCCAGCGGTATAAGATGCCCGGGTGCCTCTCGGACCTCAGACTCTGCCCTGCTCCGGTGCGTGCATCTGCGGAAACTTGAGCACAAACTCCTGGTACGGTTGCGGGCCCCGGACCCCGCGCAGTCCAGGTGGCAGAGAGCGCGCCCCAAGTGCATCCGCCATTGAGGTCCTGGTAATGGAGAGCACCGCGAGCTCCTGCCTCCCCTCGGTAAAGCAGGATGTGCATTTGCATTACAGCCGCCATGCTTCCGCTTCCGGGTAACGGAGCCGTGTGAATCACGACTTAAACGAGAGACTGGACAGGTCAGGCAAAAAAGAGTGCAAATCCACTCAGCCAATCAGAGGAGAAGACAAGCATTTACAAATGCAATAGGACTCGTATTTACGCGAGCCCTATTGCATTGTAAACAAAACTGCGGTTGTGCAAGAAGGCAGGAACGGGAGTGGGTGGGGGCGTTATGGTGGGCAGAGAAGTGACAGACTGCGGGAGGGAACGGGGGGAGGCAGGGGAACAGAACTGTTTTGAAAGTAAAGGGGCCGATAGCCATGGAGGGACAAAAATGACATCATGGCCGTCAGGAGGCTGGACTAACTTGCCGAACACCAATCAGAATGCGGCATTTACGATTTCGGCCAATTAAAAAAATAGCCGGAAAGTGGGCGGAGCTTCCCCCACTATACTGTATACAGCATCTCTCGACGAGACCGCGCATGTGCTGCCTAGGCCGAGACCTAAAAAGCAAGGCCCAACCTTGGAGAAACGAGACTTACCAAAAGCTGTGTTTTTGGGAAGGGAAAGATTAGTTTCGATCATGGGTCAAAATGGCGGCCAAACATAAAATGGTGCAGCGAATGCTAACTTACATAAAAAAATACATAATCAACACAGCAAAAACATTTTCATTCTAACAGAGTCACATTTAATCAATACCCCTTCCCCATACTTGGTGACAGGAGACTTTAATCCTATCCTTGATAAAGAACTATATAGATCATCTAAGTGCAAATGTTTCTACCCCAAAAGTATGCTGTAAATTAAAAGATATGATGACACCTGGCGCATGAATATGGGTAATCAGAAAGGATATACCTTTTTTAGTAAAATGTACGAACATTTTTATAGGCTAGATTATTTTCTTACTCGACTACCTTTACCAGTATAGCCAACAGGGTAACCCACCTTCCAATTCACATCTCTGATCATTCTGCAGGCATCCTGAGTTTAGAATTCCTGGCAACAAATACGCAATCTAGGTGAACACTGAATAGAACATTGCTTCTAGACACGAAAATTACACAAGAATTAGCAGTCAAGAGCCGGGAGTATTTCAACCATAACATGGGTACGACTTCTTGCAATATGGTCTGGGATGTGTTTGAGGAATATAACAGCGGGTTATTAGTAAAATAACATATTATCGTAACATGAAGACCATTAAGGAATGTAAGAGCTTAGATGACATGATCGCAGTAAGAGCAAAAGTCCAAAAACAAGCATAACTGTGCTTGGTAAAGTTGTAGAATTGTGAGTAGATCTAGAAAAAAACCCAAATGAGCACTTGGGAAAGAAAATACAAAACAATTGGAAAGCCAGAACTTTGAATGTGAGGAGATCTGTGGGGCACTGTTGGCCTGACAAACCAAAACTGAAGAGACCAGGAACATTATAAAGTCACTAATAGAAAATGAAACCGGTAAAGAGTGAAAGTCCCCAAAGGAATTGCAGTGGAAATGCTTCGAAATTTTAGCACACTGTATAAGGATGAAATAGTCCCAGGTGCAATTAGAAAGTTGCTGGCAGGCAGGAAACTTCTCATGCTGTAAGACACTCAATGCGATACAAAAGGGGATGATGGACGGAGCGTTTGAACCAATCAAACACTCACCCCCAGTCAACTGATCTGGGTTTAATCCATCATCATTCTTTAGCTCACTCCACCACCCCAGTTCAGACATGGCCATATGCAAATCAGTCTGACCCTGTCCCTCATGGGAACAGTCCAGCCCGAACTGCCAAGCCATGTCTTCCCTGGACCGGAAACAAGCATCCTAGGACCGGTTTCTGGCATTCCAGCCGTCATCAGCCAGGCTTGCTTGAATCCAGTGGCAAAGTGAGCAAGGGACCCACGTCTGGGCATACCCCCGCCAACTTAGGGCGAACAAAGCGATACAAAAGGGGATGATGGACGGAACGTTTGAACCAATCAAACACTCACCCCCAGTCAACTGATCTGGGTTTAATCCATCATCATTCTTTAGCTCACTCCACCACCCCAGTTCAGACATGGCCATATGCAAATCAGTCTGACCCTGTGCCTCATGGGAACAGTCCAGCCCGAACTGCTTAAGACACTCAATGAGCAGCCTTAGCAGGTGAAATAACGGAAGAGGAGCTAAGTAAATTAGACAAGCAAACCAAAGAACGGGAAAGTAGCGGGTCCGTATGGAATCCCTGGGGAGCTATATGAGCAACTATCGAACTCACTGGTACCAATATGGAAAATATTGTTTCACTTAATTCTGCTCAATAAAGACATTCCTCCATAATGGAATGAAGCTATTTTACCACTTGTTTTAAAACCAAAAAAGATTCCAGAAAACCAGACTCCTACAGACATATATCGTAACTGAATAGGAAATATATAGTCTTTACGGACATCATAGACAAATTAATTATGAACACAATTCCATTAATAATACACCCTGACCAAAAGGAATTTACACAAGGTAGACAACATCATGAGATGACACAGCATTTGATAGGCTCCATAGATGTAGCCGGAACTTACAGCACTCCACTAGCAAAAGCCTCCCAAAATGCACTCAAAGCATTTGATAGGGTGAACTGGGTATACCTTTCGAAAAGTTTGGTAGTAGACAGACTAAAGATAAAATAATTAACTCCATAAAAGCCCTTTACAAAACGCCCTTGACAAAAATCCTTATAAATGGTGTGTTAATAAGTAGATTCCATATTACAAGAGGTACTAGGCAATGGTGCCCCTCTCACGACTACTATTTAAACTTTATATTGAGCCATTTGCCCAGTTAATTCGATTTGCTCAGAACGTTATTCCATTCAAGGCTTAAGGGCTGTCTATCAAGATAGCACTATACACAGATGACATAATAATCTATACAGCTGACCCTGATCCAAAAGTCGAGAAGCTTGCAGAAGAATTCGGAGACCTTTCCGGATATCGGATTAACAAAGAGAAAACTGAAATAATGACATGGAACTCCAGAGAGAGACGACACAGAATGATAAAACTCAGATCAAGTATCTGGGAGTTCTAATTACACAAAATCTAAATGAGCAACCAGATAAACCATTAGTTAGGGTTAACAGAGAAACTGATCATCTGCTGAGAAGCTGGGAAAGCCTGCCGTTAAAAATCTATGACTGGGTTAACCTGATCAAAATGATGATTCTTCCTAAATTAACCTTCCTATTTAATGCCATACCCCTTTCGTTTCCAAAAGGCAGTATTACAAAGATTCATGGTAAAGTCAGTAGCTTTATCTGGCCTCCTAAGGGCGTGAGACTCTTGTGAAAGAAACTTGGGAGGACCACTAGAGCATACAGAGGGGCATATTTATGACACGCAGCATGGTGCATGCACGACGCAAGCCCAAAATGCGATTTATGAAGCTACGCAAGGCCACCTTCATGGCTCCATAAATTCAGAGTAACGCAGCACAGTACAAAACGCTGTGTTGCGTTACTCTGTCTTGGGAAGGCGTTCCATGGGCGTTGCGTTGGTGTTCTCACACAACTCCCCTGGATTTTGACGCATTCACAGATTTATCATTGCAGGTAGACCTGGGAATGCACCAAAAAAACAACGCCTTCTCAGGTGAGGTGCAACAAGATGAAATATCTTTATTTCTCCTCATTACTCCCTCTTTCTATGTGTGCTGCAGAATAGAGAGAGATATGCCTCTCAGGATTGTTTTTGTGCAGGAAGGTGCCCCTTCCTGCACCAAACAATCCTGCATGCAACGGAAGTACCCTTGCACCATAGTGTAAGGGTGCCTGCGATGGTGCTCGGCAGCGAAAATGGCGCCAGGGCAGGGACAAAGGCAGGAATGCGACCGATTTTTTTAAATACAGCGCATTCCCACCCTTTCCCTGTCACGCAGCGCGTCAAGGTGGTTTGCTGCACTTCGTGCCTTTCTCATGAATATTCCCCTGAGATCATTGCTGGTGAGACAAAATTTGTGACTACAGCAGGCCAATTCATCCTTAATACCATGTCCCTGATAGATATATTTTTGGATAAGCCATTCACTTGTTTAAAGTACGAGCACTAACAGAGATGTTTGCGGCTGCCTATGTTCCAGAGTGTGCTTGTCAGGCCTGATGCTCCGGCACCTTTCAGTGGTACTACATATTGCCACAAAAGATTACAATTAATCCAGGTTGCTAGAGTAAAGGTACCGCCCTAATGGGGAATTGTTATTTTTCCTAAGGCTCAGCGAATCATTACACCAGAGATAGGTTTCAGGGTCGCACGCCTAATACCTTCTACTTTTATGTCTTTCCTTTGACACATAGGGCCTCATTTATGAGGAATTAGCATAAGGCAGCATCACAGGTCTTCTTGCTGCGCTGCCCTACGCCAATGTGAAAAAGCAGGAACGCACTGTATTTATGAAATACGGTGCATTCCTGTCCTTACCCCCTGCGCTAGTGCACAATTTGCTGCCTAACACCATTGTTTGCACCATTGCACCATGGTGTAAGTTTGCGTCCATTGCAGGCAGGATTGTTTTTGTGCAGGGAGGCACATTCCTGCACAAAAACAATCCTGAGAGCCGTTTTCCTCTTTCTATGTTTGCTGCAGAATGCAGCACACATGAAAAGAGGAAAAAACGAGGAGAAATACAAATATTTCTCCTTGTTATGCCTGCTCTGGGGAGGCATAAGGTTTTAGCGCTGCCCCAGGTTTACATGTTTAAGTAAATCTGGGACAGAGTAAAAATCCATGGGAGTTGTGTGGAAACACCCACCTCAATGCCCATGGAACGTCTCCTTGACGCAGAGTAAGGCAACGCAGTGACCTGCTTCTTTGTCCTACCCCATATCTATGAGGCCATTTAATGCTACGCATGGTGGCTTTGCGTTGGCCCATAGATATGATTGAGAGGCTTGCACTGCAGGAGCGTCAAAAAAAGTGACGCTCCGATGTCGCAATCCTCTCATAAATAAGCTCAATAGTCTTTGTTGGCTTCCAAAATATCATCGGAAGGAATCTCAAATAGTGATCAGAGACCTTTCTAATGGACATGATTTCCTTCCAGACGCTATAATCAAGAAATACAGGTTATTTTCTCTCCAGAGAACATTTAACTCCAAGTCAGCCTACTGGTTTTGAATGGATTTTGTTGCCTCTAAGACCTTCCTCCCCATTGTATGAGGAGAGAGGGACCTGTTTTTTACCCTCAAAATCCACAAGGCTGTTTTTGTTCAATTAGAAAACCTTTGAAATCGACAGGTTATGTTTAGCAGTGCAATCATAAATCATCCCCCAGTGCACTACTCATGATCTCTCACATGCTATCACAGGTGACATTATTGATGACATAACTTGTGACATCATATATCCTCTCACCATTGACATTAATGTCCTAAATAGTGTAACGTAGGGTCTCTAGGCACAATAATTTAGAAAATAACATAAAAATCACCAAGTTCGACATTAAAGGTGAGATAGTTATGAAACAGGAAACCACTGTTGCTTTATAGGACCAAGTATTCAAAGTCTGTCTTCTTACTTGCTGCTGAACTGTGATGGTACACTCACGGAACTGTGAGGTATGGGAAATATTTCATAATTCCCTGTTGAAAAAGGAATTTCCTGAATATATTGACACCCAGGGTCGGACTGGGAACTCAAAGCAGTCCTGGCAGTTTTGTCGTACAAGTTCCCGATGTTTGGGGGTGTGCAATTGTGGAGCACTGCTTCTTTTGTTACTGGGGCCGAAATAGCCTCACCACTGCAAAACCGTCCCCCAGTAACAAACCTGCCCCCACCACTGCAAAACCGGCCCCCTTCCCTCCAGCCTCCCGGAGAAACGCCCGGTGGCCGGTACAGCCGGTCCAGCCCCGTTGACAGCCCCCAAACCACTCTTCAGAGATTTACAGCTATAAGGGCAACTAGGATTGTGTGGCATGGGGGACCAGATTATGCTGCAAGCTTATTTGAATTATGTGTCAGCAACACAAATTATGTTGGCATTGGCTGGCAGTATTATTTCTATCCATTTGAACTCGAATTTTTTTTTCTGAAATGTGCTGATTGTGTGGCAGCTACAGAATGGCATAAATCCACTGACCCTCACTATTGTCCATTGTTTTATGAACAATTTAATAAACAAAAAAAAAGCCTAAACATTATTATTCCAGTCAGAGCTCATTGTTAGCTGCATTCCAAAGAAAAGAGCTAATTTCCCTAAAATACATTTCTAATATAAAAAAATCATGAGGTAACATAAGTAGGATGGTCTCATATTGCCATCTCCAAGTTCTGGTGACACTTATAAACCACTCGGCCCTCAGCCTCATGATTTATAATGTTACCAGCACCACTCCATGGAAAAATATGGGCCATAATACACTGTTACACATTACATTATCTCTCTCTCTCTCTTTTGTTTGTTAATTGTAACATGCACTCTATGAGGCAGAAAACTGATTGTTTTTTTATGTGAATGTCACTCTACGGTGGTAATAAAAATACTGTAATTTGATGTTTGTAATTTAGTAATTAATCAAAATGTGATTGTGTGTTTATTAGTACAGTTGTTCTAAATAATACATTTCATTGGGACCCATTTATTTATTTTCTGATAGAGAATTCTAGCTCCAGATTCCTCACCTTTTGAATATTCCCAAGGAGTCAGATTGTATCTGAAACTTTTCAGTAATGTTTCTGCGCGTAAGAAGGTGGTCCTTGTGGCTCCGCACTGACACCATTCCACTCCGGAAATTACATGCGTGGCCTGTATAGGCGCCACTCCAGTTCGCTGATGTCAGTTCCTTTCACTCTGCACCTCCAGAAGTGGATCCAGAGGTTCCCTCAATTTTCAAAAAACGCTTTTTTGATTTTCTTGAAAACAAATGATACAGTGTATACACCCTAAGGCAACAGGTTTTAAACTCTGCAAGGACCAGCGCAAACAGATATCTGTGACAGATCCCCACCAGGTTTGCCTATGGTGTCTGGGGTCAGGCCATGACTCCAAGACCTGCGGAGACTGCGCATTGATGAACCCAGAGGTCGTCCGGGAACGTGAGGCAAAGCTTTATGTTGCCAAGCACAAGAAGGCACAGCGCTGGGACTGCTTGAATAAAATAGTGTTTTATATAGCATGAACCAGACCCGAAGATATCAGGTATCAGAGCGCTTTACAAGAGCACCAGTTTCGTTACAGATAGACACATTTTTTTTTGTTTCTTTGTTAGGCACGGGGAGATTAAGTGATTTGCCCAGAATCACAGGATGTTGAGCGTTTTTGCCAAGACTCGAACCTGGTTCCCCAGCTTCGAGGTCGACCGCTCTAGCCGTAAGGCTCCATCCGCTCCCCAAGGTTCAAGTCCCGCTGCAAGTACATGGCTCGATCCCACTCCCATTCCTGGATTCGACAGAGCAGCTCTAGAGGACAGTCTTTGTCATGCTTCTAGTACTCCAGTAAGCAGAAAAAACATAAGTATTCAAAGCAGAGTTTTGCTCCTTCACGCCTTTCCTACTCACCTGACGAATCATGTGGGTGATGCCAACAGTCCAATTCCTGCTCCCGAAGTTGGCCAACTTTGGCGCCGATTCCGCAGCTGGTTCTGGCACAACCCGAGTTTCCTAGGCCTTCAGCCACGACACACAGGATCATAAATTTCAGCGGAACTATGATCTAGCTCTTCAGATCCCTACCGACTCCCTCTGGTGCGCCTTTGGGCCCCATAAAGCGAAGAGGCCTTCCACCTGGATTTTGGCTGGTGGGTTCACCCATGTCACCAGCAGGACCCTCAGAGCCACTTCTGCCCTCACCTCCAGTACCAATGCCACCCCCAGTGCCCTCGACCACACCAGGACTAGGAAAATTGACGCCAATTCCGACTTCGCCACCCACACAGGTTACCCCAATCATACTCTCTGACACCAATTCAACACTTGTCCAACTTTGACCGATGTCACAACCGAATCCGACCGAGGTTTCTGCACTAGCTTTACCACAAGGCAAACAACATTCCTTACATTCCCTCTTTAAAATGAATGAATGAATGAATGATGAGTTCTTCTATAGCGCACAGCTACTCAGAAAGAGTGTCCCGGCACTGCTTAGGCAACTCAGAGTGGCACGACAGCCAGGACCACTAGTCCTGTCATCACTGAAGTCTGGATAGAAAAGTTTTTAACTCTTTTTTTAAATGTTGCTTCATCCGAAATAGACCTCACATGTTCAGGCAGCTGATTCCACATACCAGCCGCTTTAATAGTGAAGGAAGAGCCTCCCCTCCGTTGCCTTTTGAAACGGGGAACCACAATTAAGTTGGCTTTACTGGAATGCAGGAGTCTTCCAGGACTGTATTCCTTAATTCTTTCGTTAAGGTACATAGAGCCCTTGTTCTGGAGGGCTTGGTACGTTAGGGTCAGTCTTTGTATATAATACATTTTCGCACTGGTATCTCCCCCGAAATAATGAACTGATGTGTGTTTCGGTATTTTATACAGAAGGCGGACCACCATGGCAGACTCTGATAATGATTATGACCAGGGTGATGAGGTCACTCAGCCCTTTGCCAATGACAATTGATATGAGGACTTGCAAGAGGCTTGTGGGCTAGATACTTTCCCAGAAACTAGCCTTATTTCACCTCCAGACTCAGTCGCGGAAGAATCTGTCTCCTACGCCATGGTTATGCGTAGCGCTGCAGAAGGCCTTGACCTCCACCTCCCGCTATTTGTCAGGTCTCTATGAGCCTTACCTTGAGCTAGCGAAGAGATCCTGCAGAGATGATATGAATGACTTCCACCATTCCTTACCTCCCTCCTGTATGTGTGTATCAATGAAAACTAGATGAAGGTTGGGGCCAGAAGAGGACATCCTAGATAGAGTGACTTTGTATTCTTCTGTAGTTCCACCTTTTAAGAAAAGGAGGACAGAGGTCACAACAACTGGAATATAGCATAAGTATGTGCACCCCTTCCCACCCCTGGTGAATGATACCTACCTGAATATGAGTTATCTGCAGGATTGAGGCAGAAAGAAACTAACGGAAGAGGCTGTGGGAAGAGATCAGGAAACGATCTAGGATAATGGAACCTTGGAGTGGAAAGAAATGCATGATCCAGGGGTACATCAAAGGTAATACTCAGGTGAAGAGTCAATGAGTAGAGGAAACCAAGGTAAGCGCTTCTATGTGAAGAACTAAAGAATTCAAATACTGCGCATCCAGTGTGGAAATAATATGTAAAGAAAGCTCTCCATGCACGATGAATCCAGCGCCGAGAAGCTCAATCCAAGAGATAAAGAATGAAATTGCTGCAGCACGCGTATTGCAATGTTGCTTTTAGTGCTCCCAGTGCAGGAAGGAACAATCCAAATGACAATTAATGAAAGCGCTCCAGCCTGTGTATGCAATGTTGCTGTATCGCTCCCAGTGCGGGATAACCAAGGATGAGGCGCACACAGGCGTGATTTGAGGCAAGGGTATGGGGCAACCTGCAGTACTCACTGGGCCGGAATGGAGCAGCTGGGAGGAAGTCGGTAAATAGCACTGTGTGGAAAACATAGCACCAGGGCACAAGTCCTAAAAAAAGAAGTGGGGGGACTAACCAGGTTAGGCAGTATGCAAGTGAAATCATGACACGTGCAATCACAGCGCATGATGTCACGACACGCGACATTGCCCGTGACATCACAGGAAGTTACTTCACTGGAAGTGATATCACAAGAAGTGACATCAGATATTAAGACCTCACACATATATTTATCAGGTATATCATGAGTACATTTAAGCGCATTAAGAGATTTAACAAATGAGATTTGGCGTCAGGGTTGTGCCAAAAAAGTGGCGCAATCCCGATGCAAAATCTGGGCCTCAACTAATACATTTTTTTTTTTAAACCCTGCCACAAAGAAATTGGCAACAAGGAGAAGCATGGCAGTAGATCTGTTCTGCTTAATTGGCTGCAAAGTCTGCATCTTAAAATATTTTATGGGGTTAAGGCACCTGCTGCAGAGGTGCCCAGTAAATCTCAGGGAATAATAATAATGGTGAGATAACTCTAGAGGTTAGCGCATTTGTTGGAGAGATCTGTGTTTTGTGTAGTCCCAGATTTGAATCAAAGTAGTATTAGAAGGTTAATGTGTCTCCTGCAAAGCACTTCATGTAACATGCAGATGACATATTCTTATTTTATGTAGATAGGTAAGTGGGTTACTTCTTTGAACACAGAGATACTTTGTTACCTGCAGTTCATACATTTGAATCCTTGCAATATAGCACAGTGAGTTATGAAGGACATGTGACTCCTACACCTTGTAAGTCTGTCTCATGTAACTCATCTTGTACATTGATTTACACATGTACATGATTTATTGTCAATGTATAATGTGTATGTTACGTAAAGAGCTCTGACACCCTGCATTGGGTTGTGTAGCGCTATAAAAGAAATAAAATAGTACTATTGAAATTATTTGTGTAAATACTGGGGCAGACCAACACACCTGACATTCTTGCATGCATCTCTTATATACAGGGACTGAACAAAGGCAAAAGCATGCCTCTCAAGTACCTATGAAGAGATAACAAGCTGTGTGCCTTTCTTTCCCCTCCGTGGCATTTACATTTAAGTGTGAGGTTCCAGGCCGCCTCCAGTCAAGATATTCAATCAAAAGGAGGCCTGATGGCCCCTTAACTTCGGCCCAGCTGGAGGTGAAAAAAAGGCTCCCTGCACGTTGCTGCTTGGAATGGAAAGCAGACAACGTACAGGTGCTGCTGAACATGTCCCGGTGTCTGAAAATTACACCGGGACAAGTTCCGCATATTTCTGTGGGGCCCAACTTCTTGGCAGGGGGGGACAGTGTCCCCCTGTGAAAATAGTGGGTGGACGCTGTGTACCTGCGTGTACCCCCGACTTGTGCCCTGCATAGCACCAATGCTTGCACACAGGATACACAGAGCGGACTGCTCTGTAACGGCTTCAGGACACGCCAGAATCAGGAACATGTACTGGATACAAAGCAGCGCCGAGTTGAATGACACGGGTATAAATGCAGAGTAACCCAGAAGTTCAACCCACGCTGTTGCTTCCTCCAATAACACGTGAAGGAGAGTGCTAGAACGCTAACCCTATAGTGAGATAGCAGTAGATAAACTTAAAACATGTGTCAAAGCACATCCCAAAACAATCGTACTTCTTTTGCCTCTGAGGTTTTGTAGCTCAGAGCAAAGGATTGGCAGCCAGAACCATGACACTATCAGGAGTCCTACAGCTAGCCTGGCTGCTTCTGAGCCTCTTCTCCCCTTCAATGAGGCCTTGACGGATACCCTCCTAGATGCCTAGGCTAAGCCTTGTACTGGCCCTCTAGTAAACCAGCAAATTGCCAGGCGCCACCGTCCTACTTCAGGTGACCTGCCCTTTTTTTATCACAGCACCCCTCTCAGGAGAGTCTTGAGGTGCAAGATCCACTAGCCGGACCAACCCTAACAATTCTCCCTAACACGGAATCTAAGAGAGTGGAGACTTTTGAAAAATGCTTATTCTCCTCATCCAGTTTGGCTCTGAAGTCGATCGACACCTCTTGCTTGCTGGGCCTCTATACTCATGCCCTTTGGATTCAGTGGCACACGTCCTCCCCTGTGTTCCGGAACACTTTCACCCTGTTCTTTCACAGGCCATCCAGGATGGTCGTGATACGCCTAAGTTCCCAATTTGTTGTGGCTTAGACACCACTGACTCTGTTAGACGGACTGTAGGGACCAGTGATGCCATTCATCACCATGCGTGGCTGTGATGAAATGAAATGAAAAAGAAATTTATAGAGCGCGAAACATTCACCCGAAGGTGTCAAGGCGCTAGCTCATCAATCATGACTAACTGGACAGTCCAGAAACACATCAAAGATTAAACAGCCAGGTCTTCAACGCCTTCCTGAAGGCCAACAGGTGAGTTTCTTGTTTCAGCCTAAGTGGTAGAGAGTTCAACAATTTGGTCGTACCGACCAGAAAACTCCTTCCACCCCAGGAACACTTTTTGAACTTGGGAACAATCAAATTATGGGCATGAGATGAGCGAAGATGGCGAGCAGGAATGTATGGCTGTATATTCTGTTTAAAAAAGCTAGGCCCTATGTCATGCGTAGCCTTAAAAGCAATGCAAAGAGCCTTAAACTCGATCCGTCTCTTCACTGGCAGCCAGTGTAATTCTTTGAGTGCCGGTGAGACATATTACAATCAACTAAGTTCTGCGGCGACTTCAAGTTTTTTCTATTGGACATGCCGTTTGATGGGACTCGCTTGTTTGGGAACAAGGATGAGACTGCCCTTGAACAGTTCAAGGAGAGTAGGGCTACCGTTCGCTCTCTGGGCCTTTCTACCCAGCCTCGCCAGCAACAATTCTAGTGTTCCTTACGTGGCTTTGGACGAGGCATTCTCTATAACTAGCCTGCCCTACCCCAGAGGTTTCACGGGAGAGGCTGTGGTGATCACCACCCCCACAGCCAAGGTTAGCATGCCACCCAGGGCACAAGTCCTAAAAAAAGAAATGGGGGACTAACCTAGTTAGGCAGTATGCAAGTGACATCACGGGGCGTGACATCACGACACGTGACATCACAGCACATGACATCACGGCACATGACATCACAGCGCATGACATTACATGTGGCATCACAGGAATTTACATCATAGGAAGTGGCATCACAAGCCACGACTTTAATATGTGCGTGTGATGTGAAGCGCTCTGATACTGCTTTAGGATGAGTAGCGCTATACAAGAAAAAATAGTGGTACTTAAATTATTTCAATGCCTCCTCAGAGGTAGTAAGTGCTATATAAATTACATTTATTTTGTGTAAATACTGGAAGAGACCAACACGTCTGACATTCTTAGAGTGCATGCATATCTAGTAAACCGAGCCTGAACAAAGTGAAAAGCTGCTTCTCTTAAGTATGTGTGAAGTGCTATCCTTTGTTTCCCCTCTGCTGCATTTGCTTTTAGGTGTGAGGCTCCTGACTGCTCCCAGCCAGGAGACTCGAACAAAAGGAGGCCTGATGACCCCTCAAATTCGGCCTTTGTTATGGGCCCAGCAGGAGTCTAAAATAAGAAACCACCGTCCCCGCCTGCACGTTGTTGCTTGTTGCAGATAGAAAGTAGACAACGTGCAGGTGCTGCTGAAAGTGTCCCGGTGTTTGGAAATTACACCGGGACGAGTTCAGCACATTATTCAGTGGGGTCCAACTTCTTGGCAGGGTGGACCGCGTTCACCCTGTGAAAATAGTGGGTGGACGCTGTCCACCGCGTGTACCCCCAACTCGTGCCCTGGTGCCACCCATTCCACCCTTCCCCTCCTCGCAGCCCTACCTGCCAAACATCTTTAGTTTAGCCTTACAGGGTCACACCGGCCTGGTGGGAGGCAAAATCCACCGATTCTATCCGGGATGGCAAGCAAAAACACTGGGCAGGTTGCTCCTCCAAATTGTTCACAAAGGTTACACCCTATTCTTCCTTATATCCCCTCCGCACCTTCCACCATCTCAGCTTTGATCTTTGGCTCAGAAGTTTCTGTTTATAAGCTAATGAATGCAAGTGGATACTTGAGAGAGCTGTGTAGTGGGAGCAGAGGGTTCCACAAAAGGTTAGCATAATGGAGAGAACGAGAAACTATAAAACTGGCAAAGAAAAAAGCGATAGGCAAATGGAGAGGGCGCACAAAGAAAGATGTAAGGAAGAAGATGAAAATAAAGATAGAAGGAAAGGTGGCAGGAAAGATAAAGATATAAGTACGGAGGGAAGAAGATGAAGAGAAGCACGGAAGGAAGCAAGGAATGAATGAAGGAAGGAGGATGGAGGGAGGTTAGTAAGAAAGCGGTAATAAAGCAAGGAAAGAATGAATTGGTGGAAGGATAGAAGAGGAGGAAAGAATAAAGCAGATGAAGTTAAATGTGAAAAATAGAAGGAAAGATGAAATATAGAATAATAGATAAAATTGTAGCAGGAAAGATGGGAGTATGGAGTGAACAATGGAAGCATGGAAGTTAGAATAGTAAGAAAGGTGGAGCAAAAGAGATGGAAGTATCAGAGTACAAAAGGAAAGAAGGATAGAAGTGAAGATAGAGGGATGGAAGGAGGAAGTGGAAAAAGGAAGGATGTATATAAAGCTTATAAAATGCTATGAAATGCATTCCAAAATGTCCTTGATGATTGACCCTCAAACTATGTTATATTAGCCCATGTAGCTGAACCATAACGGCAGTTATCAACCTATATATATATATATATATATATATATATATCTGTATATCTGCCATGGTTCAGGCACATTTTCTATTGAAAAGAATGTTTTTTTATTTGCCTATAACGTTTGACTCCCATTGAAGGATTTGCACCACATTTGGTGGTGCAAAGGGTTAGAAATTCCAAATTCCATGCAAATCTGTGAAGGGGTAAAAAGGTTAAGAGTGTTCTCCCATTTTAGCTCCCATAGAAAGTTTTGCTCGTACCTACCACTGAACAGATTTATGCATAAAAGCAGACTTTTACTCAGAAAGTGTGCATTTTTTTGGTTCAATGTAAATCCATTCAGTAGTTTTTGTGATATAAGCAATTTAAAAAAGGTGCTAGATGGCCTTGACAGCATCAACACTTTTGTAAATCTGTACCATTAAAAGTCGCAATTCAATAATTGGTGACTCTTGTCAATTACATTTGAATTCTTTTGACAAACGTGATCGGTTGGAGAAGGGCTCTGAAATTTATTTCTGCCATCTTGAAAATAGTGAACCAATTTTGCATCACGACTTTTGCGCTAGGGAAACAAATTTCCGCAGCAATGGCTTGCCACCCCCGTCCCCAAGATGTGCCCGGCATTGACCTCAGCAGAGTGCAAGGGGTTAACCAGGGGCATGGAAGACTCAAATACTACACTCGAAAAAAATGCAGAAAATTGTGCACAATTCGCAACTCAAAAATCAATTGACATCTCACGATCCCCAATTTTAGTTTGTGGGTTTGACTGCCATTTTGTGAATGATTTGTGAATCCGTTTTGGATGGCAACTTTCCAGCCATGGAAAGTAAGTTATTATAACAAGTGTCTTAACCCACAGCACAGGTGTGAGCAAGCCATAGTTCAGGAACACAAAAATAGCACAACAGGGAAACATGCTGAAAGCAGTGAGTGATTCCTGAATCAATATACGATTGCAAGCTACCATTTCAAACAAAGCTTTCACCTTCATTTTTTGCAGAAAAAATGCAACTTGGATCATAGCTTCAACTTTCACAAAGGGTTATAAAAAGGGTGTGTAAGACACAGGGGAAGAGGCAGGGGAAAAAACGACTGCACAGTGGGGGGGTCGCTGCCTGAGTCAGGTTGGGCAGGCCCTGTGGCCAACACCGGCTACGCATTGGCCAACACCAACTACGCATTGGCCAAAGGGGTTGCGCAGCAGGGGTTGGCAGGCTGGCCGCAGTTTGCTGCCAGACCCAGTGACCAAGCCATGCTGGGCATATTCAAAGGCACACACAGTGAAGCCTGCAGCCGTTTCGCCACACAACCAAGCCACAGGACTGACCCTATGGCTCACCCACTTCACATGGACTTGGCCACCCACAGTGGGTAGAGGAAGGCCCGGTGGCCAGTCCTCCATGTGCATGGCTGAAGGCCATGTGAAGTGGGAGTTGGATACTGGCAGTCGGTAGTGTGCAGGGCCTGGCCTCAGGCCTGCCATGTGCAAAGGGGATGGCTGTTGGCTCAGATTGGGTGCAGGCTTTGGCCTGGCCCTCTGCCAAACCTCTGCTGTGCACGACCAAAGACCTTGCAAGGCAAACCTTCACTGTGCACATTGGGGCTGGGTGGCAGTGGCCCTTTGGGTGCACAGCTTGGCCACAGGCCAAGCCCTGAGACATACCCCTGCAGTGCACAGCCAAAGGCATTGTGCGATGAGGTTTGGGCACCAACAATTTGTTGGATGAAGGGCCTGTCCGCAAGCCAAAGAAATAGGAGTTTCTCATGTGGTCTAACCACTACGTTTAAAAGGACAAAACAGAGAATACCAGTCTCCAGACTGTAACACGGACCTATGAGAAGAGCCTGCACATCACTGATGATGAGAAACCTACAGTGTACTGAGAAACTCTTGTTAAGTACTAAAAGCGAGCAATTTTTAGATAATATTTAGCCTTGAAAAGGCCACAAACTTGCCAGGTACAAAGAGGCGAAACACATGTTGCTGTGAACTGAGCAGAAAATGAAGCAAAACCTACCAGCTGTAATCTACCAAGATACAAAATAAACTCATGATAGCAACTTCTCGTATTTTATATGGAATTTTTTATATGTGCTGAATAGGAGCAGTTGATTGACTACTAATGTTCTACACTTCCTGTATCTGTAAAATAAGGACATAATGGTTTTACTCAACCCCAACAAAAACAAGCGTTGGCAAAGCCGAATAGCCTGACGATGTGGTACTCTGGGTGAGTGAATGGATGCTTGAGTGCAATAATGCATGACTGACTACACTGATGCAAGCATGGTATATAGGTGGATGAGTGCATGAATGGAATCATCCTCTTACTGACTCGTTCTTGCATTCATCTACTCGCCCATCAACAATACCATTCCCACAAACATCGAAATCAACAATGAAGAGTTAATTTCAGTTATAAGCCAGGCCTATTGGCTTTGCCAATTGTGTGTGTTTTATGTTTGCCCATGTTGCCAGTGCACACTAAAAATAAGTGCCCATGTTAACAGAGGCAGGGAGAGGTAAGGTGATATGCCTAGGATCACAGGGTGAATGGGTTTCATGCTGGGTTAGATCTGCAGCAAATTTGTTTATTGCCCCGAGCATCCCAACGCTACATGCCAAAGGTGTAGGGTGACCAGGCGTCCCGGATTTGCCCGGACAGTCCCCGTTTTCCGGCAGCTGTCCCTGCGGATTTCAGGAAATTAAGCTCATGTCCCGGTTTTTAGGTCTCGGCCTGCACCAGCGCTTGCGCTGGTCTGGCCGAGAGTTTTAGTAAGCGGGTTTTGGAAGTGCAAACCCACTGGCTTTCGGCTGGCGACCAGCTTGCGTTCACAATGGCGTGCACGCGCGCAGCTGCCATCTGGGTTTCCTATCTCTTCCTCATTTCCTCGTCATGGCTCATTAACTCTCTGGACTCTGATGTTTCAATCGCAGCAGCAGCTCACATTACCAACTGACGGCCCTGGACTACAGTCACATGAAAAACAACAGCGATTAGCATTGAAATGCAAGCTTTTTTTTGTCTAGTTAGAAATATTGCTTCGGTGGGTTGATTTCACCTTATATCGCTATTTGTTTTATATTGGGAGTCAAAGCCTAATTACCAGTATTTTTGTCTCACTCTGTTTTTTTAAATATTTATTCGCGCAAAGCACAAAGCTATATTTAAGGTTACTTTTTCCGCGTCACTTCTTCACTCTATTTAAACTCCACACCCCCACTCTTATTGTCTCTCTCCTTCTCTCTCTCTCCCCTCTCTAATTCTCTCTCTACTTAATTAACTCTCCCTCTCTATCTTTTTAGTCTTTCATTCTCTCTCACCCCTTTATCTGTTTCTCTTTCAAACTCCTTCATTCACTCTCTCTCCCCTTCTTTCTCTCTCTCTATCCCGCTCCACTCTTTATTCTATGTACACCCTTTCTCTCTCTTTCTCTCTCACCACCCTCTCTAATTGGGCATTATATCTTCACTCTATCTCTCACTCGGCAACACCACAGCATCACTCAGCATCACCACAGCATCACTCAGCGTAACCACAGCATCAATCAGAGCCAGCACAGCATCAATCAGAGCCAGCACAGCATCACTCAGCACCAACACAACATCTCTCAACGCCATCACAGCATCACTCAACGCCATCACAGCATCACTCAGTGCAACCACAGCATCACTCAGTGCAACCACAGCATTACTCAGCACAACCACAGCATCACTTAGCGCCACAACAGCATCACTCAGCGCCACCACAGCATTACTCAGCAGCACCACAACATCACTCCGCGCCACCACAGCATCACTCAGCACCACCATAGCTTCACTCAGCGACACCACATCATCACTCAGGGCCAACACTGCATCACTCAGCACTACCACAGGATCACTCAGCACCACCACAGGATGACTCAGCACCACCACAGCATCGCTCAGCACCACCACAGCATCGCTCGGCATCACCACAGCATCACTGAGCACCACCACAGCATCGCTCAGCATCACCACAGCATCACTCAGTGTCACCACAGCATCACTCAGCGCCACCACAGCATCACTCAGCGCCACAACAGCATCACTCAGCGCCACCACAGCATCACTCAGCACCACCACAGCATCACTCAGCGTCACCACAGCATCACTCAGGGACACCACAGCATCACTCAGGGCCACCACAGCATCACTCAGGGCCACCACAGCATCACTCAGGGCCACCACAGCATCACTCAGGGCCACCAGAGCATCACTCAGCACCACCACAGCATCACTCAGCACCACCACAGCATCACTCAGGGTCACCACAGCATCACTCAGGGCTACCACAGCATCACTAGGCGCCACAACAATATCACTCGGTGCCACCACAGCATCACTCGGTGCCACCACAGCATCACTCGGCGCCACCACAGCATCACTCGGCGCAACCACAGCATCACTCGGCGCAACCACAGCATCACTCGGCACCACCACAGCATCACTCGGCACCACCACAGCATCACTCGGCACCACCACAGCATCACTCGGCACCACCACAGCATCACTCAGCACCACCACAGCATCACTCAGCGCCACCACAGCATCGCTCAGCGCCACCACAGCATCGCTCAGCGCCACCACAGCATCACTCAGCGCCACCACAGCATCACTCAGCGCCACCACAGCATCACTCAGCGCCACAACAGCATCACTCAGGGCCACCACAGCATCACTCAGGGCCACCACAGCATCACTCAGGGCC
This sequence comes from Calotriton arnoldi, assembly GCA_963921515.1. Taxonomy (NCBI): domain Eukaryota; kingdom Metazoa; phylum Chordata; class Amphibia; order Caudata; family Salamandridae; genus Calotriton; species Calotriton arnoldi. The sequence goes on from CAWUFW010005190.1 coordinate 764,432, forward strand.
ACAACAGCATCACTCAGGGCCACCAGAGCATCACTCAGCACCACCACAGCATCACTCAGCACCACCACAGCATCACTCAGGGTCACCACAGCATCACTCAGGGCCACCACAGCATCACTAGGCGCCACAACAATATCACTCGGCGCCACAACAGCATCACTCGGTGCCACCACAGCATCACTCGGCGCCACCACAGCATCACTCGGCTCCACCACAGCATCACTCGGCGCCACCACAGCATCACTCGGCACCACCACAGCATCACTCGGCACCACCACAGCATCACTCGGCACCACCACAGCATCACTCGGCACCACCACAGCATCACTCAGCACCACCACAGCATCACTCGGCACCACCACAGCATCACTCAGCACTACCACAGCATCACTCAGCGCCACCACAGCATCACTCGGCGCCACCACACCATCACTCAGCGCCACCACAGCATCACTCAGCGCCACCACAGCATCGCTCAGCGCCGCAACAGCATCGCTCAGCACCACCACAGCATCGCTCAGCACCGCCACTGCATCGCTCAGCACCGCCACAGCATCGCTCACCACTACCACAGCATCACTCAGGGCCACCACAGCATCACTCAGTGCCACCACAGCATCACTCAGCGCCACCACAGCATCACTCAGCGCCACCACAGCATCACTCAGCGCCACCACAGCATCACTCAGCACCACCACAGCATCACTCAGAACTACCACAGCATCACCACAGCATCACTCAGTGCCACAACAATATCACTCAGCACCACAACAGCATCACTCAGCACCACCACAGCATCACTCAGCGCCGCCACAGCATCACTCAGCGCCGCCACAGCATCACTCAGTGCCACCACACCATCACTCAGCGCCGCCACAGCATCACTCAGCACCGCCACAGCATCACTCAGCACCGCCACAGCATCACTCAGCACCGCCACAGCATCATTCAGGGCCACCACAGCATCGCTCAGCACCACCACAGCATCGCTCAGCACCACCACAGCATCATTCAGCACCACCACAGCATCACTCAGCACCACCACAGCATCACTCAGGGCCACCACAGCATGACTCAGCGCCACCACAGCATGACTCAGCGCCGCCACAGCATCACTCAGGGCCACCACAGCATCACTCAGCACCAACACAGCATCACTCAGCGCCAAGACAATATCACTCAGCACCACCACAACATCACTCAGTGCCAAGACAATATCACTCAGCACCACCACAGCATCACTCAGCACCACAGCAGTATCACTCAGCAAGACCTGAGTATCATTCAGCATCACCTCAGCATCGTCTCCGCAACAGTCACCAACACCACCACTACCACCTCAGCATCACTCAGCACCACCTCAGCCTGCTCTCGGAATCTGGCATCTGTTGATTCTCCCCTAGCGTCTGGCCGCTGCTAGTGTTATAATACAGGTACTAGTTCCCAACCTTCACCCTCCGATTGTTTATGCCCCCTCAAAAAAAAAGCTTTAACAAACAACCATTGCAATAGGCAGAAACAAGTTGCCAGCATTGCAAGAACAAAAGAAAACTGAGGAAATTTTAAACACTTATAAGGCCCCAAAGGCAAGACCTATTGGCTATGCCAATGCTTGTTTGAGAGGGTAGGCTGAAAAGGGTGGGAGGTATTTTTTTTATGTTTCGCAAAGCAGGGATAGTTAGCAGCTGTTATAGGAAAATCAATTTAATTAACAGGCATGCAACTGGCTTTAAAAATGGCATTTTATGTATTTTCTTACTGCCTTTTCTGTAATTTTCTGCTAAGGAGCACTGTCATTCTGAGCACTGTGTTGAAGTAAAATTGTAGTCCTTCTTCTATTTTTGGGAAATGTCCCGGTTTTTTGCTTTAAAATTCTGGTCACCCTACAAAGGTGTGTTTTTCCTTATCGGGCCGGACTGGCCGTAGCGGGCACCGGGCGTTTCCCCGGTGGGCCGCCAGGGTGGGGCCGGTTTTGGGACCCTGGGGGGCCGTTTTTGTTACCGGGGGTCGACAATATCGGCCCCCTGTAACAAAATCGGCCGAAACCGGCGCTCGCAAACTGCTCGGCTGCACACCCCCTCACCCCAGGGGGGCCCGGCCGAGCACTTTGCCAGGGACGGTTTTGGTTGCCAGTCCGGCTAGCCCGGCTCATCTCAAAATGCACTGGACTAAATCTTAGTGACTTATTTCTGCGTTGTGCATCTAAAAGATAAATCAAGGGCACATCTTGTGAAAAACAAGGAGCTGTCATCTGGCCTTGTGCCACGAGGGGAGCTCCTGAGTCAAACCTACCTAGAATGCTGGGACATGTAGCTTCGCTTTATTACTGATTTCACATATACACATAAACAGAAAACAATATGTCTCCCGGGCTGTACTATTTTTAAAAAACAATAATACACATATTATGTTTCAATTCGAGTGTCCATCTACGCTGTCCATCAGGACTGTGACATTTCCCAAAAGAAATTAAATAGTTATATAAATACACAAGTGCTAGTACTACAGATAATGATCTCATGCTAATTTAACTTCCGTTGTACATTGATACTAAGCACCTTAAAATCCTACAGACATCAAAGTGTGAGTGTTCACTTAGCAGTTAAACGAACGTGGACATTTACAAGCTGTAATTTTATTTCAACCCTCACAATAAATAAGCGTGGATACTAACCAATGGGATGGGAGCAGTTAACATGGATAGACACAGATGGAGGTATGAAAACCATGAAGAAGTGAGACCTAATCTTACATGATAGGCCCTCAACGCCCCAGCCTGCCCAGTGCTAGTGCTTGAAAGCAACAACTGGATGGAAGGCACTTTCACAGTATTAGTCTAAAGCGAATGTGTGCCAATCTGCCCAACCTGTTCAGGTAGTGAAGCCAAAAGTTATATTTTTTGCAGTTAGGTGCAATATGTACCTGAGATGCAGTAACTAAGAACATTTCGGTTGGGGCGGTCCCTTAAATAAGTGTGAATGATTTACAAGGGCTGGGCGGTGATCTAAAGCCCATGTGCCAAGTCCCACAGCTGCCAAATTAGGCAGGGGAGTACAACTCCTGCATACGGCACACTTGTGGGATAGGACTGCAAAACACTAATAAGTATATTTACAAGGGCATTGTGCCACAGGAACGCCACTTTTAACGATGTTCCTGTGGCGCAATGCCCTGCTCCATATTTACAAAGTGGCGTTAAGCCACTTTTTGTGGCTTAACGCCTCTTTGTAAATATGGTACCCTTTCATGCAGGTGTTTGCGTGAAAGGGGCGTGCAGTGGGTGTTGCTGTGGGCGTTCCACCGCAACACCCATTGCTTTTTGACGCTGCCTAGATTTACAAGGATGTGTAAATCTGAGGCAGCGCCAAAAACTAATGCAATGCAAGAGCAGGCGCTAGAATGGCGAAACGAGGAGAAATACTTTTATTTCTCCTTGATTTTACTTTTTCTATGTGTGCTGCAGCACACATAAAAAGAGCAAAATGCCATTAATGATTGTTTATGTGCAGGAAGGAACACCTTCCTGCACATAAACAATCATTCCCTGCAATGCAGGCACCCTTGCACTATGGTGCAAGGGTGCCTGCATTGGCACTGGGCAGCTAATTTTAGTGCCAGCGCTAGGGAAAACACAGGGGTACGCAGTATTGTAAATACGGCGCATCCCTGCATTTTGGAAATGTCAGAGCGCGGCGCTGCCAAATTTGGCGCAGCTCTGCGCTCCGACATTTCCTTGTACATATGCCCCTAAGTTGAAAATGATCAGAAAGTCTGAAATTCTTGTACCCCTGCACCAGGAATGAAGAAAACACTTGAGAAGCACCAGGTTTCGATCCACGGTTCAACATATGAACAGCGCATGGCCTCCATTTTTACATTATGCACCCACGTGTTTGCCAAAGTCATGTCTGAATTCTGTTTATTGAGTTGTCCCCACGATTTCTGTTGAGAGGCTGTGCCGTGCATATGCTACACTTCAATTAGATGATGATCATAAATTACATAGCTGCTAAGTGGCTTAAGTCTAGCGGTGATAATCAGTACATAGAAGTGCCTCACATGGCGAAGCAATCAATCAATCAATCACAGAATTTGTAAAGCGCACTACTTACCCGCGAGGGTCTCAAGGCGCTAGGGAAAAAGGGGGTGCTGCTACTGGTCGAACAACCAGGTCTTGAGTAGCCTCCTGAAGGTCAGCAGGTCTTGGGTCTGTCGTAGGCTTAGTGGAAGGGTGTTCCAGGTCTTGGTGGCGAGGTGGGAGAAGGATCTGCCGCCGGTGGTAGTTCTTCGAATGCGAGGGACGGTGGCGAGGGAGAGGTCGGCGGAGCGGAGTTGGCGGTTGGGGACGTAGAAGAGGAGTCGTCTGTTGAGGTAGGCTGGGCCAGTCTTGTGGAGTGCCTTGTGTGCGTGGATGAGGAGTTTGAAGGAGATTCTCCTGTCGACGGGGAGCCAGTGCAGGTTCCTCAGGTGGGGGGTGATGTGGCTGTGGCGAGGTACATCGAGGATCAGGCGTGCGGAGGCGTTTTGTATGCGTTGCAGTCGCTTGATGAGCTTGGCCGGGGCTCCCGCGTAGAGGGCGTTCCCATAGTCAAGTCTGCTACTGACGAGGGCCTGGGTGACTGTTCTTCTTGTGTCTGTCGGGATCCACCTGTAGATCTTGCGAAGCATGCGGAGGGTGTTGAAGCAGGAGGATGAGACTGCGTTGACTTGCTTGGCCATGGAGAGCGTTGAGTCGAGGATGACTCCCAGGTTGCGTGGGTGTCGGGGCTGCTCCCAGCGTCGTTGGCCACCAGGAGTCGTCCCAGGCTGAGGGGTTGGAGCCGAGGATGAGGACCTCTGTCTTCTCCGTGTTCAGTTTTAGTCGGCTGATCTTCATCCAATCGGCGACGGCCTTCATTCCTTCATGGAGGTTGGATTTGGCGGCGAGGGGGTCCTTGGTGAGGGAGAGGATCAGTTGAGTTGAGTGTCGTCGGCGTAGGAGATTATGTTGAGGTCGTGCTGTCTGGCGATGCGTGCGAGCGGGCCATGTAGATGTTGAACAGTGTTGGGCTGAGGGACGATCCCTGGGGTACGCCGCAGATGATCTCGGAGGCTTCGGATCGGAATGGTGGGAGGCGGACTCTCTGGGTTCTGCCGGCGAGGAAGGAGGTGGCCCATTCCAGGGCCTTGTCTCGGATCCCTGCGTTGTGGAGGCGTGCACGTAGAGTGCGGTGGCAGACAGTGTCGAAGGCGGCGGAGAGGTCCAGCAGGATGAGGGCTGCGGGCTCACCGTTGTCCAGCAGGATCCTGATGTCGTCGGTGGCGGCGATGAGGGCAGTCTCAGTGCTGTGGTTGCTGCGGAACCCCGATTGGGATGGGTCCAGCAATAGCTCTCTACAGAGGACACATGTGGAGTCACTAGAGAGACTCTCTAAGGAGGTGGGCAGCATTGATCTAAACATAACAGTGGTTTAATACCGACTGGAATCCATGATTGAAGAGTCCCGGGTGTCAAATCTTTACACATGTTGGAGAGGAGGACACATCACTCAAAACAAGACTCTGACAAATGATTTCGCTGATTAATTCCAACCCTGCACAGTTGCTTTTATTGTTCACATAGAAAACAGAGACGAATAGTTGGAGAACACCAGGAGAGTGACAATTTCCTGGATTGGCCCTATGGTGATGGGATGGTGGCCTGCATGGCTCATTTCAGTCAGTCTTTCTTTTGCGAGGCAGTGGACCTCTTCGGTGGCGCCTAACGCGTCGTAATGTTCTCCTTTCTGAAAAAGCAAACACAAGGAGATGATGGATGGAGCACTGAAACTTTTCAGACACTCACCCCCAATCAAAAATGTGGGTTGAATCCATCATCGTTCTTTAGCTCACTTGGCCACCTCAGTTCAGACCCAGCCATATGCAAATCAGTCATGACCCTGTGCCTGATGGGAACAGTTCAGCCTGAACTTTTGGATAATCAGAACCTGCTTCGTTTAATTAAACAGCAATAAAGCGAGCAGTAAGTCTACCAAGGAGAAGTAATCTGGACCAGGACAGTGACTATGTAACTGTACTGTTGACATTTGGGGAGGAATCCCAGAGATTAGGTATTGAGGGAGGCTACAAAACAGGGATAGGTCATGTATTTGGGAAAAAGGATGCTCTTTTTCTGGTTATCAGAGCAACTATGGTTGGTAGGAGGATAGGGAGACAAATCTCCAGAAAGAGTTTAAGATTGAGGCCAGGCTGGTGTGTTGGTCCCATCATGTTTGAATGTAACTAGGCAGAAAAGGCACCATGCTTGGGGAAGTGGAGGCAGATGCAACCTATCTGTCTCTGTAAGGCGAAGATCAACACAAAGACCTGAAGGAGAGTGACAATTTCCTGGATTGGCCCTATGGTGATGGGATGGTGGCCTGCATGGCTCATTTCAGTCAGTCTTTCTTTTGCGAGGCAGTGGACCTCTTCGGTGGCGCCTAACGCGTCGTAATGTTCTCCTTTCTGAAAAAGCAAACACAAGGAGATGATGGATGGAGCACTGAAACTTTTCAGACACTCACCCCCAATCAAAAATGTGGGTTGAATCCATCATCGTTCTTTAGCTCACTTGGCCACCTCAGTTCAGACCCAGCCATATGCAAATCAGTCATGACCCTGTGCCTCATGGGAACAGTTCAGCCTGAACTTTTGGATAATCAGAACCTGCTTCGTTTAATTAAACAGCAATAAAGCGAGCAGTAAGTCTACCAAGGAGAAGTAATCTGGACCAGGACAGTGACTATGTAACTGTACTGTTGACATTTGGGGAGGAATCCCAGAGATTAGGTATTGAGGGAGGCTACAAAACAGGGATAGGTCATGTATTTGGGAAAAAGGATGCTCTTTTTCTGGTTATCAGAGCAACTATGGTTGGTAGGAGGATAGGGAGACAAATCTCCAGAAAGAGTTTAAGATTGAGGCCAGGCTGGTGTGTTGGTCCCATCATGTTTGAATGTAACTAGGCAGAAAAGGCACCATGCTTGGGGAAGTGGAGGCAGATGCAACCTATCTGTCTCTGTAAGGCGAAGATCAACACAAAGACCTGAAGGAGCTGTTGGTGTTTTGTTCTTTACACTTTTATTTCGCTTCCTTGGACACTCTTTCTCATATTTTTCCAACAGTTAACAGTTGGGAGTGTGTGTGTTTGTGCTGTTGTGCAGTTCTCTCTGTCTCTTACAAATCCAACTTGCCCCATCACCCCCCTGAGATGTTCCAGACTGGTGAACCATTACCAGTCCAGCCATGGATTTAAACAGGTGTCAGTCAGTATACTGTATGTAGCCAGGACATGTGTGTACTGAAGAAGTACTCGTGTTGCTGAGGTTCTGTGCTGTCATGCCTTGCAAGAATGGAGGCCAAGTAGAGTGTATATCCCAGAATGCCGAAATAGGCATTGGCTTGGCAAGTAGCCCACCAGTATGGTAGAGAATACCCCACTTTCCAACAACAAGAGCAGAAAGAAAGATGCTCCCTCGAGGCAGAAAAACCAAGAACTTGAATTGCAGAAGAGAAATCAAGAGAATTCATAATGAAGGAAATGGAAGCAATAAGACTAGGGATGAACAAAAAAAGTTAGGATGCCACCAGAAAAGAGAATATGCCACGCTCATAGGCGGAGTACAGATCTTTGCATGGATTTGTAGATCTTTCCTTCCCTGCCTGCAATGTGCATTGAACGACAAAATTCAGACTACGTTGTTCGAGTGTATAAAGTGATTTATAAGAGTAAAACGAGTCACGGTAGAATGATGATGCTCTCAACTTCCTCAAAGATATAGTTTTACGCAACAGTACAGGTTATAATCCACTATTTGGTATTAGTTATGCTTGCTAACTGTTCATTTGTACTTTTTTCAAGAAGAGTCGAGTATCAGAGAAGAATACAGTGTACCATTAGCTGTTACTACTGCAGACACTACAGACGTTGCCAGCTAAAGGTGTCGGATCGTCTGCTTCCTTTTAGACTAACTACTCGTGTTCTTATTTATCCTTTCATCTTAGAGGGGTGTCGCTGAACAGTGATCTGATTTCATCAAACATATAGGGGTGCTAGAAGTGACATTTCATTGCCCTTCGCATCCAATATCATTGCCCGAAATGTTGGTTCAGATCTTTGTCCCTGATCATGGTCCATTATATACTTTTTAAACATTAGTTGCTGAAAGCTCTAAAGTACAACAGTTAGTAAACAGTGTTTATTAACGGGCAAGGAGCCAATCAATCAATCAATCAGGGAGTTTTAAGCGCGCTACTCACCCGTGAGGGTCTCAAGGCTCTGGGGGGGCAGGGAACAGCTCTGGTCAGTCGAAGAGCCAGGTCTTGAGGGTCTTCCTGAAGATGTGCAGGTTGGGGGCGCGTCTGATGTTGATCAGGAGCTCGTTCCAGGTCTTGGCCATGATTTAGGAGAATGTTCTTCCACCCGTTCTTGCTCTGTGGATGTGCGGGGGTTCGGCGAGGGTGAGGTCAGCGGATCGGAGGTTCCTCTTGGGTACGTGGAAGGAGATTCTCATGTTGAGATATTGGGGTCCGGTGTTGTGGAGGCATTTGTAGGCATGGGTGAGTATCTTGAAAGTTACTCTCTTCTTGACGGGGAGCCAGTGGAGGTTACGCAGGTGTTGGGTGATGTGTTTGTGTCAAGGGATGCCGAGGACGAGTCTGGCTGTGGTGTTCTGTATGGTCTGGAGTTTGCGGAGCAGAGACTTGTTGATCCCGGCGTAGAGGGCGTTTCCGTAGTCCAGTCTGCTGGTTATGAGTGCGTGGGGGACAGTCTTCCTTGATTCGGGGGGGATCCATTTGAAGGTGCAGGTGGAGGTGCAGGTGGTGGCGACGACATTGACCTGTCGGGTCATGGAGAGGGAGGAGTTGAGTACGATGCCGAGGTTACCGGCGTGGTCTGTGAGGGTGGGGGGGCTGCCGAGGTCGGTAGGCCACCTGGTGTTGTCCCATGCAGAGGGGGAGGGTCTGAGGACGAGGATCTCTGTCTTCTCCGAATTGAGCTTCCGGCAGCTGCTGCTCATCCAGGATGCAACGTCCTTCATTCCCTCCTGGAAGTTGCGTCTGATGGTGATGGGGTCCTTGGTGAGGGAGAGGATGAGCTGGGAGCTGTCGGCGTAGGATACTATGCTTAGTCTGTGCTGTCTGACGATGGCGGCGAGGGGGGCCATGTAGATGTTGAAAAGCGTGGGGCTGAGCGATGATCCTTGGGGTACTCCGCAGTTGATTTCCGTGGGTTTGGATAGGAAGGGTAGAAGTCTGATTCTTTGGGTTCTGCCGGTGAGGAAGGAGCGGGGCCAGTCGAGGGCGGTTCCCTGTTTGCCAGCGTCGTGGAGTCTGGCGGTGAGTGTGCGGTGGGAGACGGTGTCGAAGGCTGCAGAGAGGTCGAGTAGGCTCAGGGCTGCTGTGTGCCCTTGGTCAAGGAGGATGTGGATGTTGTCTGTGACGGCGAGTAGAGTGGTCTCAGTGCTGTGGTTGATGCAGAATCCGGATTGGGAGGGGTTGAGGATGGAGTTTTCTTCGATGAATTTCGTTAGTTGGATGTTGACGGTCTTCTCGGTGACTATGGCCGCAAAGGGGAGGAGGGAGATGGGTCGGTAGTTCTTGAGGTCCGTGGGATCTGCTGAGGGGTTCTTAAGTAGGGGTCTGCCTTCTGCGCGTTTCCATTCGTCGGGAAAGATGCCGGTTTCAACGGTGGCGTTGATGGTGCGTCGTAGTTCCAGTGCCATGGCGGTGGTGGCTCTGTGGAAGATGTGCGGGGGGGCAGGGGTCAGTGGGGGCTCCTGAGTGGATGCCTTTCATGGTTGATGCGGTGTCTTCGGTGGTAACTGGGGTCCAAGAGGAGATGTTGGGCTGGCTGGCGTTGCTGGAGGAGGTTGTGGTTTCGGAGTCAGGTGTCTGGTTGTTGAAGTTGTCGTAGAGGCCCTTGATTTTCAGATGGAAGTAGGAGCCGAGCTTATTGCAGAGGTCCTGGGAGGGCGTGATGTCGGTGGTTTCGCTGGGGGGGTTTGGTGAATTCCTGGATGCTGAAGAGTTCCTTAGAGTTGCTGGAGTTGGCGAGGATCTTGTTTTGGATGTAGGTGTTTTTGGTGGATCTGATGCGTTGGTGGTATTCTGTCATGGCGTTTTTGTAGGTGGTGCGGTCTTCCGAGAATTTGCTGTTTCTCCAGTTCTTCTCGAGACGTCTGCAGGTGCGTCTGGATTCTTGGAGGTCGTGGTGAACCAGGTGGCGATTCTGGGGTGCTGTTGGTCGGGGTTACATAGGGGTGAGAACTTGTCTGCGCAGTTGGTGATCCATCTGTAGAGTTCTTTGGCTGCGAGGTTGGCGTCGGTCGAGGTGGAGGGGGCATCGTGGTTTAGGGTGGAGTTGAGCTGCTCCTCAGTGACCTTGCTCCAGTTCCTTCGTGGAGGGCTTGGTGCAGGTTTGGGCACGGTGGGTTTGTTGATGTGGAAGTGTACGCAGTGGTGGTCCATCCAGGGGGGTTACGTGGTGTTAATGTCGTTCCCTCCTGCGAAGATGGGGTCGAGTGTGAGTCCTGTCTTGTGGGTGGGGGTGGTGATGAGTTGTCTCAGTTCTAGGTTGGCGAGATTGTCCAGGAGGGTGGCGGAATTGGGGTCGCTGAGGTTGTCGAGATGGAAGTTGAGGTCTCCGATGAGCATGTAGTCCATAGAGGCGATGGCGTGTGGCGCAATGAGGTCAGTGATGGTAGTGGTGAATGCAGTTCGAGGTCCGGGAGGTCTGTAGACGAGGGTGCCTCTTAGGGTTGTTTTGGGGCTGGTCTGGATCTGGAAATGGAGCTGTTCGGTGGTGGGCGGGCTGTCGCTCGAGCTGGAGGTCGTGAGTCAGAGGGAGCTCTTGTGTGAGATGGCGAGTCCTCCTCCTGGGCGCTTTAGGCGGTCCTTCCACTGGATCTTGTGTCCGTCGGGGATTGCTGTGGTGATGTTGGGGGCGGAGGTGGAGTTGGTCCAAGTTTCCGTGAAGAAGGCGACGTCTGTCGAGAGGGTGTCGAGTAGGTCCCAGATCTCTACAGCGTGTCTGTGCAGGGAGCGTACGTTGAGGAGGATGCACCTCAGGGCTTCGGTGGTGTTGGCGACCGGCGTGGGGGCGGCGGCTGTGGGGTTGGCGGCCGTGGGGGTGCGGAGGGTGGTGAAGGTTTGGTGGCAGTGACGGCTGGAGAACTGGCAGTGGGTGGTGTTCGGCGTGGAGAGCTGGCAGTTGTTGTTCCTTCCGGGGTTGAGTGCGAGGAGGGCAGCTGAGTTGTAGCGGTCGGTGGCCGGAGAACCAGGGTCCCTGGCGCTGGTCGCGGTCGGGTCGTGGACGGGCGCAGACCGGCTTGACTTTGGCGAGCCAGCAGTGCGGCCACACAGGAGCCATTATATAAGGGAGGGGGAGGGAAGCGCAGCTGGGAGGCGGGAGCAGGAACTGGACAGGGGGGAGGGGCCGCAGGGGCAGCAGCAGCGGGAAAGGGCAGCGAAAACGGGCATGGAGGGCACAATGAAGCAAACAGTATAACAGTATAAGAATAGTATAAAACAGGCAAAATAAAACAAAATAAGAAAAGACAATTTACAGGCACAAAAACAGAAGACAGACAACCGACAAAATAAGAAGAGACAATTTACAGGCACAAAAAACAGACAACAGACAGAAGAACGGGCACAAACACAGGACAGACAACAGCGGACCAGCAGAAGAGCAAGGCTCTCCCACTGGACCACCAAGGATGAGGCGCAGGCAGGAGCCTGCTGGTGGAGGAGGGCCTCGAACACCTACCAGCTAAGGTGAGCGGGGTTCCGCGGCAGCAACACAACAGCAGAGCTGCTGGGGGAGAGAGCAGGTCTCTGGCCTGCAAAATCTAGAAACATGCTTGCTGTTTGAATATCCATCAGTTAGCTCACACGTTTGCAAAAGTGTGAGCCTTCTAAATGGTCTCCAAGGGAGAATTTTCTTTTGGCTGGCATTTAACAAGAATCATAATGCTCACTGCATTAGACCCTGCATCAAGGGCGGGCTGGCTGTACTGTGCATCGGGCGTTTCCCCGGGAGGCTGGAAGGGTTGTGGGGCCGGTTTTATAGCAGTGCAGCAGTTTTAAAAGCACTGCAGAGTTCCTTGTATATCCAACAGTTTTCAGGCAACAATAAAAGTGCAAAGATAATTCTGGTGATTAATATACCTGCTGGAGAGAGATCAGAGTTTTATCTAGTGGCAGTGTTGCCTCCTTTAAAGTAGGGAAGAGGGTTGGTATGGCTGCTACAAAAAATGTATACTATGCAGATCACAGAACAGTATTTTATGTGCATAACTCAGTGGGTTACTGCTTTCGTCACACAGATCATTTTGTTACTGTGCAGTTCATATGTTACAATCATAATCTAGCACAGTGAGCTATGAACTGCCATCAAAGAGCTGCATGCAAACTGCATGGTACAGGTTAGAAAAGGTATGCTTTTTTCCCAGTCTTTAATTTCCCTATTTTTGCTAAAAAGCGTTTGTTTGGGTAGAAATAAATTGGTATTTGTAAAGTCAACCCTAACCACTGTGTTACAGTGTAAAGTGCTCCAAACACCCTACTCTGTTAAGAAAGGCGCTATAAAACAAATTAAATACATGTGAGAGAGGGGCAATGAAGAGATGAAAGGCACTGTTAGAGGGCGACTGTGAGGGAATCATTGAAGAGTCCTAATAAAGATTGCTGTATTCTGGTGCACTGTAAAGTCATCATTTACTATGCTTTAAAAATTAATACAATTGAATATAATAAAAAATGTTTGTGGAAAGCTCCGTTTTTGCCATTTTTCCCAAAATTTTCTTGGGTGGGAGAACCCTGAGCCTCACTGTAGTGGTCAGGCTCACGTGTGATGCACCCTATAGGGGCTGTTCTGACATAATTTGCAGGGCCTCTTTGGGTTCCCGGTCTGGCCCTGCTACGCACAGTGTACTCTGGAGACCAACAGATCTAAAAATGGCAAATCAGAAGCAGGCAGGGGCTACAGAGACTGGGGAATCCAATAAAGGGCACCTTTCTGTCTGGACAAACAAACCGGACAGTAACTCACTGACTCCTTCCTCCACATTTTACTCTTAAAGGGTCTCCCACTGACGTATTCTCAGCTTGTATTTCCTATATCTGTAGTATGTTAATGTTGAAGTCAACTTTTTCTGACCCAAGAACTACTCACCATCTTTGTAACCAAGGTAATAAGTGGCTTTACAGGAGGAAATGCTGTGTCCTGGTTGACTAAATTCCGTGGGATGAAAAAGGGTAATTATGCAGAGTGTTTTGTGAGCAAAGGCTGTTTATGTAGCATGTTGTACGTTATTTTTACATGTTTGGGTGTTGATGCAAACCAGATCCCAGTGCAACTCTTGGTAGTTTTTCACAGATTTTGCTGCACACTGCACTCTAGAGATTATTTAACTAAAGCTACCTGCGCCATTATCATATGAAATCTCTTTACTGATGTCATAACTACACTTTCACAATTGCTTTATTATCCTTCTTGCTTTCTCATATTTGCTTGAAAATACATAATTTGCCCACTCTTTTTTCAGAATTTTCATGGGGGGTATGATGTGGGGGGGGAGAACCCCTGCTTATGACGGTCAGGCTACGCTCTCTCCCCACAGGACACTCTGCCCTTTTACTCCTCACCAGTTTCAAATGTTCCCAGCCGCCACTGTGTATAATAGAAACAAAAAGTTACTTGGTGGATATTTAGTGAACTAGTGGACATTATTAAAAGAAAACAAATATCACTTAAAATTGCAGCTTTAATTACTAGATATTTGTAATCACAAAAAAACCTTCTCTACTGGCAATATTACTGCAACAGGAAAAATCAAAGAGGTGCACCAAGGTTTTTTAATCTATTGGGAAAAATCAGAACTTTTTTGGACTATATTCACATAGAAAACTGTCAATCTGCACCCACAGATGTACGCCTGCGTGCGGGTGCAGATTTACCACTTTTGGAAATCACTAATTCCTATTTCAATCCGTTTGGAAGGCTGCAATAGAGTAGACACAGGTTTCCATGCGGATACCACTGGGAATCCCGTAATTCCTCACTTTTGTATCCCCTGTACGTGGCTCTCCACATGGGATCCCCCAGGCAAATGCACTTTTAAAGAATGCTATGTGAGGAAAATAGTTTTCCATGTCGAGAAATCTTTTCACCTACGCCCCCACAAAATATGAGGGTGATCTGTTTGCTTTCCTACCCTGGAAGGAGTGTTATGCCAGGCCTGTGATGGATTAAATCTCTATTTCCAGCGTGGCAAGGTGTCAGATTGTAGTTGGAAATGCCAACCAACCTCCACGTTTACGTTCACTCTTAAACTTTCAAAGCAAACCATACCTTGAAAACGCCCTCAGTCCCGCCCCTTCAGAGGATTATGGGTGCAGAGTTCTCTGCACTCGTGGCTCAGGTCCTGGCACGTGCCGGGCAGGAGTCACTTTGTGAATTCCTGGCAGGCATAAAAATAGGTAAATTCTATTGTAAACTTAAATTTACAGCCAAATTTCCCTTTAGAATAGGGCCCTTTCTTCTTAATTCTCTTTCCCGACCTTGTCGCTCCTCTCATTCTCTTTATGTGTAGACTTCTCTTGCTAGACTGTGACCTCAAATTCTGTTAAGTAAGAGAAATGGGAAGGGGAAAAAAACACAAGAAAGGACAGAGTTGAAAGAGAACTGTATTGCGAGAGATGAAGAAGAGGGCACAGAACTGTAGAGATAAAGATTAGGTAGAGAATTAGATGAGTTCGGAAAAGATGTAAGGTAAAGAGAGAAAGGTGGGATAGTTATAAGGAAAGATGCAGAGAGGGAGAAAGAGGAAGATATCGGTAGAGAAAGAGAAGGATAAATATAGGTATGATTTTAGAGTGAGGTAGAAAGAGCTAAAAATATGCAAAAGCAGATTAAGACAGACCGGCTACACTGAGTGATAAGGTAGAGAGAAAGGTCAGGTAGAAAGAGGTGAATTAGAAAGAGGTGTAGGCAGTGAGAGGTAGAGGTAGGTGGATGAGTGAGATACTGAGAGATTGTCAGAGAGACAAGTTAGAGAGAGGGAGTGGTAAGATAGAGAGAAGAGAGAAATGCGATGTGAAAAATCGAAAGACAGGTCAGGTAAAGAGATGTAGTGAAGCAGTTAAAACTTAGAGACAGATGAAATAAAGTAGAAAGAAAGTTAAGGTGTGAAGAGAAAAGAGGTGCTGTAGAGATTCAGATGTGAGATAGAAAAAGAGAAGCAAGGTTAATACGTAGATACAAAGAGAATGAGGGAGAGAGACGGATAGGTGAGGCAGACAGCCATATAAAGGTGAGGTAAAGATAGTGAGCTGAAATCAAGGCGATACAGAGAGAGGAAGGAAGGAACGATAGAAAAATAGGTAGAGGCAACGAAAGGGAGGATGCAAGAAAGGAGTAAGGTAGTTAGGTTAGGCATAGAGAACAGAGGTTTGAAAAAGTGATTTAGAGGTGAGGAAACAAAGGATTGGTGAGGGTGATTGAGTGGTAATGTTGAGAAAGAGTGAGAAAGAGAAGTTGGATAGAGAGATGTGAGGTAGAGATAGAGTTGAGTTAGTGATGTAATGAAGAACTGGTGAGGTGTGGTGAGGTATGGAATGATGCAAAGAAATAGAGAGGTCAGATAAAGAGCGATGAGGTCAAGATAGAGGTTATGTAGATGCTGGAGAGATACAGGGAGGTGGTATAGAAACACACCAGTGATGTGCAGAGAGAGGGATCAGGTAAAGGTTTGAGGTAGAGAGAAAGGATAGAGGTGTGGGTATTTAGAGGTAAACACACTGAAAGTGGACATTTCTCTGCTTGCCTCGCCGCACAGACTGCGTCCAAGGATCCAAGATACTGTGTCCAGCGGGCCCAAGTGGGTCCCTGTAGCCGCCCCATGCTCCATCGCAGTTGGCTTGAACTTTGTATTTGCACCGGTCGCTCGTGACCTGAAGTAACCTTTTTAGCCCTACCTGCTTCCAAGCGCTTTATTGCATTTATTTCTTCAACATTCAATAACTCGACTTCTACTTGATTGATTTTGATTTTTTGGGACATATTTTACTCAGATAAATATTCTCTATTTTTCTAAAATGTTGTGGAGTCTTTTTGTGGTGTATTTACTGTGTTGTTGTATAAGTTATTGCACAAATACTTTACACATTGCCTTCTAAGTTGTGCCTGCCTGCTCAGTGCCAAGCTACCAGGGGGTGAGCACAAGATATTTAGGATTGTGTTGTGACTTACCCTGACTAGGATTGTGGTCCCCACTTGGACAGGGTGCATACCTCTGCCAACTAGAGACCTGATTTCTAACACAAAGGTAGAGAGAGGAGTTTTTTGCTAGTAGGGATAGGTAGAGAGTGACAGATTCAGAGGTTGATGTAGAAAAAGAGAGGCAGAGAGGTTGAGATATAGCAAGGGACAGACAACAGATAGTGATAACTTTACCAGAAGGCTCCTTGGTAAGTGTGGGCATGGGCAATTGTTCACCTATCCCATGCCTTAAAATTGCTGTGCACAAGAAAGGTCTTCTACTTAACTGTGCTGGCTCAGACACCCAAGTCACTGCCTTTGAACTTCCCACAACTAACACTGGCGTCTATGTAGGATTAAATGTAAAAGTGTCAAAATATTTTCAACTCAAGACGAGTGTTGATTCTGAATGCTACTCGCTACACTCGAAAAAACAGCCATCTTGGGAATCGATGGATGTATTCACCACACATTTCAAGGCTGTGTTAATAGTTGTGAATTCAACAAGTATAATGCTAAAGAAGTGCTTATACTTCAGCCCATTGCTTGTTGGGAAGCATCCAGTTTCAGACAAATATGCAATTAATTTGGATAAATGCAGTTTCTGAAATACTTTGCTCAAATTCTATTGACATAAAATTTCTCGCAGGGGTATGAGTGCAGATCTATAACAAAGTAGATTGTTTCAGCGCCACCACTATCCAATGTTTACTTGGTTCACTCTTTCTCAGGCATGGCCAAATATCATGCCAGGTATATCCGAGACTTAGCCACCGTTAGTGCTCTGCTAAGAGACTTGACTAGGAAGGGACACAATTTTCGTTGGTCCAGTGACCATCAGAAGAATTTCCATGCCATCAGGACTTGCATCTCCGAGGTCAGTGACATGAATCATTATGTTCTGTTTCTGTGTGCTAAAGTTGGCTTTGATGCCAGCCCAGCTGATCTAAGGCCATTCTAGCCCCACATTGAAGAGGTCTGGGTGTATCCATGGGAATCATTGCCTAGGCGAGTTGCAGCTTCACAAAACCTGAAACAGCTTGCTGTCAGGCAGAGAAGGCGTTTCTTGCAGCGTTGTGGGCCTCTGAACAATACAATGCATTTCTATATCTCACAGTTGTTATTGATAACCAGGCTCTCATCTCCATAATCAGCAATCACAAAGTGAAGATGGCACTCAGTATTGAGATATGTAGTCTGCTCTTCAAAAGTAATATTTTCTCATTGTACACCAACCTTGGAAAGAATCGACTCCACCTCACTTTTTTTTTTAACCTGTTTTCGGCTGACCGACTCTTGGCTTGAGCCGTTCACCGTAAAATAATATCTTGCTATGTGGTTCTGCAGGTTTCCCATGGTTGTGGACACAAGGAACATAAAGTAATGCTGCAAAATGCATGCTGAAGAACGTTGTGCAAATTACCGAGCTCCCCAAGCCCATCTCTAACATTCTGTGCCAAACCCTGAAAGACACTCTGCACATTACCACAGGCTCATATCAAACTCAGCTGCTACTTTGTAGGAAGATAAGGACGTGGATTCCACAACAGGACCCACCCACCCTCAGGGGCCTTAAAGAACTGTTGCAACAAGACTCCTTGAGAAACAGCATGCGAAAGAGTATGCAGACAAAAGAAGAAAGGCCCGACCAACTCGTTCATGTCATGGTGACATTGTGACATGGTACTGGTTCTTTCAAACAGGTTACATTAGGATGACCCTTACAACCCCTCCTTCCTATCTCATCAAAGACTTGAAAGGCCCGAAGCTCACCACGTGCAGGGTGTGACACCCA
Organism: Calotriton arnoldi; assembly: GCA_963921515.1. Classification (NCBI taxonomy): domain Eukaryota; kingdom Metazoa; phylum Chordata; class Amphibia; order Caudata; family Salamandridae; genus Calotriton; species Calotriton arnoldi. The sequence goes on from CAWUFW010005190.1 coordinate 782,509, forward strand.
ATGACTCAGAGTTCATCATAATTACTTACTCTCGGCTGTGGGCCTCACATTTAACTCTGAAACTCACCATGCATAAAAATAACCTTTTGACAATTTTGTCTCTGGTGCCTGAACTTTCAAATTTTCAAGATTCATGTGTGAGAAGCATGCATGAGTAGCTCATCCAGTCCAAGTTTATCCATCCAAATCTATCGATAGATCGAAATTGCAATTTCATCATCAGCATCATTAAAACATTACAGAATAAAAACAACCAACCATAGTAATTAAAAAACACAATGCACACATAGTTACAGAAACAGCTATAAAATTTTTAAAACCCTTTAAATATTAAGTGCATCAAGAACAACAAGACCCATAAAATATCATATAGTCGAGTTGCATAGTAACTTTTGCCTAATTAACCCAGGTGCATACCGAAACCTGGACACAGCAGCTACAACTAGTGATGAGGTAGCTCTTTTACAAATCCTAAATGCTTGTCCTCTTCCCATCAAGCTCAGTGCTCGGCAAAGGGAACTATCCTCTTACTTCTAGCTTGGCATACAAGGGACAAAAGAAAAACAAATGTTCCACAGTTTCTACAGCAGATTGGCAAAAGAAAGAATGACGGAATGAATTTCCCTTATGAAGAGACATAATTATGTGCAACAAGTTTGATGGAATCCCCATCCCTCGGACAGCTTCCCACAGTTTCTTCCTGGGGACCAAATCAAATGTGGAGTGAAGATCGATGAATGCCACAAAGAGGCCTCCCCCTCCAAAATCCACGATTTTCCACTTAAACAGAAGAACTCGTAAAACCTGGTCAATACCACTAGTTTTAGATCTAAAGCCTGCCTGCAAATTCGAAAGAATTTGGGTTTCATCACACCAATCCAAAAGTCGCTCGAACACCTGCCTACAAAAAATCCTTTGTAAATTATCTATAAGGCTGATTGGGGAAAGTTTGAGGGGATGCTGGGATTCCATTTCTTAAAACCGGCACAATCTCAGCACCCTTCCATGATGCAGGAATAGCCCCCTCAACCACAATTGATTGGAAATTACATGAATATAAAAGAACCCAAACAGAAATATTAGAATTTAAAAGATTGGCAGGAATCTTATCGAACCCTGGTGCCATCCCTTGTTTAAAAGAAGCCACTGCATGAGCAGTTTCCTCCCCCAAAAAAACTAGGAGGGGCAAATGGGCGTTGGACGCAGTGACGGCTCCTCCGCTAAGGCAGAGGAGCGTCGCCCCACTGCTTTATGCAGTATAAAAAAATGAAAACTAAAATGATAATATCCAGCTATATTATCATTTTAGTTTTCTGTTTCCTGGTGCGGGTGGGGCTGGACTGCCAGAGCAGGGGTCAGGAGGAGGAGTGGTTGCTCCACTCTAAAGTGTGCATAACTGTTTGGCCGACCCTCTCGGGCCGACCATAACAGTCATGCGCACTTTGCATGTTCTGCACCCAGGCTGCATTACAGCCTGGGTGCAGAACTGCCCAGGCCCCCATCTCCCGTCTGAGCGCCGAACCACGGCGCTCAGACCAATCACAACGCAGTGTTGTGATTGGCTAGGGGAGGCAGGACCCTGGGTGCTTCCTGGTTCCTGCTTCCGAGGAGTGAGTGACGGCGGCGAGCGGACAGAGAGGCGGCGACTGACAGGGTGGCGGCCTGAAGGTAAGTGTTTTTTCAAAAAATATTATTTATTATTTTAATTTACAACCCCTCCGCCTCCTCCCCCCGTCCCGCCACCCCTGGTAAATAGCGTCTGCCACTGGTTGGACGTACAACTATCTTCCAAAGAGGGAGCAACCCTATTTGGTTCATGAGTGCCAGAGTACAAGTTTCCAAAATTGGCAACCCATATGCAGGGCAAAATTGAAGATTCTGCTGGTTTCCCCAATTTCCCCCTGCCTAGGCAGACTAAACCCCAGCATTTCTTCTGGCCATTTTTGGCCGCAGCGTCCAAAAGATCGGCCCAGTTTGTACTTTCCCATGCTGCTTTGGCTTGTTTTGAAGTGAGCCGATATGAGGCTTTTCTTTTCCTGATTTCCAGAGCAACTCCCTTCTTAATTGCTTCCAAAACCTCGGTTTTTGCACCGCTACATGATTTTGTAAACCATCCCTTTGGGAGATTCGTTTTCAATGAGCTCAGAAGTCCCCTAGTAAAAAAGTCCCTGAGCTTTCCAAAAACTAAGTTGCGCTCAGTCAAGATCAATGCATTATTTCCCCAGTTATCAAACATAGTCTCCATATGGGAGGCATGGGTTAAGTATATTTCAGAGACAACATCAAGGGAGGAACTCACTACCTCCCACTTGACATTTTTACGATTATTTATGGTTGTGATGTTCCTCAGGCTCTGGGAGGAAGGAAAACAAGGGAAGTTAGCTGCTTCATTTTGAGTACCAGGGGGTAATGGTCGCTTTCCTCATGCTCTAACACCATCATATCACCCATTTGGCTCCAAAGTCTCACATCCAGGAGCATGTAGTCAATTAAACTATGGTATGACCCTCTTCTAAAGGTGGAAGCAGGAGTTTGACCAGAAGATGAATCGTCATTGCAGGCTCGGAGGTCATATGTCAGAGTAAGATCCACCACTTGAAGAGCACCTCTGAAGGATTTCTCCTCACTGGTGGTGTAAGTTCAGGAATTCACCATATTAAGTCCTCAATACTGGAGAGATCTTGAATAATACTGCTGGGTCCAAAGGTGAGATTGAAATCTTCAGCTACATGAACGTAATGGAACTCTTAACTGGCTACCAAAATTTTATTCAACAGATGGAAAATCGAAGATTCTTGCTTGTGCCCACAACTCCTGTAATATAAATTAATCAGCAGAAGAGGCTTGGACTTCAAACAAGAAAAGATTAGTCCTTGGATGTCCGGAGAACCTGATTGAAGTTCAGTAACAGGGCAGGATAGAGAGGTGCTTACCTATATAAGCAACTCACCTGAAGGGCACCCGGCAGAAGATTTAATAGCAGGAACACTATATTTTTTTCAACCACTCCTATACACCTGCTCAACTGCCCACATTGCCTGAAATAAGCAAATTCCATAATTGTCAATAAACTGGCCCCAGTCAGGATCATTAAGCTTGCCCCTAATGCCCGCAAAGTTTATCCTTGCATTTTAGGGCATGTAGTCCTGTTTACCCCTTTATAAAATCATAAAAACATGTTCTAAAGTACAAATCAGAAACCTGGACTTGATGATCTACTCATGTATGGACCTGGGAAACTTGAGGACTCTGACATCGTGCAATGCTTTGTTTTGTCCCACTGACTCTCCTGCTAGGCTCCAAGGTCTGTTTTGCCGCTTCGTTCTACCCCTGTCACATCTTTGTCCCGATGTTCCAGTCAGATCATCAGCCCCAGGAAAAGTCTTCAGAATCCTGGACAGAAAGATGCAAGTTGCCGTATAAGTGAAGAGTTGTTTAGTGTTGTCATTGTGATGCACCCCAAGCCATCACTAGAGACACTAGTTCCACTGTCCGTGCAGAATCAAACTCGGAATGGAAGCAAAAGGGTATAACTTCCTTCTGGGCAGACTGTAATGAATGTGGCTGCTCACCATCAAGCCACACCCAAGACCCCAACACTCCCTTAAGACAGAGGTAAGACACAACACTCACTTAAGGCGAGGTAAATAAACCAATCCAAATGTATGGAATATAACACACAGATGTAATGAATGTGGCTGCTCACCATCAAGCCACGCCCAAAACCACAACATTCCCTTAAGACAGAGGTAAGACACAACACTCACTTAAGGCGAGGTAAATAAACCAATCCAAATGTATGGAACATAACACACATAAGTTTATTAATGCAATGTTCAAAATGGTAGGCCAAATATATCAGTAAATGCAGATTCTCAAATGCCAATTACCTGCAATAAACAATTAGAATAAAATGCAATATATACAGGTAGCAGAGAGTAGAAAATATATACAAATAGGATAGGATAGAATAAAGTAGAAATGGTTAGGAACACCTCACCGACTGGCTATGCAACATTCTTTCCTTCTCTAGCTGGGGAGGTCCTTTCAGCAGCCCAGGAAGAAGTACCAGCCGGGACACAAGATCCGTCACCCCCACAGCAGCACGTCTACTCTGTGGCGAACTTCCACTTGGCCTGCGAAAGCCTCCAGCTTAAATATATCCAGTTCACTCTGGTCAGTGAGGAGCGAAAAACAAGTGAAGAGCAGAAAGACCTTGAATATGAATCGCAAGCACTGCTGTGCACGCAGAAATAAGGCAAAGTCAGACATGAGGCCATGTCAAAGCCAATAGTAAGAACTCATAATTCTGTGCACGCAGAAGCAAGGCACAGTCAGAAAGCAAGATGACATGAGGCCATGTCAAAGCCAATAGTCAAAGTCAGAGAACAAGATGATATGAAGCCATGTTAAAGCCAATAGTAAGCACTTATAATATAAATGTACTGTTCTACTCCATGTCAACTCCCACTAAAAGACAGTAAGATTACAGAACAGAAGGGAAGCAGGCATCCCACATTGAGGCTAGGGTAAAATAACACACTGAAGTCAGTTAAAGTGGTGGTAGTCGAGGGTCATCATAGGGTGCCAAATCACAAGAGCGCCTCTTTTATTACAGCAGACTTAGAGGTCAAAGTGCAAAGCAAATGCTGTGAGATTGCTCTTACCATGCACCTTGCATCTGTAACCAGGCAGCATGTTGCTGGTCCCTATAAATAGTTCTAATAAAATTCGAGTCTTCAATTCTTGCAAGTGAGACTCACTCATTTGAGTTTGAGCTAACCTCTCACTTGCAGGAGGCTAAATGTCACAGCTGCATACATGCCAAACATTTAGAAAAAATTAAGTTGGAAATTGACAGAAAAAAATGGGGAAATTAGTTTGTCCATTAACATGCATTAAAGCGGAGTATGTTTTAGGCAGGAGAAAGCTCAACTTTTTTTTATTAAAAAGATCCCAAGCCTCCTGCCCAGATCATGAGTATTGGCTATTATGCACCTGGGGAGAGCGACTAGTGGAATAAATCTTTAAATGTAGCTAGTGTTGCCAGCTGGCCGTTTTTTTATCGCCATAACCATTATTTTAATGGCCAAGCTGGCACAAAATCTATGAAAGTCACCTAAGACCGGCATTTTCCCCCTTATCAGTATGTACTTGAAACAGTAATTATTTAAAAAAAAAAAAAAAAAAACACTTTAAAAATGTGTTCTAGAGCTGCCTTAATTATCCCTGACTGATAATCAAAGTAAAAAAGACAGAAAGGCCATTTTTGTTTAAAGACCTACATAGGTATGATGCCCAGGCCTGTGCAGAAACTTAAAACGTGAAGAAATGGGTGGTATTTTTCTCTGGGAACGGTGGCAAACCCAAATGTAACTCTGTTCAGAGCTCAGTCAATAAATGTAATTCTGTTCAGAGCTCAGCTGTACAAATCAGCTCCTGGGAGCTGTAGATGTTTGAGGAACTGGGTTGCGACCTTTCCCAGAAAAAAATATCGGCAATCTGTTCACGTTTTAAGATTCTCTAAAGTCCCGGACCTGATTCTTAAGTACAACTTTATTTGAGATGTTTGTATTAATTTTTAGCATGCCATTTCTGCCTTTGTTTACTCTATCAGTTAAGGGTCATTAAGGCAACTGTACAAAACATTTTAAAGTGTTTTCTTCTACCTTTTACTGTTTAAAATATGTACTGCTAAGTGAAAAAATGAATGGCCTTAAGTAATTTTTAAAGTTTTTGTACGGGCAGGACATTAAAATACTGGTTATGCTGGTATAAAATTGGCCAGGTGGCAACCCTATTGAGGAAGCCATCCCTCCACGGTTGAGCTATTGGACTCATCTCTGACCTCCTCTACTACCATGAGTCAAGTTTAGTAAATGTTTTCATGTTACACTTTATTTATTTTTTCTCTCATTTCCCTGATGCCACTTCTCATGTTGTCAATGGTGTCAAATGTGCTTGACAGCACTTCCTACAATGTCTTTAAATATGCTAATCAGTTCTGACCCAGTTGTAGTGTGGTGGGCCCTAGGCCTGCATGCTGTGACAAGGACAACACAGACACATGCGTACTGTACATGAAACTGGCCCGGGGCACGTGCGCCCGGCCCCTCTTATTGGCTGGGTCACCTGACCGGTGATGCCTGTGATGGATGAGTGTGGGTTGCATGTGACAGGCCTGCCCTCAGGGAGTGGCTGGCAAACCAGTAGATTGCCAAACACTGGAGTGTGTCCAGCAGGACACTACATCCCTCCCAAACTTTATTGAAAAGAAATTAGTCCAACCTGTGGGAGTAAATAAACACCAAAAAAAACACCACTGAGTCTCTTCAGGCACCCTGCAGGACAATACAGGATCGGTGAACAGGTGCAGCTGGGAGCACTCAGCATCACGCACTCATCTGTAGTTTCACAAGATGACTCTGGACATAAATGCAATGTGGATGGAGTCTAGTTCTCTTGATCAATGTCCGTGGGGTTACAGTCCAACTATGTGGTGTTGTTTCATCCTGGCTGCTCTCATGGTGTTGGAGTCATTCAAACAGTTCAAATTGGGGAGTGCACCAGGAGCGGTGGTGGAGTCCTCTGCAGAGATTTATTTTGAGGTGCCTTGGCTCTGCAAAGGACATCCCTGCAAGGATGGGAGGACATTGATGATGGCTGGATGTCTTCCTCTGAAGCCCGGTGCCTCCTGGTACCTGTTGGTGGACCTGCTTCATACATTTCTCTTGTGCCGGGATTCCCTCATGCAGGAATCCCCTGGTGGCCCTTTTTGCTGGGTGGCCACGGGACCGCATGGGCTGTGCAGGGTCTCACTTGGGCTGTGCGAATGGGTCGCTGCGGAATCCCCCAAGTGTGCTCTTGCCTGCAAGACTCGGGTGCACGTGGGGCCTAACAGATGGTCTCTGGGTGATTGGTCTCCCACGGCGCCAGGAATGCCTCATTGGTCTCCTGATGTTTCGCAGGCATACGGCTCCACTCGTGTGGTGCGATGCGGTGTGATGGTGGTTCTGGTGAAGCACATTATAACGATGACGATTTTACCATTTAACAACTTGTGCTACAGGTGGCGATGTCTTGCTTGGGGTGAAGTTGACTGGAGGGACTTCGTAGATTGGGGTGAAGATGACTGGAGGGACTTTGTAGTCACTTGTGGTTCTTCTTCTTCTTTGGCATGTGCAGTTTATAGCTAGGATGCCATCTATCTCAAGCAGCAAGTGACAGGTGGCTGGACGGTCACACTGTGAAGTGTTGGAAAGATACAAGGTTTGTGTATTCAAGCGGCTTACTTTTGGTACTCCCGCTATGCTGTCTCCAGTGACATCACTGCACCCCAGTGGCTGGCATAGTTGCGCAAGTCCTAGGTCTTCCTTTCTCATGCATACCCTTGACCCTGTTCCAGGCAGGTCACTCCCCACGCCACGCAGCTCCACCTGACTGCGCCCGTGCTCCTGTGCCCAGCTGCTGCCGAGTGCCGAGTTTGAGGCCCGCCTCCACCCGCAGGCTACCACCTGCGCCTCATCCCTGGTGGCCAGTGGTAGGCCGTAGGTCTGCCTTTCAGTAATTTCATTGTATTTTGTATTTTGTTTACTTTTCTGTGACCGTTTTTTCCTTCCTGTTATTTCTGTGCCCTTCTGCCTTTCTGTAATCTTATTGCATTTTGTATTTTGCTTACTTGCTCTGTGACCGCTCTTATCCCTGCCATTTCTTTGCCCTTTTGCCTTCTGTTTCCCTTCGCCTGTTCTCCCCGCCGCTGCATCCTGCGGCCCCGCCCGCTTGCCGTAGGTTTGCCTTTCTGTAACTGTATTGTATTTTGTTTACTTGTTTCTGTGATCGTTTTTCCCTCCTGTTGTTTCTTTGCCCTTTTGCCTTCTGTTTTCCCTTCACCGTCCCTTCCTCCCGTTCTTCCCGCCGCTGCGTCCCCTGCGGCCCCGCCCCCCGCTCGCCCATTCGTCTTTCCCCCCCTCCCAGCTGCTCCTCCCTCCCACCTCCCCTTCTTATGTCGGCCGCGCGCCGCTGGCGCGCCGAAGGCACGCCTAAGGCAAGCCCGTCTGCTCCCGTCCGCGCCTGGACCGCGCCCAGCCCCAGAACCCCAGGCCCCCGCGAACGCCACGACGCCCGACTCCGCTACGATGCCAGCTCCCTCCACGCACTCAACTCCGGACGAGAACACACCTGCTACCGGGCCACCCGAAGCGCACCCAGGACCCTTCACCTGCCGGAACTGCAGCTTCACCAGCATCCGCCCCGCCAAACCTCCGCCCAGGAAAGAACCCAACTACCTCAGATGCATCCTCATCAACACCCGCTCCGCCCGCAAACACGCCGTCGAACTCTGGGACCTTCTCGACTCAACCTCCCCAGACGTCGCCTTCCTGACGGAGACCTGGCTGAACCCCGCCTCAGCCCCCGACATTGCCATAGCCATCCCGGAAGGCTACAAGATCAGCCGCAGGGATCGCACCAACGGAGTAGGAGGAGGAATCGCCATCGTCCACAAGAACACCCTCAGAGTCTCGACCAACACCGACGACACCCTCAGCACCGCCGAACACCTGCACTTCCAGATCCACACCGACCCCAACACCACCCTCAGAGGAACCCTCGTCTACAGACCCCCTGGACCCCGACCACAGTTCAGCGACTCCATCGCCGACTTCGTCCAGCCCACACGCCCTCGCCTCCACGGACTACATCCTCCTCGGGGACCTGAACTTCCACCTCGAGAACAACAACGACACCAACTCCACCACCCTGATCGCCAACCTCGCCAACCTCGGACTCAGACAGCTCGTGACAACACCCACCCACGCCTCCGGCCACAAGCTTGACCCCATCTTCTCCGCAAGCTCCCACGTCTCCTTCAACCACACCACCGAACTCCACTGGACCGACCATCACTGCATCCACTTCGCCTTCAGGAAGCCCACCACGCACCACCGCACCCAACAGATGCCTCGCCGCTGCTGGAGCAAAGTCACCGAAAACCAGCTAACCACCACCCTCGCCCAGAGCACACCCACCGACCCCACCAACCCCGACACCGCCGCCCGCAACTTCAGACAGTGGATCAACGACAGCGCCAACACCCTCGCCCTGCCCAAGAAACCCTCCAACAGCCACACCAGCAAGAAAGCCACCTGGTTCACCGAAGACCTCCAGGCCTTCAAACGAACATGCAGAAAACTGGAAAAGAACTGGATCCGCGAACGTACACCAGACAGCTATGCAGCCCACAAGAACGCCACCCGCAGACACCATCACCTCATCAGATCCGCCAAAAGGGCCTCACTCAAAGACCGCCTAGATAACAACGCACACAACAGCAAAGAGCTCTTCAACTTCGTGAAGGAACTCTCCAACACCAACGACATCCCACCCTCGCAAGACCTGTGCGACTCACTGGCCACCTTCTTCCACCGCAAGATCGCCGACATCCACGACAGTTTCAACGCCACGACCGCCCCGACAACCACTGAGACCTCCGCCCCCACGACCACCACCCGCACCAACCGCCTGCTCTTCTGGACCAACATCAACGACGAGGACACCAGCAAGATTATGAGCACCATCCACTCCGGATCACCATTAGACCCATGCCCACACCACATCTTCAACAAAGCCAGCACAGCCATCGCACCCCATCTCCGGAAAATAATCAACATCTCCTTCGAGACAGCAACCTTCCCGGAAAGCTGGAAGCACGCCGAGATCAATGCCTTACTCAAGAAACCCAAGGCGGACCCCAAGGACCTCAAGAACTTCCGGCCCATCTCCCTGCTCCCGTTCCCGGTGAAGGTCATCGAGAAGACCGTCAACAAACAACTGACCTGCTACCTCGAGGAGCACAGCATCCTGGACCCGTCCCAGTCCGGGTTCCGCAGCAACCACAGCACCGAAACCGCCCTCATCGCCGCCACCGATGACATCAGGACCCTGCTAGACAACGGAGAAACAGCGGCCCTCATCCTCCTGGACCTGTCAGCCGCCTTCGACACGGTATGCCACCGCACACTACGAACACGCCTACATGACGCCGGGATCCAAGAGAAGGCCCTGGACTGGACCACATCCTTCCTCTCCGGCAGAACACAGAGCGTCCGCCTCCCCCCCTTCCACTCCAGTTCCACCGAGATCATCTGCGGCGTACCCAAGGGCTCATCCCTCAGCCCAACGCTGTTCAACATCTACATGGCACCTCTCATCCACGTCGCCCGACAGCACGACCTCAACATCATCTCCTACGCCGATGACACCCAGCTGATCATCTCCCTCACCAAAGACCCTCACACCGCCAAAACCAACCTCCACGAAGGAATGAAGGCCGTCGCCGAATGGATGAGGAACAGCCGATTGAAGCTGAACTCGGACAAGACAGAGGTCCTCATCCTCGGCTCCACCCCTTTGGCCTGGGACGACTCCTGGTGGCCGACCACACTGGGAACAGCTCCAACACCCACCGACCACGCACGCAACCTAGGGGTCATCCTCGACTCCACCCTCTCCAAGACTAAGCAGGTCAACGCCATCTCCTCCTCCTGCTTCAACACCCTCCGCATGCTCCGCAGAATCTACAAGTGGATCCCCACCGAAACGAGAAGAACGGTCACCCAGGCCCTCGTCAGCAGCAGGTTGGACTAGGGAAACGCCCTCTACGCAGGAACTTCGGCCAAACTCCTGAGACGGCTGCAACGCATCCAGAACGCCTCTGCACGTCTGATCCTCGACATCCCCCACCGCAGTCACATCACACCCCACCTGAGAGACCTGCACTGGCTCCCCGTCAACAAGAGGATAACCTTCAAGCTCCTCACCCACGCACACAAAGTACTCCACAACACCGGACCAGCATATCTCAACGGACGACTCAGCTTCTACACCCCCACCCGCCAGCTCCGCTCCACCGGCCTCGCCCTCGCCGCAGTCCCCCACATCCAAAGAACGACTGCCGGCGGCAGATCTTTCTCCCACCTCGCCGCCAAGACCTGGAACACCCTCCCCACCCACCTACGGCAGACCCAAGAACTACTGACCTTCAGAAGACTCCTCAAGACCTGGCTCTTCGAGCAGTAGCAGCACCCCCCAACCCCCAGCGCCTTGAGACCCTCACGGGTAAGTAGTGCGCTTTACAAGTGATATGATTGATTGATTGATTGATTGATTGATTGATACCTGTGGTTGTAGTGATCTTATATGTGACGGGTCTGCCACATATCTTTCTCTCCTCTTCTCCTTCGTGCTGTGGTGTTGTGCGACTTTCTTCTCCTCTCCAACAATCTTTCACGATGTGGCATTGTGCCACTCTCTTCTCTTCAAATTTTTCATCATGTGACATCATGCCATGCTCTTCTCTCTTCTGATCAGGCCTCTTGCTGTGATGTGGCGTCCTGCCATGTGTCGCACGTTCACTTCACATGGACCTCCCTGGTCACGCCTGTTCATAGGACTGTTTCTCTTCTTTCGCCGTGGACCTCTCGCAGGCCCGGTCCTGTCGGTAGGATGTGATTTTTTCTCTTGGACCTCTCACAGGTCCTGTCCTGTCAGTAGGACATGACTCTTCTCTCCTAGTGGACCTCTCACTGGTCCTGTCCCTTCCCCAGGGGTCTTCTTGGTACTCCGCTCCCTGGATGGAGGGTCACCTTTCTTCTGTCTTCTCTTCTTCACTTGAGGAAGTAGTGCTTGTGCCTTGAGTCTGCGACGTCGCGGCACTTGGTCCTGCCTGAGTTCGGGCATGCTTGGCAGAATCAGTCACTCCATGTGACATGCTCGATGACGGGCCAGTGGTGGCCATTTTGTGCTGGGGTGGCCGGCCGGTGTGGCCTCTTTCGTGCGGCATTGATTCTTACTCTCAGAGGGATCTCTCTTTCCAGGGCTTCTGCCTGTGTTGTCAGATTCCCAAGTGCGGCCCTCTCCGCAACTCTAATCTCGTGCTCTCGATCTCTCACCTTTTGCAGGGTGCGTTCTTGTGAGATGGCGCCCCATCAGGCAGTGGTGCGGCTGGTAGACAGAATCTCTGTGGGCCCCCTCTGCTGGCGCCTTTGCGTGCCCGTTCCTCTCTCTTGCAGTGGTGGCAATTCACCACTGGAGTGTGAGGCACTATCTCCTCACTTGCGGTGGCATAAGACAGCCATTGGGGGCATGCCTGCAGCGCACTTTCTCCTTGTGCCTTTCGTGGGCTTGCTGGTTAACTAGCAGGGCTTGCTGTCTTTTGGCTTTGCTGCTTGAGGCTTGGCTGCCTTTGGTTCCATTATCTTGGCTGGACTTCTCTTAACTGGGCAGCTTTTGGGCTTCTTGGGGCTCTTTGTGGGGGGTTAGCAGTCTCTCCCCTTCAAAATGACCAGTAGCCCACAGGAGGCATGTGCCACCCACTTGGATGGTCTCTTTATTGTGGTGGCAGAGCAGTAGTGGCCTGTTGCCTCTAGGGTACGTGCAGCGCTCTTTTCATGCTGCAGTAGTTTAGATGAAAGGTTTTCCCTTTGTCTTTGCGGGACAACCCTTTGTCTTCCTGCATTTCTCCAATCCCTCGGGGCAGGGCTTTAAGTGGGGGGGGTCTGTGGGGGTCTGAGCACCCCCAGTTTTTTTTGGGGGGCCTCGAATGGGTTCTCTAGGGGGCTCTATTTTCGGGCCTCAAAGGTCAAAGGTAGGGTGACCAGACGTCCCGGTTTTTGTTTGGTGTTTCGGGTGAGCATGCGCGCGCACTGCATAAGGCGTGACGTCATTGTAGCAGGAAGGGAAATCCTTTGAAGAGAGACACTTTCTCTATTCAAAGGCTATCTTGAAAGGCTATCTTGCCCATAGGATAACATGGGGAATGCTGTGTAGCATGTTTACCTGCATATCTTCCCATAACGGCAAGATAGACATATGGAATCTGGTATCCCTGAACTCAGAATTTAATAACACATCCTTTAGTAAAGATGGTTTTTAAATTCTAAGTTTGGAAATAGCACTTTTAGAAAGTGGCTATTTTCCTGTTCAACCTTTCTGTGTGCCTCTGCCTGGTTGTGTATTGACTGTCTGGTTTGTGAGTGATGGGCAGGGGGTGGCTCCAGGAGGCTCTCTTCTTGTAGAGACCATTTCTTCATGCTTATGGGTAAAACTCAATGGTCCTCCATTTGAAACATTTGACGCAAAGCTGTATGTAAAGAGTTGGCTGGCAAAAGGTAGAAGGTCTGCTGAAGAAAATTGTTGTGAGAAACCCCAGCAAAATAGACACAGTGAATATCTTCAAGGGTTTTGGGAAATCCTGCAATAGATTTCTAAGTAATGTAAATAATTTTTACATGTTTTTTAAAGTGTTTGGTATTTTATGGCTTATACTTAATAAATATACCTTTTTGCCTATTTTATTATCCTTTGCTGGATGCGACTTCATGATTTTCTTAAGCACACAATGCTAGTTATCTTGATTTAGACCACGCCCCTACTCGGATAGGCCACACCCCTTTAAGAAATTTGCCACGCCCCTTTTAGAGCACCCCCAGTTCTTTTTTTCCCACTTAAAGCCCTGCCTCGGGGCCTCTTCTCGAGTGATGTGCACCAAAGGCAGTCATCCAAGCCGTGGTACGGTGTGGTGAGTGTCCTCTAGGTGGCACTGCAGCCACCACTAATTTCAAACTGCTGCTGGGCTTGCGGGGCACGTGCAATGCGGTGTTGGTGTCTGCCCAGTGAAGGAGCGGCCTCTCCCGCTCCTACAGACCGATTTCATCTCTCGGCGAGCAGGGCTACTGCAGGAGATCTCTTCTTGTCTTTGCAGTGGTAGCAGGCACGTGAACACTCCGGGGCGCATGATGCTCTCCTTGCACGCTTCTGACTTTGTTTGCACCGCGGGAAGATGATCCTGGCGCTGTAGGTACTCCTTATGGCGTCTCGACTTCCCTGATGCCGTGGGTCGTTTCGCCCACAGCGGCTCTGTAGTAACTGGGATTTTAGTACCTTTGTAGAATGTTTGGAATGTAGAATATTAATAGGTCATATGGAATTAGTATAAATGTTAGAACTTGGAATGTGTGTCATTCATTCTGTGTTTTCCCTGCTTACTGCTGCATGCACCCTTTTTACCTCTGTACCTTATATCTACAATAAAGAAGATTAACCACTACTTGTCTGCGTGGTTACTACACTAATTTTGGCGACGGGCTGGCAAATTTGTACAACCTGAAACCTGGAAATTGGAGCAGTTTTATTTTTCTTCTCTACTTTATTCTGGGATTTTTGGAGATAAATCCCTGGCACAACACTACAACGTACAGGATGGACGGTATGCTGTAACCGGGCCGCGCAACATCGAGGGACCAGAGACTGTATTTTACAGTAAGTGCAGCGCCGCGCTGGTCTGGCCTTACCAAAAGTTATGCTCTAACGGCCTCCTTTGAGCTTTTCAAATACCGCAGTCCCCGCGCGCTCCGCAACTCGGTTTCCACGGCTCTCCTCATTGCAGTGACGCGACACAGTCTGTGACGACTACGCTCCGGAGCTTCACGGCAAGTTGCGCGCGTTGCAGAGGGCAGCTGACATTAGCGCGCTGAAAGGTCACGCACGGTGGCCATCTTTATTGCATTGGAAAGTCGTTTCCAAGACTACGGGACTCGACTCATCATCAGAGTTTATTCAGGCTGTATCCGGTTACAGAAAATAGAGGATATATATTTTTACAAACTCACTGTACTGTTTTTTTTCATTTTTGTACGAGCAAGGGTGTTTTGCAGCGCATTTTCGTTTCTCCATCAGTTCTGATGTATCTTACACTATAAGTGACAGCTGCTTTTCACAATCTTATTACTTATGTAAAGAGATTTAGTACGTCACAGGTGAATCTACAGTGCTAAACTAGTGACAGTTTTTAAATTTTGTGCACCTAAGGTGTTGTTCTTTTTGGCCATGTCTACAGCACAAACAAGCACAGCTGTAGGTGATTCCAGTGGATCTGCTATGCATATTAATTCTCCGAAAGAATTTTTACCCACTCCTGGCGAACCACTCATTTCATGGAATGACTGGAAAGAGTACTTTCTTAATTATATTGCCAATCTGGAGGATATTAATGGGAATTTCTCTCAAGAAAGAAAAAAAAGAATGCTTATGTATTCCTTAGGTCCCGAAGGTTTACGTTTGTATAATGAATTGCAAAAACTTGAAAGAGTGGGTGGAGATATGGATGTATTTAAAGCAGCAATCTTACATCTTGTTGACCACTTTTCTCCCGCTGTTTGTATAGCTGTGACGAGACATTCTTTCTTTCAGAGAAAACAAGAAAAGCATTAAAATATTGAGGAATATGTTTCAGCTTTAAAAAATTAGCAAGCAAATGCAGATTTGCGCAATTACATGATGAATTCATTCGGGACCAAGTGGTTATGTACACTAAAAACAAGACAATGCAAGATAGGTTATGGGTGGAAGGTGAGGGATCCCTTAAAGATATTGTCACCATGGTAAAAAAAGCAGAGTTGTCTGAACGTTGTGCGAAAGCCACTCTTCCTCATGACAACAAAGATACTGAGGTTGTTGGAAAGATTTCTGAGAGTAAAGTTAATCTCAAAGGTAATCGTGACTATAAGGTTGAAAATAGGAAGACTTAAAATTTTGAACCTAAAAGAAAGGGCAACATGATTTGTTTCAGGAGTGGTAGTCCATATCACTCAGCCACGTATGATAGATGTCCTGCAAAGTCTGCAAAGTGTCTTGAATGTGGCATTATTGGACACTTTGCCAGAGTTTGCAAAAGGAAATCTAAGAAGAAACCCAAAGGTAAAATTGCGTGTGTACAAGAAGGGGAACAAGACAGTTATTCTAGTTCCTGTGATGAAGAGGTGCAAACACAATTTATTCAAAAGAAAAAGGTTGTTTTGAATATTTCTGACCGTTTCTCTTCCAAACCCATGTGTCAAGTTTCATTAGGGGGAATTTATATTCAACTTGCTGCTGATTCAGGGTCCCTGTACACCATCATTTCTGAAGAGATGTTTGAGAGAGGTATTTCACAAGTAATATAGGCAGTTGGCTAGAACCCAATGACATTTCTCCTGAGAGTTACACAGGTGAGAAAATTGACCTGTAAGGCTTCAGAGTTCTGGTTTTCCGTTTCAAGGATAGACATTCTACTGGTAAATTGTACATTGCCAAAGAGGGGCCATCGGTTTTAGGATGAAAAGACCAGAAAGGTTTAAATATTATCCTGGATCCCCACAGCAAGGAGCAAGTACTTGTTTCATGTGACAGTGAGGATACCAAGAAATGGGTATTACAAGAGTTTCCCACTGTCTTTGCAGGTAACATGGGTAAAGTGAAAGGATTCACACATCAAATACGATTGAAGGAAGGAGCCGTTCCTAAAATACACAAAGCACGTAATATTCCCTTTATTGTTAGGGACGAGGTCAAAGCTGAGCTAGAAATTTTATTAGAAGCTAATGTTATCGAACCGGTGGAAGCATCAGAGTGGGTTTCTCCGTTGGTCGTTGCCTGCAAGTCCAATGGTAAGGCCCACTTATGTGTGGACTTGAGGTATCTAAATAACAACATCCTGGTAGATCAATTTCCCCTACCTAGAATTGATGAAATGTTGTCTTTGACCCGCAATGCCAGGTGGTTTTCCACTCTGGATTTATCCACAGCATATCATCAAGTGGTTTTAGATACCGAGAGTAGACATTTCACTACATTTTGCACACCCTTTGGGTGCTATAGGTTTAAACGTATGCCATTCGGATTGGCATCTGCTGCGGCAGTGTTTCAAAGGTTAATGTCAAAATTGTTCAGTCATATTCCTGACGTGGTCTTCTTTTAGGATGATATTTTAATTATAGGAAAGAACAAAAATCACCACAATGCTACTCTCAGGGAGGTACTCATGATTTTGAGGGACAATGGGTGGGTGGCTGAAGGCAGCAAGTGCAAGTTTGCTGAAAAATCTGTCACTTATTTGGGGCATAAAATTGGTGACAGCAGCATCAAACCGAAAGCAAAACTGGTTGATGCCATTGTCAACGCTCCTGCACCTAAATCTAAGGACGAACTCAGGTCTTTCCTGGGTTTAGCTGAATTTTATTCTAAATTTGTCGATCATTTTTCTCAGAAAACATATGAAATACGTCAATTAATCAAGAACAAAACTGCTTTTGTGTGGAGTGATGCGTGTCAGAATGCCTTTAGAGAAATCAAGCGTGCTATTGCTAATGCTCCCACGTTACAAGGCTTTGACCCGAATGCTGATACTTTTGTCACCACTGATGCAAGTGGTACAGGTTTGTTGTCACAAGTGGCAGAGCACGGTAAAGAAGTAGTTGTGGCCTTTGCTTCACGCTCTTTATCCCCAACGGAGGAGAAGTACTCCGTGATTAAGCGGGAGACGTTAGATTGTGTATGGGCAATGGAACATTTCCGGAAGTTCATTTGGGGGAAAAAGTTTGTTCTTCGCTCGGATCACAAACCCCTAACTAAAATACTCACCATAGAAGGATTATGCAGAGCCTCTGCTAGAATTGCTAGATTATCCATGAGGCTCCAAGATTTTGTTTATCAAGTGCAGTATGTTCCTGGCGTTAAGGACGTCATTGCTGATTTTCTCAGTAGACTGTCTCTACCATTGAAAGAAATAGATCAGGGTCCATGGAATGATTATTGTGTTGCCAGCATTTTCTCAGATTCTTGCGGTTTGCGAATGGATGAATGGAAGCAGGAGTCTGTGAAGGATGAAACCTTACGTGCAGTGAAGGATAGAGTCACCAGTCTAGTGACTGCAAGAGTAATCCAGAGTTTAGGGCGTTCTGGGAAGTAAGAGACGAGTTAAGTATAGATGGTCAATTTCTTTGTAGAGGTGAGAAAATCTTTCCTCCCAAGGGTATGCGACAAAAAATTATTTGCATTGGACATGAAGGACACCCAGGTGTGTCCAGGACCAAGAGGAACATTAAAACGTTGTATTGGTGGCCTAGAGTTGATTTGGAGATTGAGAGATTTGTGCGTGGTTGTGTCAGTTGTGAGTGTTCTGACAAGACTCAGAAAACATTAAATACTCCCATGTCTTCTTTAGGTAGTCCTAAATTACCTTGGGAAGAGGGTTGCCCTGGATATCATGGGACCCATGGTTTGGCAGGACGGTTGTGTTAAGTACGTTTTGGTGTTGGTGGACTTATTCTTTAGATGGATTGAGGTGAAAGTTGTTGAGAAAGTTGATACGTCCTCAGTTATTAAATTTCTTGAAAAATGTTTCATTAGAGAAGGTTTTCCTGCTTCCATCCTTACAGACAATGGTGTGCAATTTAAGTCGGATATTATGAAAAGATTTATGGATTTGACTGGCATTGAGCAAAGGTTTACAGCTTTGTACCACCCGAGAGGTAATTCTGTAGTTGAGAGAGTCAACAGAGTGATCAAAGGGGTGTTACAATTAGCTAGCAAAGGAAATAAAAATTGGGATGAGTTGGACAAGTTGGTTTGGTCGTATAGAATCACTGTCCATGACACAGTTGGTGAAAGTCCTTTTGGTATTATGAGAGGAAGATTCCCATACTGCAAGATTAATCCGGGATGGAAGGGAAGGAATGGGAAGTATGAGTGGGATAGTAATCAAGTTAGGAAGTGTATTACAAACTCCCAAAGCAAAAACAAAGCCTATTTTGACACCAAGCATGGTACTAGGGAAGTGCATTTGGAAGTTGGACAACTTGTCGGAGTAAAAAGTGGAAAAAAAGTTGGGAAGTTACATTGTCAATTTTCTGATCCCAGAACTATCACTAAGATCATGCGGAACACTGTAATGTTGGATGATGGTAGTGGTCACCATTTGAATCTCATTGCCATAGCATGACAGCATGTTTCTTTGTCTGGGAAGAGTGTCAAGGAAAAGGGAAGAGGCGATTACTGGTGGATGGATTCTTTTCCTACTGAGTCCTCTCCTTTGCCTGGTTCTGAGACGAGTCCGGAGACGAACTCAGGTGATCATGGGGTTGAATCTGGTTTGGGTGGGGTTTGTGAGGATGAGGCTCAAAACGCATCATCACCTACATGTGATTCTGAATTTCCTGAAGAAGTTGAAATAGCAGAAAAAGTTAGTAGATGTGGTAGACGCATCAAGACTCCTAAGACTTTGCAAGATTTTGTGTGTGATTAAATGGGCACCTTTTGTATTAGGTGTTCGGTTTTTCTTGCTGTCAGTTGTTGGGTTATTTGCTATTGTGTAATTTCTTTTTCCTTTCCTTTTGTTTTTTTTTTTTATTTTTGTTTTTTTTTAAGAAAGGGGGATGTGTAGTAACTGGGCTTTTAGTACCTTTGTAGAATGTTTGGAATGTAGAGTATTAATAGGTCATATGGAATTAGTATAAATGTTAGAACTTGGAATGTATGTCATTCATTCTGTGTTTTCCCTGCTTACTGCTGCATGCACCCTTTTTACTGCTGTACCTTATAACTACAATAAAGAAGAATAACCACTACTTGTCTGCGTGGTTTCTATAGCGCCCCAGGAGCAGATGCGGGGAAAGTAACTGCCATGCAGGCATAGCCTCTTTTATCGCCTGCTCCAGGATAAGACAGAGGATGGGCTAAAGAGGCGGGCATCACATAATCAGGGCAGGTAGAGGCCACAGGCTAAAATGCAGCACTTTCCTCTACTTGTGGGCACTTCAGCCGCTTCACTGGCGGTGCAGTCTTTTCATCCACAGCTGCACTTCAGGAGCTGGGTGATTTCTCGCCTCTTGCAGTGAGGGTCAGTGGCATGAAGGCACCTCAAGCGCGGTGCTGGCTGTGACTCTTCACTGTGTTTTCGCTTTTCTCCCACCGCAGGGCCGGTCAGAGGGGCGGTCGGCTGCAGAGGCCTTACCAGTGGAAGCCAGTGTACTCACTGGGTGGGCTTCCTCTTGCCTTGCCCTGCCTCAGTTGCCGTCAGCAGGTGACGTGTTGTGCCTTAGCGGCAGACAACACTTTCCCCATGACGAACAACAGAGTAGCTGCTAGTGCACATGCGGGACAGACCCGCTCGTCGCCAGTGTAGTGTGGCATACATGCCAACCCTCCCGATTCAGGCGGGAGACTACCGATTTCAAGGCTAGTCTCCCGCCTCCTGATTCCTGCATGCAAGAACCCGATTCTTCGACGGGCTTCTGCCCACAGCAACTGGCCTTGTGTGACTCGGAGTATGCAGTGCCAGTAACCTGCTCCCGCAGGCCAGTACACAACATTTTTGTCACACTCTCTCTGCCTGCTAAAGTGTTTTCTCCCCACTCCTGACAGGTAAGAAAAAATATGTATTTTTGCTTCTCTAGTATCCGACCCTGCAGCAGCACGCTTGCAAGTCCCATACAGGACAATAGAACCGATAAAGACCTCTTCCTCAATAAAAGTCTATGGGAGAAATACATTCTCCTGATAATTTTTTTAAATCTCACACTTTCCTCTTCTAAAATGTTGGCATGAATGATGTGGTGGGCCCATACATGATTGTAGTGCAATAAATATTCTATATACAGTGCATAAAACAAATTATAGAGAACACAACACTTATTTTTGAACAATGTAAATGAAACCAAAGGGTCCTACTGCATTGTGGTCAGCGGGCGGCCCTTGAATTCTGCACTGTGAATCAGACTGCTGTAAGATGAGTCCTGCGGTTTTGCGACAAAGTGTGAGTCCGACCCCCGAGGACCCCACGGGGGCCACCGTTGTCTGTGCAGCGACTGACTCACATGCCTGTGGTGCCGCCCATCTAGTACTGTTCATTTCTGGCCCCAGAGTACGCCAGCCCGGGACCCCTGACTGAAGCTCACCAGACGAGCGGAGACCGCAGGCTGCCGACATGGTAATGCAGCTGCTCTTTTGGCCATCGCTACATAAAATAAGTGTGTGTCCAAGGCAAGCCCTGGACGCATAAAATAATTCATTGAAGACAAAAGTTGTGGATAAAATTTAAAGTTTAAAATGTTGTAATTGCCATAATTTGCAGGCTCTGCCTGCTAGCAGTTCCTATTACTTAAGTGCACTAATTATTGATGATTAAGGACTAGGAGCAGTGAGTAACCAACAAATGCAGCTCATTCACTGTGTCTGCAAAACCAGCACCAGCCACCTCACGTGTCTGCACAGAGTGCAGCTTTTATTACACAAAATTATAACGCGCAATGACAACACACCTCCCTTTTTATTTAATTTGTTTAGAACTATACATGTTGTGTGCCTCAGCCTCACTCTCCTGAGGCTTTTTGTATTTGTTTGGCATTTTACTGACCAGTTGCATCTTATATTATTTAATTCATCCAATGGATACACATGTTTATTTAAGGTTTAATACGAGTTATTAACACTAAAATACATTCAGAAGTGGAATATGTTTTAAATCACAGAATGTCCCAAATATGCTTAAAAGTGGAATCACAAGCCATTTGTCTCCGAGCCATGGAGTTTCTGTCACCAGCACTTCTCCTACCTTTTTCCACAAGAGCAGTTCAAACATGAATGGCAAAATATCCGAGTTTGCAAATGTTTTCTATATAATTATAGCTCTGCCATATTTCCACACATAATACAACATCTGCTGCATAATCTGACAATTTTCACTAATAAATTGTTTGTAGCTCAAAGGGATCAAAGGTCATTAAAAAATTTGAATTGAGTTACTGCGAAGTGGACGGCCCTTTGCAAAGGTTGACTGGTCGCCTTTCTCACTGCTGTATGTTACACTGGTACTAATAAGGCAAAATCTTTCCAGAGACTGTTAACCTGTGTAAAAATATCAAAATAATAAAGTATCAGAAAATGTACTGCATTACGCTGCGGCCTTTTTTTTTGCTGCATAACTTAGTTTATTTATTTATTTATTTATAAGTTTTATATAGCGCTAGATAGACCCGGGGGTATCAGAGCGCTTTACATACACAGGGGAACACAAGTTGCATTACATAGCAGGACATTGGGATGCATAAAGATATAAGCTAAACATAATAATTAGGCATACGTTACATAGCAGGACACAAGGGTGCAAGAGGATAGAGCAACACATTATGATTGGGCATACAGTGAAGGGTAGGGAGGAAGCTTAGTTAACACTGCGGCATAATTTTGTCATCCTTTACTGCACTTTGCATCCCATACATTACACAGAGACAATCAATTACACATGTGTAAATCTCTGTATAGGAAATATTCCATATGACAAAGGACTACAAGCTGTAGGAGTCACATGTGGTTGGGGTTCTCTTTAATAATCAGAATTGATTTCTATCCAAATGAACACTTTTTGCAGGGAGACAGCCTTTACAACGAAACTGTTACAACGCATGCCTTTACATCGCATGTCGTTGCAACGCAAAGAGTGTGCAGCAGTGGGTAGAAGGTGTTGGATTTAACTCCAACACCTTCCCTACTGTTGCACACACTGGAGTTGGAATAGAAAATTAATCTATTCCAACTTCCAGCGCCCCCCGACAGAAAGTCGGAGTAAAAGTTTGCGTTGCAACGGCATGCGATGTAATAGCATGCGTTGTAACATCACCTATTCCTTTTTGCAACATCAGGATAATCAAAGACTAGGGGAAAAAAAACATAATGCTCTAATTTATACCTTGCAGTTTGCATGCAGCTCTTAGACAACAGTTAATAGCTCACTGTTCTATATTAGGATTTTAACTTAAAAACTGCAAGTAACAAAAGGATCTCTCTGACAAAAGCAGTAACCCACTGACCTATTTACATTATGTGCACTTTGTGATCTGCATGGTACATGTTCTTTACAGCAGGCACATTAACCCTCTGTGCTACCTTTGCATGAGTCTAAACTTCCACTAGACAAAACTCCAATTTCTCTCTAGGAAGAACATTAATCACCGGAATTATCATGACATTTCTTTTTATGCCTAAAATTGCTGGAGGTGGGGAAGAAGGCAGCAAGCGCTTTTAAAGCCATAATATACTTGCAAACACGATGTCCCCCCTCCCCCCCACCCAAAGTCAGAGCCTGGTGCGGTCACACTTGTCGCACCACCCTAGAGCCGGCCCTTCTCCCTCTTGGGAGTTCTCATCACTAAGGCGGAAGAATCTGGACAGACCATCAGCACTGGCGTGTTCTGTACCAGGGCGGTGTTCCACCATAAAGTCCATTCCCTGGAGGGAGATGGACCACCTCAACAGTTTTGGATTCTCACCCCTCATTTGCATCAGCCATCTGAGGGGCCTGTGGTCTGTCTGAACCCGGAAGTGAGTCCCAAACAAGTAGGGTCTTAGCTTCTTCAGCGCCCAGGCCACAGCAAAAGCTTCTCTTTCAATTGCACTTCACCTCTGTTCCCTGGGAAGTAACCTTCTACTAATGAAAGCTACGGGTTGGTTTAAGCCCTTGTCATTCAACTGTGAGAGTACTGCTCCCACACCATGTTCTGAAGCATCTGTCTGCACAACAAATTCTTGGGAGAAGTTGGGTGCCTTGAGCACGTGTGTTATGCACTGGCAGATTTTAGGGCATCAAAAGCAGTCTGACAGGCATCGGCCCAGATCACTTTCCTTGGCTGCTTCCTTGAAGTCCGCTCTGTCAAGGGGGCAACAATGGTGCCATAACCCCTGACAAACCGTCTGTAGTACCCGGTGAGACCTAGAAAGGCTCTTACCTCTGTCTGGGTCTTGGGGGGTTCCCAAGCCAAAATGGTGTTGATCTTAGGTTGTAGGGGCGCCACCTGGCCACTTCCTACCTGTTTGCCTAAGTACACCACAGATCCTTGCCCTATCTGGAACTTACTGGCTTTGATAGTGAGGCCTGCCTTCTGCAGAGCCTTCAACACTTTTTTATAACTGCAGAGCACCCCTGAGTCACATGACCAGCACCCTCACATCCCTGCAGAGTACATTTTGATTCCCAACACTTCCCTCAATGTTCAGGCAACCAGGCAATCCGTATCTTCAGACACCCACAGGGGCACTCTGAACAAGACAGGCACAAGCCTGCACAAGAAGTTCACACTACATCATGTCCCCACACACCTGGGCAGTGCCCGCAACACAACTGCATGATGGGTACATTCCTGTGTGTTTCAGTCGATGCCCTGCACAAAAGGCTCTTGTGCATGGCATAGGTTCACACCTACATGGTGTAGTTGCACAGGAACTCACTTGCCTGTGCATCACAGGCATACACCTCTAGTCACACACTGGTAATCACACTACTGAAGAAATAGTGACACACCATCGGGGAACATCACATGCCTGCGTAGCCAGATCAAAAAACAGCATGATGCAGTTGCACAACTTGAATCACTCACACGTACAAGAAATCAGTGAGTGCTTTTGCCTGAAAAGTTAAGGTCATGACTACAGGACCCGGATGGGACCCATTTCAATGTCCATTGCTTATATTGCTTATATCCTTACAAAAACTTAAGCAGTATGGTTTAAAAAGACCACATCCATGAACACAGAGCCGCGGTACACATTTTGTTTTCCAATCCACACATCAATCAGGCATCGCAGTACCTCCAGGATTGGAAACTTCCCTACCCCGGGAAAACAATGCTGTTCAAAGAAAGACAAGAAAACAAAAGTAGCGTTTCACTGGCAAACTCTGTAAAGTGACACTAATGTGTTTGGGTGTGAATAAAATCAATGTGGCCACTTTGGGACCACACTGTCTTGCTTTATTTAGTTATTTATTTATTTTTCATATTTTGAACCTTTTATTCCCAAGGCTCCACTTTGAAAAAGAAAAATGTCAGAAAAAGACATTTCTTGCAAAAGTGTTTTTCTTTTTTGGATCCATTTCACAGTGGAACAAATAAACGAAAGGAGGAAAGAGAGGGTGAAAACCGTTTCTTGAAGTCACGGTTTTCAGTGAGGAGAAGCTAGACAGAAAGAGGGAATAAGAGGAAGAAAGAGAGGAGGGGGCAGCTGCCAGGCAGAGCAGAAATGGACACTGTCCTTTTCCTTCTCTGCCAACTCGTCCCTCCCCGAACGGACACAAACGCCGAGCCTTATCTATAGGCCTTGGCAATTTCTGCCGTCCTGGGACGCATTAAACAAAAAAAAGTAGGGGAACGGAATCTTTGAAATTAAAGAAGTAGGGGCACACCGTGCCCTGCCGATCCCGCCCACTTCGACCACTGGAGTAGACTGATGCTATTTAATTGGTTGCAAGGGGGCCTTGACAGTTACACTATGTGCATTATTTACCTAGGACAGCCAGAGACTGCGACCTTCACTTCACCGTTCGTGCCTTGTGCTGAGTGTAGACACACTCACAGCCTGTATAAACAGCACACTTTGTAGCATTGCTGCTGAGTGCAGACACGAGGCAGAGACACAATCTCTAAACGCTAGGCTATTTTCATGGTGTGCACAGTACAAGCTAATGCACGGACAGGTTGCACCGTGACATTATTGTATGGTAATGCGTTTCCTCCGGGATTGTAAACGGTTAACACTTGGCTTTATTCAGTCTAGGTAAACTCCTTTTCATTGCTTGATTTTGCTTGCGAGTGTCAGTCATAGTCGTTGAAATGTCACTCATAATTACACTGAATTTATGAAATGTGGCACATAGCAATTTCAAACCTTGGCAGCTATGTATTGGACGGATCACCTGGCCGTTGACATGGATGGGTGTGGGGGTGAGTGCAGACATGCCAACCCTCCCGATTCAGGCGGGAGACTACCGATTTCAAGGCTAGTCTCCCGCCTCCCGATTCCTTCAAGCAAAAACCCGATTACTCGGGGGTTTTAGCTGACAGGGCTTGGTATTGTGTAACGTGGTGTATGCACTGCCAGCAACCTGCTCCTGCAGGCCAGTGCACAACACTTGCATCACCCTCTTAGTGCCACCTGATGAGCCAAATTACTCCGTGGCCTTACCCAACGGTGTTTGCCATATTTTGGGGGAGGGAAGACCCCTCCCACCGGTGGACCAACAGCCCACGCCCCTGCTCACGCCCCATAAGGGGGCGGAGCCTGCTAGGCAACCCCCGGTTGCTCAGGTCCACAACCGCCTGTAGGACTAATGGGGCGCCGTCGCTCCTCCAGGGTCCAACGCGAGGACCTCCCTGTGGATATTTGGCCTTTGCACCCTTGTTGTGCTTCTGTAGATGGTACCCATATGTACCTACAGCCTCTGGATCGCCCTGTAACTCCGCCACAGCTCTGGGTGTGGCCACCGTCACCCCAGAGCTCCCCACCAAGATAGTCTCCATTACTTACACCCTGCTGTCTCCAATGCCTCCCCCAGATCAAGTAGGAACAGATCCATACCCACTCTGGACAGGTGGACCCCATCTTCATCCAAACACCCTGTGGCCTTAGAGTGCAGTAACCCATGACAGATGAAGCCAAAACCCCTTTGCTCAGTGAATTTCCTCATGGCACTGTTAACCTTCCTGCGAAAGACCTCCATGGCTTCCTTAGATCGTGCGCCCTGCCATACCCGCCGGGCGTTATCTCAGACCACCATATTTCACAAATCCCCCGCTGGTTGCTCAATTTACACATGGTGACCATCATTTCTTGAAGCAGTACCCTTCTCCCCAGCGCTGCCAGGTCATTCCCTCTCAGGTGTATGACCATCACATTAGGAGGAGGAATCCCCCCCCCCCCCAGTTTCTGCTGAAGCAGGTCCAGCGCATGCCTGGGTATCCTAGCCAGATAATGTCTGTGGCTGTGAGGCCGTTAACTCTCCTGCGCGAGGATTCCTGGCCTCCCCTGACTGGGTTCCTTGCCCCATTAAGCGAGGGGTTATGCCTCACCCCTAATAACTCACATGCCCCCCAATTAGTTGCTTATCTTATGCACTCTATATTGAGTACTGCACACGTTCCTATACACTCTGCTTTGTACTTAAGCATCTTTACCTGCCTTCTGCTGGTTCGAGGGCCTCTCCCAGGTCCAGCAAACACGTCCATACCCACTCTGGACAAGGGTAGGCATCTTTACCTCCATCCCGCTGATACCCGGGCCTCTCACCGGTCCAGCAAACAAGTCCATGGCCACTGTTAGCAGGTGAAACCCCATCTTCTTCAAAGTACTCCCCTAGGACTAGGCAAGCATGGATGACTTCATTTCTTACAGCAGTGCCTTCCTACCCAAAAAAGTCAACTCAGTGCCTCCTAAGTGTGTGTCCCACTGTTAGGAGGGGAGACACCCCCCCCCCCAGTCTGTGCCGCAGTTATCTTCAGCAAGCTGTTCCATCGCAAGCCTAGGCCCCCCAACCGAATTAACTCAGTGGTGGAAACAACCCATGCCTCCGTTTCCTGCATTCCGCCTCTTGTGCCACCCTCAAGATGCACGAAAGGCCATATACCCAGACCACTGATCCTCTGGACAAGGGTAGGCATCTTTACCTACATCCCGCTGATACCCGGGCCTCTCCCCGGGCCTCTCCCCGGTCCAGAAAACAAGTCCAAGCCCACTATTAGCAAGTGAAACCCCATCTTCTTCATAGCACCCTGTGGACTAGGCAAGCAAAAGCATAACTCCCATGCACCCAATTGTTGCCTAACTTACACATAGAGGACTTCATCTCTTGCAACAGATCCCTCTCCCCCACGAGAGTCCAGTGTGTACACGGGGCCAGTGCTCTTGGCTAGTGGAGCCCTGTAGTAAATCATACGCAGAACTTGCCTGCCCTTTCTTTTCCTCTTGCCTGCAAGTCCATCACCATCTGCAAGCGATCTAAAGATGCTGAGGCACCATGCTGCAGTCCCCACCCTGGCGTGAGTGGCCCGTGCCGAACTTCTGCTAATGTAAACCAGGAAGCCGACAACTGGATGGTGAGAACGGGAGGACAGTTTGAAACGAATCCCCCCCAGTCTAACTGCGGACTTTTACGGATGTTGTGTAGCCGTCCCGGTGTACCCACCCTGGTGTGGATTACCCAGCCCCCAGATTGGGATGTTGCTGGGATGCAGGAGAGGAGATGTAGGAGCTCTAATACACTTTATCATCCAGAGTCCTCCAACCAGTGTACACCACACCTTGAGGACCTTGCCCCCCCTCTAAGGGCACCCACTCCTACCCATCTGGCTGGGCCAGCTATGGGGCAGGCAGTCTCATAACCATAAGTGAAGCATCCTGTGGTACCCACTGCTTATGTTGAGGGGCATCTCCGTTGACTGGCCACCTCCTAACATGGCGATCGCACGCTAGCCCCACACCTTCTGCCTGCGAATATAAGAGCTGGTATTCCGGGCTGATGTCCCCTCCTAACGCAAGACATGCACTTACAAAACTTCTGCCAGTGTGAAATCACCGCACTGTGCCCTATATGCAGTGACAACTTACACCCCCACCAGGCTACCTAGTTTGCTTCATTATCCCCGGAATTGCTAACCCTCCCCCGAATAAAAACTTGGGTCATTTCCCTCCTGGTTGGGAGGACCTGCCGACTTTACTTAAACCATCGTAGCCTTTTAGTGCTTTAATACCTTGTTTCCCCAACTCTGAGGCAGCAGCCCCTAGCGGATGGCAACTTACCCCACCTGCCTAGCTCAACTGGCTAACCGGGTAGGGGATGCTTAACTGAAGCACCTGTCACCTGGCCACGGGGCGAATGAGCCACTACTTTGCTGAGTTGGCTCGACCTTTACACACCTATTCCAAACCTACCCAGGGCGTGTTTGCGCACCTTCAGACCGGGGGACATCCTGTCCATGATTAACAGGTTAACATTGCTACCCAACTCGAAGGGACTCATTTTATCGTACTCAGGAGGGAAAAAGTCTGAGGGGGCGGCACCCTCTCTGATGGGATGGCCGTAGCAAAAGGTTGCCCCTACGTACTTACACTATGCCCTATGCTTAATGGTCATGTGTTCAAAACCTGTCTCCTTGAATGCGGGGCATGCTAAGTACCCTCCTGCTAGCATAAAATCCGGTTGCCCTACTAATACCAACCAAAAGAAAGCGTGCCCCGGCAGCCTTTCGCCCCTGTATGCTAGCACCTCTGTCTTCCTCCTAGCGCTGTCCCCGCACTTGGCGCCGCTGCCGCCCATACCCCAACTGGGTTGCCTGGGCATCTGCCCTCGCCCAAGGTGCCACCCTCGTAGCACGGTTCAACTCCCAAAATTCGCATGCCGATCTCATGCAAGATCAGAAAAACACAGAAAATAAGTGCACTCTCCAAATGGCCTAGGAAAAGCTCACCTGCCTGCTAATTTTTGCTTCGTAACCCAGGATTCCCCCTTATCCCCGCACCAAGTCGAGCCCCCCCTACAAAGGGGACCCCAACCCTATGGAAGGGTAACGCTCATCCGGTGGTGCAGCACCTAGGGGGGTAATGAAAGAGTGAGAAATGGGCGGCAGGTGTATTGAAGGTAACTGGGGGATGTATGGATATTGCTGCTCTTGTACTATGCCGTGCCTTCCTAAAACTAACATTAGATTCATGATATGAATACAAGGAGCTCTGCCCCTGGAACGGCCCACGTGATTCGAGACCCGGGCAGGAAGGCACGCGACCCGCCCCAATCCCTATAACCCACCTCGGCCCAGCTGTGCCCCAAAGACCTCACGGATTCCGCACGTGCAGTGCTTAACCTGTATAAAACTATCTGCCAGGACTGCGTCCGGCAGCCACTTCAGTTGCACCACACATAGCTCCTGTCGTGCTGCCCAAACATATTAACATCGCAACTACTGACCCTGGCACTATGCAACTATCTGCCAGGACTGCAGTCAGGCGGTCCCTTCAGTTTGCCCCACACATTGCTCCTGCTGTGTTGCCACTCCTGGTAACCTCACAACTCCTACCCTGACAATAGTCCAATTGTGACAAAACAGACTATTCCAGGCCCCAACGGCTAAAAGAATGGCATGGGCAGCATGCACTAGTAATTTCAATATGGTCCGCCCTGCCCAAGGACTGGTGCAATTAGGAGCATGGGGCCTAGCAATGGGTGTCTTTATGAAAAGAAAACAATAACTGGCCACGCAAAGAACCATGGTCAGACCCTTAGATGTCTCTGCGGTAGGGAGTTGTGGAACACCAGACGGGCCAAATGCAAGAGACTAGGATGCCGTTAAGCTTCAACCCAGGGATAGTGACTTGTGTTTTCAACATTGCAACACAGCAGCAGCTCACTGATAATACTGCAAATAATATCTGTGACACCCACCACCCCATTTTTGAGGTCCTGCTTTGGTCTAAGAGATACTTTCCTTAGAAAACCTTTCCTTATAACACTAATGTATCCAGCCTATCAACTGCACACCACATAGTGCACATACCATATGTGCTTTATTAAATATAGCTGTAAAGCAGAGACACGTGTAGCGACAGTACCCAAGGATGAAATATACCAGTAAATAAGAAAACGTCGATGCGATCAATGGCTCTTAACCATGTCCAGTGGACCAGTTCCAGGGCCTGGCCTCCCTCACCATAGCTGAAAGATTCTCAGTCATTCCCAACAGACTGCTGCTGATAGAACAATTACACAGCTGTATGACCAGTAGGCGAAGATAGGCGCTATGAAATAACAGCATCAGCTACACATACACAGGCAACTTTTGACGCAAAACATTCTGAACTGCGGCTCACCAGAACACGAACTGCACATACACGCGGCCGAGACACTAATCACCAGACTTGCTGCATGATGTAACTGACGTGTTTCCAAGTACCATTAGAGGATCTGGTTCGAATATGGGGGGCAGAGCATCTGGGATCAAAACACATTGAACAAAGCTGCCAAAGTTTTAAATTGCTATGTGTGACCTTTTCATAATTCAGTGTAATTAGTGAAAATTAACCAACTATGAGTGACACTTTTTCGCAAGCATAATCAAGCCAAGAAGATGATGAAAACATAAATATCAGAAATTGCACCAGTTCGAGCAACAAAACCCCAAGATGATCGTACCACTGCTGCAAAGCACCAGAAACGGAAGGGCCCTTAGTGCTGTAAGTTTGCAGGTTTGGAAGGACAGACACACCGAGCGGCTCCCTCCACACACAGATGTAGCCTGTGGTGAGTGTAGAGTGATAGGTTAGTTTTTCCGAACTCAATGTTATAAGCAACGGACTTTAACTGACTGTGGAATGTGACCAGCCGCATGGAACGATTTTCTTTTTAAATTCCACTTTATACACAAAATAATGAAGCTGCAACTGTGACTGGAAAAATATCTTCCCAACAGACACATAAACTCCCTCCCTCAATTGTGCCAGTATCGCAGCACATCCTAAAGCTCGGACTTGGGCAAACACTCCCTACGCATTAGCAATACTTATCTCTTTAATCCGAATGAAAGCCGATTCTGTGTGACAACCCCGGGCATATTCCCTTACAGTTTCAAGCTGACACTCGTTCCCACACATACAACAAAGTTACATCGGCTGAAAGTATTTCTTCAAATCGCTCTGCCTCCCCAGGCCTACGCAGGACAGGGCCCGAGCCCCGCCCCGCCGTGATTTACGCAGCGTTACTTTAAACTATAAACCACAAAGCCATATACCTTTGCTTGAGTTGCCGCCAAGCGTCGCATTCGCTTCCCCATAAATGCACCTCACGTGCGGGGCGGCCGCCATTACTGCGCACGAGCGGATAAAAGTTAACATGTAGGCAATCTGGATACTGGTCATGCAACATAACTACCGGATTATAGGGCACAAATTAGGCGCTTGCAATAAAATCTGCCCCTAAGACATAATAACCATTTGCTTACGTTCCACCCTTTCCACCAAGCGCCGCAATACTACCCCTAAATGACATCACGTGAGAGGCGGTCATGACGGCGAGGCACCATGCCGCTGGCTCTAAACGCTTGTCTTGTTGCTAGAAGATGATAAGTCCCAAGCCATCGGAGAGAAGGCCCATCTTCTGTGTTCCTTGTTTTTTGCCAATACGCAGCTTATTAAACAAGCCACAGACAAAGCCAATGTGCCTCGCCTTTCAAAAGCATTATCCGGCCTATTAGCTGTGCTGTTTGCCCATGCATAACAGTCTGTCCAACCCAAGCAATTACCATGAGGTGACACATTTGCGCACATGCCCCAAAAAGCCATTAATTCGGCTTGCGGCCCCTAGAGTAACACCCTTACAGCTAATCTTCCCAGCAGCGGCCATCCCATGTGGGCAAAGCCTGAAACCCCCATTGGCACTCTACCTCAATGCAGGCCCCACCCTCCACACATTCAATCTGTCGTGGAGCATGCGGTGCATGGCAAAACAGACATCAGGCCACCAGAAAACCGGGTCCTATCCCCTGCTGAGGTACGAAGTCCAACCACTCGAACCATCTTTATCGCGCCCACGCGGGGACTCCTCATTGCCTAATAGACTTCCTTGCCTTACCCGAAAGTCAGACAATGGGGGCCTTGACACTTTGGCCTAGAGCACAGCAAGCAGCCGCAAACAGTGTTACCGGGGGCGAACCCGGGCCGCAGTAACTTCGGTAGAAGCTTTACCCGAGTTACCCTGCAACTGCGCATCACAGACACTCCGTATGTGCCCGGTTTCCGCCTATCGCAGGCCCCGTTTTTCCGGCCCTTTGAGGCCTGCCCGGGTCAAGCGCCCAACCCTGGCGATGTCATACCATTGTAGGCAACATACCCTCCGAGACGATTGGCCTGCTCGGCTCTGTTGCCATGCCCACACCGTCACCATACTTCCCAGTTGTTCCCTGCACTCCAAGACCCACTAATGACCTGCCGCACTGAAAGGCCACAGAGAGGAGGGGGAAGGGTTGGCTGCCCATGGGCCTCGCTTGCTGTGGTCCTACAAACAAATGCTCCCGACAACTGCACGCTCGGCCATTATGCGGTCGTGCTCGTTCCCTGCCTTATGCGCCGCAATGCACATAGAACACAGTGGGAGCCCAGGCACCAGCTGGGGATACGAGTCACCCACGCGGTTACACTGCGGATTCCTCTTAATTCGAAGTGTATAGGCAGTTCAACAATTACTGCTCTCCTTACGAGCTGGGGCCGGCCCGTGCCGACGGGCATCCTACGGACCCAACGGGCCCTGACGCAACCAGGACGCGATCCATGAACCTCTGTTGCTCTTTGTGCCACCCCCAGCCCGCAACCTGAAAACGGCTACCGTCTCGGACCCCGGTCGATAGGAAACGGACCGTATTGGGTGACTGGGCTTGCCAAAGGAACCCCAAATCACCACGACACCCGCGGCACCTCCGGCCCGTGGCAAGACTTGAGCAGCAGCCACCCAAGCCTCCGACAGCAGAACGAAGGCGCCCACCCACGCTGCCGATCCCACCCGCACCTAGTGCTCTCCCAAATTGGGCCTCGAGGGCAGGCTCGCAGGTCACACCAGACCGCGCAGCATCCGGGCGGGTGGCCGACCTCACCGCCACAGTTGCCTACTACATCCCCCTGGTCGACCTTAGATACCGGGAGCGCAGCCCTTCCCTCTCCCCCTCCATGTGGGCCCCAAACGGTGGCCGGATGGGGACACACTCGCAATAAAAAGGAGGGGGGTGGGGGTGTGCTAGCGACTCACCGCGCGAAGAGCTCCCAGACCCGACCGGAGGGACAATCCAAACGGCGTCAGGGTAGTGGGCAAAGAGGGCGCCCAGAGGGCGGGGAGAGGTATATGTACCTCACCCCCCTCCCCGGAAGTGACGAGGCACACCGGACCCCTGAGGGTCCCAAACACTGGGAGGCTGCCTCCTGTGCCATCTTGTGGCACTAAGGCGGCCGCCCTCTTAGCGGGTCACCTTCGTGGACCCCGGGCAGCCTGCATTCTGCCTGCCATTGCACTCCATGCTTCTGAAAGGTAAGAAAAAAACGTGCATTTGCGTTTCAAATGTCCGATCCTGCAGCAGCACACTTGCTAAGCCCATACATGACAGTAACCCGATTCAAGGCCCCATTCTCCCGATTTTTTTAGGTCTCGCCCTGAAGCCAGCGCTTGCGCTGGTCTGGGCGAGACATTTTGTAAGTGGGCATTTAGAAATGCGACCACAGCTTTTTGGCTGGCATCGAGTGTGCGGTTACGCGCACAATGACGAGCAGAGGCGCCATATGGCTTTCCTCTCTCGTCATGGTGCGCGCACATCGCACACCATTTGCCAGCCTGCTTTCACTTTTGCCTTGTAGCCGTGCACGTGCACAGCTGCTGCTCGCACTCCCTCCTCCCTTCTCCCCAGCCCTTCTTGTCACCTCGGCTTGCACTCACCCCTCCTTTCTCCCCTTTCGGCCGCTTTGATGTTCTCAGTGAGCCGCGCGGCCAATGCTTGTTGAGTCTCGGCGTCGGATCAACATCCTGGGATTCTGGCCAAATCACTTCATCTTCCCAGGCTTTAATAAATATGTCCTTGTATAATGTAACTGGTGCCCATATAAAGCGCTACAATACCTTGGGGTCGAGTTTGCGTTATATAACGACTGCAAAAAAACAACAACTGTATCTAAAATTTAAGGGCGCTTTGGCGTGCATGTGTGCGTCGGCGTGCACGCCAATTTTCTTCATAAAGCTTATATTCCTTTGAAAGTGATTCTGAGCAAGCACTTCAAACGTCCCTTAGGTGACGTCAATTTATGACTTTGAAATGCCGCTTATAGTATAATGTTCCGAATGAATAGTGCTCTGTAAGGCCACGCTCTTTATTTTATTGTTCATCTTTTATGATGTGCAGGTATCACTTCCTGTTAATTGGGTGAGTGATACCAACCCAGGTGGGTGTTTACGTTCCACGGCTGCCTGGCAAAATCTGATGGACCCAGCCTTTGGAATGAGATAGTTTGTATTTTGGGATTTCTGACGTCATGGAAGGAAGCAAGAATTGTAATTACAGCTAAAATATAACCATGTTTTCGCTTAGTGCAGTAGCATCATTTCCTCAATCTTAGTTGTAGTCGAAGTGACACCACACACCCTTTGACCCCAAGAGCGGGTCAATGTGAGGCTTTTATAATCAGTCTTTATTGAAAATGTAGGTTGCAACATTTATTCTAACAGGCACGCATTACCGACTGTTAACCATACAAGTTTGCTTTGTTTAAAAAGATCTCCAGTCGGATTAGTTAAATCCAGAGGTCGAAGTGCATTAAAAAACAATCATTGGCATAGCCAATAGGTCTCGCCTTTGGAACCTTATAAGTATTTAGTTATGCAGTACAATATCCTTGGTGCAACAACATCAACTGTTGCATGTCTAAACACTTATAAGGTCCCAAAGGCGAGACCTATTGGCTATGCCAATGCTTGTTTCTTTAATCTCCCACTTTGCTCTTCTAAAATGTAGGCATGTATGTGAGTGTGACAGGCCAGCCCTCACGGAGTGACTGGCAAACCAGTGCATTGCCAAACACTAGAATGTGTCCTGCAGGACACTACACCAGTAATATTATTTAGCCATCTTTACCAGACTTGCCTAAACCATACGATTCTGTTTAGTTGTGGTTTTCAAAGATAACGTACATTTCAAGATGGTTCTCAAGACCACAGCTAATCTTTGTTCTTCTTTGCAATATTTTTTAAGCAACCGTGGAAGAATTGTCGTAGGTATTAAACACTAAGGTCCTTGTGTAGAAAATGCTATTTTGCGTAGTAGACATATTAGATATTATATCTAAGATATAGTGAAAACAAATATTTTTTATAGTCGGAGGACCTGCGTTATCGTATCCATCCGCTGTCAACGTAAGTAAACAATGAATTTATTTATATCCAACATGGCCGCCGTCCGACGGCTGAAACGAGCATAGAACTTTGAGACATGCGGTCTAGATCTTGGAAGCTGCTGGGTGTAGTGACAGGTGGAGTGGCTTTGGGCTGGGATAAGGTCTAGTTTCTGTGCTTCAACACAGATTAGAAGCTGCGCATGCGCCTGAGAGAGTAGACGAAGGTTTCACTGTGAAAGCTGTCAGTGTTTCTTGTTTGACTCGTAGGCGGTCCAACTGCCCAAGGCGAGGGAGGGATGCCTCCTGCTGCTCTCATGACAGTACTATAATGGATAGTCGGGGCTGCTTTTCCTTTCCCAGCCCACAGCCATGTACTCCCCGCAAAGGAGAGACTTTATCTCCGTCACCCTAAACCAGCAAGACGCTTCCGGCTACGACAACAGCAAAGGCCCGCGAAGGAGAAGCTGCTGGAGGGTAAGTGGGTAAAGGAGGTGGGCGACAGTGGGCAAAGGAAACCCAAGTCTACAGTATGATAGCGGCTGGAGACACAGGGTACCTGGGCGTTCCGCCCGGGCTGATGAAGTATTTACGGTCTCGGGCGATGAAGGGTAGTTACTTTTGCACGGTGAACGGGGTTGGTGGCGCCCAAGGCAGTAATTTCATTAATGTTTTGTGGGATTGCCCTTTCAGGCCTTGGACAGTTATTTTCAGTGTTGCTGACCGTGTATGGCTTGTTGGCAGATTGCTGATGTTTCCTCCTCGTGTGTAGTTAAGCTAGGATCACTTCTTGATTTGTAATTGCATTTTTATAGCGCTTACTACTCCTGATGAGGCGCTGAAGTGTTTCATGGTGGGCACTACTACGCTGCTCCGTAACCCAAAGTTAGGTGTCATTGTTAGGGTGAATTCATGCAAGTATAAAAATGGAATAAATAGGGCAGATAAGGTTAGATATTGTGAGATAACAAGGAGGGGTTACACAGAGGAGAATTTATGCGAATAGGATGAGTAGATAGGCTTGAAAAGGTTAGATATAGCATGAATGGTTACTTGGGGAGTTTATGATTTGTAAGGAAGGGTATGCGATAGAGTACGGTACACTGAGAGGCATTAATGCACGATGGTGGAGCATTAGGAGGGTATCATTCAAATAGAAAGATAAGAGAGAGAGAGTAATCCCTGACTATACATCATGGTAGAAAGAAAGGTCAAAAGTTAATTAGGGCTTTAAGTGGGATGAAACAAGTGTGGGGTTTCTAAATGCGGCGTGGCCTACATAATTAACATGTAAACTAAATGTCTGGGATTCCCATAGTATGTCACCCGTCCTTTACTTTTGTGCTTCTTTGAGCTTTCTGTTACTGAAGCTAGATATATCACACAACTGACCTATACCTCAAGCCAGTCAGGACTGTTGGATATAGCAGTGGTTGTTAGCTGTTTGTTTAAGATAAATCACTAACAGAAATGATTTTATTATAATTAATACTGACAATATTTCAATTCTGAAATTGTGAGACTGAGTTAAACATTTTTGAGGCTTGTAGAAAGGGTAGTGGTATTCAGAGTGTCTCAGTCACTCCTGCTATATTCACTCTATATTAGAAATGCAAGTTCTGTTCCCTCCACATCTCCATCTACGTATCTTACACCTAATTTCTTTCCGCTTCAACACCTCCTTTTTGCTATCTCCTGAATGCACTTCATCGCATCTCCTTCACTACCCCCCAAACATATAGTATACCCACTCACCTGTAAGCACTTCATTTTCTTTTACTTTCGCCTTGTCAATATTTTGGAAACTGCATACTTCTTTTGTCACACACATTTGCACAAAATCAGAATTGCAACTTGTTTACGTGACCATTGCTCTGTGCTCGGATGATCCTTTATATAATACCTTTTTGACACACTGACTGGCACTGTGAGGCACTTGCACTACCTTCAGCCTCAACTCCAGAGCTGTCAATCGTGACCTGTTGGACTTGGCCCTTTTTGGAGGGTCATCCCTGAACTTTTTGCCTTCCTCCTGTATTGTTTCTGACCTGTTTTTGTTGGTTTTAGGACTCTGGGCACTTTACTACTGCTGATCAGTGCTAAAGTGCATATGCTCTCTGTGTAAAGTGTTATGGTAATTGGTTGTCCATAATTGGTATGTTTGTCTTACTAGTAAAGTCCCTAGTAAAGTGCACTATGTGGGCCAGGGCTGGTAATGCAAATGCTACTAGGGGGCCTGCAGCACTAATTGTGCCACCCACATAAGTAGACCTAAAGAGAGATCTCGGGCCTGCCACTGCAGTGCCTGCGCGCAGTTTGTTAACTGCCTTGTTGGCCTGACAAGTGCACCCACTTGCCAAGCCTTACCGTTCCCTTTTTTTTATTGCACATCAGACACCCCTATAGTAGGCCCAAGGTACCCCCCTGGGCAGGGTGCAGTGTATGTAAAAGGTAGGACATGTACTGAGGTGTCTATCATGTCCTGACAGTGAAATACTGCCAATTTCATTTTTCAATGTTATAAGGCCATCTTGCCCATAGGACAAAATGGGGAATGCTGTGTAACATGTTTCCAGCATATCTTCCCATCGGCATAAGATGGAGAGATGGAGTTTAGTGTGCCTGAACTCCGAATTTAATAACGCATCTTTTTGTGAAGATGATTTTCAAATTATGTGTTTAGAAACCACGCTTTTAGAAGTGGCTGGTTTCTTGTCCTAACCATCCTGCGTGCCTCTGCCTGGTTGTGTATTGACTGTCTGGGTTTGGATGTGACAGGGTCTGGGGAGGTGTCCTGACACCAGGGAGGAGTAGGTGAGACAGCAACAGGCTGGCCTATTTGGTGTGGTGGGAGGAGTAGCCCCCTGGATGTGAAGAGGGCTATGCTGCTGCCACAAAAGGATGGCTCCACCTCCTGCGGAGCGTCTGAGGCCCAGACCCTCACTATCAAAGGAAGAGGGTGTGCACTGGCAGGAAGACACCCAGAACTGGTTTGGACCGGGCTCAGAGCCCCCTGAACACAAAGACTTCAAAGGCATTTAGGGTATAAATGTGAGAGCTGAAACCCCTGAACTCTGCCAAAGAAGAACAGCTGAAGAGAAGGACTGCCCTTGCTGTGTGTTCTGGGGCTGGACTGTAGTTTGCTGATTTGACTAAGGAGAGGACAAGGGACTTTGCTGTGTCCCCCTGCTTGAAAGGACTTTGCTGTGTCCTGAAGTAACTTGTCTCCAAGGGCCCGAGGTGAGCTGGTTCCCTGTTGTGGAAACTCAGGAACATCAAAGTTTCCAACTGTGTCTCAGCGATGCTTGGTGCGTGTGCTTTTGCACGCCTGAGACTACCGTGTGGTCTGTGGTGCTGTTTACGAAGTGCCCCGTGACCGCATTGCCCCCGCAGCGTGAAACATCGTCCACGCTGCTGCATTGCTGTTTGTGGCCCGAGCCGTCATCGTAACTGAGGCTGTGAGTAAGGATCGCCGCCGCCGGCCCGAGCCGCAAGGTGCTAAAGGATTTCTTGAAGCTAAGGAAGCTGCAAGGTGAAGGGGATCGTGATCGTTGTTCGCTAAGAGGAATCTGCCCAAGATCGTCAACGAAGGAGAAGGCAGTACCGTAACCCGTCCCGCTACAGCGTCGCCTAGCAACGGAGCTGCAACGTCATCAGGGCCGCCCAGCAGGACGTCCGACTAGCGGGGAGAGGGAGAGAGCGAGGCAGCACACCCCCCAGGTAAGGCTTGGACTCCGGTCGGGAGCCGCAAGCGTGTGTGGCCTGGGGAGGCGTGCAGGAGGAGTACAGGAGTGCTCCGATCTCTCTCCCGCTGCACCGCGTTAGACGCGCTGAGTCCCCAAGCGGCCCGTACCTGCCCAGCAGTACCGGGGCCACCCCTTTAAGCTTACGACCGTTGTCTCTGTTATTGGGGCCTAGTGGTGCCCGAGCTGACCGTGCAGATTGGCTTGTAGCCTTATTCCTTGCATTAAGAACTGCCTTATTCTTGCATTAAGAACTGCCTTATTCTTGCATTAAGAACTGCCTTATTCTTGCATTAAGAACTGCCTTATTCTTGCATTAAGAACTGCCTTATTCTTGCATTACGAACCGCCTTATTCTTGCATTACGAACCGCATTATTCTTGCATTACGAACCGCATTATTCTTGCATTACGAACTGCATTATTCCTGCGTTACGAACTGCATTAGTACTTACATTAAGGACTGTCTTATTTCTACATTACGAACTGCATAGCATTGCATTAGGACTGCATTCGATCATTGTGAACTGCTCATTAATACCGCAAGAACCTACAAGTGATTGTTGGCCTAATAACCGGCAAAGTGAAATATTACGAATACGCATATGTTGGATTTCTATCGTTTGATCTCATCGTATTTCTTTTGATAAAGATACCGCTATTTTTATAAAATCAGTGTGGTGTCCATTTGTGGTGTTATCACTGTGCTACTGGGAGTGTGGTTGCAAATACTTTACACATTGCCTTGGAGATAAGCCTGGCTGCTCGTGCCAAGCTACCGGAGGGTGAGCAGGGGTTATCTAAGAGTGTGTCCCTCCTTTCCCTGACTAGAAGCAAGGGTCCCTATTTGGACTAAGGTACCTACCTCAGCCAACTAGAGACCCCCAGTTCTAACATGACCCATTATAAACACCTGGGGGCAACTCATTTCAAAGTATACTCTATGCAAGAGTAATATGCTACTCGTAAAAGTACAGAAATGCAACGTCCAGGAAGCTAATACTCTTAGGGAATTAAAGATTAAGCAAATATTGATATATAAACTGGAACTAAATCGTTGACATGGATTAAGTTAACTTTTTTTTACATTCATTGTTTCCAAATCGATCAGTGTTTTTACCAGTATATTTAAGGACATGAGTTGTATATAGGTATAGGGACCCGTTTGAATGTCAGTTTTTAATTACTGCCAGGCCTGAGACCCTAAGGGACCCGGCCTACTTAAAGCCCTGACCTGTGGGCAGGTGATATATATGTTGCATCTGTGGTTGCTCCATTTGGTAGTTAATTGTGTTGTCACAGTCTATCCTTTAGTTACATAGATGTTATTGACTTTGTTTGACTCTGTACTTTTTTTTAATATGAGATACTGAGTAACGTTGTATGCCCAAACAACGGGCCCTTTAGGGTTATTTGATAGAATTCCAAGGAGTGGACATTTGTTTGAGACAGATGCATGGATGGTATGTTTCTAGGGGGATGGGGTTCTCTCTGGCATTATTAAGGGGTTATTTATAAACGTCTTCTGCTGATTTAGCTCTTCTTTGATGTTAGTGGGTCTTGGAAGGCTATTGGGGCTGGAATGTCACCTGCATGAGGTGCAGTTGTGTCTCCTACCCTGCGTGCCCAAACTGCATATCTGTCACCCTATTTTTTTTAATTTTGGTCTTGCCACACACTAATCTTGTGTGAGCGCATTGACCTAAGTCCAGTAGTTTGAAATTTTGTACCTAGTCCTAGAGACAGATTCTGTGGAGAGGAAAGAGGAGACAGGCTTTCTTTAGAAGTGCCAGAGCTCTCTCTGATAAATTGGGCTGTATATGACTTGGACTGCAGCCGTATCTGTTGTTAAGGAAAGGAGTCCTTTAATGGGGCACTGATTCTTGTCTCTCTTCCTGATGTCTGTGAGGAGGGATCGTAAAAGCCTGTTCTTGCTTATTTATACTTCTGTGGTGGGTCCTCCACCTGGAGACTGCGCTGTTGGGCAAAGCATCCTTGCAGACTGAGGCCTGGCCTGAAAGATGGCCTGGCAGAAACACATGAAAGGGGAACCAACCCAAAGCAGTACCAATGGAGT
The DNA here is from genome assembly GCA_963921515.1 of Calotriton arnoldi. NCBI lineage: Eukaryota > Metazoa > Chordata > Amphibia > Caudata > Salamandridae > Calotriton > Calotriton arnoldi. The sequence continues at coordinate 823,872 of CAWUFW010005190.1, forward strand.
AGACCTGGAATACACATCCTCTGTCTGTCAAATTGTTATTAAGTTTGGAGCTCAGGACTGATCGTTGTTGTGTTCTCCTCGACCAAGGAGGGGGTACTCCGCAGAGAAGTTGTGGACAAGTACTCAACCACGGGTTGGTGTTGCACTGCCAGCCAACTCCTCAGAGGTGAAGGAACATCACCTGGAGTCTGATCTGAAGGAGGAATTGCTGGCCTGTCTTGAGTACTAAGACATCCTGCCTGTGAGGCTGGGAAGGAAGTGCCAACCCTGCAGGAGGAACAGATTATGATGGGGACTGCTATAACTGACCATGGCGTGGGGTCTGTCCAACAGAGACTCGCTAAGCAAGTTTGCTGAAGGACTCGCAGCACTACCGGTTCAGGTAGTGCAGCCTTTGTCAGTTATCCCTGTTGGAGCTGCCAGGCACCTGGTGCGGTCTGTCTATGCGGTAGTTGCGACTGAATCCAGGAAAAACCCCTGCTGGTGGTCTTGTGTCCCACAAGTGGACTGCTTAACGGCGGCACTGCTAATTTTGCTGTTTGGTCTGGACCAGTCCTGAAGAATAAGTGACCCGAGAAGTTCCCCGTGGGTGCCTTGTGAAGATTCAAACTTATCTCCTTGTGGCACTGTGTGCCGAAGATGGAGCCTGGGTTCCCCTGCTCCCAAGAATCATTATCTTCAAGCATGTTGCTCTCACTCTCAAAAAAGAAACGCCAAGTACTCACTGGAGTATTGGAGTGAGCTGTGCTGTGAATCAAGTACCCACTTCACTGCAGGAGTGAGCCATGATCTGCAGCCCATCACCCGGATGAGGGCCCCAGACAGAAGGTTCTTCTCCTGCCTTGTCCCAATGAGCAATGTGCTGCACGGTTGGCTGCCACGCAGCCCCAATGAAGGCTGCTGTGTGCCTCCTGGCGTCTTCCTCTTTTGGGTGAGATCCCACAGCTGCAGTAGGGCCAAACGTGAACCATTTCTGCTGCTGTGAACTTGGTGAGTGCTAATGCAGGTACAAACGGGTACAAAACAGAGCGCACCCATAGATCTACAGCAAACTCTGAACGAGGAAAGGGGGAACCCAGTAGAAGGGTGCAACCCATGAGATGAGGCAGAGGCGGCGACAGTAAAGGCCCCTAGAGCATAAAGACTTGCCCCTGTGAATCTGGTATTTGTGCATATTGAGTGTATAGTGAATTTCTTTGTTTTTTTGTGTAATAAAGTACTTGTCTTTTCTACAAAGAAAACCTCTAGGCTGGACATTGATCTTATGGCGCTGCTTTAGGGATGGTATTTATTAGTGCGCTTTAGTAACCACCACACTAACCTCCCTGAGAAGCTTGTGACTGCTCAACCTGTGCTACTGCTAAGAGTTAAGTGTGGAAAGGCTGTACTTGGTTTGCAGCTATAGTAGGGTAAGCACTGGGACAGCAGTGGTAAAAGGCCTTAACCCCACAGTTGTGGCCCAGTAGCCCTTGATGCTTTGTAGTCTCCTGAATAGGTTCTGACAGAGGGTATCTGACTGCAGCCAGAAATGGAGCTCATGTGGTGTCTTTGTTGGTTCACACCTAGACTATAATTATCCATTTGAACTCTAGGTGATTGTCTATGGCTCTGATTTTTGCAGGTAAGGAACTTCATAGTTTTCCAGCTTGAGCGGTGAAAGTACTCATTATTGGTTTTCTTCCGGTAAGCAGGTATTAAGCGTGGTGCCTGTATGGAGAGTAAGTTCTAATGTTGGGAGTATTTTGTGTTTTTTGCTTGAATGGATTTTTGTTGTTTGCTATTTATAGCTCTGTTTGTGCTGCACAGTAGTTTGAAGGATGACCTGCTTGCACTTGTGAGCCAGTGTAGAGCCACCAGGACCAGGGAGATGTGGGTTCATATATTTACATCTGGAAGTAAATGTAAATAAAATGTAAATCCGTATTTGTAAAGTGCGAACTACTCACCTTTACGGGTCTCAAGGCGCTGGGGGCCGTCGTGGAAATTAAGTGAGCTATTGCCCAGAGTCACAAGGTGCTGAGCTGCCGCCGGGGATCGAACCGTGAGCCCTGTGCTCCGAAGTCAGCTGCCCTGGCCGTTGCACCACACCTCTTCCCAGAAGTAGTCTTGCTGCTGAGTTTTAGATTCTTTGTAGCCTTTTGATAGTTGACAGTGGAATGCTGTGCTTAAGTCCATTATGATAGTCACATTTTGAAAGGACGAATGATGATGTTGCTTGTACCTTTTTGAGGAAATCCAAGATGTGGAAAGATGCATCTAAGTTCTTTCTTTCACTATGTGGAAAGTTGATTGAGACATCCTGTTCAGTTGATTATTCACTGAACGTGTAGAGTCAAAGAAGATAACATAATTTCTCATGTCTTTAGTTATTTTTGGTGGTGGTCCTAATTCATCTGGCCAGAAAGATAGAGGGTCATGATTTTTCCATTCACCCAGGTCAGTATTTTAGTTTTTTAAATTCAGCTTGGTGATTCCACTGCATCAATTGATTTATGGCTATGAAGGAGATGTTACATTTTTATGTTACTAGGGGTTTCCAGTTTGAAAATTCTGTTTTCATAGTTGTACTAGATGAGTTTGAAACTGTTGATAAGATTTAGTATTTGGTTCATAAATGAGTTAAAAAGTAGAGTGAGGTGATAGATTCTTGTTTAACTCCCATGTTTATTTAGTAAGGAGTTAAAGAGAAAGCCTGTGTCCTATCCATGTAGGATCTGTTATTTAGATGAGAGGGCTTCTAATTGAGAGTGATGCTGTCTAGACTGATTTATTTTTTTATTCAAATACTTAACGTGTCAGGGTGTACTGTTTCAAAAGCTGCTGAAAGGTCTAGGAGTAGTAACACAGCTACACCATTGTTGTCAGCTCTGTTTTTGTAGATCGTCCCACGTTGCAATCATTGCAGATTTCATCCCTCTTCCTGATCAGAATCCTGTTTGCTAGCCTGAAAGTAGTTTGTTTTCTTCTATGAATTCTGAGATCTGGCGAAACGCTGCACTCTCTTTTGCTAAGGCAAGTTACATTGGAGATTGATCTCAAGCTTTGATGTCTTAGCGGCTCCAAGTTGTCCTTAAGCAATGGGTGTATGTATGCCTTCTTTAATATATCTGGGAAAGTCTCTGTTTATATAGTTATTGTTAATATTTCTGGCTGGGATAGACGAAGATATTGATCAAATGTTCTTATTGAAATGTAGCCAACTGGGCTGCTAGCTCCAAGTAGGGCTTCACATTCTGTCATTTCGTGAAGACTGATATAGATTATTTGTTGTGATTGTTTGACTGTATAATAGAGAACACTTGTTTCTCTTGGTTGTTAGTAACCGTGGGCAATTAACTCCGCGCCAGCGGAGGTTGCGGAGATTTGTTAACTACGCATTACATTAAAAACACCTAGCGGAGGTTGCGGAGATTTGTTAACTACGCATTACATTAAAAACGCGTAATTCATGCAAAAATTCTGACTCCACCACGTTGCGGAGTTAGCTACTGCACCCACAACCCTTTGATAAAACAACTTAACCTTCACATGCTAAAAAGCATATAACCAATTCACAAAAGTGAACTTTGAAAAATATTAGGCAATGAGAGAGGTGATGATTTTGGGGTCCCCCCCCAACCTAGGGGGAGGACCAAGCAGATGCCTTGAACACAAAGAGCATATTGTGCTGAACGATTCGGTGGTGGTCCCATCCTCCTAGGACCACCCCAAGCAAAGTTATGGGCAAAAATACAATGCCAACCAAAGGCCCAGCAAAGCATTATGGGGCGAGATTCTAAAGTGCAGTGAACATTATAGTATTAGCTCTTAGCTGAGTGGGAGAACCTGCCCCTTGAGGAATGTTTTGATATTGCATACTATAATATTCACTGCACTCTAGAATCTCGTCCCATAATGCTTTGCAGGGCCTTTGGTTGGGATTGTATTTTTGCCCATAACTGTGCTTGGGGTGGTCCTAGGAGGATGGGACCACCACCGAATTGTTCAGCATGATGTGCTCTTTGTGTTCAAGGCATCTGCTTGGTTCTCTCCCTAGGTTAGGGAGGACCCCAAAATCATCACCTCTCTCACTGCTTGCTGTATTTTCATTTTCACTTTTGTGAGATGACTGTATGCATTTTTGCATGTAAAGATAGAGTTACTTGTTGTTTTATCAAAGGTATGTGAGGTTTCTGTTTTATTAATTGGGATGAGACGGAACGTACCACTACGCCAAGTACGCCCACCCTTAGTTGTTAGATGAGAATCAGGGGCATATGCTTTATTTAGATAATGCTTAGCCAGTTTATTGTGGAAGGTTTGTGCAAGTGGGGAGGCGGATTTGATGGTTCTCTGGATTGTGCTATTCTTTTAAAATTTTATGTAGTTCCTTTGCTGGGCATTTGGCATTATCGATCCTGCTTGAGTAGTTGATTTTGTTGTCTCTTTTTTTATATGATTTATACATTATGGTGTGCATGTGTAGGTGCAGTTTTCTTGAGGGTTCTTGGACTTGAGCCACCTGCATTGAAGTGTTGAGATTTGCCCTTTTATCTGTTACAGCTCTTCCTGCATCCAAGGGGCCACCAACTTCTTTTTGCCTTGTTGAGAAGTTGTTTTTGGGATTAATATGTCCGTGGTTGAGGGCTTCGCTTCCTAGGATTTCAGTTTCACTCCAAAGGAGGTGGAAAGATAAGTTAAACCACCAATAGCATGAGATGACAGAGACCTACTTACTTGGGTGGAGCCAAAGTCCCCACTCTGTCCATTCAAAGAATTGGGGGAAATTGGAGAGAGCTGCGCTCACAAGCCAGACCTAAGAGTGGTCTTTTGCGTGAGGGTTTTGTACAGCCCTTGGTAGACCAGACTTATTTTGTTACAGTAATGTAAAAAACACAGAAGATTGAAAAATGAGGGCAGTGCAGACAGGTCTTGGACTTGTGACCTTCAGACTGCCCACATATTCTCTACAGTAGATGCATAAACCCCATGAGCCATTTTTTTGGATGCACATTTATAGGCAGCACGCTACAAGCTGAAGTGCCTTTTTGGAGTTAGTCGAACATGTTGTTGCCAAAATTTGTAACTGAACTGTCATCCATCTTCTCTCAGGCTGACACACGGACATATGCAGCGCTTTATAAAAAATCCAAATAAATAAAATAACTCAATAGTACTAATGTTGTCAACCTGAAAAAAATGTCACCCAGGATCGATATCACTTAACCATGGACTTAAGGTCTCATACAGATGTGAGTAATATGGACCAAAACACCATACTTTGGTAGTAACATTCAGCTTTAGTTTCGATGTGGTGGCCCCCTCAAAACAGGGGGTCCCAGTCCAACAACACTTGCTCCATCTCTCTGCAACATTCAAAGCTACCTTCTGCCACATCCTAGAGACATCCAGGTGCCATAAAATGTATCTAGATCTATACATGTCTTGTGTCCTTTGTGGTCTGGGTAGACTGGTTAGGTAATTATGTTGTTTGACTGTCGGTGACTGGGCGTCCGTATGGGAAGTATATGAATTCTCCCTGTGACCTGCGGATGAGATAGGAAGTGGTGGATTAGAACTAAGGCTCCCAGGTTTCCATTTTTACAGATTTTTTTTTTTTTTACAGATAAATACAGACAGAAAACAATGTGTTTCCTATCTGTATTGATTTTTAAAAGTGGAAACAGACTGACAATTGTGGTTCTTGTGAGAGAATCTCCATGTTGTCTTTCGTGAACAGATAGACGTATGTAGAGGGTAAAAATCAGGATGAGATTTCCTTAAATACAGGCATATGTCAACATTTATTTGTAGTATAACACTAATATGTACCTGTGGGTGTAGTGTTTTGTTATATGTGGCTGCTTAATTTGCTAAAACGGAACAGTCATCCACATTTGAGTACATGTCTAAGAGTTAAAAAAAAAATGTGGAAATATACCATTTTACGACTTTATTTATTAACAAATATGGATAAATACCAATAAGACAGCCAAAAAATAAATCTGGATAAATACAGACGGAAATGTTGAAAAATTAAATACCATAAAACCGTGAGCCCTAATTACAACTTATTGTTGGGATGTGTAATTTCTCATGGTGCATGCTATGGGTGGCTGGGAGAAGACCGCATTCTTGTAGGTAATTTTAGCTCCTAATGGGTTGTCTTGGGTATTATGGTCCAGTGATAACCCCTCCACCTTGTGGATAAGGCATGGATTCTCCTTTTCATGTCTGATGAAAACGAGGAAGCCCTGGAGTATAACTATTCCTTTCCTTTCTAGTGAGTATGGTGGTTGAGCCACTTCCTCCTGCAAGTGAATCCCCTGACCGGTACTTCAGTGATATTTATGCCAGAGAGAGCAGGCGGTCTCTTAAGAAATGACTGCTCAGTGAGCTCAATCATAATGCATTGTGAGGGATCCCTCAGTGTTCACTATCTTGGGTGTGCTCCCTGCTGTGGGTGCCTTCCAGACAGTGACTCAGTTATTTCACCCTTCTTAGGGAGACCTGATACTTTGAATAGTTTGTTAGTGAAACCACCTCTCGACTACTGAAGGCATACATTGTCCTGTGGAACAGTAGTTCTTTTCTGGCAATGGTCTACTTTGAGCAGGTGAGTATCTCCTCCGAGCAGATGAAAGAATTTCCTGGGCAGAACATCATTGGATCTTCGTGCTGCAGAAGGGATCCCTTGGGCTATGCAGCATCAGCAATTCTTCCTTTTGGCTGGTCTGGAGGTATCTTGAGTCATAACTCTGTGATTTGTGTTTAGCATTTCTTATGCTTATAAGGGTATCTCTTAGGAAGTGACTCAGTAAGATTCCTTTTGCCAGGTTGCGGGTCACTGACACCTTGGTCATTAGGTGTTCCTTCTCATCTTGGCTGATAAGATTTCTTTTGGATTGTATGTCATTAATTCTTCCTTATGACAGTTCAGAAGGTCCCCTGGGCAGGAAAATATTTTCTTCCCTGAACATTTGGTGTGTATTGGGGAAAGCAAAGTCACCTACATGGTAAAAGGGCGCATGCCCTTGACCAGAGTCCCTGACTGGACGTGAAACTGGCAGCGTAACTTCTTATTTTAGCCCTGATGTTCTTGCTAAAATAGGATGTATGCAGAGGCCTAAGCCTGTCGCTGGTAATGCAGAGCCCTGAACCTGTTTCGAGACCTGGAGTGCAACATCAAGTGTATCCTCCTAGTGGACCATGCCCTGGGTGAATCAAATTAAGTGGCGGTTACAGCATTCACTACGTTTTGTCAATCTTTAGTATTAATAGGCTTTTGTGTCAGAGTGTGGTCTACTGATGCCTCTCATGTAAAGTTCAGCTGTTACCTGAAACCCAGAACCTTGTGCTAACCTTCCTTGTGCTGTGGGTGTATAGCACATGTATAATAGCAGGACTCTGTGTGTGGCATGAGTCTGTGTACTGGGACCAGTGGAATTGATTTTGGATGACCGTTCAATGGTTAGCAGGGCACCAGATGAAGTCTGAGAACAGCTTGCTCTGACAATGCAAGTGTATTGCCTGCATTCTGTTAACTGGGCGATGGAGACCCCGACACCGAAGCGAGAGAGAATGAGCAGAGGGTTTCCCGTAGAATGAGATTAAATTCAAGGAGTGTCATGTTATCATTGGGCTACCGATTAGTTCTTCCTGCGCAATACCTTTTAGTAGATGGTAAGGGCAGGACTGCAGTTTATGTTGTCTGAGCAGCAGCCAGAAAGCTATATTTGGAAGGGAACCAACCCAAACTGGTTTTGAAAACTTAGACAGTGTATCCACATTCGCTGCCTGGAAAATGTGTAACAAAGTGGGATCCAACCCACCACACCTGATCCCAGTTTGAGGAACACGCAGAAGTTGCTGAGTGCCCTAGAGAGCGAAACTGGAGCAGACCCACGTCCTGAAGATCTTGCTTCACGGCCCCCACAGTAGACCATGTAGTGAAATCAAGCCACAAAATCATCTTGTGCTGACCAGCAGCCCTGTGATGTATGAAGGCTTGGTGCTGCTACTGCCCAAACCCAAGCTAATCCTGAGGAGGAGCTGCAGTTGCCACCAAACAGAAGTTAATCCTGTCTGGAGTTCACAACTTCCTACAACATGCACCCGTTGGATTGCAGCCTGGAGGCCACATATGCCAGGACAGGCACCTGCTGAGTAGGCCTGCTTTCCTGCTCCTTTGCCGCAGGGACACCATCCAGAGCAGGGCCTATTTGCGCTGGCCGACCGCGATAGCATGAGCCTCGCAAACAAAAGACTTAACTAATGCAAGGATTGTGTTCTGTAGTGGGAACAGTCGCTGCTACCTAAGTGATGTATTTTTTTTCTTTGGGTATGAAATGTTGCAACTGAACTGCAACTACTCCGAGTGAGTAGATACCTGGTGTGCTGCATCTTTGCCTATGTATGTTTAGGCGACCTCTAGACACTAGAGAAACAACTAGAATTGGAAGGCAGCACTATAGTGGGTGGAGTCACCTACTCTAGGATTGAAACCAAGCCCGTAGAATTGTAATAAATGTTGCTTTCATTATGAAGTGTTTTCTTTTTACTGGGCTGGACAATGCATTTATTGTGTTTGTTGTTTGGTTGTTGAATTCTGGGCTCCTGCTCCCCATGTTACCTCATTAAGAAGCCTTTGACTGCTTGCCCTCACTGCAGAGCCATAGTAGGATGGACCCCAGGACACCAAGTGCAAACAACCTTAACGATTGGGGCTCAATAGTCCCTGTCTGCCCTGTAGCCCCCAGAGCTGGGTCTGACAGTGTGAGTGGGTTGCACAGTTACTAGGTAAGTTGGTAGTGTAGATGCTTTGGAGACTGCCACAAAGGCAAGGCACATTGCATGTAAGGATCTTATCATCTGAAGTCCCGATGAACTATCAGCCTGACAGAGAGCATGGGCATGGGGCTCTGCCCAGTTTTTTGAGTATCTGGGAGTATGTTTTCTATACAAGGACTGGGGGACAATCTAAAAGCCTAAAGAGATGCACATAGTTGTGAATAGGTGTGCAGTGTTATTGCAATGAAATGGCTTCTGCAGGGAGATCACTGTCTATTGGCATGTAGGATTTAGGGATCAGTTAATGCTGTTCCACTTGCCAAGTTGCAGGATTCAAACCGGTTCAAGGAACAAACAGCTTTGTTGTGTAACAGGTGGCATTTTAAACGAGCATTGGCAAAGCCAGTATGTCTCACCTGTGAGAGCTATTTGCTTTGGCAATGTTTTGTAGCCATGTTGTACAGCAGCACAGATGCTTTGCAGTGTGGCTAAAACCAATTCTAAAACCCCCTAATGATGCAACCAAGGCTAATACGCTTCATTTTTTTTTTTTTTTTTAAAGTGCATTAGCGCTCAATGCATTTTAGCCTTTTAAAAATATATATTATTATAATTTTTAGCCATGCTGCGCAGCACCCACACTGCTATACAGCATGGTTACAAATCATTGCCAATGTCGGCTTTGCCCATGCTGTACAGCATGAACAAAAAACAATAGCAGAGCCGATAGTGTCAAAGGTGAGGCCTGTTGGCTTTGCAAATGCTTCTTGGGTCTTGGCACAACACCCCTGGGATTCTGAGCAAATTAGTTAATTTCCCTATCAGGGTAAAAGAAAAATAATGACATTTGGCAAAACATATAGAAATAAATTGTGCCCATGTCCAAGTCTTAGGGTAAATACATTTGGAAGCTGATGACATCTGTCGTCACAATAATAGTAGATGACATCTGTTACCATAATAAACATCCATTTCAAAGAAGAAAAGGGCTTCTTTGAGGCGTGTGTGGCATAGTAAAACAGCTATAAATGGCAAGAGATTCAGCAAGGACAACAGGGAAGAAGAAAAAATAAAAGTAGTACTTTAATCACAGTGCAATCAGTGGAAGGACAGTAGTCCAGCTGAAGCAATCAGTACTTGGTCCATGCTCCAGCCGAAAGAAGGGGAAGTGAAACCAGCAGGCGCTGGCAAGTTAGAAAGGAGCAAATAAGAGTGACCATGAAGTCAACAAATGTTAAGCAATGGGTGGGCTGCAAGCCCATTGTACAATATCTCTCGCAAGCAAGATAGCATGCAGCGCTGTTCCATGCGAGACCTAAAATGGACAGTGCTAAACGTTAGCTATATATACGCCATCAATGTGGAGTTCAGTATATTAAGGTAGTGCTGGATCCGAGTCCTCTACCTTATACAACGTAAGAGTATTAAAGAACACCATTGTTTTGACTTGTTTAGAATAAAGAGCCTCTTCACTCTATACTGCTGTTCTGTCATGAGGCCAGGTTAATGAGGACACAATGTGAAAACAAACTACATAGGAATATCTAGCAATTAAGTGTACAATTTGAAGCACTTAGTGGCTATGTATTAGTTTAATTCTATGCACTGTTCTATTAAATACCTACCAAACCTCCTTTCTGTGTCATTCCTACAATGAGAAGAACAGGCTGGTTAGACACAATGGGGCAGATTTATTATGATTTGGCCTAAAACAGCGCAGCAACCAAAGTGTGCTGTATTGGGTCAAGGGGTGAGAGAAAAATAGCGCTACTAAGATATGTGGCTGTTTTTTTTTTTCTCCACAAGTACTGGCACATTTTAGACTGCTATGGGCCAATGCACACATCCTTGTACAAGGTTGTTTGCATTCTGTCAAGCATAGGATTTGTACTGGAAGGGGACTCTTCTATATTAAAAACGTTGCTTTAATATTCCCTCCCTTGTATATGTGCTGTACAGTGCAGCACAACTGCAAAGTTATAAAAATGTTGAAGTGTTTAAAACTAGCTCCACTGTTAAGCCTGCCTCATGGAGGCATCAGTTTTTGGCATAAATCCCTGTCTACAAAGATTAGGAAATATAGATTTGTGTCAAAATCCATGAGTAGTTGTATGGGAACGCCCATGTACCTTCCCCTTGATGCAAAGTAGCACCTTGCACTACTTTGTGTTACTTTAAGTAATTTATGCACACATCATTATTTGCTTTGGAAAGTAAATCCCACTGCAACACTCTGCGCAAGGTTTGCTTCACTTTTGTGAAGCTAGCCCAGCACAAATTGTTAGTAAACCGGGGCCTGAATTCCATGTAAACTGTTGATGTTGCAAGACAAAAAGGTGTAGATCCAAGCACAAAAGGAAATGGCTTTAACGATGCTTTTTACAGTTATATTTGGCCACTGTTGAAGACTCCAAAATGTTTTTCTCTGGGCCCTAAAAATCCTTAGAATAGATATAACTTGTGGACTGATGCTGAGAACCTTCATAGAACCTTTTGAATGGAACAAATCTGGGGGAAAATGACAATGATTCTGGTTTCTTTTTGTGTTCTACCAGTGGGGCAACAGTTTAAAGTAAGTACCAGCAATCTGAGGTTCTAGTAGCCATATTTTTCTTCAAAATCTAAGGTTTTCATCTAGTTAGCCTTGACTGATCACCACCTACCCCGAGTTGATTGATTGTTCGTTCATCTGCACTGGTGTATATTCGAGAAACCCAGAGGAGAAAGTGTGAGACAGGAGCTTCAAATTTTGCCTATTCGTCTTTCCTAAAAAATAGACATTCACCATGAGATTAGAATTCTAACATTTTTAACCTCCGATTTTTTTTTTTTATCATTAAAAGTAAAGTGGCAGTGGTTCTGTGGCAATGGGCATTATTTCCTTTTTGTGCAACTATCATGAATTTGATGGTGATCTTACCCCCATGTCGCCGACAATAAAGCTATTTTCACTTTTACGTTGTTAGATTGTTCCTTTAAATTAGTTGTTTTCTAAAATATAAATTTATTGCGATTGGTGACTGCGTTTTTTCCTTCTCTTTACATTGAACACTAAAAGTACATGTGCTTTTGTACTTAATGTGTTTCTCCACCCCGCTGGGGATGCTGTGATAACGTGTATTTCGTTTAATCTGGCAGGTGGTAGATTGAGTTACAAACATATAGTGTTTTCATATAGCTACATGGCAGCCATAGAGAACCTTTCTCTGAAAGCCAAGGCTACAAGTTATGTTTTGTGGCTAACCATTGTCTCTGACTTCCAGTATATGACCTGGTTCAGCCGTGAGATAAGCTGAGCTGATTTCACAATGTTCGCTATTGCGCTGTACAGTTTTGCTAAGCTTGTCTTTTTTATTTTCAGGGCCGAAGTTTTTCCATCCGCTTAATGCATGTCAGTAAAAGAGTTTGTTCTTTTTATCTCGTTTAAGAAATGGAAACAGCTGTCGCGCCTGCAGCGGAGTGTGATTCTCTTCCTGTTTGCCTTCCTGGCAGTCCTTGGCCTTGTTTCCTATTCCAACCTGGGGGACTACTGGAAATGTAAGTTATCATCCTACTTAATCCTGTAATAGACCAGAGAGCTGAAAACAACATTGACGATTGGATAAACGTGCTGTTGAAAAATGTTTTTAAACAGTTGGTTTTCAATGGCTACATTTGTGAGTTTCACATTGCAGCACAACCAAAGCTATTCTGGTTGTTTCTTTGATCACTGCTTCAGCATTTCATTTTAGCTTTTCAGCTTAGGCTCTTCTCTTTTTAGGTCTGGCGTGAGTGGCGTGTGATTTTACTAAATTTTTGTGCATAATATACTTATAAGGGCTTTCAACCAGCCCTCCTCATCCTTTAGTCTGTTAGTTTTTCATTCACATTTTCTTCCACCCACTGCAGTGTACAGCATGGGGCAATGGGTCGGCCCACTTCAGTTATTGGCTAACTTCACTGTGAGTGACTGCATTCTGCTCTTTCACAAGGAGCACATCCACACTCACACAGTAGTCGTCTCAAGTGCCAGGGTCTCCTATGGCAATGTGTCCCTTTGAGATCATTGTTTTTTTATAATAGCTATCTTTTTTTAGATTGATAAGGGCCCAGCAGCAGTCTGCCCAAAAGTAAAGTTTTTCTAAAACCATGACATAGCAAAAAAGCCTAGACAAACCCGAAGGGCTGGCTGCAATATCAGATCTATTGGCTTTGACAATGGTTTTTTTTTTTTTTTTTTTTTTTTTTGGATCAGCCCATACTACAGCCATTTGGTATCAGGAGTATTAGACATGAAGTATGAAGTTTTGTAATTTTACCAGCTGTATGAGTCCACATGGGCTGGATAAGCATAGCTAGGAAGGAGTTCACAACGGAGCCTATTTCCAGTGGTAATAGTGCACCCCACTCCTAGTCCCCCATGATGCCGTGGTCACGTCTGCCTGAGTAGGCAGAGCTAAGCATATTGCTAGCTTCTGCACACTGCAAGCCCACTTGTACCTGCTTTTAAAGGGTTGTGGGTCTGACGCTGATCCACTAGGGCAATATGTGCACAGTGGGAGAGTGAAGTCTGAGAAAGGCACTGACTATTACGCTGTGTCAGTGCTTTATCTGAGGGGCAGAATTGTGTCAAGTGTGCATCAAGCAAGTGCTTACCTTTCAGTGCAGTTGAAAATGGATACACTGTGATTGGTAGCCCGCACTTGTAACCCCATGAGAGGTTATTGATATGTTACTTGGGATGGTCTCTTTTATAACCTACAGTGTACACATACAAAGGTAAATTAGTGTCCATTTGGCAACATGTTTTTCTTGCTGTAGTTGTGATTGGCAGCCATTTTCGGTTCACCCTGTTCATTGTCAGCAAGGCACATATTTAGTAAATTTCTGTTTTCTTTTTGCTTTTTCAAAGTCTGAGCCTGTTCAACTCTCTCCTGAGACCTTCTGATGAATTTATGAGGGCTGTCAGTTGATATAACCGATTCCTCTGTCATTCTCTCCAAATGGCAGGAAATTGGCAGCGCAAATCTGTCTTTGGTGACTGGCGCTGCATGACTTCTAGTCCTCTCTCCAAGTCCATGTTCGGGAAATCTACTGCTGTGATTTGTTTGCTGTGGATGATGACTCCTGGGACACCATAAGCAGCACTAAAGGCTGCGTGTAAACAACTGCAGAGAGTTTGTTGTAGTGTATTGCTAATAGGTGTGGAGGGAGAATCTGGGTGGAATTCTACAACGTTCCAGAAAATAACTAGTGAATAGGAGGTGATGGGACCCTTAGGTTGAGAAGGGATGGGGGGGGAGTGAGTGTAGCTTCCAAGGGAAATAAGGGTGCTCTTGGGAGGAGGAGAGTGGCTGGTGATCCGCAGTGGACTTAGAGAGGTCAGGGTACAGTAGGTAGGGGCACCCTCAGGAGGAGAAAGGCCAGGTTGATCATGAGAGGAATTCAGGAGCTATGGGCATGGGTCCTCTCATTCACCCCATATGACTGACTCAGAGAGCAATGAGGATTGATCTTCTTGACCACCTTCCCCTTCAGGACTATCCGTGAGGTGGGGCTTCTGAGGAACTAAAGATTAGAGTTTAGACCCTCGGGTAGGAGGGGCCAAAATGCTGAAACAAGATGGTAAGTGGTATTTACAAAGCCTTCTTGACTCTTCTTTGTAGCTTGGTTAATCATTCAAGGGTAGCTCTTGTGAGGTGGCCAGATACAGTGTGATACAGTTGATTGCCACACACCTGATGATTTGCCAAGTTTCATCCGGCTCTATCCTGGCCACCTGCCCTTGCAAGTGTTTCTTGTCCCTCCTTGCCCTTAGTGACTTTTCCATGTCTCAGAATCGGAGTTTTCGTTTGAGAGACGATCTGAAATCCTATTGGTATTTTCCTCCTCGTGACAGCTGAGTTCATATCCCAGAGATGCCTACCCTCCAGCATGGAATATTTTCAATTAGGTAGTTATTGACCTGAACAGAAACAATACATAAATAATTTTTTACGGCGTCTCTTTGAGTCTTATGATGGTTTATTGGTAGATCCATAACCTCAAAAGAAGTGTGGCTTTTTTGGGAGAGAGGAATACCCTCTAGAGCCACCAGAATACAAAGGTCGGTGGGGGGGGGCACCACGTACCCCACTTTTCTACATTTAGTTACCTTGTGGGGCGACAGGCACTCTGCAAGTTGGATCATGGGCAGTTTGAAGCCCAGAGTGCAGGGAAGCAGGGTGGGGGGCGGTTGGGGGGGAATGTTAACGTTATTAAGTTTTGACATTTATGCAGGATTTGTTCGATCAACTACACCAAGTTGTAATGCAGTGCAGGAGCGGCTTACTCACATAAGTTCAGATGGGTACACAGTGGGATATAGGGGTTAGGGTCCTCAGCTGGAACGTCAATGGGCTTGGCGTCAAAATCAAGCGTAGTATGGTTCATCAGTATATCAAAAGACCGGCCCCAGACGTCATCCTTTTGCAGGAAACACATCTGATTGGGAACACATGCCAGGCAATGAATAGGGGAGGTTATAAATTAGTGGCACACGCAGGCTTCACAACCGGGTCGCGAGGAGTGGGCATCTTAGTCAAAAACTCGTTCCCCTTCACTGTACAATCCACATGGGCCGATAACCGGGGTAGATATATAGGAGTCTCGGGTCTGTGGGAGGGAAGGACTATCACATTTATCTCAGTGTATGTTCCCCCTG
This sequence comes from Calotriton arnoldi, assembly GCA_963921515.1. Lineage (NCBI taxonomy): Eukaryota > Metazoa > Chordata > Amphibia > Caudata > Salamandridae > Calotriton > Calotriton arnoldi. Next base: position 839,323 of record CAWUFW010005190.1, read on the forward strand.
GCCTCCAGAGTGACGCATTTAAGGATCTGGGCGCGGTACTTTTGTCAATCCCAGAAGGCCTCCTCATGATAGGGGGGGACTTTAACGCAGTGGTGTCCGGAGCACTGGATCGCCACCCCCCGCGGGACATTAGACCTGCACAGCGGTGGCTGCCTGACCTCCTTGAGGCCATGGGATTGGTGGATGGATGGAGGATACATAACCCGGAAAGGGCCCAATACACCTTCTTGTCAGGTGCCCATAGTAGTGTATCCCGTATCGACTATATCCTAGTCCCAGCGACGCAGGCACTTGATATTCGGGAGATCCGCCACTTAGGCAGAGGTATTTCAGACCATTCACCGATCTGGATGCATGTGGTCCTGGGCCAAATGAGTGCAGGGAGAATGGCTCCCATTAATCCGTGGTATTTACGTGACCCCGATATTCGAAAGAAAATAACTCAGGCCACGGACCACTACTTCCAAGAAAATGAGGGGACTGTAGAATCAGCCCAAACGTTCTGGGAAGCCTATAAATCAGTAATCCGCGGGGAATCCATTTCCTTGATTGAGGGTAAGAAAAAAGACTAACAAAAGAGTTAGTGCGGGCAGAAGACGAGGTACTTAGATTAGAAGAAGAGTTGGAGCTGGCAGTGACCCCTGAGAAACTGCACCTCTTGAATTTAAAACAAGATGAGTTCAAAGGCATAGCAACAGATAGAGCTAGGGCGCAGGGGAGGAAAACGCAGAGCAGAATTTATGAACAAGGAGATAAGGCAGGGAAGTTAATTGCATGGCTAGATAGGAAGGAATGGGCTGCCCGTCTTGTACCTGAACTACACGAAGAGGGTACCGACCCTGTAACTGACCCGCAGCAAATAGCCGACCGGTTTGCAGACTATTATCAGACAGTATACCGTACGAAAGGGCAGTACACAAAAGAAGACAACAGTGCCTTCCTCCGTGATATCACGCTCCCCACCCTAACAGACGAGAATCGTGAGTATCTCGAGTCCGCTTTCTCGGACGATGAGGTGGCTCAGGCGATACGGGCGATTCATTCGGGGAAAGCATCGGGCCCCAATGGCATACCGATCGAGTTATACAAGCTGGGGCCGGATAAGATAGCCCCATACCTCCACTCAATGTTCATAGATAGCAGAGAAAAAGGGACACTTCCTATAGATCAAAGGATGACCAACATTGTGGTCATCCACAAAGAGGGTAAACCCAAACCCTGCTTTACATCCTATAGACCGATATCACTGCTCAATGCAGAACCCAAGATTCTGGCAAAACTATTGGCGATACGTTTGGTAAAAGTGATTGATAGCCTAGTGCATCCTGACCAATCAGGCTTCATGCCGCACCGCAACACTGCCTTAAATCTACTCAGACTGCATGGAGTATTGGGCAGAGCCATAACTATCCTAGAACCAGCAGTATTAGTATCACTAGACGCCACCATGGCGTTTGATATGGTGGAATGGCCGTATCTCTTTGCCGTACTCGACAAATTGGGATTCGGACCCAAATTCGTGAGCTGGGTCCGGCTGTTATACTCCAAGCCCATGGCTCAAGTAGTCGTGAACAACCGCAAGTCAACGGCATTTCAATTAAGCCGTGGTACGCGCCAGGGGTGTCCTCTATCGCCGCTCCTTTTTGCTTTAGCCCTGGAGCCCCTGGCGGCATGGATCCGCAGAGATCAAGTGATCCGTGGTATGCGCTGGTCCCTGGACTGGGAAGATCAGATATCACTATATGCAGACGACATTCTGCTATACCTGACCTCCCCGAGAGCCTCCTTAATACGCCTGCTGGACATCCTTGCAGTGTTTGACAGATACTCCGGATTTACCATAAACTGGTCCAAGTCCGTGGTTTATGTCCTGCAGGGAAAACCACCCGTTCTCCTGAGGGGCTGCCTGATCCAGATGGCGTCAGATGGCTTTCGCTATCTCTGCATCTTTATTACATTAAGCTCCACGCTCCGCTTTACCCACAACCTCCTACCACCAATACAGAGATTGAAAAGAGATATCAAAAACTGGAAGCCCTTGCCCCTCTCATTGTTGGGTAAAGCTGTCCTCTTCAAAATGATGGCTCTGCCCCATTTCCTCTACGCCCTCCAGAACTCAATGGATCCAGTTCCCAAATCCTATTTTAAGGAGATAGAATCTCCAAAGAGATCTATTTTGGGACGGTAAACCCCGGATAGCCTTAGTTAAGCTCACCCTCAACTGGTATGTCGGTGGCATCAGTCTCCCAGATATTAAAAAATATTATTGGGCGACCCATCTAGCTGCTATAAATCAGGAGATGTATGGTCGTCCGGACGATCCAGGATACGCCATGGATAGATGGCTCCTCCGAGGGGGGGGATTACAGTAGAGCACTCTATTCTAGGCCCCGTAAATACCCCCTCACAGGTCCGACCGCACACTCGGTCCACATATGGCATGTGGTGAACAAACACCTGGGATGGGACCGCAGACTCACCCTAGCAACTCCCCTGTGGAATTCCGAAAAGCTGGGAAACCTGTGGCAAACCAAGGGCTTTGATAAATGGGACCTTATTGGAATTTCCCAGATTAAAGACCTCTGGGTCAAAGATGAAATCCTTCCTTTTACCTCCCTTCAACAGCAATATAGTCTGATAGGCACTGAGCATTATAGGTATCTCCAAGTTCGACATGCCCTCCACACTCACCTCACTAGTAAGTCCCCCCTCCCAGACGCCTCCCCCTTGGAGGATAGAATACTTGATAGCCATCTTCCCGAAAAAACCATCTTCCTGATCTACAAAAAGCTAATTAACAATATGGAAGACCCGCTCCAATCTCTCAAGGAGAAATGGATAAGAGACGGCCTAGAACTGGATGAGGAAGATTGGCGAGAGGCGGTCTCCTCCCCGAGGGAGGTGGCTGTCCAGGCCAGGTTACGTCTAGTACAACTCAAAATTCTACACAGGATCTACACCACTGGGCCAGGTTTGGTCCGTATGGGCAGGGCAGATAGTGGGGAGTGCAGACGTAGGTGTGGTGAGGTTGGCACTTTTATCCACATTATATGGGAATGTGAACACATACAAACTTACTGGCATGCCATACATCGCACTCTTCGTGAGGTACTCACAATTAATCTACAACCAGAAGCACGCAGGTGCCTCCTAAACATTTGGGAACCGACGGACCTCACCTCTTACACTAAGCAATGGGCAACTCTGGCAGTAATGATCGCGAAAAGGAACATAGCACAAAACTGGGGGGCCCACCAACCGCCCACAATAGAAAAATGGAAGGAAGATTTAGACTGGTGCATGTTCCGGGAAAAATCAGTCTATGTTGCCAGAGGGTGTCCCAAGAAATGAAACAGGGTGTGGGGGCCTAGGAACTCGTATAGATGACATATTTGCACCCCACCGACACCCCTGAATGAAGACGAGACTCTTGTAACCCCCTAATTGTCATATATTGTTCATTGTAAATTGATTCTCTGTGACCCAGGTCGGAAACTTGGAAGATATACTGTCTCCTGCTCATGTGTCGATGTGGTGTGTTATGTCGATGTTTAATAAAAAGATATATAAAAAAAAAACACAGAATACAAAGGTATTTTTGCCTGGATCACTAACTACTACACTTTTGTCCAGTCCTATTCGGGCGATGGTAGCACACCTGTTAGAGTTTGTTGAATGTTGTACTGTTTTCTTGACATTTGCTTAGTTGTAACAACGAAGATGGAACTATTGTATTGGCTTAAGCAGTGGTGTCATACAAACCTTTAACAGATGCAATGACAAATAAACTCGGGCACTCTGCATGTCATTACCGTAGGAGCAGTCTCATTTGGGTTTAACTATTGTTTCAGGTGGTGTTTCAGAAGTGATCTATATCGTAGCAATCCGATACCCTGGATCTCTATTTGGTTAAGACACCTGTTGATGTGACAATTAATGTGAAAGGCTGCTGATGGCTTGAGTAGAACCTAGGCCCAGACACACTGCATCCACTGATTCTGTGGGTGGTCCAACTCTTTGCAGTGTATTGCTAAATTTTGATCAAGTTGCAAAGTTTGGCAAAGAGAGGGTTGTTTGAGAAACTGATGTTTGAGGACAAGAGGTCCAATATGTTCTCGGGAATGGCTGATCAGTCAGCATTTCATATAACCAATTTGAATCGTTTGTGTGAAAATTGTACTGCGGCACTGGTGCATAGTTGTTCACTTGTACTTTTCTCTAATTAATGTTGTGAGCCTTGATTTTTATTTGTTCCCTTCTTGGTATCATTCATATTCTGATGTGCGTTTCATGCTGTATTTGTTGTTACATATGTTGTGCTGTGGTTAATATTGTGAGTCAGATGAGTAAATGTTATCATCTTGTCATAATTGAGTTGTGATATATTTTGAAATAACTATTCACTGCTTTTTCCCTGGCCAACTGCAGGATGAAGTATACAGCTTGTGTCTCTTATTAGAGGTTTTAGACTGAGGTGCTGTTTTTAGTAGGTCTTGCATTGCTATTACTGCAACTGTGTGAACTGCTCTGTAGAATCTGCTTATTCAGTAAAGACCAGGGGTGTGAGCTCTCGGAGTATCTTAAGTATCTTGGAAGAGATGATTTGCCATGCTTGAGCTTTGATCGCAGAAGAGTGCTTTCTTATGCTGGTGTGCTACAATTATATGTTAAATATGAAGAGTAAGTACTATGATTTATTGGTGGTCTCCTCTTTCCGGCTATATTGATGGAGTCTCCCATTACCTCAATTATTGATGGTTTTTCAGTAGTTATAGATGGTGTGTCCTGTTTCCTTAATTATCGATGGTGTCGCCTCCATTACTGATGGTGTGGTCTCATACCTGCTGTTTCATGGTGTATTCTCCTCAGGGTTACAGATTATGTCTCCTATTCCTTGAATTGGCCCAGTTTAGTCCTCTGTCACGTGAACCCCTACCCTGCACTAAATCACCTCTCTGGGGACCACAACAATCTTCCTCACTACAATGCACAAACCTGAGACACGCCTGCAGGTAAGTGGGATGTCTTACTGTCTTGATTGATTGCAGACATACTAAGAGCCTTTTTTCTCACTTACCTGAATGAATGCAAAATAAAGTGCACGCTTATATTTTTGTGCACTTTTGATGCTAGTCCCAGTTCAATTGGACTTTTCTCCTGTTGGCTTTGGGGTCTGTGTCACTCAGACAAAGGCAGTCGTTTTCTGTTGTAGTTTTGAGCAGCACCCTTTTTCTCCTTTTCTGTCTAAGCTCACAGCCTTTGCCGATTTACGTTGTATACTTGTTTGACACAAACCAAAGCAGCCCCTAAAGCTGCTGCCCGGCCACTGCAGAAGGAGTTAAGCATACGCACTTCTTTTTATACGGACAAGAAAAGGAGTAAAGGAAAAGGTTGTCTTCCCTTTTCTGCCTGTTGGGGCCTGAAAGGCTCCCCAATTTTAATTTGAGACAACTCACACAGGAGGATACTATGATAGCGGATATGCGCTCACTCCCTCAAAACACCCCTCTATCTCTCCCTGCATTCCAAGTCACTTCAAGAATCCATCACCCCAATCCACCACCCTGCTCTCAATACTACTTTTTGCTACTCCTCTACTCTGTCCATCAATGGGTACACCCATTCCTGCATGCACCCCAACTCTATGTAGTGCTGCTGTCAATAAAACCTATCCCTACTCGGACTACCCTTCACTGTATGTATCCATCGTCCCTGTGATCACTTGCATTCTTTCAAATTTGACCCGAATTACCTCATCGCCTGCTCTTCATCTCACAACTAATACCACTCCCAGCCCGCTCACCCCTCTATTCCATCCTCGCTCAAAACACCCCTCCTCATTCTTCCACCCCAAATCCCATTCCAGCCATCCTTCACTGAGAGCCCAATCTCCACCCCATTTCAACCTTCAACAATTTCTCCTAATCGCTTTCCCTCCCCTCTCCAATAACTTCCATCACCACCCACCCAATCTGTAAGCATCCTTCTCATCCAAATTTTGTTCCCATCAAGTATATTGGGTAATTTTGTCAACCGCAGGCAAAAAAAATAACCCTTCAAAACAAATGCTTACACTTGAACAATCATTAATGCCTCACATTTCTCAGAAACTACCAGACCCCATATCCATATTCCACAACACCAACATGCAGTGACTCTGCAATTAATGGCAACACACATAATTCAGTTTCTCACATTGTGTTCCTCACACCTCTGACACCTTTGAAGCACCAAACACTCCAACCACTCAGTTCACAAAGACACCAAAACTCTTCTTATTCACCCGTATCTCAACCATTGCAGAGTTCAGAGCCTTCAAACTAGATCCTCACTCATACCAGTCTGTCATTAACAAACACTAAAGAAAGGCATTACACAACAGTCCTCTGATTCTTGCATCTTTTTTGCCACCACACAACAGTGCTAAAACCTTGTTCTACCCACCCCTACAATCACAAGTCTTATCACCATCAACATATATAGACCCTACAAAATCACTCCTAAGCCTTTTCTAGAGCAGGAGGATATTGACCACGGGACACAACTGAACATCAGTCCCACCAGAACTACCACACTTCCTACAGTACCTTCACACAACACCCAATTAAAAAATCAAAGCCAGTCAATAACAAACCATCGCCTACTACAGTCAAGAACAACAATTAACTCTGCTGCTACTGTAAATCACGCCACCTCCAGTACCAAACTAGCATACTTAAACTGCCTGCTAGTAAATACTCTTCCAGTGAGCAAAAACAAGTACATCTTCGACCTATTGACTGAGACGGAGCCTGACTTAATCTTCGTAACTGAATCTTGGCTGGGTGAAGTCATAGTACCAAAACTACTTGAAGCTGTTCCACCAGATTATCAGGCTGTTACACACAACCACATAGGAACAAAAGGAGGTGGCTCAGCCATCATTTGTAAGGAAGCAATACCTCCCATCAAAGTTGAAGTAGTCTCTATACAAGGTTGTGAAGCCCTCCTTGTCAGATGCAACCCTAACCCTTCCTTCTGCAAATTCCTCCTCCTTTACAGCCCGCCTCCTAATGATGGAACATCTCCAGACACCTTAATATATACAGGTTCTGACTCTAAACCTTTGTGCCTTTGGTGACCTTGAATATTGGCTTGACTACCTAATATACCCCCACAGTACCAATCTCACCCACAACTTGCAACAACTGTATCTCCATCCCACCCACTTTGCAGGACACACCTTAGATGTCATCTTCGGCAACCCAGAAATAGTCTCATTTTAAAGGATTACTCCAGTCACGTGGACTGATCATCACCTAGTTGCCTTTCAACACAAGGTTCTACAACAAACCTCAGCTAAACTCAAGCTAATCACAACGACCTTCAGTTCTTCGAATAAGCTGAAAATGGAAAACTAGAAGCCCAGAATCCCTCTTAAATTGATCTGGAGAAAAACGCAATTAAGAAACTCTTTAGGTGGCTCCATGCAGCTTTTGATATACTAATCTCACAGAAAACATCAACAGAGTGCAAAAGACAACCCCCTGATGAATGCAGGAATCCAAAAAAAGATAAAAAGAAAAGTTGCAACCCTTCAACGGACTGGGCTCAAACACAACTACAAAAATACGCCTATGTAATCCATAATAGAATTCACAAGCCCTTAATTAAAAAGTCAAAAATGCTACTACCCGAGCAGAATAAACGATATAAATTACCCCTTTACAGAGCATTTTAAAATAGAATCAGAATTTTGCAACTCAAAAAGCTTCCAAAAAAGCCATCATGCTCAGGACTTTTGTAATAAACTAGCAACGTGTTACTTAGCCAATGCAGGTATGCTGGCTTCATACCTAGCACACCAGAATATCAACCACCCCAGCCCTCTTCAGCAAACCGACCCAGTGGAAGGGTAACATCATGTGCTATGTTTCCAACAACTGTTTACAACCAAGTTCCCCTGTCTTGTGAAAGGTAGCACTCCAGCCGACTGCCGCTCTTACCCCCCACAAATCTTTGAGAACATCTGCTGCCATCTCAGTCAGAAAACCGATCAATAACGCCTTACCAGTAGAAGTTTTCCAGAGGACTTAAAAGGGCATGCATATGCCCATTACTAAAGACAAATGACTTGAACCCTCAAGACTCAATAAAATTTCTCTCTGACTTCTAGTCGGGATTTCACCCTAGAGAGGTACTAAATCCCCTGTAATTACTTTTACTCTTGGCTGCATTCAACACCACCAATCATAACACACTAATCTTAATACTTGAAGTTGGTATTAAGAGTACTAGTCTCACGTGGATTTCATCCTTCCTGTACAACGGAATAAATGTGATCCATACACTTCATTTCTAATCAAAATCCTACAATCTAAAAGGAGGAGTTTGTCACTGCTCTCTCATCTCATCTCTCCTTTTCAACATTTGCATTAAATCCTTACCAGAACTAATCAGCAGCTTTGACTTCACTTGCTATAACTACGCTGAGGCTACTCAGTTACTTCTTAATTTGGAAGACACCAAGTACATTGGAAACTCAATCAATCTTCAGTTTCCTCATGGCCATTGACCAGTGGTTAACATGGAGTCACTTAAAATTAAATGCCTCCAAAACTGAGATACCCGTTGCAAGTGGAAAACCTATGATTCTCTAAGTGTCTGGCCAGATGAACTCGGACCACCACCATAAATATCCAAAGAGGTGAGAAACCTTAAAATTACCATGGGCTCCAAATGAATGCCCTAGCAAACAAGTTATGTACCTCAGTATCAGCTTTCTTACCATGAAAACACTGCAATGCATCTTTGCACATCCGGGATTCCCTCATAAGGTTCAAGTAAAACTATCCTTTCTGTTATCCAAACTAGATTACACTTGAAGCCTATATCATGGGTCATCTCCATCGGTCATGAGAAGCTTACAGAGAATTCCAAACTATATTGCCTGGCTATTCCTACATGTAAAGGCATGAGCCCATATCTCCCCAGCCTTGCAAACCCTGCACTGGTTACTGGTTGCTAGAAGATCCACTTTCAAGCTGCTTTCTCTCACCAACAAGGTGAGAGAAAGTAACTGCTGAGTATAATTCTGGAAGAAAATCCCAATATAAATCCAAAGCATGAACCTACGCCCTACACTGGCACATTGTTGCACAATCTCAGCGTACAAGAAAAACTAACCGTAGGTGGCACATGTTTCTTCATAGAAGCAGAGAAACTGTGGAACTCACTACCCGCAAATCTAATGACTACTGACAACCATATAACCTTCAGAAGACTAATTAAGAGGGGCCCTTTCGTAAATGATCTTGAGACTCGCAAACTGCTAATTGTGCAGTGGAAAGAACAAGATGGCAAAAAAAACAGTTTAGGTGTCAGAATACAGCCAAGACATGTTCTCGAGAAGAAAGCAGTCCAGTTGTAGAAGTCCCAGGTGGTCTCGGAAGAGGTCTTGCATCCGTTGACCCAGTTTTGAGAAAAGTGCATACAAAGTTCCATCTTCAGAAATGTATCTGTGTATGCGTATATAAACTTTGTGTGTGTGTGTGCATGTACATTTAATGTATCCATACTTATGCAAGACCTACATATGTACGTCTGCGTTTGTTAATATTGTATGTGTATGAACAAGTGGATATGGGTATTCTTATGCATATGGACTTCTTTAAAAACTGTTCCCCCTTCCCTACTTCACCCATCCTTTTTTGATTCCCCTCTTTGCTTACACTCCCATTTCCCTATTCCAATTCTTGCTTTTTCTCACCTCTTACTCCACCCGAACCTCCCAGACTACATGGACTCTCGTAACTTCATTTCAAACCTCGAACTTTGCCATGTTGATTTTGAAGCCCACCACTGCAGCATAATCTGTAAACTCTAGTCAGGGCCAGGATAACATTACATCATCTGCAAACAAAGAAATCACATGACACGCCTCCAGCGTCTATGTTCAGTTTTCATTTTACCATTTGTGGCAAAAGTCTCAAAGCCTTGGTTACAATGGGCCTCTCTATGAAGTAAACTTCCTTGAATGATAGTCCTTCATTGTCACCCTCTCCCTCTGTCTTGTGCATCAATGTTTAACCTAGGACGTACAGAACAGCCGGTCAAAGGTCTTTGTATGAGCTAATGACACTAGCAAAACTTTACTCCTTTTTATTGATATTTTCTAGCATTTTTTCAGCGCTCTACAAAGTCTTGCTGATCTGGACCACTGCCCTGCCCCAAAGGTTAATGAAAAATGCAAAAATCCTGCACGGTATGAGCTCTGTGTGGCAGTTTGTCTGCAACCAATGTCTTCACTTTTGTCTCAGTGAAGACCTATGTTTTGTTAATAAGTGCAATTGCCCTAAAACAGAGTACCCCCCTCCCCCGCCTTCCCTTAACTTATCTTTGTAATTATTTTTCTAGACAGACCTCTTTTGTCAACTTGAATAAACATATAACGTTTATTTATGTAGCACAATGTTCTGATTTAGCTTCTCAAAGAATTAAACATAAAGCTTTAACATTTGATGTAAAATGGGAGCGAGAAAGAGATACCACTCTAGTGTCGGAATTGCACTTGGTGAAATCAAGAAATTTAGGATCAATCCCGGTTCACCTGCTTGACCCAATTTTGGGGTCCCAGGTAATTCATTTATTTCATTGGGCCCCCTTTTTCTTCATCATTACATTTGAGAGCACCTGAAATGCATCAGTGCATCATGTTTCGCTAATTGCATCTTCGTTTCTAAGTTTATATCCAGAAACAATGTTTTAGAAATTTCTAATAGACGCCACTTGATGCAGTGATTTTTTATTTTTATTTTATCAAACCAAATTTAAATGTTTCTGAAATGCGCTCTTCTTGAATTTTCAAAAGTCATTAACTTTTTTTATTTTTCCACAACGTTTGTTGCTCGATTTTCATGCCAAATATGTTCATGGCCCAGCTCGTGTTTTGGGACTTAGAGCCAAGCCAGACCCTTGGCTCTGCTTTCTGCTTTGCCCACGTCTAGTAGTACAACACCAGGAACTGAAAGTTAACCTGAAAAAACGAATCTTTGAAGAGGAGATGCAGTACAAGACGCTGCCTTTGAGATCAATTGTGTTTAACACGAGCTATCATTGTGATCCAGCGCGTTACTAGCAACAAGCATTCATACACAAAATACTCCCTTGGGCCCATACATTCATACTACGCTAGCAATTTACGCTGGTGGGTCAGTTGTACTCTTTATCAAAATACCTGCTACCAATTACTTTTATGATTGAAGAGTAATGACTTACCAATGGACCTTTTGCTAATTGGGAAGTTTAAAATGAGTGACATTCAATACAATTCATAATTCCTGAAATAATCACTGAGTCAGGAAGTTTTAAAATGTTTATCTAAAGATTTAGCAGAGTAAGATACAGAACCACACGATACTTAAATCGTATATCAAGGATGAAGCATAATCTATTATCGATCAATGACAGTCCCTCAGAACAGGAGAAGATAGAGACAGCAGCGCAACTAAGGTTTGCATTTATATTTACCTAAAAGTGCAAGAACCAAACCCCTTGGCCAAGGAGTTGGGAAAATAGGTCTCAGGAAGGATGAAGAGCAATGTCCTCCGGACCAAGTTCAGGACGGGACAAGTGACCTCTCTATCGACGACGCCTGCGTCGGTCCCCTCTCTGGTACTTCGCTTCTCCTCGATTTCTCCCGTGTCTTCCTTCTAAGGTACTCCGCCGCCCCCACCACCTCAGGACCCCTCTGGACAGCGGTTCAGTCTGCAATCGATCAGCTTGTTCTGTGGTTCTCCCAGCTGACAGCCTTCATGCCCCAAGCAATCTCTAACTAATTTGCTAATTCTATATCTATTATACCCTTCTACGCCCATGTACCTCCCCTTAATGTTGCAGAATTATGGGTCCACTACTTCTGATTGGACGGGGACAGTGGGTTGATCCTCACACCATATTGATTTAATTCAATTTCTTTAAGCCCATTGTTTTAAAATCCCGCCCATCACAATTAATACATTTGCTTTATTTCCCACCCGTCTCACGACCAAGTTTATTACAATGTTTATATAAATTGTTTCTTTCGGTAGGGACATCGTGGGTACAATAATGTTGGCCATCAGGTCATGGCCTTGGACGACGTCCAGGTTGACTTCATCCTCTCTTCTGGGCAGCCTCGCAAGGCGCATGCGCAGAACCATTGTCTCTCGAGTTTTCAGTTCAACCAACCCGGGCCCATTTACGAACTAATAAAAGTCAAAGAAGAAAATATTAAAATCACAAATAAAGTGTTTCACTGTATACCCACTCTTTCTACTCTATTCCCATTTAATTATAAATTCTATCCCGCATTAATAGCGTTAAGGATATCACAGTTTAATTGCAACATGTAAGCAAGCTGCAGCACGTGAAAACATTAAGCAGACATTTTAATACACACTGCGCAGAAGCAAGAATTTCCCTCCAAACAAAGAAAGACGTCACACCATGTGATATGGTTGCAACATGCGCAATAAGTTTCCCACGCTTTAGCGGCCATTTTAGATTAGACAAGCGTTACTTGTTAGTTTAAACACATAGACAAGCTTCCTTCTCTTTGTATTTGTGTGTGCAGTGGTTAGTACTGAACTTTACAAATATTAATAAATTAATACTGTGAGGATTGCTTCCGAGCAAGTCTCATTTGTGAGTCCTTGCTCCATCAATCCCCTCTCTGATGGCGTTCTGAGCCATCAAAATACTACCCACAACCAGATGCCAACTTTTAGCATAAAATTATCTCAGCTTCATTTTTACACTTTCTATTTTTCACATCTCTTTTCAGTTTCTTGTATAATTCACTTCTTAAATCTTCTAGTTCAATTTCGTCAATCTTTCGCTTCTTTCCTTTTCCTGTCACATTATATGATTCATTCTTTCCACAACATTTGCACCATATTATTATTGACAGTACTATTATTGCTATCCCTGCTAAGGGTACTAATATTTTACCTACAAGTCCTTTCCCTACATTAGCAAACCAGGTACCAATTGACGTAATACTATTTGTCAATCTTTCCCATACACTATCAACTTCCAGTGGTTTTAGTTCCTTCTCAAGTTTAGTTATATTCTGTATATATGTTCCAATTTCTTCACTTTTATCAGGTATGTAAGTGCAACAGTGTTTCGTCTTCAATAATTTACAGACTCCACCCTCTTTTGCTAATAGTATATCAAGAGCAAGTCGATTTTGCATAACCATAGATCTAATCGCAACCATTTCCGCATTAATCATTAGAAATCCTCCAGCAGTGTCAGTTGATAAACGATCAACCACTGTAGATAATTTACATATTTTCCTTGAGTTCAGAATTATTCCCACTGAAGGTATCAATGCACCAAATATGTCACCTACAATTTCAGAAAAACTAGCTTTTACTACGTTTTAATTCACTATTTTCAATGCTCCCAGCGTTTCTTTTTACTTGGTATATTTTTGGAAATACTATTCCAAAATAACAACTTCCATACCACCGTACAGGAAGCCTAAAGTAAGCCTTATTCCCACACACATAATAGATTCCAGGAAAAACTGAATCCGTTCCTCCTTTTAGTCCCCAACCTCCAAGAATTAAGAAATGATGTTCACATTCACTGGTACCGATGAAAACATTGTTATAATTGGTCTTTAATCTATGTAGACCAATTTTCCCTGTCTTTACAAAATCTAGAGCCATAGCAGCTTGAGCCTTGCCAGGTGTGTAAGTACCCTCTTTCTCAGCCCAAGGTGGTAGATGAGCCTTATGCTCAGAAGCTTTCCTTTGGAAATCTTGTCTTCTATTCTCCACTAAATTCAAAAATATCTTTTCTTCTTCATGTAATGAACATGTTAGATTGCTTCTATGTGCATCTGTTATGTCTATTGATTCCATTGTTAAGAAAAAATCTCCCATAAACTGTGCATCTTTACTACTAAGCACTGGATTCAAATTCTTTCGAATCGGAACCTCAGAAAATATCACATCTATATTTGAATAATGATACTGAAGTCGTCCTGTTCTATAAAATAAACTAGCTAATACACTACATGATATGCCATAAGTTAATGGCAAGTGATGGTATGTTAACCCTTCTGCTACTGATTCAGGTAATTTCATACAGACATAACAATTGCTAACCTCCATGGTATCTACATATTGAAACAATAATTTTGTGAAAACATTTAAACTAGTGTCGTTATCTGTTACTTCATGATGAAGTTCTGGTTCATCTTCTGCCTTTAGTTCTACTCTAACAACGAAACGAAGGCAAGGACAGATAACTTGAAAGGTAATAATCTTTTTATCCATTATCATAAGGTAAGGAATTGCTACGATCACAACTAACCATACTATAAGCACCACTACCAGATTACATATGAAAATAGCACAGCATCTTTTACAACATTTCTGTTTTGGTCTCCCAGTAACTCTATCGTCATGCATTTTTGACAAGGAAGATTTCTCTTCTTATCGTAATTTTAAGTCTCTTTACTTTGTCAAGGTGGTTTTATTTCTTTCTCATAAGTCAGTTCTGTACTTGTTCCTTCGTCACCACTTTCACTTGACTCTGAGCTCTCGTAGTCTTCAAGGATGATATAAGTCCAATCGGGACCTTTAAATTTGTTGTTCACAAGTTTCAGTCTTTTGCTTTTCCGTCTTTCAATTCCATTTGTTTGTCCTGTTAGGCTTGTCACTTCATTTACTTGTTCTGGATCTTCACTTCTGGTTGTTATGTGGTATTTTACTCTTTTAATAACACTAGGCCAACGATCAACTTTTCTGACCTTCTTTGTTAGGCTTGTCACTTCATTTACTTGTTCTGGATCTTCACTTCTGGTTGTTATGTGGTATTTTACTCTTTTAATAACACTAGGCCAACTCTTCACTTCTTATTTCTTCTTCAGAAATTCTCTTGTTTTCCAGTTGTGGCACAATTTCGTTTTCTTCTATTTCAGTTTCTTCTACTTGCTCTTTTTCAGGTCTTATTGTTTTCTCTTCAGCTGCTTCACTGTGAGTTTCCAGTAACTGACCTTGTTCAGGATTTACGTCTTCATGCTTGTGATCCTCGTGATCTTCTTGAGTGTATTTTCCTAAATCTAACTGGTTCTGATCAGGGCTTATTGCACTTTGTACTTCTGCAGCCTGACCACGTTCTTCTAGACCGGACTGTCCCTGCTCAAATTTTGTTGATTCGTTGTTGATTTGAGCCCAATTTCCTCTCCCTATCTGATCCTGCTCAGGTTCTTTTATTGTTTCTTCTTCCTCTTCCTGAGCTGCTTCTTCTTCACCTATCTGATCTTCTTCAATTTCTTCTAAATTTGCTTGACTTCTTGTTCTGTTATAAACTTCAGATATTTCCACCACCGGTATCCAGTCCTGACTTGTGCTCGGTTGTTCTTCTTCAGCTTCCCTCGAATCTCGGACCTGAGATTCTTCAGCTGGGCAACCTTCAGCTTCCTCAGTTATCGATGCTGTCTGAGGATTTTCTTCTTCAGGGTCTGGTACTCTTTTGGTGTGGCTTACATGAATCCAATTAGGATATCCTGCACATTTCACTGCTGTGTTCGTGACTAGTATGACCTGACGAGGTTCTTCCCACCTGGGTGATAGACACGTTTCTCTGGTGTGATGCTTCACAACCACCCAGTCACCGGGATTCAGATCATGCTCTTGTTCTGGCTGCCTGGAAACTGCGTCTTCCCCAACCTGGTGAGAGACAGAACGCACTAGGTCAGCCAATCCTTTGCAATAATCCAGAACCATATCATCAGTTATATTCAGCAGTTTATTTGTAGGAACATGTGCTTGTCTCATTGCTCTTCCCATGATTATTTCGTGTGGACTCAATCCGGTATTTCTATCAGGAATGCTTCTGAGTCCCATCAAAACAAGTGGCAATGCATCCGGCCAATCTAACGCTGTTGATGCACACATTTTTGCCAGTCTGGATTTTATTGTGCCATTCATTTGTTCAACCACTCCAGAAGCCTCTGGACGATATGCACAGTGCAATTTGTGCTCAATTTGGAATGCTTCACAGATTATTCTAATCACATCACTGTTGAAGTGTCTTCCTCTATCTGATTCCAAAGTTACTGGAAAACCAAATCTAGGAATGAGTTCTTGTAGCAACAACCTTGCGACTGTAATACTGTCATTCCTCCTGGTAGGGTAAGCCTCCACCCACTTTGAAAACAGACACACTATGACAAGTACATATTTCAGTCCTCTACATGGTGGTAGCTGAATGAAATCTAGCTGCAATCTCACAAATGGACCCTCTGCCTTTCCGATCTTCCCAAACCCAATTACTGTTTTTCTTCCTGGATTATGCATTTGGCAAGTTAGACATCTCTGGCAAAGACTCTCTGCTACCGCCCTAAGCCTTGTATTGTACCAATTTTGTCTGAAGAGCCTAATCATTGCATCTCTCCCTACATGTGTGTCTCCATGATGCATTCTGGCCATTTGTGAAATCAAACAGTCGGGCATGACTGGTCTGCCATCGGCATAAATCCATACATCGTCGTCTGCCCTTTGAGAACATCCCATTTTAATCCATGCATTTCTTTCACTCTCATCAGCATCATCTTGTAGTCTTTTCACATCATTCCATGTTTCAGGAGGTGCATACGGCATAAGTTGGCAGCTGATTCCCATTCTTTCAACCCTTTTATTAACTGACAACCTGTTTTTGGCACAGTGTTGCGCCACCAAATCTGCATATCTGTTACCGACTACCACCCAGTCATCTCCTGACTGGTGTGCAGCACATTTCACCACAGCCAATTCTTTTGGTGATTGTATTGCTTCCAATAATTCTTTTACGAACTGTCCATTTTTAATGGGGGATCCTGAAGAAGTCATGAAATCCCTCTGCATCCATAATTGGCCAAAATCATGCACAACCCCGTAACCATATTGGCTATCTGTAAATATAGTTACTTTCTGATTTTTTTCCCAATTTTGCAGGCTTTTATCAAAGAAATTAATTCAGCTACTTGTGCAGATTTTACTCCTGGTAAATAGGATGCTTCGACTATTCCAGTTAATTCACATACTGCATATGCTGCAGTTAGTTTACCATCTTCATGCCTTTGGCACGAGCCATCAACAAACAGTTCCCTCTCTGGTTTTCTGAGGGGTAGTTCTTGTATGTCAGGGCGTGGTTTTGTGCACAATTCTGTGACTTGTAAACAATCATGTTCCTCTTCATCATCTTTAACTTCCTCATGATATGGGTCTGGTAGTAAGGTAGCAGGATTTACTATTGTGCACCTTACAATAGTCACATTCTCAGCACCTAATATTATTGTTTCATATTTAGTCAGCCGACTAGGAGTAAGATGCTGAGTTCGGGTTCTTGTCAATAGAATCACAACTGAATGTGGAACAAATACTTTGACATGATGTCCCATTACAATTGATTCACTTTGCTCAATGCTCAAACATGTAGCCGCTACTGCTTTTAAACAGTCTGGCAATGCGGCTGCCACTGGGTCCAATGTAGCAGAAAAATATGCTATAGGACGTCTGTCCAAACCATGTCTCTGGGTTAGGACTGAAAGTGCACAATTTTCTCTTTCATGACAGAATAATGCGAATTTTCTTTTATAATTAGGCATGCCTAGGGCAGGTGCTGCACACAAAGCATTTCTCAATTTTACAAAAGCTCCTACACTCTCGTCATCCCACTCAACTGGGTCCTTTGCCTTCTTTTTCGTCATTTGAATTAATGGCTTTGCTAGCAGAGAAAACCCTAGTATCCATTGACGACAATAACCCACTATTCCAAGGAACATTCTCACTTCTCGTTGGGAGACAGGCATTTGCATTTTCTTGATTAATTTTACCCTTTCAGAGGTTATCCTTCTTTTTCCCCTCTCAATTTGGTGTCCTAGATACTTAACTGCTGTTGTACAAAACTGCAACTTTTCAGGTGAAACTTTATGCCCTTCTTCAGCTAAATGATTTAATAATGCAATGGAGTCAACAACACAGTCCTCTCTGGTGTTAGATGCCACCAATAAATCATCTATATATTGTACTAGGACTGAGCTTCCTGGCATCACTAGTTTCTCTAGACACTTTTTCAATATCTGATTAAAGATGGAAGGACTTTCCGTGTACCCCTGAGGAACACGATTCCATACATAGACTTTGTTCTCAAATTTAAATGAAAAAAGATACTGACTACCTGGGTGCAATGGTATTGAAAAAAATGCTTGGCATAAATCAATCACGGTAAACCATCCTGCACTCCAAGGAATTTGGTATAGAATCACGGCAGGATTTGGCACTATGGGACAACAAGGTTCCACAATTTTATTTATTTTTCGCAAGTCTTGAACAATCCTATATTTCCCACTAGGTTTCTTTAAACCCATTATTGGTGAGTTACAAGGGCTACTCACTCCTGCTTTTACTTCTGCACTCATTTTGTACTGTCTAGTATTTGGGAAAATTGCACCTTCCTTTACAGTAATTTTAACTGGGTCTATTTTGGCCATAAGTCCTACTTCTTTTCCCGTGAAATCCCATACCATGGAATTTACTGTTGTTTTTAATTCTTCTGGCAACTTGTCTTTTGTTATCAATGAGAACATCTCATCTACTTCTGTACCTTGCTTTGCAATCATAAATTTATATACATGGTCTTCATCCGGTGTCTGAACTGCCACACCATCCGGCGTGCAGAAAATTGTACAGTTCATTTTACACAACAAATCCCGGCCCAAAAATTTACTGGACTGGAATCACACACTACAAATTGATGCATTTCTCTAAAATTTCCAATTTTTACTTCCGTTGGTTCGGTAAGAGGTGTTCTAATCTTTTGATTAGCTACCCCCACAACTTGGATAGCTTCTCCAGAGAGAGGAAGGTCTGGGATGTCTGCTGTTCTCACAGTAGACCTGGTAGCGCCAGTGTCCAAAAGGAAAGTAATATCATTACCTTTCACATTCCCTTCAACATATGGACCTGACTGATCTACCGGTAAGGATGCACCAAGTACGCACTCCTTCTCCCCCTCTCCTAGGCACCGTCATTGACTATAGGGACAAAAGTCGTCCTGTAAAAGAAATTGTGAGGTTACATACTCATTCTTACCACTTCCTCCTTGATATCCGACATCTGTACCGTGCTTTGCTCTGCTTACATTACCCTGTATAGGTGCAGGTGGCAACTGACTCTGAGGATTTACACCCTGCTGTGAGTCATTCTGCGTCTGTAGATTAAAATTTTGATTTGGGCCATTATTATTCTGCATCTTTTTACATTCATCCTTCCAATGCCCCAATTTTCCGCACCCATGACAAGGAAACTTCTTTTTAGCCTCCTCTCTGCTCATTCGTCCTCTTACTTTTCCTCCATTCCCATTGTCACCACTCGTTCCAGAATCTTTTCCCTGATTATCACTTGGATTATCCAAATTAATTCCCTGTCGCTCAGCCATTTTTACCTGAGCCCACATCACTTTCTCTTGCAGTTTCTTGTGCCTATCCTCAATGTCATCTCCACAATATTTCGCATATTTCAAAATCTCATCAATCGGTTTCCCTTGTCAACATAACATGTGCTGCTTAATCATCTGACAAATCTCTGGTTTTAATCCATAAACAAATCGGTAAACAAATTGACATGTTTTTATCTCCAATATCCTCAAATCCACTATACTGTTTGAATACCTGCAATAAACGTTCATAATAGGCATGTACCGATTCACTGGCTTCTTGGGTAGTTCTGTCTGTTTTCACCCAATCTGTTTCTTTTGGTGGTATTTTCCCTTTCAGGTAAGTTATTACCTGCTGATACTTTTTCATTACATCACTTGACGGGGCACCTGTCTTTGGATCCCTAGGATACTCTTCGCTTGGCCAATCAACTGTGATTTTACAATCTGTCCATAAATCGGCAGGTACCACTATGTCAAACAAACCATCCAAGTCCTTTAACAATACCTTTGACACTTTCACAAACCTCTCAACCTGCTTGTTCCATTCTATTGGCTTTTCTCTCAACTTTGGGAAATCATTCGTAAATGACAAAATATCCTGTCTGCTCCATGGGACATGTACATAACCTCCTCCAGGTACTTCTCGCATCGGGTACATTTGATCTGCTTTCCCTGTTTCCTTCATTAAATATTCAGAAGTGGTTCTACTATATCGTGCTTCTTCCTTTTTCTTTGTCCATCTAGCTTTCCATTTATCTAGGTCTCCCCATTTCTGTAAAACTGTCATTAATTCCTTTATTTGTAATTTTCGGCCAGAGGCATTCATGTTTTCTAAATCTTTGTCAGAAAAATCTGCTCTATAGGGTTTCTGTAACACCTTTGACTTCCCTATTTCAATTCCCATCTGTAAAGCCAAATCCGATAATTTTTCATGAAATATTTTTACATTTCTAGTGATGCTTCTGCATACAAATAATAGCTCTTCTTCATCGTAAGTATTCAAACGGTCTACTCCTACATTTCCTGCTATCATTTCTTCTAACTCAACCTTTAATTTGTAAATATCCATAATCTTTGGAGGTGAGTTCTGTTTGTCTGATCCTTGCGCCCACCTTTCTAAATCTTCTGGTGTAACTACTGTGGCACTTTTGGTTCCTGATGAGGTTACTATGTTTACATCTTTGGAACAACCAGGGGTTATTCTTCTAGGAGTACTATTTATAGACCCTCGAATAGGCAAATCCATTAAGGATATCATAGATTCACAATCACTAAATTGATCATCAATTATTACAGGATCTGGTTTTGGGATTTCCACAGATGTGGGCATTGCTAAGGGTTTCGGATAACTTACTTTGTCACCATATAAGGGAACCACTGGACCAATTGTTACAGGTATGGTCAGCGAATCAGGATGGACACTCAATTGTGTAATTTTCTGTATTAAATCTGCTCTGTTTTTGTCTATTGCTTCCTTTTCTTTATCATGAAGTACCCTATTAACTGGGGGATTATGCAGTACTTGTGTTACCAATGGTGTCTTTAACAATGGTGCACTTGGGGTGCATCCACTTGTCCCTTCCTGATATGGTGGCGGGTTCTTTAATATTTCTTCCATAAATTCATCTTCTGAATCTCCAAATCTAGTCAAGTGTTTTGTCTTTTCTGTTATTCCCTGACTATTCTTCTGCCATTAATATTGGATATAAACCTTCTGTAAGCATCGCTCTTCTCCACTGTTTCATCTGACCGTCCCTTGATTCATTTTGGTATCTAGGGAAAAATCCCCTATAACCCCTATTACTTCTGGATCGGTCGCGTTCGAATGCCTCGGTTTCCCACTCTTCTAAGGCTTCGTATTGAGTTAATCTTGGTCTGGGTTCTAAGTCATTCATCCTTCATCTTAAATTTTGAAGAATTCTCCCATTAAAAGTACCATTCTCGGGAAATGCTAATATTCCATCATTTTTGGTACATTCTATCCAATTTTCTAACCATACGCAAGTATGATAACCTCTCTCCATCATCATGAATGAAGCGGGCGTTTTAGCTGGTGGAATGATAATTCCTTCCCTAGTTTTGATTGTTTTATCCTTTTAAAAATAATTCTTAATCTTTTGTAGGACTGACATTTTCCTCTTCTCTCCGTACATTTTAGGTAAATATCTATGTATCGAATTATATTCTGCCAACCCTAGGAATCTCCTGTCTGCACGAGTTCCTATTAAAGTTGGATCACGTTTTAACATACGATCTCCACTATCCACTAGAATTTCGATTTCTATGCTGACAACCAATTAAATTCCAGCTAACATTTGTCTCTGAACCAATCCTAGCGCGGCCTTTCAGTGACGTCTTTTCTGACGACCCCTCCTTTATAATCTGCGCTTCTCTGTCCCTCGCTGTTTCAACCAATCCCAGCGCGACACCTGTGACGTCAGTATTACTCCTGACCCCTCCTTTACAAGAGTCGTTCCACGCCCGCTGTTTCAACCAATCCCAGCGCGGCGTTTTTTGACGTCGGCTTCCTCTCCAGCAACTGACCATCCCTGTACAAATTTGTACGCAAAACTTTATTTTCTCTACGCATCTTATTTAAATTCAGTAACAACATAAAACATTTGCTATCGTGCCAGTTTCTCTAAATTGGAAAAGATAATTTCTCTCACACTTAGTAAAACCTTTCCGTTTACTTAAACATACACTACGAGTAAAACCCTTCCGTTTACTCTTCACGTAAGCTTCGGAAATACCTGCTACTTCTTCAACGTTACCCTTTCTAGGTGATATAACATCAAATTTTTACCAGCATATTCCTTTGCTATCACTCACACGCATAGAGTCCCTAACAAGTACTGATAGCCCTGCTTAACTTTTCAGTACTATTTCTGCCTGGCAGATAACCTCACTGCAGTATGGCTTCCACTTACCATCCGCTATTCTTTCCCCGGGATTTTCTAGACAACATAAAACAAACTTTAAACACACGGATGTTAGTTCATAAAAATAAAATTCTCATTACCCAATCAACAAAATGCAACCATCCTCTGATAACCAGAAAACTGATCCAGCGCGTTACTAGCAACAAGCATTCATACACAAAATACTCCCTTGGGCCCATACATTCATACTACGCTAGCAATTTACGCTGGTGGGTCAGTTGTACTCTTTATCAAAATCCCTGCTACCAATTACTTTTCTGATTGAAAAGTAATGACTTACCAATGGACCTTTTGCTAATTGGGAAGTTCAAAATGAGTGACATTCAATACAATTCATAATTCCTGAAATAATCACTGAGTCAGGAAGTTTTAAAATGTTTATCTAAAGATTTAGCAGAGTAAGATACAGAACCACATGATACTTAAATCGTATATCAAGGATGAAGCATAATAATCTTTTATCGATCAATGACAGTCCCTCAGAACAGGAGAAGATAGACAGCAGCGCAACTAAGGTTTGCATTTATATTTACCTAAAAGTGCGAGAACCAAACCCCTTGGCCAAGGAGTTGGGAAAATAGGTCTCAGGAAGGATGAAGAGCAATGTCCTCCGGACCAAGTTTAGGACGGGACAAGTGACCTCTCTATCGACGACGCCTGCGTCGTTCCCCTCTCTGGTACTTCGCTTCTCCTCGATTTCTCCTGTGTCTTCCTTCTAAGGCACTCCGCCGCCCCCACCTCAGGACCTCTCTGGACAGCGGTTCAGTCTGCAATCGATCAGCTTGTTCTGTGGTTCTCCCAGCTGACAGCCTTAATGCCCCAAGCAATCTCTAACTAATTTGCTAATTCTATATCTATTATACCCTTCTACGCCCATGTACCTCCCCTTAATGTTGCAGAATTATGGGTCCACTACTTCTGATTGGACGGGGACAGGGGGTTGATCCTCACACCATATTGATTTAATTCAATTTCTTTAAGCCCATTGTTTTAAAATACCGCCCATCACAATTAATACATTTGCTTTATTTCCCACCCGTCTCACGACCAAGTTTATTACAATGTTTATATAAATTGTTTCTTTCGGTAGGGACATCGTGGGTACAATAATGTTGGCCATCAGGTCATGGCCTTGGACGACGTCCAGGTTGACTTCATCCTCTCTTCTGGGCAGCCTCGCAAGGCGCATGCGCAGAACCATTGTCTCTCGAGTTTTATGTTCAACCAACCCGGGCCCATTTACGAACTAATAAAAGTCAAATAAGAAAATATTAAAATCACAAATAGTGTTTCACTGTATACCCACTCTTTCTACTCTATTCCCATTTAATTATAAATTCTATCCCGCATTAATAGCGTTATGATATCACAGTTTAATTGCAACATGTAAGCAAGCTGCAGCACGTGAAAACATTAAGCAGACATTTTAATACACACTGCGCAGAAGCAAGAATTTCCCTCCAAACAAAGAAAGACGTCACACCATGTGATATGGTTGCGACATGCGCAATAAGTTTCCCACGCTTTAGCGGCCATTTTAGCTTAGACAAGCGTTACTTGTTAGTTTAAACACATAGACAAGCTTCCTTCTCTTTGTATTTGTGTGTGCAGTGGTTAGTACGAACTTTACAAATATTAATAAATTAATACTGTGAGAGGATTGCTTCCGAGCAAGTCTCATTTGTGAGTCCTTGCTCCATCAATTGTATAAAACATAGTAGCATAAGAGGGGCACTAGTGAAACCGATTGTGCTCTTTAGTATTAGGCTAATCTGGCAAGGGTTTGATCGTTTGCAGTGCCGGCCATTTGTTCCAGAGAGTGGCCCTTTAGTTAAGCTATAAAGGTCATTTCATATTGCACGGCTCGATTTTCCTTTATAAATGGTTGACCTGACACCAGCACAGACGTGTTTAGTGTCACTAGGTTGTTATTTTAAACCTTGCAGGACGTGACTTAATTAAGTTTATGACGTTGTTCGGCGTTTCGGTTGCTGGAGGGTGAAAGGCGCCTTTAAGCGTTAAGCTTGATGAGGACAAAAGGCACACCTGTTTGTACTGCGACGTGGCATGGGAATGTCTGTTGGCCTTGCAGGCAGGGCAGGTGTCTGTACTGTTAGTTCTTTACATTTGTCTCAGTATACCGGTTCCATTGAGAATTGTGTTACCTAAAAATAGTGGTGGGAGTGTCAAGAGAAATGTTTTTGCTGAATTTAAAGCAAAATCAGGATATAAAGGTTTTGTCCAAATTCTACAAAGAAAATTGTAAATTCGTGATAGAAATGCTGTATCTTTTAAGTGCAAAGATCCAGTGTTTTATGCCTTTTTGCAGAGTATGGTTACAGTATTTATAACAGAACCAGCAAGTGTGCGCTTTCTGCAGATGACACAAACTGTGTTTTATAATAACTACAGGCAGCAGTGAGAACTGCTGGTTTAATCAAATCTGCTCATTTGCAGACCGAGTGTCACTCCGTAAATTGTACTTCATCTTCAACTCTAACTTTGCTCTTCCGTATGATTACTTATTTGTGTAAATCTCTGACCAAATTGAACTCTCTAGCCGATTTTGTTCTTCGCGATTCCGAATGTGAGAGTTTCATGCGTTTATTTACCTCTTTTCCTAGAACTGCCCAAGAAATCTTGACTTACTTTTCCTTGTTCAAGACTAGCGCTCTGCTGCAATAAAGGTGATTTCTTTATCCTTTTCTAGAATAGACTAGTTAAATATGTCCCTGTCTTACAGCCTACTACCACATTTATATCCGTGCTGTACAGGCTACTCCAAATTGCCCTTTCAGTCCATGCATCTTCGTAATCGGTTTCCTTGGACCATCTATGATCTATCTTCATTTCTCTTGAGATGTAGCTTCTAGTACTTGACACTGTACTCCAGAGGCCTTAGTATGGAAACCACTTTATATGTATTTTAGCTGCACTAGACCGGATTGTCCTCATTGCCATCTCCTTGATCTGGTTTGTTTTCCATACAGTTCCTTGCACTCCCTTCTTAAAGTAAATAGTTTGTTAGCAGGTCGCAATCTTCAGCAATCCCATTATCTTTACTACCATTTTTCTTAGATAAGTCACAGCACAATTTTCGTATTCGAAATTGGAATTTTTTTCATTTTAATTTGCTCATTAGTAATTTGTCAGTGTCATGTGATTGCCCACTCGCACACCAGTATACATTTTACACCCATAAATTGCTCTATATCAGGAGTAAGTCATGTGTAGAAGATGCTATTATGTCCACTGAATCCAGACAGTACTGCCTTTTCTCCTTTACAGGTCGAAGCCTGCCAGACAGCGGAGCTGACTGGTTGCGAAAGACTTATTTGGGTGCATGTTGTCAGCTGACCTGCTAAGCAACTCCGTCCGTTGCTTTCCATTGGCTGTTTATTTTGTCACTTATTTTCTTGCTTTCTATTCAATGGTTTTATTTACTTTAGCCTGTTCATCTAATCTTTGACCCTCATAGGGAGCATAGACTGTTTACCATCTTTCTGATTGGCTCCTTGTATCCTTCCGAAAGTGGCTGCTTTTTGGGAACTTTTTTCTTTCTTTCTAAAAGCATGCCATTAAGAGTGCATGCTTTTCCCCTGTTCAGTTTTTCTACTTCTCCCTTCACATCTGTTTTCATAACATTATAAAAATGTAATTTCCCCGAATTTGTTCTACGAGCCGCTCTTACGTAAGCTTTCACATTTATAGAGCTTTACCCTTCATGTGCTTTAACTCCAAGTTGTACTCTCCTTTGTTCATTCGCTCCACCTCCTCCACGTTGCTCTGCCTCAGTTTGCTTCCCTTGCCGTGTCCACTGTGTTGTTTCCACCTCCGCATCCTGTGTATTGCTTTCCCTGTGGACTACTGTGTTGCTTCCGCCCCACCCCCTGTGTTGCTTCCGCCCCACCCCCTGTGTTGCTTCCGCCCCACCCCCTGTGTTGCTTCCGCCCCACCCCCTGTGTTGCTTCCGCCCCACCCCCTGTGTTGCTTCCGCCCCACCCCCTCTCTTTCATCCCACCCGTGTTGTACTCTCTGTTCTTCATTTGCTCCACCTCCTCCACGTTGCTCTGCCTCAGTTTGCTTCCCTTGCCGTGTCCATTGTTGTTTCCACCTCCGCATCCTGTGTTGCTTTCCCTGTGGACTACTGTGTTGCTTCTGCCCACCCCCTGTGTTGCTTCCCCCACCTGCTCTCTTTCATCCCACCCGTGTTCATTTTTTTTGCCCATCCAACTTTAATCAGTTAACAAAAAAAACTCTTGCTTGGTTTTGTAGACGTGCATATGCTTGTTGCGTGCACATACAAAGTGACGCAGCCAGCATCCATTTTTTCTTGTTTATTAGCCATGCAGCACAGCAGCAGGGATGCTGTGCAGCATGGATAAAACCATTGTCCAAGCAATAGGTCCCAAGGCGACCACTACCTTAGCTTCCTGTTTCTTTCTTACAGTTTTCATCATTACCTTGCTTATCCCTTCTGTGCACGTCTTCTCCTTGTCATACTTTTAGCAAACACTGAGGTCGGTCATTTGGAGACCCTTTGAGAGCCCTATTCTAAGAGACGACTCAAACACTTTTTCTCCCATCTGATACTGCTCTGCAACTTTTCTTAGTCCAAAGGAATGATTTTACTCTGGAGTGCACCAAATCATAGTTTCTGTGTCACATTTTGTATTACCTTTTGGGGACAGGTTCTGTTGCATTTCTTTGTTGCCTTTGAAGTCAAAAGTAAGGAAAAAAGCGAGAAGGTTTGGAGGAAAACCGTTTGCAGGGAGTTTGGAAAAAAACTTGATTAGGATAACAGAAACTAAGAGGTAGGGATAAAATTGAGGTATGGGCAAATACTTAAGCTACGGTTAGGATATTGGTTACTTTGTAGTCCAGGATTAGGGAAGGCTTGGCGGTAATAATAAGGATTTGGGAAAGACTTTAGGTTAGAGTAAGGGTATGCATGGTGGCATAGTAAAGGTATAGGTATGAATTTGAGATAAAACAGTCTTAGGCTGAGTGAGTTCAAAGTTAAGGATTGTTTTTAGAGTTGGGGATGTCACATGGAGGTTACATTTAGGAGTTAGCTGAAAAACATCCAGTTACTGGTAATATTAGGGGTCAGTTTTTCAATTTAATGTAGGTAGAGATGGTTAACTGTATAGAAGAAACCTCATTAAATTCTTTCTCACTTTTTGCATTCCCCGTTTGGAGTACCGATTTTCCCAAAGCTTCTCATTTAAATTTTTTCTCTTCAGGTTATTTACTATTGTATTTTTCACTTTCAACATAGATACCTGTGTCTCATGTACAGTAATATATCAAAGAAAAACCCTTTGAGGCTTAGAGTTTGGCATAAATTAAGCACAAAAGGTGGTGTTGTAGAGTGTATAAAGGAGCTGCTCTCCACCTAAAACGTGGGAACTATCCAGAGTTCTCTACTTCCATTTTTGCCTAATTTATGCAGATCTCGAAGCCTGAAAGGGTATTGCTTTGACTTACACTAGGTGCTCCCTTGTGCCTGGACAGAGCTAAGTCTCTTGACGAGATCTAATAAGAGAGAAACATGTGTGAGGGGATGTTTTTATTCGTTCCACATTGTTTTGGATGGTATTTTACCAATCCAAAGCTGAAATACTGTGCCTGGAGATTTAAACAGCTTTTGTCATTTTTCAGCTTGGCGTGGATGGTAATAATTCTATGCTTAAAGACTTTTACTGTAAAAATGGCAAAGGACTTTGTCACTTTTCTTGCTCAGCGTAGATAGCACAATGCTAATCCTATTCTTTAAAACTCTGCTAGAAAAACAAACATTTGAGGTGAGCAGCTTTAGAGTATTGGTGATGAAGTAGATTGTTCCATACATATGAGTAGTTCTAGTTAGGATCACAATTCCTTAGGTAAAGTAATTTTTGGTTTGCTTATAACTTTGCGCCATTTGACAAGTCTGCACAAAACTCTTAAAAAAAAAAAAGTCTCATCCACCTCCGCTCCTTCCTGAAAGTTTTGGAGTGATCCATCAAGCAGGGGGCCGAGAGAGCGTGGGGGTTCCAAAATGTGTTTTCCCCATTCCACTTTCCTTTAGGAAGTTTGAACACGATACCGCAAAAACTGCTGAACGAAATTACACTAAATTTGGCAGAAAGCTAGACTGTGGTCCAAAAAACATGCTTTTTGTGATTTAGTGGAATTCTGTTCAGTAGTTTGAGATATTAAGGTTAAAAAAGATGGATATTTCACATTGCGGAGGATCCGTGGAGCCGACAGATCTTAAGATAAGATCTGATTGGCTTCCACCTCATCAACAAAAATGCGACGGTGCCCATTTTAGCACTTCGTCCTCTGTCCTGAAAAAAAGTAAAAAAAAGATAGAGGATTGGGGGGGGGGTGGTAAAAATACCCTGCACCTGATAGGCCTGCTGGTGGGTGTTCTAAAGGGACTCAGGGGTGGAGGAGGGGGGGGGTTAAAAACACAATCTTATTTCTTAAAATGTTATTGTGAATTTGTGATGGATCTGCAAATCTGCAGTAAAATTTAAAAAAATAAAGCGCTGGCTCCTGTGCTTTAAAAAAAAAAAAAAAAAACCTGTTGAGGGGGAGCAGGGCCTGGGAGTGGCGCATAATAATAAGGGGAGGGTGTGTGCGGCCCCTATCCCTGGCCATTTCCAAGCTATGGGAACCCCATCCCCCAGGGCCATGCATTGAATTAAGGGCAGGGGGGAATACAGCCCCCATTTCCGTGCCATTTCCAGGCCCCAGGGACCTCATCCCCTCCAGAGCCGTGCATTAAATTAAGGGGTAGGGCGCGCGGCCCCCTGCCTGAGCTTCTATGAGCCCTTTGGAACCCCATCCCGGGGGCTGATAAACAGATTTGAGGGTGTGGGGCATGTGTCGTGTCCCCCCGAGCCTTTGCTGGGCACCAGAGCACCGAGGACTCCACCCCATAGGTGCAGTGGGAGCCAGCATTCCTCAAACCCCGCAGGAACATCTTTTCGTTTGTTCCTGCCAAGTGGGAGAAATTCTGTCCCAGGCAGGAACGGTTAGGTGATCCCACCCAGAGGGGAGCAGTAAGCTGCTCCCGCTGGGTGGGAGCACAAACGTTTTTCCCTGCCCATGCTGTTGTGGCCAGGGAAACAAAGAAAAGAAAGGTTGCTTTTACCAGGTCCGATCAATGCCAGCTCCCACTGCACTCAAAATGGGTGTTGGCAGGGAAGCCGCAGGGGTCTAGGGGCAAAAACAATGCTGTGAAGTGCCTCGGGTGGGCACCGCGGCACCACAGTTTTTAAAATAAAATGCTACAAGCACCTGCACGGCTCATGGGGCCACTTGCAGGGAGCCGGCGGGGCTCTGGGGCTCACCCTGTGGACCCAAACAACTATTAAAGATGTGGGTACATTTGGTTGGCACCGGGACACCCTAAAAACGAAATAAATGAATAATAAATGAGACGCTCGTTCATTGGTCACTGCTCCGGAATGGGGCACCCCATAATGCCCTGCAAGGGCTTTTTATTGAATTTGTTTTATTTATTGGGATCCTGCTGTTGCTGCTAGAAGGGGCGGGCCACCACCAAACATTTTTTTCTAATGTTGAGGGGGGCTGCAGGGAGTTCAGAAGCCCCCCGCCCAACCAAAATTATAAAAAGACAAAGTCTCCTGGGTCATTCACTGAATGACCTCAGTAGAGCTTATCATAATGTTGTAAGTCCCTCCTAGTTGGAGCTCTATACTCTTTAGCTGGAGTGTGGACCCTGTTGTGGTTGTTATTTTGGCTGTATTTTGTGGGCTGAAAGAGACTCAAATGCATGTGGATGTTTGTTTGGTTTAAAAAATAAATACAACTTTAGTAAAAGTTTTTTATGATAATCACTTTTATCAAACTTTGTAATGTGTGAATTAATGAATTCACATTTGATTATTATTATTGGTAATTTTTTGACAAAGATAATAGGTCTGCTTTACATATTGTTGATATGCTGATCCTTTGATAAAGCCAGTAGGCCCACTAATTATATTTTGGCGGTCTGACTGCTTGTCCTAGTCAGTATATCTGCCTTACCTATAATGTCACCCTTTATATTGTAACATCACATAGTCAACCTGTGGGGAGCTTGTGTGCCTCGAGGGTGAGTGTGCAGGCCCTGTGGCCAACGTTCTGCTGTGCATGGACTAAGGCCTCATATTTACTTTTTTAAATGTGTTTATTAAAGTTATGAATATCTCAGGGCAGTTTTGACAGAAATGACTTCAATTACGATTGTTAGAACTGGGGGTCTCTAGTTGGCTGAGGTAGGTACCTTAGTCCAAATAGGGACCCTTGCTTCTAGTCAGGGAAAGGAGGGACACACTCTTAGATAACCCCTGCTCACCCTCCAGTAGCTTGGCACGAGCAGCCAGGCTTATCTCCAAGGCACTGTGTAAAGTATTTGCAACCACACTCCCAGTAACACAGTGATAACACCACAAATGGACACCACACGGATTTAGGAAAATAGCGGTATCTTTATCAAGAAGAAATACGATGAGACCAAATGATAAAAATATCCAGCATATGCGTATTCGTAATATTTCACTGGGCCGGTTATTAGGCCAACAATCACTTGTAGGTTCTGGCGGTATTAATGAGCAGTTCACGATGATCTAATGCAGTCCCGATCAAGCTGACTGACGCGGCTTTTTCTGAATCTACACGCGGAGCGCTGTCCCGCTTTTCCATTCCTCTACCGAGAAATACTCTCAGTGCATTGTCACTGTTAATCCACAAAGGGATTCTACAACGCTACGGCTGTGGCGTAAAACTAATTGAGCCCCTCTGGTCCACCTACATACCCCATTGGATTGACAGCCTGTCCTCGCATTGAGTACCCGGACGGGTCCTCATGTGAGTAAACCTTTTCCTCTTTTCTTCACGTGTGGCACATCATTTTCACAAGGCTGCGCAACCATATATTCAGATGTCCCTTCATCAATAGTCCTGAAGAGACCCCACATTGTTTTGAGGGTCGAAACGCCGTCGACAAACAGAAGAAGCGAACCAATTCCCCAGCACATATCATTGCATATAGTTGCTGTTCACATGGAATTATTTTGATAATGGTCGACTTGTACAAACTGTGGAAACCTTGTATTTAATATTCACATTGTCACTTAGGTTTAGGTTCCCTTTGTCACTTGGGACACTACGCACAAATGTTGTTTTGATGTATGATGTTTACTCCTAACTTTATTGTTTAAAAAATCCATAAAATATACTACACTGGAATCGATGTGTTAGTGGTTCCTTCGCGCTCTGCCATTAGCTAACCCTCTATATCGCGATTGTGCTTATGTATCATAACCTCATAGTATATTATTCCACAGGAACCATTGTTTTTCCTATATAACTAATGCAATGCTAGGCAGTTCGTAGTGCAGTTCGTAATGTAGAAATAAGATAGTCCTTAATGCAAGTACTAATGCGGATCGTAAAAGCAAGTAATAATGCAGTTCGTAATGCAAGTACTAATGCGGATCGTAAAAGCAAGTAATAATGCAGTTCGTAATGCAAGTACTAATGCGGATCGTAAAAGCAAGTAATACTGCAGTTCGTAATGCAAGTACTAATGCGGATCATAAAAGCAAGTACTAATTCAGTTCGTAAGGCAAGTACTAATGTGGATCGTAATGCAAGTAATAATGCAGTGCGTAAAAACAATCCGGCACTGATCGCGGTGCTAGTGAAGGTCTCTATGCCACTCTTGGCTGACTCGCAGTCAGCCGCTGTCAAAATATGCCCCCAATATGGTTACGAAGGAAACAAAGTGCAGCTCCACAATCCGACCCCGGTACTGCCACTCCTCGGCGAGTACGGGCCGCGATACTGACTTGAGCGGAGGCTCGCGCTGCAAAGATGGGAAAGGCAGAGAGCGGTCTCTCGTAGCACGCACTCCGCCCCAGGCGGCGGCACACGCACGCTCGCTGAGCATTACCTGAGGGGTGCAGTCTCTCTCTCCTCGCGGCTTGGGCGTCACGCTGTGCGTCTTTGGGTTGGCGGCGGCTGCTCCTCACAGTGAGAGTCGGGCTACCAGGCGACGGCCTCGCAGCTGATCGGCTCCCGGCGCGACTCCGTTGATCTTGGGCACAGGACCTTGGACCCACGATGGTGAAGGTTCACAGGTCTCTCCTTGGCAAAGGCAGGCTCGGGCCGGCGGCGGTGATTTCTCACGGCTCCCCCTTGGGACGACGGTCCGGGCCGATGGCGATAACGATCACAGCACTTCTGGTCACGCTGTCGATCGAAGCAGAGCGCAAGACTGCTCCGGGGCACACGGTCACGGGGCAATTCTCACGACGGTCTCAGGCTGCAAAAAGTACATGCTCACAGCGTCGCTGAGACACACTTGGAAACTTTGATGTTCCTGAGTTTCCACAACAGGGAGCCAGCTCCTCTCGGGCCCTTGGAGACAAGTTACTTCAGGACATAGCACACAGCAAAGTCCTTTCAAGCAGGGGGACACAGCACACAGCAAAGTCCCTTGTCCTCTCCTTAGTCAAATCAGCAAACTGCAGGCCAGCCCCAGAACACACAGCAAGGGCAGTCCTTCTCTTCAGTCTCTTCAGCTGTTCTTCCTTGGCAGAGGTTCCTCTTGATCACGAAGTAGTTTCAATCCTTTTTCAGTCTAGATTGCAGTCTTGAGTTCAGGGGTTTCAGCTCTCACATTTATACCCCTAAATGCCTTTGAAGTCTTTGTGTTCAGGGGGCTCTGAGCCCGGTCCAAACAAGGCCTGGGTGTCTTCCTGCCAGTGCACACCTCCTTTCTTTGATGGTGAGGGTCTGGGCCTCAGACACTCCGCAGGAGGTGGAGCCATTCTTTTGTGGCAGCAGCACAGGCCTCTTCGCATCAAAGGGGCTACTCCTCCCACTACACCAAATGCAGGCCAGCCTGTGCTGTCTCACCTACTCCTCCCTGGTGTCAGGACACTTCCCAGACCCTGTCACATCCAAACCCAGACAGACCATACACAACCAGGCAGAGGCACACGGGATGGTTAGGACAAGAAACCAGCCACTTCTAAAAGCGTGGTTTCTAAACACACCGTTTAAAAACCATCTTCACAAAAAGATGTGTTATTAAATTCTGAGTTCAGGCACACTAAACTCCATCTCTCCATCTTATGCCTAAGGGAAGATATGCTGAAAACATGTGACACAGCATTCCCCATTCTGTCCTATGGGCAAGATGGCCTTGCAACAGTGAAAAACGAATTTGGCAGTATTTCACTGTCAGGACATGGTACACACCTCAGTACATGTCCTACCTTTCACATACACTGCACCCTTCCCAGGGGGGTACCTTGGGCCTACTGTATGGGTGTCTGATGTGCATAAAAAGGGAAGGGTAAGGTCTGGCAAGTGGGTGCACTTGTCAGGACAACAAGGCAGTTAACAACCTGCGCGCAGGCACTGCAGTGGCAGGCCTGAGATCTCTCTTTAGGGCTACTTGTGTGGGTGGCACAATTAGTGATGCAGGCCCACTAGTAGCATTTGCATTACCAGCCTTGGCACACACAGTGCACTTTACTAGGGACTTTACTAGTAAGGCAAACATACCAATTATGGACAACCAATTATCATAACACTTTATACAGGGAGCACTTGCACTTTGACACTGATCAGCAGTGGCAAGAAGCCCAAAGCATCTAAGCCAGCAAAACAAAATCCATCACAGCATCAAAAATAGAGGAGGTAGAGGCAAAAAGTCAGGGGCAACCACGCCGAGAAATGCCAGGTCTAACAACGATGTTACAAAGACATGCCATGAGAAGAAGCATTGATAGTGCAATTGTATAGAAGCACTGCAAGATTAAGTCATAATATAGTCAACATCATTGAACACCAGAATAATGTTTCTCAACTGAAAGGAAAACGATATAGAGAGAAGGGAAACAAAAAGGTTAAACCAAACCGCTATTGCTCTGGCGCGAACGATGTGTGCAAGTGTCGGGTCACGTGTAGAATATAACATAGTGTGGGGGGGAGATACTGTTGGTAAACCAATAGTTCCGCATGCCAGTAATAAGTGTGACCCAGTACATATTATCAGTGGAGCAGAGCGCGCGGGCTCTGGGCGTGGAACCCAGAGCACACCATATGCCAGCAGTGTGAATATTTTCCCAGTATGAGGGAGTAGCAGCTGTGTGCAGCGCTAAGTTATGATTCATCTTGGACGCCTGTCAGTATTGGCTTCTACTTTGAATAAGAAAGTCTCCCAGCATCCCCCACCCATGTGGGAGTCCTCTCTCATGTGGAGCAATTTGGGAATATGGGCTTCTTCTCTGGTCCATGTCAACAATGTGCCGAGCTACCGGCTGAGCTCGGGAGAGGCAGGGGCCTTATATGTAATGGCTATTTGACGTTTAAACAACACATATGCCAGATCAATTAAGCGATGAAGGTGTTTGTCCCCCTTGGTCTGGAAGCGTATTCCCAACATGCAAGAGTTGGGTGTGGGTTTTAGAGAAGGTGAAGACCCCTCAGACACCATGGTTGTCACCTCCTGCCATACCGGGTGCAGCACTGCACAGACCACACCATATGGAAAAAAAATCAGCATTTGGTTGTTTACAATGGAAGGCCTCATAGTGGCTTATCTCAAGTAACTACAGCTCTTACCCTAAAGTAAATATAACTCGCGCCCTCGCCATGCAGTGCTAATTACTTCACATATTACATCACTCATTCTAGATTCTATGACATCTGTAGGAGGCTGTTTTAGTATATGGTGCACGCTTATTTAAGCAAAGCACCTTGCACTAATCCAGGTAACCTTTATGGGGATTTTCGTGGTCTTTGATAACCTTTGAAAGCTCTCACAGTGGTAGCTGTGGAGAGCAGCCTTCGGGCTCATCTTGAAGGAGTGTTAAGCAGCTTGGTTTACCAGATCTAATCATGTAGTGTAGGTTAAATGAAAAAGACACAGACACAGTGTATATATAAAAATGTCTATTTATTACACAACACTCACTCATTGGTATATCTCCTACTCGGAGATATAAACACAAATACACAATAATACTTCAATTGTAATAAGGTAAGTAGCACAAAATACAGTGGTCTCCAGGGGGAGACCAAACCATATACTGAAAAAGTGGATTGCGAACTGCGACCAAAGTTTGGGCTTGGACCAGGAGACTGACACAAGGAACCACCCAAAGTAAGTACCCAGGAACCCCACAGAGGCTGTGTGCAGAGTGGAAACACAGCCACGTGTCCAATAGAAGTCAACGGGAAAGTCGCGGTTGCAGTGTTGAAGAAGAAGGACCCTTCCCAGTGGACCCTGAAGCAACTCTGTGGAATACAGAAGGTTGGAGAGTCACCCCACCCGTGGATACCCCCGGAACCAGTATACAAGGAAGTGGGGTGCATAGGTGTGAAGTGACGTCTGAAACCACCGTAGACCACAATGGAGGTCTTCAGGAACGATGCAGCTGGAGAAGACTGTGTTAGAGTCCGGTAGAATCCAAGGGTGGATTCTTGAAGTGAAGAACCTACAAGCAGAGGGGACAGAGTCTATGCCACTCAGAAAAGACCAGGAGGCACGTGACCAGGAGGCATGGAGGAGCGATGCCCACTGTTGTTGGATGGTTCAGAAGAGTTTAATGTGACCTTGTCGCTGCAGCTGTGGGGACCAGGGGACACTGAGGAAGACCAGGGGGGTCGGTGTCCGGCGTGATCACCAACAAGCCTTGGAAGATGCAACAGGCGTGAAAAGCGAAGAAGGAGCAACTTTGGGACCAGCAAAGTCCAAGGGACTCACCACAAGCAGGAGAGTCGGAGCTGGCCCCTGAGCAAGCTAGGGAGCCCACTGGAGCAGAAGACCTTCAAGGGGACCCACAGGCCGAAGGCACAGGAGTCGCAAGAGTACCTCCAGCAGCTCACCAAAGATGAAGGCCAGTGGTGCATGAGGATGCAGTGAGGACACTGTACTTGGCAAGAAGAGATTCTGGAGGCTGGAGCTTCTTGTAGCCCGAAGATCTCCGGAGTGCAGAGTCAACAAGCCGTGGCAACAGCAAGTCGATGCGGTGTACAGGGGTTTGGTCCCAGCGGTTCCGATGAGGGATACTGGCCTCAAAATTGCAGAGAGGACAGGTCAGGCCTCGAGGGATTTGCAGAACCACCCACCTGTGTTGCTGAGCCTCTGGAAGTCCGTGGGCCATTAGGAGTAGCAGACTGGTCAGCTTCGATGCGGTGCCTGCAGATGCAGGGCAGTGACTCCTTTACTCCAAGAGAGATTACTTCGGGTGTCCTTGATTCCCACAGGTCTGCAGATCCCGGAAGAAGCAAAGACACAGATGAGGAAGAAGACTTGCAGAACTGCGAGACCAGGAGCAGCAGGAGTCTTCCTTGATGCAGTCTTGGTCCCTGGCAAAGTCCAAGTGTCCAGACGGTCGAAGAGTGACTTATATACCCTAAGAAGGTGGTTAGACTGACTCGGGGGGTCCCTCCCAGAGGAGGGGATGGACAGAGGGGAGGATACTCCCATGTCCTTTGTCCAGTTTCGTGCGAGAGCCAAGGGTTCCTTGAACTGGCTCAAACCGGAGTATGCAAGGAGGGCACTAAATGTGCACTTCAAAGCAATCTGGTAGCTCTGGCAAGCGCCCCCACCCCACCCCACCCCAGCCCAATACAATAAGACTTGTCTGGGAGGTGGTCACACCTCCCTGTGTCAGGAGACCTTTTGTTCTACCTTCCCCTTCTTCAGCTCAGCAGCAGAAGTGCAGAATTGTGTCTGGGGTCGGAAGCAGCACTAGCACTAGCTGGCTGGTAGACACTGAAAGGCTGTTACCGGAAGTACAGTGGGTACCCCAAGGGAGCCCCCCAGTACATGGGCTCATACTTCCAAAACTGGAATCTGTGTTGGGGTATGATTCCAACATGTTTGATACCAAACATGCCCAGGTTCGGCACAGCCACTACATAGTTAGCCATCGCGTAATGACTGATGGACACTATATGTATCAAAATGGCTGGCTGCACTTACAAAGCTTGGAGAATCGACTCCGGGATGTGTAGGGGTGTCTCGCTCATGCATGGGCACCCTCACACTTTTAACCAAGCACCCTGCCTTCAGGACGGAAAGGCCTGCCATAGGGGTGACTTATAGGTTTTAAATGTAGTGACCTCAGATATAAGGAAACTTATACCAGTTGTGAGAGGTGCAAGCACCAACTTACACAGGCTGCAATGGCAGGCCTGTAGTCAGAGTTTGAGTGGTCTCTCATGGCTGGCATAATGCATGCTGCAGCCGATGGGAGACCCCTGGTGTACTTATGCCCTGGGTACCTCAGTACCATATACTTGGGACTTACAAGGGTACACAGGTAGCCAATTGGTACAGAAGTACTTACCATAGTAAATATATGGTGGAAGCACAGTGACTGGGGGCCTGATTAGCAGGATCACAGTCAGACTAGTCAAAAAATACAAACTGACACCAGCACAAAGTGGGGGTAATCCTGCTAGAACAATCCTACCTTCCTACAACATCATTGATAACATTACTGCAACATCTGAAATCACATCATTGTTGACAATACTGTGCCACTGTGCATTGTAGAGGCATGAGTTACTTACTTAAGAGAACTAGAATGAATGAATGTATGAACTATATGAATTTCAGTGGTTTTGTTAATTTAAAACTGTGTTTTAACTGGCATTTTCACCGATAACGTCCCTTTAACCTTTGTTAGAGTAGGTTTCACAAGACCTGTGAAGAGAGAAAATACAGTGCACTGTGGAAAAGTGTAACATTGTGTGGGAGTGTTCTTTAATTACAATATATATTTACGCACTGAGGAGGATTCATTAGTAAATGCCTGCATCAAGGATGGCGTGGTGAGGTGGGGGGGGAGGGAGAGAGAGAGGGAGAGAGAGAGGGAGAGAGAGAGGGAGAGAGAGAGGGAGAGAGAGAGGGAGAGAGAGGGAGAGAGAGGGAGAGAGAGGGAGAGAGAGGGAGAGAGAGGGAGAGAGAGAGGGAGAGAGAGGGAGAGAGAGGGAGAGAGAGAGAGAGAATGCACCCTTTGTTTCAAAATGTATGTGAAGATGCATTTTGTGCTAAGAAAATAGCACTACAAGTAACAGCATGAAGAGCAACGGCTCATGCTCTGTTCAGTCATTCATTGTTCCTCTGCTCCCGCATTCTAATATTTTTTCCCCCATTGGTGGCTAAATTATGCAAGTGGATGTAAGAGCTTAATTTCATGCAACTAGGGTAAAACAAAATTACCGAAATTACATTGGCATGTGAAAATGTCCCTCATCTTTAATTACCAGGTGTGCTAATTAATATCTCAGAGCAGCACAGTCCTTGTAAAACCATTTTCTTTTCCAGAACTAAAAGAAAGACGAAATGTTGTGCTTTATTTATTTAGAGAAGCTAAATATCCTACAAATGAGTTTAGCACTGTGAATCATGGAAAATAATTCACAGGTGGTCCTCTTTTGTGAACCCAATGGCGAACATTCAATAAGAAGTCTTACGATATATACCTACACACACACATACACACACTCTCTCTCCCTCTCTAGCCAGGGCAAAATCTAGATCCCAAAGGAATGAAATATCCAAGAAAGAAGTGGCTATAACAAATGAGCTCGCAAGAACAGAAATATATTTCCACTATATATGTTTTTTATTTGTTGGTGAGTCCATCTTCTTGAGTCACTTCTTTCTTGGATATGGATATATATCCATCCTACTGGCGGTCGCCAGTAGGTAGTTCTAGTTAGGACCTAGTTTCCGTAGGAAAAGCGTTTTTTCTTTTCCCAATAACTTTGGTGCCGGTTGACGAATCTTCGCGAAATTTTCAAAACTAGTGGCCCGCTCCAGTCAGCTCCTGTCTTGAAAGTTTCGGGGTGATTTGACAAGTGGGGGCAGAGAAAAAAGGGGGGTCCCAAAACGCGTTTTCCCCATGTTAATTTCCATAGGAAACTTTAGACAAAGCTACAGCCCGAACTGGTGAACGGAATTACAGCAAATTTGGCAAAAAGGTAGCCCTTGGTCAGAAAGAGTCCTTTCTGTTAAATGGTGTAAATCCGTCCAGTAGTTCCTGAGAAATTAAAAAAAGAAAGTTTCGATATCTGGGCGGAGCCTAACCACACAAGCACGAGCTTGCCTCTGATTGGCTGCCAACACTTCAAACCAGGAAGTGTTGGCAGCCATCTTGTGCCTCGGACGAGGGAGAAAGGGAAAGATAGATATATATCTATATCTATCTCACCCTGGCTTTGCGACGAAGACCGGCACCTTTGACAGCCGTCACTGTGTGGCGCCCTAACCGTACATTGTTACTGCGGAGTCGGTGTTTTGTCTTTTTGCGACGAGGACCGGCACCTTTGACAGCCGTCACTGGGTGGCGCCCTAACCTTACATTGTTACTGGGAAGTCAGTGTTTTGCCTTGGCGGCCGCCACATCTGCCTGAGCTGCAAACCAAGCGATACAAAAGGGGATGATGGACGGAACGTTTGAGCCAATCAAACACTCACCCCCAGTCAACTGATCTGGGTTTAATCCATCATCATTCTTTAGCTCACTCCACCACCCCAATTCAGACATGGCCATATGCAAATCAGTCTGACCCTGTGCCTCATGGGAACAGTCCAGCCCGAACTCCCAAGCCATGTCTTCCCTGGACCGGAAACAAGCATCCTAGGACCGGTTTCTGGCATTTCAGCCGTCATCAGCCAGGCTTGCTTGAATCCAGTGGCAAAGTGAGCAAGGGACCCACGTCTGGGCATACCCCCGCCAACTTAGGGCGAACAAAGCGATACAAAAGGGGATGATGGACGGAACGTTTGAGCCAATCAAACACTCACCCCCAGTCAACTGATCTGGGTTTAATCCATCATTCTTTAGCTCACTCCACCACCCCAGTTCAGACATGGCCATATGCAAATCAGTCTGACCCTGTGCCTCATGGGAACAGTCCAGCCCGAACTGCCAAGCCATGTCTTCCCTGGACCGGAAACAAGCATCCTAGGACCGGTTTCTGGCATTTCAACCGTCATCAGCCAGGCTTGCTTGAATCCAGTGGCAAAGTGAGCAAGGGACCCACGTCTGGGCATACCCCCGCCAACTATGACATTGTTCTGCATTCTGTCCATCAACTGTTGTTTTTGCATTTATCACCCCGAGTGGGACGGGTATGCTCAGACGTGGGTCCCGTGCTCTCCATGCCACTGGAATCAAGCTATCCTGGCTGAAGAGGGGTGAAACCCCGAAACCGGTCCTAGGATGCTTGTTTCCAGTCCAGGGAGGACCTGGCTTGGCAGTTCGGGCTGGACTGTTCCCATGAGGCACAGGGTCAAGACTGATTTGCATATGGCTGGGTTCAAACTGGAATGGCATGGTGAGCAAAAAAACGATGGATTTAGGCCCAGATCTCTGTACTGGGGTGAATGTATGACATTGTTCTGCATTCTGTCCATCAACTGTTGTTTTTGCATTGAGCTGCAAACAATGCAGTCCGCTCTCACCATAACCAGGCAGGAGCAGATGGCACCTGGCGGAGGCATGGTGACACTGGCACCCCCGGGACCAGGGGAGCGCCCTGGCTTTGACCTCCGGCTCGAGAGGCTTCACAGGCACAACGTGAGAGAGCAAAAGGTGCACCATATTTGAAGGTGCACCAAGGCACCAGGACAGACCGGTTTACCAGGAGACTACGAGGATGATGGGAGAGCTGGGGAACCTCCATAGTAGACGAGCTCAACGGAAGGCTCCCTGACCTGGACAAGACCCCGGCTCAGGTGTCCATCGCCGGCCCTGTCCGTTCCTAGGGTGCTACCTCCCTCGGCTTGGGCGTGTGGCACCTGTCACAAGTAACGACTTCTGTGCGGGCTGTGAGAGATCAAAGAGCGGGCCCCTCCGTGCACCCGGGGCCACGGAGACTGGAGCTTACCGGTTCCGAGCACCGGTACCACTCGAATGGTAAATTGATGGATGTGTGAGGTGAACTATATCACTCCGGGCCACTGAAAACAACGGATATGGCATCTCTGGAGGACACAGTTGCGGTGAAACTGTGGCACTCCTGTAGCGCCACTACTGTAGGATAGAAGTGCTTTGAGGCTCTGAGAACCAGCACTTCTCCTCAGGACAAAGGTGCGAGGATCCCTTGTGGCACTTCTGTCAGAATGCGGGTGCTTTAAGAGTAAGTACCAGCACTTCTCTGTGGGAAACTGAGACTTAGTATTAACATTTCTCTGCGGAGTACACGTGCTTTGAGAATGTGCAGCTCCACGTCTATGGAGGACAATAGTGCGATGACACTGTGCACTAACACTTCTCTGCAGAATACATGGGTGCTGTAAGACTAAGGACCCGTACTTCTGTGCAGGATACAGGTGGTTCGAAGCAGAGTCCCAGCACTTCTTGGCTGGATAATCGAGGCTGTGAGAATCCGCACTTCTCCTCGGGGAACATAGATCTTGTGGCCTTTCTCTGCAGACTGGTGATGCTATAAGACCTAGTACAAGTACTTTTCCGCAAGATACGCGTGCTGTGAGACTAGGCAACAAGAACCTAGAAAGGGTTTTGGCTAACACTGCAGCAAGGCTAAGCCAACAATATTCAAAAACAAAAGAGATGCCCATGCTGCTTATTTACTCCGATCAATAAACATTGAACATTGAAAACAAAACAATGCCCACAACAACCACTTTTTCCGTTGGATTTAATCAAAAAACTTTTTCTTTTCTCTATTTATCGAAAAATTCTTTTCACCTACATAATACAAAACATTTTATAATTTATAAAGAAGCCTTTTCAAAACAAAATTTCAATGTACAAAAACATTTACATATATATACAAATCTACAACATGTGTACCACTGCTTACACCCCATTCACTCAACTTCGCACATACCCTATTACCATTCAAACAAACATGCAAAACAACGTATTATTTTTCAATGTTAATACAAACATTTTAAGCACAAAACAATAAATCAACAGGCCATCTATCGAGTTAACTGAATGAATCAAAAAAATGAATTATGATTCCATCTAAGATTGGCCTTGAAAATAACGGTCTACGCGTTTCGAACCCCTGCCAATTCGGGAGTTCTCATCAGGACCAGAATAGCTGGAAAAGACAAAAGAGATATCTTTGTCTTAATAATTGACCACATCATGACCCTTACCTCAACAAACCTCTATGGTGCACCACTTCTTACCTTAATCGCTATGAATATTCAGCTGGTATTTGACCATTTCAACTTTCACCAAAATGTTCAATCTAAAATAACATACATACAGTCTTAGTCTTGTGATGTCAATGGACAGAGCATTGCATTATCGGTTAAAAGATGGCAAAGGTATGAATATTCTTACTTTTGGCTGACTGGGGTGTAGTGGGGCCACACGTAATGTTCAACTGGCTGCTACATATCTGTAAAATGAACAAATGAGGTGTACATCGGCCATAGTGATATATTCATGGCTTCAATCGCAAGATTAAATGGAGCCAGGGTAGTATGTTACCTTGATTGGTGTAAATCATATTTGGCGGCGGACTGCAAGCGGGCGTTTCTTTCGGTTTTCTAAAGGAAAAATTGAGACACTAGCTCAATGACGGGTTGTTTCGAATTTAATGACCGTTTTCAATACAATGGGCCGGTGTGGACCGATACTCTGTGCCTATAATTCGTCTTACCTTTACTCGTATTTCGCAGGCAGCTCAGTTGTTATCCGCGTTCACAGTAGGTCGTTTGCCAAATTCCGGAAACGATTTCCACTTTACACGCACGGGTGATGACGTCCTACCCCAGAGGTTCATGGGAATTGTAGTTCCACAGATCTCATTATGATAACTCACGGTGATTTCCTTGATTGAACCTCGACTTTCCGTCGAAAGTTGTAAATGAATCATGCTAGTCGATATTATGTGCAAAAGCACAATTATCATATTATTGGAACCTTAAAAAGCAGATTCGCCGTTTTGAAGGAAATTTGTCGATTTTAATGTACCGACATTCTACTAATGTTGGTCCGTGTTGTATATACCACAACAGTTGTTTCCATCAATCACAATGAAGGAACAACTCTAGATGGAAGGAAAATTCATTTTGCTGTGGAGCCATTGCCAATCACAAAAAGACAGTCTTTTGGGAGTTGTAGTCGCTCCAGTGACTTGTCCTTTTATTTGTGTCATTCTTATCCATTTAAAATCTATGGACTCACCCAGTTCGCCTTCAAATACAATGGAGTCCTCTAAATGGCTTACATACCCCAGTGCATCCAACACTCAACTATGATAAAATAAAAACAAGAAGTTGAAACATTTTAATTAAAGTTTGTATATTTCCGAAAGTTCGTTCAGCCCATCTACAGCAGTATTGAATTTTATGATCAACATTGCTTCATGTTTAGTTAATTTGGCATCAAGGTCCCCGTCTCTAGGGTTTGGTAACACCCTAGAGATGACAGTCCATCTTAGATCTTGCTCTGTATGCATGTGTGCTTTCCAATGGTTTACCAGCGGTGCTGTTTGGACATTCTTCCGGATTCTGGATTTATGTTGTATAATCCTTGAGCGCACTTCTTGATTGGTCTTGCCTATGTATAATTTCATACACGGACAAAGAATCCCATAGACAACATTTTTAGACTTACAATTCGAAAAGGTCTCATGTTTCCAGAAGATTCCATTATGTGTGAACAATTCGCCTTCTATGGTCGAGTCACAACTCCCACAGGTACCGCATTTGTGATGTCCTTTAACTGGGGGAAGGCCAACGTAATCGCGGAGGGTCCCCATTGTCTGTTTTGGTAAAGATGCTCGTACTATCTGGTTGGAGATGCTTCTATCTTTCTTGAACGCAAAAAGTGGAGCTACCGACAATGTTCTTTCTAGGTTTTTTACCAAATGCCAATTTTGATGAATAATCTTTTCAACCAGTTTGACCTCGGACAAAATGTGGACACACATACAATCCTTTCCATAGGTGTTTTCTCGTTTTTCTCCAAAAGTGTTTCCCGTGGAGTCCACCAAGCTCTCTTCATAGCTTTCTTCAAGAGTTTTTAGGGTAGCCTCTATTGGTCAATTTATCCTTTAAGTTGTTCGCATGGGAAAAATATTCATCTTTAAATGAACAATTCCGCCTTATCCGCAGAAATTGCCCATAAGGCAGATTCTCTTTCAAACTTCGTGGGTGGTTGCTTGTGAAATGAAGGGCTTTATTTCTGTCTGTTTTTCTTAAACAAGGTAGTCACCAACCTGCCTTCACTCGAATAAACTTCCACATCCAAAAATGACATTTTATGGTTTGAATAATTCATACTGAA
This sequence comes from Calotriton arnoldi, assembly GCA_963921515.1. NCBI lineage: Eukaryota > Metazoa > Chordata > Amphibia > Caudata > Salamandridae > Calotriton > Calotriton arnoldi. The sequence continues at coordinate 884,036 of CAWUFW010005190.1, forward strand.
TTTTATATCGGCTGTCCTGTTGTTTAACCAGTCGTGAAAGGCGTGAAGCCCTTGTTCATCACCTTTCCACACCATAAAAATGTCGTCGATGAAACAAACCCAGCTCCCAATCTGTGTTTTGAATGGATTATCATTGTGGACAAATTTGTCTTCATATCTAGACATAAACAGTACTGCTAACTCTGGAGCGAATGGACAACCCATAGCTACTCCCTGTATCTGGAAGTAGAATTCATCATTGAAATTGAAATAATTCTTTTTCAAGGCAAAACTGGCTAATTCCATTATGAATTCTGTTGGTATCTTGACCGGTTTCATTCTACTTTCCAAAAAAGAGACCAATATAGCCAGTCCTTCATCCTGAGGTATCTGGGTATACAAAGATACCACATCCAAAGTGACTAAAAGTCTTTTTTATCTTCAAAATTCATTAGTTCAAGTTTATTAATGAAATCCGTGGTGTCCTGAATGAATGATTTGACTTCGACCAAAAAGGTTTTAAAAAATGGTCGACAAATTTTGAAATGGGTTCCATCAACGATTCACAACCCGACACTATCGGTCTTCCTGGTGGGCATGTTTCATCCTTGTGTACCTTTGGGAGTACATAGAAGATGGGAATTCGTGGATGTTTATTTTGCAGGTATTCATATTCTTTTTGCCTAAAAACCCTTGTTCATAACCAGCCTTCAAAATATTAAAAAGTTGTCCTTGAAGTTCTAGCGTTGGGTCTTTTGATATTTGTTTATAGCATTCTCGATCTCCAAGTTGTTTCATAGCCTCAGCTTTATATTGTTCAATTCCCAGACTACAATCGAACCACCTTTGTCCGCTTGTTTTATTATTACCGACGAGTCATTTTTCAATTTGAGAAGAGCATCCTTTTCTGCTTTTGAGATATTAGGTTTCACAAATCTTTTATCTTTCTTCTCCATTTCTGTAATTGCTGATAAGACCGTTTTTTCAAAAGTCATGACTTCTTTTGGAATATTACCAGAGGACGGACAGAATGTAGATTTCTTTCTAAGCCCTGTTGTTTCTATGGTGCTTGTTGATGGATTTGCAGCAAAGAAAGTTTTTAAACGAATTTTTCTACAGAATTCTATAAATTCCGCCTTTAGTTGCACAAAGTTGGTATTTCTTGTCGGAACAAAGTTGAGTCCTTTCTCTAAAATGAGCATTTTAGAGAAAGGACTCCACTTTTGAAAAATGACTCGTCGGTAATAATAAAACAAGCGGACAAAGGTGGTTCGATTGTAGTCTGGGGAATTGAACAATATAAAGCTGAGGCTATGAACGCTAGAACTTCAAGGACAACTTTTTAATATTTTGAAGGCTGGTTATGAACAAGGGTTTTTAGGCAAAAAGAATATGAATACCTGCAAAATAAACATCCACGAATTCCCATCTTCTATGTACTCCCAAAGGTACACAAGGATGAAACATGCCCACCAGGAAGACCGATAGTGTCGGGTTGTGAATCGTTGATGGAACCCATTTCAAAATTTGTCGACCATTTTTAAAACCTTTTTGGTCGAAGTCAAATCATTCATTCAGGACACCACGGATTTCATTAATAAACTTGAACTAATGAATTTTGAAGATAAAAAAGACTTTTAGTCACTTTGGATGTGGTATCTTTGTATACCCAGATACCTCAGGATGAAGGACTGGCTATATTGGTCTCTTTTTGGAAAGTAGAATGAAACCGGTCAAGATACCAACAGAATTCATAATGGAATTAGCCAGTTTTGCCTTGAAAAAGAATTATTTCAATTTCAATGATGAATTCTACTTCCAGATAAAGGGAGTAGCTATGGGTTGTCCATTCGCTCCAGAGTTAGCAGTACTGTTTATGTCTAGATATGAAGACAAATTTGTCCACAATGATAATCCATTCAAAACACAGATTGGGAGCTGGGTTCGTTTCATCGACGACATTTTTATGGTGTGGAAAGGTGATGAACAAGGGCTTCACTCCTTTCACGACTGGTTAAACAACAGGACAGCCGATATAAAATTCAGTATGAATTATTCAAACCATAAAATGTCATTTTTGGATGTGGAAGTTTATTCGAGTGAAGGCAGGTTGGTGACTACCTTGTTTAAGAAAAAAACTGAAATAAAGCCCTTCATTTCACAAGCAACCACCCACGAAGTTTGAAAGAGAATCTGCCTTATGGGCAATTTCTGCGGATAAGGCGGAATTGTTCATTTAAAGATGAATATTTTTCCCATGCGAACAACTTAAAGGATAAATTGACCAATAGAGGCTACCCTAAAAACTCTTGAAGAAAGCTATGAAGAGAGCTTGGTGGACTCCACGGGAAACACTTTTGGAGAAAAACGAGAAAACACCTATGGAAAGGATTGTATGTGTGTCCACATTTTGTCCGAGGTCAAACTGGTTGAAAAAGATTATTCATCAAAATTGGCATTTGGTAAAAAACCTAGAAAGAACATTGTCGGTAGCTCCACTTTTTGCGTTCAAGAAAGATAGAAGCATCTCCAACCAGATAGTACGAGCATCTTTACCAAAACAGACAATGGGGACCCTCCGCGATTACGTTGGCCTTCCCCAGTTAAAGGACATCACAAATGCGGTACCTGTGGGAGTTGTGACTCGACCATAGAAGGCGAATTGTTCACACATAATGGAATCTTCTGGAAACATGAGACCTTTTCGAATTGTAAGTCTAAAAATGTCTATGGGATTCTTTGTCCGTGTATGAAATTATACATAGGCAAGACCAATCAAGAAGTGCGCTCAAGGATTATACAACATAAATCCAGAATCCGGAAGAATGTCCAAACAGCACCGCTGGTAAACCATTGGAAAGCACACATGCATACAGAGCAAGATCTAAGATGGACTGTCATCTCTAGGGTGTTACCAAACCCTAGAGGCGGGGACCTTGATGCCAAATTAACTAAACATGAAGCAATGTTGATCATAAAATTCAATACTGCTGTAGATGGGCTGAACGAACTTTCGGAAATATACAAACTTTAATTAAAATGTTTCAACTTCTTGTTTTTATTTTATCATAGTTGAGTGTTGGATGCACTGGGGTATGTAAGCCATTTAGAGGACTCCATTGTATTTGAAGGCGAACTGGGTGAGTCCATAGATTTTAAATGGATAAGAATGACACAAATAAAAGGACAAGTCACTGGAGCGACTACAACTCCCAAAAGACCGTCTTTTTGTGATTGGCAATGGCTCCACAGCAAAATGAATTTTCCTTCCATCTAGAGTTGTTCCATCATTGTGAGTGATGGAAACAACTGTTGTGGTATATACAACACGGACCAACATTAGTAGAATGTCGGTACATTAAAATCGACAAATTTCCTTCAAAACGGCGAATCTGCTTTTTAAGGTTCCAATAATGATAATTGTGCTTTTGCACATAATATCGACTAGCATGATTCATTTACAACTTTCGACGGAAAGTCGAGGTTCAATCAAGGAAATCACCATGAGTTATCATAATGAGATCTGTGGAACTACAATTCCCATGAACCTCTGGGGTAGGACGTCATCACCCGTGCGTGTAAAGTGGAAATCGTTTCCGGAATTTGGCAAACGACCTACTGTGAACGCGGATAACAACTGAGCTGCCTGCGAAATACGAGTAAAGGTAAGACTAATTATAGGCACAGAGTATCGGTCCACACCGGCCCATTGTATTGAAAACGGTCATTAAATTCGAAACAACCCGTCATTGAGCTAGTGTCTCAATTTTTCCTTTAGAAAACCGAAGGAAACGCCCGCTTGCAGTCCGCCGCCAAATATGATTTACACCAATCAAGGTAACATACTACCCTGGCTCCATTTAATCTTGCGATTGAAGCCATGAATATATCACTATGGCCGATGTACACCTCATTTGTTCATTTTACAGATATGTAGCAGCCAGTTGAACATTACGTGTGGCCCCACTACACCCCAGTCAGCCAAAAGTAAGAATATTCATACCTTTGCCATCTTTTAACCGATAATGCAATGCTCTGTCCATTGACATCTCAAGACTAAGACTGTATGTATGTTATTTTAGATTGAACATTTTGGTGAAAGTTGAAATGGTCAAATACCAGCTGAATATTCATAGTGATTAAGGTAAGAAGTGGTGCACCATAGAGGTTTGTTGAGGTAAGGGTCATGATGTGGTCAATTATTAAGACAAAGATATCTCTTTGTCTTTTCCAGCTATTCTGGTCCTGATGAGAACTCCCGAATTGGCAGGGGTTCGAAACGCGTAGACCGTTATTTTCAAGGCCAATCTTAGATGGAATCATAATTCATTTTTTTGATTCATTCAGTTAACTCGATAGATGGCCTGTTGATTTATTGTTTTGTGCTTAAAATGTTTGTATTAACATTGAAAAATAATACGTTGTTTTGCATGTTTGTTTGAATGGTAATAGGGTATGTGCGAAGTTGAGTGAATGGGGTGTAAGCAGTGGTACACATGTTGTAGATTTGTGTATATATATGTAAATGTTTTTGTACATTGAAATTTTGTTTTGAAAAGGCTTCTTTATAAATTATAAAATGTTTTGTATTATGTAGGTGAAAAGAATTTTTCGATAAATAGAGAAAAGAAAAAGTTTTTTGATTAAATCCAACGGAAAAAGTGGTTGTTGTGGGCATTGTTTTGTTTTCAATGTTCAATGTTTATTGATCGGAGTAAATAAGCAGCATGGGCATCTCTTTTGTGAGACTAGGCAACAGCACTACTTTACGGGGTACAATTGCTTTGGGACTAAACACCAGTACTTCTCTGCAGACTTGTGGGTTTTACAGACTGCAACCAGCAACCCCAGCGCCTTGAGACCCTCACGGGTGTTTTGCCGTGCTTTATAAATGATTGATTGACTGACTGCCAACACTTCTGTATGAGATGCAGGTGCTTGAGGGGGGGGAGGACACCAACACTTTCCTGTGATACAGATGTGTTGTCACGGAGCTTTTCTCTGCGGGATGCACAAGCTTTGAGACTGAGTAGCGGCACCTCTCTGTAGGATACAGGTGCTGTGCGTCTGATCACCAACACTTCTCTACTGGACACAGGTGACGTGAGTCTGATCACTAACTCTTCCTTAGGACAGCACTCTGGCGAGACTCTGTATCCGGACTCTTCTGCGTGGTACAGCGTGTCCTCGCGGGTCCCCTCGGGATGCCAGTGTGACGCTCATCACTTCCCTGTACGTACCTGCCCTTTGAGGCTCCACCGCAGGTGATGTGTGGCTGTGAGTATTGGCAGTCCGACGCCTCCTCCTCACACACCTGCTGACTCGTGACTCTCCTGCCACCCTACCACCCCGCTTCCCAGTCCCGCCTCCCCTGGTTGAGGAAGAGGCGATTAAAACGTGACAGGCGGAGAGGTGGAACTGAAAGAGGAACTGGCGCGTCCGCCGACACCTGCCTCGGAGGAAGGCGCCTTCACTGAGCACCGCTGGCTCCGAGGTACGGCCACCGTCCGAGGGCGGCTTCCTCCATTTACACATACCTCAGAGGAACACCTACTCCGTGGACGCACTGATTCTGGATAGAGCACCGGTCTGCGGGATACTTGTCCGACTCTGAGGAATACCTGCATCCGCGGAACACTTTACTCCGGGGAACGCCTATTTTTTATTTATTTTTTGCAATACCCGACAGGTTCTGCGGAACACACGCCTCCGTGGGATATCCTGTGACCTTGTGGAACACCGGAATTTGTGAAGCACCACCGCCTCCGTGGTACCCGCGCATCTGTGGACAGCTGCCTCCGTGACATGCCAGCCTCCGCGCCCTTCTGCTGCCTCCGCGGTAGGCACGGGCTTTATTGCTCTACCTCCGCTTCCTACTTTGGGATTGCTTTTGTTCGATCTCGGGTCTCCGCGACCGGCGCCTTCACGTCACCCTCAGTGCTCGGAGCAGGAGGTCGGGACCGGAGTGCTGCCTGGGTCATGCGTCCCGGGGTCAGCGCCAGCGCTGCTGCCCTCCCCTGCGCAGTTCAGTCGGATGACTTTTGAGCCATGGTCTCGGTGACCTCGGATGGGACAATTATGGTCAGACGATGCTTCATCACCCTGCGGCCCTTTCTGTGAGTAGTATGCCACTTTATCGTCTCTGCCCACCAGTGTTACCTCACCTGCTACCCACTTCCTTTTCCCTGGCACCTTTTATTCACTGTGACTTCCCCTTCTGCCAATCTCCTCTTCTCTGCCGCCTTTCAATCACTGTAGCCTCATCCACTGCCCACTTCCTCTTCTCTGTCGTCCCATTCCCATCACTGTAGCCTCACCTGCTGTCCATTTCCTCTTCTCTGTCCCCATGCCTCACTTTCTCGTTTCAGCTCTCCGCCCATCCGTGCTACCTCACGCGCTGCCCACTTCCGCTTCTGTGTCCCCTTTTCATCACTGTAACCTCACCAGCTCCTCGCTTCCTCTTAGACCTTGTCCATTACTTTCACCTCACCTGGTGCCTCAGTTCAACCAAGGGAAATGACCCCCATGTCCCCAGTTACCCAGTGAAATGCAGAAACACTTGGGGGACAGCGGGGCGCTCACAACCCTGTCCCCGGTGCACTTCACCTGGTGCACTAGTGAGAGCTTCCATCCTGCTGCAAACCACTGAGAGTCAGGCCACCCTAAAGGTGGCAGATTTGGTTCTGGGTGTTTCTGCGGTTATTTGTGAATAGTGGTAGTGTGTGGGGGGATGTTGGGGGGGGGGGAGTAGAACTGAAGATAAATTACTTCACGTGTTCACAAAACAAGGAAACCGCACGAGAAGATGACACACAACGTCACTCTAACAAGGACCAGAACCCGCACGGCAGCGGCATTTCAAGCTTCTCCTCTCATTGTAATGGCACAACTTGGTCATCACTCATCAGCAGTGCAAGCTTCCCACTCATACAGGCACAGGGGCGTTGACAACAGCATCCCTCGTAAACAGAACCTGAATAGAAATGACACAACATGGTCATCACTCATCAGCAGTGCAAGCTTCCCACTCATACAGGCACAGGGGCGGTGACAACAGCATCCCTCGTAAACAGAACCTGAATAGTAATGACACAACTTGGTCATCACTCATCAGCGGTGCAAGCTTCCCACTCATACAGGCACAGGAGCGGCGACAACAGCATCCCTCGTAAACAGAACCTGAATAGTAATGACAGCCACAGTGCAATTTACCCACACACAAACCACAGGCGCAGCTTAAGCTGTAGCAGTGTACATTTCCCTCATACACAGAATAGGTACTGTGCAGACCGCCACAGTGCAACATGCCCATACACATATACCCGGTTCAGGCTGGACAGAAGCAGCCAAGCTTCATTCATACACACTATGTATGTATATGTTTTTTTCTATAGCACCATACATGCAGCACATGCAACCGCAGGGAGAGTGTCCCTCACGCATGGAGAATATGTGCACCAAGGGACGCAGCAGTGCAAGCTTCACTGATACAGAAACCTAGCACAGCATGGACAGAATGCACCTAGCATCCCAGATGTGCAATGGGCGTATGCACCATTTTGTGCACCCTGGGGCATTTTAGATTTGCAGAAGAGGTCACGGGCACTTGTGATTCCCCTTCTCTAATACATAGTGCACCAGAACATGTATAGCACCCGTACAATCTCAGGGGACATGGCCCCATGCAAATGATGAAAAACTTTCCTCTGCAACGTTGCTGTATTATAGACTCTGGTGCAGAGGGAAATAGGATGTCAGGACACACACTGGATGTGTGTCTCATAGAGGTGGCACACAGTGTGCTCCCTGAGGGCAATTTGTTGTAAGGGGCATCAGGTGTCCTAAGAACTCTCCAGACATCCCCCTCCCCCCATCTATGTGGGGACAGCCAATCACTGCACCCGCCTGCAGCGAAGACTCTGTCCTCCTTTCAAAAGGAGGCCACATTATTGACTGCACAGTGAGGGGCGAACTACCTGCTTCAAACGGCTGACCTGCAATTCAGTAGGGAAGGTGTGAGTTCACAGCTGCATTGGGGAGAGCACATTTGCTGTAATAGGTCACATTGAACCTGTCTGCACCCAGTGCATCCTGGGTGCACCCCCATGCACATCAAGCCAGTTTGCTCTGTGTGTGCCTTAAATCTAAGCTCCCCTCACATTAATAGAACAGTTCTAGCTCAGGCAGTGCAAGCTTCCCTCCCATATATAGACCATGTATTGCATGAGCAGCAATAGTGCCTTTTTTTCATCATACAAAAAACTATTACAGCAACTGGAGCAGTGCAAGCATCCATCCCACACATAGAACAGGTATTGCATGAGAAGCAATATTGTAATTTTTCACTATATAAACAACAGTTTCAGCACATGCAACAGCTGTGCGTTATACCCGAATATATACTTTTACTTCGCATGTGTTACATCGCATGCCTTTACAACGCGGTCATTACAATGACCGCGTTGTTACAACGCAAACTATTACATCGCAACGACTTGCTGTAGGGGGGGCGCGCATGACTTAGGAATAGTATAATTTACTATTTCTACTCCAGTTTGTGCAACAGCATTGAATGTGTTGGATTCTAAATCCAACACCAGTGCATCCCCTACAGCAAGTCATTGAAACGACTTGCGATGTAATGGTTCGCGTTGTAACAACGCGGTCATTGTAACAACCGCGTTGTAAAGGCATGCGATACAAGGCATGCGTTGTTATGGCTGTTTCCCATTATACCCTCACATGCAACCAGTATTTCGCACACAGCAATAGTAAAAAATGTCCTTCATACAAACAACAGTTAAAGCTCATTAAGAAACCGTGCAAGTTTCACTCCCTCACACATACCAGGCATTGTGCAAGCAGCAGTGCAAAATTCTCTCACAGTACAGTTCCAGCAGCTGGAACACCAGTGCAAGCTTTAGTCTCTCACCTAGAACAGGCATTGTATTGTATTGTAACATTTATTGTATAGTTAATTAAAACCATAACAAATAGACATAAAATTATTAAAATCAGACAATATGAATCACTTCATCATCTAAGACTCATTAAATGATGTAATCCCGATATTCCATTGTTTAAATAACCTATAAAGTACCCTTATTAAAATACCAAATGCCTCGTTCTACCCCAGTCCAACAGGGTCAACTCCATCAGTAAGTTGAGCAACAGGTATTGTACGTGCGGCAGTAGGGCCAATTTACATCATACAAACAGTTACAGATCATGGAGCAGCTGTGCATGCTTCACTGCTTCACATATGCAGGTATTGTGCGAGCACCAGCAGTACAAAGTTCCCTCATAGGGAGAACAGTTACAGCACATCCAACATCAGTGCACCATCCCTGTACGACAGGACATGTGCAGCACATGCAACAGTGCAAACTTCACAGATACACACATACACATTCATACAATAAATGTAGCTTGGACAGCATAGGTACATGTATTCCTCCCATACAGAATTGAGACACACAAACAAGTGAGGCACACATTTCAGAAACCTAGGAGGAACAGCATGGGAAGCAACAGGGCATGTTTTCTTAACTCAACAGTTACAGTGCAGGCAGCTACTTGCAGGCAGCTACTGTGTACCTTCCCTCACACACAGACAAGTTAGTCAGAGCTCTAAGTGGGTCTCACACCCAGAAGTAATAAAAACAAGCATTTGCAATGCAATCGGTCTCGCCTTTGGGACCTTATATGTATTTAGCTATGCAGCACATTAGCCTGGGTGCTGAAACATCTACTGTTCTTGAACATGGAGCGAAAGTAAGCACCAAACTGCGTGACACGCCAGTACGGGAACACATGGAGAGAAATATTGCCTTTGAGCTGGAAATGGTATAGTCCAAAGCTCTGTTTTTAATATAAAAGCAGGGCCTTCGGTGGTCATATCACTGAAAATACAAGATTTGAAAAAAATATTGTCTACGGGTGCTGGTGGAAGACAATTTCTTTGGACTGACATGACGATTCATCTGAAAGGTCCGCAGGCGTGACCTGTGGCTGGATTTACCCCACCCCTAAATACTTGCCTTACAAAAACAACGTCCTATCACAATATATCCTGATATTCGTACGGGGCAGAGGGCACGCTGTAGCACTGACCGTGAACATAGGCATCCCTCTGTGTTTTCTTCCCCTCAGTAAAAATCCAATTCGTGAATTCTCTGGCCCAGGGCAGCACGGCGTGTTTACATACCCTGACTTCTCTCGGTGGACCGTGGATGGCTAACAGTGGCTGCACAATATCTGATGCCCTTCTCCCGCCTGAAGCGAGGAGCTCTAGGGAGCAGGAGAACGCACTGACAGGTTTAGCATCTACTTCCGGCGCGGTGCCTCGAGGCTGAATATGCTGGACATTAAGCGCTATAACAGCAAACATACGTCTTCAACCCTTTGGTAGTTCAATTGGGCTGGTGGTAATGATAATATTACTTTATCATTACTACTATTAATTCCAAATTACGCTACTGATATTAATAATGAATAAGAATACCAACAACATTACAAATTAATAATAAATATGATAATCAACTGTCCCATGTGGGAAGCTTTGAGGGAGTTTACATATGATTTGCGGTTTGCAGGTTTTTTTTCTCACACACTACTCTGTGGTAGTTTTTATATTCAATCATTTTTATTAACGGAATAAGCAAGCAATGAACACAGCTTACTGCCTACAACTCAAAGCCGGCAGAGCGAAGCCCAATAAACATTTCAGATCTTAACTTCACAACCCGGAGGCCGGACATGACTGTGTGCCGTGCGAAGGCAGTACTATAATTCCATTTTTCAAAATGTTACTAAAAACCATCTATTTAACAAAACAAAAACCAAATGAAATACAAAACCATAACAACAAACCCCCTCCCTCCACCCTGTTCCTCCACCCACCCACCCTCCTCCGCATCAGCTTCTGCTATCAGCACATACTAAGGCCTGAGAACCCTCATTCCTTTGTTGAGCCCAGTTACTGTATTCAAGATGAGGTAGAGCCCGGGGGATCCAGGGGAATCAATCGCAGGATCTGCAGGTATTTTGGACAGGTCACTTCTCTGAGATCTTTGGTAAGTAAGCTTAGGAAGGGCCTCCACACTGTTGGGAACTCTCGTCCCGTCCCCTCCACTGTCATGGACATTCGTTCCATAGCTAGCAACTGCCATAGTCTGTATACCCAGGCTTCCACCTCCGGCTGCTTAGTCGTACCCCACGAAGCCAAGAGAACTTGTCTAGCTGCCAGAAGCGCCAGCGCTATCTGCCTGCCCTGCATAGTGCGCAGCGGGAAACTTTTCGCATGCGGGAGACCCAAAAGCGTATACTCTGGGAAGCGGGGTAGCGCAATCTGGAAAACCGCATCTATGTCATTTAGGACTGCCGTCCAATAGCGATGTAGTTTCGGGCAGTGCCATAAGAGGTGTGCTAGCGTCCCTGTCATTCCGCAGCCCCTCCAACACTGGTCTGTTTTGTTTTTGTTCCAGGCGTGCACTCGAGCTGGAGTATAATACCAGTAGGAGGTCACCTTGAATGCGGCCTCCGCGCCCGCCGTGCTGCGAGCAGTGTGGTGCGCCCTATAGAGGATGTACTCCCACTCTTTGGAGGTTAGGGGCTTACCCAGTTCTGTCTCCCATCGCACCTGAGCTTTCGTTCTTTGCTCCCCAGGACGCGCCTGCAGCAGAGCATATAGCTCCGAGATCAGCCGCCGGTCGTCCGTCTTACCCACCACCCATCGCTCAAACGCCGAAAGGGGCCTAGACATGTGTGTATAGTTAGCAGGCTTAGTGACCCAGTGACAAACCTGCGCGTAAGCAAAGGCATCCTTCGCCGGGAGGTCATAATCTTCTCGCAGCTGTTTAAAGGGAATTACCCCTTCTAAGTCGAATAGAAACCCTACCCTTTTACATCCTGCTTCCCGCCATCTGTGAAACACTGTTGATGCTTTCCCTGGCACAAAGTCCGGGTTATCAACAATGGGGGTCATAGGCGAGGGAAGGTCGTCCAGCCCTTTGCCACCGCCACCCTGTCCCAAACCCTGAGGGTGGGTGAGGTCACCGGTGAAGAATACAATCCCCACGCCCTGTGCTTCCGAGGCAGCCATAGCTCTCTCCAAATATTGATACCTGCTACTGTTTGATCCATAAAGTTCCAGTGCTTACTGGACTCCGGCCTGTTCCATTCAATGAGATACCGGAGACAGGACGCTTGATAGTAGCCTTCTATTAGTGGTAGTCCCAGGCCCCCTTCGATTTCGGGCTCACCATCTGCCTCAGGGAGAGCCGGGTTTCCGTCCCTCCCAGACGAACCTATTAATGAGGGATTGTAACTTCTTAAGCGCCCCTTGTGGTGGTGTTAGCGGGAGCATTTGAAATAAATACAGGATACGTGGTAGGATCGTCCTCTTCACCGCCGCTATCCTCCCGAACCATGCCAGCCGAAGCCGTGACCAGGCGTCCAGCGCCTTGGCCGTGTGTTCTAGCAGCAGGGCATAGTTCAGCGCCACCGTCCGTGCGATGAGTCGGGGCAAGCCGAAATCCCAAGTAAGTGATGTCGGTCTGCGTCCATTGGAAAGGGAAGTCTCTCTGCAGGGTGTCCACGTCAGCCTCAGGGAGCGACAGATTGAGAATCATCGATTTGCTCAGATTTACCTTGAATCCGGAGGTCGCCCAAAGGACGTAAGCTCTGTCATCAGAGCAGGGAACGACAGCCGGGCCAGAGTCAACGAGAGAATGACATCATCGGCATATAGACTGATCTTATGCTCGTCAGCTCCAAATTTTAGGCCCACTATGTGTTGATTAGCGCGAATGCGCTGCGCGAAAGGCTCCATGTAGAGCGCAAATAACAATGGGGACAGAGGGCATCCCTGCCGTGTCCCCCGAGCTATGGGAAAGAATGCCGACCTATCTCCGTTAACTCGCACAAATGCTTTCGGGCATGGTAGATGCACCCGATCCACTTCAGGAAGTTGTCCCCGAACCCAAATTTGCGTAATACTCCAAACAGGTAGCTCCCACCCTACGCGGTCAAAGGCCTTCTCCGCGTCGATTGACAGCAGGAAGGCCGATTTCCCGGAGCGCTGTGTACTATCAATGAGGTGTAGTAATCGCTTTGCATTATCCCCTCCTTGCCGTGTGGGGATGAACCCTGACTGGTCTGGGTCAATAATATCAGTCATAAGGGGGTTCAGGCGGGCCGCTAAAATTCCAGCAAAAAGTTTCGCATCAATGTTGAGGAGCGAAATCGGTCGGTACGAACCGCATTCCTTCGGTTCCTTTCCGGGTTTCAAAATCACAGAAATCGCTGCCTCCGCCATTGTCGGTGTCACCGCACCGGTCTCGAGAAAAGAGTTAAATAACTTTGTTAAAAAGGGAGCCAGCTCCGCACAGAACGCTTTATAAAATGCTGCCGGAAAGCCATCCGGGCCCGGGGCCTTCGCTACCTTCAATCTCGCTATAGCCGCGATGACCTCTTCTACACGGATCTCCGCATCTAGCTGTTCTGCCGCTACTCCAGAGATCGGAGTTATCTCGCTCATATCTAAGTACTCCTTTGGGTCGTGCGGTGGAGGGTCTTGTTCTGTGTATAGCTGCTGATAGAAGTTCTGGAAAGCTTCCACTATGTGTGCATCCGTGGTTTGTTCCGTCCCCCTGGAGTCTCGTACCGTCTGAATGAGAGACTTGTGTGATTGAGCTTCAACCTATGCGCCAACATTCTCCCGCATTTGTCGCTACTAAGGAAAAATTTGTGCCGCAGCAGTGCATGCTCCGCTCTGTCTATATCTAGGTGCTTCAGCAGCCGTCTACGCTTCTCCAGCTCCCGCCAAACTCTCTGTGCCCCTGTCCGCTTGTGTATTGTTTCTAGTTCCCCTACCTCCCTTTCCAACTCTGCACGCTTTGCCCTGTGCATTGCATTGTACCTGGCCGCTATCGCAATAAATTCTCCGCGCACCACTAACTTCAGGGCTTCCCAAACCGCCGCCAGTGGTGTGGAACCGGTATCATTTTCTTGAAAATAATGCACTATCGCATCCCTCACTCGTTTACACTGATCTTCGGAGTGCAGCAAGCTTTCTCTAAGTCTCCACCCTGGTGGCAACGTACGCCTATAATGCACTGGGAGCAGAACGGTAAGTGGGGCGTGATCGGACAGTGTGCGCGGTTCAATAGTATCAGAGCCCAGGCTAGACATTAATTCTGTAGAGGCTAGGAAGTGATCTAACCTAATGTGGGCAGCTGAGTAATAAGCATAATCCCTCTCCAATGGATGTTGTGCGCGCCATACATCATGCAACCCATGTTCCTCAAGCCACCCTTTGCCTACTGGGGACAGGGCCCCTGACTGGTGAACTCTTAGGCCCGACCTGTCTAACCCCGCCTCCATCATGAGATTCAGATCCCCCCCCACCAAGATCGCTGCATCCTGCGAGGTTAGGACGTCCGACAATGCTGACAGAAGGAAAGACTCCTGCTTCTCATTGGGGCCGTATATTGACCCTATAGTGAGATGCGTGTCGCCCCATTGTACTCTAAGGACCAGCAGCCTCCCCCTTATCTCAGCTACAGTCGAGATCACTTTGCATGGGCACTGGGCCCCAATTAAAATTGCCACCCCGTTTTTTTTTGACGGCCCTGTGGACCATACCTGTTGGGGAAATCGTCTGTCGCGCATGCGTGTGGTGTCCTTGCCCAGCAAATGTGTCTCCTGGAGGAGACAAATGTCACCTCCTATATTCTCAAGAAGGGAGAGCACCGCTGCCCTTTTCACCGGGTTGTTCAGCCCCCGAACATTGAGGCTCACAACCTTAAGCTCCCTACCCATATCTTAGTCTTGAGCATGTTACTGCTATTCCTTTCATTAGGTCCCTATCTTGTCTCGTCCCATCACCACGATTCATGGTAGCACACCCGTATGGAGTGTCTATAAGCAGGCTGATGCGGAGATCCCCCAAACCCTTTACAAAAGACCATTTCCCCTTATAAGCTACCCTTATAAAAACAAAAACCACCCAACAATAAAGAAAGCACATGACTAAAGTCTGTCACAGATAAAGAGAGTCAGGGGGTCGCAGCAGCTTCACACGACCCTGGCGGGCCGAACACACCTCCAACAAGTCGCAGGAAACAGATGAGGAGATGGTGTAGCACACCAGTCCGTCCCCCCGGCACCTCTCTGTTCGCCCGTCCCGAGAATATCAGCCAGCAAAATATACACGTACCTCAAGGGGTGACTGGCCTCGCTGATGTTTGAGAAAGGGTAGACAACACATCCTCCCTCTCCCTCTCTCTCGTAGCTTGGTCAGGTTTTGTGGCCCACACCCCCTGCCCACCCTCTGCCAGTCCCCAGGTTGCTTCGGACGTTGTGACCTGGGCAAGTCCACTTCTTCTGACGTCGCTGCCTGTTCGAGCCCCAGCACCTCCACAGCTTCCGCAACTGACCGTATCTGTAGTAATTTCCCATTGTGTTTGAAAATGAGGCGAAAAGGATGCCCCCAGGAGTATGGGATCTTGGACTCCCGCAGATGCATGGTCACCTCATGGAAGGCTCGCCGTTTGCTGAGCGTGGAGGCCGCCAGATCCTGAAAGAGAGCCGGCCGATGACCCCTAAAAAGAATAGGCTGAGAGTCTCTGGCCTGACGAAGGATTCGTTCCTTCAGTTGGAAGTCATGGATGCATACCAGGATGTCTGGTGGGGGCGCCTTCAGACCCCGGGGGAAACCCACTCGGTGGACACGATCCATCTGGATGTCTGTCTCCTCACCTTCTCCCAGAAGCTGTTGGAACAGTGCCCTGACATAGGCACGGAGGTCGTCCCCCTCCTCCTTCCACGGAACGCCTCGGATGCGGACGTTATTCCTCCGGGAGCGGTTCTCCAAATCCTCGGTGTGGGCTTGAAGATCGAGGTTTTGCTCCCGGAGGCGCAGCATCTCTTGTTGTAGTTGGTGCACTTCTTCTGCCCTGCTGATGTCGTGCTCCTCCAAAGTCGCAACTCGCTCCCCGACCTCATCCACATCACGCCGCACCTCTCTCAGGTCCGCCGCCAGCTGTGACTTGATTTCTTGGATGTCAGCTTTCATGGTCGCGAAAAGCTCAACCATAAAGGCTTTCGTTGCGGGGGTCTCGTCGCCCTCCATGTGGCCTGCTCCTGCCTCACCCGAGGTCCCAGGTTGACCCATCGGCTTGGAGAGGGCATCCTTCAGCGCCTTATCCTTACGGCCCCGTGGCACTGCCATACCCCTCGTGCTCTGTTCCGCTGGGCTAGTCCGCTCCAACGCCGTCGTCAAGGATGCGGGATAGTCCACCACCTCTACTCACCGCCGAACCCAGCCAGCCCTTGCGTTCTCTCTTGTGCAACCCCTGGTACATGTGGGGGAGCAATCCCAGCCCCGCAGCCTGAGCCCTGCAGCTACTCTCTCGTCCCCCGCAGACTGCTCCGTAGATATCCCCTCCTCACCTGAGCAGGGATGCTAGGGGCCTCACGTACACCACCGCTGCTCAGTATGCCTCCGTCGCCATCCACTCCGGCCGCCAGCCAGCAGTTATCAGCGGTCCCTGTCAGCCACCCTCACCTCCTTACTGGGTCGGCGGGCGCTCTGGCGCAGGCAGTCTCATCGGGGGGGCACATGCCCCAACTCCGGCTCTGATCTACGCTGCGCAGCAGGGCTTCGCGGTCACCGCCGGCTCCTCCACAGCCCCTTTAGCCACCCGAGCGCTAGCTACCACACGATGGGGCACACTCCGCCCGGCTTGCCCTTGATCTGCACAGTGCACTGTGGGGCCCAGCCCGTAGTTGGCCTGGTCGGATTCCCAGGTCTGCTATGCCCAGCCGCAGCTCCTATGGTTCCAGGCCGTTGGTTCGCCAGGCCTGGTCATCCAGCACGGCAACTCCTCTCTGCCTCCCGGCGGGTTCCCGTTGTGAGGGGGCAGCCTCCCTGGCACAGGCGCTACACCGCTGGGCGCCGAGCTCTCCTGCTCCCGCTCTTGTGCCCCCTTAGCTCTGCTCCAGCCCGACCTCCAGGCACCACCAGGCCTCTCGGAACGTCGCCTCAAAATGGCGGTGACCCGTCCCCCGCAGCCCCGTCTCAGGGGTCTCTCCGGCCTCGCAGCTCTCCTCCCACCGCAACCGGGACCGTCCCTCACCTCCGGTGCAGCGTACAGTGCCTCGCGGGGGCCGGTTAGCGTTCCCCGGCCTCACCCTTCCGTAGACGCCTCACCGCTCCATAGCCGTGCGTCGCGTCTTCTCGGCCTCACAGGCTCCGTCCACCCGGGCCCGCACCGCACCTCACTCGTGCCGATTTCGGTCCCAGGGTCGCACCAGCATCACGCCCGGTCTATAGCGGGGACGTCCACCGCCACAGGCGGTCCGCTGAGTCCCGGGACAGGCGCTATTACAAAGCTCAGTATCGGCGGTGCCGGAGGAACGCGATTCTGCATCCTACCGCTCCGCCATCTTGGCCACGCCCCTGTGGTAGTTTTTAAAGGCGCATACGGTACACTGGAAAAGCTTCTAAGCACTGACAACAACTTTTACATGGAGGTGCCCACGGAAAGAAGTTTGCCTACAGTCGACGGCACATTCTATTAGTGCATCTGTTTTAAAAACGGCAAAACATTTACCTGCTGCCAGGCCGCGTGACTGTTCGGTCCGACACTGAGATTAGGGTAGTTGAAGTAATGCACCCACTCGCCTGCAGCTGTAACCCACGAGCTACTATCCTGCCACGTCAGACAAGCCCGATGGGTCTATGCCCGGCCAGGCTGCAGGCATCGCCTCACAATCGAAGCACAAAACAGAGAAAAGGGACTGTCGGCTCAAGTTCCTCCTCTGAGCACTCGTAAGTGGTAGGCATCTTGTAGCAGTGACGCTGTTCGGGCTTTTAAGTATTTGTTAGCAGTTGTCTGTTGACTCTGTTTAGTCTTAAAGCTGACGGGCTAATTTCGGTCACTGCCACCGAAAACTGTCACGCATAAAGCATAGCCAAAGTTCAATATTATACAAACGAGTGAGACCCGGCGCCCAACACAGGAGGAGGCGGCTCGGGAGAAAATATAACAGAAAGGGGGCCGTGCTGGCTGTGGGAGGGGAGGTGTTCACTGCGCCTGCGTAAGATAGCCGTCAGCAGCGTTCGAGCCAAAAAAAGAGTGCGAATTCACCCAGCAAATCCCACGACAAACAAGCATTTGCAATGCAATACGACTTGCATTTACGCGAGACCTGTTGGATTGTAAATGGGAGTGCGGGCGTCCAATAAGGCACGAAGAGGGGTGAGGGGGGGGTCGAGAAGTCACGGACTGCAGGAGGGGGCAGGGGGGGGACACAGGGCAGAAAATAGTGTTGGAGTAAAGGGGCTAATAGCCAGGGAAGGATACAAATGACAACATGGCCATCAGGAGGAGGGACTAACAAGCCTAAAACCAATCAGAAGCCAGCATTTAGGATGTAAGCCAATCGCAAAGATGGGCGGGGAGTGGGCGGAGCTTCCAGAAAGCGTCCACCCTATAGTGTATACTGCATGCCTCACAAAGCGAGCAGCGCATGCGCTGCAACGCTAGGCGAGACCTAATGACTTCTAGAGACGCCACTGAATTGTGCAGGATCCTAATGGGCTCCCCGAATAGAGGGTTCAGATGTACCCTATTGCCTTCTTCCTGCCTCCACTTGCAGTTGAATGCTAATTTTCATTAGAACATCCTTTACACATCCCTCCTTTCTCCCTATTCCGTATCGATCCCACAATGCACTCCTCCCCAAGGGCTCCGAAGTAAGGTGGATGTTAGCTTAGTAGGAGTATGGGGAGGGGGGGATGTGGTTCCCCTTAGCAACGGTTGCCATGTATGAAGGATAAAATGTTCTCTCTTTCCACTTCGCTTTGGTAAAATGTCAGTAAATAGATCTCGAGGTCCATGTGTCCGCAGTAGTAAGACTGGCAAACTGTTCAGTATGGCACATCTGCTTAATTAAATTGAATAGATAAAGGGCAGAGCATGTGAAAAGGAGGTCTATCCCTAACCAGCAACTCATGTGTTCGAATCCCGACGGGGCCTACTCGGCCTGCCATCCTACCACGCACGGTAGATCAAATGAGTACTTTTGCGTTGCTTAAAAGTGTGTCTACTATAAACTAACTGTACGTACGTGTGATGTCACGAGCACAAAGCATTGTAAAAGAAGCACCTTATGGAAACCTCATCCCCAGTGCCATCTGCTGTCCCAACAGGAAGCCATCTAAGGAAGGGGTCCTTCAGAGATGTAAGAACAATGGCCGTCAAGCCCTGGCCTTCACGCGCAGAAGAGATGCGAGTCTACAAGGTGTGGAGTGGGACTGATGTTTACAGACGCACGCAAAGCACAGACACTACGGTAGATAGAAAGTGCTCTGAAATCCCTCGAGCAGTCTCACAGTCCCCATGCGTGGGCACACTCATGAGCCATGAGGGCAGCCATATTTTTATAGGCGCTGTATGACTCATGACTTTTAACTCTGGCTAAAGCCAGATAAGGAGCCAGAATATATATATATATATATATATATATATATATATATATATATATATATATATATACTCACTCACTCACTCACTCACACAGGTACAGATAATGCAAATCTGGCACACAGGCAAACTGTGCAAACGGACACAAACACTATGCACAACACCAACAAGTCATGCGTATCGGACACAAAGACGCAACTTGTGCAAAGACACAACCAGGCGTGCACACAGACACATAAACAGGAAGCATACAGACATGCATACAAACAAGATATCCATAAAGACACACATGCATACGATGAGCATAAACACACAAACAATGCAGCCATAAAAAACACAACCCAGATATTCAAACAGACACAAAGAAGAAATGCATAAGTTACATGGATGTGACATATATACATACACATAAAGAAGACATGCAAATTGACACTCCGTCATAAAGCATGTATATGGACACACAAACAAGATATATATACCACCTCACAAACGAGATGCATACAAACAGACAAACAAGACATGGAGCTAGACACGCAGGCATAAGACATGCGTAGAGACCCAAACAAGATGTGCATATAAACACACAGATCTGCAATGCGCATACAGACACAAGGACATAACGTAAGAATATCTATACACAGACACGGCACATGCATAAAGATACACAAACAGGATATGAACAAGCCAAACAAACCCGACATGCATAACAAGTCTAACAAACCCGACATGCATACAGAGGCACAAATAAGAAAGGCATACCGAAAGTATATAAGCATACAGACCCAAATTAAATATACATAAAACAAACAAAAAGATATACATACAGACACGCATACAGGCACAAAATCAAGACAGGTGTACAAATACACTGACATAAAACATGCATACAGGCACAGTGGAAACACAGGCTCGTGTGCATTAAAGGTGCATACGGATGCACAGATTTAAGATATGCAACAGACACACAAACCAGACATGAGTGCAGAGGCACACACGTAGGCCATGCATACAAAACCATGAAATACATGCAGGCATGCATACAGAGACACAAACTCGAGATATATACAGAGGCATATAACATAGACTACCATTAGGCCAGAAGCAAGTCATGCATACAGAAGACACATAGGAACAAACAAAGGCAAGATAAGGACACCGAAGAGCAAACATAACACATGCAAAGAGATACAAAGACATAAAAGAAGCATACAGACACACCACAACAAAACACTCTAATCATCCTGTCACTACCCATGCACTCATGCAAAGACCCAGGCACTAACTCATGCACTGCTACAATCCCCTGAGCACTACCCATGCAGTCCAGCTATCGCCCTGTCACTACCCATGCACTCCTCCAATCACCCAGCCAGCACCATGTACTTATGCAATGGCCCAGGCACTAACACATGCACTGCTACAATCCCCTGAGCATATCCCATGCAGACCTCTAACCACCTACACACTACTGATTCACTCCTCCAATTACGCAGGTAGTACCCATGCACTCCAGGAATCCCATTGTCACTACCCATGCACTCCTCCAATCACCCAGCCAGCACCATGTACTTATCCAATCACTCCGCCAAAACTCAAACACTTATAAATTCACCATGCACTCTCCTTGCAGTACTCTAGTCATCCAGTCAGTACCCATGTACTTATGCAATGACCCAAGCACTAACTCATGGCAAATACAGAGGAGGTCATGCTAATCACAGGGGTACCCCAACGCATAGTGTTCCCTAGTATATGTAGGTGTTTTCACTGTATTCTACATGTCTTTTAGCATAGCACTCGCTCTAGGCCTGGTTAGTCAGTCAGTTACCACCAGTAGCCGTCAGCAAAAAGTTGGGGGCACAGGAGGACTTTCTGCTCCTCTGTTGATTCTTTCTGCACATCTCTTGCTTCTTCCTGCACTTTTCTTCGTCTTTCTGGACTTCTGTTGCCTCTTTCTGCATTTGTCTTGCTTCTTTCTGCGCTTTTCTTCCTCTTTCTTCACATGTCCTAACTTTGTAGGCATAGTTAGAAATTAGCATTTAAAAACCTTTGAAATTCACTGAAAAAACCATAGGTTTCAGGGACGTTATAGTTAGAAATTAGCATTTAAAAACCTTTGAAATTCACTGAAAAAACCATAGGTTTCAGGGACGTTATAGTTAGAAATTAGCATTTTAAAAACCTTAGAAATTCACTGAAAAACCACAGGTTTCAGGGATGTTATAATTAGTTGGACATTTCACTCGTACAAAACCAGAGAAATTCGGCCGTTATAGTTAGTTCAGCTAACTATAACTCGCGCCCCCGCAATGCACTGCTGATGACGTCACATATTGCATCATTCATGACATGGTCAGTGACATCACTGATGACATCTCAAATGACTTTTTTTTAATTTTTTTAAAGATATTTATACTCCTGGAGGTTCAGCAGACCCATACTTTTCCATGCCAGTAATTTACCGAAAAAGCTGTCTTGAGCTTGTTTAAACTTCTGCATTGAGCTTTTCCGGTAACAGTCCACATCACTGAGTTGTGTTGCTGCTTCCTCCTTATAGTCTTTAAGGGACCATAACACCACATTTCCCCTTTGTCCGCATTTCTCACCACAACCTGTTTGTTGTTGTTGATTTTTTTTCCATCAGTTGTACATATTTGCGTTCTTGGTTCTTGATTCTGTGTTGGGTTTTATTAGTTTCCACATGTAACTGCTTGATTTCTGCCACTACATGCTCATTAAAAAGATCTAGGGAGTCACGGGGCATAATGGGTATAAACGTGGACTTTTCCTTAAAGTTAGTTGTCGGTTTGGCACATGTTTCAAATCGTGGGGATAATAGGTGCTGCGTTGCAAGTTCCATAACTTCCCCTTGATCTGTGCTCAGGATATTACTCATATTGCCTTCATTGCCCAAATTGTATAGATCTTTAAGTGCGCTTAGGTCAGAGACTGTTAGGTTGCATTCTTCAGTCTCAATGCTCTCCTGATTCTGCATATCTATTACATTTGGAGACCCCTCTGATCTAGTCTTCAGTTTGTGAAATTTTTGTAGTTTTAATTTTCTGACAAATTTGTAGATGTCTGCACGAGTGTTGGTATAGTTGAAATCTGTTTTGGGGCAATATGACAATCCCAATGATAGGATTTGTTGTTCTGCTGCATTGAGGCTGATATCTGTTAAGTTGATGATGGTATTGTTAATATTCGTTGTTCCTTCCAAATCAATATCATTGGGCATGGTGGGGCATGGTTCTATTTCCTTCTCCATTGTCCTCTCGTTAATTTTGGATTGCCACTGCTGCCACCTTTCTCGGGCAGCCCTCCTTCGCTGCCGCCTGCTCTTTGTCCTTCGTTTTTTGCCGGTTTGGCAGCCCTCTGCCTGAGAGTTTCAGTGAATCATCCACTCACACATCTATGCACAGTCACTCCCCCCCACACAGACACTCAGGCACCCATACAGATACTCAGACAACCAATCAATAACCCATATAGATCCTCATTTAGCTACTCACCAACCCATGCAACCGCTTACACACCAACTGACAAACTAAACTGTGTGAATGTCTGTATCAGTCACTAACCCATGCATTCAGTAAGACACATTTAATCACTCACTTATACAGTCAGTCATGCACCTACTAAATCATCCATCCAGACACTTGTACACCCACTCATTCTTCAATACACCTTGGCATATATATAAAACCTATTTAAACTTTATAGAAACACACAGTCACTGGATGATGTCATCAGTGTATGTCATCAATGATGTCATTGACCATGTCATGAATGATGTAATATGTGACGTCATCAGCAGTGCATTGTGGAAAGCGCGAGTTATAGTTAGCTGAACTAACTATAACGGCCGAATTTCTCTGGTTTTGTACGAGTGAAATGTCCAACTAACTATAACGTCCCTGAAACCTGTGGTTTTTTCAGTGAATTTCTAAGGTTTTTTAAATGCTAATTTCTAACTATAACGTCCCTGAAACCTATGGTTTTTTTCAGTGAATATACACACACACGCGCGCACACACACACACACACACACACACACACACACACACACACACACACACACACACACACACACACACACACACACACACACACACACACACACACACACACACACACACACACACACACACACACACACACACACACACACACACACACACACACACACACACACACACACACACACACACGCGTCCATACAAAGGTACACGCGCGAGTCGTTATTTAAGATTTTAATATTGCCAAACCACCATAGCTGACAAACGCGTTTCGGCCATACGGCCTTTGTCAATGTCAGCGTGCATATCTTCATTAACCCATTATATACATTGTGTATCTCAATTCACTCAAACGGACTTTTACAACATCTCATTAACATTCATTGATACTGAGAAAGGACTTTACACAATTGCCGTAATCCTGGCGGCCATCTTTGAATGTGCTTTTATAACAATGTAATCTATATCTAGACTTTTATAAAATACCAATACAATACATTTGTTACTGTACCTAATGGTGTAATCAAGAATCATTATTTCCATTTTTATGCCCTGGATGGGCAATTCCCTCAATACAATTTTAATTAATTGATGTTTTAACAAAATAGGATCTTCGCAAATGTCAAATATCTATTCGCCCTCTTTAAAAATTCATTATCATAGGATTGATACATTTGCCAATCTTAATGCTTTATCATGCCCTGAATGGGCAGTTGTATTGACTGCAACTTAAATACAGTCCTGAATGGACTCATTTGGGCAAATCTCGGGATATACTAGCCTCCCACATCAACAAACATCATCTTTTGCATTATAGCCCAATTTTAACAAAGCTATTATTATACGTACTCCTATTTTACATTCTATATAAAAAGTCCGTTAAATGAATCTCTAAACCTTACTATAAAACATCTAATTCATAATTCCTTGTTCAGTGAGAATATAAAGGGGAGGGAGGAGGGCGCATGCTATTCTGCTAATCAGGGGATTCTCCGTTGTTCGCTGTACTCAGAATTCATCTCTATCCAACATGTACCCATAATTCTTCTTCACTATTCAGGCCATATGGGGCTAATGTTCTCAATTCCACAATATACCTTGACTCCAATTGTCGTAGGGTCTTAACTCTGTCACCGCCTCTTTCCTTAATCTGTACATGATCAATACAGAAAAAACTAAGTAATTTACTATCACTTTGATGATGTGTTGCAAAGTGTCTGGCGACGGGGTAGTTCTTATCCCTGTTCGTTATCGCCCGCATATGTTCCAGAACTCTTTTCTTTGCTTGATGTACCGTGCTACCCACGTAGAGTAGGTTGCACGGACACATCGGGCAATAAACCACAAATTCTGTATTGCAGTTGAGTAATTTTAAAATAATTTTCTTAGATTTTCTCCCTGGAACTGGATATTCCTTTACCTTCACACTTTTTTTGCAGGCTTTGCAATTAAGACAGGGATAGAAACCTCTTATTTCTGATGTACCCTTATTTTTGTTGTCAAAATGGCTGTGGACTAATAGATCTTTTAGGGATGTGTTTTTCCTATAAGTAATACTTGGATGTTCAGGGAGTATGTTACCTATTACCACATCTGCTTTCAAGATATTCCAATGTTTTGTCACTATCCTACGGATCTCTGTAGAGTCAGTAGAGTATGTCAAAATCAGCCTTGTTACTTCATCCTGTTTTGTATCAGTTCTCTTGTTTAAAAGTTCCTCTCGGGTTTTTTGATCTGCTCTGACAGTTGCTATTCTTAATGTTTTTTGAGGATAGCCTCTTGCATTGAGACGTTGAAGTGCTTCTTTTTTTGCTACTTCATAACTTTCACCAATGGTGCTGTTGCGTTTTATTCTAAGTAGTTCCCCGTAGGGGATGCTATCCACTAAACATTTTGGATGCTGGCTTGAATAGTGAAGGACTGCATTGCCCGCAGTAGGCTTGCGATACAGTTTTGTCATTAATTGTTTATCCTTCACATATACTAACCGATCCAAGAACGCTACTTCAGAGTGACTCATATTGCTAGTAAATTGCAGGTTATAGGGGTTAGTATTTAGAATCCATAGATAAATCTCAAAATCCTGTTTGGACCCTCGCCAGACAATAAAAATATCGTCTATATAACGAGTCCAAATGGCTACTTTTTGTGCCCAAACTTCATTGGTCCCAGCCCAGGCCACGTGCTTCTCCCACCAGCCCACGAATAAATTTGCGTAGCTGGGGGCGAAGCACGTGCCCATCGCTGTACCTTGCTTTTGAATATACAGCTGGTCTCCAAATAAAAAAATGTTATTATTTAAGCAGAATGACATAAATTGCAGGATCATTTTATTATGTTCCGCATATTTCAACGGTCTGGTTTTCAAAAACATGTTCACTGCCTCTATGCCCTGTATATGGTTGATACTTGTGTATAGACTTGAAATATCAAGGGTAACCAAGAGGAATTCAGCCTCCCATGGAATTTCAGCAATTGTTCTTATAAAATCTGTGCTGTCTTTAACATACGATACCAAGTCATACACAAATGGACTTAACACTGTATTTACTAACACAGATGTGTTCTCTAGAAGACTGCCTCTTGAGGACACAATCTGGCGTCCTGGAGGTTTATTTTTATCTTTGTGGAGTTTAGGGATATGATACAATGTGGGGGTTATCGGATGTTCTACTTTTATGAATTCATATTCATCTTGATGGAGTATCCCCCTATCCCTCCACATAGTTATCATTTGATAAAAATTCGAAATACTGTCATTGTACTGTCTCTTAGCGATTTTATTATAACATGTTTTGTCACTTAATTGTCTCATCGCCTCCTCTTGGTATGACGATTTGTCCTGTACAACGACATTGCCACCTTTATCTGATGGTTTGATTTCGATTGACATGTCTTCTTGCAATGTTTTTATAGCATCTCGTTGTTTCTTGCTTATATTTTGTGGCAGTGTTTTTCTTTCAGTGTGTAAAGTCCTTAATTTGTCCAGATCTTTGATGATCACCTCATGGAAACTATCGATCATGTCAAAAGCTGTTTTGGGAATAAATTTTGATTTCTTTTTGAGATTGCTTGTAGCTCCTACTTGGGAAAAATCTATTTGTTCCAAGAATTCTTGTCCCTCTTCTAATGTTTCTTCCTGCAATGAATCTGTTTCATCTCCCAGTTCATGTAGAGTTCTTAGTGTTGTCAAGTCCTCTACTGTTAAAATATCTGTGGACGCAGTAGGTCTTTCTATGTTTTCCATAGACCTTCCAGCTCTACCCGAGAACATCTTTTTCAACTTTAATTTCCGAATGAAGTGATAAATATCTATTCTGGTCTGAACATAGTCCCATTTCGTTGTCGGACAGAAAGTGAGTCCTTTTCTAAGAACTTGTTTTTCAGCTTTGGTGAGATGCCTAGATGAAAGATTTATAACTGTTAAATCATTTGTTAATTTCTGAAGGCACCCCTCTTGCTCCTCGTCACTCTGGGGGTGTTATGTTGTTTTCCTTTTATTGCTCCGTCTGGTTTTCCTTTTTCTTGTTCCGGGGGTTTTGGTCTTTGGGGATTTTGTCTCCATGATTGTTGTATGACTTCGTATTCTTGGGGAAAATGTATTCTGCCACCAGGATTTTCCGATGTTCTACCACATCCTCCTTCCGTTTCAGACTGATCCGTCTCGATTTCGGATTCTGAGGTATCTCTCAAGTTTATTGCACCCGTCTTGTTCTTAGATTCCTGTATAGTTTTGCGTGGCTGATCAAATTTCTTCGCGAAGGTTAACACTCTTCCAGTCTCGTCTTATATAACCTACTAGCGGTCGCCATTAGGTAATTATAGTTAGGACCTAGTGTCCACAGGAAAAAGCATTTTTTGTTTTGCTAGTAACTTTGACGCCATTAGATGAATCATCGCGAACTTCTCAAAACTAGTTTTCCAGTCACTTCAGCTGCTGTCTGGAAAGTCTCGGGCTGATCCGTTTAGCAGGAGACGAGAAAAGGGGACCCAAAACGCATTTTCCCCATGCAGTTTCTCTTAGGGATTTTAGACACGACTACAGCTCGAACCGCCAAACGGAATTACACCAAATTTGGCAGGAAGCTAGATCTTGGTCTAGAGAGTGATTTTTGTAATTTGGTGTAAACCTGTTCAGTAGTTTTTGAGTTATTAAAGTAAATTGATTTACGTATATCTAGAAATGCAGTTCCGCGCACCAACAGCAATGCTATGATTGGCTGGCCGCAACCTTAGAGGAAGGTTGCGGCTGCTATTTTGTGCATCGAGACACTGTTCCCAGGGGCGGGGAATAAAATATAAAGTGAAGGAAAGGGTCAGGGTAGAGGTACCCTTACCCCATGGGACTGATGGAGGATCCCTAGGGGCAAGAAATTGTCCCCAAAAAATGTTGCGAGCGCCTGAGGATCCGCAGATCCTCCAGCATCCTCACGGATCAGGGTGGATCCAGACCTCCGTTTGGAAAAAAAACTCACAAACCCACTTACAGACCCACTCGCACACTCAGTCACCCACCAAACACGCCCACGCGCCCACTCACTCACGTGCCCACTCGTTCACGCATGCACCCACCCACTCATCCACCCACCCACCCACTCATCCACCCACCCACTCATCCACCCACCCACTCATCCACCCACCCACTCATCCACCCACCCACTCATCCACCCACCCACTCATCCACCCACTTATCCACCCACCCACTCATCCACCCACCCACTCATCCACCCACCCACTCATCCACCCACCCACTCATCCACCCACCCATCCACCCACCCACACATCCATCCACCCACCCACCCACCCACTCATCCACCCACCCACCCACTCATCCACCCACCCACTCATCCACCCACCCACTCATCCACCCACCCACCCACTCATCCACCCACCCACTCATCCACCCACCCACTCATCCACCCACCCACTCATCCACCCACCCACTCATCCACCCACCCACTCATCCACCCACCCACTCATCCACCCACCCACTCATCCACCCACCCACTCATCCACCCACCCACTCATCCACCCACCCACTCATCCACCCACCCACTCATCCACCCACCCACTCATCCACCCACCCACTCATCCACCCACCCACTCATCCACCCACCCACCCACCCATCCATCCACCCACCCACCCACCCATCCACCCACACACCCACTCATCCACCCACCCACTCATCCACCCACCCACTCATCCACCCACCCACTCATCCACCCACCCACTCATCCACCCACCCACTCATCCACCCACCCACTCATCCACCCACCCACCCACCCACTCATCCACCCACCCACTCATCCACCCACCCACTCATCCACCCACCCACTCATCCACCCACCCACTCATCCACCCACCCACTCATCCACCCACCCACTCATCCACCCACCCACTCATCCACCCACCCACTCATCCACCCACCCACTCATCCACCCACCCACTCATCCACCCACCCACTCATCCACCCACCCACTCATCCACCCACCCACTCATCCACCCACCCACTCATCCACCCATCCACTCATCCACCCATCCACCCACCCACTCATCCACCCACCCATCCACCCACCCACTCATCCACCCACCCACCCACTCATCCACCCACCCACTCATCCACCCACCCACTCATCCACCCACCCATCCACCCACCCACTCATCCACCCACCCACCCATCCACCCACCCACCCATCCACCCACCCACTCAGCCACCCACCCACTCATCCACCCACCCACTCATCCACCCACCCACTCATCCACCCACCCACTCATCCACGCACTCATCCACGCACTCATCCACGCACTCATCCACGCACTCATCCACGCACTCATCCACGCACTCATCCACGCACTCATCCACCCACTCATCCACCCACTCACCCACCCACTCATCCACTCATCCACCCACTCATCCACCCACTCATCCACCCACTCACCCACTCATCCACCCACTCATCCACCCACTCATCCACCCACTCATCCACCCACTCATCCACCCACTCATCCACCCACTCATCCACCCACCCACCCACCCACCCACCCACCCATCCACCCACCCATCCACCCACCCACCCACCCACCCATCCACCCACCCGCTCATCCGCCCACCCGCTCATCCGCCCACCCGCTCATCCGCCCACCCGCTCATCCGCCCACCCGCTCATCCGCCCACCCGCTCATCCGCCCACCCGCTCATCCGCCCACCCGCTCATCCGCCCACCCGCTCATCCGCCCACCCGCCCACCCGCTCACCCGCCCGCCCACTCGCTCACCCGCCCGCCCACTCGCTCATACGCCCACTCGCTCATACGCCCACTCGCTCATACGCCCACTCGCTCATACGCCCACTCGCTCATCCGCCCACTCGCTCATCCGCCCACTCGCTCATCCGCCCACTCGCTCATCCGCCCACTCGCTCATCCGCCCACTCACCCACCCACAGACAGCCACTCACCCACCCGCCCACCCACCCACCCACAGACAGCCACTCACCCACCCACCCACAGCCACTCACCCACAGACAGCCACTCACCCACCCACAGACAGCCACTCACCCACCCACAGACAGCCACTCACCCACCCACAGACAGCCACTCACCCACCCACAGACAGCCACTCACCCACCCACAGACAGCCACTCACCCACCCACAGACAGCCACTCACCCACCCACAGACAGCCACTCACCCACCCACAGACAGCCACCCACCCACCCACAGACAGCCACTCACCCACCCACCCACAGACAGCCACTCACCCACCCACCCACAGACAGCCACTCACCCACCCACCCACAGACAGCCACTCACCCACTCACCCACAGACAGCCACTCACCCACTCACCCACAGACAGCCACTCACCCACTCACCCACAGACAGCCACTCACCCACTCACCCACAGACAGCCACTCACCCACTCACCCACAGACAGCCACTCACCCACTCACCCACAGACAGCCACTCACCCACTCACCCACAGACAGCCACTCACCCACTCACCCACAGACAGCCACTCACCCACTCACCCACAGACAGCCACTCACCCACTCACACACAGACAGCCACTCACCCACAGACAGCCACTCACACACAGACAGCCACTCACACACAGACAGCCACTCACACACAGACAGCCACTCACACACAGACAGCCACTCACACACAGACAGCCACTCACCCACAGACAGCCACTCACCCACAGACAGCCACTCACCCACAGACAGCCACTCACCCACAGACAGCCACTCACCCACAGACAGCCACTCACCCACAGACAGCCACTCACCCACAGACAGCCACTCACCCACAGACAGCCACTCACCCACAGACAGCCACTCACCCACAGACAGCCACTCACCCACAGACAGCCACTCACCCACAGACAGCCACTCACCCACAGACAGCCACTCACCCACAGACAGCCACTCACCCACAGACAGCCACTCACCCACAGACAGCCACTCACCCACAGACAGCCACTCACCCACAGACAGCCACTCACCCACAGACAGCCACTCACCCACAGACAGCCACTCACCCACAGACAGCCACTCACCCACAGACAGCCACTCACCCACAGACAGCCACTCACCCACAGACAGCCACTCACCCACAGACAGCCACTCACCCACAGACAGCCACTCACCCACAGACAGCCACTCACCCACAGACAGCCACTCACCCACAGACAGCCACTCACCCACAGACAGCCACTCACCCACAGACAGCCACTCACCCACAGACAGCCACTCACCCACAGACAGCCACTCACCCACAGACAGCCACTCACCCACAGACAGCCACTCACCCACAGACAGCCACTCACCCACAGACAGCCACTCACCCACAGACAGCCACTCACCCACAGACAGCCACTCACCCACAGACAGCCACTCACCCACAGACAGCCACTCACCCACAGACAGCCACTCACCCACAGACAGCCACTCACCCACAGACAGCCACTCACCCACAGACAGCCACTCACCCACAGACAGCCACTCACCCACAGACAGCCACTCACCCACAGACAGCCACTCACCCACAGACAGCCACTCACCCACAGACAGCCACTCACCCACAGACAGCCACTCACCCACAGACAGCCACTCACCCACAGACAGCCACTCACCCACAGACAGCCACTCACCCACAGACAGCCACTCACCCACAGACAGCCACTCACCCACAGACAGCCACTCACCCACAGACAGCCACTCACCCACAGACAGCCACTCACCCACAGACAGCCACTCACCCACAGACAGCCACTCACCCACAGACAGCCACTCACCCACAGACAGCCACTCACCCACAGACAGCCACTCACCCACAGACAGCCACTCACCCACAGACAGCCACTCACCCACAGACAGCCACTCACCCACAGACAGCCACTCACCCACAGACAGCCACTCACCCACAGACAGCCACTCACCCACAGACAGCCGCTCACCCACAGACAGCCGCTCACCCACAGACAGCCGCTCACCCACAGACAGCCGCTCACCCACAGACAGCCGCTCACCCACAGACAGCCGCTCACCCACAGACAGCCGCTCACCCACAGACAGCCGCTCACCCACAGACAGCCGCTCACCCACAGACAGCCGCTCACCCACAGACAGCCGCTCACCCACAGACAGCCGCTCACCCACAGACAGCCGCTCACCCACAGACAGCCGCTCACCCACAGACAGCCGCTCACCCACAGACAGCCGCTCACCCACAGACAGCCGCTCACCCACAGACAGCCGCTCACCCACAGACAGCCGCTCACCCACAGACAGCCGCTCACCCACAGACAGCCGCTCACCCACAGACAGCCGCTCACCCACAGACAGCCGCTCACCCACAGACAGCCGCTCACCCACAGACAGCCGCTCACCCACAGACAGCCGCTCACCCACAGACAGC
Source organism: Calotriton arnoldi (assembly GCA_963921515.1). Taxonomy (NCBI): domain Eukaryota; kingdom Metazoa; phylum Chordata; class Amphibia; order Caudata; family Salamandridae; genus Calotriton; species Calotriton arnoldi. The sequence continues at coordinate 916,446 of CAWUFW010005190.1, forward strand.
CGCTCACCCACAGACAGCCGCTCACCCACAGACAGCCGCTCACCCACAGACAGCCGCTCACCCACAGACAGCCGCTCACCCACAGACAGCCGCTCACCCACAGACAGCCGCTCACCCACAGACAGCCGCTCACCCACAGACAGCCGCTCACCCACAGACAGCCGCTCACCCACAGACAGCCGCTCACCCACAGACAGCCGCTCACCCACAGACAGCCGCTCACCCACAGACAGCCGCTCACCCACAGACAGCCGCTCACCCACAGACAGCCGCTCACCCACAGACAGCCGCTCACCCACAGACAGCCGCTCACCCACAGACAGCCGCTCACCCACAGACAGCCGCTCACCCACAGACAGCCGCTCACCCACAGACAGCCGCTCACCCACAGACAGCCGCTCACCCACAGACAGCCGCTCACCCACAGACAGCCGCTCACCCACAGACAGCCGCTCACCCACAGACAGCCGCTCACCCACAGACAGCCGCTCACCCACAGACAGCCGCTCACCCACAGACAGCCGCTCACCCACAGACAGCCGCTCACCCACAGACAGCCGCTCACCCACAGACAGCCGCTCACCCACAGACAGCCGCTCACCCACAGACAGCCGCTCACCCACAGACAGCCGCTCACCCACAGACAGCCGCTCACCCACAGACAGCCGCTCACCCACAGACAGCCGCTCACCCACAGACAGCCGCTCACCCACAGACAGCCGCTCACCCACAGACAGCCGCTCACCCACAGACAGCCGCTCACCCACAGACAGCCGCTCACCCACAGACAGCCGCTCACCCACAGACAGCCGCTCACCCACAGACAGCCGCTCACCCACAGACAGCCGCTCACCCACAGACAGCCGCTCACCCACAGACAGCCGCTCACCCACAGACAGCCGCTCACCCACAGACAGCCGCTCACCCACAGACAGCCGCTCACCCACAGACAGCCGCTCACCCACAGACAGCCGCTCACCCACAGACAGCCGCTCACCCACAGACAGCCGCTCACCCACAGACAGCCGCTCACCCACAGACAGCCGCTCACCCACAGACAGCCGCTCACCCACAGACAGCCGCTCACCCACAGACAGCCGCTCACCCACAGACAGCCGCTCACCCACAGACAGCCGCTCACCCACAGACAGCCGCTCACCCACAGACAGCCGCTCACCCACAGACAGCCGCTCACCCACAGACAGCCGCTCACCCACAGACAGCCGCTCACCCACAGACAGCCGCTCACCCACAGACAGCCGCTCACCCACAGACAGCCGCTCACCCACAGACAGCCGCTCACCCACAGACAGCCGCTCACCCACAGACAGCCGCTCACCCACAGACAGCCGCTCACCCACAGACAGCCGCTCACCCACAGACAGCCGCTCACCCACAGACAGCCGCTCACCCACAGACAGCCGCTCACCCACAGACAGCCGCTCACCCACAGACAGCCGCTCACCCACAGACAGCCGCTCACCCACAGACAGCCGCTCACCCACAGACAGCCGCTCACCCACAGACAGCCGCTCACCCACAGACAGCCGCTCACCCACAGACAGCCGCTCACCCACAGACAGCCGCTCACCCACAGACAGCCGCTCACCCACAGACAGCCGCTCACCCACAGACAGCCGCTCACCCACAGACAGCCGCTCACCCACAGACAGCCGCTCACCCACAGACAGCCGCTCACCCACAGAGACAGCCGCTCACCCACAGAGACAGCCGCTCACCCACAGACAGACAGCCGCTCACACACAGACAGACAGCCGCTCACACACAGACAGACAGCCGCTCACACACAGACAGACAGCCGCTCACACACAGACAGACAGCCGCTCACACAGACAGCCAGCCGCTCACACAGACAGCCAGCCGCTCACACAGACAGCCAGCCGCTCACACAGACAGCCAGCCGCTCACACAGACAGCCAGCCGCTCACACAGACAGCCAGCCGCTCACACAGACAGCCAGCCGCTCACACAGACAGCCAGCCGCTCACACAGACAGCCAGCCGCTCACACAGACAGCCAGCCGCTCACACAGACAGCCAGCCGCTCACACAGACAGCCAGCCGCTCACACAGACAGCCAGCCGCTCACACAGACAGCCAGCCGCTCACACAGACAGCCAGCCGCTCACACAGACAGCCAGCCGCTCACACAGACAGCCAGCCGCTCACACAGACAGCCAGCCGCTCACACAGACAGACAGCCGCTCACACAGACAGACAGACAGCCGCTCACACAGACAGACAGACAGCCGCTCACACAGACAGACAGACAGCCGCTCACACAGACAGACAGACAGCCGCTCACACAGACAGACAGACAGCCGCTCACACAGACAGACAGCCGCTCACACAGACAGACAGCCGCTCACACAGACAGACAGCCGCTCACACAGACAGACAGCCGCTCACACAGACAGACAGCCGCTCACACAGACAGCCGCTCACACAGACAGCCGCTCACACAGACAGACAGCCACCCACACATAGGCAGTGATACACTTCTAGACATTGCAATAACATATGTTTGTATTAATTGTGTAGTTTTAGTATTGAATTTGTGCAGTATAAACGCCAGGGCCCTTATTTGTTCAAGAATTCGCAACAGATCCACAAAATTAATTTAAAAAGAAAGACTTGTGTAGAAAGATTATATAAGTTAGCTTACCTTAATTTTTAAACATTTGGTTTTAAAATATATAATACAAATGAATACGTGTGAATAAAATGTATTTATAAACTTGTGAATTTGTATATCAGTAAATTGATATTTAGGGATCAAATCGTAGTACGATTTATATTTTTAAGAAAACAGTGAAATTCACTGAAAAAAACGAAGATTACAGGGACGTTATAGTTAGAATATAGAATGCAAACACCTTAGAAATTCATTGGAAAAACCAAAGGTTACAGGGACTTTATAGTTGGACTCAGATTTTGCACAGACAAAACCATAGAAATTCAGCAGTTAGTTATAGTTATCTCAAGTAACTATAACTCGTGCCCTAAGGTAACTATAACTCACGCCCTCGCCATGCACTACTAGCCACCCCACATATTATAACACTTCTGACATCTTCTATGACATCATTGATAATACCACTGCACCATTTGCAGTGAAGTTATTGATGAGAAAACTGTGCATGTTGGGGGCGCCTTCTAAACCCGGTCTAGAGGTAGGGACTGTATATTGTGGTGTAATAGCCAAAACATTTTGAAGGTGTACACAGAAGCTCACATGGCAGTCTTGCAAATCTCCATCATGGATAATGTTCCTAGGAATTGATGTTTTTTTCATTTGCGCGGAAAGAGTCGAGATTCTTTCTAAAATTGGTTCAGTTAGTCATGGAACACTCCAAAGCATTGCACAGGCTATTTGGATTCAAATTATTGAATAAATAAATAATACAACATCTTTCCCAAAAGAATAGTGTCTCAGTTTATCAAACAACTAGCTTTTCTGTGAGAACATGTCCTGATGCTCAGTTTGTGCAGCTTTACTTTAGAATCCATGCTAGTCTAGCAAAGAACATAAAACGGGCATTTCCCAAAGCCTTTAGGCTTGACCGTGGCAAAATAAAATGTAGCCATTAAAATGTGGTAGAAATATGCTTTCAATAAAAATGTTAATTTAAAGAAAAAGTTAACCATTGGATATACTTTTAAGGACTTTAAATTACTGTAACTTGAATTTATAAATACACAAGGATGAGTAAACACTTTATTAAAAAAAACGATAAAGAGTGGAAAGACAAAAGTACTGGCAAATTAAGTTTTGGCCCACCAGCCATGGCACTGAGATGCACTTCTTTTTAGACAGATATGCTCATGTGTTGGGGAAAAATACTGTCACTCACAATACAATTCAGCCAATGTGTGAATGGCGCTGACCCATTTCCTCGTGCTAAATGCTGTGGCGATCTGAAGCAAAATGTGAATGACAACTGACCATACCAATGGATGAAGAGAGTTAATACAACGCCCCTCCGTCATGTATGTATTTTTATTTATGACAATCTTTGTGGCTGGAAGCCTGGTAACACAATCTTCAGTACACACCTAAAATGTAATTGAACAACTGAAGCAGTCTGGGATCGAACTAGGGTTTTTTTCAAAGTGTCACTTTGTCATCATTTAATGCAGTATAAAGTTGGCAGCATGGCAAATGTAGTTGATTTGATGCAGTGGTAGAACTCCGGTGTCTAGGGTACCAATGCAAGCAAAGAAAATGTGCTCGTCCTCAGTTGAGTGATAAAATGCGCACCCCTCCAGAACCCCGCTGGTATGTCCCAAGTTTGATAACGTGCACCAAACAGCACACGCTATTAAAAGTTGTCTACACATACACTTTTGCGAAATATGGGTGCGCATACCATTCTAGAAGATGCAAAAGTCATTTGAGAAGATCCTCTGGTCTTCCCAATCAGCCACTGAGAACATTAATACATAGTTTATTAATCTCAACAAATGTACCTAATAAAACACCATACCCTTTACACTACTGATGGCACATCTTCACAGGCCAAATAACATTCCAGTATCTGATGAAAACCACAGAACAGTTTTAAAAAGACACCCCCAGACTACTGAAGGTGTTGCAGTGCGATACATATTGCTGAATGTGTGTTAGACAAATTTCAGTAGCCAAGCACAAGTGACTATCTTTAATGACTTGACCTAGCCAAGGAATTTCATTATTTGAGATACCAAGTATGTACTATTCTGCTGCTCCGCTGCTTGAGGTTTAGAAAAGCGGAGCTGTTCCTGATCTCTATAGGTTATTTAACATTCACCTGCTTTGGGGCTGTAAAAACAAAATGTGTTTTTCCAACAAAATTCAGAAACTGGCCTGCTCATTTTGGAGTATGGGCTGACTGATTTGCAGGTGGTTGGATAACCTGAAGAAGCTTCCATTGCAAATTTGGAACTGTTTGCATCACAAAGTTTGGATTTTGTCCCAGCCCTGAGCATTATGGAATATCAAGACGTGGAACACCCGGACCGTTGTGCTTGGAAGCTTCAGCCAAACATCGTTGACAAAGCCTAAAAGAGAGACACTTATTTTAGCTGTATTTATGTTCCGTGGTGACGATTTTGGCTCCTAGCAGCTCAGATAGGTCTGCTCCCTGGTGGGCCCAGATCGACCTGCATGTATGTGGCTGTTCTCCTCTCGTGTGGGTACTGCAGATAAATAAGTCCCATTACAACATTTTGGATTTTGTTGAAATTTGATGGGCTTTTTACAAGTTCTCCTGTAACTCAATCCTGTGACCGTTTTATGACTGTGGCAGGTATTCGTTTATTTTGTCATTAAATATATATTTATGTGAAACACCCCAAGCCACAAAGTGAGGTTAGTGTGGCATAAAGGTATGTAATTACAAAATACATGAAAGAGCACTTCATGCGCTAGACAGTTTAAATGCACATAAATCCCCCCCCCTGTACAGTTCTAAGGACTGTTGGCTTGAAAAGTAGGTAGAACGTAATATTTGTATGTTTTTATGTATATTCAAGCAGCGTGTGGAATAGTCCCAGTTTCTGCTGCTCCCTTGGCCTTTCTGTTTACACCCAAAAACATTGCATTATCATCAACATTTGAATCCAAACTAGAAACGAAGAATAATACAAAACTTCAATCAAAATGAGACACGCAGCCTGAGTGAGAGAGAAAATCTGAAGAGTTCAACGCCGCCAGGACCATAGCAGAGAATAAGAACAGTAGGCTCGAGGAAGTGTTATCGCACACATTTTAATAGCCAATGTGTACTGCGGCTCCCGCTTTCGCCTCATCCTTTCCCGAGAAAAAGAGCCTGCTCTTTAAGATAGAAGTGTCTACCAAGAGAGAGAGATAATTGGCAGTAAGGCTCAGCCGAAACTTTTCTCTGGCGAAACGGGAATCAAATTCTAAGAAAGCAGTGACAGGCATTTTGGCTTTAGGTCTGCATTGTCGGCGGCGCCTTATTGCAGGCCGGCCGAACCGGGAATACTTTTCACTGTGATATCGCGCAGGGAGGATGGGGGGGTCCTTAGAGAAAGGGCAGGTCCATGGAGAGGGGGGCTTTGGGGTCTCCCCCCCCCCCCAGCAGTCACACCTACCCTTCACACAGCAAGCGCGAATTCATGTTGAGCCACCTCCTGTGCCCTGGGGAGGTTATAATTGTAACCCAGCTGTGCAAACTATTTCATGCCAGAGTTGTAAACCTGTTCCGGGCAAGTGTTTCCAGCTCACTGTGCGATAGTGGCTTTTCACAGTGTCGCTGTGAGATGGGCGAAGAAAAAGTGTCACCGAACGGTAGGTACTGTGTGAGATGGCAGGTTCTGAATTGCTATCAATAATATTAACTAGACTGAGATGACAGAATAAGCCTCTTCCGGAAACGAGAGGCCTGGCACGCTCTCAAGTGGTTGTTTTGAGGCGGGAAACACAAACCTATTACAACAATAAACATAACCTGTTCTTCCTTGTAGTTGTCTTTCAGCAATAATAACGCTGAAACAGTCATCTGGTAGATGGTTGTTGAAATTACTGCTATTGGTAATTAATGTTAGAAAAATTATGTAATCGAATGAGTCATCGCCTGCTTCTAAAGTACCAATGGAGACTGTGGGCTTCCTTAAGAATTTGAAATATAATTGTCGATCCTCAGTCTGGGCTTGGCAACCCCTCATCATCATGGTTCCCCTCTACATCTTGGTTCCTTCTCTTGAAACCGAAGAAGAGCGAGGTCTCATATAAACGGCCTCCTTGCTTGACAAAAATTAGTGAAGCCATTTCGCAGTCAATGAGATGTACAACGGACATGGAGCCAGCTGCAGCATGCAAACATAAATGCCCAAGCTCCTGCCATTAAAGGGTGTTCAGTTCTCCTTCAAATCACAAGGAGATGCCACCCTTTAAATCTGGCCTTGCCTGATCATTGGCAGAAAACTGAATCATCATCTCCGAGCAGTAGAGTCCAGATTATGTGAAATTGAGAGTGCAGTGAATATACAGAAACCAACTTGAGATGCTGATACGAATAGCAGTGGAAACGCAACATTAAGTGATTTATTTACTTTTTTATTTTAGAACTCGCCAACAGGTGGCCTTTCAGCCACTGTGGCATCCCATAAACACTTTTGAGGAGAGTGGATGAGGATGTACTTCAACGGATAAGTATTTACTTGGCTTTTATTATGTCAAGGGATTTTTTTAAACCTCGAGTCCGAAATGAGTAATAACTTTGAAGGCAATTGTTTGTATGTTATTTGGTGGTCGGTTGTTACCAATGGCAGTATAGCGTAGAGCTGGGATCAAATGGGTATAGTTAATGTTGGTCGTACGAAGCAAGCATCTGCCCCTCCAGGTTGCCAAGGGTTTGGCTCTTGTCCTCTTTCGCTGCATTTTAGGCTTAGAGAAGCAGATTGTTTGTGCGCTAAGTGAATGGTGGGTCCTTGTAAGAACAGAGGGTTTGGCTCACATCTTTTGCACAATAGGCTTTGGTCCAAGATGCTCTGTCCATGAAGTCTAGGACTTTATAATTCAATTTAGATTTCACTGGGAGTCAGTATAGTACATTACAGCAGGTGTCCTGTGGTCCAGTTTAATGCAGTGTGGTCCAGGTTCTGCCAATTGGAAGATACCTTTGTGTATGGTTTTAAATGCATTGTGGCTTACATCAGGTTTACTTCACCTTGTTGCCAGTTTGAAGGAATGTAAGACCCTATGGAGCAGTGGTAGTAGGACGTTGATGTCTTTTACAGCAGTGTTTATTTGTGGAGTGGCAGGAAAGTGTGAAGTATAGGTCTGAATCGAAGATCAATCCTAGGTTTGCTACATTCTGAGTTGGAACGGAATCCAACCAGGTGGTGTCCCATGTGAATGGGTTTGCACTGTTTTTTCTGCTCTACAGTGTGATCTCAGTTTTGAAGCCTTTGATGCAAATACAGCTCTCCCTCATTCGGGGGTAAAGTATTGTGCTTAGTCTTGTTCCTGTTTTTTAGGGGTGGATCAAAGTATCTATCTGTACACATCTGCAAGTGTAAGTTGTGGTGTTTAATTAATTAAGGCAATGAGAACACTTACATGTTGCGGAAGATTGGTTATGAGGTTGATTGTGGAGCATACTGAATTTTCAGGAACAATTTAGTACCCACTACAGATGTACATGTGATTGCAGCAAAATAATTGAATCTTTTCAGTAGGCTGTTGTGGTCAGCCATTTAATTTGTTATGGATTTTTATATATTTTTGAGTTTTCCCAACACTGAAGAATCTATGTCTGTGATGGGGCAGTGATCACCCGGTTGTTACTCAATTATGTACTTCATTGATGGTTGCTTTGCATTGATCTGGGTACTGTCCCTTGTGGAGAAAATAGCTGATGGTCACAGGAGCTTCTGGAAAAATGGGAAAGCCTCTTTGAACACATTTGTTTTATGTTTTTACTTTAACAGGAAGTTTTTTTCACCCTAAAAATAAGGTATCTGTGTCCCTTTTGTAAGTTGTGGGTATCAAATGATTGTTTCTGTGCTAAATTAATATCTGGAAATCGAGACGGAACCAGTGTCTTCTCTTCTTCTCCATACTGACTCGAGTAGTACGGCGCACCCGCCCATTTACCTCCTCCAGACACTGGACGGACGAGAATACTAATCCCTAAGCGTCCCACTCTTCCTCGTTTTTATCACCCTCACATCAACACGTCACAATCAGACGTGTTACAACCATATAGAGGTCCGCTTGTAATTAAGGGCTATACTGCCCTTCTTACAGCCCCATCCATAGGGGTCCACCACTTTGGGCTACCCTCCCAGCAGGAACTGTGACGTGGACCGGTTGGTCCTCTTTGACCCCCTGGCCGGGTTGGAATTATCACCGGCCTCGCGACATTGTCTGGTCACTCTGCATCGCCACTCAGCCCTGAAGAAGTCACGGGATAGTTCCCTTATGTGACGAAACACGTGTTGGCTAGTTGTTTTTCGTTGTTGCATTATTAAATACTTTTGAACAATACACTGGTGTCGACCACAGAAATTGGTACAATACGAGACATTTCTACCATTGTTTTATCCTCATTTCGTGTGCCCAGGACCGTGTTCTCTAAATTAATATTGGTCGGCCTTATTTCATTGTGTGACTTAGGTTTACTTGGTAGTGTGAGGGACTTTGGAAGGTGGGAAATTGTGTTAGTTTCTCTCTTGTCTGCTTCCGCGTCTTTGTTATTGATTTATACAGACAATTGACCTGAGGCAGAGTTGATCAGGTTCGGTGGCGTCTTGACTTTAATCCTAGGTAAATAAGTGTGTGCCTATTTGACCTCTTGACTGGGCAATGGATTTGAGAGGCTGGGGTTGTTATTCGGTGTCTGACTTAGTGGAAGATGAGAGTAATTATGGTTGTAGTTTGTATTCCAGAGTTTGGGGCTGCTGTTTCTTTAGATATCTCATCAGTTTTTTCTTCTCTCAGTTTTGTCCTTTGATTTATGGTTTTCAGTGATCCCTATTTTTAGGTCTCGCCTACGCAGTGCGCAAGCGCTGCTTTGGAGTGACCTCTTGGAATCACTCCGGACTTTTTCAGAAACTCGTGCATGTACTGCACTGTTTCCAATGAGCACTCGTGCATGTACGGCGTTTACCTTGCGGGAGCGAGCAGCGGCGCCATCTGTTTGCAATTATCGCGCCCGTGCTTTGGAAACAGATGGCGCCGCTGCTCGCTCCCGCAAGGTAAACGCTGTACAGGAGCATAAAAGGCAGCTGGAACCATGAATACGGCCATTAGACACTGTATTAGCTGCACCTGAAATGGAATTATTTTGCGGCTAAAAGATCAATACTAAGAGGACCTCGTTTGTTCTTAAGATTGGCCAGAAATTATATTAGGATCTTGTTTATTCTTAAAATCGGGCAGCAGTTATATCATTGTTTGCGAGCTTTCCCCATCCAGAACTAGGGATGTGCTGCCACCTTGTGCCTGTTAACAGCAACATGCCAAAACCACAAGTGTATGTGAAAATCAGCCTGAATGAACTAATTAGCTCTTCCTTGTTCCTCTTTCTGTCTCACGCTCTTTCGTTGTCACCCCTCAATCTCTCAACGTCTGTGTGTTCCTCTCTCTCTTCCCGAATCTTTCGCTCTCAACTCTCGCACACACACCATACTTATCGCTCTTTTCCCTGTCACCCTCGTTTCTTCTCCTGTGCCCTTTCGGTCTGTGCCTCTCCCTGTATCTTACTTTCTCTCTTCCGTTGTCACCCACACTCTCTTAACCTCTTTCTATCTCTCCCGCACCGCTCTCATTGACCTACTCACTCTCGTCTCTATTGCTCTCACACCCTAAACAGTCCCCTTCCACTCACTCCTTTCCCTAACCCACTCCTTACCTGCAGTGTATTTATGATGAATTACTAATTAAATTATTTTATACGCGGTTACAAGACGCCCATTGGTATGATATAGTAATTGATAATTATGAGGATCACGTTAATCGACGATGGTCATCCAAGAAAAGGCTGCACCTATTTATATACTCAGAACTCCTTTAATTATGGTTTGATGCTATTATCGAAAACATACTTTTAATACTGAAACCTGTTTTACCAGATGGGTTGTATATTATTCACATGCTGTGTATTTTACATGGAAGAAGTAAAAAAAAGGTTGATACGCCGATATTTTCTTTTAATTGTGCTTTAAATACTGTAATAAGGAATGAAAAATATTGGCGTTTGACAATTTCTAAATATAAGCAGAAGTAAACGTTCTCTAATTTCTAATTGTGGCATTTGTTTTATATTACTGCAAAACCGCGGTCGTCAAAACAATAATTGTATGCCTTGTACTAATAACATGGGTATGGATGGGGTTTTGCATCAGGTGTTTAAGTGCATCCTCAGACCCCAATGAAACGATTGTGCTTGCGTAACTCCGGCAGCCTTTATGTATGAATAGCCAGTTTACGTAACAAAGCTTAGAGGAAGAGACGGAACTTTGAAAACTTCTAGAATGGACTAAGGGGACGATGTAAAACCGGGGCAGATGTAGTCTCTCTTGGTGTTCCAGGCAATGGTGGGAGCGTGGCCAGAGAGCTGTTAGCAGCTGATCTCTTTCCATGATGAGGGGAAGCTGCAGCGAACCTGAAGGCAAACAGGAGCTGGAGAGGGAGAGCCTGCTTTTTGGAGCTGTGAATCATCCCAGCATACACCGAGGCCCCGTGGTGGCGGCAGCAGGAGGAGGAGGCAACAGCGGGAACATGGCAGATTCTGGCCCAGGCTTGCCCGAGCACATGAAAGGCTGCATGTCCTGGTATTGGAGCTACTTGTGGGCCATTTGGTTCTGCGTGTTGCTGTGCCTGCTCTACAGCCGGCGCGGGCCCCTGAGGATCCACGACAGCCTCTGCTCAGGGGGGGGTATTTGAAGCGCGGATAAAGTAGAGCAGCAGGCATATTCGCTCCCCCATTACCAACAGCTAAATAGGAAGCCCCCACCGCGTTCTCAATGCCCTGGAAGCGCGCGGCGGAGGGGGGCAGGGCTGTTCCACTCGAGGCTTCAGTGACAGGCACATGGAAGGAAGGCTACAGCGCGTTCAAGCTTTTTATGGCTACTAAGAATACGGAGTATTCGAGAAATACTGCCCTTCTAAACATTTCGGCAGCTCTAGGAACTACAACAGAAATACAAACAGATTTTAGGTCTGTCCAGACAGAGCTGCTGTAAGAGCAGCTGTTGCTTAACATTATGTGATAAACATAACAAGCATTGGCATAGCCAATAGGTCTCGCCTTTGGGACCTTATAAGTGTTTAGCCATGCAACAGTTGTTGCACCAAGGATATTGTGCTGGATAACTAAACACTTATAAGGTCCCAAAGGCGAGACCTATTGGCTATGTCAATGTGTAGCGGGTTTGTATTTATGGTTTGTTCGAATGTCATTTGTGTTATGTTCTGATGGCTGCGTGCGTGGAGTGTGCCTCCTTGAGGATTCGATCAACTGTTGCCAGTTCTGATCGGGATCCTGAGGGTCGCGCCGCTCCCTGCCGTGGCTGAAGTTACATGCGAATAAAGAAGCCAATTCAAAGAGAAAAGACTCCGCGTCTGTCTTATGATCCACTTTTTGGCTTACCACATTTGGCGACGATTGGGAGAACATCTTCAGCCACAGGAAGAAGCCCACGCGCAAAGCAAGATCCTCTCGTCACTGCTTGTTGGTGCTTCAGGGTCACAGACGGAATGGTACTTCTGTCCGTGGATGCGGCGCATCGTACTTCATATTTCGGAGGAAGTCCGGTAGGATCCAATTTTAATTTAAGCGCTGCCAGCTCAGTTTCTTCTGCAACCGTTCGTGGCTCGAGCGCTCGCTTGCGCTGAGGCCAATGCTCACGGCTAGCGCGTGATTGGCTCGTGCGCTCGCTCGCGCTGAGACCAACACTCACGGCCAGCGCGTGATTGGAACTCTCCTGTTGGATGGCTGATTTCTTCGTCGGACGTTTCGAGTAACGTCCTGACGCTACGTGTGAACGTTAGGCGGACATCTTCGTATGGGAAAGGCCTTAGATGCTATGACAGCGTGGATCAGCTGTTAATTCATTACGGAGGCAGTACAGCGGATTGTTTTTTGAAATAGCATCATCTGTCTGCGTGTCACGGTGATGCACACACCTAACATCATCTGTCTGCGTGTCACGGTGATGCGCACACCTAACAATTGATTAGTAGTAAAAGTCAAGTCATTTATTTCTGTTCTTATTATAGAAGATATGTGGTTTTCATCAATTGTTTGCGCGTCGCGGTGATGCGCACACCACATAATTGAGTATTTGGAGAAATACTTTGAGAAATCAGCTCATTGTTTGTTATATTTCTGGCGTATCACGGTGATACGCACACCTTGCATTTGGATTGCGTTTTTAACCTGCAGTATATTTCCTCTATAATCGGTCTGTTTTGGAGGGCGTAGTTCAGTCCATTATTTTACTGAATTTCAGCTATAACAAGTTTTTTTTTTTTTGGTTTAACTATGGCTGCGGCACAGCAAATCACCCAACTCACTCAACCTCCACCATTTTTAGCAAAACCAGGTAAACCTGGCTTGCCCTGGTTAGAGTGGTTTGGTCTGTTTGAAAACCACATTGTCGCTATAGATGCTACAGAATATTCACCCCAAAGAAAATTTGCACTCCTTTTTGGTAGTTTGGGCTTAGCAGCACAGCGCATTTTCCAAAGCTTACCTCCTATTCCTCCACCTACTGGACAATCAGGTGACAGACAGTGGAATGTATATCTAGAGGCTATTGAGAGACTTAAAAAACAATTTGCGGAGTCTCCTAATATTATGTTGTAAAGACATAAATTCTATAAACGCAAGCAGGGTGAGGAAGAAAAAGTGGAAGAGTATATTTCTGCTCTAAGAGTTTTGGCCACAACATGCGGATTTGGACCTTTATCTGATGACATCATAAGGGATCAATTTGTATTCAATTGTGTGTCACACAAAATACAGGAAAGAATCTTAAGTTGCAAATTTACAATCAAGTTCTTCGAGCAAAATTAATCTAATTTACGATCAAGAAGACGCTATGGAGGATAGCGTATTTACTGTGGGGGGGAAAGATAAATTTAAGAAACCACTTCCTGGCCAAAAAAAAGGGCAAAATTACTGTTCTAGGTGTGGTTCGAAGTACCACATTGGCAACTTTCCTGGCTGTCCGGCTTTGGGTAAGCGATGTTCCAATTGCAAAAGGATCGGCCATTTTCAGAAACTTTGTAAAGGTCAGAGGAGACCAGTTCAGGTGAACAATGTAAACACTGATGTGGATTCATGCTCAGAGTCTTTTTGACAATTTACTTTTGTCTTTAGAATACGAAAATGACCCTTTGGAAATTAAAGGCCCTTTTGTGAGGCTTTAATTGATGGAATTCAAACAAAGGTAATGGCCGACTCTGGGTCACCGATAACTATCCTTCGCGATTCTTATTTTTTTGAGAAATGGGACAAGGAGATTTCTTTATCACAGACAGATGTGAACCCGAAAGCATTCGGAGAAAAGGACATTGATATGTTAGGTTTTTTCATGTCTAATGTAGAGGTGTTGGGTCGCAATATTGTTACTAAAGTATATGTGGCAAAAAAGGGGAAAAACATAGCGGGTTGGAAAGATCTAGCAAAAATGGGTCTGTATTTAGTACCCGGGGATGACAACCCTATTAAGGTGAAAGAAATTTTGGTTCATAGTGTGGTGGGATCTGAAGTGAATTTTAAAACCTTACAGGATGAATTTAAGAACGTGTTCAAAGATCAAGTGGGCTGTATAAAAAATTTTGAACATAAAATTAGATTAATTCCTAATGCACAGCCAGTGATGCACAAGGTCAGACCTGTTCCTTTAAGTGCAAGGGAAGAGTTAAGAGCTATGCTAGATGATTTATGTGCTCAAAAGATCATTCAACCCACAGAGTCTTCGCAATGGGTGGCTCCGATAGTCGTGGCCCGCAAAAAGACTGGGGAAATTAGGCTCTGCGCGGACTTGAGGGGTCTAAATAAAAACATCTTGATTGATTGCCATCCCCTTCCAAAAATCCACGAGCTTCTGGCAAATTTGGGGGGGCTAAGTGGTTTTCCCTTATCGACTTGAAGTCCGCCTACCATCAAATTCCTCTAGATAGGGGGTCTCAGGAATTAACGACGTTTGTTACACCTTTTGGCGCATATAAGTTCCTGAGACTTCCCTTCGGGCTAGCATCAGCGGCTAGCATTTTTCAGAGAATAATGGACACAATGTTTAAGGGCATGGTGGGTGTTCAAGCCTATTTAGATGATATCCTCGTTTTTTCTGAAAATAAAAACGAACATTATGATTTGTTGAGGAAGGTTTTATCTACCCTTGGGGTCCATGGTATGACGGTGAGAGCGGATAAGTGCAAATTTGGAGCAAAAGAATTGGATTATCTGGGGCATACAATATCTGATAAAGGTATCAAACCTAAATTTTCTGTCATCAGGGCTCTAAAGGAAGCTAAACCACCTGGCGATAAGGATGCTTTGCGCTCCTTTTTAGGGCTGGCGGAGTATTACGCTAGATTTGTAGGTAATTATGCCCGAGTTGTGGAGCCTCTACGTATCTTGCTAAAGAAGGGTCAGAAATTTATATGGTCTCAGGATCTGGATGAGGTGTTTGTGAAGGTAAAGGAATTGATTATATCAGCACAAGCGTTGCATGCTTTTCGAGACGATTGTCCTTCTATAATCACTGTGGATGCAAGTATGAATGGGCTAGGGGCTGTTTTCAGCCAGAGAGTGAATGGCAAAGAACAAACGGTAGCGTTTGCTTCAAGGGCTCTCAAGTCCTTTGAAAAAAATTATAGTACCCTAGAGCGGGAGACTTTAGCCTGTGTATGGGCGGCCCAAAAATTCAAAATGTATATTTGGGGTCGGAAATTTGAATTGATCACGGATCACAAGCCACTTTCATTTATATTCAGCAAGGTGTCCAGTAATAATACCATGTCAGCTAGATTAACTCGTTTAGTGTCAAAATTGCAGGAATACAACTTTGATATAAAACACATTCAAGGGGGAAAGAATTTTCGTGCCGACTGTCTGTCTAGAATGTTAATGGAGAAAGATGATGAAGAAAATTTTGATGAGGATGAAGTAGAATGTGTAGCTGTTCTAGATGCGGTTGAAAATTGTGGTTTAGTTATTTCCGAAACAGAGTGGAGGAAAGCTTGTTTGGAAGATATGGTTCTTTCCAAGGTGATGGAATTTTCTAGTGGTAATTGGCCTGAAATAAGAAATTTAACTGGAGAATTAAGGAATTTCGCATTAGTTGCTGACGAACTCTCGGTTAAGGATGGTTTTGTTCTAAGAGGAGATAAATTCGTACCTCCTGTTAGTCTGAGAAAGGCTATTATCAAAATTGGACATGAGGGTCATTTGGGGGTGACAAAAACTTGTATGAAAATAAAGCAACATTACTGGTGGCCTGCGTTGGAAGCCCAGGTTAGAAGTCTAGTGGATGGTTGTGAGGAGTGTTTACTGTCGGACAAACACTGGAAACTCTCTAAGTTACCTTTGCATCCCACCGAGTTTCCGGAGAAGCCTTGGGATAAAGTTGGCCTTGATTTTTCGGGGCCTTATAGTATCTTAGCACAGGAGCTTAGATATTTGATTTTGGCGGTTGATTACCATTCAAAGTGGATGTATTATAAATTTGTGGATTCACCCAATACTGATAATACTATTGTTTTTTTAAGAAAACTGTTTTTGTTGGAAGGAGCACCTAAATCCTTAGTCACAGATAATGGTACTTTGTTTCGGACAAAATGTGTAGGTTTTTAGAATCTCATGATGTCAAGCATTTAAAAGTGGCAAGGTATTCCCCTGCTTCGAATGGACTGGTGGAGCGAGGGAATAAAGTTCTTAAGGAAGGTATTCAAACGGCTATTGCGGCTGGTCTTGATGTCGGAAGATTTTTGGAAGAAAAAGTGTGGAATTACAATACCTCCCCACACTGTACTACTGGAGTTACTCCTTTTGATTTGCTTAGGGGTAGAAAAGTGAATTCTGTTTTATTACCGTCATGGCTGGACAATAAGTTGTCCGCGAATACTGAGCCGGACGGTTTGTCTAAAGTAGTCAAAGGTAAACAGTCGGAGATGAAGAAGAGGTTTGACAGGAAAGGTTCCCCTAGTGATTTGGAGATTTATGAAGGGGACTGGGTGTTATTTAAAAAACCTTTTATGGTAAGAAAGGGGGAGTCCCTTTTTTTCTGACCCGGTGCTGGTTTGTAAAGTTAGCAAAGGAGCTGTATTTCTGGAAGGTAAGGGTTGGTGGAACAAAAGGCAGGTAGTTAAGTTGAGGAAGGATCAGGCAGAATTAATTAGAGATAGGAAGACAAGTAGGGGTTCACATGGTTTGGAGTGGACTTATTGGTTACAGGATCAGGATTTGAGTGTTTCCAGGAATGTGAATGCGAGTTTGTCTAATAGGGATCCTGGTAGTGGGGTGTCGAATGGTGATGTGGATAAAACTGTTCGGGGATGTCGCGAAAAAACTTCCTTCCAGGTTTAAGGATTTTATTACTTACTGATTGTCATTTTTTGTATTAGGGGGGAGGTGATGTAGTGGGTTTGTATTTATGGTTTGTTCGAATGTCATTTGTGTTATGTTCTGATGGCTGTGTGCGTGGAGTGTGCGTCCTTGAGGATTCGATCAACTGTTGCCAGTTCTGATCGGGATCCTGAGGGTCGCGCCGCTCCCTGCCGTGGCTGAAGTTACATGCGAATAAAGAAGCCAATTCAAAGAGAAAAGACTCCGCGTCTGTCTTATGATCCACTTTTTGGCTTACCACACAATGCTTGTTATTGTTTGCATCTCCTGTGGATTCGATGAGGAACTCTTTTCTATGAGGGTTATGTAATAATCTGCGATTGATTTTGTGTCTCTAGTCAGATCAGGGTTGTAGCTTGGCAAGATTTACTGGTCTGGTTTTTGTTTTAGTAATGACTTTGTGGTTGATTCCTGATTCTTTTTACGGTATGGTTTTCTGACTGACTCTTCCTCTTCCTTATTTTCTATGGTGCTAGTTTTTCTTTAAGTAATCTCTGTTCCCATTTTTAGAACAGACAGATTTAGCTGTGTTTTGCTGAAGATAGTGAGCTTTGGTTCAGCCCCATACTCATGATTGGGTGGATTTCTAATCTTCCCCGCTCCTGATTCAGTCTTCCTCCTTATTCTTTTGCTTGTCCTGCCCAAGGAGCATTTCAGTCTCGGTGTTTTGATTCAATGGCATGTGGCAAGTCTGACATCAGAATTTGAATTGCAGTACATATAAAGGACTGTTTTCGCCCCTTCTCTTTTTCCCTAACTCCCACCCCACCACCTTCTCATGTTGTTAAAAATCACCCCAGTGTCTGTTTGCCTCTTCAAAACTCTCGTTCTCTGAGTGCTGCTGCATCAGCTTGTGGACAACTTCAATTTTTTTTTAAACACTCGGTTTGTATGCACATGTGTTCGTGGCGGAATATTTTTCAATGAATATTCTCCTGCTTTAAGAAAATCTGTGCGCTGTGGACCCATAGTCCCTTCACCTTAGAACACAGCTTTAAATTGTTTGAATCGGTGCCTCTATTTTCCTTATGGCTTGCTTTAACAAAACACTTGCCTAAAGTGTCACAAGAGAATTCTGTGGAAAAACTTACACAAAGTGTAATTTGTGTGTTCGACAAGACTACAACAACACTTGGTTTCATTTGCACATTTTAAATCAAAGACGATGGAAATGTGGAGAGAAAGAGAGGGAGACAGTCTACTTACTCTATGTGATGCTGGTGGTTTCGTAACAGATTTAAAACCAGTATGCTGACACTGCCCATGTGATCAAGCCATTGATTGCGAAATAGTACAATTGGACTTTGAGGAAGCGGAGGCAGCATATAGTGCTAAAACAATTTCAGGACACTTGACATGGCAAGTTGCCAGACTCTATACTGAATTTAAACTAAAAGGTTCCCAGATCACATTTATGTCATCGGTTCGAGGCATTGTTAACTGCATGGCCGAAACAAGATAGACTGCTTTCAGATATTTAGCTGAAAACTACCAGTCAGTTTTATATTGAAAGGATATTGGAAACCATTTTGAAAGTTATTCCTTAACCTTGAGTTAAACAGATCCCACTTCACCCCTGAGCATTAATCACCCAGTAGCTGAAGACGATGAAGGATGTATTAATTGAAAATGTTGCAACACAGAATTTGCTTAAGACCAAATTATTTTTCAGGGAGATATTTGAAACATATAATTTTGCTTAAAAATATACTTAAATGTGACCTCGGGTGACATCTTACTCCACAAATGACACACTTTCACTTCAGTTATCACGGGAACTAGAAGAGTAGAATGATTTCCAACATGATACTGATGCAGTAACCAAGATGCATTATTCACCAGGTGAAGATTAATTATTGTTGACGAGTACTACAGACTAATGTGGGAGTACTAATTGCATAATTCTCTTGCAGAGGATATTTAATTTTGTTTAATTAGTCCATAATAACCACCCAACATAAATAAGCATCTCCAATATTAGGATACAAAAACCCTCTGTATAGAATACAGCTATACATAACACATGTGCTCTTGCTTCTTATGGGGGAAAAACGAGGTTTCTGTCTTTTTTGCCAAATGTACTGCATATGAGTAAGATAATCTAGCCATTTTGAGAATCTTATGTCATTAATGTCAAAAACAGAATGCACCCAAAGCTTCCTTAGAGATTTCTGTAGTAGGTGCATTAGCAACCTGAGATTTGTTACTCATGTTTTAACCTGTAAGTTGTGTACACTGTCGCCCTAATTCCCTGAAAATTCAGAACAGGTTTTCGGAACAGCACTTTTCCGTCGTCTGCTTGCCTTCTTGCCTACTTGTTAACTGATCCAATTTGACCTATATGTAGTTGTGCGTGTGTTTGTGTGTGTGATGCCAGGGCATTGCCACCAGAAAGGCTAATGTTCAGGCCACCATTTTAGATGTATAATTACCCCATCCTGTTGAAGAGAGTAAAAGGCCAGATGTTATGAGGAAAGAATGTCTAACTTGATGCCTTCAACCCATAATCCAAGCCACCCTTTACGCCCAAGCACCAATAAACAATACAACATAC
Organism: Calotriton arnoldi; assembly: GCA_963921515.1. NCBI lineage: Eukaryota > Metazoa > Chordata > Amphibia > Caudata > Salamandridae > Calotriton > Calotriton arnoldi. Next base: position 936,107 of record CAWUFW010005190.1, read on the forward strand.
TAAAGATCATAACCTATCAAACCAATACCAGCAATGTAGCCACAGATTAAAGCAGAGCTCTCTCTCAAGCGTTCAAGGATTGCAGCAACCCTAATTTGGACTAATAGAACACTTCACAGGCAAGTGCCGTGTAATAAAATAATTAATTAAAGAAGACTAGACAAGATCTGAAAGAACATAATTGATGGTGACTCATCGGCCATCATCTCTCTTACCACCTTATTCTGCGCCCAAGTGAACAGATTGTGCCGCCGATACAATTGAGGACATCATCTGCTTATATCACATCATCAGCAGTGAAGTACATCAACGGTGAATACTCCATTAAATACTATTCATTTAGACTAACCACCTCAAGACTACAGACAAGCGACCCCCCCCCCCCATTGTTGAAAGAGGCTGACCTCAAGCAGGACAACGTCTCCAAATCAAATAATTGGCCATAACATTGAGAATGCAGTCAGCAACCAGTTGTATGAGAGAGTCAAGACCATGGCCCTCCTATGGGACTATCAGAATTCAGGCTGCAGGACAGCACAGAAACAGCAGCCATCCAGGTGGCTGACAGCTCCATTTGCATCACTGATCATGATGACCACTGTCTGCTCATACTCACTTTCATTTATGCACTGTTATACTGACTTAATTTTCTAGCCCTGCTCACCACTTTTTACAAATGCATTTCAACGACATTGTCCTTTAATGGTTCACCTCTTATTCAGCCAATCAATAGGAGCTCATTCAAACGAAGACCTAAAGATCACAGTGAATCCCTGTAACTTGCAGCATACCTCTAGGCTGTTCTTGTATTTGGCCATCTCCCTCCTCTACATGGAATCTCCCGTCGTGCCCATAGCAGGCAAGAACATTAAGATCTACCACGTATATGTGTATGACATAGAGTTCTGTTTGAAGATGTATTTCAGTAACTTTCCTTATTGATTTTAATGCACTACAAAAATACAGCCACGTATACTGGAGGTGTACACAACCACGTTGTACATGTCACATTTCACACATATTTAAAGAAATGTTATCTTTGTAATGCCAGTCAATCAGAGAACACTGCTAACCTGTGCATTTGAATGTTTAGACCAAATCTGTGAGTCCCATATTTGTGCATGTTAGTGTGGGCCACCCCTCATCAAGTGTATTGGTTTCTCTAACAGTTTGCATCTATCCATTCCCCATTACCAATCTCATACAATAGGTGCAGGTGGTGATAACCAAAGTTTGACTGTCTCTTTTGCAGTTAGGCAACCCAGACCTTTTAATATTATCATTATATCTGGGGTATCCTTGAGTATTCTAATTAGTATTATTTTTTGGGATACAACCACTGGCAGTTTAATCTGCCAAAATATGTGCAGTGCAAGACCAATATCTTTGCATTACTCTCTAGGAACAAGTTATGTGATAAAAGCCTAATTTCTGCCTGCCAACAAGAGCACAACAAAGAGGCTGTCTGCCCTTCAAAGCCTAGTAAATTAGTAGGATCTCATGAGCCTATATTTGAATTTAATAAGTCCTGTTTAGCAAAGATTGCTAAAATTGGGGCTGCCATTTTAGTTTCCTGTATCTGCCTTCCATGCTAGCTTGTGCGAAAACAACCTATGTGGGTCACTGGTAATGAGGGAGCAATATATCTGTGAAATGTTGCCCACCTTCGATGGGGTTCATAGTTCTCTTGGCTTTTAACGGGTTGCATACAGGGACTCTCATAGTCCTCTTTACATGGCAGGAGAAGACATGCCTTAACTGGAGATATTTGTAAAACTGTGAATTATGTAATCAAAATTCTAAACCTTACTCTGGAAAGGATTTCATTTGATAGAATTTCCATATGCCCCCCCACATTTCTGATGCCTGTGGCATCCCAAGCCGTGAAGTCTTTGAAATTATTAACATGTTTCACTCAATTCCCTGGCCAAAGGGGCCTTCCTGTGTTATTTGTCTATTCCCTCTGACCCATTTCAATGCTTTGTTCCAGCTGCCAGACACTGCCTTGCTAATCCAAGACTGGCCACTGCACACCTTGCTCTTGTTTAAAGATCTAATCTATCAGCAACATCGATCACCTGAAGAAATGTCTCCACCATTCAAGTCTGGATATCAAAGACCTATTTGAAAATGAGCCACCATAATAGCAAAGTCATACTTGTAGTCTTCACCAATAAAAACAAACCAGGTCCAATATTGTTTCATGGCAGTGAATTTCTGATTTCAGACAGCACCAAGATTCTTGGTTTTCATGTTGACTGCAGTCTTCGCTTAAAGGCCTGGTACAATATTTCACTTAGTTGAGGAATTTATTATTTCTTCTGAAGCCTAACTGTGTATGTATGTATATACATACATACTTGCATACACGGATAAATAAATAGACGCCACAGACATCACAAGAGAAATTGCAAACCGATACGTCTTTTGATGATTGAACAGGATCAGGTCACCTACCCAGGCTCCACATATGTGAATTTAGCACCGTAGTTTTTGATGAAATAGAAAGAGGTTCTTTGAAACTTCTTCCGACATGTATGGGCAATCTGCAAGAGGCTAGGAAGACACCCTGTCATGATTCTTTGCTCTTTATAGTTAAAACATTTTGTGTCATGGTGGTGCAGTGAATATTTTTCCATTTCCTATTTTAGTACCCAGTATTAAATTATATATATATATAATATTTAGTTGATGGTAAAGTAAACTTTGCATCCTTTTGAGTGCAACAGCTGAACTGTTAGCACATATGAAAAAGAGAGATGCTGTTAATACCGCTACCTAAGTATGTCTCTCTATATGGTCCTGAATGGGTTCTTGCCTAAGGCAGGAAGAGACAGTTATAGGATTTAAAAGCTGTGCTCACTAGATTGATATTAATTTACACCATTTCAATAAATGCTTCTAGAAACATGTTCGACTCAAAGTGATATTCTTAATTGTATTTACATCATTTTATAGTATAACCACAGACTTCAACTTTAAACAAACAAGATTTACATTCCTTGTAAACAACACTGTTGCATTAACAATATTCTTTCCTAATCCAAAATCAACTCCAGAAAGGGCTGTGCACAATTGGTGTTAAGAGAACTGCTGTGCGTTATATTGATCTCAGAGAGGTTTTTAGGGAAACTGATCAACTCTTTGCGTCAGTTGTTTAACACCATAAGGGCAAGACACTGGATTATGATTTGTATTCAAGTATGTTATTCATGGACTCACAAGACGCTGTGCATGAGACCAATGGTCCAGCCCACAAATAGGAAACCTACAAATTCTCATTATGACCCCCTTCTATGACCTACATCATGGACACCCATTTAAGATCTTGTACTTTCATTTTTGAGGCATATTAAAAAGTTGAATGTTGTATAATAATGGATTTGAAAATTAGCCAACAATTTGGAGTTTCCCCAAGACGTTAATAAAAAGCTCACTAGAAAATATGGCACCCAACCACATTGACCATTTGTCAACCTAATCCAAAATATAATCTTTCACAGATTGTAGAAAAAAATTATAAAAAGTAGATATTCTAGTCAGGCATTGCTTCAAGATGTGTCAATCGATGTCTTTTAAAGGTCTATGTCTTTTAAGGTGACTTTGTAAAAATAATCTCTAATATGCAACGTTTGTAAAATTATGAGGGTTAAAACCTTAATCTTGCATGCCAGTCAAATATTTTAATCCCCTTGCCTGAAAGTGTGGGCCTAAATTGCAGATTGGAAAAAACACTAGTGCTTTAAAACTGGACAATACAAAAGGAACAAGAGGATTATGCTTGATGGATAAGGACAACAACCCAATCATACAGGCAGCTGTGTAGTACACTTGAAAGGTAGGCAGTGTCTTATTACCTCATGCCATTGGAAGCTGCAAGTGGCATTATGCCATTTAGGTTCCTTAGTTCTCCCAATAAAGACTACAATGACCTAGTTTAGTTAGAAAACAATGTCAGTGCATGAATAAAACAGACATAAACAATATAACATAATTTTAGGAGGGTCACCATTTTGACAAAGTTGACTCATCCAAAAAGCAACATTAAGACTTGATTGCAGGATACTGAGACACTACTGAAGGACCAGTTCAAACTTTAATCAAAGTAACTTACCATATTGATTGGCAATTGTTATACCCAACTACCTAACATGCATTGTAACCACAGTATCTTGAAGATTGCTATCCCTGACAACATTGATCTTAGATTTTGCTACTTTAAGATAGTAACCAGAATACATGGCAAACTAAGGGCCTGAATTATGGTACGGTTACTCCGCCAGAACAACAGAGTATTTTACTCTATCGCCCTGACTTAATAACCGATTCCAAATTTAGAGATGTCTGCTGCCCCAGTGGACATCTTTCATTGGCTGGAACAGCCTTTAAGGCGGTTCCTGTCAGTGCATTGAAAGTGTGCCGTATGACTCCATCATGTTGACTGAGCCGTATGGCACTCTTTCAATTTCTTTTTTAAATTTCCAAAGTGGGATTTTATTTTTGAAAATAATATTGAAAAAAGCAATGTCCCCCCTCGCTATTGGAGTTTTCTCCCATGGCCTGGGGTCATTCAAATGTTTTTGTTTCAGCTACGTCCCACAGTTTGGATGGCAGTAAGTGAAAGTAAAAACGTGCTATTTGGTTGCCCACGTTAGATAGGGCGGGCGGACAAGTAGCACAACCTCCTACGGTCTTTACTCCTTCAGGTTAGCTGAGGTGTAGTAAGAGGCAGAGATGGAATAATTATCACCGCTGATATGCTGAATGTCCGCCTGACTCTAAATGAAGCGAGTAGACCTTCAGTATGGTGTGAAGAGTACTCTGTCACTTTTGCTACTGAGTGTCCTTTCCGCCGTACTGAAATTACCCAGTCTAGGTAATGAAGAATTGTTCTGTTGGCTATTAGTGCAAGGTCCCCCATGTCATGCACAGCGCTTTTGCCCAATCCTATTTTTTTGCCCACCATTTTACAGTCTCAAAAAACCAGCATGCAGTTCTGTTGGTGGCTGGAAGGCCGGTGCCCACCGAGGTCGTGGTGTGAAATTGTGTTGTCCGGTTCTGGCTTTGTCTTTGGATTCTGGCACTTGTAGTGGTATATTTAATTTGGTACCAACAGAACTACGAATCTCGGAGTGCAAGGAGTAAAGCTGGCTGGGTGAACGACCCACACCAGACATTGGGCAGGGGTACATTGAAATATTCACTCATTGACACAAACTCATTTTATTGAGATCCGATTATTAAACATCTGAATCTTCCCTGGTAAAACCGGAGACCTGCTGAATACAAAGGTTTTCAGCGGGTGAACTAACTCTCTTAGCTTTCTTAGCAGAGTAGGATGAGCACAGGGTAATTCTAGATCATCTCCTGCTATGTGATATAATTGCTTTTATATGTCCGTGCAGGAGCCAGTGAGTCTGGCTAGTTTTTATAAATGAAAGTTCCTCACAGATTTATTATGCTGATCAGTTAGTGGGTGAGTGTGAAAACCAGTCGGTGGTCAAATGGATGAGAATGCGTGGTTGGATGGACGAGCGAGTGACTCCGTGCATGGATAATTGGGAATGCATGCATGGATCAACAAATAGATGAGTGCATGGATGGATTTTTTAATAATTGAGTTAAATGCATGGGAGAGTTAGTGCATGAGTAGAGACACAGAATGACCGGCGAGGTAAGTGATGATGGTATCAAAATCCCGGTCACACTAATTGCATTACACCAGGGCTATGCATTATTGTACCCACAGTGTATAAAGATTAAGCACCATCATGCCGCGACAATCATTATACAAGAGTCGGCGTGTGAGTTGGAGAGCCTTTTTAAGAAGAGAGGGCCGTGGACTTGATAACTAACTTAAAAGGTAATGCTTGTCCACATTTATTGTATATTCATTATTGTCTAAGCTCATAATGTTACTTCTACCTGACCTAATGGTAATGATGTGAAGTCTGCTTCCCACTGACTGTTTTATCTCCATGTGAAGAAAGACTCGCATGGAGAAAATGGATGTACTCTATGCCCTGTGATCTGCTGTTTTCCATCCAATTCGGACACTATTTCCATATTTCATTTTGTTTGTTTTAATTGGGGTATTTGGTAATGTGCCATAAATCATCTAGAAGTAGTCTCTCAGATCGTTACGATCATATACATAGAGGGGTTATATTTCAGAGCCCAGAATGGTTTGTTGACATTCAGTAAGCAATGGCGATTAGACTTTTGCAAGCATTCCTTCAATCACTTTTTGTGTGTTTGATGTACTGCCCTAAGTTGCAGGGGTATGTCCAGATGTCGGTCCTATGCTCACTGTGCCACTGGAACCAAGCTACACTCAACAGGGGAGCCCCAATCGGGGTGAAAACCATCTTGGGTTGTGTGTGTTCCGGTTAAGGGAGGACCTGGCCTGGGAGTTTGGGCTGGACTGTTCCTATTGGAGCAAGGTGAAACTGATTTGCATATAGTTGGGTCAAAACTGAAGTGGCATGGTGGGAAAAAATGATGGGTTACAATGCTCGCCCGAGCAACTGCAGGCATTCCTTCCATAATTTTTTGGGGGGTTTAATCAGATGATGCACGCCCTCATCTATGATGGTAAAAGGGTGTTCAAGCCTTGGCCATGGAAGGTGGAGGCTCTTACCGGTTTTAGGTGTGTAACCGGTTCGTAGATGGGAAATGGGCATCTCGATAATGAACTCTATAAAGCATGGCTTAAAAACAATAATTCTATAGCTGCTGACGGACGTGACTGCTAGCGATGAGCATTAAAAGAGCAAGGCACAAGAACAAGTGTCATGAGAACATTGCTACAGAAATAGATGTTATGTGACCTGTAATGTTAAATAACACTTAAACCTGCATATAAAAAAATCAAGTTGGCAGATTAATAATAGGGGTATTTGGCAGTAGTTGTTGGATTTGGCTTTTCACTTCCATGGCCACTTTGTGAAACATCCCTAGAGCATGTTTGCCCTGTAGTGACTGGCACTGGATACCACAGTGTAACAATGTTTGACTGTAAATTTTGTTTTGCATGTGTGACAAAACAAATATGGCTGATTTAATGTGGTAATGCAGGCTAACACAGACATGAGGAAAAGCTGTTTTTAGGGTTGAGTCAAAAAATATATTTGTATATACCTGTCACCTGCATGTTGGTGGGAAGCATATCCTGCCTGCTACATCATGATTTGCAGTGGGTCCATACACATGTCAAATAAATTAGGTGCATGAACAAACTCTTGGGGAGCCCCAGAGGTGACTCAGATAAACTTTGACGAGGTGGCACCCAGCCTAACCAAATGCTTGCAAAACATAATTTGGAGAACCTTTCTTAGGAAGCACGTGGGACTCTAGGACCAGTAAGAGCCTCTGACAGTCAATAGTATTCAATTTCACTGAAATATCAAGAAGGATGAATAATGCCGCTTTTGTGAACGCTTGGTTGAAATAGAACCAGCAACTGGTCTTCGCCAATGCGTATGGAAAGCTGGTCAGCAACACATTTCTGTACGACTTTGACTAACCATGGAAGATTCGTTATCTAAAATTTCAAAGATGGTTGTGGCCATGGTGAAGTTTCTTTAAGATGGGTTTGTTTTGACCTCTCTTAAGAAAAGATGCCCTCTGAGGAATTTATGAGGGGCACCAAAGTTCGCTGATGAGATGAAAGTTATTTTGACTGCTGAAAGTGAAACCCAGATTTGCAGTTAATTGCCCTTCACTGCACAAATTCAGGAGACGGGGTACTTTTTGAGTGCATTAAAATCCTGTCATTTGCAAAGAAAAACAAAAGAGAAAGTACAAACCTAGTTCAAACACATGAACCTTGACAGCTTCGATCCCCAACTTTCACCAAATGCCAAGTTATTTAACTTCACCCTGGACACCGACCTTCCTCTTAAGGAACATGTTGCTAAAAACACAAAGACCGCCTAATACCAGATGCCTCTTCTAAAGAAAGCCAAAACATGTCTTCCCAAAACGACTGCTGTTCAAGCCCTTGCACTTTCTCATCTAGATGGTGGTAATGCCCTGCTCCATGGTGTGCTGCACTCCACACTGGTACTCCTTAAGGGCATACTACATGGTGCAGCACATCTCATTTAGGGCCTAAAGAAATATGATCACATCATCCTGTTCCTGATGGAACCCCATTGGCTTTCCTTGCTGTTACCATCTTCAAAACCAGCTACATCATTTACAAAGCCATCACGACCAGCACCATCTCTGGTGGTTCTCCACACACTTGTAGTCTGGTCACCATCAGACTAAGAAGCGTAAAAAAAAAGGCAGCAGGCCTTTTCCACCTATGCCCCTAGCATCTGGAACAACGACCCCCATATCTATCGGGAGCGCCGAAATGCTGTTCCAATTTAGGAAAGAGTTAAAGACTCACCTCTTTAAGGAATATCCACCACAATGCATTAACCGCCCCAACCCAGTTTCCTCTTCTAATACCCGTTGACTTATCTTTGACCATGTACAGTGTCCCGCTGCCTTTTGACTATGTTTACACTATGGAAATACATGCATACTTTATTAATTTACTAATCCGAGTTCTCCCAATTCAGTGAATCGGGTCTTCTAACAATTAGAACATCACTCAAAATATATGATCAATTATCAATCAGTTGCCTTTTTATTTGAGCACACATTGCCATAGTAGTCCCTGGCATTGAAAGGATCTACCTTTTGTGTGGATGTCCCCCTGATGAAAGGGCAGAATGCATAACTTACAGTGAAGTTAACCAATGACTGAAGTGGGCTGACCTAGGTCCCCATGCTATATGCTTTAGCCTGTATGCTGAGGTGAGTGGAAGAAAAATGTGAATGCCACAACAGCAGACCAGTGGATGAAGAGGGCTGGCTGAAATCCCCCATAAGTAAGTGTTAGAAATGGGGGTCCTATTTAGTTGGCAGTGGCATACACCCTGTCCAAGGTGGGACCCTTGCTTCTAGTCAGGGTAAGGGGATTACATGCCTAAGATAACCCCTGCTCACCCCCTTGGTAGCTTGGCACGAGCAGTCAGGCCTATCTCAGAGGCAATGTGTAAAACATTTGTACATAACACAGTGAAAACACTACAAATGGACCAGTTTAGAAAAATAAACAATCTTTATCTAAACCAAACAAGACTAAAATAACAAAAATCCAACATACATATATCAAGACATCAAGGTTAAAACAGTTCAGTCCATATTCAACTATGGATGCGTCACTTTTTGTACAAGGTACCTGGGTTGCGTCAAAATCACAAGACGAAAACGGGTGCAAGGGAGGTGAGGCGCCGGAAAGCACAGTGATGTGTCGGTTCCTTTATACGCAGGGAAGAAGATGCAGCGGTTCCTTACATGCAAGGAAGGTGATGCGTCGGTTCCTTCCTCCAGGGGAGGTGATGCATCGGTTTCTTACTGCAAGGGGAGGTGATGCGTCGATTCTCCAGACACGCAGCCTCGGTTCCCTACTGTAGCCCAGCGTTGATGTAGACTTGGCGCACAGGTGCGATGCGTGGCGACGAACTAGGCGCTGCCTCGATGTCTTCAGCCGCAGTCCAATGATGTGTTAATCTTATCAGCTGCACAGTAGGGCCTGCGTCCGAGTCAGTCTGGTGGACTCGGACTTTGGAGACCGGTGAGCTGAACTCGGGCTGTGGTGTTTTTTTGGACCACGGGCACGTGCTGCGTCGATTTCTTCAGCCGCACAGCTGCGGTGCGTGGACATTTCTCCTGCACAGCTGTGCTGCGTCTGAAAAAACGGGCTCTGGAAGGGCAAACCGTCAATTTTGGAGGGGTATGCAGCTTTTTGTAGAAGGAAACACCTCCAAGGGCCTAGAACTGGAGTTGGCAGCACTTTGCAGGTCAAAACACCCAGCAGTGGAGTTCAGGGAAGCTGCAGATGAAGTATTTGATGGCCCTGAAACTTCTTAACTGGAGGCAAGCACCACAAAACCTTGGAGAAACTTCACAAGCAGGATACACAGCAAAGTCCAGTCCTTTTCCTCTCCAAAGCAGAAGCAGCAACTGCAGGCCAACCCAGCAAAGCAACACACAGCAAAGGGGCAGTTCTCACCAATGTTCCCTCTAATTTTTTTCCTCAGTGTGCGGCAGAGTAAGGTCTCTGTGCGCTGCAGCCAAGGTTATGTGCGCCAAGTACCCGACCGCGCGTGTAGACCAGGGCATTAAGTGGGATGAAAAAATTAGGGGGTCTCTCAAAGGGGCGTGACTGATGCAATTAAGGGTGTGGCTTAAAAGCAATTGAGCTAAAAATCTGTGCTTAGCATAGTGTGCCGCCCGACTGATCTTTTGCTTCTTCTGTCATTGCATTCAGATATATAATACAAGTAACATTACACCTACAAAAAGCCAGGACTATTGGCTTTGTCAATGGTTTTTGTTGCATAAAGTTGTATATAATATTGAAAATGCTTCTGCTCTTGTGGTAGAGGTTGTGGCTTAATGCTCGAGCTGGCGACTTAGGAGATGGGTTTTGAGTCTCGGGTCAGTTTAACATCCTGTGATTCTGGGCAAATCAATTAATCTCCCAATGCATACCGAAATAAATAAATATATAAATAAGTCATGTAAAGTGCTCCAATACTTTTGGATTGAGTTCGAACTATATAAAACTTGCTGCATTTCTGAAATCATACCTCGTGTTTGCAGACTTGCTGAATTTCTTGGACAACGGCAATAGCTCTCGCATTGCAGAGACTTATTGACTTTGCCAATGCTTGTTATACTTATTAGCACTGTCTTGGTATAGGTTGCACCCCGCTAGTACCAGTTTAGCACCCAAATATAGAGATGAGCAACCTTTGCAAAGGGCCTTCCATTGCGTGGCAACATGAGTTGCTGTGTTTTTAGTAACTTTTGAACCATTTCAGCTAAAACTATTTTTTTGTTAAAATGTGCATAATATTGAGCAGATGATGGATTATGTGGCAAATGCGGTAAGTCCACAACTATGCGAAAAATGCATTTAAGGTGCTTTTTAAGCATTACTTGACGCTGAATAACTGCAATAGGAATCTTATCAAATCAGGCATGAGATTTGCGTTGATGTAGGTTAAATTGTACTGTTCTCATGGGAATAGTGTTTCCTGGAGAGATACGCGCTGTTTTGGAATCTTACCAACAGCAGCCACATCCCCACGTGCCTTTTGAGAAATTCAATGCACAAATACTAAATGTAACTGCAGTTCTACCTGGACATTTAAACGTACTGATATTGAATTGTGACTCCTTTTTGAAGTGGAAAGGTATCGTTGTATTCACAAATAAGGCGTAGTACTCCATGGACTACAAAGCTCAAATTTTGAAAAGTTTTATGCCGAATGCTAAATTTCTCGTTTTCTGCAGTTTCAAACACACACTGAGACCAGACACTGCAGAGTGATAACCACCCCCATAATGTTGGCAGGGATAAAGCTTTGAAGCGAATGGCTGAAACAGTCAAATATCCTAATGAACAGTATATTTGCGGCAGCTCAAGGCAAAAGAAAAGACAACAGTGCATTAACTTTACTTAGCCACACATCTGGTCTCAAATGTTTATGTTCGGTCGTAGAACAATACAATATAATCAGCACTGCTCTTAAAAACAATGCAAACACAAGAAGATGATGGACGTAATGTCACCAAGAGGGGACGGATAAAATCATCCAGCTTGCATTTTATATCACAGAACAGAGAAAGAGAAACCTGCATCTGGCAGTCACCTAAAGTACGCCTGTGCTAATAAAAGTAACCATTGCACCTTTCTGGTTAGAAGTGTACAAAAACAATATATAACACATGAAATAGTCATGCTTGGTTATATGGTCACAATAAGAGCTACAAAGAAGCATGTTAGGATTTCTGCAAAGACGACTTCAACGATAAATAAAACATTTGTATTTTGGTGACAATTTTCCCTGCTTTGTTCACCCACCCTCCCCCATTTCGAAAGCATGTGCCGGGCTAAGAAATCCCTCCGGTTCCCTGACTAACAAATATCAGAAGCTGTTACTTACCTCCCATCTAGTTTAAAAGCACCAACGTGTGCTTTCAAATGATTCTGAAAGCACACATCGTGTTTGACCACTTGCTACATTTCTTTTCTAACTAGAGCACCACTGTGGGGCTGATTGGTTGCCTTTTGAAAGTATTTGTTAAATGCAGCCCTTGACGGGCGCTGTTATTAACATAAATACTTTAAAAAGGCAACCAATCAGCCCCAGAGCCGCGCTCAAGTTAGAAATAAAGGCAGCAAGTGCAGGAGCATTTTCTGCCTTTCGGCACACATACGCTCTCCTGGGATGTGCTGTGTGTGCGCGCTTCACACACAGCACTGCGCGCTCGGGAGGGCAGAGGTGTACGGGCGCGCACCTTACAGGGAACAGTGCTCCTCACAGCTCTTCAGCTCTTCTTCTTGGCAGACTTCCTCTTGATTCAGAAGTGTTCTGAAAGTCTGGGGCTTAGGTCCAATATTTATACCCCTTTTGGCCTTTGAAGTAGGCATTCTTCAGAGGATTGTCTTTGTAGTGCGCAAGTTCTTGCCCTGTCTGTTCTTAACTCGAGACGCACTCCGGGGGGTGGAGACACTGTGAGAGGCCAGGCACAGCCCTATTCGGCGGTAGATGACAACTCCTCCCACCACTCTATCTCAGGAAGGCCCATCATCCTGGTGATGGGAAATCAGAATATGCAGGGCACACCTCAACACCTCAGGGCACACCTCAGATGTTTATTCCACAGGCAGGCAGAGGCACAGGATGGTTTAACAAGAAAATTTCCACATTCTAAAAGCGGCAACACACAATTTAAAAACCATCTTTACTAAAAGATGAGTATTTAAATTCAGAGAGCCCAAACTTCAAATCTCTAGCTTTTCCCAATTGAAAGTTGCACTTGTAAAATGTTACAAGGCAGCTCCAATGATATCCTGTGGGAGAGCTAGTCCTTTCAATTGTAAAAAATGAAATTAGCAGTATTTCACTATCAGGACATGCAGAACACACTACCTTTCACATACACTGCACCCTGCCCGTGGGGCTACCTAGGGCCTACCTTAGGGGTACCTTACATGCAATAAAAGGGAAGGTTGCACTTGTCAGGCTAACATGCCAGTTTAAAACTGCACTCAGACACTGCAGTGGCAGGCCTTAGACATGTTTACAGGGCTACTCATGTGGGTGGCACAACCAGTGCTGCAGGCCCACTAGTAGCATTTGATTTATAAGCCTGGGCACACACAGTGCACTTTACTAGGGACTTACCAGTATATCCAATATGCCAATCATGGATAACCAATCATAATCACGGTCTACACAGGAAGTACTTGCGCTTTAGCACTGATCAGCAGCGGTAAAGTGCCCAGAGTAGTAAATCAACAAAAATGAAGTCCAGCATAACATCAAAAATACAGGCGGTAGATGCAAAAAGACAGGGGAAACCACACCAAGGATGCCAGGTCTAACAGTAAGTATACTAACACCAGATCTAAAAATTAGGATTTTCAAGAAATGACCCTGCTGTACAACAGTAGACAAAGAGCGCATGAGCTATAGAGCATTTAACTTTTAAAGCACAGATGCATTTCACTTCATCTGAATTTAAGCAAGTAGCCATTCCTGGATAGGAAAATAGTTCAGTATCTCAACCCTCATATGATTATCTGTTAAATTATACATAAACAAGAATGCTGAAAACAGAGAAAGAGCTAGTGCCAAAGTGCTACACCCGCCTAATACACAGTCTTAAAAGAGGTAGTATTGGGTTGTGATCCAATCTAGGTATATGCCCCAAGCCTGGTTGATTTAGAACTTGGTTCTGTGGTGGATGCTTTAACCACAATTTTGTCTGCTTAATGTAATAATATTGTACAAGTTTCATACGTAATTCTCATAATATACAGTGACTTCGTGGACTAATTTGATACCTAGTTTATGAGCCATGTACACAAACCCATTGCAGATCCTTAAATTACGTTTTTATTGGGTTTATTTATACTTATTATTTGCGGGCTTATAAATGAAATAAATAGAACATTAATTAATACCTCTTATGATATTTATCTATGATTCTTTATAAGTTACACATTATCATTGCATCAAGCTAAAAAGCTTTAGGTTAAAGCATCCACAACTGAACCATAAACAAAAACACCCATTGTTCCCAATTTTTTGTGCGGTCAAATGAGGATTTATTTGTCAAATGCTATTTTTCCACTATGAAATATGTAATGCAGACTGCTTTACCTGACAGGATGGAAAAAGGTTACCAATTTCCGTCCTACCATAAATAACATACTGAACCAGTACTACCACTTTTGGGCCTCTAGGTAAGTTCATTCTACCCCAAAGTACTCCAAACATTAAGATGTATTTCCAAAAGCCTGCTCAATTGGTGCCCTGGGGAACGCAGAGTCCGAGTGTTGCTACCTGTCTAGAGTGATTTACCACTCCATCACCAGTGATTCAGTCAGTGGGTTCATGTTTCTACCCTAGTGGTCCATCACTACCTTGTTGCTTGTCTGGGTGCTTCCATGAGGTTCATTTCCTTGCCCCATACTGCTGCTTCTTTTCACATTGTGTAGAGAATGGTGCTTATGTAATGCACTACCACCTAGAAGCACTTTAACAGTTATCACCAGTAGACTGAGAGATTTTTGGGATCTTGAATCTTGGTCAGACTCATGTAATTTAAAATTCTCGGTCATCTTCGCATTTCCCTGGCTCCATGATTTCGAGTTTGCATCATAAATCTGGAAAACGTTCTTTACCCTTTGGCTTTGTTAACCACACTATTTATCAACCCTTTTTGTGGATGGAAGCGGGTTAGTAAAGTGGGTACCCTATAGGCATCGTCTTCGTGAGGGGCAGTTGTCAGCCAGTGAACTATGCTGTTTGGTAGGGCTGTCCAGGCAGCATTATCCTACTACCACTCCAGTCATGTGTAGCAGACAGTTCAGCCAGTGGTTTTGAATCTTTGTCTCTTTACTTTGATCATTGCCTTTGACCCTCAGGTTGGATTGAGGGTGTCTGAGGGGCCATGTGTTTTGCATGCAGGCCTCAGGTGCTCTTCCAGGTTGTGTGGCCCAATACAATTCTTATACAACCACAGCGTTTTTGTTTATGGACTGTGTTTTTTTTTTTTTTTGCAAACCTGTAGGAATGAAATCTAAAACCACTGACCCTTTTTACTGTATAATGTTGTTTGCATACTAGTACTGTATAAGTAGTTCATTCTGCTGGGCCATTTTGCTTGTAATGTATGCTAATTGATTAGTTAATTATTGCTGCAATATGTCCTCAAATAATAACCCTGCACTGCTGCTTTTTGTTATATCTGTATTCTACCCATTGATAACTTCTTCCCTGTCTAGGGTAATAAACCTAAATCGCTGCATCTGTGCATTGATACCGGTCTGTAGCTTTATAAATCAAAAGCACTACAAAATCTGCAAAAACGAACATGCGCTCAATAAAAAAATGTAACCCCCATGCTGGCCTTCACGTCTTTTCCGCATTTCCAGTTACTTTTTAACTCCTGTTAAAGCCATTGACTCAGCGCCACAAGGCTGATTTTAGGAACTAGAAAATGTGATCACTCATCACCTCCCCAAATGATCTAAGTTGACTCCTACTTCCCTAAATCGCCAGAATATAATTTAGGCCTGGATCACTTTTAACACAGCCCAGATAACCTAAGACTGAAAACCTATAGATTTGGATTGCTTAAAGCCGCTACAAATGATTTCTGAGTAGCCCCTTCCATGTGGAACTCCTTCTGTTACTAAAAGATCTTCAATTTTGCAAAAAGTTAAACATACCTGTTCATCTCCTACCTGGAATAGTTGCTGATCTGAATTTTTGGCCCTAGTCTGTACCAGTTTCTGGTGTTTTTTTCTTCTTATTTATAGCCTTCTGCAGACAGATCTCTTTTCTTCTTGCTCTTTTAGCCTCCTTTATCTTCACCATGAGTCTACTTCCATCCTCTTCTCGCACTAACTCATGGATTAAATTTTATGCCACTTTCCTCTGTTGTCCTATTCATGCTGCTTCACCTTCTCAACCCTTTTCCCATTCCAGTACTTACCTGCGCACATTCAGTTTTTTTTGTCCCCAATTCTGCTGCTCTGTGCCTTACTTCCTATCCATGCTAATCTTTTCCCCTGTAATGCTAATCTTAACCATCTCTGATCCTTTCTTTACTGACTTCTCTTCCACATTGGTTTTCCTGCAAGGATGTCCCTAAACTATAATCTGTTTTTTATCAGCCTTTAAGTTTATTATTTTACATAGTTATTATCTGTAAGAGATGCCATGCACCTCCCTGTTCTAGTGTGCAGCGCCCCTACATGTTTCATTGAGTTTTGCTTTATAAAAGTACAAAATAGTTATGGAGGAATGTGTAAGGAAGCCGTAATGATTTCTTTGTTCAGGCGTCAACTAGAAAATAAAGGGACAATTGATAGGCAGGGGTTGTGGTTTAAATGCTGTTTTACAAAAACATCCTTTATGGAATGACAAAGTAAAACTTGAACTAAAATGGTTGCAGACACAACAAGCACCCCATGACCCCTTTTGGCTTTGCCAATACTGTTTCCCGCTTTGATGGCTGCTATGGTTGTACCTGTGGGTGTAGTGGACACCTGAGATTTTTTTTGTTTTAAGAAAAATTGTTCAGAGATTGCCACCGTGCACTTGCATGCACAGTAGCCATCTTTAAATGATTTTTCTTAAAACAAAAAAACGCATGCCAAGATGGCTGCTGTGCAAACTCTGTATCTATCTTGGAATGGTTAAAAATCCATTTAATAATGGACGCCCACCAAGGCATCAGTGGGTGGTGGAGAAAGTGCACGGTGGCTAGGAGTTGGCAGATTCTGGAGAAGCTACTTAAAGGGAGATGGGGGTCTAAAGGTGGGAGCTGGGAGAGGAACACGGAGTGAGAGAGCATAGAGCCTCATGCACTACAATCGGGCATAACGCATGCTCCTGCGGCGCAGTGGGGCCTGACCCGCCAGAGAGCTACCGAGCCTTCAGGGGGACCCCATTCAGCCTAAGTTCAATGAATATCACAGAGATATGGTAGATTCAGGGGCCCTTCATCACATTTTGCAGAGGGCCCCATCATTTTGTGTTACGCCACTGACTGCAATGCAAGGTTCTGATGTCAGTAGTGGAAGGATGCAACTCATCAAATCAAAACATCATGAGGCTGAATTGCTCCTTGATTGGGACAGATACAAGAACAGGGAGGAAAGCCATCAGTTGAGGACCAGGGAGCTGAGATAGACAAGAAGGTCATTGGAGCATGATCGAAGGTGGACATCCAGCTCACTTAAAGTGTGTACTGGATGCAACAGATGTGTTTGACAACAGACCGCTAAACTCATTTGTAGGCAATAGCTAAACTTATTTGTAGGCGATACCTAAAAAGGAGGTGGGAGACTTTAGTTCAAGATCTCAGTTTTATGCTGTGAGACAGATGGGGTTTGAAAGAAGTTATTAAGATTGAGGATGTCCGAAGGAGATGTAGGATACAAAAACGTTTCTACTGTTTGACTTTGCATTTGTGATGCATGTGTTAAACGTTAAACACACAGGAGAGATGAGATTTAAAATCATTCACCCTAAACGTGTGGGGTTTGAGCTCTTGCTAAATGCAAGTCTATGCAGCAAAGGTTGGAACATGGAAACACTGACTAACCATTATTGCACGAAGCTCAATTCTTAAAAGTGGAAGAGTAGACAAGAGAATGATATCTAAGGGCTCCCTGGTCCATTTTTAGGTCTCGCCTAGGCAGCGCTTGCGCCGTCTCTTCGAGATATGCTATATTCAGGTAT
The DNA here is from genome assembly GCA_963921515.1 of Calotriton arnoldi. Classification (NCBI taxonomy): domain Eukaryota; kingdom Metazoa; phylum Chordata; class Amphibia; order Caudata; family Salamandridae; genus Calotriton; species Calotriton arnoldi. The sequence continues at coordinate 953,941 of CAWUFW010005190.1, forward strand.
TGGACTTGAAGCTCTGCCAATTTTCCACCCATCTTTTCAATTGGCTCCTGTTACTGTCCATTCTAAATGGTTGCTTTTGATTTATGAATAGGGTTAGTAGTCCCTCCTTAGTACCTCCTTTTCTGCTTTTGTAACCTCCCATGAGGACTGGCCTTTTTAGGTCTCGCCTACGCAGCGCGCATGCGCTGCATAGGAGGGCCTTTAGCCGTCACTCTTCACTTTTTCAAGCACTGCACTCGTGCTTGTGGCGGCATCCACCTTGCGGGAGCGAGCAGCGGCGCGCCACAAGCATGAGTGCAGTGCTTGAAAAAGTGAAGACTGCTCTCCCAAGCGCGCGCGCACCACTCGCGGGTGCACCCCTCGGCCTCTCTCTCCCTCTCTGACGTCCCTACTGCTGCAGCCTGCACGCCTTTTTATTTTATTTTTTTACTTTCAGCGCGAGGCGCGCGCGCTTGTTTTATTTACTTCTTCAATCTCCCATGGGTATCATGGATAAGCAAAGCAATGCGTGTACCAACTGCAGGGATATGTGTTACATATATTGGTTATAGACGCGATACAGTACAATTTTGCTCCATTCCCCAGACTCTCAATGTTGATACAATTATTGTACTTAATCAACCACAACACTTATACATTCGACACTGCTGAGCTTTTTATTGGCAGGAGCTTTTTTTATCATTAAGTACCTTTCTTATGTCGCTTTATTCTCCGGTAGGTTAACCTTTTTTATGCACACATGAGCGTGTTAATTGTTGGGATGACGCTGCTCACGTTCGCTCGGCACATATATAGCCCCCAGCCACAAATGGGATTGTACCATTTTCCACCTTCTGCTTTATCATTTCCAGAAAAAAATTGCTTCTCGATCAAATGAATAGAAAAATGTAATAAAAGGATGCGCTACAAGTGGTACAGCGCCGCGGAAGGCACTTTATAAAGGTAAACTGCCACCTTTCAGTTGGTGTTTGCTGTTATTCGATATTGGTGTACTTAGAGCCACTGGAATTATGCGGCAGGTATGGCCAATTATGCAGCAAGGTTGAGTAAATTATGCTGCAAGGAAAGGCAAAATGCTTCGTAATACAACACACTTTGGACACTTGGAGTTCCACTGTAGTATCATTAGCTATTGGTCAACGACACAGCCCTTGGTGCTCGCTTGGAGTTCCACTGCCGCATTGCAGGCTCATGGATTAATGGGGCAATCTGTGGTGCTCCAAAAAGTTTGACTCCAGCATTGTTGGCTATTGACAACAACCAACAGACACCAGCAGGCTCGCTTGATGCAAGCTCTCTACTTTCCGCACTAAAAGTGGGGGCGCACATAACAGCTACTTTTATGTATATTCGCACCTTAATTGATAACTCCGCCGGCCAGTGCCTCGTTGCCAGGCACCTTAATACACCATAGAAACACACTTATGAACACAAATTGCAATGCGGGGAAGTAAGGAACAAACGGAGATCAGCTCGCACAGGATTATATACATGCGAGTCTGCTCATTTTATCAGCCTGCCAGTGTCAATATAGGCACAATAGATATATTTATTTCAAACCTAATCCCACACTTACTTTACTCTCCTCCTTTTTGTTTTTTACATTTCTATGTGTAATCTTTGTAATAAACAGTGGCCCAATTTGTGCAGCGCTTGCATCACATCGGACACTGCTGCGCTTTTCACTGCGCTTTGTTCTGGATTAGGTTTACCTTTTTGAGGCGCAGACACAAGCGTATTTTTTTGAAATTGTTTAGGTGCCGCTGCACAGTGCTTAGCTTTTACGGCGCTTCATTTTTCAGTGCGCAGCTGCAGCGGTATACGATTGGGGTTGTATGTTTAAAGATGTAATATGTTTTGTGCGGCGATATATTCACCGGACAGTACAAAGCTTTCCACCAACATTTGTTTTCCGGTAGGTTTGCCCTTTTAAAAGCGCATACACGAGCATATGTTTTTTACACTGCTCAACTTTTTACAGCGCTTTGTTTTCCCGTAGGTTTGTACAGATGCGCCCACATGAGCATATGTTGTTTGCACTGTTTAGGTGCCGCTGGACACCGCAGAGATTTTCACAGCGCTTTGTTTTCTGGTATGTTTTTCAAGATGCGCCCACATGAGCATATGCTTTTTGTACTGTTTAGGGGCCACTGGACACTGCAAAGCTTTTCACATCACTTTGTTTTCAGGTAAGTTTTTCCAGGTGCGCACACACGAGCGTATGTTTACTTACTATAGCATACCGTTCAACATTACTCACATATAGCTTCTAATGGCTCATGCATCCCACTCCTATACATCCCTTTTATCCTCACAACAAAGCTTTCGCAGCACATTTACATATGGCTAGACATCACCACACCATCTCCACGCACTTCACACCATCTCCACGCATTTCCGCAACACCACTTGTCGTACTCCTTTATTATTTCAAGTAGATAGCTATCTTTTGTTGCCTACTCGTCTACTTAAACAGATCACCAACACTGCAGATATAGGTGTCAAAAAAACTATCTGCAGATATAGGTGTGAGATCACCATCACTGCAAATATTGGTGTGACATCACCAGCACTTCAGATATAGGTGTGACACCTCTAAACTGCACATGTAGGTGTGAGATCTCTATCACTGTACATATTGGTATAGGATCACCGTCTGCAGATATGCTGTGATAGATCACTTTCACTGCAGATATAATTGTGAGATCTCTATCACTGTAGATATTGGTGTGAGGTCACTATCACTGTACATATATATGTGAGTTCACCATCGCTGTACATATAGGTGTAAAATAACCATTACTGCTGATATAGGTATGAAATCACTATCACTAAACATATATAGGTGTGAGATCGCCAACATCACATACAAGTGTGAAATTACTATCACTGCAAATATAGGTGTGAGATCATTATCTGCAGATATAGGTGTGAGATCAACATCACTGCAGATATAGGTATAAGATCACTATCACTGCAGATAGATAGTTCCAACATGTTCAGTATACAAGAGTTTAAGCTATTAGCATTATAAATGACAATGCCTCTTATTTATGTTTTCAAAACAAAAACACAAATAAAAGGCATTGTCATTTACAATGTCAATAGCTCAAACTGTTGTTAATGCGAGACCTATGCATTGCAAATGCTTGTTACTTGTGCTGTTACTCAGTATGTTTCATTTACAGTCCGTGAGCACTATTTAGTGATTTTCTCCTGTTGCAGGCACAACATGCTTTCCTGCAACAGTGTCCACTTTTCCACTCTCTGCTGCCTCTTGCTTTGTGCCAACCTTCCGCATTTTAGCAGTTTCCAAAAAACAGTACCATACGTTCTACCAATAATGTTTATTTTTGCATTTTTAATACCCTGCGCATGTTTGTCAAACGCTCGCTCGCACGCTCCCTGGGCTGTAGCTGCCTCCTCCTCCTCCCTCCCGCTTGTTTAAGTTACGGTGTCCTGGTCCAACTTCCTGCATCAGCCCAGCCCCTGGAACGACCTGCAGCCTTCCACAAGTGAGTGAGTTAATTGCAGCAGGGCATACTTATCTTGGAATCTAAGACACCGCTATACCCGGGGCTGTTTGGGTTGGGGCTATATAGGAACGAGGCTGTTTGGAGATCTCATGTGCGGGGCCTTTGGTCACTATGGCACCATCTTACAGCACAGTTCCTTTTCACACAGCATGAACAGTGTTCCTAACAGAACACAGCAATGAGCCTGTAATGTCGGATTTTATTGTGATGGTATTAATTTATTTATGCTGTCATAATATTTCAATTTTGTAACGTATAAACAATCCATGACAAAATAATTACTCCTAAAACAATGTATGGCTTCTGGCAGCAGCACCCAGGATAATATACTGCCTCACAAAACACTTATAAGGTCCCAAAAGCCACTGAACTCCAACCTAAAACACATAGGTAAAAGACATTGTCATTTACAATGCCAATAGCTCTAACTCTCGCAAATGCAATACCTATTGCATTGTAAATGCTTGTTACTTCTGTTTTCTAATAAAAAAGTATTCATTGCGTTGATGAGCTTCAGGGTGAGCCCTCACACTATCAAGGTTTTAGAGACATAGAGAGGGGAGGATGACATAAATTAAAGGCCAACTACAGATAGCCCAGCAAATATGACGGGGATGAATTCAGATTTCGCTACTGTTAAAAGAAGGATCGCATTTGTTCAACCCATTGCTCTGTAATAAAGAAAGGATGCTTGGTTATAAAAAGTAACACTTCTAGCTTACTAAAACAGAACTTTCTCTAGAGTGTATAGATTGTCATCTAAATCAGCGTAAGGAATTGGGAGTATTTTGCACTCAATTAGTATTGAAATGTTAAATCATTTTTGTGCAAGTTTGTGTGTTTTTGTTTCTCTGTGTGTTCTTGATTTACCATTTACCATGGCCACTTATCAACAGATGAGGCCTTGTGACAAGTGCTTGGGAAAATTTGTTAACTCATCTTATGGGCTACGGAGAAAACCGGCACAAAATACATTTGCATCTGTTTCGTCACTAAATCCCTGATCTAAATGACCTTGATCTTGGCTAGGACTGCTCTGGGTGAAAGAGTCCATGGAGCTAATATTGAGAGACGGTCACATGGAATAGGATTTTGAAGGCTACTAAAGCCAATATCAGATGTACAATACTTAATGCCTCTTCCGCATCAGAGATGAGTGTTTGGCATGCACAGGAAAGCAAGTTGGAGAAATAATACTAACAGACTGAAACAAAACATACAGCCAGTTGTGGATTGTTGCAGTGAATCCAGAGTTTTTCCCACACACCATAGACGGCGAGTATCAAACAGCTGTCACATATTACATAGCATACAAATCTGGGTGAGACAGGAAAAATTAAATGAAGCAGATAAAAGATTTAAATGTCAAATTCACTTTTAAGGTTTCAGTAGGCATTTAATGAGTGATTATAATTTGTATATAGGAGATCAGACAGGTGCTAACTCGCAACAGAGATAACTAGAAGACCATACCCTTATAAAAGACATGACCATAAGACTGGAGTAACCATTTCAATGGAAGAAATATAATCTGTTGTCTCTGCCTTTGCCAGCAACAGAGTCCAGGGACGTGGTGGGTCTGCAGCCTGTTCTTTAGCCAGTCAACTTACTGAATTAGTTACTCATTCAACCAGTCATGCAATAGGCATCACGGTCATTTTTGCCTAGAAGTAATTACGAGTTAATAATAGATCGCCTGGGCGTATCTGCAATGTTATTTGGTCCGTGGTGGTAGAAGAGAGGATTGTCAAACTAGGCCATTATGTGTAGAGTTTTAGAGCATTGAAAGTGTTTTCTTTGCAAGTGTTTGAAAGAGGATACCTTAAGGACTGGTGACATCATTGGTGAACGTGTCACGTGAGGCGCTATGCATTTTTTTTTTTTTTTTTGTGGTATATTTTTATTGAGACGTACATGTCAGTTTATAAACCATACATTAAAAAGGAGTATAAACAAATCAAATTATGGCCACACAATAAATTACTATGAAATGTTAACTTCTCAGATTTCTAAATATAAAAAGATAATACAGATATCAAAAGATACAATAGCTAAGGTACTCATAAAACCTGGAAAGGAAGGAATAGGAAAGGTGGACTAGGGAGGAGATGATATAGATAGTATACAATATGTAGTAAACCATGTATTATAGATAGTTGGAAGATAGTAGCGATGATATCATACAAATATAATATTTCAAGTGAAGATATTCCCACTAACTCAACAATTTCCAAAAGGTGAACGGTAAGTCCTAATTAAAAAAAAAAAAACTGTGTTACTGGCTAAAGAATCAACAGTCCTAATGATAACATCTACAGCATGAATATAAATAATGATGGTAATGAATTAATAAGGAAATGAAAAAAGAAGTGATTCCCTTATTGTAGTTCCTAATTAGAAGAAAAATCTGAAATATTACCAGAAATAGAATTTTTATTAGCTAGAAAGGGGTTCCAAATTTGGATGAAAGTTCCAACATTGTCCTGCAATCTATAAATGAGTTTTTCATATGATGCTATTTTATACATTTCAATAAGCCATTCATCATGTGTAGGGCATTGTGGTGTTCTCCAATGTCTTAATATACAAATTTTTCCTACAGTGAGTGCAATAGCTATCAATCGTCTTGTATGGTTTGTGAGATTTGGGAGATCAGTAACATCATGTAATGGAACTAATTTTTCCGTTAAAGGAATGGACACTTGTATAGCTCTGTGTAGAGAGGCAGTTATGGAAGACCAATATTCCTTCAAAATTGGGCATCGGAATAAAATGTGTAGTATATCGCAGTCCTCCTGTGGGCACCTCCAACAGGTAGATTGGTGTAGTAAACCTGCTGACTTGAGTTTTTGTGGTGACCAGTACCAGTTATGAAGAATTTTGAAAAGATTAAATTTCATTTTGGCCTCTCTGATTCCCTTATCCATGTTCATAATAACATCCTCCCATTCCTCATCGGAATAAGCTACAGTAATTAACCCTTGCCATTTGACATGAAGTTGTGCTAGTAATGGGTATGAGTGTAATTTATGTACTATGAGATTATAAAATCCAGAGACTGCGCCTTTGAACTTCCCCCAAATTTTTAAGTATTGTAACACTGGGGAATCCTCAACTATCCAAGGAAATGGTCCTAGTCTACGAAATAGGGCTTGTTTTAGTTGTAAGTATTTCCCCTCTTGGGAGGGAGGGAGTTGAAATTCTATCTGAAGCATTTCAAAGGTTTTAAGCTCACCTTCTAAAGTGAGTAAGTGATCCAATGTTAGAATACCTGCTCTCTCCCATATATCCCAGGATATAGTCTGTTTACCTATTCTAATATCAGCGTTATGCCATATGGGGGCCTTTCCATGCAGTCTTGGGTTACTCTTAAGGAGTTTGTGGGCATGTATCCAAATCTTAAGCATAGATTGAATAATAGGGTTGGGAGTTTGTAAAGCAGGTGATTTATGAGTGTAAAACATGTGCAAACCTGAAGTTACCTGTACAGTTTCTTTCAATGAGAACCCATAGTGGGGGATCATCCTGTCTGGGCCAAAGATAAACCAATTGAGATAAATGGAGGGCTGTATAGTAATGCTCAATACACGGTAAACTAAGACCCCCATATCGCCTGTGAGCAATCAATTTTGAGATTTTAAGTCTAGGTCTCGGGGATCCCCAAATAAAGGTTTTAATACCATTGTCAATATCGATATTTTAACTGTCAAAGGCAACATACCTAAAACATAAGTGAAACGGGGCACTATAATCATTTTCACTGCCTGTACTCTACCCCAAAAAGACAAGTTAAGATGGGACCATTTTTCATACTCTGACTTCGTTTTGGCAATAAGTGGATCTAAGTTATCTTGAATCATACGTTCTAAACCTGTGTTGATGTAAATACCTAGATACTTCAGGCGGTCCACTTTCCATTGAAAATTATAGCCCAAAATAGCTGCTTTCGTGGTACCCCTGGACAATGGTAGAGCTTCACTCTTATTCCAATTGACTTTGTAGCCAGAAATGATTGAGAAGCGAGAAATGGTAGACATGAGTCTAGGGAGTGAAGTAGGCAGATCAGTAAGTGTGAGCAATATGTCATCTGCATAAAGAAGTATTTTTGAGATCCCTGCTGGTGTAGGAATGCCTGCTATTTGTGAACACTGTCTTATTGCCGCAGCCAGCGGTTCAAGTGCAAGAAGGAACAAAAGGGGCGATAAAGGGCAACCTTGGCGGGTTCCTCTTTGCACTAAAAAGATTTTGAAAGGAAACCCCCACAATTCACTTGTGCGGATGGTGTTTCATATAACCATTTGACCTTAGAGATATATTCATTGCCTAACCCCAGCCTATGTAGTGTACGGAACATATAGCTCCATTCAATACGGTCAAAGGCCTTCTCGGCATCTAAGGATAAGGCTACTCTGTCTTCTCCAGCATCCTTGGAAAGCCAGAGTATGTAAGCCAAAGTGCGTAGATGGTTACGAGAATTTCTGCCTGGCATGAATCCCACTTGAGAATTATGTATGAGCTTAGCGATAACTTGTTTGAGTCTTTTGGCGAGAATGGTGGCTAATATCTTTGAATCTGTATTCAGAAGGGAAATTGGACGATAGTTACTGCAGTATAATGGATCTTTCTCAGGTTTGGGAAGGACCGTTATGATAGCTTTATTTGTGAGAGAGGAGAGGGTACCAGTTTCCTCTGCTTCTTTATAGGCCTCATAAAGAGCGTCTATTGCTTCTGGTTTTACCTAACGGTAAAATTCCCCAGAAAAACCATCTTCTCCTGGTGCTTTATTGTATGGAAGATTAGAGATTGCTTGGGCAATTTCATCTTTTGTTATTTCGCCTGCCAGTATGAGCCGATCCTGTTCATTGAGGCGGGGGAGTGTTATTTTATCAAAAAATTCCTGATCTTTGTGGTGATCATCATCAACCTCTGAGCTATATAACTTCTCATAATAATCTGCAAATGTATTAGCTATTTCCTGAGTCTCAGTTATTAGCTTACCATCAGAATTATAAATAGCTGGAATAGCTGTCATAGCTTCTCTCTGTTTTAATCGTGCCGCTAGTAAACGGCCAGCTTTTTCTCCTTGTTCGTAATTTCGAGCCTTAAGTCTATATAACATATATTCTGCTTTCGAAGTATATAGTGTATTAAGCTCCATTTTAGCCTTTTCCAATCTACATCTGGAAGCTTCGGTTGGATTGGTAAAATGAGCATGTGTCAGGGTTTTGATATCATTTTCTAAAATAGTCTGTTGTTCTGTTCTACGTTTATTGGCTATGGCAGAATCTCTCATAATTTGCCCCCTAATGGTGGCTTTTGCAGCTGCCCATAAAATTTGTGGAGAAGAAACTGAACCTTTGTTGTCTTTCATATAAGTAGTCAAATGTGATTGTAATTGTGATTTTTCTGTCGGTAGTTTGTATCGGGATATGTTTAAACGCCATGGTTTCCTACAAGGGCGTTTCAGACCCAAATCAAGCTGTAGACTGATAGGAGCATGGTCTGAAAGTGCAATTTCTAAAATATCACAATCAAGTACATGTGGTATGATAGAATGTGAAATAAGGAAATAGTCTATTCTAGAGTAGGAATCATGTACTGCAGAATGATATGTAAACCCCTTATCTGAAGGATGTAGTAAACGCCAAATGTCAGTCAACCCATGATCTTCACGGATGTCTCCCAGTTTCGGTCTATCTCTGCCATGTGTCGTGTCTAGGGGACCCGTTCTGTCTAAGATCACATCCGGGGCAAGATTCCAGTCACCCCCCAGAGCTATTTTGGAAATTCCCATCTCTGTTATAATTCTGTTTAGATTAAGGAAAAAAGGAGCTTTGTTTCCAACGGGGGCATAAATATACCCCACTCCTAATATGTTATTACCGATTTTAAGCTTGGCTAAAACAAACTGACCATCTTCATCTGACCAGGACTGTAGTATTTGACGTATTGATTTCCGTATCAGAATGGCTACACCACATTTTCTAGTAATAGTATGGGATATAGGATCTCCTGACGTGTGAGAAGGAGGTTTGCAGCTGTAAAGAATCTGGCCTACCCAATCTCGTTTTAATTTTTCAGATTCTATACCGGATCGATGTGTCTCTTGAATGAGAGCAATATCTGTATGTTTGGAGGCTAAATAGGAAAGAATTTTCTTCCTTTTAATGTAATTAGTAAAGCCATTGACATTGATGGACACAATGTGCATAGGACTAGTTGTCATGATGCTGATTGGAAATGTTAGAGTATATTTGTATTGTGTGAGAATGTATCAAAGAGGGTAAAAAGGAAAAGGAAGGTTGATAAATGATGTGGGAATATGGTAATGGAAAATTACTGAAGCGAGAGAGAGAAAGAGAGAAAAAAAAAAAAAAAAGTATAATTAACCTGAAACCAATATGTGCAAATATGATCACAAAATATTGTTAATACTAAACTTCAATTGGTGTAAGTACACCGTTCTACCTGCTAGAAAGGAAAAGAACACTACAGATCAAACAACGTATATCTTTCGTCGGTGAGTCTAAACCTCAATGCGAGACGCAGACACCGCAGGGGAGAAAACCACATGTGGTAAACAGATTATGAAAAGAACCAAGCCATGGAGTTATAAAGTCCATCTAGGAGATTTGTATATACAAATACAGTATGAGATATACATGGTGTATTGAACAACAATGTAGGAGAAAAGGAAATGAATCATATCCAACAGAGGTAATAACTGGAGTAAAACAGTAATAAAATTATATTAATACATAGCATGCATATATACTCATCTAGCTGGAAGAAGCAACAGTGGAAGGTTTAGCATCAGATACTTTATCAAAAGACGTGGATGACTTCAGAGGTGATCTTGATTTGTCTCTGGTATTTTCCTGTGTGAGTACTTCTACACAGTGGTCCACTTGATCTGTCAGACTGTTTCTTAAATGTACGGACGTGTAATCTACCAGTACGGTGGGTTTGAGGATCATTCTGTAATTGAAGTTGACTGTTCATAGTTGTTTGGGTCAGGGGTGGCGATGTTAAGTCCATGTGATGGTCCTCTAAACTGTCCAGGAAGCGTACCAGATCTTCAGGCTCTGTATAATATCTTGATTTCCCATCCATTGTGATCCACATTGTAGCAGGTTCTAAAAGACCATATTTAATATCCCATTTCCGAAGTCTTGGCCTAAGTTGCAGGAACGCTTTTCGTTTGGCATTGGTTTCAGTGGAAAAGTCCGCAGCAATAAATACTTTATGGCCTTCTAAGTCATAAGGACCATGTTTACGAGCAGCTGTTAGTATTTGACGGACCTGTTCATGACGTAGGAGACACGCAATTATTGGTCTAGGTCTAGATTCAAGGGTTGAAGTTGAAGTTCTTGACCGAATCCTGTGAGCTCTCTGCAACTCAAGGGGATGCTCAAAAGATATGTTCAGTAGCCGCGGTATCAAGGTTAGTAGCAAGCTCTTCACATCATTATTAATTTCCATTTTTTCTGGAATTCTATAAAAGCGAACATTATTTCTTCGGGCCCTGTCTTCCAAATCTATTACTTTTTGTTTTAAATGCCAGATATCTGGACCCCAACACTCTGCATTATCTAATCTTTCTTCCAAAAGGGTGGTTCGTTTATCTAGAGTTTCCACTTTGGTATGAAAAGAGTTTAGGTCCATCCTTATTGACTTCATTTCTGTCGCGAGATCTGAGATTTTGACATCCATAGATCCCAATCGTTGACCCACAGCAGAGATCTCTTTTAAAATAAGGTCCATAGAAGCAGTATCTTGTGGGACAGTAGTAGAAGTGCCCGAAGGTAAAGTATTCCCTACTACTTGTGTAAACAAAGGCTTTCTATTAGGTTTTCCACTGGCCATACTGTTATACTTCAATGTAAAGAGAAGACAAGAAATAAGTGCTGCCTAGTAACCAAATATGATATCCAGTCGCCTCACAAAGCAGTTGGGTAGTAGCACTACAAGCACAAATACATATTTGGATATGGACAGACTTCTGGGATTCTCAAAAATTATGGCTGCATGTTTTCAAATAAGGGGTGCTCAAAAACAGTCTATTAGAAATGTCACTCGGTTTTCCCCCGTTTATCTAAGTTCACTCTGCACTCTTTGCTGGTAGGACTTTCCTTGTCTTCTTAAATGTGTAGCAGAGGCTAAGCTCAGAGTTGAAAGTTCTTATATGCTTCTCCTGTGTCCTGAGCAATTCAAAAACAGGCAGCAGTCTTTCCACTTCAAGAAAGGGAATTTCTCTGAACTCTTTAGAATCAGGCTGTTTCCTGACAGAATGAGTCGTTTTTTCACAGACTTCTGGGATTCTAAAAATTATGGCTGCATGTTTTCAAACAGGGGTTGCTGAAAAAACAGAGTATCAGAAATGCCACACAGCTTTCCCCTTTTTAGCCAAATTCCCTCTACACACTTTGCTGACAGGAATTCCCATGTTACGTAGCAGAGTCTATGCTTCTCCTGTGTCGTGTGAGAAATACAACAGCAATTCAAAAACAATTCAAAAACACACAGCAGTCTTTCCACTTCAAGAAAGGGAATTTCTCTTAACTCTTTAGAATCAGGCTGTTTCCTGACAGAATGAGTCTTTTTCACAGACTCTCTCAGCTACAGAAATGGTGCTCTAATTTTCCCTCCACATGCTCTGCTGACAGGAAAACACCTGCCCTTCCCCTCTGCCAGTGTGAAGAGTTCAACCAAAGTTCAAGAGTAATTAAATTCCCCTGGAGTTGCCTCTGTTTAAAAGCAAGGAAAGTCACTTATCTCTTGAGCAGCTGACTGTTTCCTGACAGAATGATTTGTGAATCTCAGCTGAAGGAAAGACGGGCTTCAGGATTTCATTGAAGAGCTCGGTTTAACTGAAATTTCTCATGTGAAAAATAACCTCAAAGTTACAGAGCTGTTGTCTCATTCATGTTGCTTTCATTCTGGCTCCAAGGACGCCTGTTGACAGCTGAATTGAAGAATTCTCCCCTCCGGAGCCCCATTTCAGTCGGTGGCCAGACTCCGCACCCCGCGCTATGCATTTTGAAGAATGTATAACATGAGTTGTGGAATTATGTTTTAGACCGCAAGTAAGTAATTTTTGGGTTTACAGTGGTAAACTGCATATACCCAGTGCATATATGCATAGAAGTATATTCCAAGATTATGGGGCAGCGGAAGGCTGAACTCCATTTTAGTTTCTCTTCGTTCTCAATCTCCCCCCCGAGAATAGGATACTCATTCATGTCTGTTTATGTTCTCTTGCTTGTCTCAATATAGATAATCTAGATACAGTGGTTTAGCCATGAGCTGCCTATAAATTCACGGATTATATTTGCTACTTTTCTGAAAACTCTGTAAAAGATTTTGAAACAAGAACAGTTAGGCAATCCACAACATTAGATGGATGGTTTGTGTGTTTATTGTGATCAGTAAAGCTTGGTTACTCTTTTTGTCATTTACCTTTGATACTGCAAATGTATTCAGCCTTGAAACGTTTTTATAATCTCCTACAGAAGGTTGGATTTAAGGCAGATTATTTAGCACACTTCCTAAAGCACTAGCTATAATTAAAATTGATAATATATTTATGTTGAAAATGCATTTGGCTCAATGAACGTTGCAGGGATGCCTCTGCCAATGCTTATACTTACTTTTAGAATATGGCTAGTGTCAAGAGTGAGTCAAAACCTTTTCTATGAGCAATCTTTGCTGATGACGTTATATGCTTGATTCACTCTGGAAATACACTACTGCTGTTACAATTGTTAGAGATTTGGAAAATGTCTGTAATTTTCTGGACTCAAAGTGAAATACTCTAAATCACAGAATACACAATCGCAATGTAGCATTTTAAGCATAGCTGTGGATTTGAGCAGGACAACCCAAAAAGTGTCTGGAAATGTTAGCCATATGATCTTATTACTCTTTACACCAATATAATACTGCTGAATTGCTATTTGAATTGCAAAATGATTTGGGGAGATGAGTTAATAGGAAGATTGGACAGGGAATATTACTTCAAGCAGTGGCACCTGTCCAAGAACACTACAGATGAGATTAATCTCAGTGTACAATAACAGATACCTGCAAGAGATGAAGAAACAACTAGCTGAATCTAGAGCTAACCTCCGAGACTCCTTGTTAATAAGGTCAGGATTAACGGTCTTTGAGAGTGCCAACATGACCCAAACTTAAGAGATATGCAGCACCATTCATGTAGGATCTTACTATAACATGCCACTTATATGTTCAATATCGACTTGATGAATGTATTTGCACCAAAAACTGCTTTTGTGATGCTTTGAAAACATTCAAAAAAACTAGTGACGCCTTGAAGGTTCATTGCAACCCTAATTGATAGAATGCAAAATGGTAGTGCGTGCCCTCATAAAAGAATTTTGCTCACAAGGAATACCTGCCAGTATGGTAACATTTTTGTAAATGCAAATCTGCTCAGATGGCTGGGTTTGTGGGAGAGGGTAGTTGGAGAGGGTGCATGAAAAATGGTGTCCACATGAAAAATGGTGTCCAAGTGTGTCCACCTGCGGATATTAACAAACCTATTGCAGCGTACGTTCCGACCCTGGCCGCTGTTTAGAGCATGAAAATTCCTTGTGAGGATAAACATGGGGAGGGAACACTTACAAATGAATGTAGATTGTTGATTGCTACCTGTCAACTCCATTTTGCAACAATTTATTTTTGTAAACTATGCCAAATTAGGTTTGTTTTTTTTGAGATTCTTGTAAATTTCTGGACATGGTTAGAGAGCACCTGTCCTGATTGAAAGGTGACACCATTCACCTTAACATCTGCTAAGAAATTTGGGTGTAGGCTGTAAGTAAATCTTGTAAAATTAACCTTTCACAGGTGTTGAAAGGGTTGTGTGACAGCCAATAATAATCCCCACAGATTTTCTTGAAAATGCTTTGACGTTCTCAGACTTGTGTGTCTCCCTAGCCTGGAGGTAGCAAGTGTTTTCACAGTGACTAGCTTTTTCTTAACACATTAGACATGATTCAGAAAGGAACTTGCACAGCCAAGCAAACCTCAGGTGGGCCTATTTGGCATCTATGAAGTCAGCATTACGTTCCTGACTGACCGAATGAAAATGGACGTGTCCTCCTAAAAGGGGATTGCATGTGCGGAATTTCTACCAATGTGGTGATATGACTGACTGCAGATCTGCTCACAGGGGTGAGTTTGAGGGGAAGACTGTGTGAAGAGATGGTATCCGAAAATCCGCCCAACTGTGGATATTATTAACAAACCTTTTGCACTGTATGTTCCAACCCTGACTGCTGTTTAGAACATGGAAATTTGTCGTCCGTGTAGCAATGGGGTTGTAGATTGTTGGGTATTGCTGCCAGTCATCTCCATTTAGCAACATTTTATTTTTTATGAACTGCACCTTTTCAAAGAATGACTTTTCTGAGAGCACTTTGCTTGTTGTTTGTTAGCTTTGACCAGCCACTCATCAGAAGACGGTGTCATGCATATGGAAGTACCGGGACTGAAGCCAGTAAACCCAGCAGCACTACCAGAACCTAGGAAAGCATATGATATCCTACCTGGAGATCCGCCAGAACCTCCTCCTCAGGTATCTCAATATGTATCTTTTTGTCTAATGGACTACTGAAAACAGGTGGTTAAATCTGTATTGAAATAGAACTATAAAAGAGATGAGATTGATGGACACACTGGGCATTTTAATATGCTTCCATATATAATTTCTTTGTTTCAGGATAGTCTCATTTGTTAAAACCGCTTATTGAACTCTGTAAATATCTTGTAATAAGTGCCGAATAGTTTAGGGTTGCTGAATCTTACGGATGCATGGTTTGGAAGGTGTGGCTTATACGGAGTCAAAACCTTCAGATCGGACTCTGTCCATGACTGAGCATCTTGGGTGCGGGAGCTTGACTCTTTTCAGGAAGTTCTTGGGAAGATTTTGTGTTGTTTTCTCATTACATTACTGTTGCAAAGGTCGCTGTCTGTTTTCTTTCCAAGCTAGAACTTAAGTTCCCTGTGGTTCTAAAGCAGAAACCCCAGCCAGATCAGGGAACCCTCCAGCTTACGCTTAGGTGTTGGATATTTTTTCCCCATTTTAGGGTCTCTGGAGGCCAGGCTATTTTTGTCTACTGACTCGCATTTTCTCACAATGTTACATTGCGTGACCATATTTGTCCTGGGTTCTTCTGTGCAGAATTGTAATCTATCTGCCAAACCTTTTTTGGTAACAACATGCATGACTGTCTTGTAATTGAGGAAAATGCATGTTTTGAGTTAATTTAGCATTGTAAGGTTTGAATACCTTTGCTTCAAGACATCATGTATCTACTTTATGTAGATACTGCATTCGGAGTTTAAGTAGCTTGTCAGTCATCTTCAGGTAGAATCAGACTAACACACATGAATAGGCCAAACATCAGCCAAACCCAACTGCCTGTTGAAAGGAGCTCAAACAAATTCCAAAATGAAAAAATTAACATCATAAAGTGGCATTTTAAGTGGAGGACACAAAAATATAAACCTGCAGCGCAGTTTCACGTATCATGTAAGTTCAGTATGCCCCTTTGCTAGTCCTAATAAGGATATTTCAAAACTGGTAAGTGTTGCATAACTCAGTATCAGCATCTGCACTTCTGGAATCCTCAAGTCCTCTATGAAACTCGCAAATTGTCAGATTTCGTTTTTATGCAGACCAGGCAGAAAAATAACACAACCTTAAGATTTGGTTTCTGAATGCAGCGTAAAAAATCTACATCTGTGAGAGTGGAAGGAAGCGTCCCACCACAAGTAGCACTCCAGCTGTCTATTCAGATGAAAAGGAGTCTTTACACTCGCTTCTACATGGCACCAATGTGTTGTAAGGGACACAAGCCTAGCAAGTCCCACCCTAACACTATTCATGTGCATAGGAACATGTGCTCAGTATTTAAGAAACTGATGAGGCTGGTAGGGCAATGGTGCAGGAAAAATGTCTTCTCTATACACATGTCCAGACCAACCGCCCTTACACTGGATTCTGACGGATACTTCTAACCACAGATTCTTCACTTTGTGAATATTTCCCAAGCATAGGACTGGGTTTGGAAACTTTGAGAAAGCAGTACTGCTGTAGGCCAGCAGATGGCGTTGTGCGGCTTTACGCTGACATCATTCAGCTCTGTAAGTGACAAGCAAAGCTGCATATAAGCTGCACTCATTCGCATGACTGGCAGTTTTATTTCTTTCCACTACTCCAGGTGTGGATTCCCTCATTTTCTACACCATTATCCTGGTGTGTGTGTAGGAAAATATTGCACCTAAAACAACTCGATTTAAACCTTGTTAGGACTGTTGGAAACAGATGTTTGGACAGACATTCACAAAGTCTGTAGTGCCAGGGGTCTCACCACGACTCCAAGACCTGTGACTACTGCACCAGATGAACCCAAAGGCCATACATGACGTGAGACCAAAGTCTACGTCACTAAACGCACGAAAACACCACACCACGACCGGTCAAAGTCGAAAGGAAAGTCTCAGTCCCTGAGGCAGATTTTAATCTCAGTCAGTCTTCTGGTAATTCCAAGAAAAAGCACAAGAATTTGAAGCAGGAATCTGCTCCTTCCCGCCACTCAGATTCTAGAGAGGGTGCGATGGCACAACCGTGCATCCCGGTCTCGCTCCAGAGCGTCTTTGGAGCCAATTCAGAGTTTGGTCCTGGTGCATCCTGAAACGTTGTAGCAAGTAGAGGAGGCCTTCAGAGAGGCAGGCGCTCCCTTTCATCAGAGCAATTTTGGAAACAGTTTGGTTTTGTTCCTTTTTCCAGGACTGAGGGTCCAGGACATTCGGACCCTCATCCTATCTTGCAGCCCCTCTCCTGGATTTCAGTGCTGTTGACTGAAAGGGTATTGGGGTTGCTGGCCTCCTGCATCATGCTGGCCAAACATACCAGATGGCACATGTGGGTTCTACAGTGGGACCTTAAATCCCAGTGGGCACAGCATAAGGGAAATCTGTCGGACTGTATCTAGATAACAGCAGAGACTTCAAAAGATCTGCAGTGGTGGCTACTGAACTGGATTGGGCCTCTTTCCTTATGCCACCAAAGTTGACAGTGGTCACTGATGCATCACTACTTGGATGCGGAGGCCATCTGGGAGAGGTGGAGATCAGAGGCCCCTGGTCTCTGGTGGAGTTTCAGCTCCACATCAGTTTGTTGGAGTTAAGGGTGAGTCACTTAGCATTGGAGGGTTTCTTGCCCACCGTCAAAGGAAGGTAGGTGCTCATGGACAACACCACCGCAATATGGTACTGCAACAAGCAGGGCGGTGTGGGGGTCTGCCTACACAGGTCAACAAGCATTTGCAATGCAATAAGTCTCGCATTTGTTAAAGTTAGAGTTGTTGGCGTTGAAAATAACAATGTTTTTTACTTTTCTCTTTTAATTTGCAGTCTAGTTAATATATTTGCGTAGCACTATTGCCAATGTTATAAAAAAGCAAAAGTCAAAAACATTGTAATTTTCAACGCCAACAGCTCTAACTTTAACAAATGCTAGACCTATTGCATTGGAAATGCAATCGGTCTCGCATTTGTTGGAGTTGGAGTTATTGGCATTATAAATGCCAATGTTTTTTACCTGGCCATGTTGCAGGGTGCTGTTCCATATGTGGCCAAAAGAGGTCCCATGGGACCTCTTTTGGCCACATATGGTACTGCACCCTGCAAAGTTGGAGTTGTTGGCAATATAAATGGCAATGTTTTTTACCTAGCAGTACCATATGTGGCCAAAAGAGGTCCCATGGGACCTCTTTTAAAGCACATATGGTACTGCACACTTGCAGAAGATATGTTAAATCCACCCTACCCATAATGCATTGCATGCAAGACAGTACCACAAGTATATTCAAATAGCTATGTCCATATATACAATTAGTAGCTTTGAAATGTGACAAAAGAAGTATTATATTAATTACGGGTTAGGTTGTACTCTGTGTGGAGCTGATGAAGGGAAATTTATAGAAGGTCTCATATAAATGTGAGATGTGCTAGTGAGTAAAGTAACCACTGCCAGCCTAGTTTAGAACCAAGCGAGTGTTCTGTCTGAAGTCCTTTAAGAAAATAGTACTTTGAGGCTGTAATTAAAACCTAGGGAGGAACAACACATGTAACAAAGGGTATATTCATGGGAGGTTACAAGAAAAGACAAGGTGGTACTAAGAAGGGACTATCACTCCCATTGAACAATTAAAATCCACCATTTACAAAGGACAGGGACAGGAGTCAATTAAAATGATGGGCAGAAAGTTTACTTTTGTTTTATTTGCAGTGGAGTTATTATATTTGCATAGCACTATTGCCAATGGTATATAAAAAGGAAAAGGAAAAACATTGTCATTTTCAACGCCAACAGTCTTGAATGAGTTGGAGTTATTGGCATTATAAATGCCAATGTTTTTAACCTAGCCATGTTGCAGGGTGCAGTACCATATGTGGCCAAAAGAGGTCCCATGGAACCTCTTTTGGTCACATATGGTACTGCACCCTGCAGAAGATATGGTAAATCCACCCTACCCATAATGCATTGCATGCAAGACAGTACCACAAGTACATTCAAACCGCTATGTCCATATATACAATTAGTAGCTTTGAAATGTGACAAAAGAATTATTATATTAATTCCAGAGTAGGTTGTACTCCCTGTGGAGCTGATGAAGGGAAATTTATAGAAGGTCTCATATGAATGTGAGATGGGCTAGTGAGTAAAGTAACCACTGCCAACCTAGTTTAGGACCAACCCAGTGTCCTGTCTGAAGCCCTTTAAGTAAGTAGTGCCTTGAGGCTGTAGTTAAAACATAGGTAGTAACAACACATGTTACAGTGGGTGTCCTCGTGGGAGGTTACAAGGAGACAAGGCGATACTAAGGAGGGACTACTAAGCCTATTGACCAATGAAAAGCCACCATTTACAAAGGACAGGGACAGGAGCCAATTAAAAAGATGGGCGGAAAGTGGGCGGAGCTTTATGCCCATAACCTGAATATGGCATGCCTCGAAGAGACTGCGAAAGCGCTGCCTAGGCGAGACCTAAAAACATGTGTTGGGAGGCTCTGCACCCTTGGAAGTGACTAGACTGCCACAGAATTTCTCTGGTGGTAAACCACCAGGAAGGATTTTTAAATGCCTGGGCGGACAAACACAGTCCAGATGTCTAGTGGAGCACGAATGGCAATTGTACCTGTAGGTGGCGCAGGGCATTGTCTTGTGGTTTACCTGCCTTGTTATGTTGGCCTAGGCCTGGCTGCCATGCTGCTTTTCTTTGCGCACGTTACACTGAGCCGGGCCTTCCTCGCCCTTTGCTCGTGCCAAGTTCTTTTGCACTGTCTGCATCTTCTGTTGTTCACCTTTTTGGGCTCAGTCTGCACAAACATGTACAAGGTCGCATAACAATGTATTTTGGTTCTTCCTGATATGGCCAGTCTCGCGCACCCAGACATAACATTATGTGCAATTGCCATGAAGAATTTGGTATGCTTTTAATACTGTGGTTTACTAGCGCTTAACACACTTGGAGAAATCCCTTTCAGTGAGAAGAGCTATGATGTCCTGCTGATGTAATTCTGCATTTAGAGACTGAGGTATGGGGGTTCGCTAGTCAAAGCCCAGAGGTCTTCTATTATTATAATAAACTATCTTACTGCAAGGGGAGGGTGGTAATGTTATTTATACGTTTATCCACTGAGCTCTGAGATGCTTTCCCCGTTTGTATTCTATGGAATTGTAACCATGCTGCTTATATTAGTCATATGCATTATGCTATTAGTACTGACACGTGTACTGTACATTAGAGCACGTAAGTTGGAATAAACATTTTAACCTATCCAGTGTCTCTTCCTACGCATCTTGTGGACAAGTACGAGTGAGTGACGAAAGAGTGTTCTTGCTTCTGTGAGTCCTGAGATAAAGATACCGTGTTCTGGGTTGTCCAAACATTAGTACTTGGGTGCTAATGGGATGCTAAGCTAGTTGGGTTGGGGTTTTTGGGTGCTACGGTATATGGTGGCAAACCACTGTATTCCGGGGTCCCATTTTCCTGTGCATAGCTCTGTGTATGTGCAGAAACCTTATGACATGGCGCGACCACCGTGGGGCGGCTTATCTGCGAGACGCTTGAGTAGTACTTGTGCTTGTCCACAAACCCCTCGCGTACGCTTCCGGAGGCGTATGTGACGGTGATACCTCCTATATTGAATGTTTTATAGGTTCTTTCAAGCTTGATATTATTAAAAAAGGTTAGTTAACAGACCCATTTTTGTGCTCCCTGTTAGGTTGTCGAATATAATTGTTTAGTCATGGCTGGTGTGGCGATAGCTGCACATAGTCGAGGAGCACTCCGAGACCACTTAGCTGTGTATGGAGTGCCCGATACTGGGGTCGAGTTGGTCTTTGTGGTTCAAGCCGATCCGGCTTATCACTTTGAAGTGTTTTACACTTGGATCACTTTTGAAGCGGTGGATGCAGGTGATAAGCTGTTTCATGAATATAAACCCACCGCTATTCCTGCTGCCTATCGACCCTATACTGCTCTTGAAGTGCCTCTCACGGCTTGGCAGCACCGTGTTTGGTTTAATGGCGCCCTACCACAACCAACTACCACAGTTCGTTTAGGCCCCTTGTCAATTCAGGGGGCCACTTGGCCTGTATTGGCCGGGTATACCCAGCATCCAAATTATCTGGCATTACCGCTTGCGGAACTGCGCACTATGCATACCGAATTGGTGCGAGTGCATCGAGCCTTGGTGACATACGTTACAGGTAGCCTCCATGGAGCTGCTCCTGTAGTCGCAGGCCAACCAGCTATTGCAGCTGGAGTGACTATAAGTCCTGTCATGGTAAATTCTGTGATGGGCAAACGTCCACAAAATAAGGACGACTATCCTTACTGGCTTGCAGAAAAGTTCGATCAGATAGAAGCAGTGTTTCCACATACATCCCCAGTAGATAAACACCGCATCCTCACGATAAGTTTGCCAAAAGACATAATCCCCGATTTGACATCATGTGAAAACTGGGGTAAGGTATTCGCAGCAGTTTATTCAAAATGTTTTGGAACTCCTTCCATGACGGTTCTACCCTCTGTAATTAAAAAAGTACAGGATGAACATGGCCCTGAAGCGGCTGTGGAATTAGGGATGAGACTAGTGGGAGTGTTTGATGTAGTAGCTGAGCTGATCCTTGGAAATGTCAAGGGCGATGCTATGAACTTTCAAGTAGCGAATGCTTTGGCTTTGGTCCCAGAGTTGGACAGGCCTCGCGAATTACCGAAAATAATAGCCCGGGCTTATAAAACAATCGGAAGAAATAGCCTAGGCAACAAGCCTTTTGTAAAAATGCAAACTCAATCGCAAACACAAGTTATACAAACAAAAAGTGCATCTGAGAAAGATGATAAACCGGTCTTCACTAAAAAGAGTTGGAGACAGAAAAAACAGGGTAAGCAACAAAAGAAGCCGGGGTCGAGAGGCGCTTCCCCAGTTTCGGTTTCTTCTGAACGTACTTATGATTTACGTGATAGGTCAAGGATTAAATCACCAGAAAGGTTTCAGAGCTCTGATACGCGTTCTCCTCGTTCTTCACAGGCCCAGACGTCGTCACAGGCTGGTGGAGGAGGACGGCAAGATAGAGGAAGGGGCCGAGAGGCTCCCCAGGAGCGAGACCAACCTCGACAACAAGTCAGAGGTAAAGCAGAAGACTTTCATCTTCCTCGACCGCAATTTCAGAAGAAAAAGGTTGCCGCTGTCACAGCGAAATATGCCTCAGACCGTGAGAACGAGACTCCAGAATTGGACGTGGGCAGTGACCCTCCTAGACAGCGCCGCGGAAGTTACCATAGTGCGGGAGGCGCTACGTCCTCATATGGAGGCGACAGCAACTGAAACATTCGTTACTGTAGAGACAGCTGACACGAGAGTGGCACCCCCTGACAGACTATATAATATAGTCATACAAATTGAAGGTGACATACCGCGTGAAATAAAAGGGATTTTTTGGGAAAATCTAACCTCTTCATATGACATTTTGTTAGCAGAGGTGGATTGGCCACCCCCATTCGTTTTAGCTGCACATAAAGGAGAGGAGGTAATCCTTCCAAGCTTTTCACGGCATGTCCCAAAAGACAAAGCTGAAGCACTTGCAGCTGAGTGGGCTGTGTACCTGGCACCAGCGTTATACCGCAACCATGTGGGATGGGATGAAGAATCACCTCCTCATGCAATACCTTTGCGGTCACTACCGCAGCCACAACCCCAATATCCCATAAAACGGCAGGCAAAAGGCCCCGTCTCCGAAATTCTGACACAGTTGGAATATCAGGGAGTAATTGAACCATGCGTATCACCTATGAACAATCCCCTTTTCGTGGTTTCTAAACCCGATGGATCGTACCGCTTAGTTTTGGATTACCGACATTTAAACTCTCATTGTCGGAACTTTGCGGTGCAAAATACACACAGTTCTGCGCTTGTAGACAGTCTTGTTCGTAAAAAATACAAAACGACACTTGACCTTTCAAACGGTTTCTACACGCACAACCTAGCCCCGGAGAGTGGTCAATGGACCGCATTTACATCCGGTGGTAAATTATTCCAGTTCCGGCGTTTACCCATGGGCTATAAAAATAGTCCGGGTATATTCGCCGCCCGTGTTGTTTCTTTGTTAAATGACATTGATCAAGACGCATGTTCGTACGTTGATGACATCTATCTGACAGACGACGAGTTATATCAGCATCTGTCCCGTGTGGACCGCATTATTCTTGAATTTGCGGAGCAGGGTTACAAATTTAACTTTGCTAAGTCACACATTGCTGAATTTACCGTTCTGTTCTTGGGCTATGAGCTCAACAACGAAGGTAAGGGCTTAGCCCCCCATTTCTTGGAAAAATGTGCACATTTGTGCCCCCCAAATACTCTGAAGAAACTTCAGTCTTTGCTGGGTTTCCTGAATTTCGGGCGTACTTACATTCCCGAATATGCCCAGCGTATCAAGCCTTTGTATGCTTTGATACAACCTACTTATTCAAGGTCTTGCTGGCTGCCTGAGCATACCTCAATTCTGCAGTCTTTGCAGACAGACCTTTTGGAGTCTAAATATCTTTTGACTCGTGATAACCACACAAACCTGGTGATTAGAATAATTCCGGGGCGGTGGGATTCACCTATTTAACCTTTAATGAAGGTGATACAGTACCTATCGCATACAAGTCACATCTGTACACTTCCGCTGAATTGCGCTTTACATCTGTTGAAAAAGTTCTGACTGCAGTGCAAATGGCGATTCTAAAAGAACGCGCACTGGCACAGGGTAGGCGGATTCTGGTGGTAACACCCTGTCCTGCCCTGGAGGCAGTAACGAAGGCAAGTGTACCGAACTCAAAAGCAATGCATCCCCGTTGGATACAATGGGCTACATCCTTGACGTCTTCGGACGTCACTTTTGTCTTTGATTCTTCTCTTCAGACTCAGGAGTATTTACAGTATGAATTCGTTCATCCTCCTCCTTTGTTTTTACTGCCGCTTGAGGATTACAAATGTGTGATCTACACCGATGGTTCGGCGCAACCGGCCACTGGGTCCAAGCACGCTTATTCAGCTGCATGTGCTATTGTTGCGGGATCCTTTGTGAATGGAACGTTCAAATCCTCTGTAGTGCACACTCGCACACTTGGAGATAGTACCGCACAATTGGCCGAGCTGCATGCATTGCTACTAGCACTTGAGTTCGCTTCTCAGGATGAGACCACTCTTATTGTATGTGATTCCTTCTACTGTGTACAATCTTACAATGACAATCTGTTTTTCTGGTCGAAAAACGACTACAAGGACGCAAAAGGGAGCACAATTAAGCATAAAATGCTTTGGGTTCGAGTGGCAGAATTGCAACAACGTCTGCCCCTCACACAGGTGGTTCACACCTTAGGCCATCAGCGGGTGGGCGCACACGCTATTGGTAACGATCTGGCAGATGAGGCTGCCCGTTCAGCAGTAGTCACGTGTTCAGTAGCAGCGGTTACCAGGTCCATGTCTAAAATAGACCCTGTTATTTTAGCAGCTATTGCTGCAACCAAGGAAGGTGATAATTACCCTACAGGTTTCCCTTCCAAGTATTCTTACACATTAAGTCCCGATCAGGTTCCTTATGTAACTATACCTGACGTTGGAGATCGGCTGATCCCCAACGCGGACCGCAGGAGTGCCTTGATATCAGCTGCACACGAAGGCATGGCTTCGGCACATGCAGGTGTGTCAGCTACGGTTTCCATCTTGCAGCAGCGTTATTGGTGGCGTGGGTTATATAAAGACACCCGTGCTTTTGTGCTTTCTTGCGACGTTTGTCAACAGATTAAGCCTTCCACGGTAACACGTCCACCACAAACACCGCTCTGCATTGCTAACAGACCCTTTGGGTGTGTTTACTTGGATCACTGCGGTCCATTCTCATCAGACACTGCCTATAAATACATCTTAGTGGCAGTGGACTCGTGCACACGGTTTCTCTGGGTCTGGCCACAACGGAGTGCTGACGCCCGAAATGTAATCAGGGATTTGCGTGTCTTTGTGGGAATTTTCGCATGCGGCACCTTCCATTCGGACCAAGGTCCAGCGTTTGCCTCTAGGGCTTACAAGGATGCAATGGCTTCGCTTGGGGTGCGGGTGAAATTTTCGTCTCCGTATAGGCCTGAGGGCAACTCTATCGTTGAACGAATGAACCGTGACTTAAAGCAATCCTTAACAGCTAGGGTTATAGGTACTGGCAGGAACTGGCTGGCCCATTTGTATACCGTTCAGCGTGCACTTAATAATCTCCCTAGAAGACCTCTGGGTGGGCGGACCCCATACGAAATGCTCTTTGGCATAAGAATGTTTGTGCCTGACCTTGAGGGTCCAGACATCGCGGCGCAATCCGCCAAGTTTGATGTAGATAACCATTCTGCTATGTTACAGGACTTACAAGAAGCCCGAGACAAACTTGCAACTACACATTTACCTTCAGCCACAGATCCTGCGTTGCAGACTCCGGTAGCCGGCTGGCTTCCAAAGATTGGAGAACTGGTTCGAGAGAAGGTTGAAAACAAAAAAGAATTTGGCCCCTCTTTTCGTGCACCGGTTCCAGTTCTGGGCTTGAAGGGAACACGTACAGTTATTTTACCACCGCTTCCTGGTCGCAAAGAGAACAGATACATCTCAATTGAAAATGTCAAGCTACAGCGCCTGGCCGATCCTGAATAGTGTCACACCAGCGGTCTCTTGTCCTGCCATTTATCGGACATATGTTCATAGTCCATCTGCGCGAACGATCGCTGATGCTGTAATTGAGATGGTTGATTTGCCTGAATCCTCTACTTTGCCTGAAACTATAATTGATCCCCAACTCTCCACCAACATCGACGAGGACGAGTATATTTATCATGCATCTGAATCGGTGGCGCATCAACCAATAATGCCATTAAGTCAGACTCGTTATTCCTTTGATTCGGATTCCACCTCTTCAAAAGTCCCATCCAAGTTCAGTATTTTTGTATCCTGGTTTAGAGACAATTTTTTGATTCCACCCTGGACATACCTCTGGTTGGTACTTTTCTTGCTTTTTCTGTTCATGTCCATTGGCTTTGTCACCGTGTTTTTTCTACTAATCAATGGTCACTATTTACCTGAACGCTCTGCTGTAGACTATGTTTCTGGAACTTTGGCTCCTCATTCCTCGTCTCACATCATGAAGCGTGACCACACATTTGTGAACATTTCAGCTTTTCCAGTTGCTGATGGCATCGTATGGGATGCGGTGAACTATCAAATCCATGGTCCGACGGAAATCATCAATGTACCTAATGTCCTTCGTGTTTCAATGGGTGATGTAGTACAAAATAATATTCATTCTGATGGTTGGGATGTGCATGCCGTTGAAGCATTGTTTGCCGATTTAAAATATTATGCATCTTTTAATGCTGAGGATTTATATATGAATTCTGCGAATTATGCTGATTTGTATTGTTACCAACATTGGGGTAATCATTTTCTCCATAAGCCAAGTGCCCTGCGTAGTTCTGTTAACTACACCCAATGGGAACATTGTCCAAACCCCTTGCCAGGTAGCTCACAGGCTCTTCGAAATAAGTTTACCTATTTTACTGATTTTAATCGGTCGAACCCTGCATCCTATTATTTTAGACTTAATACAACATCAACTCAGAAAATTATGTTAACACACACAAAATTGCTATATTCGGGTTCCTTTTTGAGTGCCCTAGCTGTGGGTGGTTATGAGTACTGGGAGAGTACAGTGGATTTGAAATCTATTTGGGGCTCCAAGCCATGGCAGGTACAAGGAACTGAGGCGTTGCATCGTGCTTGTCTCATCCCTACTCAAATTATGTTCCTAAATGCTTCCATCTATCAAACTACATGTTGGGGCTTAGCTACCACTAAACAATTAAACTCGCCCTCAATTCCATCCCTTTCGAGTTTTCCCAATGATAGCTCACGTTTTAACCTGTCCCTGACGACCTTACAGGCTCTATTACAGAATAATTCATTTAATGTTTCCGGACTGGATCAGTCACCCTGGTTGGTATGGCCTATATCATCTAATGCATGTCAAATGCGTTTTCACGACTCAGGTACTAGATACACACAGGATAGGCCTGATCCGAGATTTATTACTTCTCGTACTGTCACTACATATTCTGTTGGTAAATTATGCAAACAATGGCTGCAACATTCGTCCCTTGATTCTGTTAAACAACATTTGTCCCTCCTTTCAGGCAATATTGATCTGTCCGACTTTGTTTTGGGACCTCGTGGTCCCCGGCCTAAGAGATTCATTTATGAAACGTATAATGAACTCTGGAAGCTATCACAAATGGAAGCTGCTTCCCGTCTTCGGGAAATAGATCAAGCAAATATGGAAAAGGTGCTTGCTGTTGTTGACAATAGTATTAATACCCTGTCTTCTCGCATTTACACTTTAGAGAATATTGTGTCCTCTGTTGTTGATATTGTACAAGATGATGTTTCTGTGTTATATCATGGTCAGAATCAATTGCGCTCAGTTATGCAGTTTGCATGGACTTTACAAACACTTAAGTTAGGTAAAGTGCCTTGGCATTTTTTGAACACCTCTGCCTTATTTCTACCTTTTAACTTAACTGACAAACAGCAATTTATGTCCATGAAAGATGCAACTTACACTCTATTACATATCGAAAAGGTGGATCCTTTGCCGTTCTCTGTTGCAGAACTCGATTCTGCTGTATGGCTAGTTCATGGGGTTATCGTTTTACCTTTTTCCTTGTTTGAATTTGACTCGTGCATGAAACATTATCCTGTGGGCCGTTACCGGCCATTGGGCAGTGCTTTCCTGCATGAACTCTGGTCCTTGCCTTTCATGTATAAATGCCTTCGGGACGGCAAGGAAGTCTTTCTCACGGGGGAGTACTGCGACTCGACTATAGGTCATTCGCTTATTTGTAAACACATTAAATTGCATGGCTCATGTAGCGTTTCCTCTCCTAATCTTGCTTGTGTGCTGAAAGGTATTCCTGCTCCTGTTATTTCACCTACTTTCACTCTCCTTTCCAATGGTAGTTATTTACTTTTAAATAACGAAAACTGTTGTGGCCTGCAGGCTGGCATTCCTTACATTGTAACAGTTTCGCACAGGGTTGTCTGCTGCAAAAATGTGCTTTTTCCTCCCCCTCATGGCAAGGTTGATATCTCTATTTGGCCTTCCATCCCTACCATGGAAGCAGATTTCAATAGACTGAGCAGAATAAAGGCACTATTATTAAACGAGGAAGTTATGCTCACGTCCGCCCGGGAGACATTCATTCTCCAGGTGGCGAGTACCCACAGTGAAATACAGGCCCTTTTAAACACTAATCTCCCCCAACATTTTGGGGAGTTAATACATCGTATTTTTAACGCATCTAACACTGAAGGCCTAGTACACTTTTTTAAGGTCGTGGGGTCGGGCTTGGTGTCCTCCTTCCAAACTATTTTTGGTGTCATCCCGGCTTTCATACATTCTATTTTTTCCAGTGTCTTTGGCGGTTTCCCATTGATCCTCGCTTTAGCGGCTGGTGTCTTGCTCCTAATTTGCTTTCTGCGCAATGGCTGCTCCCCGATGGGACCTGCTCGATCCAGAACGCCTCCAGCTGCTCCGTGAGCGCCTTTTGGCCGGTTTTGGTGTCTTGCCATTGGCGACACTGAGTGTGTCATATACTCTTTCATTTCGCTTTGCGTATTTCACTTGCGTGCAACCTGTGATGACTTGTGTCCGCTGTCCTTTCACCTGGACTCTGGATTATTGCCTCTCCAATTCGTCATTGTCTGTTCCGGATTTTGTTCAGTTGATGGGTCCCTTAGAGGCCCATGAGCAGGACTGTTCCGTCGCTGGCTGTATGGCGCGTGCGGCTGCACTGGGGATTTTGGCGCAATGGGATATCTGGGCGGCTGCCCAGGATCTCCTACAACGAAGCTGTTTCAATTATCACGCAAGCTGTCCCGCATTGCTTCTGGATGCTCCCTTTGCTGAGGAGCATTCCTGCTCTTTTGATCTCATGGATTGGATGGCATCTATGTTTTTTGACGATTCCAATGATGAACTCTTGGAGGGTATGGCTTTTTTCTGCACCTACACTTTCATGGATTGACCTGCCCTTCGCCGTTTGGGCGCTCCCTGTGCTCCAACGGCTTTGTTTTTCCTCTAATGGGCCTCTGTCCTGGCCGCCGGACTGTCCAGGGGAGGGTGTCTTGTGGTTTGTTACCTGCCTTGTTATGTTGGCCTAGGCCTGGCTGCCATGCTGCTTTTCTTTGCGCACGTTACACTGAGCCGGGCCTTCCTCGCCCTTTGCTCGTGCCAAGTTCTTTTGCACTGTCTGCATCTTCTGTTGTTCACCTTTTTGGGCTCAGTCTGCACAAACATGTACAAGGTCGCATAACAATGTATTTTGGTTCTTCCTGATATGGCCAGTCTCGCGCACCCAGACATAACATTATGTGCAATTGCCATGAAGAATTTGGTATGCTTTTAATACTGTGGTTTACTAGCGCTTAACACACTTGGAGAAATCCCTTTCAGTGAGAAGAGCTATGATGTCCTGCTGATGTAATTCTGCATTTAGAGACTGAGGTATGGGGGTTCGCTAGTCAAAGCCCAGAGGTCTTCTATTATTATAATAAACTATCTTACTGCAAGGGGAGGGTGGTAATGTTATTTATACGTTTATCCACTGAGCTCTGAGATGCTTTCCCCGTTTGTATTCTATGGAATTGTAACCATGCTGCTTATATTAGTCATATGCATTATGCTATTAGTACTGACACGTGTACTGTACATTAGAGCACGTAAGTTGGAATAAACATTTTAACCTATCCAGTGTCTCTTCCTACGCATCTTGTGGACAAGTACGAGTGAGTGACGAAAGAGTGTTCTTGCTTCTGTGAGTCCTGAGATAAAGATACCGTGTTCTGGGTTGTCCAAACATTAGTACTTGGGTGCTAATGGGATGCTAAGCTAGTTGGGTTGGGGTTTTTGGGTGCTACGGTATATGGTGGCAAACCACTGTATTCCGGGGTCCCATTTTCCTGTGCATAGCTCTGTGTATGTGCAGAAACCTTATGACAGCATCTTCCAGCAATAGAGAGAACCCTTGCTTGATCTTTCTGCCACCGACGAGAACATGCAGTGTCGGCACTGCTGTGAGTTGGAGTTTCCCAGAAAGCTCTCTTTCAGAGACATCATCCATCTATAGTGGAGTTCGGGACTCGTATACACCTTCCTGCCATTGCCTCTTGTGCTTTGAGTTCTGAAGAAGTCATCCTAGTGGCACCGGTTGACACAGGAGAGTATGGTACCCAAAACTCCTTGGACATGAGCATCTGTCTTCAGATCATTCTGGTCCTACAGGAGAATCTTCTGTCGCAGTTCCTCGGCAAGTTGCTGCACCCAGGCCAGCACAATTTTCTTCTATATGCTTGGAGATTGAACAGCGGCATTTGACTTTGTTTGACCTTCTTCCTGAGGTTGTTGATGTCATATTGTCAGTAAGGTGTCCCTCCACAAAATCGGTATACGCCAGTCGTTGGAACAAATTTGTGGACTGGTGTGGCACCCAACAAATTTACCCATTACAAGCAAAGTAGTATGAAGTTTTGCTGTTTGTTCTTTCTCTATCCGATCAAGGACTTTGGCATTGGTAAGGGCTGCATATAGGCTCTTTTGGCTTTTTAGCGGTTGCTCGATCAGCCTTTATTATTTAAATCAGCTGCTTTGATGAGATTTTTGAAAGGTTTCCAACATTTGTTTCTGCCGAAACCTTTTCTGGTGCCTCAGTGGAACCTGAACTTAGTTCTCACTTTTTTGATGTTCAACCCTTTGAGCCACTACACAGTTTTCATTTGAGACTTCTGAGTTTGAAGACAGTAATTCTCATCGTAATAACACTGGCTAGACGGGTGACCACCTGCAGGCTATTTCAGTCAATCCAGCTTATACCACTTTCTTCCCAGACTAAGTTGGTGTTAAGGACCTGAGCTTCCTTTCTACCGAAAGTGGTCATTCCATGTCATGTTGGGCAGACTGTCTCCCTACGGATCTTCTTTGTGCAACATCATCTCTCTAAGGGTTTGAACTTTAAAGGGGACTGAGCTTTTATATCAGTCGTACCAAGGACCATTGAGTGGCCAAACAGGGCTAAGGCTACTACCACTGCGTTTGCAGGTAGAGTGCCTATCCTCAACATTTTTTCAGGCGGCTACATGGGCATTAGTCCCCTCCTTCACAAAGCACTATTACCTC
The DNA here is from genome assembly GCA_963921515.1 of Calotriton arnoldi. Classification (NCBI taxonomy): domain Eukaryota; kingdom Metazoa; phylum Chordata; class Amphibia; order Caudata; family Salamandridae; genus Calotriton; species Calotriton arnoldi. The sequence continues at coordinate 985,323 of CAWUFW010005190.1, forward strand.
GACAGTCTGGTCCGCCGAGAAGGGCATTTCATTTGGTCCAGCAGACTTTTTAGCATGATCCAGTTCACACACCCACCATGGGGGGTATTACAATGATATCTAGTCACAAGGAGAGGACTCTGCAGTTAGAAGTATCCATTAGACAAACAAGTTACTTACCTTCGCTAATGATGTTTCTGGTGGATAATCTATTTTACTGCAGATTCCTCACCGACCTCCCACCTCCCCAGTTTTGTGAACTGGATTTTTTTTCACATCTATAATGGTCCGAACTTTACAGATCTACACACTGGTCATGCCAGTTTACTAGGAGCTCTACGTCTGAGGGTGCTGGCAGCATAGAATGCAACTGATGTCCGCATATATGGGTGACGCTTACATGCGGCTTCACTTGTCATTTCCAGAGAAGAACAACGTTGTCTCCATGACGCCATGCTGGCGTGCAGGAACACTGCTTTTTAACATTTGCAGATCCAGCCTGGCACCTAGGAAACATTTACAAGGTGAGCAATCTATGATTAGCTATAGTATCCACTAGAAAGATTGTTAACAAAAGTAACTTGTTCTCATAAGTATAACAGCCTACCATCTATTTCTCTCTTTCTGTTAGTAGACTGATAGTGGTATTAATTATCTTATATCTGAGGGCAATACTTTTTATCACTGTTCACCTCCAAAACTACGTACAGTGTCAGTGGCCCATAAGGCTTTATTGTCTGGGGTATTACTGCTCATCATCTGGGAATAATATTGCTTGGTGTCTGGGACATTTAATGCATTACTTTGTTTGAGCAACATCGTTGCTCACTGTCTGGGCCCATACTGTTTATGGTGTCTCGAGCCATTATTGTTTTAGTATTTGGGCCGTACTGCTCATTACTTTCTGGGGCATGTAGTGCTAATTGGGCGATGTACTATGTATGTGTGGAACAAAAATGCACATTGCAATCTGGGGCAAATAAAGATTTTGCTGTCATAGAGCCAGTGATGGTATTTCCTAGTGCCAGCATGATCATTGGTGTCTGGGTCGATAGCTCTGGTGGCTGGTACCCCAAATATTTGGTGGAGCAGCCAACCCAATAACAAAGAACTGGGGAGCTTGCTGCGCCATGGCTAACAATTGGCAGGTGTGAGACTCATAGTTTCTGTTTCACTGAGGTCTTTGTTAAGAACCAGAACTGGTCGGTGCACCAGTCAATGTGCAAAGGAAATATGCGGAAGTGTGAGGTGTGCTTCACTCTGCACTCATTGTGAGCAGTGGCCATTCCCAGAGGGAGACCGCCGTACCCCCCCCCCCCCTCTCCCCCCCCAAGTATGTCTGCCCTTTCAGGGCCCTGCGGGGCTAGATGTCTTCTACTGTGCAGTGACTGGCCTGGCTACCTCGCATCTCCCCTGTTACTTGATCGTTACTCACCTTTGCTATGTCGACTACTGTCTCCTACTTGCTCTTTTCGCAGTTTTATATAGCATAAACTCGACCTGAAGGTATTGGAGCGCTTTTACATTACACAAGGTCAATGTATTGGTATATTATAAGCAGCACCCGGGACAGTAAATATTGCCAGTGCACAATGTAAGCAGTTCCTGGTGCTCAAAACATCTCCATTCTTAAATGTGAGCAGCTCTTCGGGCAGTAAACATCAATGTTTAATGTGAGCAGCTGTTCGGACGGTAAGCACGACCAGTGTTTAATGTGAGCAGCTGATCAGTAAAGATCACCAGTGTTCCATATGAGCAGCTCCTCGGGCAGCAAACATTATCGTTCTTTAATGGAAGCAGCTTCTATATGAGCTGCGAGAGGCAGTCTTGTAGATAATCGAGTATTCATAAGGTGTTAAATTCCACAGCCCTCATCATCTAACAGTCCACATGAGGTTCAGGCACGGAGGCGGCCCTTGGAAGGCAGCAGCCACTGCCAGCCTGTATAAGAGGCTGTTATCAGGCCAAGAAACACAGTGCAAAGCCCAAACACCAACAGCAGATTGCCAAAGAGGTTCAACGGGCACCAAAAGAAGCGTCTCAAGGGTCTGTTCACAGCTGTGTGGGTGGGCATCAGATGCAGGCCAAGAGCCTCCTGTGTACAGAAGGGAAAGGGACGCAGAAACGAGGGCAGCAAGGGTCTATGCTAGCCAGCGAGGTGCCAGAAACTGAGAGAAAGACTCGCATGCAATGTTCAAGCCATCTGGAGATAAAGTGATTTGTCTAGAATCACAGGCTGTTGAGGCAACGCCGAGACTCGGACCTGGTTCCCCAGTTGCAAAGTCGGCGGCTCTGACTAAAACGTCACATCCTCTCTGCCCTTACAGTCTGAATTACTAGCAGGTGCCTTTGAAGTACTGTATGCTGCCCATTAGCTCCTGCTTTTGAAGAAAACAGTTAGCTTTAAACAAAAACCTAAATTCCACTTTTTACCCAATATTACACATTCTTCAGCATTGGATCTTTCATAGATTCATTTGCATGATTCCTTGACCGTCGTCGAATTTAATACCATTTTATTTTTCACCTTTGCGACACTGGCAGCAGGGGGGGTGACTCTCCTCTACCCTAATGGAGGGGCGTCGCAGGTCGATATCAATGGACATAATTCCACGAATAGTCACTGACCTTTATTGCTCCTGTTGCTTGATGGATGTTTATGCCTCTTGACAGAATGTATTTTCTGAATTTGAGATGGACACATTGATATAATCAGTGAGATTTGAGACAATCTGTCAATTTTAGTAAAGGTCTCCGTTGTATTTGTTTATTTTAAACTCCAGCAACTTTAACCTTTTGTGATGGCGCTGGTGCCAACGGCCGCATGGCAACTTTCTGTGGGGGAAAAAGATGGGGCATGGCCTAGCAAGTTTGGCCCTCCATGTCTGTTTTGTTGGGGAAGGAGGTTAAGTTGGTCCCTGTTTGTAATGGCAGAGACCAGGTGATAAAACAGTGAATTGGAAGGTGACCGAGGGATTGCTACTAGCTGAGATTGTTAAACATTTCATCTATCTTATTTATGTTTAAACACTTCTTGGGACATCAGATATGCAAATGAGCAGTGCTGTTGAACACATTTCTTGATGCCTGCTGTTTCTATGCCCTAATATAGGCACAGAACGTATTGGTTATTATGTCCTTAGCTGGATTTATATGTTGGCGCGTCACAAGCATTGATAATCATAATACCGAGTTGGACTATGGTTTAGAAGCCATGTGTTGCTTATCATAATCCCTCACTTCCAAATTTGTCCATAACGTAGTACAGCATGTAACCGGTTTGATGTGTGAACAGTTTGTACTTTGATTTGTGTTCTTTAGTCGTGAACTTCACGCATCAACAATTTTTTTTTTTTTTTAAATTATCTTTGATTTTTTTTTCCCCCTACAATTTTTCATAATTACAATACGGTATAACAAACTATTTTCAAACCCAAATATTTCATAAAATGAATATATCACATATCTCCTAATGTAGTAATGTAAGTACATTTTTAATCACAGTGATAACTTTTGTAAGAAATAAAAATTTTGATAGTCGAACTCACCAAGACAAATGAAGCAGATGTTATTGGGAAACGCAGAATCATAAGCTTTTGAAAAACCTATTAGGTCTGGCTTGCATTTTCAGTTATGCGCCTGATCTGTTGGTCTTCCCATAGCTTTTGGTGCATGGAATTTGTATTTCACGGCAGGTCTGTGGTAGTAGCAAGGGAGCTGCTGGCACTCTTAATTTTACCAGAGGACCGATGACTGAATGTGGTTGCTATGGACTGAAGTGGATCATTCCACTAACGTGACGATCCATTGGCATGCCCCCGGTAAACATCTGTTTGCCATAAAGTGATAGAATGTGTCTTGGAGAGGAATCATTACAATACAGCATTGATTTGTTTGTACAGTGCATGTATGAGATGAAGAATTTAATGTGACAAAAGGTGTGATGATTAAGTGTAGTTTCCAGTTCTAAAATAGTCCCTCATGTAGTCCAATGGAAGCAGTTCCTAGGAAAAGGAAGAATACCTCCAAACGACCAGTAGCATGACAGTAATACCAACATATTCCTCTAGGCTGATACAAGATGTAAAAATAGCTGAAGTCAGTAACTGAAGATGGCTCACCAAAGCAAGCCAATACTTTGAAGTTGGCTGACTGAAAGTCAACTCTGTGTATTGAACACAAGAGGTTGGCTTTGCCGAAGGTTGAAAAAAAAAAGACGTATAGGTGGAAATGAGTCACAACAAGCAAACAGCTAAGTATACAATAAGTGGGTGGGTGGAAGGAGCAGGTGGAGGAAGGTGACAAAGGGGCAGGTGAGAGTTACGAGAAGGAGAGCAACGTGGGTGAGGGTAGAAACACACAAGGGAACAGCAACATGGAGCATGCCTGGGGAGGAAAAGTACAGGGCCGAGAGGAAACCACATGGAGTGCAGGGGGCCAAGCAAACAGAAGAGAGAAAGCAACAGAGAGCACTGTGGGAGGAGAATGACACATGTGAGACAGCAGGAAAACACATGCACTGTCCTGGAGTGCTTAAGCAAAATGAAAAAAGTAGTTTCTAAAAGTGAGCAGTGGAAGGAAATGGGTTCTGCCCATCAAATCTGCCCATATTTTTTGCTTTTTGACCACCTAGCTTTTTACCTTTTTTACTGTGGGTGAGTCTCACAACCGGTGACTAACCCATGGTAAACTCATGGTAGATGGACTGCGCATGTTTACCGCCAGTGTCTGCCTTTCAAGATGAGGCTGCTTAGACACAGCAAGGGTAAGGGCCACTTGACTGGTTGCAAGTGAACACGTGTTCACACGTGTTCACACGTGTGAGGGCTGCATGTGGAAGACTCCTGTTGTGCGTAGCCCTGTAACTGCGCACAGGTAGCCCGGTGCAGAGGGGACTCTGAGGGAATGGGTATTGACCTGGGTAGGCCTCATAATGTTAGTGTACACTCCTAGAGAAAGTCAGTGTGGTTTACTGTCTTGTCTTCAGTGACACTCCATTATACACCTATGGGGAGGGTTGCAGTAGAGTGCAGATTTGCTTCCCTTTGGCCTACAGAGACCAGAGACCTATCAAATTGAGCCATAACCTTTATGGGAAAATTAATTCTGCAAGGTCCAAAAAGATATCTGTACAGCTAATGAGTCATCCAGGAATGTCATATTTCTCTGACTCGGCTCATGATCAGAGCCTAGGCCTTTTGTCAACCTCCTGTGCTAAGTTAATTACATTTATCTCCAGTGGCAGGAACAAAGGCCTCCCCACACAAAGGGAGCAATGAATAGTACTTAACTCTGCTCCTGAAGAGGAAAGGGGTGGAGAGAAGGATCTGCATCAATTAATCAGCTGTCACACTGTGCCAGGGATGGGCCTGCCCAACCCCACTAAACAAAGGAGGAAGCCCGTACCTCTAGAGCCAACATAGAAGGGGCTTCCTTTGCAGATTTGCTGGGAAAAGCCCCGCAGGGATGTCAACGAGGGGCGGAGCAGAGGCCTCCAGAGCAGATGTGGCTAGTGACTCCTGGGTGACGCCATTTTGAAATCTCCCAGCAGGTTGTGCAGGAAGGTTGAACAGGGGCGGAGTGATGATGTGGCACCCCAGGAAAGGCCAGAGGTGCCTCACTGCTGGAACCTTCCACCCCCACTTAAAAGGTCTTGCGCAAGGAGGAGAGCTCTCTCTTGGTTGTGTTAATCTGCTGGACACTGGGACTGGAGACAGCTGCCATGGACAATTTGAAGGAATAACCCCCTGATGCCATCTGGACTAAGGAGGCTGGTCCCCTTACATCCCCTGGAGACTAGTTGTAGGAATGACTGGGCTTTTGTGCCAAGAAGGAGAGAGGCCCAGAGGAAACCAAGGCGAAAGCCTGGCGCAGGGAGCCAGTGAAACCAGCTCCATACAAAGTTTGTCACCTTTGAGGCCAGGAGGCCTAAGGAAAGTGCTCCAGGTGGCTAGGGCTCACCACCAGGAGTTAAAAAAGCAGTAGCTGTCAGGGCAGAATAGACCTGCCGGCTCCCTCGGCAGCACGAAGGAGTGCTACGTGCACGGGAAGCCGCGGGGGCAGTCCAGGGTGGGCTCTTTGAGCTGCCCCCCAACATGAGCCGTGATTGTAATCATTATCATTGTCGTGCCTAGATACTGGATAAAAAAGCATCATGGTGATGTCTGAACATATATCCAGGGAGTAAACTTTTCATTGGGATCGGGCACCCCCAAAGAAACCGAAACCGAAAAGGCTGCACAGCAGACAAAACCAGAAAAAGAAGGGCAACGGCTCTTCCCAGCGCAGCAGGAGAGCAGCTTATTGATTAGTCACTGCTTCCAGAGGAGCACTCCATAATGCCCTGCTGGGCTTTACCATTTGGCACAGTTTTTTCCTCTTTGTGGTGGCACCGGAAAGGCAGAGCCACCACCAACATGTCCAAGAGTGCCAGGGAGCTGCAGGAGAGGCGCAGCCTCCCTCCCCAAAAGGATTTAAGGAGTACCAACCCAGGATTTTCCTTCAATTTTCAAGCTCTCTCAGGCCTGGAGAATGTCCTCTTCAGCTGGGAGTCCAGTGCCCTCTAGGGGTGAAGTTTATGGGTGCAATTACTGTGGCATAAAGGTGTTTAAAGAGAGTACATGGTGTACAGTGCCTTCTAGGGGCGAAGTTCATGGTCACATGTGGTTTGTGATCAAAGTGTGATGCCCTCTAGCGGCTATTTTTGTAATTGCGTTTTCAATACTGCAATGATTTAAAAAGCACACAGACCCATGAGAAATTAATATTTAATTTCTGTAAATGCTTCATTGAAATAATGCTGCATATTTAACCCTGTCACTGCTAGGCCTCCCCCCCTCCCCCACCCCCCCCTTCCCTGTGCTAAGCCTTTTTTTTGCTATTTGGGGTAGTTTGCTCTTAGGCCCCTGTAACTTTTTGTCCACATAAGGTATCCACACCAAATTTGCGCCCTTTTCTTCCAACATCATAGGGATTTTAAAGGTACCCAGGGTTTGTGGATTCCCCTGGAGGGGTCCCAGAAATTAGCCAAAATACAGCAAAATTTTTTTGGGGGGGGGGGGGAATGGGAAAAAGTGCTGCCGAAGAAAGTGTCTGTTTTTTTTCCCCTGCAAATGGCATCAACAAAGGGTTTGTGGTGCTGAAATAATCATCTTCCCAGCTTTCAGGGACAAGCAGACTTTTGTCCGAAAACCGCCATTTGGTAGACAGTTTGGGCATTTTACTGGGACATAGTCTATTTTTGCTACTTTTTGTGCTTTCAACCTCTTTCCAGTTAGTGATAGAAATGGGTGTGAAAGCGATAATGGATCCCGGACAGCTATACATTTCTGAAAAGTAGACACAATTCTGCATTCAGCAAGGGGTCGTTTGTGTAGATCCTTCAAGGTATTTTTAGAGAAACTAACAGTTGAAAATAGGAAAAATTGAAAATGGGTTGGAAAAAACAGCCATTTGTGCCAACGTTTTCACCTGTAACTTCTTCTAAGTATGACAGATGTTTGAAAGCAATATACCGTTACATCCGCTGGACCCTTCTGGTTGTGGGGATATATAGGACTTGTAGGTTCACCAAGAACCCGAGGAGCCCAGAGCCAATAACTGAGCAGCGTCTTGCAGTGGTTTTTCATTGTGTACCGGGTACATAGCAATTACTTTGGTAAAATATAAAGAGTGAAAAATAGGTATCAAAGACACCTATGTATTTCCGAAATGGGAACAAAATATAGAGTTTAGAAACAGTAGCTCTTTGCACATCTCCGAAATTGTGGTTACCCATACTAGCCTGTGAATTGTAGGTTATTTTTCAAAGTGACTTCTTTTTTACATATTGTCTTACATTAGAAAGGCAGAAATGCATAGAAAGTCAACGGGTGCTCTACAATTCTGAGTTCCCCCAAGTCTCCCTATAAAAATGGTACCTCACTTGTGTGGGTAGGCTTAGTGCCCACGACAGGAAACGGCCCAAAACGCAACGTGGACTCGCCACATTTTTACAGTGAAAACAGACCCATTTTTTGCACAGTTCCTAGCTGTGTATTTTGAACCCTAGCTCAGCTGGCACCTAGTGAAACCTAGCAAACCTATACATTTTTGAAAACTAGACACCCAGAGGAATCCAGGATGGGGTGACTTGCGTAGCTCTTTTTGGGTTCTGTTACCCAGAATCCCTTGCAAACCTAAAACCTTTGTATAAAAAAAACAAAAAACATTTTCCTCACATTTCTGTGATGGAAAGTTCTAGAATCTGCGTGGATCCACAAAATTCCACCCACCCCGCGTTCCCTGAAGTCTTCCGATAAAAATGTTACCTCACTTGTGTGGGTAGGCCTAGTGCCCGTGACAGGAAACTGCCCAAAACACAACGTAGACACACCACATTTTTACAGTGAAAACTGACCCTTTTTTTGCAAAGTTCCTAGCTGTGGATTTTGAACCCTAGCTCTGCCCGCACCTAGGGAAACTTAGCAAACCTATACATTTTTGAAAACTAGACACCCAGAGGAATCCAGGAGGGGTTGACCTTTGTGGCTCTCACCAGGTTCTGTTACCCAGAATCCATTGCAAACCTCAAACTTTGTAAAAAAGAAAAAAAGACATTTTCCTCACATTTCTATGATGGAAAGTTCTGGAATCTGCGTAGATCCACAAAATTCCACTCACTCCGCATTCCCCAAACTCTTCCGATAAAAATGGTACCTCACTTGTGTGGGTAAGCCTAGTCCCCGCGGCAGGAAATGGCCCAAACACAACGTAGACACACCACATTTATACAGTGAAAACTGACCCTTTTTTGGCAAAGTGCCTAGCTGTAGATTTTGAACCCTAGTTCTGCCGGCACCTAAGAAAACCTAGCAAACCTATACATTTTTGAAAACTAGACACCCAGGGGAATCCAGGAGGGGGTGACTTCTGTGGCTCTCACTAGGTTCTGTTACAGAGAATCCCTTGCAAACCTCAAACTTTGTAAAAAAGAAAAAAAAAAAATCCTCACATTTCTGTGATGGAAAGTTCTGGAATTTGCGTAGATCCACATTTCCACCCTCCCCGCATTCCCCAAAGTCTTCAGATAAAAATGATACCTCACTCGCATGGGTGGGCCAAGTACCTGCGACAGGCAAGGGCCCAAAACGTATTGAGGAGGCTTCAAAATTACCCATCACAAAATGACCTGGTTTTGCATGGGGGCACCTGGATTTTTGTCCCCGAGCTCGGCGGCCATCTGGGGAAACCACCAAACCCACACATTTCTGAAAACTAGACAACCGGTAGAGTCCAGGGAGGTATGGCTTGTGTGGATGCCCCAACGTTTTCCTACCCAGAATCCCCTGCAAACCGTTTTTCGGCTGACGCTACTTTGGGCATCCACACAAGTGAGGTATCATTTTTCTCGGGAGACCAAGGGGAATGCTGGGTAGGAGTAAATTTGTGCCTGCACGGTGATCCCACACAGAAATGTGAGGAATATGTGACTTTGTAAGTAAATTTGAGGTTTGCGGGGGATTCTGGGTAAGAAAACGCTGGGGGATCCATGCAAGCCACACCACCAGCCAAGAGTCAGTACACGCACACAGCCAGCCACACACACCGCCAGCCAAGCGCCATCTACGCACACCGCCAGCCAAGCGCCATCCACACACACCGCCAGCCAAGCGCCATCCACACACACCGCCAGCCAAGCGCCCCTACGTATAAAAAAAAACAACAAAATCCCTGGCTCCTAGTGGGCTCTCTGCCCCCCTGGGGGGCAGATTAGGGACTATTGCTAAGGCTGTGGTAATTGTTTTGGGGGGGGGGTGGAGGCGGAGGCATTGGCATGCCCATTTTGGGCAGCCCCTACCTCTACGTATAACAAAAAAAAAATCAATCCCTGGGGCCTATGGGCTTTCTGTCCACGGGGGGCCAGAAAGACTGAATGTACCCAATTTAATATGGGCTGAGCAAAGGCCCTTGCCCAAGCGGCCACTCCCCCCTCCCTGGTGCCTATTGAGTGGATCCCTGTTCGGGGATCCTCCTCCTGGGGCGACCCCCAAGTAGGGATCCACTAGGGAGGGGTACCATTGGAAAGGGGAGATTCTCCCCTTTACAACTATACCTCTCCTGACTTTCTACGTGCTCGGGGCTGAGATAGCCCCCTGAGCACGTAGAAAGCGAAACTGAAATGCGCCTCTCAGCTCATTTAAGTTTCGGTTTCACTGAAATGACATCAGCGCGACGTGCACGCTGATCGTCATTTCAGGGAAACCAAACAAGGAGCCTCGGGAGCTGGGGAAGCTCTTCCCCAGTTCCCGAGGCTGTTGGGGGGGGGGGGGGCTGGGGAGGGGGGAAATCCCTCTGGTGCCTGCACAACAGGGATTTCAAATGCCATGTGCGAGGACGGCCAGGAGCCGTCCTGTGCACACGAACACCGTGGCGCAGGACGGCTCCCGGCCGTCCTGCGCATGGAAAGGACTAATTTCGGTAAATACTTTTTTGATAACCAATTTGATTGGCATTTTTAAACCTCAAAGTAAACATAGCACCACTTTGATATATAGTAAACATTTCAATACATTTACAAGTAATTTCCCCTTTCTGTTCGTTTGAAGTGTGAGCCCACTCGTGCTGTGGAGACTCAATCCAGCTGTCCCATCCATTTGCCCCATACCCGCTCATGCTTAGTTGGGCACCCTCTCGCTTCGAACACAGCTTTTTTTTGGATGGCACACCAATCTACCCCTTTGTGCCACTTAGCCATCGAGGGGGGTGCCGAGTCCTTCCAGGTCGCTGCAATGTCTCTTTTAGCTATCAGAATAGCTGTTCCCCAAAAAAATGTGTCGGCCCGGAAGCCATCTAGGCGCTCCATCACTCCCAGGAGAAGGGCGAGGGGGTTGAGGGTCGGTAAATACTTTATTGAAATAATGATACTGACAGTAATTCGTGATCAAAGTACAAATTCTTTATCATTAATACGTGTCTTCACACATGGCTATATTAATTATTGCATTTACTTCTAAAAAGATGATTTTTGACATGTAATTTGTTGCTCTTGGACCAAGTCAATGTACTTACCTAACATGGTTGTACGACCTGTTTAGGGGGGTCAGAGGTAGTTACACAATGTCATCAAAATGTATTTCTATCAGCCTTATATATATTAGTAAATTGCTGCATAGTATTGAGTAGTATGTCTGTAATAAATGTTCTTTTCCTTTTTCAAAAGGAAAAGCACAGACTGGACAGTCATGCATTGAGTGTTATTATTGCTTGCCAGCGAATGGTGATTACACCACCTCCCTTGAGTAGGCCTTGGACTGCTCTACTCCGCCTCCCTAAGAGAGTCAAGCGCTACAGTGGGGTGTTTGGTTCCCAGTGGAGGGCAAATGTGGACCCATTACTTGGGCAGGCCACACAACTAATGGCCAATTTTCTTTACAGAGGGTATGCTCCTGAGGAGGAGCAAACACAAAATGAACAAAAGAAAACAATTAAGAAGCAAGCAAATGAGTGACAATAAAGCTAACCAATGGTAAGAAATGACCTGGCTTTAACCCCTGGAAGTTCTTCATAAGCTGACAATAGGTCTTTTAGAATAAGACACTTGGTAGGCTAAACCTGAAAATGGCAGACTATGTTGAAAGTAACCTTTCCTGTTCCACTCTACGCTTGGTAGCACCAGGCATGAGGGCAAACGCACACAATGTGTAAGGAAGGTAGCATGAAACTCCGTTAAACTGCAAAGACTATAATTTGCTTGGAAAATGACCTTACTGTGACAAAATCAAGTGTGGCTCAGAGAGCTTGTAGCTTACTAGTTGCTCCTACTGAAGTAATTCTGCAAAGAAAATGATCTTATGATGGTAAAAAAAGCTGGTAAATCCAACCATATTATGTCAATTTGGTAAAATATGATTCACTTAAATATTTATTCCATCTTAATCTTTGTCATATAAGGCAATCAAAATATATAACCTTGGGAAAACCTATCTTCATTGTGACTCTGGTACCCTTTTCCTTGTTCGTTTCACAGCAGGTTTGAAACTGCCTGACCATTTAAGTAGATCCCAGAAAAAGCTTCTTTACAACGAAAATTGTCCGGGAAATGCTTTCCAGCCTCTATGCACCAACTCCCTTTGATAATATGATGTGACATCCCGTGTGAACATGTTTCCCCCTCCTGACATGTACGTCTATAAATTATTCTCTTTTGTGTGTGGCTTGCATGGGGTGTGTGTGTTGTGAAGAAGGGACTTCAGTTATTAACAGTACCATTATTGGGTAATTTGTCTGCACTCAGTGGTCCTCATCTTCCTCTTTTTCAATTTGTTTGGAATCTAATTTTAGAACACTGCACAGGTAAGAGCACAGGCCGCACAAGGCATAAGCCTGACCTGATTTCAAGTAGAGCAGTCTGGCCGAAACCTGCTTCTTTCCTAGAAAACACACCCAGTGCATAATGCTTGAAAAAATCTTGCCAAGGAGGTGCTTGACTGCTTCATTCGTATTCGTGGAGTTAGCATGATGTCCGTGAGGCATCTCAATTTTGCTAATGACGTAGGACTTTGAACTATATAGATTGTGCCAAATATCCAGGAAAGGGCAAGCTCCACAGATGACAAGCCAGACAAATTTTGGGCTAGGGAATAAAATGTTCTTGTACAACTATTGAATCATTTCTCAGTTTGTGGCTACCTGTACTGTCCTATACCTGAAGAAATGCCGGGCAAGTGCATGCAGTCAAACAAGTGATGGGTTCAAATGCATGAAGCAATCTGACACAAGGTTCTAAGTGCATTTTAATCCTTCCAGGAAGAGGGCTTCCTTTTTGCTTGATCTGATATGAGCGACACTTTCTCGCGAGCAAAGTCAAGCATTGAAGACGAGGGAAACATAGAAATATGCAATGATAAACTCTAAGAAGATCTTAAAACTGCAGGCTGTGAGGCACACACAGTGGTCACAGGCAGGCTGTATTATTTCAAAAAGTAGCCGCTCAGCATAAAAATAATTAAGTGAGCGGCCTCTGGGTCCGGCGCACCACCCGCTAGTACTGCGAGTTCCGGCCGTTCAGTTGCACCAGTCGTTATTTCAAAAATAAAATACTTTTATTTAGCTCACGTCACAGCCAGACATACTGTATTATAAGTCTTGGCTCAGTATAAAAAAATTGAGTGAGTGGCCCCAGGGTTCTGTAAGAGCCCTCTATTACTGCGACAGTTCAACTTTAGTTACTTGCACCAGTCGTTATTCCAAAATAAAAAAACTTTTACTCAGCTGTCAGTCACTCATAGCATACAGTTCTCAAAGTCTGGCACGGCAGGCAGGCAGGCACTAAACTTGAAACGTCGCTGGATCGACCCGTCCTATTAAAGTGAGTCTGACAACTGAGGAGGACACTGTCTCCATAGCCATTGGGCACTGAAAGTGACTCCTCTCCTGACGTCACGGTTATGACGGCCACGTGTTTCGGGTGTTGTTAAATTGTAGCACGGTACTAGCGAGCAGATGAACCAACCCCCAGGCCTGCAAGGAGCAGCGCGCACTGTGCGCTGCCACTGCAGCTGTCATTTGGTGCATTATAGGCTTGACAGCTGAGAGGCGCTATAATGCATGATTTTTGCATTGCAGTGCGGTGATGCAGACCACAACACTGAAATGTGTTAGTCTAATGCCTGATGCGTGGCACTTGGCATGGCTGGATTTCAGTAGGGTTGCTTTGCCTGAAGCTACATTAAAGTGGCATTAATAGGAACTTGAGAGAAACTTTGGAAGCAAACAAAACAGTATCGGAAAATGCCACTATGCAATACGTCTACTGCAGACTTCATTTAATAATTGTTTCCTCACTTTAACTTGTTGTGGCATCGATACTGTTCACAGCTCCTGGTTGAATGTCTTTATTTTATAGCTAGTGTGACTGAACCCTATTTTTTCAATGTAAATTACACTCTGCAAATCGCTTACACTTTAACTTTTGTTAACCTTTTGCAAGCAACTCTGCATGAGTGCCATCTCTGTGAGACACTCCGTTTCAGAGACCCTAATTTTGCCCACTGTCTGGAAGCTATTGTCACATGGCCCAGGGGGAAATTGTCGTTTTCTGTAAGTTAGCATGAGCACGCTGCAGATTGGCCGCTGCTTTGCGCACGTTACTACATGACTTTATGTTTACAAATGTCTCTTTTGCCGTTTTCACATGAGCACCTATCTCTGTGTTCACACTCTGCAGGTTCCTGGGATTTAGTCTGAACATTGTGAGCAAGGTCAAACAACAATGCCCCTTGTTATTCTGTACTGGTCAGGCTTTAGCACCTAGACGAAACATACCGATGCAGCTGTTGTTCGGGACAAAGTACTTTGGTCTTATTGGAATACACGAATAGGTAGCGGACACTTGGAGAGGGACCTTTCCAGGGAGAAGAGCGAGATGGCACCTATGATGTAGATCTACCATCTATAGGCTAAGGTATGGGGTCTGCAGACAAAGCCCAGAGATCTTCTAATATATAATAATACTGCTTCTATGCAAGGGGAGGGAGGTTAGGCTATACTGTCTTTTCATAATGACTTCTCCTTTCGTGATTTATGGACTAACTGCTATGCCCGCCGTATCTGTATTATGCATTTTTCTGCTTGTTGTGGCACGTATACTGCATATTAGAGCACGTTAGTTAAAATAAACATTTTAAACTTGTTCGTGTCTCTATCAGATCTTATTGTGGACAAGTACAAGAGTGCGAGCGAAAGGGTGTGTCTTGCAACCGCGATTCCTGAGAGATTAGGGAGCAGTGTGTTCTGGGGTGTCTAATCATTTGTTTCTCTGTGAGTGAGTAGGAGAGCAAGTGAGACACTATAGCTAGTCGGTCCTGGGCTCATGGGTACTAAGGTGGTAGGATGACTCAGTCCCTATGCACTAAGGTCCCATAATCCTACGCATAGTTCTGTTCTTGGGCAGAATCCCTGCAACACTATCCACTGATGAAGAATAATCTAGTTGGTGCGGGGAGCGGTTTGGGGGGAAGGCACAAGGAGGAGAACAATACTGAGGTTCTGGGAAGAGCAGTCGAGGGAGAAAAAAAACAGAGGTGGATGGAGAAGCACACAAGGGAAGCAGCAACATAGCCACACCCCTTAGCATGCAGGTTCTGCCCATTTCTTCTCCCAGAGTTTCTCAGATTCGTCTACCCAGTTTTTGGACTGTAGTGAGTCTCACTACCCGAGTCTCAATCATTGTAAATTCACAGGAATTGGACAGAGAATGCTAACCACCAGTGTCCACCTTTTAAGAGAAGGCAATGGCTGTGCTGTTAGGGTAAGAAGCTATGGGCTGGTTTGCATGTGAACTCATGCGCGGCTGCGCATGTGATGATAGTGTTGCACATCCCAGTATGTGTGCTCGTGTAGCTTGTTGCAGAAGGGACCCTTCAGGGATTGGTTCTGACTTGGGGTAAGCCATATAATAGGAGTGGGCATTCATTGTATAAGTCTGTAGCGCTTACTGAAGGTCTGTAGTGCTTGCACTGTATTGCACATTATAAGCATAATCGGCCCTAAAATGCAGTTTCTCTCCACTTACAGGGTCCTGTGAGGTACCAATCTAACATTTAACTACACCCAGAGTGTGAATTTAAAGTCCCCAGCATCTCAAAGATGCACCTTATGGCACCTTAAGATTTGTTATATGTCCTTGGCTCAGGTCAGAATCAGATTCCAGGCTTTTGCTCCCCACTTCTGGTCAACGTTAATTATCCAGCTCCCCAGCAGAGGGATCAAAGGCCTCCACACATAATAGTGCAGTTAACAGTGCTTGACTTTCTGAGAAAGCAAGGGGTGGGGAGGCAATCTTCATCTGTTAATTAATGTCACACTGTACCTGGGCTGGGATAGCCCAGGCTCACTAGAATAAAGGAGACCCAGACTTCTGGGCCATCACAGGAGAGGCTCGCCCTTGAAGGTT
This sequence comes from Calotriton arnoldi, assembly GCA_963921515.1. Classification (NCBI taxonomy): domain Eukaryota; kingdom Metazoa; phylum Chordata; class Amphibia; order Caudata; family Salamandridae; genus Calotriton; species Calotriton arnoldi. Next base: position 1,001,236 of record CAWUFW010005190.1, read on the forward strand.
TGGTGGGAAAAGAATCCGGCTCAGGGAGCTTGGCTAAATCTCTCGGGGGAACAATTTACATAGACATCTTAACGTTGCTGTATTGGTTTGACTCAGAACGCTGTACAGGAGGGTTGAGACAGGGGTGGAGTGACAATGTGGCATCCTAGGCTTTGCCATGGGTGCCTGGCTTCTAGAACTTTCCACATCGACTTTAAAAAACTCTGCACAAGGGAGTGACAGTTGAAAAAAACACTGTACCTGAGAGTGTCCACGGTGAAAGAATGTCCAGCTGGAAGGAAAAGCCATCCGATGACCTGCTTGAATGGACTTTGACTCCAGGTGACCGCCCCAGGAATAGGATGGGTCTCTCCGGGGCCTGCAATGTTGCCCTCTTTACTCCCCCTGAGGGACAGAGGAAGGAATGGACCTGTGTGTGGGCGGGAGGGGGCGTAGATGATTCCTGTTAGAAATGGGGGTCTCTAGCTGGCAGAGGTAGGTATCTTTGTCCAAATAGGGGCCCTTGCTTCTAGTCAGGGTAAGGGGGATACACTCCTAAAATAACCCCTGCTCACCCCCTTGGTAGCTTGGCACGAGCAGACAGGCTTATCTCTGAGGCAGTGTGTAAAGCATTTGTGAACACATACAGTAATACAGTGAAAACACTACAAATGGACACCACACCAGTTTAGAAAAATAAGTAATCTTTATCTAAACCAAAACAAGACCAAACGACAAAAATCCACAGTACAGTTATCCAAATATCCTCAAAAATAGGTTATTCACTCAAATAAAGCTTGTAGCAACAAATACCTCCACTTGGAGTTATACCGGCGTCGTGACCGGTGAAAATCTCAAAGTACGGCGCCGACCGTTGGGCCCACAAAGAACAGTACCTTGGAAACAATGAAAACAATGACAGTTCACGGAGTCGGGGAGGTGAGGCTTCGTTGGCGCCGCGTGGCGTTGGTTCCTTACGACCCCAGGGGAGGTGAAGCCTCTGTTCCCTCTGCAGCGCAGGGGAGGCAAGACAACTGTTCCTTACTGCGTCGGGAGGTGATGTCACGATGGCGCCGAAGCCTCTGTTCCTTATGATGGCGTGATGTCGATGGATTCGGGGATCAGCCACGTCGAGGATCGGCTCCGCGATGATGAAGTCGGCTTCGGAGTTGATGCGGCACGGCAGCAGGCGTCGGGCCTACGTCGCAAGTCGTAGCAGGGCTCACGGCTTCGGTGCAGGTTACAGCGTCACTCGTCGGTGTTGCAATTTCCTTCTGTAGCAGCTGAAACAGCTGTTCCAGATGCAGAGATACAGAAGGTGTGAATGAAGTCTTTGTGTTCCTCAGACTTCAGAACAGGAGGCAAGCTCAATTTTAAGCCCTTGGAGATCTTTTCTTCAAGCAGGTGACAAAGCAAAATAGCAAAGTCCTTTTCTCCTTTCCTTGGCAGCAAGCAGCCACTGCATGCCAACCCCAGACAGCAAACAGCACAGGGGCAGTATTCCTCCTCAGCTTCTCCGGCTCTTCTCCTTGGCAAAGGTTTCCTCTTGATTTCCCAGAAGTGATCTAAAAGTCTGGGGTCTGGGCCCCACTTTTTATACACACAAATCTTTTGTTCTCTGAAGGCAGAGAGTGTCTGTACCCAGCCAAAACCAGTTCTGTCCTCACCGGTGCAGCTTCCTGGCAGGAGGTGGAGACAACATTGTTGAAGGCAGACCCGGCCCAGGCAGGTGAAAGGAAATCTCCTCCCCCTACTCTAAATGCAACCCCGGTCCATTCAGCCCAGCCCTGACTCATCAGACTTCTGGAGCCACAGCCCTTCTCCAGCCCTTGTCATCCAAAAGCCAGACATGCAATACACAAACCTAGCAGAGGCACACTGGATGGTTAGGCAAGAAAACACCTACTTTCTAAAAGTGGTATTTTCAAACACAGAATGTAAAAATCACCCTTGCTAAAAGATGCATTTTAACATTCTGAGTTCAGGTATACTAAACTTTATTTTCCTTCTTGTTCCCAGGGTCAGTTATGTTTATAAGATGTTATAAACAAACTCTACGTTCTGTCCTATGGGAACAGATAGCCTTGCAATAGTGAAAAACAAAATTGGCAGTATTTCACTATCAGGACATGCCACACACATCAGGGCATGTCCTACCTTTCACATACAATGCACCCTGCCCACAGGGGTACCTTGGGCCTAACTTAGGGGTGACTAATATGTAGAAAAGGGAAGGTTTAGGGACTGGCAAGTGTGTGCACTTGCCAAGTCGACATGGCAGTCCCAGACTGCACACAGGCTCTGCAATGGCAGGCCTGAGTCACATTTTACAGGCTGCTTCTGTGGGTGGCACAATCAGTGCTGCAAGCCCACCTGCATCATTTGATTTACAGGCCCTGGGCACACATGGTGCACTGTACTAGGGTCTGACAAGTAAATCAAATAAGCCAATCATGGAATCACTAATCCATAACAACGATTTACAAAGGGAGCACTTGCACTTTGGCACTGAACAGCAGTGGCAAAGTGCCCAAAGCATCTTAGACCAGCAAAAATGGAGTCCTATACACAGCAAAACACTGGAGGCAACAGCAAAAAAAATGGAAGGGAGACCAACGCCAATGGTGCCAAGTCTAACAATTCCCCTGGAGACTTCTGTGGACTTGTCTTGGGCTTGGTGACACACAGATGCCCTTCAAGAATCCAGGAGGCTCTGGGACCTGAGCAGTGCTGCAAGGAGGGTGTTTTTCTGGCTGGCTGTGGAAGGGCTGCACAAGATTCTCGCACTATCATGAGAAGAGCACCAGGAGCCAAGCAGAAGTCCGGTCTGGTGCAGGGAGCTTTTAAAACCGCCGCTCCGTGCATAAAGCACCTTTGGAGGCCAGGAGGCCTGGAGAAAATGCTTCTTGGGGCTAGGGCTGCCAACCAGGTTCAAAACTATCCAAAAATCATGAAAATCAGCCCTGTGAGGCCTGCAAAACTGGCCTGAGAAGTCTAGCCCCCACAAGAGGAAACTGCTAGCAAGTAGGTGCATAGCGCTCCACTGGGATTTTAACAATTAACTCCAGGATGGGCTGGGGTCTGGGGATCGGTGCATCTTTATTTAATTCCTTATGGGGAGGGTGTGTGTATGGGGCCTCCTCTCAGTGCACAGTTTTTCAACTTTGGGGGAGGTCCCTTGTCCCCAAGGGCCAGCACAAGCAGTTTAGGTCCCAGAGACCCAATTCCCCTGGACCAGGGCACACTAGGCTGGATGTGGTATCTGTCCCTCGTGTCTGTGTCTTGGGGGTGGGGCGCGCCTGGTCTCTTGCCTCGCGAGCAATGGAATCCACATTGCTCCTGCCGCTGGCCGGAACCATGAAAGAAGGCTGCTCTCACCCGGTGGAAGCAGAGGAGAATGGTGTCTACTCCAGCACCATCCTTGAAGGCACTCGGAGAGCCGCTGGGGTCTCATAGATCTTGGTGCTTCCTCCTGTAGCCCCACCCAATGAAACCCGGTTGTGTCTGGGTATCCTAGGTGGGACCAGGGCACCAAAGGATAAAAACTTAACAAAAAGAACACAGCTCATGGCCACACAAAGGAAATGAGTGGAAAAAACCTGCTCATTTAATATGCACAATGAAGGACTGCTGTACCCCATAATGCCCTGCAAGGGTGCTAATTTGCTTATTAGTTGCTTTTTTTGGTGCTCACAATGGGCAGTGCCACCACTAACTCACTCTACCTCATCCAGAAGAATGAGTCTGTGACCCTGAAGAGGTTTTCATTCATTGTAAACTTCCAGAGGTGGAGCTTTTGGCTCGTGGGCTCTGGAATTTGAGGACCCCTTGAGGTTGATCCTGTGACTGCAACAGCAGTATAATTATAGTAAAAGCGACTCTGGCACATTTTCTTTTAATTTATAGGCTTTAATGACAAATGTGAAAGTTCATAATGCAATGTTAGAATTATATCAAATGTTTTTGACTATTGGCATTGTGCCCGTTGAGTCTACTTGCAGTTCAATGTGGAAACATGACAGGGCCATTAGGCCTGTCTTATTTAAAATGAGACCTGTTATATTGTGATGCTGCATCTAGTTTGAAGTTCTGGGGGTTATTGTGGTTGTAGGGTTCAGGACCCACAATGGGTGTAATGTGATATGAGGCTGTCACCAAAGGTATTTCCGTTTACCTGATTTACCTGATTTATATTTTAATGCATATTTTAATGTGTATTGGTTTAATGCGCACTACTTAGTAGTGTGTGTAATAAAAATACTTTTCATTTTTTAGTTTCAAATTATTTTATTGGTTTTATAAAATGCACAATAAAGTGATAGAAATGTTAACCTCGGGTTTCAAACACACATAAGCCTCGATATTGAAGCTGGATAAACAGTACAAAAATCACTTAGAAAAGCACCACAGAGAAAAATAATAACAGAAAGAAGGGAGAAAAGGAGTGAACTAGTGGGGGAGATTTTGTAGAGTGAGTTAATACGGTTGAGCAGTTTTCACTGTACAAGAGTACGAAAGGAATATCTAGTATTTATGGAGGCTTGACTTGATTAAGATAAAAGTTTAGTTTGCCCCAAACGGTCTGGTGCAGTGTCTCCAAGGAGATTGCTTGAGTGTGATATTATCCGCTCCTCTCTTGAATATTATGAGTTCCTTCCAGGCTTGAAAGGAGATCTTGTTTGAACTGTTCCAATTACTGAGTGTGGTTTTACAACTACTTCTAAGGAGGAGGTCGAGAAGCTTTTTATCTTTCGGGCTTGTTAGGTTTTTAAAAAGAAAAAGCACTGTCTGAAGAATGATTTATTTAGTGTTGTTACATACCAGAGACTGCGGTTATTAGCCCACATCACCTCCTCTCAGTAGGCCTTGGACAGCTCTGTTTTGCTAACCTGAGAGAGCAAGTGCTATAATGGGATTCTCGGTTCCCAGTGAAAAGACAATAGTGAATTTATTGCGTGTGAAGGACTCGCATCCTTCAATTAATAACCGACTTTCATACAGTGACAATGAAGCTAGCCAATGGTAATCAGTGAGTGGGCTCTAAGCCCACTGTAAGATCACAATATGTATCATGAGAGTCTTAGGCGAGAGCTAAAAAGGCAGTCAAACTGAGGACTAGTTCTCTGTTCCTCTTTTTAGTAGAGGAGTGAAACTTCAAAGGCATTGTGTAAATGTGACGGAGTCTTGAAAATGGGCAGTAAATTGGATAAATTATAGCTATTTTACTGTTTTTTTTTTTTTTTTTAAAGATTGTATTTGCATGCCTGGGGCTTGCCCTTGAGAGCCTTAAAGAGAATAAAGTGGGGGTGGTTTGCAAACCAACGCCCATAATTGCTCTCTCACTGGCAAGGGGGCAGTGAGTGAAAGCTGTGCCTTTAACTGGCTGCAATCTTTAAGTTCTTACCATCCACATTACCGGACCGGTGGTTATCATCCCTTTGGTTAGGACCATTGTATATGAGAGCTTTTAGTAATTAACAAGTGAAACCTGTGCATTCTTTGGAGTACATAGTTGCACTCCTTTTCCCACTGATTTTCTTTCTATGTAAGCATTTAGTCTTCCCGGCCTGTCATTATGGCTATCCAATGGCAGACCTTGAACGCTTCAAATTCAGTCTGCAGCAGTGTATGGAATCTAAAACACATTCCTCGGTTTTCAGGAGCCTATGAAAACATGCCAATTTCCACTGTTGGTTCGGGTGGCCTATTTGTTTTAGAGCATGGTGTTGGATTTAAGTTCAATCTTTGTACTTTAAGTGGGAATTTGTTTTCTGTCTTGCTGATTCATCGTCACCCCCAGCAAACTGGGCAGAAGTGCTTCCAGCTGAGGTTGAGCTTGTGTAGCTGTCCAAAAGCTTAGGTTTGATCTATTTACTTATTTTAATTTCCTCGAGGGTCTTCATCGTCAGAAGTATATCTTGAAGCAGGAGGACCCTGCCAGGGCATTTAAAAATATTGTCTCTTGGCAAAAGAAAACTATGTGCTGTTCTGCGAATTTTGTTCGCCTCAGGCGGCTAAGGTTTTTCCACGAGAGGCAACCAGACTTTCTTATCTGGATTCCTTCCTGATGTTCTCTAACACAGATGGATTGAGATTCTGGGCCACAGCAGGTTTGGAGTTTGTGGCACTGTTCCTTTTGTAGCAAAATTGTTTGTGGAGAAAGGAGGCTGTGGAGTTGAGTTCCAGCCATGAAGTGGCCGTTTTAGAAAGGTGTGCAGTTAGTTGAAAAAGGCCTGTTAATCGCTGAGAAACGGTCAGCTGTCGTGAAGAAGGCATAGCAGCTTGGTATTGGAAGTTGTATCGGCTAGCACTCAGCACAAATCAGAAAAGCTGAACATCCAATGTTTTTCCCGGCTAAAGAATAATTTTGTAACTGCACACACAGATATTTCTATGGCCTCTTGTACTGATGAGTGACAACTGACTTGGTCTAGCTGGGTGGTAATTGTTTCACCCAATGGGGAGATCCTAAACATTTCGCAACCATGATTTTTGTTTTTCTTTTTTCCTAGACATTCTTTTTTAGTCTATATCGTCAAGTCGAACAATGCATGGTATTTCAGCCTTTTCAACCATTCAAGTGTACCAAGTGATGCCCTATAAAATGGGAAATGTGAGGGGATATATCTGAAGCGTAGTGTATTAAAGCATTGAATGGTAGGGATGGTCAGCCCCAAAAAATGTTGGCACTGTTTATTTAGACTGTTGTGGGTCTCACAGCATTCAAGTAGTGCCACCTTTAGACCAAGGTGTAGGCACATGGAAGTGAGGTGTTGATGTGAAGCATTTTAGGAATGATATAACATAACATGTGTATTTGTAAAGTGCACTTTCACCCACAAGGGTATCTTGGCGCTGAATAACAGATGTTTCTTGTTACCAAACTCAATGGTACTCATTGAGTAGAAAGGTAACTTGGTGGTGGAGAAGTACAAACTTTACATGCTTACACTAGGCCCTTGGGATGGATGAAGTATATATTGTGGCCCGGAGATATGTAGTTGTAACATGTGAATTTGAGAGTATTGCATATGGGCAAGAGTTAAGAGATCAAAGCTCAGGATAGATTTCGGTCAGAGGACGAGTATTAAAGATGAGTATAAAGGAATATACAGAAAATAAGTGTGTCAAGTGAGGAGTAAGTTTCCTAGTGCTAGTTGGCATGAGGGACAGAGGAAGAATGTGGCGGTGAAAATGAAGGGACATTTGGGAGCAGAAACAGTAAACTTTGTCATTTTGGTTTGGAAAGGCATTTCACAAGTTTACTCACTAGTCTTTCTTTTGATAAATAGTTCGGAAACTTGAAAGTAAGGATCACAAAATGTGTACAGTACAGATATTTTAAGGTGAAAAGTAGGGTGAAGTGTGTGTGATGAAAAGGGGATGGATCGATAGGAATGTTAAGGGGTATCCAAATAATAGGAAGTCGTCTCATTGCTGGTTGAATGCAAATAATTTTTTTTTTTTTAGGCGATGTGCGAGAGATACCATTGACTCAGGGGACAGAGATAGCATTGTTTTGAAGGTTTTGTACCATTATGTAATTTTCAGTATGACGTTAAATGAACCTGATATTGATTAAGTGGTATACACAGCATACCAATGACGTAATGGGTTATATATGAGCCACAAGGAAATATAGAGCAAGTGATAAAAGGGAAATGAGAGCGGTGGCCAACCAAATGTGTCTATATAAGAAGTTAGATCAATGGGCTTCGCTGCTATTCATGACGGTGGCAGGGGGAACAGTACCGTAAATAGTTGATGAAAAATATTAGCTGGTGTTGGCAAAGAAGTTGGGGTAATCAAGGATTTTAAAGCTGATGCTGTACAAGTGTGGCATGGCACATTGCTGTATTCCCTGAATTACCTGCCATGAGACTGCATTCATTTCCCAAGTCTAAAATCCAGCTACATTAATGGATCTGTACTGGTACCACAGTGCAGGGTTGAGTCTTGGGAGGCGAGGGAGTAACATGATGACACTGATGTCCTTTGCATATTGGCAGAAGAGTAAAACCGGTCACAATCTAGACTAAGCATGGTTTTTATTAGAGGAATTATTTGTTTTAGTCTATAATTTCCAACTCGCTTTGTGTTACTTTGTCTCATTATTATTTTATTTTCCATTGCATAAACATGGTAGGTCTGATTGTTCTAACTTCCGTTTACGTGTTAATTTTGTGCCCAGAGACACAGGAAGCCTTTTCCTAACAAACGTGGACCCCCCAGCTTGAATGTCCAAATCCCAGCACAGGAAAAAGTGAAATCGGATGTGAGAGAACCTGCAGCAGAATCTCCAGAGCCTGTCCAACCTATCATAAGGTGAGGAGTGAAATTTCAAATCCATTTCCCTTTATTTGAAAACTGCATGAACTTGCCTTCAGTCTTCCTCCATGCATGCTTTCATTATGCATAAACGTGCTGTAGGTTTTTGCTTTGCCTTTGTTGATTTAGTTAATTGAAATATTGTATTTGAACTATAACTGCAAAGCAGCGTCTGTCTTAGTAGTCAGTATTTCTATCATGCACAGTGTCTATTGATACCGTTTGGGCCACCAGATACTTGATTGGTTAGACTGGAAGCCTACCTCTTACTTCTATTTCTTTCTGAATCATTGCATCCTTTATTAAACATTGGCTCATTCATCACTCAGCAGTGTATGTGTTTTAGACAAAGCACGTCCCTGGTCACTGTGGAGGTCCTTGTTGTAATAGAGGTCTAAGAAGATGGTCTTTTTGATTTTAAAAGAATATAATGTGTACTTTAGCTCATACTATAAAGAGTACATTTTCTGGTTTTGGCCATCACAGTTGTATTTGTTATGCATGTGCCCATTTATTTATCTGTTAAGGTAGGAGCAGTTCCATCAGAAACACTTTACATATCAACCATTCATTGATGCACAGTTCAGTAATGCAGTTTGGGTGTCTGCTTATTCAGTAGAAGGTGTGCTCAGCAAGGCGTAGACGAAAAACAAAACACATTAACAATACTAAATACAGGTGTTACTTGTCAGTTTAAAAATATTTTAGGGTATAAGTAGTAGATGTTATTTGTCAGTTTAAATATTTTTTACGGGTATGATTAGTAAAAGACTGGTTTGGACATGGTTTCTTAGGTACAAAGTGTGGGCAGAAGCACAGCAAGCTTTTGAATGGTCAAGCTTGCACATATTTTTGTGGGGCAGAATTTGTGATATTTAAAACTGAAGAAGCTGGATTTCAGGACTGACAGGGGAGTTGGTTGTTCGGGAAGGTGCCCTGTGGTCAGATGACATGGTATTCAAGTCAAAGGGTGTAGATGACTGAAGAGAAGCAGGATGGTTCATGGAGCGCTACAGCGTGGATAAGGATATAAAGGTAAGTGGATTATAGGGTTTAATTTGAAGAAAAGCAGGAGAAAGGAGCTGGTGATGTACAGTTAGTTGTTTGAAGTTCAAAGTGAGGGGCATGAACTGGTTTATGGTTCTGGCTCACAGCTATTGTGCATGTCACTGGTAGTGAGCGGCAGGTTTGCGGTTTGTAGCAAGCTCTATTACTTTGTCAAGCAGAAAGGCAGAGTTCCTCGCGAGTCCAATACCCTTCAGCTTCTATCTTGCTCATGACAACTTAATTAGTGATTTGGCGTTGTGGAATTGAAGATGCGGACCAATTAACAGATGGAATACACCAGCTATGAGTCTGGTGGAGGTGAAAAATGTTAGTTTCGTTGCATCAAGTTAGGTAGTACTCCAGGATCTCTAGCAGTGATTTGAAGTGTTGCAAGTGTTGGGTAGAGCGTAGTAGGCAAATCCAAACTTAGCATGCCTGGGTGCTGCTGGATCAGTGAATCTCGAATTTAATTTGTGGGCTACTCTTCCCTCTGTTAGGAAGTACACATTGTATATTGGAGCTTTGTCAGTTTTTATTTAAGTAATTTTTCAAATATATTGCTTGTGAGGTCTGTTTGTACTTCTCCTATTTTCAATTTTTTTCTCAACACACTTTCTTGCCACGTTATGGGGGTGATTCGCTTCTTTCTTCAGGAGAAATGGCATATGAACTGTCAAACTACTTAGAAAAACATTCTTAAATAACATGAAATCGACTCTGCGTTTTTCAACAATCCAGCACCGCCATTTTATATTGTCCATGCTCACCATGCCTTATTGAAAGCAATCCAGTTAAAAGTGCAATTGCCATTTCTTACATTTTAGCATGCTGCTCTTCGTGTAACAAACAAATGCCCCTGATGGTCAGCTTACGGCTGCCAACCAGAACATTCCATGCTGATTGTGAGGTAGTTTCCTGTTTAAAATTAACTCTGACCGTTGTAGTCCCTTCCACAAACAGTTACCATTCATAGTACTTTTCAGTTACAAAACTGAATGACATTTTTCAATTATGAAGTAATTTTCTGTTTGTGAGGATCCCTGGTAATTGTATTTCATTGTTTAACGTAATTTCAGTTGCCTTTCAATGGGTGTTTTGTAATTAATGCAATTATGCTTAGGTCTTCAATCCAATATAATGTTTTTTGCTGAAGTGTTACATTTATATCCTCCTAGCTTGATGGTGTAGTTACTTCTTGACACATTTAAAATCATAATAGAAGTACTGTGTTTTGAAATTCTGTAAAATGTTTTGCTAAGCACAATCTTGTATCTCCATTTCTTATTGTGGACTAGAGCATGTTAATCCTAGTTTTTAGTTTGTGTGATGTTTGACTTAAACATTCCACGGGGCGTTTAATTAAATGTACTGCAGTTGTTGTATCGTAGGTGGCACAATTCCCTGCATTGTTCTTAGATGTTTTTGTGTTGGTTCCTTAATCACTGATACAGTTTGATATTTCAAACGTGGCTACATCCCTGTTCTCAATGTCTTCCTACAGTAGCTCTTTCCTAAGTGTGTCTCACAAATTGGGATAATTAAGTAGTATGTTTCACCTTTGAACTTGGTAGGGGCTTGGTTGTATGATCTGAAGAAGCGGGACTAGAGTATTTTACTTTGGGGTGACATACTGTTGAGTGTTCTTGGTGCAGTAGCCGCGTCCCGCCATACTTCTTATTTAAATATTTCTGACTGGCCCAGTGTAATTTCCTGCACATTAGGCTCATGGCATGAATCCCCTGACTTCTGGTGGGTTGGGGTTCACTTAGAGTAAACCACCTTTGGACCCGAGTAAACTAGTCACCAATGTTCAGACCACAACATGGCCAATGGTTGGTAGGTGTGGGGTATAGCCTTTTTATCCACAGCCCAGGTGGTGGAGTCTGCCCAAAGGCCATCCCTGGCAGATCCATAAATGTTGTCATAACTGCAACTTTCCAGTGTTTGTACAGCCCCACTATGCCACCCCAAGAATGTAGGTTGTCTTGCTAAGCTGGATGGGTCATTAAGAAGCTATCCCTTCTATGACCTTCGGTATGTGACTGCACTGCTCCAGCCTCTCCTTCTCCCTGGACAGGTCATTGTAGCCAGGTTGTTTTGTGTCTGGATTGAATCATAAAATCTCCAGTGGAACATGGAAGGACTTTGTGCTCATCTCACTATAATATGCCAATAAGAACAAACCAGTTTATGAAGCAACAAACAAAAAACAATATTGTGCCCTAGGTCGAGGGGGTTTACGAACTACCCAGTCTCTCTATACTGTAGCCATCCGTGGCAAGAATGCTGAGGTCCAGAAACAGACATTTATTGGTAGTAGGACTTTCAAGAGACAAATAAGCATGGTATGGCAGTATTATGGGATGCCCACCATCATCATTGGCACTTTAACATTATAGGATGTGTGATGACATCAGAATGAACTGTGACTGAAGGAAGATTCACTTGGAGAGGATTAATTCCCTCTCAGAACTTGAGGTGCTACACTAGTTGTGTCAAGTATTCAGTTCATGTTTAACTTCAAGAATAAGCTCTGTGTCCCAATCCAGAAAACCATTGGACTATGCTGGTAATGTGGCTCTCCTCTCACACTGTAGACACCAGACTTGTGGACTAATGATAAGTGCCTCTGTTGCAGTAACCCAAAGCAGAACGGCTTGGAATGTCTTGCTGGCTGTATATCTGCCTTTTTTAGCCCCAGAACGAAAAGCCCTGCTGCTTCAAATAGTGTTGTGAGGACTGTTGCCTGGAAGAAGACTTTTGCAGAGACCAGGGTACTGCTGCCCAACCTAACACAAGGACCAACACAGAGTAGAACAAGGCTTTCACCATGATCTCTACAGCTCACAGAGCGAGAATTAGCCCACTTGTGCCCCAGCCAGAAAATGAGAGGGAAGAGCTCAAGAAACCTATGGTGAGAACAGCTTTCAAAGTGTGTTGCCCAAGGCGCTCTTTCTCCCATATGTGACAGGCTCCCTTTAGTATAGTAAACAGAGCTGTATGTGTAGCCTTCCTTCGCTTCCCATCTGGTGCGACTGCCCCCATCCCACCAAATATAATGGTACAAGTGACCTGTGAGATTGCATGCTCCCTCGACTTTAAGATAGTGGTCTACAATGTGTGTTTTCCGTGTCCAAGAACAATGGTGGCATGTGATCCCAGAAAAGTCTCCAGCCATTTGCTATCCAAGAGCTGCTTGTGGACCTTCACGTTTGAATAGTAGAGAGAATGGTATGTGAATTACCTCTCCAACTTACTCCTGCAGGCCAGAAATCATGCCTAGGACCCATGTTGGAATGTCTGTATGTGGTGCCTTCCATCCCTACTGCGAGTGCGCACCATTGCCTTGTTGCAACCCAAGATGAGTCGGATTATGTCCTTTATTATTTTGTATTCTAAGATAACGTACTGTTTTAATTTTACTCTATTAGATCTGTAAGGGAATTAAAGTATAATACTTTTTTATATTGGTAAAGCCTAGCTAGACGTTCTAGTTTGTGCATATAATACACATGTTCTTTTATTTGAGTATCTACACCTACATCAGTTTCTTCCAGTAAGCTCACTTTTGCCATCTGCTGACAGTCCACGCCTAAAGATGTAGTTATTGGTATTTCAGCGAGTTTGTATCTGTACCTGGTTCTTGAGGTTCCAAGTGCATCTAGAAAACGTGTTACCAGGATTAAGCCCTGTCTCCATCAAGGTCCTATGAGAAGCTAAGAGGAGATGTTGACACTAATGGAGGACAAAATGTAGAGTGCCCAGGCCGGATCATCAACATTATTATCATCATCATCTTCATCATTTTCATCAGGTTCTTATATCGTGCTAGATAAATCTCGAAATGGAAAAGCTTGCTGGGTGGCCAAAGGGAGAGCTATGGACAAAAGATAAGGCAAGGAGCTCACCGAAAGGAGCGTCATTTTAAGGCTGTGCCAGCAATGGAAAGTGATGCAGAAGTGTTGGCTAATATCATGGGATGGACTTTATCACATGTGAAGGAGAATTGTAGGTCTCCTTACTTTAAGGCAGGCTGTGGAGATGTTCCAGCTGATTAATAAAGGTTTATTTGGCCAAGAGGCCCCTAGGTGAGTATGTTGCACTTATGAAATCAATGATCAATCACAAATGAGAGGCATTGATGATGAGTTGCGCTGCCCAAATTGGAGGCTTGATAGGACTCCATTTGTGGATGACTAGAATGCCAGATTGAAAGGGTGTAAGTAGGTGTTGTGTTAGGAGGTATTGCGTAATCTGGTGGTTGAAGACCAACCTTGCAATGGTTTTAGAGAAAAATGACAGTTTAAGGAAGGGGAAACAGTTGGAAAATAGTAGTGCCCGGAATGTAGTGTATGGTCTAATAGTGCGCTTGTGAAGAGTTGAAAAAGTGATAGTTATTTGCAAGGAATGATGAACCTTGTGTCTAGGTCCCCATTCTTGCTTTAAATAAAATATCAATATTTTCTGGTGATATCACATATTTGAAATGTTTTCTCTTGCAGTTGGCGTGGAGCAGTAATCGAACCAGAGCAGGGCTCTGAGCCGCCATCCAGTAACATACAAGAACCCAGCAAACCTCCTCATGCTCCTGGGGAGACTGAGAACCAGAAGGAGCCAGGTACGTGGGCCTGCTTCACACCCATACAACCTCCTGCTTTTTACTCCCTACCAGTATCAGATGGCTGATACCCTCCTTATATTGACCAGAGGCAGGCGTGGGGGTACTTGGTGCTGTTTACAGCAAAAGAGATGAGTTGGTACTTATTGAAGTGTCTTCATTGCTATGTTAACTGTTGTCAATGCATTTGTGAATGTTGGATGAAATAAATGATTCATGTACTGATCATTTAGTTGCGTTTGTTGTCGGCTGTTATTTTAATAAATATTACCCTAATGAGGGCTCTTCTAAAGTTTTCTGTGCCATCTGCCACGTGGAAGGGCCTTCCACTGTACAATAAACAGAAGAAGTGGCAGGGTGATTACTAAATTCATCAGTCCGCTTGGTGATTATTATGGAAGTTGCCCATGCGCAAATAGTGCACGTTTGAAAAAGGAATGTTTTTGCTCTCTGGCAATGCTTGTGTAGAAGTGAGCCCAGCAGACGGATTGAATGCTCTTTTTGTAATTCTTTTGGACTGCTCTGCCCAGAGCACTGTCGTGGACACCGCAAGAATAGATGAGCACGTGGTTGATTTTATCCTGTGTGGGTCTTTATTTTCAGTGCCTATTAATGAGCGTCAAGCGGCTGTCATTGAAGCATTCCGCCATGCATGGAAAGGTTACAAAGAGTTTGCCTGGGGCCACGATGAACTAAAACCCATCTCCAAGTCTTTCAGTGAGTGGTTTGGACTTGGACTCACACTCATCGATGCTTTGGACACCATGTGGATTTTGGGCTTGAAAGAAGGTAAACGAGTGATATCATTTAGCATAACTTTGATTTAGATGACAAAGTGCCTGTGTCTTATAGTGCCATGTATGCTTAGTCTGTTGCCCGTGGGAAATAAACGAGGGCCTTTCACTAATGTGAACTGAGTGGAATAGTGTTTGTTTGGAATTGCCAGCATTATAGCTGATGTCACTACATTGATACATTTGTTATTGGCGGACCAGTATATTGACAACTTCATATTGTCATTCTGTCACTTCAGTTCACTTTCACATTGACTCCCCCACACTTAGTCTTACTTTTACTGTGACACTTCTTTACTCCTGAATGAACCGTAACGTTTACATAGTTACCAGAATATCAAATACAATTTATTTAAATTATCCAAATATCCAGAATCCTAACATGAAAATCCTGAGAATTGATAAATTGTTTCATTTAAAAAAAATATCAAATTGTTTTTGGGGAAAAATGATACCTAATCCTTTTGAAAATAATTAGTTCTTAAATTAATCTTCTTGGATGTTAGATATGCTGGTTTGCCAATATGAGTATGAGCAGTGATGTGTGAAGTTTCAATTTCCGAGGACTCGCAGCTCTGCACTTTTTTCTAAAACTACGGGAGCTTCTTAATAAGAGACACCTACCAGTGATTGCAAGGGTGTGCCGCCTTATTAATTACCATTTCCTTCTGTATAATGACCTATCGAGTGGGATGATTTGGCAGCAAATTGTCATGGAGAAGCAGGGCAGTGTTTTTTTTTTTTAATTTCACATCATTGTCGGGTGAAATCAGACAACACTGGATGATTGGCGGGCGTTCATCCGTTATATGACGCCCAAACTCTAGCACACCCTGCCTGACAAATTTTGGAAACCATCTACCTTTTCGTAAATCACTGAAAACCTTATTTTTAGGTCTCGCCTAGTGACGCAGCGCGAAGCGCTGTCGCTAGCGAGATGTATTGTTACCGACTTGCTTCGGAAGGGAGACAGAAGATGTGCACGCGCAGGACGGACTGCAATTATGAACGCGCCCGTGAACACGCACGTACAGACACGCGATGTGCACATCTCCTGTCCCCCTTCCGTCCTCGCCACCCGCAAAACATGAGGCTGCCCCGCTCCTTCTCCGTGCAGCTTCACCAGGAGCCTAGTGTCCCGAAGACCGGAGGAGCCCCAGGCCGGTGCCAGCCTTGCCTCTTGAACCCCAGGTAACGCTCGCGGCTGTGTATGCGCTGGTTCCTCTTGTAACGTATCGTTTGCTACCTCTTCTTGTTTGTCTTCCGGTGACTTGTGCCTGCGCACAGTATAATTAAAATGGGGACATGGATCACTGCTTGCAAACCTCTTACTCGCTGCCACGAAAAACAAGTTGGGAGATAATTTGGATTCTGGCAGCACCTGCTGAAACATGTTTAGTAATGAGGCGTACTTGGGCTGGGTAAGGTGTTGCATTTCCTCCCTGATTATGCCAGCTACGACTTTCACAGAGCTACAAGTCATCACTCGGCCATTAAATAATAAATAACGTCATTTTTTGAATTGTGAAATGTGATCAGCATATTTTCTGAAGTGGGCGTTGCCGCTTCTATCCGCACCAGCGCGGGGTGAGTTTTCAGCGATGAGCCGGTAGTAAGTTGGGCAGTGATTTCGGTGAGCTTTACAGCAGCATTAGCTGCTTGCCTGTTATCGCTGTAAACAAGGCGGCCGGCGCCATCAGGGTCTGTGGGTCTGCAGCTGCAGTGTAAATGTGACCATTGAACCTCTGAAGACTGGTGTAGAGCCAGTAACACACCTACTAGACACTCTGCGGTCACTGACCCTCCTTTGTCAGTAGCCAAGGACCCTCCGTGGCTTCTGAGCATTTGTGACAAAATGGATGTATTTGTGAACCCTTTGTTTTGAGATGTATAGCACCCCTTATTTACGTAGAATAGGTTCTACATTGGCATGCGCATCAGGCACGATGCTTTAAGTGCTAGACACATTCAACAGGGAGGGGAGTCAACAACCAGGCGTCCTTTTCCATTGGGTGGGTCATGCATTAATCTGGCCTGTTTATGCCGATTTTGTATCCTATAACTGACCTCGGCCACAATAACATGTTTCAGCAAATTTGCTCTCGCAAGCATGTGAATAGAGTATAGACACATTTTACGCACAGATGTTGGGGCGGGGCACAGATCGTGTGGGGTAGTCCTGTTCTCCATGATATGTTGTGAATAGTTTCATTTAGGCTTTGACTACAAACCAGCAGTGTTGAGCTATAAAGCATGTATTTCACCACAGATAAGCATGAGACAAGTCATTACTTTGTTTCTGAACGCTTAGTCCCGACTAGAGCCATCTTCTAGTTTCTTGAAATAGATGTTATGTCTATTTGTCAGTGAGACTTTCTAAATCTACTGAATGTAAAAAAAACAAGCATTTGCAATGCAATAGGTCTCGCATTTACGCGAGTTTAAGCTATTGGCATTGTAAATGACTGCCTTTTGTTTATGTTTTAAAAACGAAAACAAAAATAAAAAGCATTGCCATTTGCAATGTCAATAGCTCAAACTCGCGTAAATGCGAGACCTATTGCATTGCAAATGCTTGTTCTATTTACTGCCTCTTGTTCTTCACTTCAGTTGGAAAGGCCTCTGTTCTTCACCTCTGTTTTTATTGTTGTCAATTGTTCTCATTAAGCACCAGGACACCTCTTGGGTAGTGGCATACCTCTGCCCCCATGCGTCAGTGCAGAGTGTTTTCATTAGTATCTTTTGTGTACATAACTTTGCATGGACCAATTGGCATAATGTTTCAAACACTAGGTGTTGCAAATAAGAGAATGTCGATTCCAAGCTGGATTGGGTTGATCTTTTTCAAAGGGCGGTTTAATTTTGATAGTTTGCTGATAGCATGATTATAAATGGTAATTTGTGCCCCTAAAATTAATCAAAGAGACATCCGTCCCAGCTGGGATTTAGACTCTCATTCTCTGCATTTGAGAATCTGGTGTTTTAACCAATACCCGCTCCCGCCTCTAGAGAGCATATGCAGAAGAATCTAATAAGACTATATTGTTTGCTGGATTAATATTAGGAAAGGTACATAAAATGTTGTGGCTGATGAAATAAGTGGTACTTTTTTTCCATATTGTCTGGTGTTGTCAAAAAAAGTTAGAGTACAATCCCAATTACATGAAGAACATATCTGATGTGTTTGCTCTTATGTTTGCCTGGGGCCACCTGGAGTCCTTATTCAACTCGGAGGATTGCTCAAGCAAATATTTGTATCTATTTAAGATTCAGGGGCTGGTGAAGAAAAATGAAATTCCTTATAGCAAGGGGGTTCTCTAGTGTTGCTGTTTTTCTTTGCTGCTCCTTGCTGCTCTGTGGAATCAGTACGTAACCTTTCATTTCCCTTCACCCTGGGTACCATATGTAATCTGTCATCCAAGGCTTTGAAACCAGTGATTCAAACGAGTATTTTTTTTACATGCATTTAGGAAACGTTGATCCAGCCAATTGCACATTATATGGAAGGTTTTACCTGGAGTTCTTGATAGGTTGTAATAATATTTTGAAGCTTCTTTTATGTAGCAGGGACAGATAAGGAATTATACCATCCAGGGTACCTTTCGCAGAGGGACAAAGTTCCTTATGGGTGAAGGCGGGGAGACAGGTGACTTCTTCACACAATGATCTGCGCATTTGAACACAGCAGAGAGCATGTGTTCCATAGAGCTGGAATAAGGGAGTCAAATGCCTCTTATATGGTCCCTTAGTCTGAGGTGGACAAGTGAGAAGTGGCATTTCTAATGTTGTTCCTGCATGTAGCCAATCAGGATGAAGAGCTGAATAATGCAAGATATTATGTTTGGCTACACGATGGCAGGATCAGTGCCTCTTCTGGACATTGTGGTTTGCAGACCATCCTTTTTGGTTTCTTGCAAAAGCAGTTGTAGGCCTTGTGCTTCCGAGGGGCTTGTGTCCAGAAAAGCTTAAATATTTACCTGCCTATTCACTTGGTAAGGCTTTGAAGCCCTGATATCTGTGAATGCCCCAATTGTGCACACTTCGTGTTGCCTAGGGTTGCAGAC
The DNA here is from genome assembly GCA_963921515.1 of Calotriton arnoldi. Classification (NCBI taxonomy): domain Eukaryota; kingdom Metazoa; phylum Chordata; class Amphibia; order Caudata; family Salamandridae; genus Calotriton; species Calotriton arnoldi. The sequence continues at coordinate 1,020,066 of CAWUFW010005190.1, forward strand.
TGAAATGGCTACAAATGGCTAGGTGGTGTCGCTTGACTGTCTGGCTTCCTCCACTTACAGCTTTCGGTTACAAACCCACATTGGTACGTCTACATTGCTGGATGTGCATGTATTGAGAACCAACTTATCATTCAGGCTTTCACACTGTTCCATAGCTGGTTGGAGATCACCTTATATAATAACTAAAACGAGTACTAAAAGGTCCACGTACATGAAAAACACTACCACCATAATTAACTAGTTTTAACTGGATGATTTTCGTGTAGCTTAGCAATTTGTATCTGGGATGTCTTACTGCAATGTGAGGGGTCAGCAGTTTCATCTAAGAGCCTTGTCTGGTTTTCTAAAATACTCAGTGATCAGTGTATAGTCTAGAAGAGAATTCTTTGTTACATTGGGAGCAAATCAAGGGATACTCAACCTGGCCGGGCATGTTTTTATTTCCTCGATTCGCAGACCAGTCTGACAGTAAGATTTCAAATTCTGTGCAACTTGTTCTTTGAGGATTCGAGGAGTCTGAGTTACAAATCATAGTCAAAGTGGAGAATAACACCAGTGCATGTGGTCATGGCTTGAATTTAAGGAAGTATGAATGGCATGATTTTCCATACAAAACTAGGGGCCTGATTTAGATCTTAGCGTACAGGTTACTCCGTCACAACGGTGATGGATATCCCGTCCGCCAAAATATAAATCCCATAGGATATAATGGGATTTACATTTCGGCGGATGGGCTATCCGTCACCGTTGTGATGGAGTAACCCGTCTGCCAAGATCTAAATCAGGCTCTAAGTTACAAATAAATTGCAAGAATCTCACTGTGGTCTGCTGCCTAAGGAACAGCCACAGTTAAAAGGACTCTGAAGTGTAGGCCAAAGCCTGCTCAACCAGCAGGGCACATCTCCTCCACTAACCAACAACTCAGTTTTGTTTCTGTTAATTTAAAGAAACCTAGCAACCATCCAGGTATAGATTCCAGCAAGGCACTTTTACATGCAACAATCAGAAGTGGATCATAGATTGTCAAATCTCAAGAAAAGCTGAGCATCGCCTATATCTGAGAGGACAGTGAATCGAGATAAGGTGTTGCTCCTATGGAATTAAATAAGATGGATGAAAGTGCAAATTCCTGCTGGCCCCTTTGGTGACAGGACATTTGAAGAATTAGAAGGGGGGTCAGGAATACCTCTGTGTTCAGTCACTGGGGAAGGACATGAACCATTCTACAGTTGGGCATGCTGACTCGCTTGTACTTAAACGGCTGATGATATGGAATAGTCTATCATGTCCAAAGAGGCAGAAACAACAGGTAAAATCTATTTTACTTTTTCTAGTCTCTAGAGGCATGTTTTCTCTTCCAGCTGGACTTTCATGTCCAGCTACCTTCCATGTTTAGTAGCCTTTTTAGGTGTCTGCGACTTTCTTACTGAATTTTGCTATTGCTATTAAGGAGTTGCCTGTACGGTACCATTGCAGGAACTTTAAGTGCATTTCAACTCATTTTATGTGTTTTCTTTCACAATATCATTTTAGTTAATCTTGTTTCGCCAGTATAGTAACGGTGAAGGGAAGTCTCCACTTGTGGATAGGAGTTTGCTGGACTTCAGTTTATTATTTTCCCCCCACTTTTACGGGTGCTATCTTCGGCCTTAGCCATGCCCATTTCGAGGCTGGGCCTTAAATCTGACATGCCGGCGCATCTGCACAGCAGGCACGCCAAAGGCAAGCCTGTCTGAGCCTGGAGGGCGCCAGGGATGCTGCCAGTTTTGAACCACAACTTACCATTACCAAGGTAAGACGCAGGTATTAAGGGGATCTGCAGGACGAAACTTAATCTGCACAATCGAGCAGTCATTGACTGCCCCAATTGCAACTTTCATCTCAACACACTTTGTGCTCCAAGGGCACCCTTACTGATTGAAAGGGGAGAACACAAAGCTGTAGGGAAGGACCCCGGCGATCGTAAAAAGATTCCTGGTGAACTAATTAATGGCTGCTCACTTATTAAACATAAAACTAAAATTCATGATCTGATTCGATCTCCAGATTGTTTGTTTGTAACCAAAACTTGGGACAGAGAGGACTCTGGTCCTGATCTGATTTAAGTTGTCCAGTCAGGATACGTTATTTCCAGGCTCCAACGTCTGGGCTGCAGGGGAGGAGGGATAGTTGTCACTGCATGTGATGCCTTTAACAGCACTTTAGAATCAGTGGCTAAGATCACAGAGGATTCCTCTGAGGTAGCCCCTTTCAGGTTCAAACTTTACCCTAATAACACCTTCTCTGGTCTCCTGGTGCATCATACTCTGGGCTCACAAGCTAATTTTCTAGAGGCTCCATGTCAGAATCTGGAACCTTTTCTTGTGCATGCTAAATTTACTATTCTTGGTGATTTCAATTTTCATTTTGATGACTCCTCATGTAAAAACTCTGCCTCCCTACTTGAACATAAGTCAAATTTCGGTTTCCCCCAGTTGGTAAAATCTCCTACCCATTCAGCGGGCAATACCCTGGATAGTGTATTCACGAATCATCTTGATTTGACTATTGATAACAGCCATCCCCTTAGTTGGGTAGATCATCAGGTGATTGCATTCAAAGTTCACGTCGTGCAATGTATAACAGGTGCGGGACCTGCTTCCTCCAAATACATTACTTGCAGGAACCTGAGTAAGATCTCCTCTGAAGACCTGGAACAGGTGCTTAATATCTCTACAGCTAGATCCGACTGTTCTTTAGCTTATACAGCAGAAGGCTTTCAAGACTGGATTAATGCAGCTCTTGACACTGTGGCTCCTCTGAAAGTCAAAATATCTACCAGAAGCAAACCTACAGCGTCTTGGTTCTCAGAAGAACTCAAGAGCTTAAGACAGCAATGCCGAGGAAAGAGCAGAAATGGCAGGCGAACATAGTACCCGTCAAAAAAGAAAAGCACAAGGCTCTGCTACTTGGCTATAACTACTCCATCAGCTCGGCTAAAGCATCTTTCTTCACTGAGAAAATTGGGTCAGCTAACAATTCTTCTAAGCAGCTTTTCAAAGTAGTGCAGAAACTGTCAACTCCTCCTATTCAAGTGATCTCTTAACTCATCTCAAGAGTTCTGTGATAGATTAGCCCTCTATTTTTGGGATAATGTACGTTTGCTTACCCCTGGTAAGTGATTCTCTTCCTGAAAATTCCATTTTCCAATCTCATTCATCTCAGCTTTCTGCCCCCCCCCATCTCTCTTCCGCAAATCAAGGATTCACTGCTGAGCATAAAATCTGGTTCCCTGCCCTCCCACAACTAGCCCTGGACCATATTGCCAATTTTTTTGCAGAAAGTGTTCAATCTCGCGCTACAATCAGGAATATTCCCTACCTCTTGAAAGGAAGCAATCGTCACTCCCGTAGTTAACCAAATGCTTATCCGGGAGACCTGAAACATTTTCGCCCCATATTCTTACTGCCTGCCCCGCCAAGATTTAAAAAAAATATATCAAGCAGGAACTTGCCAAATTTATTGATACCCATGATATCCTTGATCCATCTCAAAATGGGTTTAAGAGTGGCCACAGTACAGAGACAGCCCTTATTATGTCAGGTTGATCAGAGCGGGCGGCTACTTTGGTGATGCTGGATTTGTCCGCAGCGTTTGATATTGTCTCGTCCTTGCATATGGTCCAACGACAACAGCAAGTTGGTGTCAGTGGGACTGCCCTTAATCGTCTCCACTCTTTTTTTTATCTAATAGGGTGTAAATTGTCAGCTATGGTGGTTTCAAGACAAAGGCTTTAAGCCTCCCCTGTGGGGTGTATCTGAGCCCAACTCTTTTTAATTTGTATGTGGCCCCTCTTGCGGAACTGCTGCGCTTCTTAGGTTTCCAGGTTTTATCCTACGCAGATAACACACAAATTATTGTGTCTATCTCTGACAATTTATCCGTTGTGGTGGAGAAGTTCAACCAGTGCATGTCTAGCATTAGAAGCTGGATAACGGATAACTTTTTAAAACTTGATGCAGACAAAACTGAGATGTTGTTTTCGAAACTCAGGATGACATCTGGTGGCCACAGGCCTGCGGCCCGCTACTGATACCGTTCAAGTCGGCCAAAAATCTTGGTGTTATCTTTGATAACGCTCGTAGCTTTGACACACAGGTCAGTCGTACCACCAGCACATATTTCCTTATCATTAGGACTTTGAGAAAAATCTTCCCTTTCATACCTCTGAAAAAGCGTCAATCAGTTATCACTCTTGTCACCTCTTGTTTGGATTATTGTAATGCATTATATGTCAACATCAACAGCTCTTCCTTGAATAAACTTCAAGTGCCTCTGAATGCAGCTGCCTGCCTCATCTGAAAGAGACACGTTAGTGACAGATTCCTTACCTTAGAATATCCCCAGGCGTCAGACTGGATCCGGAAAGTCGTCAGCAGTACCCCTGCGTGTCGATAGGTGGCGTCGTGCGGCTCCGCGTTCATCGCTGGCGTCATAAGCGCCGAGATGACGTCACGGAGACTACTTAGGCGCCACCCATGCGCGCTGACGTCAGTTCTTTCTTTTTCCGCGCCAGTAAGCGCAGATCCGGTTAGAGCACGTACCTTAGTCACTTTTTGACTCTCTTTTTGAGACTTTGTCTCCTGTGGTTCCTCTGGTGCACGTAGGGATGCCTGGTTTTAAGTCTTGTGGGGCCTGCCATCGCAATATGTCGGTGGCGGACCCCACGGGGCGTCTGTCTCTACTGCCTGGAGAGCGACCACGATTCCCGGTCCTGCAGGGACTGTCTGGCCATGGCCCCGAAGGCCTTGAGGGAGCATCGCCGGAAGCTACTTGAGGTCCGGCACTCGTCCCAGCACCATTCTCGGTCTAGGGGCCGCTCCAGAGAACGCTCGCGGGGCCACCATCATCACTCCTCGGGCTCCTAGTCTTCACCCTCGGATTCGGGTAAGAGACGACACAAAAAGAAGTCGAAGAAGCGTTGTCGCTTTCCGATGTCCCCCCGTCGGTCCCCGGATGCGGACTCGAGGGGGACAGGGGGTTCTGCCCCTGGAGGCTCCGCCTCGGAGCCCGGGAGTCCCGCGGCCTACCCACCTTACCTGGGTCCGTCGGCGACTCCCGCACAGGTGCAAGAATTTCTTGCTACCATGGACCGCCATGTTTAGGCCTCTGGCTCCCGCCGGCGCGCCCTTGGGCCCCGCGGTCCCGTGTCTGGATCTTTTCGGGCCGTTGGTGCCGCCGGCCCCGGCGCGGCCGGTGGCTCCAGTCCCGGCACCGCAGGATCCTGCGCCACTGGCTCCGGCCACGGCGCCACAAGGTCCCACGCTGCCGGCTCCGGCCCCAGCGCCGCCTCCGGCGCCGCTGTGGATGCCATTTGTCCCGCCCCTGCCCAGGTTCCAGCACAATTCTGTCCCTACCTGGGACCCGCATTGGGACACGGCGCCGGTTCGGCCCCGTCCGGCGCCGTTCCCGGCACCGTTTGTTCCTTCACCGGTCCCTGCCCTGCCGCCGCAGTCTGTTCCGCATGCGGCGGAGGTGGAGGACGACTGGGAGGGGTCCGAGGACCCTTTTGTCATCAGTGTGACTCCGAGCACGACTGGGCGGACGAGTTTGAGGAGGCTGGCGGCCTTGATGTCTCCTCTGACCCGGGGTTTGCCTCTCCTCCGCCTCCCATGGAGGAGGGCGCTTCTTACACGATGGTGCTCCGTCGGGCTGCTGAGGTCCTCAACCTTGATCTCCCTACGGTGGCCCTGAAGACTAATCTCCTCACTGAGGTGCTCCAGACGGCGTCCACTTCGTCGGAGCCCCTGCTGCCATTTAATGACGCCCTCACTGACGTCTTACTGGGCACTTGGTCGCGGCCAGCCACAGGGGCCCCTGTGGATAAGAACATCGCCAGGCGTCATCGCCCGGCGCCGGGTGATCCTGCCTTTCTGACCACTCATCCTACGCCCGAGAGCCTGGTCATCCAAGCTTTGATGTCCATGAGTGCCTTTCCCACGGCTCCGCCGGAGAAGGACTCTAAGAAGCTGGAGCAGTTCGGCAAGCGGTTGTTCTCTTCGGCCAGCTTGGGGCTGCGGTCAGTGAACACCGCATGCCTATTGGGCCGCTATTCCCACGCGGTGTGGGATACAGTTGCACAGGTGTTGCCTCAGTGTCCTGAGCGGACTCAAGCTGTGCTGTCCCAAGCTGTTGCCGAGGGTAAAGATGCGGCTGAGTCTCTCGCCATTCCTGGTGGTGGTTTGGACACCGCGGACTCACTAGGTAGAGCAATTTCTAAGACTGTGGCGCTTCGTCGCCACGCCTGGTTGAGGCTCCACCGGGTTCTCGCCAGATGTCCAGAGCTCGCTCATGGACATGCCCCCTTTGATGGCACTCGCCTGTTTGGCAATAAAGCCGACAGTGCGCTGGAGCGCTTTAAGGACTCGTGGGGCCACGGCCAAGTCCTTAGGTCTTTCCACGAAAAGCCCAACCACTCCTGGTTTTCGTTCCTTTCAGTGGCCACGGAAGGGGCGCTCAGGCACGTTCCTTCAGCAAGCCTGTGCAGAACCAGCCTCAGCGCGGCCATGCGGTCTTGCAGGGGCGCGGTCCTGGGAATCAGCGTGGGGTCAGGTCCACCTCCGCCGCTTCACCTCCCAAACCTTCTTAATCCAAGCTTTGTGTGGCACCCCACGCCAGGTGGGGTGGCAGGGTCCGCCATCATCTCCCCCACTGGCACGCTATCACATCGGACGAGTGGGTGTTGCAGATCATCCGCAAGGGTTACTCCTTCCTTTCAGTCTACTCCTCCCAGCCATGCCACCTCGGTACCACCGCATGTCGGGGGACCAATTGGCGCTTCTCAGCAGGAAGTCACTGCTCCTCTTGGCCAAGGGGGCCATCGAGAGGTGTTCCTGGGCCAGAAGCAGGAGTGGTTGTTATTCCCACTACTTTCTGGTCCCCAAGAAGGACAAGGGGGCTTGCGCCCCATCTTGGACCTCCGGAACGCCAATCGCTTCCTCCGGAAGGAGAAGTTCAAGATGTTGACTCTAGCTCAGGTCTTGGCTGCCCTCGACCCCGGAGACTGGATGGCAGGCTGGACTTGCAGGGCCGTATATTTTCACATCCTCGTCCTGCCGGCCCACCGGCGTTACCTGCGGTTCACGGTAGGCCAGGAGACATTTTCAGCTTGGCGGTGCTCCCCTTCGGCCTTACCAGTGCCCCTCGGGTGTTCACGAAAGTGATGGCGGTGGTCGCAGCTCATCTGCGCAGGTCAGGGGTGGGTCAGTCTTCCCTACCTCGGCATGACTGGTTGTTGAAGGCGGAGCAGTCGTCACCCACCTTCAGACTACGGCCGACATCCTGCAGTTGCTGGGGTTCTCCATCAACGTGCCGAAGTCGCACCTGAGTCCTTCTCAGAAGCTCCCCTTCATCGGAGCGTGTTCTGGATTCGACGCAGTTTCGGGTTTATCCTCCCGAGCAGCGAGACCGGGATATTCAGGCTATGATTCCCATCTTTCAGCCTCTATCCCGGGTTTCAGTCAGGATGACCCTTCGGCTCCTGGGCCTGGATGGCCTCCTGCATTCATGCTAGTGCAACATGCCAGGTGGCATATGCGGGCTCTGCAGTGGGACCTGAAGTTCCAGTGGGCACAGCATCAGGGCAACCTGTCCGATCTTGTCCAGATCTCAGAGGGCACTGCACGACAATTGCGGTGGTGGCTCACGAATCGCGATTGGGTCAATGGCAGATCCCTCTCCCTTTCCCCAACCGGGAGCACACAGTGGTGACGGATGCGTCCCTCCTGGGATGGGGCGGCCATTTGGGGGAGGCGGAGACTCGGAGGCCTCTGGTCTCCGGCGGAGTCCCGACTCCATATCAATCTTTTGGAGCTTCAGGCGATCCGACTTGCACTGGAAGGCATTCCTTCCCTCTGTCCGGGGAAGTGTTGTGCAGGTGTTCACGGACAACACCTCCGCCATGTGGTATTGCAACAAACAGGGTGGGGTGGGGTCATGGACCCTATGTCAGGAGGCTCTGCGCCTCTGTACATGGCTGGAACATCAAGGCATTACCTTGGTGGTTCAACACCTGGCAGGTTCTCTGAACGCCAGGGCGGCCGAACTCAGCCGCCGGTGCTTGATGGATCACGAATGGCGTCTGAACTCGGACGTGGCGCAAGGCTCTCTTTCTGCAGTGGGGAGAGCCTTGGTTAGATCTATCGCCACTGAAGAGAACGCCCAATGTCATCAGTTCTGCGCGCTGGAATTTCCAAGGCGAGCACTTCGCCGTCGCGACGCTTTTCGTCGCGAGTGGAGCTGCAGTCTGTTAGTACGTCTTTCCGCCTATACCACTTCTGCCCAGAGTGCTGAAGAAGATTCGGCGCGACCGGGCCCAAGTCATTCTTGTGGCTCCGGATTGGGCACGAAGATACTGGTATCCCGAGCTACTCAACATGGCGGTCGATCCCCCTGATCCGACTGCCTCTTCGGGAGGATCTTCTGTCGCAGCAACAGGGGACGGTCCTCCACCCAAACTTGTCCAGCCTCCACCTCCATGCGTGGAGATTGAGCGGCGACAGCTGATTCCATTTAACTTGCCTCCTGAAGTCTGTGATGTCATTCTGGCCACCAGGCGTCCCTCCACTAAATCGGTATATGCCTGCCGGTGGAACAGATTTGTGGCATGGTGCACAGCTAAGTCTGTGGATCCCCTTTCTGCCCCTCTTCTGAGGTCCCTTCTGTTCCTACTATCCTTGGCCCAGCAGGGCTCTGCCTGGGCACTGTCGAAGGTTATCTTTCGGCCATCTCCGCCTTTCTCAGGCTTTCAGATCAGCTTCTCTCTTTAAGTCCCCAGTTGTTAATCGTTTCCTGAAAGGCATTACACACACGTTTCCTCCCGTGCCTTTCATAATGCCTCAATGGGACTTAAATCTTGTCTTGACCTATCTGAGTGTGCGCTCCCTTCCGAGCCCCTTCATAGCTGTCCTTTACGTCTTCTTACTCTAAAGACTGCTTTCCTGGTAGCTATCACCTCTGCCAGGAGAGTGAGTGAGACTCCAGGCTCTTTCTTCTAAAACCTCCTTTCCTTTCTGTTCATCCGGACAAGGTGGTTTTAAGGGACCCGTCCTTCTTTCTTGCCAAAGGTTGTCACGCTCTTCCACATCGGGCAGACATCACTTTGCCCACTTTCTTTCCGCATCCTTCAAAAGAGGAAGAGAGGCTCCATCGTCTGGACCGAAAACGTGCGCTCTCGTTCGATCTAAAGCGCACACAACAGTTCCGGGTGGATGACCAGCTCTTTGTTGGCTACGTGGGCGCCAAAAAAGTTTGGGCCGTGCACAAGCGCACCATCTCTCGGTGGGTTGTTTTGTGCATCAAAGCCGTGTTATTCCTTGGCTACAAAGGAGCCTCCCTGTGGGACTGCGTGCCCATTCTACCAGGGCAACAGCAGCACACTACTGCCTTGGGACGCGGCGCTCCTTTGCAGGATATTTGTCAGGCAGCCACGTGGGCCTCGCTGCACACATTTACCAAGCATTACTGCCTTGACAGTCAAGTCCGGAGAGACGGCTTCTTTGGCCGTTCTGTTCTCCGTGACTTTCTGGTGTAATCTATTCGCAGACCCACCACCGGGGTTGGTATTGCTGGGGTATCCCTATTCTAACGGTAAGTGAATCTATCACTAACGTGTCTCTTTCAGATGCACGTTACTACTTGTGTAACGATATATCTGTAAGAGACAGTTAGTGATGAATTCCTTACCGCCCCACCCATCCTCCCCGTTCTGCGAACTGATTCTAGGGTTAAGGTCATCCCTTTCAGGGCCCTAGTTTCATGGCACCAGTGGTCAGTTTCTTGCATGGCTCTGCGTTCCTGGCGCGGAAAGTCGTGTACAGAACTGACGTCAGCGCGCATGGGTGGCGCCTAAGTAGTCTCCGTGACGCCATCTCGGCGCTTACGACGCCAGCGACGACGCACGGGCCGCACGACGGCACCTACCGACGCGCAGGGGTACTGCTGACTTGAAAAACTTTCCGGATCCAGTCTGACGCCTGGGGATATTCTAAGGTAAGGAATCTATCACTAACTAATGTCTCTTACAGATATAATCGTTACTAAGTAGTAACTTGTGCATTCTGGACATTCCCAAATGTCTGTCAGAGATGGGATTTGCTCCCTTCACTGGCTCACAGCCAGAAAGTGGATTACTTTTAAGGCTCTCTTCATGGTCTTTCTAGCATTGCACCACAAAGGTCCCAGCTAACTGAACTTTCATTTTCATTGGTACATTCCATGCAGACCTCTTAGATCTTCGCGCTGTAAGAAGACGGTAATTCGAAGATACCGAAAAGCCAGATGGGGAGAGCATTCCATCTCAGTTGCCGCTGCCAAACTCTGTAAGACACTGCCAGCTCAAATCTCAGAAGTAGATTCCTTTACGGTATTTAAAAAACATTGTAAAACATGGCTCTTTTCCTTAAAGATTTGTTTCACTAACTGCTGCTAGGTTTCAGGTTGGATTGATATAGTTTTGGCCCAGCGCTTTGACACCTTTGGGTTTAGTGTGCTCTATATATTCTATTTTCATTTCAATTCATTTTCATCAATAGCTATAACTCGGTGCAACTAGGGTAACTCGGTGCACGCCGAGACCAGCTTCAAAATAGGCTGATGCCTATGGATTTGAGGCCTTATAGTATCATCTGCACCTGTGTAGGAGTGGTGAGAGGGAGAAGAAGCCCCCCCTTGCCCTTTTTGCACCTACGACATGACTTGGATTTGGTTTTATTCAAGAACTTTGAGCGAGACCTGGACTAGGTACGGGATCGTTGTTTCGAGCGCAACTGTTACTTGTGTTCTCCAATATAGAGTTTAGCTTTTCGTTCTTGGATTGCGTTTCAGTGCATTAGGGAGCACCTATCGGACAAGTATAAGTTGTGTCTAGGACCTATACACCACAGTCAAACTTTGTGTGTATCTGTGACCGTCATCTGCTTCCTGCAGTCATGGCACAGTTTAAAGCGTGTGGTCTTGGGGTGAGCCATTTCCCTTGTCACATTGCTAACTTCTAAGGAATTTGGAGTTGGTAAAACTGACCAAGATGGGTCAGAGCTCAGGATCTGTGTTAAATAGCACAGAAAGAAACTGACTGCAGTGAGTGAGCAAGGGTGGCATGTATATGCAACTCTGCAGAACACATACGACCATACATATATGCATTGTGTGTGTGTGTGTGTGTGTGTGTGTGTGTGTGTATATATATATATATATATATATATATATATATATATATATATATATATATATATATATATATATATATATTTTAGACGTAGGTGGATGCCTCGGTGTTAAACATTGTTGACATCTCCATAAGTCTGTGACAGGGCACTTTTAACTGCATTTTTCTGTTGAAAACTACAATAATATAAATAACTCAAAACCACATTCCAGCATTTAGTGTAGAAATGTGATGTGTGGTCTGCCTACTTCCATCACACACTGTCAAAGATTATTCTTTTTGTCAAAAAATGACAAAAATAGCTCTCAGAAACAGAGAGTGAATTTGCCTAAGGGAGAAATTGGAAGAACTCAGGGCTGAGAAGGAAAGGAAGAAGCGTTGCTCCCTTAACTGCTCAAGCTCACTCCCATGAAAAGGAGAGAGATCTAGGGAGAAGAAGCTCCATAAGCACCATCACCTCTGCTCAAAACACTCCCGCTATTTATGGGAGTATCGGTCAAGGCCATTCAACAGCTTCCATCCACTCATGCCATCATTCCAATGGAAGAATCTATATATCCAAAGAGAACAAGTTTGATCATTCCAGTGAAAGACCCTTTCAAGTACCTCTCCAGTCTTTGGATTTTATCACCAATCCCTGACCCCCCCCGCACCACACCCAGTCTTCACTCATACAGCATCAACATCTCCGTTGCAGCAAAGAACAGCATTACTATTGGCTACGAGGATTCTGGAACCAACCTTTCCTACACAACCTCGAACACTTGACCGGCGTACATGTAGGAGAACACTATCTACTTCTCTTAAGACATCTAGGTACAACACCACAAATATGTGATATACACCAACTACCCCAGCATCTCCACTACGTGCTTCCCCTGTGAATGACATCTTGATATTTCAAGATGTTCTGATTGGAGGTGCAGCAAACCTTAAAATCCAAATTGAAGTCCCTCGAACTACAGTCTTAGTAATTATGGAGACTTTACAACCAAGAGCCTCACCAAGACCTGTCCTCATTTAGTTCCAGGTTTCACCGAGCTGGTAGAATAAAAATTCCTAAAAACCACCTACCTTAGTCTGCAACACCAAGAGTTCCTAAAAAATATAAACCTGCCAAGCAAGATACAGTTTTTCTTCTTCAAGAACAGAAACCCAACTCGTAATAGTCCCTGCAAACAGTAAAAAACATCCTTCCACTACAGAACCTTCAATACCTCCAAAAAAGGAAAGCAAAAAAATGGATGTAGTGGGAAGGAGAGTCTGTGGTTCTGCTGCTACAGCCCACAAAACCGCAAGTGCCCCTGCACTTCTTGTTAACATGATAGGTCTCTCTGAGAAACTTTACATACCTTTGCAGAAGACTTGCCCAAAGACAACAAAGAAGATTTCCTTGAGATTCTAAATGAATGACAACTTGTATCAAACCAGGTGATGAGGGCAGCCATTGATGGGGCGAATTTGGTGGTGACTATTTTTGTGGCCACAGGATTGCACTTAGACTTGCTTCATGGCTTTGTCTAACATCCCTTAAGCCTGATGCACAATTAAAGATGATGAACCTTCCATATTCAGGCTCCATCCTCTTTGGTCCTCATGCAGATCAGGAAGTGGAGAGAATGAAAAAGGAGGCTCTCAAAGCAGTAAGCCTAGAAGAAGAGAAACGTTTTTATCATTCTGAGTTTTGCCGCTGAGACACCAGGCAATTTCACCAACCGATGGTTCTCCCCTCTCAGTGGCCTTATTACCTGAAATCACAAGAGCATAATTTACAGCATGAATTCTGTAGTTTCAAGATCAATCGTAGCAGATGTCAACTGCCACAGCAATCTTTTAGAGACTCCACTTGGGGGGTAAATCTCGCTCCCAAAACAATAAAAATGGAATCCAACACTCTATCAGCTCTGTTCACCACTCCAGTGGGAAGGAGTGTATCAAAACACCTGGAAAAATATAGAAACATCACAGCGGCCAGATGGGTCTTAGAAACTGTTCAGGGCAGTTACAATATCCAGTTCAAGTCTTAAACACCCTTGATTTCACCAAAAAGAGCATTGCAACAACTATGCCAGCTTCAAGTGGAAATATCACTTGCCCTAAAACAAGCAATAGAACTGGTTCCTTCATTACACCAAGAAAGCGTTTTGCTAGACAAGATATTTTTTGGTACCCAAAAAAGGCCCAAAAAATAATTAAGAGGTTAGCAATGCACCAGTTTTATCTGCAGGTCATGAAAGGAGACTGGATGTGCTCTGAGGATATTCGGGATGCTTATTTCCACATTCCAATTGCGGTGAAACACAGAAAAATGCTCACATTTCTTTTCAACTATACCCACTACCAATACAAGTACTGCCTTTTGGCCTCGGGTCTGCACAAGAACATTCTCAAAATGTATGGCTGGGGTGGCATCTCTCCTTTGCAGAAATAGGATCTTCGTCTTCCTGTATTTAACCGATTGGCTGATAAAGGTTCACACAGCTACTCAAACACAAAAGTAGTCTGCACTCTCACGTTCTTAGTTTAGGATTATGTGTGAATTTAGTAAATCAACCTAATCCCCGGTTCAAATCCTGACCTATCTAGGAGTGTCTCTCTCAATACCATCAATAGAGCAGAGTGTATTCTATTTTTCAAAAACATCACCAAAACCAACAGTGAGACGATCCACCTCCCCTGCTACGATCAATGGGCGCTTTCATTTTTCTGATACTCGGCACCTGTCTCCCCATGAGACCTCTACACCAATGTTAGGTAGACATATGGACACAAGATCAAGGATACTGCGAAGACACGGTCTCCTTAAACCAACAGACACAATGTCTTTTCAGTGGTTGTTCAACAGAAAACATCTTCACAAAGGAGTCCCATTACACCAGAATCTTTCAACTCCAACCATACTCACCAATGCTTCTCTTACCGGATGAGGAGCACATTTAGACAATCTCCCAATTCAGGGTCAGTGGTCTGTGCAACAACAACTTTAACACATCAGCGTTCTCTAGCTTAAGGCAGTTCACATCTCCCCCAGAGCTCTCCAGCCAGTACTACCGACAAACAAAGTTCTAGTACAGACGGAAAATATCACAACAATATACTATTTGAACAAACGGAGGGACGAGATTGAGAGCACTGTCATTAGAGACTCGGGCAATCTGGCATTCGTTGCTGGCAAGACCTCTATCTCTTCAAGAAGTACATCTGCCAGGTCTCTAAAATCACCAAGCAGACCTACTTAGCAGACAGTTTTACTGAAAAAACAAATGGGAGCTCAACAACAATGTTTTGCAGTCTGTCTTTTTCAAGACTGGGTTTTCCCAGATATAGACTTATTTTCCACTGATGCCAAAACTACTGATCCAGATTGTGGGAGCCACAATCAATGTGCAATGCCCTTTGATGACTTGAACAAATTTGTGATCGCCTTTCCTCCAATACCACTGATGCCATCAGTGATAACTAGTTAAGCAGTCTCCCTCTACCATTATCCTGATAGCTCTGAGGGGCCAAGGCAATGGTGGTTTCCAGGGCTACTTTATCTATCATTCAAACCTCACAAGAGACTTCCATGTAACTACATTCTACTCTCCAGAACGGGAGGGAGGATTCTCCATCCCAAAAAACAATCTGTGAATTTGGCAGCATGGCTCCTGAGGTCATACAATATGGACACTCAAATTTACCATCAGAATGTATGAGAATTCTTTAAGGAAGATAAAAGTCCATCTACCAGGAACTCTTATGCGTTCAAATTGGAAAAAATTTAATTCTTGCTTATTGGTTGCACTTTATTAATACTCCGTCATCAAGGATTTCCTGGAAGGACTGAAAAAGACCTATCCTGCAGTCAGAAGGCCTGCCCTCTATGGGAGCTAAATCTAGTTATTTTTAAACTCATGGCCCCTCCTTTCAAGCCTGTTCATAAGCCCACATTATAGCATCTTTTGTGGAAAGTTGCTTGATTAGTTGTCCTCACATCTGCTAGGAGAGTGAGTGAGCTACAGGCTTTATCGTCTACTGAGCACTACTTAATTTGTCATCACAACAGGGTAGTTTTAAGGACATGTCCTTGTAGGAGTCTGGCTTAGCATATGGTGCACACTTGTTTAAGTGGTGAACCTTGCCTTAATCCAGGCAACCCTTAAGTGGTAGCTGTGCAGGGCAGCCTTCAGGCTTATCTCGAAGGAGTGTTAAGCAGCTTGTATTACCAGTTTAATCATGCAGTGTAGGTTAAACGAAAAAGAACCACACACGGTTTAGATAAAATACTTCTATTTATTACACAAAACTCACTAACACATTGGTATATCTCCTACCCGGAGATATCAACACAATACACAAAAATACTTCAATTGTAATATGGTAAGTAGCACAAAATACAGTGGTCTCCAGAGGGAGACCAAACTATATATTAAGAAAGTGGAATGCAAAGTGCAAAAGAGGACTGGACTTGGACCAGAGGAGCTGACGACACAAGGAACCAGCCAGACACCCCACTGAGGCTGTGTGCAGAGTGAGAACACAGCACTGTGACCAGTGGAAGTCAGTGGTGAAGTTGTGGTTGCAGTTTTGCAGAAGGACTCTTCCCAGAGGACCCTGAAGAATTCCCTTGGAGGACGGAAGGTTGGAGAGCCACCCCACCTGTGGATGCCCCCTGGAACCAGATTACCTACACCAGGTAAGCCAGGTCCATAGAGGTGAAGAGACGTTGGGAACCTCCATAGACGACAATGGAAGACTTGGAAGAAAGTGCCTCTGGAGAAGACGGTGAAGATGTCTTGTGGAATCCAAGAGTGGATTCTGTAAGTGAACAACCTGCAAGCAGAGGGGACAGAGTCTATGCCACTCAAGAGTGACCAGAATGCACGGAAGAGCAATGCCCACCGATGTCGGACGGTTCAGACGAGTTGACGGTGACCTGGTCACTGCAGCTGTTGGGACCAGACAATGCTGAGAAAGACCAGAAGCCGTACACGAGCTGTCCCACGTCGGGTGTCGGTGACTGGGTGGTCGGTGTCTGGCGGGAACATCAACAAGCCTTTGTAGCCGCAAATGGCGTGGAGAGCGAGATAGGAGCAACGTCTGGACCAGCAAGGGCCAAGGGACTTGCCAACAGCAGGAGAGTCAGAGCAGGCCCTGAGCAAGCGGGGGGGAGGGGCAACTGAAGCAGGACAAGACCCCAGGAGGACCCACCGGCTGAAGGCACAGGAGTCTCAAGAGTGCCTCGAGCAGCTCACCAAGAAGGAAGGCCCACGGTGCAGAGGATTTACTTGACAGGAAGAAATGCTGGAGGCTGGAGCTTCTTGTAGCCCTAAGATCTCTGGAATGCAGAGCCAACAAGCCTTGGCAACGGCAAGTCAACGCGGTGCTCAGGTGTTGGGTCCCAGCGATTCCAACGAGGGATACTGGCTGCAAAATGGCAGAGGGGACAAGTCTGTCCTCGAGGGAGTTGCAGAACCACCACCTGTGTTTCTGAGCCTCTGGAAGTCCATGGGACATCAGGAGCAGCAGACCAGTCAGCTTCGCTGCAGTGCCTGCAGGACCCGGAGCGTTGTCGCTCTCCAGCTCCGTCTTCGGAGCCTGCTTCTGGGACGGCTCCGCGCTTCCCGCCCTTTCTTGGACCGGGAGCGCCGCCTGCCCAGCTTCGAGCTTTCTACGAGGCGCTTCACAGCATTTTTGGGCAGCCCGTCTTGGCCGGCGTGCCTTTGGGCCCCGTGGAGTCGGCTGGGGGCCCTGGTCCTACGATGGCAGTTGCTCCAGCCCCGGCGCCAGAGGGCCCCGAGGATCAAGGCCTTGCGGTACCTTTCCCGATGATGATTCCTGTGATGACTCCCCCGGCGCCGGTTGTGCCCCCGACCGGCGCCGACCCCAGCCTCACCCCCGACCCCAGCCACACCCCCGACTTGGACACGGTGCCGGACCGACGTCTGTACCGGCGCCAGAAGGTATGTTTGTACCTCTGTTCATTCCTGGTGTTCCTTTCCAGCCTGACTGGCAACTAGAGGAGAATGAGGAGGACTGGGAGGGGTCTGTGAACCCTTTGGCTGACCAGCTTGAAGAGCCGGACTGGCGCTAGGACCTGGGTGATGCCAGTGGTTTGGATACCTCCACAGACCTTGGCATGACCTCCCCCCAAACCCCCCCCCCGTCCCCCCCCTACCGTGACTATGGAGGAGGGAGCTTCATACGCAGTGGTGTTGCGTAGGGCGGCTGAGGCCTTGGGCCTTGAGCTTCCTACGGTGGCAGTCAGGACTAACCTCCTGACAGAGGTGCTTCAACCGGTGGTGGCCTCTTTGGAGCCCCCTCTGCCTTTTAATGAAGCCCTCACCCGACGTCCTTCTGGGCACTTGGTCCAAGCCCAGCACAGGGGCTCCTGTGGACAGGATCATTGCTCGACGCCACCACCTACTTTTCCTCTCCCAACACCCGACCCCTGAGAGCTTGGTGGTCCAAGCCTCGTCCTCTAAGGGCGCATTCCCTACTGCTCCCCCAAATAGGGAATCCAAGAAGCAGGACCACCTTGGGAAGATGTTTTTTTCCGCCAGCTTAGCGCTGCGGTCGGTGAATACCTCATGACTCTTGGGCCATTATACCCATACAGTGTGGGATATGGTTGCGCAAGTGCTGCCACAGTGCCCGGAGGAGGCCTGGGCCGTTCTCACCCGTGCAGTGGCAGAGGGTAGAGACGCATCTTAATTCACCATCAGATGTGGGCTGGATACCACCGACACTCTGGGCAGAACGGTTTTCATGTCCGTAGCCCTGGGACCCTACGCCTGGTTGAGGACGTCTGGTTTCTCTGGGGATGTCCAATCCACCTTACTGGACATGCCCTTTGACGGCCGTCACCTTTTCAATGACCAGGCGGACTCTGCGCTCGAGCGCTTCAAGGATTCTAGGGCTACGACCAGATCCTTGGGCCTCGCGGCTACCTCTCGCCCCATGCAGTCTGCTTTTTGCCCCTTTCGTGGTTACGGAACGGGTGCCCCACCACGTTTGACCCAGTCTAGCCACCGGTTCACACAAGCTGCCCAGCCTGTGCATGGTCACGGACGTGGGACCCAGCGACTCGGGTCTGGGGGCCAGTGGGTGGGCCAGTTCACCCATAACCCCCCCCCCCTGCAGCACCCTCCTAGTCCGACCTTTCAGGGCCACCAGAGGCCACTGGGCAGCAGGATTTGCCATCACCTCCCCCACTGGCAAAACATCACGTCGGACAGGTGGGTTTTGCAGATAGTCTGAAGGGGCTACTCCCTCCCCTTCGAGACTACCCCTCCCTCCATGCCACCATCCTCCCATCGCATGTCGGAGGATCAGTTGACCCTTCTCCGCCAGGAAGTTGCAGCTCTCTTGGCCAAGGGAGCTATTGAAAGGGTCCCTGTGCCAGAAGTAGGTCGTGGTTGCTACTCCCACTACTTTCTGGTCCTCAAGAAGGACAAAGGCCTGCGTCCTATCTTAGACCTCAGGGCCCTCAACCGCTTCCTCCGGAAGGAGAAGTTCTAAATGTTAACCTTGGCTCAGGTCTTGTCTGCCCTGGACCCCGGAGGCTGGATTGTAGCATTGAACTTGCAGGACGCTTATTTCCATATTCCCGTCCTGCCAGCCCACAGGCGTTACCTACGGTTCACGGTGCTCCATGAGCATTTTCAGTTTACTGTGCTCCCCTTTGGCCTTACCAGCGCCCCTCGGGCGTTCACGAAAGTGATGGCAGGGGTCACAGCTCATCTGCGCTGATCAGGGGATCCAGTCTTCCACTATCTCGACGACTGGCTGTTGAAGGCGGGCTCTCCCCAGGCTGTCGTCTCCCACCTCCAGACTACGGCTGACCTCTTGCACTTGCTGGGGTTCCCTATCAACGTGCCTAAGTCACACCTGATTCCCTCTCAGAAGCTCCTTTTCATCGAAGCAGTTCTGGTTACAGCGCAGTTTCGGGCTTATCCTCCCGAGCAGCGAGTCCGGGATATTCGGGCTATGATACCGATGTTTCAGCCTCTATCCCGGTTTTCAGTGAGATTGACTCTGAGGCTGCTGGACCTCACAGCCTCCTGCATCCTGATGGTGGATCATGCCAGGTGGCATATGCGAGCTCTGCAGTGGGACCTGAAGTTCCAGTGGGCGCAGCATCAGGGGAATCTTTCCGACATCGTCCAGATCTCGGAGGGGTCTGCACATCAATTGCAGTGGTGGCTCAAAAAACAGGATTGGGTCAGCGGCAGATCTCCCTCACTTCTGGGATGGGGCAGTCACGTGGGAGAGGCGGAGATCAGGGTTCTCTGTTCTCCGGGGGAGTCCTGGCTCCACATCAACCTTTTGGAGCTCCTGGCGATCCGCCTTGCACTGAAGGTATTCCTTAGAAGAGTAGTGCAGGTGTTCAGACAACACTACCGCCTTGTGGTACTGCAACTGGGGCCTTTTGACATGGCTGGAACATCAGGGTATATCCCTGGTGGTTCAACACCTAGCGGGATCTCTGAACGCCAGGGCGGATGGATCACGAATGGCGTCTTCACTCTGAGGTGGTGCAAGGTCTCTTTCAGCAGTGGGGAGAGCCTTGGTTAGATCTGTTTGCCACCCAAGAGAACGCTCTCTGTCAGCAGTTCTGCGCATTTGGAGTTTCCAAGGCAGCACTTGCTTGGCAACGCTTGTCGTAGCGAGTGGAATTGCGGCCTGTTGTACGCCTTTGCCACTTCTACCCAGAGTGCTGAAGAAGATCAAGCGCGACCGGGCCCAAGTCATTCTTGTGACTCCGGACTGGGCATGAAGAGTCTGGTACCCCGAGCTCTTGAGCATGGCCATCGATCCTCCGATCAGACTGCCTCTTCGGGAGCATCTTCTGTCGCAGCAGCAGGGGACGGTCCTCCACTCAAACCTGTCCAGCCTCCACCTCCTTGCGTGGAGATTGAGCGGGGGCAGTTGACTGCTTTCGACCTTCCTCCTGAAGTCTGTAATGTCATCTTGGCAGCCAGGCGTCCCTTCACTAAAATGGTATACGCCTGTAGATGGAACAAATTTGTGGCATGGTGCACAGCAAAGGCTGTGGATCCCCTTTCTGCCCCTCTTTCGGAGGTCCTCCTCTTTATTCTATCTTTGGCCCAGCAGGACTCTTCTCTGGGCACTCTCAAAGTCTACCTTTCGGCCATATCTGTCTTTCTCCGCCTTCCTGATCAGCCTTCTCTTTTTAAGTCCCCTATTGTAAATGGATTTCTCAGGGGCTTTACTCATCTCTTTCCTCCTTCTCCTTTCGTAATGCCCCAATGGGACTTGAATCTTGTCCTTACTTACCTCGTGTGCTCCCTTCGAGCCACTACATAACTGTCCTCTTCGACTAATTACTTTGAAGAGTACCTTCCTACTTGCCATTACCTCTGCTCGTAGGGTTAGTGAGCTTCAGGCTCTATCCTCACAGCCTCCTTTTCTAGCAGTCCATCCAGACAAGGTGGTCCTTCGAACTAGGCCCTCTTTTCTGCCCAAAGTGGTCACCTCTTTACACATAGGTCAGACCATCACTTTGCCCACCTTCTTCCCGCCTCCGCACCCTTCCAAAGATGAGGAGAGACTCCACCGTCTGGACCCAAAACGTGTGCTGTCCTTCTACATTGACCGCACTAAAAATTTCCGGGTGGACGATCAACTCTTCGTTGGTTATGTGGGCGCCAAGTAATCGGGCCGTACACAAACGCACCATCTCTCGATGGGTTGTCCTATGCATTAAAATCTGCTATTCATTGGCGAAAAAGGAACCTCCACTGGGACTGCGTGCCCACTCTACCAGGGCGACGGCAGCCTCCACTGCTTTGGGACATGGAGTTCCGCTCATTGACATTTGCCAGGCAGCCACGTGGGCATCCTTGCACACGTTCACCAAGCATTATTGCCTGGATAGCCAAGTCCGGAGAGACCGCTTTTCGGTCATTCTGTTCTCCAGGACTTTCTGGTGTGAACTTAGTTCGCAGACCCACCTTCGGGGTTGGCATTGCTGGGGAATCTATTCTAAGGTAAGCAATCTATAACTAATGGTCTCTTTCAGATGAACAAGTTACTTACCTTCGGTAACGATGTATCTATAAGAGACATGCATTAGTTATAGATTCCTTACCGCCTCACCCATCCTCCCCGTTCTGAGAACTGACTTCTAGTGTAAGGGACACCCTTTTAGGGCCCTAGTTTTGTGCAGCAGTGGTTAGTGTCTTGCATGGCTCAGGCTTCTGGCATGGAAAGTCGTGTCAGAACTGATGTCCGCGCGCAGGGGCGGCGTCTAAGTAGACATCGCGACGCCATCCCGGCGACCACAACGCCGACGGCGGACGCAGAGTCGACCGACGCCACTTACAAATGCTCAGGGGTACTGCTAAGAGAAAAATTCTCCGGATCTAGTCTGACGCCTGGGGGTAATTCTAAGGTAAGGAATCTATAACTAATGTATGTCTCTTACAGATACATCATTACCGAAGGTAAGTAACTTGTTCTTTGTGCCCCTTGATAGACCAGCACATTGTTGATGAGTTTTTAGATTTCCGAGAGCATCACACTCCTTTGGGGGAGATGCAAAGGTTAGTTAAATTGCTAAAATGCAGCAGAGGGCAGGAACGTGTGTTTGGGCTATACCATATGAATGTGGCCTTCTAAAGACTATGTAATGTCTGCAGTTGGAAAATTATCAGGACTCTGTCGAAAGAAGTGACAATCATTCGGTCACCCTGCTTGTCCTTTTTATTTGTTACTGCACTATTTTCCAACTTTGCTGACGTCTCAGACTTGACCACTTCCAAGAGCACTATGTTGACCTTCGGACTCTATAGGAAGCCAGCTAGGGTATATTTTTCCTGACACTTCTGATTCCCTCCCTTTCACTGCAGAAGCGATTGCCCTACACTTTTCAGATGTGAAGAGGCCATATACCAATCAAGACGGTATAATCCTTCAGTCAGTCCTCTTTTTTACCCTTTAATTGCCTGGACTATTCTTAAGTGTATCATTGTTAGTTGCTGTTTATTTTCTTTTATTAGCTTGTTTTTGTTGCCCTTTTTTGGTGATGGGGGAGAGGCACTGGTATAGCTCGTTCCTTTTTCCTCTGCCATCATTTTGATGTCTTTTACATTTTTCTTTACGTATGTGGGTGGTGTTTGCATTTTTAAGGAATTAACAGCTTTTTAAGTCTGGCCTAGATCATTTGATTTTCCTAAAATATATCATATACTTGCTCATCGAGGCTTTCGGACCGTTCTCTTCATCCATTAGTCTCTTGTTGTGTCATTCACATTTTTCTTCCACCCACTATAAGCATACAGCTTAGAGCAGTGGGCCATCCTTCCTCCGCCATTGGCTAACTTCACTGTGAGTAACAGCATTCTGTTCTTTCAAAGGCACACATCGACACACAGCGTATTGCCCTTCTTTGTTTTTTTAAACCAAACAACATTTTTGTTTTTTGCCCATTTCCATTGGTTACGGCTCGGTGGCTTCTTCCACCTATACTGTTTTGCAAAAACCATGACAAAACACGAATTGACAAAGCCAAAGGTTTGGCAGCCAAAGCAAGAACTACTGACTTTGCCAGTGCTTGTTGTGGCTGTGTGGCTTTCTTACACCTTTGGTGCTGTGTTCCCCTACTCCTACCCCTGATTTGAGGAATGAAAAGTGTTTTTTGGCATTTTTCATGGCAAATTGGTTATTTTTTGTGCCCAACAAACCATCATTTACTAAATAATTTAATAAAGCACTTTGATTTTGTGGTGGTGTAATCACTGAATATGTAAACGTTCCAGTCTGGCAGTAGGGAAAAAAATATGTTTTTGCGTTTCTTCTAACATAGTCTTTATTTTTCAGTAAATCAGTGTTGCCGTTTCCCCGATCGGTCCTACATGCTTTAACGACGATAACATTTTCCCAGTTGCATTTGCCTCAAACATCAACCTGTAGTTTTAGGCATCCCCTTCTATCATCAAGCGGACCCAAGAGCGGTACTGCAATGCACCTTAAGGAGGGCAGGATACAAATTAGCATTACCATCCTTTGCTCTCTGTGCTGAACCATATGGTCAGTTTAGAGATCCTGGACAGCATGAGAACCTGTAAAGGCAAGACCTTGAAGAAATGGAAGTCATAATCTTAGGAAGTGACTTAATGAGTCCCATAGATCTAATTTCTAGATTCCTGATATTCTATTTTTCCTTAGCCACTTTCACAGAGGTTCATGAGGGTCCTCTTACCGTGTGCTGGAAAAAAGTTCTAAAATCGCCCTGGGAGTCTTTGTACGTTTTT
This sequence comes from Calotriton arnoldi, assembly GCA_963921515.1. NCBI lineage: Eukaryota > Metazoa > Chordata > Amphibia > Caudata > Salamandridae > Calotriton > Calotriton arnoldi. The sequence continues at coordinate 1,043,529 of CAWUFW010005190.1, forward strand.
TACTGTCATCACAATGATTGGAAATCTAATCCTGGTGACTCACAGGAGCTTAATTGTTATATACTCTTTGGCGTCACCACTGATGAACACTAAAGCTAGATAGGACAAATTCACCCAACTGCCTCCTTTGGCAAGTGCGGACATTCCCATGCGGCACACGATATCATGTAATCTTTTAGCTAAGTAGCTCCTGTTTTCAGACTACTCGTCAAACTGCAGGCCATGTTACTTCATCACATTCCATCAGTGAGTCCAAGGAGTTGACAAAGGGAGCACTAAAGTGAATGAAAGCTCTGTATCTGTCTTTGTTTTGAACTGGTAGAATCTGTAAGAAACAGTCTATTCCATCAAGGTTCCAATTCAGTAGATCCAGATCTGATAAAATGTGTCACTCACTCTGGGGGGAAAAAAATCAAGGTTTGTATAAACTTTGAGATGGTAGCATCTGCTTGACCAACAGCATAACTCTACCTAAACATGTAGATTTTCACTGTGTAGTCCATATTGAGAAAGTTCTGAGAAAGTTTATTAAGATTTCTACTGCTTTTTATTTTACCCACACAGAATTCAATGAAGCCAGAAGTGGGTCATGAATAATCTGTCTTTCGATAAGAATGTGGATGTCAATCTGTTTGAGAGTACTATTCGCATTCTTGGCGGACTACTGAGCACTTACCATCTCTCAGGAGACAGCCTCTTCCTCGATAAAGCAGTAAGTGGTGGCTTTAGGCTCCCTAGCCCGGAAGTTCACAATGTCAGTTGTGAACAAAAGTTGATTAAAATCAGATGTCCCTGGCTCAGAAAGCTGCACATAATGCCATTTTAATTATTATGAATGTTTTTTTTGTATTTGTTAACACAATTCCAGCCAAGGAATAAGAGGGTTTCTTAATTGTTTGCTTCAGTGGCAAGTAGTTTCCTACCTGTATTCAAAAAATTGAATGATTCCATTGGTATGTGTCATTCCAGGATTGGCATCCCATTAGCAAAGAGTTAACTGACTTATAAAATAAGTATTGGGTGGTGGCTGATAGTGGGCACAGGGAGTAAGAGTGTTAGTCTACACACCTACACACTTAAGATTTGCAAGATCTACATCTTGATTTACGATTTCTAAATGCAAAGATACCGTGAAGAATATTTTTAACTGCTTTGTTGTGTCTATATCTATAACAGAAATGTAAATTCTTCTGCAGCATATTCACTAACATTTAGGATAGTGCTAGTTTTTGTTACTTTTTGTATTATCAAATTGTATTATTTTCAAGATAATCAGTAACCACACCATCAACAGTCTGGCAGCATAGTAAATGTGTATCACTTCAACGGCGCAATCTAAAGTCTAAAAAAAATCAGTTAGACATTAGACTAGACCATAATATGCCCACCATTTCCCCACACCGTCTTATGTTTCTGAAGACAGTCCCTGGAGATTTAGATCATTTGGTCTATTTTTGTGCACTAATCCATCGTCGGACACCAGCTCGCCAAGGTTGGAGGGGACATAGAGTTCTAATGTTTAGCAGTGTCTCTTTTGGCAAGAACTGTCCCAAAACCCTGTAGGATGCAATCTCCTTTTTTCCCCCAACAAATCCTCCACTATCCCCAACAGTGCAATGGGTGGGGATTGTTGCACCGGTTACTTAATTACCCTAGTCAGTGAGGCAAACGCTTCCTACCAATACTTCATAATGAGGTGTCCAACACAACATTAAAGATATGAGCCCGCCCGTCATGGCAGCGACAGCACACCGGTGCGGCCAGTTTGTTGGCCTGCATAATCTTAGCTGTTTGAGTTGGAGTCTAGAGTGAATGACCAGTACCCTGTGAGACATGCAAGAGTCTCTATAGTCCAAGTCCAGAGAACCCAGCCAGGCCTCCCAATGTAACCTTAAAGTTATAGGTGAAGCTGGTGAATTAATCACGAGGATCTTAAAAACCCGAGAGATACCTCCTTTACCCATAGGGCCCATAAGAATCTTTGCTTCGAGTGGATTGATGTCTGGTATGTCACAAAGAACTGTCCGATGGGAATAAAGTGCATGATGTAATTCTATATAGCAGCAGAATTTCGATTCATGTAAAGTAAGGTGTACCCAGTTTGAAGGTCTTGGAAGGATTTTAGATGGGAGCCCTGCCAACATTCCCCACCGTAGAGATGCCAATAAAATCCCACGTCTCAAATCCTTTGAAGGATGCTTATTGATGCAGCCAACTGCCTCTCCAAAGGTGAGTTTTGCGGGTAATTCTACGATTCCATCCAATCCATCTCAGTGCGGATCGCCATGTCAAGAGAACCACTCTGATGATGTCTGGGAGGGAGTGAGGGATAGGGTCTCCATAAAGCAGACAAAATATATTGTTTGGTCCTATCAGCACCACCTCTAGACAGAAAGCGGGATTGTGCCATCCGCCGCTTGACCAATCAGTCAGTAACAACTTTATTCGATCTAAATAAACTAGACCATAAAAGTACAATACAAAAATACGTTAAAAAATACGGTTGATATTTGTCTTCATTTTGACCATACATTTTAAAATCAATTCCTTTTAATAATCCTCATGCCCTCAGGTCCCCCAGTAATAGCCAAAACAGTTTTCGGAAATACATTTTAAAATCAATTCATTTGGATGGTCTTCAGGCTCTGACACCCCATCTATAACATTTGCACAACAAAATTACATATTCAGAGAATTAAAACAGAAGAAAGCTATAGGGTAAGGGATGCAAAAACCTCAACTCAGGGTCCGCTATGCAATCCTACCCAAATACTTGATAGTTTAATACATTCCACGATTCTGTTTTCTAATAACAATTCCTTGAATTACATTTCCTGGGGTATATTTTATAGCAATTATAAAAACGAATTAATCATGCATCATGAATCAATTAATTAGTTATGCGCTTTAAATAATAATTAATCATAACAACAGTAAAAATTTCTTTCTAGCGTAAAAAACAGCCCTCAAGAAACTTGACATTCTACAGCAAATCTCAGCGGTAGGCAATGATTGTAAAAAGAGATAAGCAGGGGGACATTGTGTAAACTGTAATGACTTTAAAAATGATAAAATGTAATGCTTCCTCCACTTGTTATAAAATTTGCAAAAAAGTACAACGTGCATGGTGTTCTGTGCCATCATACTGTCACAAGGGCAGTTACTTAGATTTGAGGACCAAACATTTGTTGTAGGGAAACTAACCAGGTGATGGAAAGATCCATTCTGAAACGAGTGAGGACAAATCTGTGCCTAGGGCTAGATAAAATTTTCAAATATGGTTGCATATCGTAGGTAGTTAATACAACTTGTTTTTTTAAAACAGAGGACTTGGGTAATTCAGCTTGTCCAATCATTCACCATCAACAGTTGTGATGCCCAGTAGTACAGTTGGCTGTCCGCCATACCCATGCCCCAGTGTATGTCCACTGGACGCATTTACCAAAGGCCAATCTAGATGCTTAGCCACAAGAAGAAACACATTTTAGTAAACACTGTCTGGAACCAGGTTCGAGGTACAGACATGGAAAAATTCTGGAGGATGTACAGTATTTGTGACAACATTATCATTTTAAATAGTGCTATTCTGCTCAGAACTTTAATTGGAAGTTTGACCCATGTAGTAAGATCCGCCCTAAGTTTATTCATAAAACCGTTCCAATTCAGGCTCCTAGTTAGGTTATGTTCCAGAGCTATGTAAACTCCTAAGTACTGAAAACTTAAGTTTGCTGACTCGCGGCAATGTCTGCCAGTCCGCGACCTTGTAGTAAAACCAGAAGGGATTTGGACTTGTTAACTTGGAGGCTGGACACCTCTCTGTGAGAGATTCCCGGGAGAGGAATAGAACATCAGCTGCATAAAGTGCTTTGCGGGCCTCCGCTTCCACCTGACAGTTGAATCCCCAAATCTGGTCGTCACACCTGATCCATGTCGCTAAGGCTTCTATAGCTAAGGCAAGAAGAATGGGAGCTAGTGGGCTCCCCAGTTGGATGCCTCATTTGAGAATGGAGGGGAAAGGGTGCCACTGACCTGAACATGACCACGCAGGTGTTGGACAGAACACTGACGTATGACCGGAACCTGGGCCCAAACCTCATTTTCTTAGTACTTTCTCCAAAAAAGACCAGTCAACCGAGTCAAAGACCTTCTCAAAATCTATAAGCATTAGTGCAGCAGACTCTTTAGGCTGGAAAGGCGTGCAGGGGCTATTAGGACTCTTCGAATACCGCTTCTGGTGCTGCGTTGTGGCATAAAACCACATTGGTCAGGGTGGACCAAGTGTGGTAGCAATCTTAGGAATCTGTTTGCCAGGACCTCAACATAAATTTTGAGCTCTGTATTAATGAGATGCATCAGCCGATGGGACGCACAGCTTTTAGGGGGGTGACCTGATTTCTGTAACACTTCAATGGTTGCGAGTTCAAGTTCCAGGGAAATTGAACATTTGTAATCTCTTCTTACCACACGTCCAGAAGGGGCATTATTAGGAGCGTCTGGAACCGGTGATAGCATTTAACTGAGTAACCGTCTGGGCTTGGAGTTTTACCAAGTTCATATCTTTGAGAACAAGTGTGGTTTCATCATGTGTGAGAGGTTGATTAAGCGCAAGATGATTGCTTGAGCACAGCTGCTGTAGGGGAAGATCCCTAATAAGCAGCAGAGACTTCCCGCAGGGGGCGCTCAAATGCAGCGTACAGCGAGTGGCAACTCATTGCAAATTCAGCTGCAATATCTGTTGGCCTAGACAGTCTTTCCCCGGTCTTCTACCATGGACAAAATAAATCAGGAGGCTTTGTATTTCGTTGCTAGCCAGTATAATAATTTGACAGATTTATCACCCCACCCAGCCTTTGGGGTCCTCGTTGACAGACAGTTGTCGGAGAGACGCCTTCTCAATAGCCATGCGACTCTGCACCTGTTCAGTAGGATGACCCTTGGTATCGTGCTCTAGGGCCATAATGCTGGCCTCCAAGTCTGTTCTCTGTTGATATTTCTCCCTCTCTTTACCCCTTAAATAGGATCTAGCTATTTTCCATAGCATGGCTTTTCTGGCTGCTCACAGTGTACCAGATGAGACTACTGTGTCTTTATTGAGCTTAAAGTAGGATTTAAGTTCACGGGCAAGAAAATGTGTGTATTGTTTATTTGTTGGCCACCATGTGTTGAGTATCCAGATCGGGCAAGGCCCTTCTCCAAAGAAGCCGTAATAGTGTTACAGGGGCATGAGTGGTAATATTCTGAGCTAAAATAAGGGAGCCAGACATCTGGACCAAATCGGCGGTAGGAAGTAGTATTAGGTCAATGCGGGACATCGTTTTGTGTGCAGCTGACAAAATGGGTATATGACCCAGAATGGGGGTGACATATCCTTATGCGTCACAAAGGCCCAAGCCATCGACTCAATTCTATATTCCCCTTTTATGACCACCTCCCGACCCCCGGTGCCCTGTAGAGTCAACCTTTGAATTCAGACCGTCATTAAAGATGCCCCCTATTATGGTGACTCCCTGGAGTAACTGCCGTACCACATCTCTAAGCCACTCAAGTGTGACCTTAACCAAGCGAGGAGGAACACTGAGAAGATGGTAGGGGCGGCCTTCAAGAGAACCTTCAACCACAATGTAACTGCCCAGAAAGTCTGGCGTCACCTGGGGGACAACCAGAGGGAATCGCCTATGAAAGAGGATCAGTGTGCCCGGCATTGTACACCCTATGATTCCCATTCTGAGCTACATGGGAGCATTTGTTGCTTAATAAATGGGTTTCTTGTATCAGTAAGGCAGCTGGGGCGTGGTATTTTGAGAAGCGGAGGACTGATCCTCACTTAACCCGGTCATTTAGACAATTGACATTCCAGGTCATGATTGGGAACTCATACATGGCATCAAGTGTTCATTGTGGGCTCATATGACAATGACTCATGGTCCAATGGGGTTTGTGAGGTCTGTCTGTGGGATGTCAAAGTCACAGATGTTGTGTTGTGTAGGAACGTCTTAAAAACAAAACAATCCACGTAAGTAAACTTACAGCCCAAGTGAGCTAACACATGTAACCCCCCTACTCCAACAACCCTACTCCCCACGCTTCCTCCCAGAAGCATCTGACCACCCTCCCAATAAGAACTAGATGCGAGTTCCACTAGAGTTCTCCAATGTGACCTGCGCCAGAGCATAGTTACTAAGGATATATTGGTGCTGAGGACTGATATCCTCAGAGTCCGAGAAAGCCTCTGTCCTGATTATCATTTGCCGTCATCTGCGGGATTTCCTGCCCCCCACTTAGCTCTCCATCCGGCCCGAGACTTTTTGTGAGTCTGATGATCTCGAAGGGAAAGTTTGACTGCTTCCGATAAGTCGTCACCCAGTCCCATGCATCTTCGGGTGTATCCAAGAAAAAGGACTGGAATCGTGAATCACTTTAGGTTTTGCTGGGTACATCAGCATGTATTTAAGTTTGAGAGCCTTGAATTTCTGCTTAACATTGCCATATGATTTTAGCAACTGTCGTACTTGCCGAGTATAGTTGGGGAAAATCAATATCCAATGTGATTGAAAGAAAAGCTCCTTCACTCTGCAGGCTTCCTGAATAATCATGTCTCTGTCTTTATAGTTTAGTGTCTGCGCTATAAGGGGGCGTGGAGAGGGCCCAGGGGGAGGTTTCTGTGTCAGGGACCGATGGGCATGTTCAGTGATAAAGCAGACTGAGACCCAGCCCGCAGGCATCTATGATGTGATCCATTGCTTGAGGAAGATGTCCAGAGCACAGCCCTCCACTACTGCAGGGAATTCAAAAAATCAATGATTGAAATGTCGTGCCCTATTTTCGGCACCCTCCACATGATTCTCCAAAGACTTTGAGGTTGCTGAGAGACCATGGATGTAAGTTCTGCCCCGTATCTTCATTGACGGTAGGCCCAGCCTTCTCGCACCGCTGGGTCGTTATAGGGGGCAGCACGAGCAGCTGAAGGCTAACCCGTGATGCCAGTTGGAGCAGGTTTGGGGATGTGTGCCCAATTGACCATAGGATTCTGCAGTCCCCATAACAAGTAATGCGAGAGATAGTATTAGTCTTAAAGGGCACAGGGCGCCACCTCACAGCTTCTCGCCTCGGGGCCCACCCAGCTCAGGACATCACAGGCAGCACTAGAATGAGACACTGTAAGAATTTGGGTTATTGGTTAAGGGAGTGGAAGCCCCACTCGGGCAACAACCACAGTCCTTTCCAGGGTGAGCACAAAAGTCACAAAATTAACCTGTGCTTAACCCTCTTGTAGCTCGGCAAAAAAGCAGTCAGGCTTAACTTCGAGGCAATATGTAGATAATTTTTGCAGCGCTCAGCCAGTAATAAAGTGAAAACACAAGAACAATCCCAAACCAATTTAGAAAAACTTAAATGAATAATTTACACCAAAACAAATTAAATCCAGTCAGTAGAACTGGAGTAATGAATTTTGAAAGTTTTTAATGCAAAATAGTGCCTAAAAGATCAAAGCACAAACCGCAGGTATCTAGTTGTGCGAGACCAGGGCAAAGCCAAAAGTTAAGGCTGGCCACTATGAAGCGCTGGTCAGACATAAAAGGTAGCTTGGGCTCATCTCGGCTTACCTTTGTACTCTAATGAAATTTTGAAGAAAAGTTTCTGAGAAGGTAGAGTACAGCAATTATCTTCTGAAAGATGCCCATCCTTGTCGTGACAAAAGGCCTGCCACTGTGCAACAACATGCTTGTAGCATTTTTTGTTACTGTTAATCCTTTTGAGCTAGAAACAATTTGTTAGGTTGAAATCTGCAAATTTTGTAGATATTAGATTATGTGGCAAGTGCAATAAATCCATTGTTAGGCAGAAAACACCGCAGCCACACTCCCATAATTTCAACGACCTTAACTATGACCTATCAGCCATTCCTCCCTTTTCAGCTAATAGCATATTGCATTGTGGGGCTTGTATTTTTGCCTTAACACTTTGCATTCTGAGGCTTTGAACCCATAAATAAAGTGATGTTGGCTAAAATGCCAGAACTGCCTGAAAGTGTTATACATGACACGGTGCTACTTTTCAGGTATTTTTTTAAATGTTACAAAGTCATGTACTCAACTTCAAAATCTGCTTGTTTCACACATAAAACAAACAAACTCTGTCCATTATTTTGTGAGGGTTATCTCTTTCATTCACATCACGCATTGGCAAGCCAAATTGTTTTTTCTTTTGTGTAGTGGAACGTTTTATGCTGAGCTTCACAACACAAAATGGTACAAAATGGACAGTAGCAGCACATCTTTTACTAATGTTAAGAATAAGTAAAGGGCAGGTGGCTGTAGCAGAAGGAACATCACAAGATTCTCTTGCCCATACACGACAGGTTCAACACAGGTACGTAACATACTAAATAGGCAGGAAGAGGAATTAAAGGACTGGTGTACACTTTCCATAAACACACACAAACATACTACAAGTACAATACGTGTATGAAAGAGCCAAACCTCTAATAGAATTACCATACATTCATGTACTCGTATAAGATGATGAAACCTACTAACTAGTGTGTTTTGGTTCATCTGTGGTTTCCACCACTAGCATCATCCAAGAGTACTAATTCAGTTATTTGTACAGTCTCATAGTTATGAGTACATTTTTGTAGGGTTAGTCTCTTATTTCATCATTTATGTTTCCCCGTTGTTAAACTCTCTCAAAATTGTGTGACTAGTGTCTCCCGCCACAAGATTAAAAACACAGGGTGGGACAAAAGACTCTGCTTCTGTTTTCCGTCAACATGTTTTGATGCTCGAATAGTGCCCCTTTGGGATAGAAACTTCCTTGGGACTACAGGCGTTTCACAGCAAATATTGTGGAAAAATCTCTGTTTATAGGGAATGCTTTGCAGGTGCATTCTATATATCCTGTTTTCTTCATAAGCACCATCATTCAGCAGTGGAAACACTCTTCTTCACAGAACAGGTACACTTTGGGCAGAAATAATGCAAGCTTTCCTCCTGTAGAGGATCAACCTAGGTATGGCATCAGCAGTGCAAGCTTTCCCCCTTCACAGGGCACAAACAAATCAGGCAGCAGCAGTGCAAGTTTTGCTTCTTCAAATAATTGGTACAGGATAGCAGTATGTCAGAACTGTCAGCCTTAGGGTGGTCTTCCTCAAACTGTGTTCCGGTTTTACATCACTTTTTGCTGATCTGTTTTTGTTGGCCGTAGGACTCTGGACACTTTCCCACTGCTAACCAGTGCTAAAGTGCATGTGCTCACTCCCCTATTCATGGTAACATTGGTGTAGCCACAATTGGCATATTTAATTTACTTATAAGTCCCTAGTAAAGTGCACTATATGTGCCCAGGGCCCATAAATTCAATGCTACTAGTGGGGCTGCAGCACCGATTGTGCCACCCACTTAAGTAGCCCACTAAACATGTCTCGGGCCTGCCACAGCAGAGCCTGTATGTGCAGTTTCACTGCCATGTTGATGTGGTATTAAAAATCCTTTGCAAAGCCTTAAACGCCCCATCAATTACATACAAGTCAGGCCCTAGGTAGCCCATAGGGTAGGTTGCTGTATAAGTAAAAGGCAGGACATATACGTTTTGGTTTAACATTTCCTGGTAGTGAAAAACTCCTGTTTTTTACTACTGTGAGGCCTAATCCCTCTAATAGGTTAACATTGGGATTCCAGAATACATTTATTAGGTGTAATTCATGATTGAGAAGGAGTAGAATAGTCATGTGTGGTACCTACTGACTACTTGTAATGATATATCCTCTTTAATGGTAAAGTTGGATTTATGATTAAAACTTTAAGAGTGCTATTTTTAGAAAGCTGGCATTTTTCTGGTCTTAAACCCTGTGTGCCTGTCTCCAATACACGTCTTGGTTGGGTGACTACTGGACTTTGTGCATTCCCTTTAGAGAGTCACACCCAAAGGGAGCTGAAGTGTGCCTGATAGGCCATTCACATCCTGATGGGCCATTAACATCTTGATGAGTCATTAATATCTTGATGGGCCATCCTGGGCAGGATGGGAGGGAGGAGCCGACACTTGCACCTTAATAGGGCTGTGCCTGTCCCCACCCAAAGAGCTGCATACCCCCCTGAAGTGTGCCTGGAGCCAGGGCAGGAAAGGGAGGACCTGTGTGCACTTCAGAGCCCCTCTTTGAAGTCTCCCCCACAAAAGACACCATTGGGTATAAGAACTGGACTTCTGACCCCACCAAATCAGTACACCTCTGGACCCGTGGATACTCTGCCAGGAGGAAGGACTGCTGTGCTGCTAAAGAACTGCTACTCTGCTGGATTGCTGCTCTGAAAGAACTGTTTGCCTGACCTGTCTGCTGCCTTCTCTGCCTGGGTGTGAAGTACTGGACCTACACCTCTTAAACCCAGAGTGACTCCAATGTCTTGTCTGCTTGCCTCCTGTTCTGCAGTCTCAGAGACATCAGACTGCCTGCAACTTTCCAATCAGCACCTGGACTCTGCCATCTGTTAGTCCTACCTTGCCAAGTGGTGCAAATCCTGTCCTGGACCCCTGGAAGTGAGTTTTCCTGTGCTGCAGTATCAAAATTCACTAAGTCTTGACGTTGCACTGGTCGGAACCAACACATTTTCATTGAAGCCGACTCATAGCTGCTCCTAGGACATCTCATCGCCGGCAGCTCGGTGTCGACACATTACCTTTATCGCCCGAAGTTCAACGCTAACATATAACCCAACTGTGCGACACGGAACCGACGCATTGCCTACAATCCTTTGGATCGACGCCGACACATCGTCTCTGACCGCTTCTCGCATCCTCGACGTCGATGCTTCCTCCATGAAGGTACTGTTTTCAGTGGGGCCTGCGTGGCTCCTGTATCCGGTTCGTTCTCCATCGCGGTCGACGTGACTTTTCAGATTTGACCCAGTCCAGCGCAACCAGATAGCCTAAATTGGTGCTATAAGTTTCTAAGCAATATATTTCAAGATATTCTTTTAAAAATCCTAAATCCGGTTCTACTTATTGAATTTTTGTCTTCTTGGTCTTGTTTTGTTCAATGCATCAAGCTCTATTTATCTAACTATGTGCGGATTATTATTGTGTGGTGTTTTCACTGTTTTACTGTATTAAGTTTTGCACAAATAATTTACACATTGCCTATTAAGTTAAGACTGGCTGCTCTGGGCCAAGCTACCAGATGGTGAGCACAGGTTAATTTAGGGTGTCTCTCCAACTTACCCTGAGTAGGATTGTGGTTTCCGCTTGGACAGAGTGCATGCCTTTGCCAACCAGAAACCCAATTTCTAACGCAGTAGCAAAGCAAGCTTCCTACTCTCACAGAAGGCATCAAGTGCAAATTTTCATTCCCAGCAGAATAGATCCAACAGGGCAGGTTGGCAAAAGCTTTCATTGCTTACAGAATATACAGTTAAGGCATGAGTAACATGCAGATTAGAGACAGATCTCTGGAGCGAGTGCTTGACGACCTGAGGAGAATCTATAGGTGGATGAGTGAGTGACTGAGTTTTGAGACCAAACTCACTTAGGTGATTTCCATGTCAACTTCCTAAAAATCCCAAGTCCTCCACATATTGAGAAGTAGCCGTTAAATCATAGATCCTTGTTATTTAAAGCAGCCCAGCCACAGCCTAAGTAATTGTGCTCCATACGGGCACACAGGCGGCAACCTCTTCAGAAAGGTTTTGAATGTGTGCATACCAGGTACTGTGCAATCCCAGCCTCAGTGCTGTATCTCTTCAAAATGTTGAGGGCCACCAGTGCCTCCCGCTGCCCATTTAAATGACAGGCTTAGTTCCACACCACCTCCCTTTGAGTAGCTCCATGAGACTTCACCATGCTTGAGTCATTGATGCAGTAGTCCAGGGGCAGTTTGAACAGTGCTAGGAGCCGCCAGCCTTGCAAGATAATGTAGGGTGATGTGGTTACCCTCATGGGCCTCAACAGGGCATGTCCTTTGCCTTGCTCTGTTAGGTCACACCCCTCATATATATATATCACAAATCTTGATACTTGTATCTATTATGCTACAGTTCTTATGTATTACAAACACTTGGTTACTCTCTGCTTCCTTGAGAACTTCTTCCTCTATTTACTCCAATCGCCTCACCCTAGACGACTTTTGTTTGGGGATGGGGGGATAGGGCTCTGATTCATTATTCATTTTGGATTCCTACTCCCTCTACTATTATGTTCCCTCCTGTTGTTTTCCTTTGAATTTCATTATATTGTATTTGTCATCCTATTCGTTTTGTACTTTTAATCCTCTGTTGGGCTTCTGTTTACTTCTTTTTTCTAGAGAGGTTTGTCCTGCATTCCTGCTTCCATCGCAATTTTTGCCTGGGAAATTTGAATTTACATCTTTCTAATATTTCCCACGTTTCTTCTCTAAAAATCATTATTGTCTTTTGATTTGTCACTTCTTCCTTCTCCTGCTCACTGTCATGGATGAACTCTCAATCTTATTGTAGCTTCTTCTCCTCCTCTATTTCTTCTATTTAGTTATCTTACACGCCCTCCTCATTATCCGTATGATCACTTTTTTCTACATCTTTCATTTTGTCTTTTCCTTCTCATGCTTAGGGGTCTTCTAAACCCACATTCAAAATTCTATCTGATATTTCTCCTTCTCATTTGGTCTCAGGTACTCATTCTACTTTAATCACTGTAGCTCATTTCTAAACTCTCTCTTCAAAGGATGCTTCCACTCTTCTTTCTAATACACTTCCTAACATACCCCTCTGAGACCCTTCAAACCTACTAAGTCCTGACTTGCTCTGATCTATCTAGTCTGCGCTGCTCTTGTCACTTGGATTCCTTTTAGTGCAAGCATAAATCCCTTTACTATTTCCCCCGGGATTTACCTGTTCAAGGTTGCTACACGTTCAGATAGAAAGCTGGGTAATAGTCTTTTTTCCAGTCACTGATCAAACTCATGACAAATGGCATCTGTGCACTTAACCATTTGTTGTCCCTATGACTGCCTTACAGTTCTACGTGCTGATGACTTTGCCAGTGGTGGCTCCTCTGCTAAGGCGCGTTGCCCCACTTCCTTGAAGCAGTAAAGAAAGGAAAAAATAAAATAACGTAATGTTATCATTTTATTTTGTCCTCCTGCTGCAGCAGCTGTGCGTGATGGGGTGGGGCTGCAGAGCAGGTGAGGAGTGGTAGAATCCTCCTAAGTGCGTAATGACTGTTTGGCAGGCCATCTCGGGCCACCCAAAACAGTCATGCGAATTTGAATTTCCCTGTTCTCCATGCAGGCTGCATTACAGCCTGCATGGAGAACATGCCCAGGCCCCCAGTCCCTGGCTGAGCGGCAAACCACGGCACTTAGACCAATCACATCGCTGCATTGCAGCGTTGTGATTGGTCAGGGGAGCCTGGCTGTACTTCCTGTTCCCAGTCAGACGGAGGAGAGCAGGAGCAGAGACGTGGGACCCGGCGGCAAGGTAAGTGTTTATTTTTATTTATATCGTGCCCTAACCCCAAACCTCACCCCCCCCCCCCCGCACTCCCCACCCCTCACCCTTGCCCCGTCACCCGCGAGCCGTGCCGGCCGCCTCTGGACTTTGCAACTTTATCTCTGGGGGAAAAAAATGTGTGCTTCCTGTTTTTGGCTTCCGTTTGTGCGTGCTTCTCTATCCTCTTCTTCCTCATCTTTTCTTTCTTCTTCTTTTTTCCAAACTTTTCAGCTTTTACCCGTTTCTGAGACCGAAGTTCTGACTTTTCTGAGTAGAGCAAAAGCTCTACACAGAAGGCTCTTTTTCTGCTACCTTCTTCCATGGTGGAATCTGATTCCTTAACCTGTTTGCCTATTTAATACCTCACTTTTGTCTGAAGTTTTCTCAGCCTCTTTAAAATCTGCTTCCGTTTTTCCATTTGCTTAAACAGACTTCATTGGGTCCCTCTAATTTATCTATCCAATGCCACATTTCTCTACTTCTTTATCTCTAAAATGGACAAACATTTGTTTTACATCTACAGTCTAAACGAACTTCTCCAGTTCAATCTGGATTTTGTCCAGTTTACCTCAATGAGACTGCTTTTCTTCCAGTTGTTAGTTTTCTTCATAACTCTGACCACAACAAACTTTCTTCTATTTTTATTGTGGTAGATCACTACAATCTTGTGAACTTCCTGCTTGCTATAGGCATCTCCCGTACTACTCTTGACTGGATTCACTCTTACTTGTCAGAATGCACATTGTTAGTTTCGTGGAATTGTCTGTATCCAATCCCTGCCATGCTTCACCATGACCCGCTTATGGTTGTGCTAATCGCACTGCTTCCAGATTGGCCATTGTGTCTAGGGAAAATCATCATATCGCAACACACCTTTTGTAATCCGACTTAAGGGGCTCCCCACAGAAGTACGAATATTTCTCAGAGTTGTACAAGGTGAACTATCCGTTGCACCTGAAAATCTCAGGTGGTCAGCACTCTACGCAGAGTTCAGGCATTCTTCTGCAAGAAGCCCCAGCTTCTAAGAGAGAGAGAACATCAAAACTATATTTCTCTGGAAGGGGATCACTCCAACCATCAGAATATTTTTATCCAATGAAACTTTTAAAAAACATAACTAGAGAGCCTGATGTGAAATCATCGTTTACTACTAGAGTGCTAGCCCATTCTAATACAACTGATGCAATTTTCTTTAATATCTATATTTCCACTGATCAAAGGGCCAATTTTGGGCAATCAATGCTGGCTGCGGGGTTCGAAAACTCTTCTGCTGGAAGCCCCAGCTTCTAAGAAATAAAGAAAATCAAAAGGATGTTACCCAATAGTGCAGACCAGGCCTGGAACTCCATCTTCTCATCAGAGGGTTGTCTTCCTGTGACAACCTTCAAAAAAGTGCTAAAGTGCTTGTGCAGCATCATTTTCTCCTGTAGTAGTAGCAGTTGATTCTAAGAAAACCGATGACAGTTGTACTGGAACATACTATTCAAGTGTAACTTTTTTCTTTTTTTCCACAGCAAATCCATGGCAGTTTATTTCAGTTATGCTCTCCATCGTTTTCCATTTTTAAAAGGCAGTAAATAAGACTACGAATAATCTATCATTTGAAAACCACAAAACATTTAAAAAAAAGAATTCAAAAGCCACCGCTGATTGGTTATAAACTCCTATAACTAACATTGCGCACATAAATATTTGGCAGACACACTCCCGGTTTATTACAAACTGAAACTTATGCGCCTTTGTTTCCGCCACATTTACACCCTGTATGATATTTGCAGAGTCTACATTCTTTGGAACATGGTAGTTGTGTCCAACGTGGAAGAAAATCCAGTTTCTTTACCCCATATTGTGGTACATGCCCAGCCTTAATATCCAAACATAGAAAATTGCCGACATACATTTTTTAATCCGTACCAAATCTGTACCTGTCGTCATTTCCTGACCATTCAGCTTTAAGTTTAGATTTCTTTTATTGGTTTCATTCAGGTAAAGAACAAACGCAATACATGTGTAGGACTTGGCCCTTTTTGGCTAAAGTCCCTAAACTTTTTGCTTTCCCCCTAGACCTTTTTTCTGACATGGTGTTGCCAACTTAGATGCTTTGGACACTTTGCCACTGCTAAACAGTGTCAAAGTGTAGGTGTTCCCTGTATAAAGTAATGGTAATTGGTTGTCCATGGTATGTTTGCCTTACTAGTAAAGTCCCTAGTAAAGTGCACTATGTGTGCCAGGGCTGGTAATGCAAATGCTGCTAGTGGGCCTGCAGCACTATTTGTGCCACCCACACAAGTAGTCTTAAAAAGGGAACTCGGGCCTGCCATTGCAGAGCCTGGGCGCAGTTTGTTAAACTGCCATGTTGTTCTGTCAAGTGCACTCACTTGCCAGACCTTACCCTTCCCTTTCTATGCACATCAGACACCCCTATGGTAGGTCTAGGGTACCCCCTGGACAGGGTGTAGTGCATGTGAAAGGTAGGACATGTACTAAGGTGTGTGTCATGTCCTGACAGTGAAATAATCTCCATTTCGTTTTTCACTGTGGAAAGGCCATCTTGCCCATAGGACAGAATGGGAAGGCTGGGTAATATGTTTTCCAGCCTATCTTCCCAAAGGCTTAAGATGGAAAGGTGAATTTAGTATGCCTGAACTCACAATGTAATAACACATCTTTTTATGTAGGTGGTTTTTGCATTGTGTGTTCAAAAGCCACTCTTTTAGAGGTGGCTGCGTTTTTGTGCTCTGACATTTCTGTGTCTCTGCCTGGCTGTGGATTGACTGGCTGGATTTGAAAGCGATAGGATATGGGGAATGTCTTGACCCAGGGGAGGAGGTGAGACAGCAACAGGCTGACCTGCATCTGGAGTGTAGGGGGAGGAGAAGCCCCTAGAGGTGAAGAGGCCTGGGTTGCTGCTATAAAACAATTGGGCCATCTCCTGCTGAGTGATTGATAATCCAGACCCCCACTAATCAAAGGAAGAAAGGTGTAACTGGCAGGGCGGCACCCAGAACTGGTTTGAACAGGGGTCAGTGCCCCCTGAAGCACAAAGACTTCAAAGCCATTGAGGGGTATAACTATGAGAGCTGAAGCCCCTGAACTTTGGAGAATGGCTTGATCAAGTGTGAACAAGACTGGAGCTACTTCGTGGTCAAGAGGACCTTTGCCAAGGAAGAAACAACTGAAGAGACTGAAGGATAGGACTGACCCTTGCTGTGTGATCTGGGGCTGGCCTGCAGTTTGCTGTTTCAACCAAGGAACGGCTGAAGGGACTTTGCTGTGTCCCCCTGCTTGAAGGACTTTGCGGTGTGCTGTGTCCTGAAGTAACTATCCCCAAGGGCCTGAGGTGAGCTGGCTCCCTGTTCGGAAACACAGGAACACAAAAGTTTCCAGGAGAGTCTCAGCGGCGCTGTGTGAGCATGCCTGTTGTAGTCTGAGACCCTCGTAAGAACTGCCTGTGATCGTAGGCGCCTGGTGTCCAAATGAGTCTCAGTGGCACTGTGTGTGCGTGCTTTGTGCAGCCTGAGACCTTCAGGAGGATCGGCCTGTGATCGGGGGCACCTGGAGTCCAAGCAAGGATCAGCGACGCGGTGTGCGTGTGCTTTGTGCAGCCTGAACCCCTTTGTGAGGATTGTCCAGTGATCGTGTGCACCGGAATCCAAGTGAGTCATCGCCGCTGTGTGCGGGTGCGTTGTGCACCGTGAGACCTTCGTGAGGATTTTCCTTGTTATCGTGTGCACTGGAATCCAAGTGAGTCTCATCGACGCTGTGTGCGTGTGCACCGTGCACCGTGAGACTTTAGTGAGGACTTCCTTTGTTATCGTGTGCACCGGAATCCAAGTGAGTCTCATCGCCGCTGTGCGCGTGATCTTCGTGCAGCCTGAGACTTGTGTGTGGAGTGCCCAGTGATCGTGCACCCGGAGTGAAGGAAGACTCAGCGACGCTGTGTGCGTGTGCTTTGTGGCAGCCTGAGATCTTCGTAACTGAAGCGGCCCGGACCGGCAGTCCCGGAGGAGCTGAGTTGCCGGCCCGAGCCACCGTTGCCATTTCACAAAGCTGTATTGGAGGCCCAGCCGCTGGACGAGGAGAGTGAGTTTGCGCCCCCCAGGTAATGGGTGTCGACTCCTGGGGCGGGGCGCGGGCTCGGAGGGAGACACTCTCGGCCTCTCTCTCGTGCTGGCAGCGCGAGCCTCTGCTTCGGCTCGTGTCGCGGCCCGTATTGCCAAAGGAGTGGCGGTACAGGGGCCGGAGTGCGAAGCTGCACTTTGGGATTACATCGTACTGTGTTGGGGGCAACTGTGAGAGGCTGACTGCAAGTTGGAAGGAGAGGCGGAGAGACCGCCTAAGGCCCGGTGATCGGGGCCTGAGTGTATTACGCATTATTCCATTTCTGCAGAACGGAGTACCTGACTGTCGTATTACACATTGCATCATTTCTGTATAACGGAGTACCTGATTAGAGTATTACGTATTGCATTATTCCTGCATACCGAACTACCTGATTAGTGTATGACGCATGGCATTTTTATCTGCATAACGAACTACCTGATTGTCGTCTGACGCATTTCATTGTTTCTGAATAACGAACTACCTGATTAGCGTATTGCACATTGCATTTTTCCTGCATAACAAATCACCTGATTAGTGTATACGCATTGCCTTATTTTTGCAGAACGACATATCTTTGCATCATTGCATTATTTGATCTTGCAAAGTGCCTGATTGCTACGTTACGCATTACCGTATTTTTACATTGCAAAAGTGCCTGATTCTAGCATTACGAACTGTAAGCCATGATATTAGGAGTACAGGAGAATGTTTAGAAGTGCTCATTGACATCGCCAGAACTTACAAGGGCTGTCTGACCTAACAACCGGCCAGGAGAAATATTACATAACCTCATATGTTGGTTTTATATCGTGTGGTCTTATCGTATATCTTTTTACATAAAGTTTATACTCGTTTTATAAAACTCGTGTGGAGTCTATTTGTGGTGTCATCATTGGATTATTGTGAGCGTGGTTGCGAATACTTTCCACATTTGCCTTGAAGATAAGCCTGGCTGCTCGTGCCAAGCTACCGAGGGGGTGAGCAGGGCTATCTAAAAAGGTGACCTTCCTTTCTCTGACGTTGGAACGCGGGTCCCTACTTGGCCTAAGGTACCTACCTCAGCCAACCAGGGATCCCGGGTCTAACAACATGCATATGTTGTACATTCGGAGTATGGTCCTTCTACAGGACTGCTCTTAAAAGGATAAACAATGAACAAATAAATCCACTCCCTCTCCCTCCCCTCCTCCCTCTCCTTCTGTAGGAGCCAGTTTCTGTTACAAGGTCTGGCAAGGCACCACCCGGGTGAGACACTCTTGTAGGTTGGGTTTACTGTTGCACACGCTCCTCCGCGTCCGCCCTTTGGGGTGGGTGTGCTAAACGCAGTGTTCTCAGATACTTGGGGCAGGTGAGTTCTGTAAACTCTGATGTCAACAATTTTAGGAAAGGCTCCCTCAGGTCATGGAATGAGGCGGTGGGATTCGTAAGGGATAACGAAATCTTCTCCATTCCAAGAATGCCCCAGAGCCTATGAAGCCATCCCAGCTGGGTCGGAACTGTTGCGGTACCCCAGTGGGACAGAACATTTTGCATTGCCGCCCCCAATGCAAGGGCCATCTGCCTGCCTCTGCGCGCCCTGAGCGGGAAGGTAATCGGGTTTGGGAGACCTAAGAGGATGTAGGCTGGAAAGCGGGGAATTTGGGTGTCGAAGTAGGAGTCTATTTCATCTAATATCAGTTTCCAGTAATCCTCCAAGGAAGGGCATTCCCATAGCAGGTGAGTCGGGGTACCCAACGAACCACAGCCTCCAACACTGGGGGCTTCGTATTGGGTTGCCCCTATGGAGCCGGGGAGGGGTGAGGTACCAATAGGTGGCAATTTTCGTGGCCGTTTCAATACCTGCCATATTTTGCGCCGTGTGTTGGGCTCTATAATATATGTCTGTCCATTCTTTCTGCGTCAGTGATCTATCTAGTTCAGCCTCCCATCGTAGCTGACCAGGTAATTTCCCACTGTCAGGAGGTCGATTTATGAATCTGTATAGGTCGGATGTCAGGCGGGCATCTGTATGTCTCGTGAGGAGCCACTTCTCGAAAGGTGTAAGATGTCGTTCAGCCCCCACCCGCACCCCAGGGTGCATTACCCAGTGACGGATCTGTGTGTAGTGGAACCGCTCCGTTTCAGGGAGGCCATACTCCCTGCGAAGGTCGGAGAAGGCTACGGGGCCTGCAGTATCAAAGAGGTGTCTGATAGAGCGCTGGCCCTCCTTGGTCCAGTGTGCAAACTCCGATATGTCAAGCCCTGGTGCAAAGACTGGGTTGTTCACTATAGGTGTGATGGGGGACGGAAAGCTCGAGAAACCCCTGGAATCAGCTACTCTGTCCCACGCCAAGAGGGTGGGGTGGGTCACCTTAGAAAGATAGAGGTTCCGTGGCCTGGCAGTTTTCGTGAGGAAAGGGATGCCCCATAGGGGCTGTCGGGCGAGAGATCGGTCCATGAACAGCCAGTGCTTCTCTGACTCTGGGCGCGACCACTCCACCAGGAGCCGCATCTGTACAGCCCACCAGTAGTGTTGCAGGTTAGGGACTCCCAGACCTCCCTCTACAGGGTTCCTATAGGTTAACTCCCTACGTAGCCGCGGTCTCTGATCCTACCAAATGAAGTGCTGTAGATCTCTTTGCAGTGAACGTATAGTGCCCGGAGGGGGGATTAGCGGGAGTGTCTGAAAAATGTATATTATATTATTATTATTATTATTATTATTATTATTATTATAAATTTTATAAGCGCACAGCTACCCGGAGGTTTCCCAGCGCCATTGGACACACGCTAAAAATAGAGAGACAGCTATTGGTTAAATAACCACGTTTTTAGGCCTTTGCGAAAGTTGTTGTAAGTAGTTTCATGCCGAAATGGCAAAGGGAGTGAATTCCATAATGAAGGGGCCAGATAAGAAAAGGACCGACCGCCCAAACGCGACCGTTTGATCCTAGGAGCTACAAATTTGGCGTGAGTAGAGGATCGAAGCAGGCGCGTAGGAAAATAAGGATGGACTAATGCACTCAAATATTGTGGTGCTGTGCCAGTCTTGATCTTATGCATATAGCAGAGGGCCTTAAATTTGATGCGATTCTCCATCCTGAGCCAATGAAGGTCACGGAGAGAACCAGAAATGGAGGCCTTTCTAGGCACCTGGCAGAGCAGTCTTAGGAAGTATTGTCACTTTTACGGCCGCTATCCTACCCAGCCAGGACAGCGAGTGGGGCCTCCATTTGCGGAGGCAGTCCCTCACTTGCCGCGTCAGGTCGTATAGTTCAGCGAAGAAGTGTCCTGAGTGTTGGCCGAGAGCCGAAGGCCTAGGTAAGGTACCGCCTCCTTGGCCCAGTGAATGCCGTAAGACCGCTGTAATAGGCCCAGAGTGTCGGAACTGAGGGATAAGAGAAGGGCTTGTGACTTATGCACATTGATCTTGAAACCCGATACCTGAGCAAAAAGATCCAGTTCCGCCAGAAAGGCAGGGAGGGACTCTCTAGGTTTCTCCAATGTGGCCACCACATCATCCACGTACAAGCTAAGTTTGTGTCTCTTCCCCCCCCAAATTGCACCCCTAAGATTGAGGGATCATCCCTTATCCCCTGTGCCATAGGCTCCATGTATAGAGCGAACAAGAGTGGTGATAATGGGCACCCTTGTCTCGTTCCTTGTTGAATCCGGAAGGAGTGGGAGATAAGCCCATTCACTCTCACAGATGCGGTGGGGGTGGAGTAGCTACTAAGAATCCAGTCGATAAAGCGCTGTGGAAGGCCAAAGTGAGCTAGGGTCGTCTTAAGATACGGCCAGTGAACCCTGTCGAACGCTTTCTCAGCGTCGACAGAGAAGATCATGCGCTCAGTTGGGAAGCGCTCGGACCTGTCTACCAAATGTAAGAGGCGCTTTGTGTTGTCTGAGCATTGGCGCCCGGGGATAAACCCAGACGATCAGGGTCCATCAGCCCGGGTAAATGGGGAGAGAGTCTTTGCACCAATATCCCAGTGAAGATTTTAAGGTCTACATTAAGAAGGGAGATCGGGCGGAAGGAAGTGCAATGGCGTGTATCCTTGCCTGCCTTGGGAATCACTGTGACTAGCGCTTCCAACATTGATGGCGGGAAGGGGTTGTCCGCCCCAATCGAGTTGTAAACTCTCACCAACAGCGGAGCTAATGTCGTGCAAAAGGTTTTATAGAAGGTGGAGGAGAAGCCATCCGGGCCCGGAGACTTGTGCAGTTTCAATTTAGATATAGCAGAGATGACCTCTTCCAGTTTGATTGGGGACTCGAGGTTCTCTGCTTGGCTCAGGACCAATTTAGCGGTAGACGCCCCCTGTAAATAATGAGCTGGGCCATCTGTCGACAACGTCTGGGCCCCATATAAGGATGCGTAAAACTGCCGGAAGGTTTCGGCAATGCCCTGGTCAGTGGTTTGTTCCTGCCCTTGTTGATCAATGACCATTGGGATGTGGGACGACTGTCGTTGTGCCCGTAATCTGTTGGCCAAGAGCCTCCAGCATCTGTCTCCCCCTATATAAAAGGCGTGTTCAAGGCGTAGGGCAGCATACTCGGCGCTATTCAAATCCAGGGCGGCCAACTGCGCCCTGGCCGCTTTGAGTTGCCTCCAAACCCTAGGGGCACCCGTTCTTTGGTGGATATGCTCAAGTTCGGCCACCTCGCCCGAAAGTTGCTCTCTTGTCTCCGTCCTGATCCTATTGTCCGCTGCGGAAATCGCTAAAAGTTCACCCCTGACCACAGCCTTCAGGGCTTCCCATACCACTACCGGCGCCATATCTGCAGTGTCATTGATGGCTAGATAGTCAGTTATGGCTTTGGTAACCTGTTTAACCACGGAAGGGCGCTGCAACACAGTTTCCCTAAGACGCCAGAGGCGGCGGGGGGCCTGCCAGAGTGTAGAGACAGGGATATACACACAGCAGAATGATCGGATAGTGGGCATGGAAGGATCTCCGTCCCCTGCGTCTGTTGTGTCAAGGTATCCGACGTCAAAATATAGTCTATGCGGGCGTACGTTTTGTGGGAGTGCGAGTAAAATGTGTATTCTCTAGATTTCGGGTGATGCAGTCACCACACATCAGTCAACCCTGCTTCAGTCAAGAGACGCCTCCCGCTCCCAGAAAGGGCCCCCGTCTGCCCGTACGCTGACGAGATCGATCCAGCTCATTGTCGAAGGCCAGGTTTAAGTCCCCCCCCCCCCCCCTAGTAGTAACGCTTTGTCCGGGGAACCTGATAGCTCTTGAATCGTCTCGTGGAGGAACCTCTCCTGCCCCTCGTTGGGAACCTACATGGTAGCTATTGTGAATGAGTGTTGTCCCAGCGTGCAGGTGTATGCCAGCAGTCTGCCTTTGATCTCTGCCTGCTTGGTGACAATTATGCCTCGGAACTTAGCAGGGATGAGGATAGCCACCCCTGCCGTTTTGGAGGAGTGTGAGAAAAACAACTGGTGGGGAGTTGCCCTGGACCGCAATCTGTGGGTATCCTTCACCAGGAGATGCGTCTCCTGGAGGAGACAGATATGGGCTCCGGAATTTTCTAAGAAGGACAGGATCGAACGTGTCTTAATTGGGCTTTTAAGGCCTTTTACATTAAGCGATAACATTTTAAGTTCCGATACCATGGTAATGGATGACAAGAGGCAAATAAACAACCTGTGCCTCCGGGATCGTCCCCTCGCTAGGGCCAACCGTGACCATACCCACCCGGGTTGCCCAGAGAGCTCCCTGATGCCTGCGAGTACTTCCAGATGTAGGAGAGGGAGGAAAAAACCCTAATACCCCAGCAACAGAACCAACAAAACTAAACAACAACTCACGAAATGCACAACTGTCCTGGGCGTTCAACCCCATGGTGAGGCGCGAGATGTTCAGCAGGAACCCCTACACCGCCCCCGTCCCACCCGAGCCCCAAAGCCTGTGCCCCGGCAAAGTCATTCACCAAAAATAGAAGGTTCGTCCCCCGGTGTCCGGGCAGTATGTTCTTCAATCTCCAGCAGCCGAGTCTTCCTCCAGTGTTGCGATGACAGCTTTCCTTTCTTTGGCCATCGTCTCTGGATCGGGGCGAAGACCAAGTGGGTACCTTCCCACTCGATGCCATTTGTCGGAGCAGACCTTTTGCCCTCCTATGGTCTCTTGCGTTGAGGCTCCTTCGTCGTCTTCAGGCCTGTGGAGGAGCGACTGAGCTTCCTTCAGAGAGCAAATCTGGCGGAGTCTGCCAATCCATTTCAAATTATTTTAAATGGGTGACCCCAAGAGTAGGAGATATCTTTGGAGCGCAGAAAAGTGGTGACCGGTCTGAACTCTTTACGCTTCTGGAGAGTGGAGGCTGCGAGGTCCTGGAACAGAAGGGGTCTGGGCGAGCGGAAGTCTATGGGGTGCTTGCCTCGTGCTTCCCGGAGGATCTGCTCTTTTAGCTGTTAATCGTGGGCGCACGTTAATATGTCCGGCGGGGGAGCCGTCGCCGGCCTCCTGGGCCCAACGCAGTGAGTGCGATCCAGCTTGATCTTTTGCTCTGGAGAGGCTCCCAGTATGTGGCGGAAAAGGTCTTGCACAAAGGCCTCTATGTCGTGCCCTTCAACGCGCCCGGATCCTTATATTGTTCCGCCGAGAGCGGTTCTCGAGGTCCTCCGCTTGGCTTTGGAGGTCCAATTGCTGATCTTGAAGGCGGAGTACCTCCTGCTGAAGTTGGACAACTTCTTCATCCCTCGTGGAGGCCTGAGCTTCCAGCGTGTCGACCCTGTCACCAACCGAGTCCATGTCCTTGCGCAGTTCACGAAGCTCCAGGGTAACTTCTTTCTTCATTGCTTGAAACTCCCCTTTGAGCGAAGCGAAGAGGGTTGTGAGGAAGCCTCTCGTGACTGGGCCCTCAGCGTCGCCCATATCGTGCTCTGTGGGGTGCCCACCCGGGGACGGAGCCGCCTCCGCCCCCCCGGCTCCCGTCTTGAGGAGGAGGTCTTAGACAGATCTCTCCTTTTTGGTTTTGCTAGTTGCCATGATGAAAGGCCGTACTTCTGCCCCCGCAACCAGGTCCCGAGCGCGTAGTCCAAAGCCGGCCGCGTGGGCCGCTATGTGGCGTCGTGGGGGCACAGGCGGCCTGCTTTTCTATAGGTCTCCCTCTGTAAGAACCAGTAGGTAACCCCTCCTTCAGCTGTGTGGTAGCCATCTCACCTCAGTCTCTCCAGATCACTCCCTTAAGGCCCCAGAGCCACTCACATGGGCCTCACTCTCACCACGTGTCCCAAGACTGCAGATCTAAGTGGGGAGGAGGGGAGCCCGGGGATGTGCGCCCGCCAAATCTCGTTTCCTGCTACCTCCACAGGCCGTCAGCTCTCATGTATTGCCACGCTCTGTTGCGGTCGTCTCTGAGCCCGCTGCACAGCTCCGGCAGCGTCCGCACCGCTGCTCTCTCAAACTTACCAGGAGGGCCGGTGCTGACGAACTCCCAGAGGCCGGACTCTAAGCTTCGTTGTTGGGCCCCCATCGCCCCACTGCGTCACTGCCACCAGCTCCTCTGCTTCAGGGCGTGAGTCCCCCCGAGGCACCCAGCGGGTGGGGGTAGCCCCGTAGCTTTCTGCCTCCGCTGTGAGGCCCACAGCCAGCAGCTGTTACCATCCGATGGGGGGAGGAGGCGGGCTGGGCTGCCGCCCAGGGTCAAGGCACCACGTCCCGCCCGCAGCGCTGCTCACTCGTAGCCGGCCCCTCCGCTCCGAGGACCAGAGGGGGCCGCCTCCACACGCGTCGCGGGACCACCAGCTCCGGCGAGCTTAGCCCCCTCAGCAGGCACCGGTTCAGCGAGAACTCCGCTGGCGGCAGGAGGGCACAGTCTCCCAGCTTCAGGGCCCTCCGCGCTGAGCGACCAGATCTCCGCCAGCCACTCCTCCTTAAAGGCGCACCAGAGGCCCCAATGGCTTCGGGTCCTCCGCGCTCGCTTGCTCCCGGAAGGTCCCGTTCACAGGATACTCGCTACCTCCAGGCTCAGGCTGGAGCAGGATCGGACCCGGGGGTCGAAAAGCAGTATTTCTACGACGTCCTGGCTCTGCTGTTCGAAGCGGTAAGGCTGAGGCCCGGGTGAAGGACAGGAGCGGCAAGCAGGCACGTCCTACTCGTCCGCCATCTTGGCCACACCCCCAAGTGTAACTTTTTTTGTTATATTTAGGAAAATATGCAAATGAACATTCCAGTTCATAAGATTCTCATAGAAATCTGGCAATCATTTCTCTAACTCGCCTTTGCCTCATGAATGTAGTACTTTCTTTACCGTTGGTTGTAAGCCCAGTCTCTTAGAAGGATATACCATTCAATCTGAACAACTTCAGACTAGTAGAATCCCATCCTGTCTGTTTGGGGCATCAAGAGCTGAAGTCCTCATTTGAGTGGGACCTTGCATGCATTTGAGAACCCTCAATGTTTATGTTGCCCCGTTTGCTTTCATTTTGTTTCTGGCAGCAGATATTAGTTGGCAAGATTGTCACTTATGAATAAAATGATAGGAGTATATCAGTTATTTATAACCGGTAAATAACGCATTCAAACTGAAGACTCCCTCTTCCCAATGCTCAGTTTTGGCTGATCAGCAAGAGAGGATGTCTCTCCTTATGACTTACTCACAGGAGATGCTTTTTCTGCTTTCATTAATCCTAACCCACCTCTGAGGGAATGCTTGGACTCCTGTGCCTGTGTACCAGATCTACTTCCCTTGAATCGTACGTTTATTATGAGGTGTGGTCTAAACTGCCCTAGAATAACAAGTAAGTACCATTTTGGTTGTCTTTGGTAAGACGTTAAGGTTAGAAGTAATTGCCTCTGTTTTACTTTTAGTAATGCATGTTCAGTATGATGATCTTCGTCTTTACAAATCCTTGGTGGTTGCTTTCTTAGATAGATATTGGGAACCGTCTGATGCCTGCATTTAACACCCCATCCAAAATCCCCTACTCGGATGTAAACATTGGCCGTGGGACTGCCCACCCTCCTCGCTGGACTTCGGACAGCACTGTGGCGGAAGTGACCAGCATCCAGCTCGAATTCAGGGAGCTCGCACGCCTTACTGGAAACGAGAACTTTCAGGTAAGCCGCACTCGTGGTGTCTGTATTTTGTATTTATTTCTTGCAATGCAACACATGCCAGACCATAATGTAGCTAGTGCGGCGCTGACCGAGGACCTATTCTGATAGCTACACTCGGGCCTAGTACTTTCTTCTCTACAGATGCAGTACTGCATGTTTTGCTGGGGCATCTTGCCTAATGAGGGTAACACTTTGACTTGCACGCCGATTTGCTTCTTGTCGAAGATTCCTCACACTCCTGACTTGCGGATCCTTCCTCCTCATAACATCGACACTTTCATTCCTGACATCTACAGTGCACACCAGGGTTGGATTGGGATAAAAAATCGGCCCGGGCACACCAAAAAAAAGTGGCCCAAATTTGCGTATTGCCTTTCTGCAAAACACTGCTTCAGCGAAGTTTTATGGAAAAAAAAAAAGAGGGTGGGGGGCATGTTTTATTAACTTCACTTAGATTTAAAAAAATGCACAGATTAGTTCACACTGCTGAGCCACACATGAATGCAAGTGAGAAGGACGAACTACGTAGCACTATATGCTTGCCCCTTTTCTGGATTGACTCGAATCCATTCATTAGGGACGGTACAATTTTTGATACCCCGATGACCGTCACCTACACTACAGAGTAGATCAGGTTTTTTTTTTTCCCCCCCCTCGGTCCTGAAGAAATGCCACACATCCACTTGAGTATTTTAGACGTGAAACATGACCTTTTAATCTACTCTCACTCGTCATTACACACATTTAACAGTAACAAGTTGAATTACCCCTGCCAGCCTAGACTCCAGTAGTCTTTTTTAACCATAGCATAGTGTCCAGTTAATAAAGGTTCCCTGGAGCACTGATAGCTATTTTTACTACACCCACTCTACTCACTACTCTATGCCCCTCCACCCCCACACATAGGGCCTCCTGGCGTGCTAACCTAAAGACCTCCGGCAAAGAGCCCCCCTGAGGGGCCCGTTGGGCATTGCAGCGCCGGCCCAACGAGGAGCTGCCCCATGATGAAGCATGACGTCTCTCTGGGTGTGTGAGGGCCCTTGCTCCTTATTGAAGCTCTCCCCCCTCTGATCCTTCTCCCACCTGGTTTCCCTCCATCTCCCCTCCGCCCTTTTTCTTCATCCCCCCCCCCCACCATCCCCTTTAGGAACTGCATACCACTTCTTGATCAATTTGAATTGTGTCTCATGGTGTGGAGAGCATTTATGTGGATTGGGGGTATGTGGCATAGAGTTTATGTGGAGTATATTTAT
The DNA here is from genome assembly GCA_963921515.1 of Calotriton arnoldi. Classification (NCBI taxonomy): domain Eukaryota; kingdom Metazoa; phylum Chordata; class Amphibia; order Caudata; family Salamandridae; genus Calotriton; species Calotriton arnoldi. The sequence continues at coordinate 1,071,393 of CAWUFW010005190.1, forward strand.
GTTATATTAAGTAGAGTGTAATTATGTGTAGTGTAATTTTGTGGTGCTTAGTCGTTTTATGTGAAGTGTAATTATGTTGTGTGGTACAGAATTGTGTGGCATTAAATTGGTGGTTTTGTTTGGAATTATGTGGCATGGTTTGTAGTGGTATTATCTGGCATGGTGTGAAGTTGATTTATATGGTGTGGAATTGTGTGGCATGTTGTGAAGTGTATTTTTTTGTGGAGTGTAATTATGTGTTTTAGAATTGTGTGGATCTATGCACAATGTAAATACGTTGTGTGAAATGTAGGTTGGAGTGTAATGAAGGAAGTGTGTATTAGTAACAGGTGACGAGCGACTGTTACCAAATGCACTCATCTATAGCGCGTTCAAAGCTTCACCTTCATCAAAGCTGCCCATCTATAGTGCCTTCAAAACTTTAACTAAAGCGCCTGGTGTAAAAAATAAACAAGAAACTATCTAGGGACCAAAAGGGTGGGGGAGCAGCACCAGTAGGAGCTATTAGATTTATTCCATGCTTGCAGCTATCTCTAAAATAATGCAGTATATAAATTATAAAAACAAACCCTTTCAGGCCAATGCTTAAGGCTGCCCAAACATTTCGTAGTGTTTGCCTCATAACGGTATGACCTATGACTTCAAGGGGGTGTGTATAGGGTACTTGTATGTGTCTGCACATGGGAAGTGGGCATTAGTAACTGGTGACGAGCGGCTGTCATCGAAGCTGCACATCCATAGCGCCATCAAAACTTCACCTAACAAAAGCCGCCCATCTATTGCGCCTTCAAAATTATAAATAAAGGGCCTGGTGTGAAAAATAGAAATATCCTATATAAGGACCAAAAGAACGTTTGCGTAGCACCAGTGGGAGAGGTTACATTTATTCAGTGCTTCCAGCTTTCTTTAAAACAATGCACTATATAAATTATAAAGGAAACGCTTTCAGGCCAAAAATTATTTTACCCTTGAAAATAATTTTTAAAAAGACATTAAACAAATCGTTTCAAAAGCGTTGTTAAACTAATTTTATGTGTGATCAATCGAGAGAAGAAAACAAGTGATTTAAATCTATGTGAACCTCTTTTAGCTCATAGCAGTTTAAAGTGCCCTAGCAACAACTTCATAGCACCTAGTGCCCCAGTGAAGCCACAAAAAGAAATAAATCAGTGAGGCAGCTCAGATTAAAATAGTGTTAGAACAAATTTAAAACAAAAATACTGCAAACATTGTTTTGGCGTGATATATACAAAGGTCTCGGAAAATATCTTTTTTTGACTGCACAAGTGCAAGCCGTTGTGCTTTAAGCTCACAACTTATGTGGTGTGTGGCCAGGCCCACACAAACAGCAACAGTACATATGTGTGGATGTACGGGGGTACGGAGCAGCACTCGTGAAACAAGGAATCAAATGGGTAGTGTTAGAAAAGTAAAATCTCAAAAATGTATAGCAGGGCAAAGGATCAAACCACAATTTTTTTTTTTTAAGAAGTTGGATAGTGGCAGCGGTGAGCCAGAAGCTTGACATGAAATCCTGAAGTGCACGGCAATCGAAATTTGCCTAGCACTGTAACGGTAAGTTTCAATTCTATTAAGGACACGGAGGCGAGGATTATGCTTTTCTCTCTCTTCGCTTTATTACTATATCCAAATTTTTAGCAGCCAGAAAAGCATCAATTTTAATGATTTGTAAAGTGAAAATTGGAGAAAACCATGTATGAACAAGAAAAAACGTAGAACAATCCATAACAGGACCACAAATCCCACAGTCCTTAGGGAGCCATATGCCACTGAGTCCTTCGCCACTGTCTATGTCCTCTATTTAGACCTTCCATGTTGAATGTTCCTCCTCTTTCTTCGCGCGAGTTACGCTAGATCCTTATTGGCCTTGTTTTGCGCCATTGTTTCCTAAAAGAGACAAAGGCAACGTAAGGTTCATTCTGGCCAGATTGCAATGGAAAACCAGCATCACAAGCCTGAAACCAATAAACGGTGAACACCAGCACAGTATGCAACATTTGCAAGGAAAGCTGTACTTACGCATATACGGGCGGGTTCGCACAGGATTGTGCCACGGGCGGGATAATCCTCGCCTCCGTGTCCTTAATAGAATTGATACTTACCGTTACACTGCTAGGCAAATTTTGATTCTATGTCAGGACCGGAGGCTCCGATTATGCTAGTTTAAAGCTTACTTACTACCAATTGAGCGACCTCCAAAACTGGCTTGAAGTAAAACTTCTTAAAAGTGGAATCCGAGGACCAGTCTGCGGCCCGCATCAAGTCTTCCAGACGGGCTCCTAGAGAAAAGGCTTTAGAAGCCATTGCGCCTCTGGTCGAATGAGCACCGAACTGCTTGGTATCAATGCCCGCCTCCTGCATGACCCAACGCACCCACCGTGCTATAGTGGGGGCGGAAACTGCTTTATGCGGCTTTCGTAAAGCAATGAGAAGTTGGCGCTCGCCCGGAGGGCGAAATTCCTGAGTAAGGTCTTCATATGCTTTGAGGCACTGTACGACACATAACTTGGGAATGTCGTTGAAAGCAGGATAAGAAATAGAACGCGTAAAAGACTTAGTACGGCGACTCACCGTAAACGTGACCCCCTCGGGAGAAAAAACCAGCGCGGAGATGTCCAAAGCGCGCACATCTGAAACTCTTCTACAAGAGACGAGGCACAGAAGCATAGCCAGTTTAGCTGAAAGCTCCTTTAATGAAAGATATTTGTTCAGCTGCCATGAAAGAAAAAGATTTAGAACTAGGTTGACGTCCCATAAAGCAGAGTAGCGTGGCTCCGGGGGTAAAGATAGCCGAATGCCCCGCATGAGTTTACAAACGAAAGGATGTTCTCCTAACGGAGCCCCCTCTATCGGGGAATGTGCCACTGAAATAGCGGAACGTATAGTGTTAATAGATCGGTAAGCCAAACCGGATGTCGCCAAGTCTGCCAGAAAATTTAAGACATGAACGACTCCGGCGACCATGGGATCCAAACTGCGTCGAAGACACCAACGTACCCATTTAGTCCAGGCGGAACGATAGCGCTTGGAGGTACTGTTAGCCCAGGCCTTAGATAAGAGCTCCTCAGCTGGTCCCGAAAGGCCCGGGAGCGACAACCGTTGCCGGAAAGCCGCCATGCCACGAGGTGGAGAGTCCCTCCCATGACTAGATGATGTTGTTCTCCGCTCGGATTGAGAAGGAGCCGAGGAAACGGGGGGAGTAGGATTGGAAAATCCCAAGAAAGTTCCAGAAGAACCGGAAACCAAACTTGAGACCTCCACAACGGAGTCACCATTACCAATTCCGCCCCTTGGCGGCGAATGTGCGCCGCTGCCCGAAGAATCATGGAGAAAGGAGGAAAGGGCGTATCCCTTCTCCCGACTCCAGTCCTGCAGGAATGCATCCGTGGCTAGAGCCAGGGGATCCGGTCTCCAGCTGAAGAAACGCGGGAGCTGATGATCCAGGCGAGATGCAAAGAGATCCACCGTGAATGGGCCCCACACGGTCGCCAGCCATGCAAATACCTGGGGGTCCAACATCCACTGGCTGGAATCGATTAAATACCTTGAATGCCAATCCGCTACTTGGTTGGCCTGCCCTGGGAGGTACTCTGCCGTTACCGAAACATGGTGGGCCAGGCAGTAGTCCCAGAAATCCTTCGCTAAATTTGCTAACGCTCAGGTGTGCGGTCCCCCCCAAATGATTGACATATCTGACTGCAGAGGCTTTGTCCATCTTCAAGAGGACGCAAGACTGCACCCGGTCCCTGGTCCAGCAGCGAACCGCGAAGGAGCCCGCCAGGAGTTCCAAGGAATTTGTGTAATGCCTGTTCTTCTGACGACCATGCGCCGCCTGTGGAAAAATCCCCGCAACGGGCTCCCCAACGCGTCCTGCTGGCGTCTGACTCTATGATGAGATCCGGCACTGACCCGAAAATGGCCCGACCGTTCCACGCCTCCATGTGGTTGAGCCACCAAGCCATTTCGTCCTTCACCTCTGTGGTCAAGAGGACGGACTGATCGTATGACAACCCCTTCCGAAGGTGGTAAGCTTTGAGGCGCTGCATTGCTCGATAGTGCAGGGGCCCCGGGAAGATTGCCTGGATGGATGAGGACAGAAGCCCCACCACCCGGGCAATCCGCCGGAGAGAGGTGTGAGATCTGGAGATGGTCTGCCGCAGCTCGTGTTTGATCTTGGCCATCTTCCTGGCCGGGAGGCTTAAAGAAGCTGTTATAGAATCGACTATGAAGCCGAGAAAAACCACACTCTGAACCGGGGTCAGGACGGACTTGTCTCCGTTGATCACGAACCCCAGGTGCTGTAGAAGCGACACCGTCTGATGTAACTGCATCCCCAACACCTTGGGGCACTGAGCCATAATCAGAACATCGTCCAGGTAGACGATCATCCGGATACCCTGGGACCTGAGGAACTCCACTACCGGGTGGAGCACCTTTGTGAAGAAGATAGGCCGAACGGAAGGGCGGTGAACTCGTAAATCTGGTGCCGCCAGCAAAATTGTAGAAACCTGCGATGCGGCGGATGAATGGGAACTACTAGGTAAGCATCTTTGAGATCGAGACGCACCATCCAATCGGACGGAAGAAGGACGTCTCGAAGGAGGTGGATGCCCTCCATCTTGAAGTGCTGGTACACCAACCACCCGTTGAACTCCTTAAGGTTGATGACCGGACGGCGCCCCCCGTCCACCTTGTCCACCAGGAAGATATTGCTTAGAAAACCGTGAGGGTGTAAAGCGGAATGACAAATGGCCCCCTTGCGCAGCAACGCGGAGACCTCTTCGTCGACCAGCCGCGCGTCCGCGACCGAAAAAGAAATGGGGTGGGGAAGACGGTGCTGGTGGGGTGTGTCGTAGAACTCTATGTGAAACCCCGGATAGTTTGCAAAACCCAGGCGTCCCGGTGATATCTGCCCAAGCGTCGTGGAAGTGTGCTAAACGACCCCCTATAAGGACTTGGTCTGATGGCAAAACACTTACCAGTGGAGCCTCCGCCGCCGGCGTTGCTTTTGAAGTTTCCACGGCCTCGGAACCGCTGCCTCTGGTGGGATAAAATTCTGAGTACCCGGCGTTGGAGTTGTACTGACCACGCCCGGAGCCTTGTCCCCTGTTAGAATTGTACTGTGCGCCACGGCCGGTCGCGCGGCCCTTACCGCGACCGGCCCCTTGAGAGACCCGGGGATGAAAAACCCGTTTTATATTATACTGGGCCTTGTCTAATGAAGTAAAAGTGGCCACAAATTTTACTAATTCCTTGACGAAGGGATCCCCAAAAGGGCCTCCCTGCGCCACTGCCCCCGCCTCTGAAGAGGCTAAGTCGCCAAGCTTAGGGTCTAATTTTATCAGTAATGAACGACGGCGTTCCGTCGAAAGGGCACAATTAGCGTTGCCCAAGAATATGATGGCGCGTTGCGCTCAATTAGAAAAGAACCTCAGGGGAGATGGTTGACCCGGACACCTTAGCTTCCTCCGCCATGTCAAGGATCTTGGTCATTGGCCCTATAGCGTCCAGCAACTTGTCTTGGCAGGACCGCCAAGACCTGTCGATGCCCTTCCGCGGGTCTTTCATATTTGGCTAAGAAGGTGGCCATTTTGGAGTCAAGCTCCGGAGTACAGGCCACCTTCCCGTCCAAAGAAGGGCGGGGACACTCTGATCTTAAACAGCCCCTAGCCTCCTTCTCTAAGGGTTTGCGGAGGCGACCAGCCACAAACTTCGCCACCTTGTCCCCAGGGGCCCAGGCCGCCGACCGAGGATGAATAATTTCATCCGGGTCCAACATCCCCGAACTATCCTGTGGCAGAGAGGTTGAAGCCGTAGCTGGGCGCCAAGAACGCGAGGACCCTGTGTCATCGTCCGAATCTGCCGGCGAGTCTCCGTCCATATTAGGGGAAACCGGCGCGGTAGAGAGGACGGTCTCCGGGGCAGAAAGCGGCGCAGGGGTGGCCGGAACCACCGTTTTAGCTAGGAAGGCGCTGCGCAATCTCTCAAAAGCATCTTTATCCACCCCTTGTAACTCCCCAAGATCCCCTTTGGGGCAATGCTTATTGGCAGGGGGGGGTTGATCTTCGGGGACGGGGTTGATAAGCAAAACCGGGGCTTCCAGACGAGCTTGCGCCAACTTGGCGCACTCCTGTACAATCCTGTCAGAGAGTCTTTGCTCCATAGGACCCATCACCTCATTCACAAAGCGGTAAATAGAGGCATCAACAGCCTCATAGAAAGCATCATCCTGAGGTAGGTATTCCACCTCTTCTTCCAAATATACATTCTCCTGCTCCATTATTACACACACACACAGGGGTCACCACTATCCCCCAACAAGTGCAGGGAGAAACCTGCGACTGGAAACTCTGGGATTACCAGAAGAATATGGGCAGACTGCAAGGCTCTTTGAACGTCCAAGGACTGTAAATAAGGGCAGTACAAACCCCTAGCGCGCGCGGCCCTCAGCTAAGTGACCGGGCCCTCTCGCCTCCCTGCGCGCTCCTCCGCTACACAGTATGTACTGTCAAAGTTTTCCTCCCGCCCGCAGGCGCTCAATACGGACCCCCGCCGGGGCGTTATTTGAAGGATATGTGCGGGAAATACGGACCCCCGGCGGGGCGTTCAGGTGAGGCGGAACTGAGGGGACAAGGCTCTGCGCGCGTTACTCTCGCCGCGTGGCTCCTCTCTGAGGAGAAACAACCCGCGCCGCGGGAGCAACGAGACAGAAGAGCGCCCCTGGCGGTTGTAAAACACACCGCAGCAAACTTGGGCATCGGCCGCGTAAGGAGCTCCCGCTCCCGCGGCCGGAAAGGGACCTGTGAAAGCAATAGACAAATAAACAGGCCCACTTGAAAAGATAAGTTTCACCCGCGCTCATCAATAACGAACGCTGCAGATAGTACGAAAAAACAATAAGGCACTTAACTGGCTGCGCGAGCAGCGGAGAAAGAGGAGGAACATTCAACATGGAAGGTCTAAATAGAGGACATAGACAGTGGCGAAGGAATCAGTGGCATATGGCTCCCTAAGGACTGTGGGATTTGTGGTCCTGTAATGGATTGTTCTACGTTTTTTCTTGTTCATACATGGTTTTCTCCAATTTTCACTTTACAAATCATTAAAATTGATGCTTTTCTGGCTGCTAAAAATTAGGATATAGTAATAAAGCGAAGAGAGAGAAAAGCATAATCGGAGCCTCCGGTCCTGACATAGAATTAACGTCGGAAGGGACATGTTCACGGATCTGCCTTAATCGCCCTTTATAAAAGACTACAGGATTACTCATGCTGAGGGTTCTGCAGCAGCTCGCAGTGTTTACTCTGTGCTCAGCCTCTTTGGCAGGCAGCCCCAGCCCCTTTGCAGCCGGCAGACTTGTTAATGAGCTCTGCTCTTCATTTTGTCCGTCCCTGCCGCTGCCTGCCCGCAAGGTTACTACTAGCAGCTGCACACAAACAAACGCATACACACAAACATATAAACAGACACACACACACAAACACAGAATTAAAACCTCTGCTAAAAATAAAATCACACTGACCCAAAAGAACTTAAGAACTACTGGCCCATCTCCCTGCTCCTGTTTCTGGCTAAAGTCCTGAAGAAACCAATAAACAGCCAACTCTCCAACCACCTAGAGATCAAAAACCTCCTGGATCCATCCCAATCGGGATTCCTCACTAATCACAACACAGAAACCTACCTAATCGCAGCCACAGATGACATCCGATCTCTCCTAGACTAGGGACAAAGTGCAGCCCTGATCCTCCTTGACCTCTCCGCAGCCTTTGACACCGTGTCACACTACACCCTCCTACATGGACTCCATCAGATGGCGATCTAAGGAAATGCCCTTAAATAGATCGCGCCTTCCTCACCGGAAGAACCCAGAGCGTTCACCTCCCGCCTTACACCTCAGGCCCAAAGAACATCAACTGTGGCGTTCCCCAAGGGTCCACACTGAGTCCAACCCTGATCAGCACATACATGGCCCCCCTAGCCACACTGGTCAAATCCTATGGTATTAACATCATATCATACGCTGACGACAGCTGATTCTCTCCCTATTCTCAAACTCCACCAACACCAATTTCCACAGGTGCATGACCAGCGTAGCCAGCTGGTTGCAAAACAAATGCCTCAAACTCAACACCGACAAAATAAAGGTACTCCTCTTCAGGAGCAACACCTCCCCATGGGACGACTCCTGGTGGCCAGCGAAACTGGGCCCCTCGCCCACAACCCACACCAGAAACGTCGGCATCATACTCAACAACAAGATCACCATGAAGAAGCAGATAAACGCTGTCTCCTGAGCCTGCTTCCTCGATCTCTGGAAAATATTCAGACGGCTCCACATCAACACCAGATGCACTGTCACCCAAGCCCTCCTCACCAGCCGCCTGGACTACGTGGGCATAACCTCACAACTACTGAGCAGACTGCAAACCATCCAAAACGCCGCAGCCTGGCTCATTCTCGACCTCCAGATAAGAGCCCACATCACTCCCCACCTCAGAGCGCTCCAAGTGCCAGTTCAAACTGCTGACCCACAGCTACAAGGCCCTGCACAACAAAGGACCAGCCTACCTCAACTACAGACTGAACTTATACCAACCTGGCAGACTACTACGCTCCGCCTCCCTCGCCCAACCACCCTGCTTCCACAAAAGCAGAAGCGACGGCCGCACCTTCTCCTACCTGGCTGCCAAGACCTGGAATTGCCTCTTTGATTGATACACATAGGCAGGTGCACAAACACGCACTGGAACATGCACACAAACACACACCAGAAGCTCAAACATATGCAGACACACGCACAAACATATCACACAGACTCACATCCACACACAGATACAAGCACGTGCACAAACATGCACACACACAAACATACACAGATGTCTGAGAGCGAGGCAGGGTGCTATTGGCAGCAGGCCTCTTCCATGACGGCTGAAGGGTCACGACAATACCTTTTCAGAACAAGAGCACTGTGTGTTCCTTAGTTTGATTATTTAAGCTTCCCAGTATACTGGGCGAATAGCTGAATCAACCCATTCCTTAAAAAAGAAACCTTGCGTAATGTAACTGGTGCTCATGTAAAGCACTCCAATACCTTTGAGACGAGTTTGATCTATATAAAACTGTATAAAGAAAATACGTAGCATTGCAGCAGAATTCAGAGACCCCCTGCACTGTTAACTGCCATTGATTTAAATGGCTTCATATGCCACAAACTTCGGCTTTCGCAGCAGTCCGCAAATTACCATAATCTGCAGTTATGTCAAACACGTATGTTTTGCATTTAAAACATTAACTTTGGCGATGTCTTATACGCAGAAGATGGCTGTATAGTTTATAGTTGTGTTGTGAAAGGAGAGGCATAGCTGTAAAGATTACTATCGCTGTCCTGAACTGAATATGGGTCTTGTTTGGGAACATTCAGTGAATTGCCGTAAATCCTTGCGGTAGAAAAAATGAAAACATGATGCATGTTTAATGTAAAAGGTTAAATAAATATGCAGATAAGCAAAGGCACAAACACGACGTTAAATAAAAATAGTAGAAGTTTTTGCTTGTATTTTTAAGCTTGCATTTCGCAGTGCATTTGTGCAAATTTATTATGCAAGTAGGAAATGGGACGGCAATGCTGGTTTCAACCTCTACTGTATACATGAAGCAGGGATGGATGGCACAGATAAGTACCTCTTGAGTGCTACTTGGAAAACGAATTGCCGGGCATTATGTTAACAAAGGAGCACAAAATAAAATGAGGCGAAGGTTTCTTGTTTTCTTCTCTATAGCCACAGGTTTGCGATAAATAGCGGGCATCACGTTCCTTGTCCAATTTCACAGGCAAATTGCCATTCACAAAAATTACACAAAGTTGTGGGATCTGATTGCATTATTGTCGTTGCTGTATGATTTATAATTAAAAAAGGATAGAAAGTTTAACCAAAAACTCGGCAGAGGACGTGGGTACCTTCAGCATAACAGGCAGACCAGTGAGGAAGTGACCTTGGGGCACGGAGAGCGGAACCGAGCACAGCAGTTGGCCTGAGGGAGGAATAAAAATAAAACACAAGTGCAACAAGGGCGTTGCAATTGTGACCGAGATAACATCATTATTTACAGCCCTGTTTACAGTGAAGCTAAGCTCAGAGCAAGAATGCTCCCCAAACATGGACAGGAAACTAAGAAAAATAACTACCCCAAAGAACAGATCAACACGACAGAGCGTAATGAAACCGTAGTTAGTCCCTGCTCCTGGGAGGAACTAAAGAGAAAATGAAGGAACAAAGAGGCAGGACTGACCACTAGCAAGCAAAGATTTTTAAAGGACACTGAAACAAACCAATCAAAAGCAGGGGGATGACTTTAGGCCCACAAGAGACGTATACCAAAGTATACTAGAGGTTGTACGCTTACGCTCGACCTAAAAACCGGTTTAGTGGACAAAATGATCACAAAATATGTGCTCAGATTGAGATCACAGTGAGTGCCTGTTTGTGGAGATTATAAAAGGAGGGAGGTCTCTTCAGGAAGGGAGACGGTGGAGGTAGGGTCACAGTAGAACATCTGCAGTCCTACAGGTCTCTGTACAGCATCTACATGCCCAGAATCCTTAACACAAACTCAAACCCTTTTTTAGGTCTCGCCTACGCAGCGCGCATGCGCTGCGTAGGAGAGACCTTTAGTAATTGGTTCGAACGCGTGCACGTTTGGCGATTCCCTTGCGGGAGCGAGCTTTGAAACCATCTGTTTGTAATTAATAGATGGTTCCTGCTCGCTCCCGCAAGGGAAACAGGCACAGGCCCCCTCCTCTCTCCCCTCCCCCTGCTGCCTCCTCCTCTTTCAGCGCGAGGCACGCGCGCTTGTTTTTCCTGCTGAAAGTAAAACCTTTTCTCCCAAAGGAAGTGACAATCTGATGGTGCTGATAAAGTGAGTTATTGGGTTTACCACATTTCATGCTTAGGATATGCTTATGTTTTGCACACTGTGTATCCGTTCATTAGCAGCGCAGTTCAGCCCAGATGTTTAATCTCCCATTAATGTTTTGTAAACCGCACAGCAGTCAGTCCGTCGTCAGTTTCTTCACACACAGCCCCGGGTTCTGGAAAGCGGAATAAATGTTCCATCCGGAAGCCAGCTTGAGGACCGCCGACCTCTGGCCTCAAGGATGGAGCGGACGGCGGCTCTTTTGGGGTTTGTTATTTTTAGGACATCTGCACTTGGTCGCCTCCAGGGCCACTCTGCCGAGGCTGCGCTCCAGTTACCCGGCTTTGGGGCCCCGCTTCATCAGCCTTAAGTGGGTCAGCGCTTGTCATTGAGGCTGTCCTTGCACGTACGAGTCCTTGCACATACGAGTCTCACACGCCTCAGCGTGGAGAGGGCCGGGGGAAATGGGACAGTGCCAGGGCTGAGTCTGGAGCTCATAACCGCTCCTAGTGCTGCGAGCTGGAAGATGCTGGACATTTACCCGCCCGTTCTATCACATTTAACCGAGGAGCTGCCCCATGACCCCTACTGAGGCTTCAGCCTTTGTCCATCTCTCAAACTCGGGTTTATCAGCAGTGAGGGGGGGGTGTGTATAATTAGTGGAACTGGTGTAACTGTCCAGCTCCGGTCCAGGGGGGGAGGTGTCCAGCTCCGCTTCACGGGGCGGGGGGGGGGGGGAGCGGTGCCCAGCTCCGGTCCACGGGAGGTGCCCAGCTCCGGTCCACGGTGGGTGCCCAGCTCCGGTCCACAGGGGCTGCAGTGGCACCAGGTTTTCTAGATAGCCAAAGATTGTGATTACCGTTTAGAACCTTTCAATGCAAATGTATCCTAAGAGGAAATCCCTTAAATATGACATGGCTGCTGTCCCTGGAGAACAGCCATTAATTACACTATAGGCTGGCTAGTTTGGCCTGTAAACCCTGGAGCCCTCAATGTGGGTAGCTTCTTTTCCCATGCTCTGGTCCCGATTTTACTTCACCCATCTAATTTTGGCCACCACTGACAAATAAAGGAGAAATAACAAAACAGATAAAATGTAAGCGCCTTTACAAATATGTCCGGTGGTCAGTGAACTCAACATCCGCTCCAGGGATCTTTGCTTGACACTGTGGTCACAGGTTCAAATCCTGGTGGCTCCACTCAGCCTTTCATCCTTCTGAGGTCGATAAAAAGGAGTACTTCTGAATAGTAATAAATATCTGTCAATAGCTCTAAGCAAATCCTCAGAGGTAAATGTGTGCTCTACATACACACCTGTTAGGTTATTTTATGCAGGACAAGAGAGAGTTAATTCCTGAGAGGACTTCCTCCCCCAGAACCGATCATTCTAAATCGGGGACTGACAGCAGGAGGGAAAGGCCAGAATGTAGGGATCGCTCGAATGAGAGAAGCACTGAGGACAGGGTGACTAGGTGACCCGGATTTGCCAGGGCAGTCTTTCCACTATCTCTCGGGCCAGATTTCAGTAAATTTAGCAATTGTGAGTCGATTGAACACAATTACTTGCCAAGGAGGGAAGTATTCATGTGTTCCAGGGCAGGATTAGATAGCAGCCCTCATTAGAACACAGTTTAATTAACACAGATGATACCGTCTGTAAAAGTTGCATTAATTCCTCTTAGCGCCTCATTGTCTGTGGTTCTATGCTGATGAGCTCTGTTGATTAAGTCATTCTGTTGCCCAGGTTAATGCAAAATGTCAGTCCTACTTTGATGTTTGTGTAATGTCAAAGGTTTTAATTTCACAATCTGGTCACCCCAGCAGATGAGTGTCTGCTCTTCAGAGTGTGAGTCTGGGCGAATCACTTAATCTTCCTGTGCATAAGAGAAATGAATGCTTCCTTGTGTGATGTAACTGGTGCTCATGTAAAGTGCTCCAATACCTTCGGGTTGAGTTTGCGCTATATAAAACTGCAAATAAATAAATACATGGCCATCCAATCCTTGACCTCTCTGTAAGGCGCACAGAGCAATGGTCACGTATGCCAGTTGCAGTTGTGATTCTATGCAAATGTGTGGGTAGAGTGGCACTCTGTGGGGAAACTTAGTTTATATGTTTACACCACACCCTTAATTATATAGGCCTGCCCCTTTTAGCCCCCTCACCCTTTTTCATTCCACTTAAAGCCCTGTACACAAGTGAAGCCTCACATAGATTCCGATTTTTGGACTCCTTGTAGCTCACGCACTGACCTCTTTGTTCCTTTAACCCTTTCTGTATTGTTTCATTTATATGGTTTACTTACCAGTCCAAAGCTGCCAGCTTGACGATTTGGCTTTCTGTGGCCAAACCTCTGCGTGCAAACACCAGAAGGCCAAGCCTTCCTTGTATTTATGGTTAACATAGCAAGCATGCAGGGTTATTCCTATGTTTCTTGTGGTGTACATTCGTTAGGGGGTTATGTTTACCAGTAAACCAACAGCAGGCATTCCAGTTCACCCCCCCCCGTACGCCAGCAAAGACGACTCGCGTCCATGTGCACATTTTACAGATGTGATCTACTCTGCGTCGAGATATGTGTTGTAGACCACACTGCTAACTTTGTTTGGACTCCTGTCTGGATCAGCACCAGCACTAATTAAGGTTGTGACACTTACGATCAGAAGAGGCCTGGTATAGGGCCTTTCAATCAATCAAGACTTGAAATTCTAAATCAATGTCTTCTTCCGGAGCAGCGTGCTACTTGCTGAAAAGCTCTTTGAAGCCTCATCAGGGGTCTTACTACCATGATTTCCCAATAAACACTTTCTAGACCCTTCCCTCTTCTATCCCTCCACTATCCTTTTCAATCCAACTAACAGACTCGCATGTCCACCGCTCAAATTAATTCCCATTTCCCTGTACTAACCCACCACTTATCTTTTATGGGTTCCAGACTAGCGTGCTACTCTGAGAAAAGAGCTTTGACGCCTCGTCCGGGGTAGTAAGCTCTATATAAATACAATTACAGCATCAACATCAATAGTTTTGGACTAAAAACTTGCAGTAAATCTTCGCATGCCCTAGTTGGCCCTTAAAAAACTGGTGGACGTTCTTGATCATTTTTTAGGTCGAGCCTGGGAGGCGCATGCGCTGCTCTGCGAGGCATGCTGTATTTAAGTATGCACTTGAAGCCCCACCCACTCTCCGCCCATATTTGTCATTGGCTTGTCATTGTCCTTAGTAAATGCTGGCTTCTGATTTGTAAATAGGTTTGTTAGTCCCTCCTTAGTTTCGCCTTGTCTTAATTTGTAACCTCCCATGAGGACACCCCTTTTTATTACATGTGTAGTTGCTTGGTAGGCTTTAATTACAGCCTCCAAGCACTATTTTGTTTAATGAGTTTCGCATGTCTGCTGTTGCAGGCATGACACGCTCGCTTGCAACATCTTTATTTTTTTTTTTTTACATAGCACGGCATGTCACGGTAATAGTGGCGGCCGTGCCTTTACTTTACTTGCCGCGCCAAACGTGGCCGCATGGTTTTTTTAAAAACTATTTATTTATTCATATTTTTTAAATTGCCCCATGCTGCACTTACACTTTAGTGCCGGCCGCGCCCCTTTTCTTAAACGAGCCTAGTGTAAGGAAAGGGTGGGCCGCCATTAAAATAAAAGCGGGGTATGGGGCGCTTTTACAAAAAAAAGCATTTGTTTGTCAACTTGACAAACAAATGCTTTTTAGGTCGAGCCTAGCGCAGAGCGCATGCGCTGCTCTATGGGAGGCTTCTTGTGAGCACTCCAAACTTCTCCGTGTGGGTGTGACTCCGCCCACACATTTGATTGGCCTTTGCGTGTGGCTTTCAATAATGAAAGCACGCAAATGGCCAAGGGCGGATGCATGTCCCACCTCTTCTTCAAATGTTCACTCCCACTGCGTTTTGGTCTTGGGAGCGAGCAGCAGCGCAGGGTGGCAGCTGCATTCCTTACATTCCTTACAGCGCGCGCACCACTCGCACACAGTTCTCTGCAGCAGGCGCTTAACCCTCCTCGCTCTCACCAGTTCCATGTCTGCAGGTTCATCTGGTGTGCAGGTGCTGTGCAGGCAGAGACAGGAGCAGGCACTTAAAATGTGCAGACTCCTTGCACAGAGGGGTGGAAGGGTAGGGGGCAGCTACCACAGCGCAGTGGGCATCAGGGCAAACCGGGCACCTCTGCGCCAGTTGCATGGACACATGAAAACCAGCAGGCACCGTGTCCGATGCCTAAGACCTGTCTCTCCTGTCTTAAATGTAATCATCATTTTGAAAAGATAGCACTTCTGTCGGTGGAGTGTGTACTGTTGATTTCTTGGCGCTCTTTCTTTTTATTCTGAAAGCATCTTAGGGCAGGGCTGCTCCTGGGCCAGGCCTTGGTTTTACAGGAAGAAAACACAGATGCAATGTCTTGATGCCATGAGGAAGAAGCAACACCATGAGATAGATTGTGGCATCGCACGGTGCCCCCATGCCAAGGTACCCAGCAGCCCATGCACATCAGGCCCCAGGGGCTCCTGAATAGATATGTGTCCTTTTTATAACCATAGTCTTCCTCGTCTGTGTTCCCTCCTCTTCTATTTGCATTTTTTGTTTGCATAAGGCCCTGCGGAGGAGCAGTCCCTTCAAATCCAGGCACCCACTCATCCAAATGAAAGGGGGCTTGGTCTCCCTTCTGAGCCAATAATTGACATGGCCTATTATTTAGCTGAGTACATAAACTCGGCCCACTGATAAATCAGAATTCTTGCCCCCAAGCGAACTGTACTCGTTTAATCCGCCTCAGAAAGATGAAGAGCCATGCATCCGTCCGGGTTAGCGGTTGTAACCTGCACTTTACCCACAGTTCTCAGGAGCAGGCGCTCAACCCTAGAGCTACCTTAGCATTTGTTAATCCGCCCACGTACCATGACGTAGCTCAGCACAGCATAACACAAACCACACCACTGTGTAACACAACACTGAAAACATGTGACCTGACAACAGCCTTTAACCATCTGGGCTACCCACTCCAGTCTCTCCTCTTCCCCAGTACGTATCCCTCGTGCCATAGTGCAGAGCGGAGAGTCTGGGGAGCAGCTGAACAACACGCACTTCCGTAGTATGCATAAGGCCCTGCGGAGGAGCAGTCCCTTCAAATCCAGGCACCCACTCAGCCAAATGAAAGGGGGCTTGGTCTCCCTTTTGTGCCAATAAATGACATGGCCTATTATTTAGCTGAGGACATAAACTCGGCCCACTGATGAATCAGAATTTTTTCCCCCAAGCGAACTGTACTCGTTTAATCAGCCTCAGAAAGATGAAGAGCCATGCAGTCCGTCCGGGTTAGCGGTTGTAACCTGCACTTTTCCCACAGTTCTCAGGAGCAGGCGCTCAACCCTAGAGCTACCTTAGCATTTGTTAATCCGCCCACGTACCATGACGTAGCTCGGCACAGCATAACACACACCACACCACTGTGTAACACAACAATGAAAACATGCGACCTGACAACAGCCTTTAACCATCCGGGCTACCCACTCCAGTCTCTCCTCTTCCCCAGTGCGTATCGCTCGTGCCATAGTGCAGAGCGGAGAGTCTGAGCAGCAGCTGAACAACACGCACTTCCGTAGTAGGTGCATGAACCCCACTGCGAATGTGCTGATCCGCAGGCTTTCCTCCCTCCCCTCCACCCCAGTATCCCTGCGTGCCGTGCTGCGGGTGCGTTAACCCACTTGGCTAACTGCTGAGGACGCACGGGCTACCATCCCCCCCTCCCTCCCCCGCCCCCCCCATCCCACCATCAATCGCTGCATACCATGCAGCAGGTGCATTTATCCGCCTGGCTGTCTGCTTAGGATGCACAGGCCCCCTTCTCTCTCCACTTCCCCAGTTTCTCTGCATACCGTGCAGCAGGTGCCTGAACCTACCGGGCTCTCTCCCAATGAATTCGCAGGCTCTCCTCTCACTGACTGACTGACTGACTCTCTCACTGACTGACTGTCTGACTGACTCTCTCACTCTCTGACTGACTGACTCTCTCACTAACTGACTCTCTCACTGACTGACTCTCTCACTGACTGACTCTCTCACTGACTGACTCTCTCACTGACTGACTCTCTCACTGACTGACTCTCTCACTGACTGACTCTCTCACTGACTGACTCTCTCACTGACTGACTGACTGACTGACTCACTGACTGACTGACTCACTGACTGACTCACTGACTGACTCTCTCACTGACTTACTCTCACTCTCTCTCTCACTGACTCTCACTGACTGACTCTCACTGACTGACTCTCTCTCACTGACTGACTCTCTCTCACTGACTGACTCTCTCTCACTGACTGACTCTCTCTCACTGACTGACTCTCACTGACTGACTGACTCTCTCTCTCTCTCTCACTGACTGACTCTCTCTCTCACTGACTGACTCTCTCTCTCACTGACTCCTGACTCTCTCTCTCTCACTGACTCTCTCTCTCTCTCACTGACTCTCTCTCACTGACTCTCTCTCTCTCACTGACTGACTCTCTCTCACTGACTGGACTGACTCTCTCACTCTCACTGACTGACTCTCTGACTCTCTCTCTCACTGACTGACTCTCACTCTCTCTCTCACTGACTGACTCTCACTCTCTCTCTCACTGACTGACTGACTGACTCTCTGACTGACTCTCTCACTCTCTCTCACTGACTGACTGACTGACTGACTGACTGACTGACTGACTGACTCACTCACTGACTGACTCACTGACTGACTCACTGACTGACTCACTGACTGACTCACTGACTGACTCACTGACTGACTCACTGACTGACTGACTGACTGACACTGACTGACTGACTCTCTCACTGACTGGCTGACTCTCACTCTCACTCTCTCACTGACTGACTCTCTGACTCTCGCTCTCACTGACTGACTCTCACTGACTGACTCTCACTGACTGACTCTCACTGACTGACTCTCACTGACTGACTCTCACTGACTGACTCTCACTGACTGACTCTCACTGACTGACTCTCACTGACTGACTCACTCACTGACTGACTCACTCACTGACTGACTCACTCACTCTCTCTCACTGACTGACTCTCTCTCTCACTGACTGACTCTCTCTCACACTGACTCTCTCTCTCTCACTGACTCTCTCTCTCTCACTGACTCTCTCTCTCTCACTGACTCTCTCTCTCTCACTGACTCTCTCTCTCTCTCACTGACTCTCTCTCACTGACTCTCTCTCACTGACTCTCTCTCACTGACTGACTCTCACTGACTGACTCTCACTGACTGACTCTCACTGACTGACTCTCACTCTCTCTCACTCTCTCTCACTCTCTCTCACTCTCTCTCACTCTCTCTCACTCTCTCTCACTCTCTCTCTCTCTCACTCTCTCACTGACTCTCTCACTGACTGACTCTCACTGACTGACTCTCACTGACTCTCTCACTCTCTCTCTCTCACTCTCTCTCTCTCACTCTCTCACTCTCTCACTGACTCTCTCACTGACTCTCTCTCTGACTGACTCTCACTGACTGACTCTCACTGACTGACTCTCACTGACTGACTCTCACTGACTGACTCTCACTGACTGACTCTCACTGACTGACTCTCACTGACTGACTCTCACTGACTGACTCTCACTGACTGACTCTCACTGACTGACTCACTCACTGACTGACTCACTCACTCTCTCTCACTGACTGACTCACTCTCTCTCTCTCACTGACTGACTCACTCACTCTCTCTCACTGACTGACTCTCTCTCACACTGACTCTCTCTCTCTCACTGACTCTCTCTCTCTCTCACTGACTCTCTCTCTCTCACTGACTCTCTCTCTCTCACTGACTCTCTCTCACTGACTGACTCTCTCTCTCTCACTGACTGACTCTCTCTCACACTGACTCTCTCTCTCTCTCACTGACTCTCTCTCTCACTGACTCTCTCTCACTGACTCTCTCTCTCACTGACTCTCTCTCTCTCACTGACTCTCTCTCTCTCACTGACTCTCTCTCTCTCACTGACTCTCTCTCTCTCACTGACTCTCTCTCTCTCACTGACTCTCTCTCACTGACTGACTCTCACTGACTGACTCTCACTGACTGACTCTCACTGACTGACTCTCACTGACTGACTCTCACTGACTGACTCTCTCTCTCTCTCACTCTCTCACTCTCTCTCTCTCTCTCTCTCTCTCACTCTCTCTCTCTCTCACTGACTGACTCTCACTGACTGACTCTCACTGACTGACTCTCACTGACTGACTCTCACTGACTGACTCTCACTGACTGACTCTCACTGACTGACTCTCACTGACTGACTCTCACTGACTGACTCTCACTGACTGACTCTCACTGACTGACTCTCACTCTCTCTCACTCTCTCTCACTCTCTCTCACTCTCTCTCTCACACTCTCTCTCTCTCACTCTCTCTCTCTCACTCTCTCACTCTCACTGACTGACTCTCACTGACTGACTCTCACTGACTGACTCTCACTGACTGACTCTCACTGACTGACTCTCACTGACTGACTCTCTCACTCTCTCTCACTGACTGACTCTCACTGACTGACTCTCTCACTCTCTCTCACTGACTGACTCTCTCACTGACTGACTCTCTCACTCTCTCTCACTGACTGACTCTCTCACTCTCTCTCACTGACTGACTCTCTCACTCTCTCTCACTGACTGACTCTCTCACTCTCTCTCACTGACTGACTCTCTCACTCTCTCTCACTGACTGACTCTCTCACTCTCTCTCACTGACTGACTCTCTCACTCTCTCTCACTGACTGACTCTCTCTACTCTCTCTCACTGACTGACTCTCTCACTCTCTCTCACTGACTGACTCTCTCACTCTCTCTCACTGACTGACTCTCTCACTCTCTCTCACTGACTGACTCTCTCTCACTGACTGACTCTCTCTCACTGACTGGCTCTCTCTCACTGACTGACTCTCTCACTGACTGACTCTCTCACTGACTGACTCTCTCACTGACTGACTCTCTCACTGACTGACTCTCTCACTGACTGACTCTCTCACTGACTGACTCTCTCACTGACTGACTCTCTCACTGACTGACTCTCTCACTGACTGACTCTCTCACTGACTGACTCTCTCACTGACTGACTGACTCTCTCACTCTCTCTCACTGACTGACTCTCTCACTCTCTCTCACTGACTGACTCTCTCACTCTCTCTCACTGACTGACTCTCTCACTCTCTCTCACTGACTGACTCTCTCACTCTCTCTCACTGACTGACTCTCTCACTCTCTCTCACTGACTGACTCTCTCACTCTCTCTCACTGACTGGCTCTCTCTCACTGACTGACTCTCTCTCACTGACTGACTGACTCTCACTGACTGACTGACTCTCACTGACTGACTGACTCTCACTGACTGACTGACTCTCTCACTGACTGACTCTCTCACTGACTGACTCTCTCACTGACTGACTCTCTCACTGACTGACTCTCTCACTGACTGACTCTCTCACTGACTGACTCTCTCACTGACTGACTCTCTCACTGACTGACTCTCTCACTCTCTCTCACTGACTGACTCTCTCACTCTCTCTCACTGACTGACTCTCTCACTCTCTCTCACTGACTGACTCTCTCACTCTCTCTCACTGACTGACTCTCTCACTCTCTCTCACTGACTGACTCTCTCACTCTCTCTCACTGACTGACTCTCTCACTCTCTCTCACTGACTGACTCTCTCACTCTCTCTCACTGACTGACTCTCTCACTCTCTCTCACTGACTGACTCTCTCACTCTCTCTCACTGACTGACTCTCTCACTCTCTCTCACTGACTGACTCTCTCACTCTCTCTCACTGACTGACTCTCTCACTCTCTCTCTACTGACTGACTCTCTCTCACTGACTGACTCTCTCTCACTGACTGGCTCTCTCTCACTGACTGACTCTCTCACTGACTGACTCTCTCACTGACTGACTCTCTCACTGACTGACTCTCTCACTGACTGACTCTCTCACTGACTGACTCTCTCACTGACTGACTCTCTCACTGACTGACTCTCTCACTGACTGACTCTCTCACTGACTGACTCTCTCACTGACTGACTCTCTCACTGACTGACTGACTCTCTCACTCTCTCTCACTGACTGACTCTCTCACTCTCTCTCACTGACTGACTCTCTCACTCTCTCTCACTGACTGACTCTCTCACTCTCTCTCACTGACTGACTCTCTCACTCTCTCTCACTGACTGACTCTCTCACTCTCTCTCACTGACTGACTCTCTCACTCTCTCTCACTGACTGACTCTCTCACTCTCTCTCACTGACTGGCTCTCTCTCACTGACTGACTCTCTCTCACTGACTGACTGACTCTCACTGACTGACTGACTCTCACTGACTGACTGACTCTCACTGACTGACTGACTCTCTCACTGACTGACTCTCTCACTGACTGACTCTCTCACTGACTGACTCTCTCACTGACTGACTCTCTCACTGACTGACTTCTCTCACTGACTGACTCTCTCACTGACTGACTCTCTCACTGACTGACTCTCTCACTGACTGACTCTCTCACTGACTGACTCTCTCACTGACTGACTCTCTCACTGACTGACTCTCTCACTGACTGACTCTCTCACTGACTGACTCTCTCACTGACTGACTCTCTCACTGACTGACTCTCTCACTGACTGACTCTCTCACTGACTGACTCTCTCACTGACTGACTCTCTCACTGACTGACTCTCTCACTGACTGACTCTCTCACTGACTGACTCTCTCACTGACTGACTCTCTCACTGACTGACTCTCTCACTGACTGACTCTCTCACTCTCTCTCACTGACTGACTCTCTCACTCTCTCTCACTGACTGACTCTCTCACTCTCTCTCACTGACTGACTCTCTCACTCTCTCTCACTGACTGACTCTCTCACTCTCTCTCACTGACTGACTCTCTCACTCTCTCTCTCTCACTGACTGACTCTCTCACTCTCTCTCACTGACTGACTCTCTCACTCTCTCTCACTGACTGACTGACTCTCTCTCACTGACTGACTCTCTCTCACTGACTGACTGACTCTCACTGACTGACTGACTCTCTCTCACTGACTGACTCTCTCACTGACTGACTCTCTCACTGACTGACTCTCTCACTGACTGACTCTCTCACTGACTGACTCTCTCACTGACTGACTCTCTCACTGACTGACTCTCTCTGACTGACTCTCTCACTGACTGACTCTCTCACTGACTGACTCTCTCTGACTGACTCTCTCACTGACTGACTCTCTCTCACTGACTGACTCTCTCTCACTGACTGACTCTCTCTCACTACTGACTCTCTCTCACTACTGACTCTCTCTCACTACTGACTCTCTCTCACTACTGACTCTCTCTCACTACTGACTCTCTCTCACTACTGACTCTCTCTCACTCACTGACTCTCTCTCACTACTGACTCTCTCTCACTACTGACTCTCTCTCACTACTGACTCTCTCTCACTACTGACTCTCTCTCACTACTGACTCTCTCTCACTACTGACTCTCTCCTCACTACTGACTCTCTCTCACTACTGACTCTCTCTCACTACTGACTCTCTCTCACTACTGACTCTCTCTCACTACTGACTCTCTCTCACTACTGACTCTCTCTCACTACTGACTCTCTCTCACTACTGACTCTCTCTCACTACTGACTCTCTCTCACTACTGACTCTCTCTCACTGACTGACTCTCTCTCACTGACTGACTCTCTCTCTCACTGACTCTCTCTCTCACTGACTGACTAACTAACTGACTCTCTCACTGACTGACTAACTAACTGACTGACTCTCTCACTGACTGTTGTACAGGTACTATTTCCCAACCTTCACCCTCCTGTTATTTATGCCCCCCCCATAACAAAAAAAACCATAACTAGCAACCATTGGGACAGGCAGATAGAAGTTGCCAGCATTGAAAGGACAAAAAAAACTCAAGACATTATTTATTGGTAATACTTTTTTAATATGGTCGTTCAGTTGTACATAATGCTTTCTTGGTCATATATAAGGTAACAAAAATGCTTCTGACACTTCTTTATTATAACTTTTCAGCATGCTGCAGACTTCTGTACAGCACAGCTTAAAGACATAGGCAAAGTCAATATCTCTGGCTAAACACTTATAAGGTCCCAAAGGCGAGACCTATTGGCTATGCCAATGCTTGTTTTGCATGGGATGGCACTGCACTAAGTACCTGGAAAGATTTTCAGCTTTTGCTTTCTTATTGTTTTTGTGGAGCAGCATCAATTTTTCTTTTCTAGTATCAATTGAATATAACTTATGAATCATGAAACAAAAAATGCTCACGTTTCAGAATTTTCACTCCAAAGGGGAATATTAGAAGACCGAACACAAACAATTAACATCTTGATTTACAGGCAAACTGCCTAGAATCGAGATTTCATTACTGTCAATAGAAAACCCCATTATAAGACAGCAGCTATTTATTATTATAACTGAGAACTCATATTTCAATAAACCATTGACCTAGTTTAGCACTACAGTGGCACATACATTAACTTAGAAGAAGGACTACAGCTGCATCCGCAACAAGCAAAGTACAATAGTGCACACAGCCATTGACTTAAAATAGACACCAGAGGCATGTACAACAGACGGAAAAATAACACAACCACAAGCTACTAAGAATCCATCCCGGCTGACCACGAGAATAAAGCTGGAGCCCGCATAAGAAAGGGTACTGCTCATCGAGAACATTATGTAAATGCTGGATAATATTTGGCAGGTGCTACTTTAAAGAAAGTATTTTTTTCTTTTTTTTTCTATGTAGCTTTGTTTTTTCTCAAGAAAAAATAACTCCCTTTAAAAGTAACACGACTGATTGTATAGAGCATTTACTTATTTATTGTTCGGATCATGCTTCGATTACGCATTTTCTATTAATGCAGAACGTCTTTCTTTTAGAAGGCTAAACCCTCTTTTCAGAACGGCTTCTACGTTCACCAAATAGTCCCTGCGACATGATGAAAACAATAGAAGTCATACACTGCAATGGGAGCACTTCTTAGAACCCAGATAAGACAATGACTGAAGAGGTGTTGACCCAAATCCCCCTTTCTGTATATCTAAAACAGGCTTGAGACACTGACAGACCAACTCGCATACTGTTGACCTCAATGTGTATACTATTTACATGAGCATTTAATTCCATCTGTCGGCTTGTTACAGGTTTTGTTTTCTGTTGCAGAAAGCAGTTGACCATGTGACCAAACATGTCCACAGCCTTTCAGGAAAACGTGATGGGCTTGTACCCATGTTCATCAATACCAACAGTGGCCAATTTACTCACCTGGGCGTCTACACTCTGGGAGCGCGAGCAGATAGCTACTATGAATACTTGCTAAAGCAGTGGATCCAAAGTGGAAAGAAAGAGACGGAGTAAGAACTGTCACCATAATTTTATTTGGGTTTTCTAAAGTTCTTTGAGACTATTTGCCTATATGATTAAATGTCTTGTAATCTTTGCCTGTTTTCAAGTTAACATGTTCTGTAATGGCAATTTTAGTCCCCATTTCTACCCCACTTTTCAGATGTTCAGACCCCAGGGGAAGGCCGCTGGCCTTTTCTTCATCAGTTAATAGAATGATCGGGTTCCTGACACACGTTGGGCAGTGCCCTGTGCTGAATGCATAGAAACCGGTGAAGAATGAAACCAGGCTTATGTAGGACACAGAAATAAATGCATAAAGGTATAAGAGAGGGGCAGTGGAATTCAATAGAAAGTCATTGGGAAATTCTGTAGAGACTTAACGTACCAAGCTTAACACTAGAAATACATTTGCTTCTATGGCCCAGCCAATACAAAGTAAGAAGTGGGAGCCATGAGATAGAAAGCAGCAGTATCTTAGATTCAAGATGTATTAAAGAACATTGCTCAGGCAACCTAGTGACAAAGATATGCTACCCTGCACAAAGAGCCTAGATCTTGTTGGGACATGCAAAGTTTGGGAACGCAGCTGCTATGCATGCACGATTAGCCCACTTCTCAAGGGGACAGGTGGAAATAGAGGGGCGCAGTTCTTGTGCATTCATTGTGAACCTGCATCCTCAGGTGCAGTGAGGGCAGAGCATGGTCTGCTGTGGCCGCAGCCAAGAAAGTCCAAATCCGAGGTAGGAGCCACCTTCTGTGGACATGGGCATGACGACATGAGCCTGACCCGTCCAAGAGATCATGTTTGGGTTGGGAGTCGGACAGTGCACACATGACTCCTTCTTACATGGCTATGAACTCCAAATGTGTGTGACG
This sequence comes from Calotriton arnoldi, assembly GCA_963921515.1. Classification (NCBI taxonomy): domain Eukaryota; kingdom Metazoa; phylum Chordata; class Amphibia; order Caudata; family Salamandridae; genus Calotriton; species Calotriton arnoldi. The sequence goes on from CAWUFW010005190.1 coordinate 1,096,632, forward strand.
TTCTTCTGTTTATGGACATGTTTACAGTCACATGTCCCTATTTTGGATGGCCTCCACTACCTTCATCCCTACTCGGCCTTCCTCTTTCTTCTGCCTATTTTGTCCCTTCATTGCCACAGACCAAGCACCCATGACCTGAATTCCTCTTCTGCATTTCTCTTTTCTGAAGTGTGTTTCACAAAACATGTTTTGGAGTTTTGAGTTCACTACTCTGCTGGACTTGCATGATTTTGTTGTTAGCAAGTATAAGTGAGTGTGATCCCTCTTTTTTGCAGGTCGCAGACCAGGAGACCTTTCTTTCTGGATATACATAGCATAAAATGCAGCGTGTAAAGTGCATTCCTCACCAAAATGTTTTTGTTTACTCTAACAGATGTTTGTTACCTCACTGAATGTATGCTGCCCATTGTATCTACTCAAAAGGTTGAAAGTCTTAATACAGTCCTTTGAAGTGGATGCATTAAGCCACCAGAAATGCATTATCCCATTACCTCGAGGCAGAGGCTTATCAAACAATAGGCTGGTTGGTATCACCTCCAACAGGGGAAACCTGATATGCATCACATGTCTAACAGCAGAGCTTCTTTTGAAGAGCAAAAACTGGTAGTGATAATTAAGTAGTTCTCGCTTCCGATGATAAGGTTCCAATATGCTTTATTTCAGTCCTTCTGCCCAGATGCCATCCTGTATAATTTCACAAGCACTCGAGCAAGATAGCGGTGTGCCAAGTGCACAGTTTGGATGTCGCATAGGCCTCCTTTATGCTTAACATCGTATAATCAGTCAGTTCCAAACTATAAATTACAATGATCAAGCCAGTCCTTTTTTTTTTCTCCAAGCATTTCATATTCGAAATAATACTTCTTAAAGCTCTTTGCAGCAATTGATGTTTTAGCTTTTACATTTGTGTGCTCTAATGCATTTCAAATGATCAGGAAGGCCTACTTCAGCTGAAAAAGAAAGAGATGAAGTATGAGGGAAACAGTTCTGCAGGAGGCACAGAAGGTTGTTCAAGCCCCCTTACCAATTAAGGAGTAGACTCCCTCAGTACAGGTACCTGTATAGGAGCTGAAGTCAATCACCGATGGCCTACATACCAATATCAAAACAATGCAGTGAATGCATTCTGTGCAGTCATTCAGATTTTTGAATTCTTGTTGGTATTTCTTGATTCCTGTTTTGTCCGTTTGAATACAAGTACCTCAGAGGGAAGCACAGACCAGAGTCTGGTTCAGTAGCAAAAGAGATGGGGAATAAGAGATATAGGTAGCAGAGCTTAGTGTACGCCTTTCGATTAGATTTCCCCCCCAAAAGGCAATAGGTCCATTGTCCAGTCCTGACCAGCAGCTGATAAGTCTCACTCTGCATGTTTTCGTACCTTAGAACCTTTGGATCTTGAAAAAATCCAAGCCTCTTTATGGTACCCCAGAATCGCACCAAAAGATAACTGGAGGGAGCTTTACAATTTCTGTTACGGGATTATAGGACAGACCCTCTTTCAGATGTTCCTTCTCTTCTGCACCACACAAATCCTGAGCACTGAACAGGCCAAGGAGAGAGAAGCATAGAGGAGAACGCATCCTGTCAGCTCTCACTTCAGCCGTCTGTACAAGTACGCGCAGAGGGAGTCTACTTCTTAATCCGTATTTGGCTTATGAGCCTTCTTCGCCTCCTGAGGAATTGATTCCCCTCATACTTCCGAGAATTTGATCACTTCCCCTCACCTACTTCTCCTCCTCCTTAGTTTACATTCTTGATAAATATTCCGGTCCCTAGGCAGGTAGTGTTTAATGTGTACAACAACACTAAACAAAAGATGTTTTTACTGTCTCTACCAACAATATCATTCTATTTCTCCAATAACAGCTGGATAGGAAACAACCCCATCAATAGATGCTGGTTTGAATATGTCATACAAAATAACGAATTCATTTCTAAACACCGTTCTGTCAGATGCAGGTGTATTAATGTGTCAAGAAATTACGATACTGAACATAGAGATGGGCACATTCAAGAACAACCACATGCAACTCAACAGATCAGTGATGTGAAACTAAAATCCATGATGACTATGGACTTGGTTTCGCTCACCAATTTTCTTGCTTCTTTATTGCTCTGCGCACTTTATCCATTTGACTTCTCCATGCCTATTGTAGCTATAATGAAATCTATTACTGAAAGGTCGGTATCCTTTGTGGACAAGGTCACTTTCAAGGTCAGCAGTCTCTAAGGCAGAGAAGTCCTCATTTTTAATTAAAGATGTAAATCAGTACACCCCAATTTAGTACCTCTTCTGGATGTAGATGTAACACTTTACAGCATTATCAAAGCTTTCCAGAAGAACACCTGGAAAGCTGTAGCAGTTGCAAGTTTCCAGGCTGCCTTCTGGAAAACTGTACCTAATGGAACAGTGCGCAGGCATTGCCGCATTAATAATCTTATGTTTCAATTCCTAATGATGGAAAGCCAGTTCTTTTGTGCAATTGCATATTTTCCCCATGTGGAGTATTTTCTTCCCTTGGAAAAACTCCTCTCCTCACATCCTCACCAATTTTCGGGGTGATTCCTTCTCTTCCCAACATTATATTATACAAACCTCCCACTTGACCTCTATTTCTTTAACATACGGGCTAAAATAAATCTGCTCCACTGGGCTATCCATATGTATTTTGAGACATTATGTATACAACATCATCTTTTTTTTTTTTTTTTTTTTTTTTTTGATTTTTAAAAACAACTTTATTAGAAAAAATAAAGTCTCTCTCACTGCATTCCGCCTACATCCCCAGCAGGGCCGGCAGTGCAAATTATCGAGGCAGTAACTCTTACGACTGGGTAAGGGAAAACACAGCAAGCCGCCTACAACCACATTGGGCCGGCCGCGTACAGGAGAGTGATAGATAGTGAGGTAAAAAAACATATGCGAATATTACTTAATTCTCGACAGTTATTGGTTATTAGCTTTCCTATCCTCCTACGCTATCGCTATTATATCTCAAGTGTCGTAATATCAAATTCACCCTTTGTACCATTATCACTATGTTTAGATCCCTGGGTTTGCTGCCTTTTTGCGCGCTGCGTGTCGTTGCCACCCATAAGCGAAGGGAGAAAATGTCGTTAAATGGTCGCATCTCATGCAACAAGATGGTATATGGGCAGCTGGACATGCTGGTTCGTCGGCTAACATCTTTTTGTTCAAAAACATTTTTATTAATTTTTCTAGAGATCTATACTTATTTTCATTTGTAGTAACAAAAAGAATTTAAAAAAACATACATATTAGTAAAAAAAAATGTTTCCATATTTTTCTTTTTTATACAGTTCATTGATAGACAAACATTTCTATATTTCTTTACACATAAGATGTAATTGTCTTCACTGGACCCCTATTATATGCCACACAATCAAACCACTCTGTCAAATCCTCATTCATACTCGATCAGACCATTCACGTTAGTAGCCAACCCTAGAGCACATACACATCCTAGTCAGAAGGGGACAAAGATGTTCTGGGTCTCCATAACCGTGATGTGGCCTGAGCGCATACAACTGGGTCGACGCGCGTTTCAGTGGAATAAGCTTTATGATGACCACCTTCCTCAGGACCTTCCAAGATCGTGACTTTTCAACAAGTGGTAGGGGTACAGTGGAGTACCATGTGTGCTGCACGGCATTCTGGTCGCTTCGAACTTCGTGGGTCCTACTGAGGAGAACTATCGTTATGATATAAACAATGAAAACTGGAGTTCTTAAAAACCTTTTGTGAGCGCCACACACAGAAAAACATTGATAGATTTTGCCAGTATACACACACCTAGTGCTCATTGGACAAAGACTTATAAAAGGTATTGATGCCTGCCTATGAGTGATGCTGCAAGCTTTTGATAAAAACTGGATGAATATTCACCTTAAGTGAGAAGGATTAGTGGTGTTTTTCACCAACGTAAGCACAATATAGCTGTAATTGAACCTGTTGAGAAACAAGAGATTTTTATCTGATACGGAGGATATACCAGAAATTGGGCACCAGCTAGTAGCAGTGTTTTAAGAAATCCTTCCACATGGTACTCCATTGTACCCCTACCACTTGATGAAAAGTCACGATTTTGTAAGGTCCTGAGGAAGGTGGTCATCATAAAGCTTATTCCACCGAAACGCGTGTCGACCCAGTTGTATGCGCCCAGCCCACAACACGGTCATGGAGACCCAGAACATCTTTGTCCCCTTCTGACCAGGATGTGTATGTGCTCTAGGGTTGGCTACTAGTGTGAATGGTCTGATTGAGTATGAATGAGGATTTGACAGAGTGGTTTGATTGTGTGGTGTATATATATAGGGGTCCAGTGAGGACAATTATATCTTATGTGTAAAGAAATATAGAAATGTTTGTCTATTAATGAAATGTATATAAAGGAAAAATATGGAAACATTTTCTTTTACTAATATGTATGTTTTTAAAAATTCTTTTGATACTACAAATGAAAATAAGTATAGATCTCTAGAAAAATTCCTAAAAATGTTTTTGAACAAAAAGATTGTTGTATACATAATGTCTCAAAATACATATGGATAGCCCAGTGGAGCAGATTTAGCCCGTATGTTAAAGAAATAGAGGTCAAGTGGGAGGTTTGTATAATATAGTGTTTGGTGTGTTCGTCTCCCTTCTCTCCCAGACCTAATTGACCTTAAGAGGGGGTTCCCTTTTCTAGGAAGATTCCTTCTCTTCCCACCTTAGAAAATAATTTACTCTTACCCTTGGAAAATCTTCAAGCTCAGTCAACATTTGTTGTTTAAAGGTACAACCTCCCCGCACCAATCCTTCGAGCCCTATGTAAAGTTTGAAAGGCCTGCCCCCAAACCACTGGGCCATCAATGGCACATGCCTTTGCTGCTCAGTCTGGAGCCTGAATTCTAAATCCAGGGTTTGCTACTATTGCAGCACCCCTTTTGCCAGAATTGCTCCTACCAACAAGTTGAGAGTAGTTTGCAGTGAAAATACACACTACTGCTCCTGCTGCCAGTCCATAACTACGTGATGGAAAGGCCTGCATTTTTTTTAATTTTTCAAAGACCAACCACCAAAGTAGATTTTGTTTTGGAAAATGAAAAATCAGTGTCCCTGACACACTGGATGTTTTATTGCAGAACGTGGGGGCATTGTCAGTTTTTTTTTCTTCTCAATATGGTACCACTATGCTAACAATGGCAGTCATCGACAGTAAAAAACAGAATGAATGCGGCGTCCGACTGACTGCCATTTCCATCATCAGCTGTGTGGGAAAGACATTTGTTTTGATGGCACACTTGGCTGTGGCTCCGGCGTCAGTAACAGAGCTCTTCTCCTACCTCTAAACAAGATGGAAAAACCAAGAGGTTGGTGGATGCCCTGTTGCCAACAACGTCTTAATGAGGTCCTTGGAGTTAAAAAAGGAAGGTAAGGCACGGACGAACTGAGGGACTGCTTCTCCATCCCTAAGGTAGATAATCACTGCCACCGAAATTTCAAACTAGATTCTTAAAAACTAACTATATTGAATTCCTTCCTCCTGAAGTAAATGAAGAGTTCCTTTTCTAGCCCTCTTGAACCAGACAACTGCTTTCCAACAGTTGCAGATGAACAAAAAACTGTAGCATCTAATACCTAAGACGTTGAATGGTTTGTATACACGATATATCAGTGCTCACAACTTCATCTCTTCATGGGGACATTCAGGAAGGTCACTGATGCCATTAAAAGCACAATACTTTATTTGTACCTTCCACTGACTAGGTTCTCAAAAATGCAAGACCGATAGTGACCACTAAATCTCAAAGTTCCATTGCCTTGAACCTACAAAAGAGAGATAATCAGACTTCACGGTCATTCAAAGCAATAAGGGAGGCAGGTTAAAAGGGAAACAATTATCAGACTCAGATGTGCCCTACAGAAAACACACATTTCTATAAGCAGTCAATGTGACTGCTCTCCTCCCGTGCAGCTCCACTGTTGAAGTACTGCCCTCTGAGCACTCCGCCACATGCAGGCTCCTGCCTGCGCCTCATCCCTGGGTTTAACTTTCTCCAAAAAGACCTTTGCTGATAGGATAGTCTCCTGCATTCATTTTGTTACCAACTGGCAATAAAATAAACCTTTAACTGGTAAGCCAAGAGCACATTCCACTAGGGGGGAAAGCAACTTCTACCGCTTGGAACAAAAATGTTACCCTTTCAGAAATTTGTAAGGAGCAAATGGAAATCTTTTCACACGTTCACTGGACGTTACAGTCTAGATGAAGATCATAGAACAGATGCTCTGGTGGGTCATGCAAATCTGAGAAATATATTTAATTAATTAACTCGAGCAGATTTCTTGACATTTTCTGCATCCTTTATTCGTATATAATTAAATTTTTCATTGCACTGGGGATATGCTTACAACTTTATTCTACGTTCAACACAATTAGAGAGAATTCTACGATGCAGAAGGTAATGCTCCGTTCTTGTAATTAGAGTTCTGCATCATAGGTATTCTCACTGTAGTCATGAACAACCGTCCCTCTTCCACGGCTGACAATGCACTGCATTTGTTTACAGATAATTCTTTTTGGATGTTATATAATCCAGTTCAAAATGAACTGAGCCTGTGAGGCAAACTGCCAGTACAATGTATGCTGGGTAATGGAAGCTGCTGGATCTTTTAAAGTCAGTGTATGTTGAATGCAGCTGATGCCCTTATGACCTAACCAGCACTTTTCTCGTCATTGTTTTCTCTGCAGCTACACAGAGTTTATATTTTATGGCATTGTTCACATGAAATGCTGCAATATAGTTCGCGGTTACAATTAAACTACCATAGATTTCTACAGAAAAAATACAGTTAAATCTGGCCTGTAATTAACTTATGAGGAGATAGTGCAGCTAGAAAAGAAATCTTCGACACATCAAACAGCCGCCCATTCGCTAAAGAAAATTGATGAACTTAAAATTCTCTTCTCAAAGTATCTTCTCCTAGTTTTCAATATCAACTTGATGACCAGTTCCATCTTTTGTTCTCCAGATTTTGATAGCGTTCTATTTTAAACAGAAAATAACTCTTTCACTTTTTTTAATGTAAATTAAGGGATCATTTAAATTATGGCAGGTAGCACCCATTCCGCCTTGTCAGCAGAGGCCCCGGTCTCCACTCCATATAATGAGAAGCCTGCTTCCCTGGCGGGAATCTCACTGCCTTCAAGAGCAAACACAAGTAGAGCAGATGCACCGAAAACAAAGGTGTGTGATGAGAAGGTGTAATGTTTTTTGGCCTCACTTTGTTTACTTTTTCGTTCTGAAACAAACTCCCAAAGCTGTAGTTTGTGTGAGAAAAAAAACAACAAAAAAACAATGTCCCTAATGCTCATGGATGTTTTCTTACTGGATGTCCGAGTCATTCTTTGTTCTCACCTGCCCAAGACTCTTATGTCTTGCATGGCATGGAAACCCAGTGACTGTTGTCTCCTCTTAAAAGGGATGTGGGGACCGTGACTGTAACATGGCAGCCTAGTGGCAAATGGGCTGTCAAGTTAGGGGTTTCCACGTGTGGATTGTACTGTGGTCCGGCGGGTGTGGAAATCATGCGGTTCTCGACCTCTAACTGGGATGCGGAACTGTGAGTTTGGTGGGACAGGAGAATCGCCAATTTACAGTGGTTCTCTCATTCTACCAAACCCTTATGGACACCCTTAATATTTTCTCTGTGAAGGTAATGCTTCACAGCTCTGAGGTTTCCAGGACCTTGAAGTATGTTTGGAAAGAATCTCTTCCTTTAATAATTCGTCATTTTTTCATCAAAAATGTTGGTCTCACAATAATAAAGCAGCACTATGGCAAGGTGGGTCATCTCTTGCATACTCAACGTTTAATACAAGATATGTTCAGCATCCTTCTAGACTTAATGCTTATTACACCTATCTAAAGTAGCATTATTGAATTATCCACGGGCATACATCCATTGCATAAATTTACTAGGAAGCTCTTTGGACTAATCTGCGTGTATTTTGTATGCATAGCTCACTGAGTGCATCTTACTGCAGGAGTAGCTAATCATGAGGTTCTCAGAAACCTGTTTGCTTTTTGTTTGGTGTGGCATATGCTATCAATGTTTTTAGAACTATGAAATCATGTTATCACCCAGTTCTGAACGTAGTAAACCAAAGCAGCAGAGTAAGGAAAAAGTGCCTTATTGGTGATTCTGGTACTCTTAGTTCTGATGCTCCGTCCTTCAACAGCCACCCAGATATTTTTCTTGAGAAGCATATGCCGTTCTCCTGCAAAGCATTGTGGAAAAAGACTTGTGGGAAATGAGCTGGAACTGTTGGTGGAATATGGAAGAGATAATGGGTGGCTAGGCCACTGCACAAGGAGCAGCCTCTGTTGTTGATTCCAACCTCAAAACAATGTAAAGTGTCCACATAAGGAAATCATGGACAAGAGGAACCATATGGAAGCAAAATCTTGCCATGTCTACATTCCCAACCAATTTTGGAAGGCAGTGAGTCCAAATTAAGAGTGCCTGGATCTTCACTGCAAAAATCAAAATAAAAGATCTGTAAAAAAAAAATAAGAGTACAGGAATCACAATGAAGGTAATTTGCTTTAGTTGGTTCTATTTATATAGCAATTGACAAACCATGGTTTGTGCACGTTTTCTTTACATGAGAAGCTAAAAATTGACATGTTATTAATTAACAGGCTGTTGGAGGATTATATGCAAGCCATAGAAGGGGTGGAAAAGAATCTACTTCGTAAGTCGGTGCCCAGTCGTCTGACCTTTGTGGGGGAGCTTGCGCACAGCCGTTTCAGCCCAAAGATGGTAACTATCAATATTTATTCCTTGTGCTTGGGTCTGGTTCTGTTTTGTTAATTATTTGTTTCTCTCTCGTCTTATTAGTGTCTCTAGCACACGTACAGTTGTACATCATTTTTCTCTCTCGATCTCATCAGTGTCTCTAGTACAAGTACAGTTGTACACTTGACCTACAATAAAAAAGACATATTCCCAATTTCAGCCACCACTGAGACCCTGAACCCTACCACAGTAGGCAGCTAGAAATATTTTTCCAGGATAATTATTTTTATTTTGGGGGTAAATTGTATGCATATGTAAGACTGAAAATAGTGTTACACTTTATGATAATTGTAAATGGTGTGCGAAGGCTGCGAGGTAGCACAATGTGCTAGAGGCAGTCTGCATCAAGGCAAAAGGTTGTGCTGTTCCAACTTATGCTGTATTTGCTTTCCAAGTTGACATAGGCACTTTTAAATCTGCTTCTGGTTGTTGTATATAGTTTATTTACATAGGACTTATGGTGTGGACAGTTTTGAGGATCCACGTGACACTGCTTTAGAAATTAAGTCTCATATTTTTAAAGCGATTCTAGAGGTTAAATAATGTCTGTTTTGGCCTCCTTTCCAGTCCGAACTAGTTGAAACTTTCCCAGCAAGTCGTTGTTAAGGCTGGGAGTTGTCAATAATTAAAAAGTCATCGTGGTTGGCGTTTCAGCTTCTGCATGTACTGAATACTCCTTTGTCCTGTCAAAGCCTGGTGCCTCATTGACCGTCCTGCAGACAAAAATGCAGGAACCTGTTTATTTTATAGTCATCACGGTGGGATTCTCTCAGATGTTCATAAAATCTAGAATAGCTCTGCAATCTTGTAACACAGGTTTAAACGATTTTGTGTTCTATGCCAATCAAATGAACAGAAAATGTGTCAAGAAAGACACATATACTGATTGTTGTTTTCCTTAAATACTAGTTAACCAAATGACAGATTAAAAGAAAAGCAGGAAATGGTGCACCAGTGTAAACATACACAAAACAGAATTAGACCCTGATCCCTTAAGAACCTTAGAAGTGCCTGTATGGTTTGTCTTCCTGACCTCCCATTCCATGAAAGACTGAGGGATTTTTCAAAGATGTCAATAGGAAGCTTTAGGACAGGGAATGAGTGAAAGAAAGGAAAATTGGTTATATGATGTCACCTACAGTATCAAGGGGGGAGAGCGGGGTTCTCCAGTCCACCCTCTCTCTTTCATGATGTCACTCCTGAACGTGAGGGGGAATCTACTCGCTGTTCCTGGCAAACATCATCTCAATTGATGTTAAGGAGGTCAACTTTTAGGCTTCCTACGTCAATACATATTGTCAACAGGTAGGCATACCCATGCTTAAACATCGAGAGACTCGAAGTAGTTGGAGAGAACATCGAGACACCTGTCAATATCAAAAAACATTTTGCTGTTGCTGGCTCTCCACCTCTGAATCTTTCTTTTCGATGAGAGCGGTGTCATCTTCCTCCTGGAAGACCATAGTTCCACCTGCACCAACTCCTTCTGAGCTACGCAGATCGGGTGTATCCAATGAAGTATGATGACCAATTCCACCCCCTGCAGAGGCAAGTTCTCCTCAGAAGGTTCCACCTTCATCAGAGGTCCATGATACAACTCACACTGAATGGCCTGTTACCCAACCTTCTTGAGATGTAGTAATTTCTCCCGGTCCGTATCATGGCGGTTGCAGAGATTTTGCTATCTGGGTGTTCCAGCAAGTGATGCAGAGAACAGGAGACTCTCATTGCTGATGTTGTGGTGCTTGCTGTTCTCCGTCACCTAGTCCAAGGAGAGAAAGATGGTGCAGGTCTTTGTCTCAAGATTCAGGCTCTGTATTTTGCTTGTGTCTAGATAGTGAGTTTCACTGTTTTTCTCCAGATTGTCCCAGCAAGAATCTTTCCTATTCATGATCTGATGTCTTTTTATGAACTCTCAAATAGAACTGCAAAGAAATTCAATTTACAGACTACCACTCTTGAGGTCAGTGCATGAATCATTTTTCAGGTGAAGCCTCAAGCTCATCTTACTGGGACGTTTGTTCCTGGACTTCTTCAGCCTATGATGTTACTGTCACAACCCCTTTCTCTCTTCAGGTTCTCACACAAACACTGAGGATGTTGTTCAGATAACCAGATTTTGATCCAAAGTTCCTTGAAATGATGGTCTCAGTAGATTCCTTGTTTTTTGAAGCTGCAAAGAAGTTTAATGCAGATGGCTTGACTTCCTCTACAGAAGCAAAGTAGCAGATGGGATGCTTTGGCGAGGAAAATGTGTCGGACATCGCCTGGTATTGTTAAAGCAGACCCTCTTCAATTCTCTGGAGTGGTTATGCTCAATCCGTTTGGGGCTCAATTCCTGGCATGTCTTCCAGGAGAAAGAGACTATTATCCAGAGATAGTTAAGGATCAAATCATAACATCTGATAATCTGATTGGTGTAGGAGAGAATACTGCGGACCTGGCTTACTGCTGACATTTTTCATGGGGTTCCAGTGAGATACTATTTCTGGTTCTGGCAAACTTTGCTGACCCCTGATGTACAAAAAAAAAACAGACAATGCTGGCATTGGCCTTCATCAGTTCATCTCTTTTCAGTCCTTAGGTGTATGAGAAAATACAGAAAATTAAATATAAGGTGGAGACCTTGCTATCTGTGGGTCTACGAAAGAGTTTCCATGATGTAAGAAACTGGATCATTATTTGGAGTGGGTGACTACCCACCTCAAGGAACAATCACAGCCCTTGTCAGAGTTAACCAAAGTCAATTAAATGGAGCTCAACCGCCTGGTAGCTATGGCACTGAACAGACCGGTGTAACTTAAGTCAATGTGCAAAGTATTTATGCAGTACGTGAACAATGATAAAGTCAAGATGCAAAACAAAAAAAATCCCAAACTGAATTAGAAAATCCAATGAAGGGGGCAGGAGATGTCAATGGTCACGGTAGACCGGGATCCAACTGCAATTTAAAGTTAACTCTGATCAAGCGGAGGTCGAATACACTTGCCAGGTTTGCTGTTGTCAGGATTTTACCTTCTGACTCAGTCCTTTAAGTCCCACAAGAGTACACTTCTAAAGCCTCCCAGGACCTCGGGTGAGCCACTTAGAGACTTCCAGGGTATCAGGCATAGGCCAACAGCAGCGTCCAGTTGCCACTGGTCAGTTGCACGAAAGGCCTCTTGCAGCTGCTTGTATCCCTGTAGATTGAAATGGAGGTCAGCCTTATGACTCTTGTAGTCCACTTCTCTGTCCTGGGTACAAGAGGTAACGCGCTCCTTCCTTCAGGGCTCTTCTCAGGTTACAGCCACCCGGTACAATCCATTTCTGAAATTCTGTTCGTCCAGAAATGTTCTGAAGTGGGCCTATAGGTGCCACATTATTGTCTGGTCCAACTAGTGGGTGGTGGGGACTCCTGGCCACTCTCTAATGGGGTAAATGTTTCCGGGGCCAATTCTTCTCACTTTTTCAGTAGTTTCTGTTTGCCTTGCTTATATAGGCACAAATGCCATGTGGCAGGGCATTTTCAAGATGACAAAAGTCTCCGGCCACACTAAACCTGCGCACTGAGAGGTGGGTGTGTGAGTGTGAGTGTCTTAGGGAAAACACCAGTGTCCTTCCACATCTAACACTAGGATCTAGTTTGAAGCGGGCACTATACCCACTACGAACTCAAAGACAGAAGTCTGGGAGGACAAAAGCAAGGTATTCCAGCAACCAGACAAGGGATTCACATTTTAAATAAATACCTTTTATTCGGAATTTGACAGTCCGGTGTCACAGGATGCTCACAGCCCCAACTCTGAATATTCAGTGGAGTCATCTCTGCACATTCAGTTCGTCCTGTTTGCTACTGGGACGCATTTTCACAGCTCGTTCACACCTATTCAAGGCTGAGCACAGGCTGGGAGAAGCTGGAGAGCTAATGCAAATTAGCCTGCAGGGAAAAGTTACTTTCCTTAATATTTTTTTTATTCTGACTTCACAATTTAATTGGATTTGTAATATCTATAAAAAAAATAGTGCAGTAGTTATTTTTTTTTTTAATTAGTCCATTTCACGAGTTAGCAGTAGTAGTATTTTAATCTGCTCTTTTGTTTTCTACACAGGTCAGCTAGGCCTGCAACAGTGAAAATTGCTTTTTGGGCCTTGTCACTGTAGGGACATGGTAATATTTATTTTTTACATGTCCCACTTTTAAATACCATTCACCATATCTTGTGGTCTATAAGACTTACAGAGGGTGACTTACTAATATATAAAAAGGGAACTTCTTTCCTGTCAAAAAGGGTTAATTTAACAGGTTGTACTGCTTGGATTTACACTGCAAACACAAAGAGATGATGGACGGAGTGCTGAAACTTTTCAGACACTCCCCCCACCCCCCCCCCCTCCCCAGTCACAGATCTGGGTTGAATCCATCATCATTCTTTAGCTCAGTTTGCCACCCCAGTTCAGACACAGCTATATGCAAATCAGTCTTGACCCTGTGCCTCATGGGAACAGTCCAGCCCGAACTGCCAAGCCATGTCTTCACTGGACCGGAAACAAGCATCCTGGGACCGGTTTCGGGCTAACAGCCCTCATCAGCCAGGCTAGCTTGAATCCAGTGGCAAAGTGAGCAAGGGACCCACGTCTGGGCATACCCTGCCAACTTAGGGCAAACAAAGCAAACACAAAGAGATGATGGACGGAGTGCTGAAACTTTTCAGACACTCGCCCCCAGTCACAGATCTTGGTTGAATCCATCATCATTCTTTAGCTCACTTTGCCACCCCAGTTCAGACACAGCTATATGCAAATCAGGATTTACACTGCAGCAGCAAAGGTTACCTAGAGTTCGCCTGTAGCAATGTTTGCACTCGTACTATAATGGATGACACAATAGGTGCTGCAGTCCACAATTGGCATTTTACTTCCAGGCCCTGTGTTCACTATTTACACTATATACTATGGACTTGCAGGCAAGTTAAATGTGCCAATTAGGAATAAGCCAGTTTAAACATGGTTAAAAGGGGAGTACAGGCACCTTACTACTGGTTAGTAGGGGTAAGGTGCACAGAGTTTTAAAGCCAGCAAAAGTCAAAAAATCTGGAGTGACCATGCAGAAAAGGCAGATTTCCCACACTGTACTCAAGTATGAATTTGAGCGCTGTTGGTACCTGTTGAGTCTGAGGTCTTCAGACAAGTAAGAATTGCAGTGACTGGGAAGAGAGAACATAAGAGTTCCACATCTTATCTTTCACTTAAAGGCATAGAAAAAGTGGCAGACATGTTTGTGTTAAACTCCCTGTACATTTTTGCAGCATAGTCAGATACCTATAATAATGGGATTCAGGAGTATCAAGGATTTTATGCTGTCACAAAGATTCCTTCTTTGGAGTCTAGAGAGTTGATCTGCTCTGTCCGTTAAGCTTCAAAGTGGTGTCACAGACACCTGGAGGAAATATGTGATCCACCACTACCAAGGCCACTCTGGTGGTGTGACCAGATTTACACTGGCGTTAAACTGTTTTAGTGAGATGATAACCTTTTGGTATGAGCATATTTGCGAGTTCAATAATGGTCCAGGGAGTGACTTTCTTCACTAGTGCTGGAAAGAACTTGTTGAGGTTTATCTGTAGCACTTGATCTTTGAGTAACGTGGAGGTTGTCCAAAAGTTTTGTTAAGATTTCTGGAAAAAAGCTGCCTGTGTGAGCCAGTTGTCCAGGTATGGATAGATAAATATATTTTTATCCTGAGACGCACTTCCACCACTAAAGGTGTGCAGGGGTAATTTCAGGCCAAAAGTCCAAACAAATTTTATTCGTCAAAATATCACATATAATGCAGAGCTCTGTGACCCAGAAACGTCTGCAGCATCAATGTACATCAATTGAATTTGACCACTTTCATGTGTATTCAGGAATGAATGAAAAGCAATACAGATGAAACAACCCTAAAACTGCAACTCCCCCAACCCACCCCCCGTCGCACTGTCGTCCATTCCAGAGCAACCCATCTGAACAGGAATCTCATTTATACAGTCGTAATATGTCTTCTCCTGCGGAGCGCTTTTCCTGCCGTACATCAGCAAAAGGGGATCATACCGGGTCTTGGTGGCGATCCACCGGTGGCGGCTCAAGCTCCAGACCACGATAGTCTGCCCAGCGCTTCCAGATTTTAAAGTGTTTTCGGGGACACCCCCCTGGCCACAAAGATTGGGGCCTCCAGACCCATACAGAAGTCCAGACCATTTTTCCAGACCGAGACAGAGGGTGCCACCGCCGCCTTCCAGACCCTAGCAATATCCCTTTTAGCCAGGGTAAATCCCAGAAGCATAAGATGGCGCTTGTATATGTTGCCCCAATCCCTCCATGACATGCAGGAGAACCAGCTTTGGTGAACAGGGAAGGTCCCATCCCAACACTTCAGAGAGGCAGGCCATCACTCCCCTCCAGAATCGCGTCAGTGCAGAGCAGTGCCAGACAGTATGGAGCAGGGTACCCTCCTCAAGTTCACATCGGAGACACACAGGGGAAGCCACCAAGCCTGCCCTCCACAACCTAACCCTGGTGTAATATACCCGATGAAGATATTTGAACTGGATAAGCCGTAGGCTCACTGCAATGGCCCCCCCCGTGGAGAGGCCAAGGCCTCTGTCCAATCTTCCTCCTCCAACGTACCTTCATCACCCTCCCATGCCTCCCTCAGATGCTGCAGCGAAGGGGAGCTATGTGTGACCAGGGACTGATATATTTTAGAGATCTTGTGATCGTGGAGGTCTCCCATAAACACCTTGGCCTCTATCGGACTGAACTCTGCCAGTGTCTCCAGCCCCTCCAAGCTAGGGGAGATGGCATGTCGGAACTGCAAATATTTAAAGAATTGGGTTTTCGGCATCTGGAAGTCTTTTTGTATATCCTGAAAAGATTTCAAGACAGGTCCCCGCATAACGTCGCCCAGGGTAGAGATCCCAATGTTGTCCCAGTCACGGAACTCAGCCAGAGCCGCCAAGTGTGGTAGGCGTCCATTGTGCCAAAGAGGGGTCTCCCGAGTTAATCTGTTCCACCAACCCATCCTCCGTAGCGCCTTCCTCCAGAGCTGGAAAACAGTCCGCGTGGCAGACGGCAGGGAGCGTCTCAACTGCGCAGAGTAAAGAAGTGTATGCAAAGTGTGTTCCCCCATACACCGTCGTTTGACAGCGTACGCTGGATCCGCCCTATCCCCATACCACCACCATTCGTTAAGAACAAGCAAGTGCGAGGCCTTATACTATGACAAGATATCGGAGGTCGCCAACCCCCCCACCCCCCCCCAGTATGTAGACTGGAAGCAAGTCCGCAGGGCCACCCGCGCCACTCCACCATCCCAGAGAAACTGACCGAGACCGCATTAACCTGACGGAACCACCTCGGGGGAATCGGATATGGATGGTTTTGCAGTTGGTACAGCAGGCGCGGGAGCGAAACCATCTTGAAGATGGCCGACCGGCCATAGATAGACAGGGGCATGTGAGACCAGGTTTTAATGTCCTCCCGTACACGGTCCCATACAGGCACCAAGTTCCTATCCCAGGATACGGTAGGAGAATCTGATAGGAACACTCCCAGGTACTTCATCCCCTCATACACCACCTCCACCGAAGATGCCCATGAGCCGAGCTCGCCCCTACCACCCAAGACCCAGAGGGTGGACTACCGGGGATTCATGTATAGGCCAGAGGTTTCCCCAAAGATCTGCATGATGTGTTGCAGCCGCGGTCCCGTCCTATCCAAATTAGTGAGGAAGAACAGCACATCATCGGCGTAGAGGGCGATACGATCCGACAACCCGTGTGCCCATTCAAGACCAGTCACTTGAGCATCGATCCGCACCCAGGCGGCAAGGGGCTCCATCGCTAATGCGAATAAGTAGGGGGACAGCGGACACCCCTGTCTGGTGCCCCGCCCTATAGGGAACGTAGAGGAGACGGAGCCTGCCACGCGCACAGAAGCAGTTAGATCTGTATACAGCAGGGTTAGATATGACAGGAAACGAGGCCCTATGTTCAACCTGCGCAGCAGTGCAAATAGGTATACCCAGCTTAAAGAATCAAATGCCCTGTCCATATCCGCAAGCAATAACGCCGCCCGTTCCTCCAATCCCTGGACGGTCGCAACAGCAACATGTGCCCGCCGAATATTGTGACGGGTCGCCCGATGGGGCATAAACCCAGCCTGATCAGGATGAACTAAGGAGGTAATATGCGGTCGGAGACGGTTCGCTAACGCCTTGGCTAGAATCTTATCCTCAGCGTTCAGGAGGGAGATAGGGCGATACGATGCATGGTGATCTGGAGGTCTACCAGGCTTGTGGAACAGCACCACTTCTGCATGTCTCCAATCGCTAGGCAGGAGACCCCGTTCCCTGGCCTCCTCCACCACTTGTCGATAATGGGGGCCCAACTGCAGGAAATCCCGTTTAAAGAATTCGTTCGGGAAACCGTTCGGTCCCGGGGCCTTACCGGGACGCAGGTCCCCTAGGGCGGCTCCCAGTTCATCCTCCGTGAGCGGGCGATCTAACTCCACAGACACTTCGTCGGAGAGGGCCTTCGGCGGAAGGTCATCCAAGAAGCGGCCTATCACCTCTGCTGATGGGCATTCCTTAGGGGCGTAGAGATCTGCGAAGTACATAGCAAAGCTCTCAGCAATAGCTGAGGAATCGGAAATAGGCGCCCATCCGGCCCCACAATACCAGGGAGAGCCTGGGGGCGAAGTGACCCCTGGCACAGTCTATGCAGCAACTTACTAGATTTATCCCCCCACTGGTAGATCCTACTACAGGTCGCCAGCCATGCCTGACGGGCCTCATCTAAGAGAAGATGCGAATAGTCCTGTTGCGCTAGCAGCAGTTGGCGGCGAGCCAGTCGCCCCCCCTCTTCTCTGCTGCGCACCTCCAGCCCAATGATTTCAGCTTCCGCTCGTACGAGGGCCTCCCTTCGCGTTCTGCGGGCTGCCGCACAGAAGGAAATGTCCACCCCACGAATTGTGGGCTTCATTGCCTCCCATAGAAGTGCAGCCCCCTGCACCGAGCCGACATTGAGAGCCAAATAGTGATCAATGGCGTCCTCCATCCGTTCCCTATAGTCCTCCTGCTGGAGGTTCCAGGCCGAGAGGCGCCACCGGAAAGAGCCATGAGCCCTTGCTGCCCGTACAGTGATAGCCACCAGCGAATGATCCGAAAGCCCCAGAGGAAGGATATTAGCCGCCACCACCCTGCTATCAATCGCCCGGGGGACAAATAAATAGTCAAGGCGAGAGTATGAGTCATGCACCGCAGAGACATAGGTGTATCCCTGCGTTGTGCCATGTAGCCTGCGCCAAGGGTCCACCCAGTCAAGGCCCGTCACTAGGGAGAACAGTTTAGTGGGGTGCCGGGCCTCTAGTGAGCCCCCCCGGCCTCCACCGATCTTTGGCCGCATCCATCACATCGTTCCAGTCCCCACCCACAACTGCCAGGCCATCTGGTATATCTGACCACAGGGTCATAAGTTTCTCCCCCAGGACAGAGGCGGGGGGGCATACACGCTCCCCAGCACCACTGTGTCTCCACCCACTGTGCCTTGTACGAACAAGTATCTAACCTGGGTGTCCCCCCACGTCTTAACATGTGTGTAGGAAACCTGGCGATGGATCAGGATAGCAACCCCCCGGGACCCCCTGACAAACCCTGAATGGAAGACATGTATATAGCCAAACCGTTGAAAACACAACGCCTTCGTCCCCATGAGGTGCGTCTCCTGCAGCATCAGAATATCTGCGCGGGCGCGCTTCGCCTGTTTGAGAATAGCCCCACGTTTAATCTTATCAAGCGCTCCTCTGACATTCCAGCTAAGTATCCTAAGGGACCCAGCGAGATCCTGTGGACTACCCAGTATAGCTGCCATTAAGGGGTTCCATATAAGTCAATGACACAGAAGACATTATGCAATACGCGCAAGTTGACTCCGGAGTAATGTAGGACAGTGCAAACAAGAAACAAAAACCCCCCAAACACAACCCAAACGGTCCTCCCCCCCCCCCCCACCCCTCTATACTTCAATAACAGTGAAGTACCTGTCGCGGCAGGCAGAGCAGGTAGACCCCAACAGGAGGTCCCACCCCTCACCCGCCAATGGATCACCAACTCACAGCCCATTGTCAACTGGCCCTCTCTCTGGTCGTTAAAGTCCCACAGAGAGACCGGCCTTCATCTGTTATTCTCCGGTCGATGCAGTAGATTCGGGACCTTGGAACCATATTCCCTGCCCACAGCTAGTCCGCTGGCGCATGCTGTCGCGAGGCCGATCCAGCCCGAGAGGAGGCACCACATGACTGGGAGCGCCGCCTGGACCTAGAGCGCCTGCTACCCTTCCCCCTTGGTTTGGGCTGATAACGGGCCGCCCCGCTCGAGGAAGAGTCGGACTCCCTCCCCGGCGGCGAGTGGGGACGTAGTCGCACGGTCTCATCGGTCCATAGGAACGCCTCCTCTGGTGAGTCGAAGAAGTGGGTGCGGGACCGATACACCACACGCAGCCGTGCTGGATAAAGCAATGCATAAGGGAGTTTGAGCTCTCGAAGGCGGGCCTTGGCCGCCATAAAAGACTGTCTTCGCTGCTGAACCTGTTTTGTATAGTCTGGAAAAATCAGGATGTGGGCGTTGTCAAATAGTAGCGGTTCTTTGGCCCTAGCCTGCTTCAGGATAGCGTCCCGGTCGTGATAATTAAGCAGCTTGGCGATGACGGGCCTCGGGCGAGCTCCCGGCGGGGGTTTCTGCATTAAGGCCCTATGGGCGTGCTCCACCACAAAACATTTAGACAATGCCCCCGGGGGAAGCCAGCCACTCAGTGAGGAACCGCTCCATGTCCCCATGTTCACATCCCTCCGGGAATCCAACAAAGCGTAAATTATTGCGCCGAGCTCTCCCTTCGGCGTCCTCCACTCGCAAAGCAAGGCCTCGTTGGGTGGTCTCCAGCGTAGTCACCCGCTGCTGCAGGGTGGCAACGACATCCTCCACACCCGAAATCCTTGTCTCTGTTTCTGTCATGCGTGCGACCGCATTCCGCAGGTCCTGCCGTAGCAGCATGACATCGGAGCCGACTGCCCCGATCTTGGCGTCCAGAACATCCCTGGACTGGGTAATGGCAGCCATGAGGGCGGCATCATCGGGCACAGCACCTTGTGTTCCCCCCATGTGCCGCGGCAGAGGCCCCCGGGCCTGTGTATTTGTCGATAGTGCTCTGCTTGGATGACCCTCCCCCCGGCTTATCTCTCGTCCTGGTGGACCGCACACCACCCCCCGCCCCGAACAATGTCTTGCCTGCGATCAGCATATCACCGTTCGGGTATGGGAGGCCGTCCAGCCTGGACAGGGGCAACAGCGATGGGGGGAGTACGGTCCCAGCGGTCCCACCAGTCACCAGCACCAGAAGAACGCACCACTATTCAAAAGGGGGGGAGATGAGGGCCCTCCACCAAGCACCTATAGGCGCCCCAGAGAGCACAGCTGTCCAAGTCCGCCACTAGGAGCCCACGAAGTCTTCCGCGCGGCCCGATAGACCGCCGATGGAGGCGCTCCGTGTATTGGAAGGGGAGGATAGAGTGCAGAGTCTGCCCCGCGCCGGGCAACAGAAGATGGTGGGGGCACACCCTACAGCCACGGGCCCCGTGTGACCGCCTCACTACAACCCCAGGTGGTACCCCCCGCGGCCAGACACAGCCGCCGAACTCCCCAAGTTCCGCCCCAAGGGGGGAGGAGGGCTGGGGCACCCGGATAGGAGAAGGGGCGCTGCCCAGTGTTGGGCCCCAATCGTCAAGGGGCACTAAGGGTGCTCGCACGGCCCGACTGGCCGCCGATGCGAGAGTACTGCTGAACAAAGGGGAAGGCACACACCCGCCGGCACTCGCTGGGGCTACCGATTCCACCGTCCCTACTCCCGATGCCTCACCCCCGCACCACTGCTGATGGTTCGCTCTGTGGGCGCCAAAGATGGGGATGGGCGGCCAGCCTTCAGCGAGAGACGCCCGGGCGGCCCGACCGACCGCCGATGCGAGCGCCTCGTGGAGCGGGGGGAGGGAGAGAGGGAGAGAACGCAGTGTCCGGCCTTCGCTCAGCAGCGGGATATGTTGGCAAACATGCCCGTCCCCACGGGCCACACGCACCCACCTCACAACTCTCCTAGTTGACTCCCCCCACGGCCCGATAGTACCGCCGGACCCCCGTCACCATGCGTGCAGAGAGGGGGGGGAGGAAGAAGGCAGAAGCGCCCGATGAGCAGAGAGGGCGCCGGCAGATGGTAGGCCCCGCTCTTAAAGGGCCCGAAGGTGCGTGCGCGCCCCGGCCAGCCACCAAAACGAAGAGGGCGCCGGGTGGGAGGGGAAACACACTCTCCCGCTGGGACCAGGGGGCCTCCGACACCAGCACCGCCAGGGACTCGGCCAGAGACCGGCCGCCTGCCGTCCCCGCCGCGCAAGCACCTCGCACCTCACCTCTGCGGCCTGACACAGCCACCGATCAGCGCGACTCTCCCTGCTGTTGATCGCGGTCACGGGGGGCAGCCAACCCCCCGCGGGAGACGTCCGTCCGGGGGTTACACACCAGGACTCGATCCGCCCCACTCCCGCAGCACACCAGCTCTGGTGCAGCAGTGTCGCCCTCCGCCGAAAGACCCAGGCAGCGTCCCACTCGACGTCCCGGTCTCAGGCAGGGCCGCACCTCCATCAGACCTCGCCACTTCAGCAACGCCACACAGCTGCCACAGGCCACTCCATGGAGCGGAATTCGGCCCAGGTAGGTGACGCCAGTTCACCCAGTCCGCGGGGTAGCTTTGGGGCACAGAAGTCGACCGGAGAAGCAGAATGATGCAGGATTAATTTAAGGCTGGACGGAGCTCACTCAGCACACGTCCGCCATGATGGCTTGCCAAGCCACGCCCCCCCAAGTCCAGACTTTTTGATAGGATTGTGATCCTTTCTTGATCACAACCTATGAATTTCCAGGGGTTTCTTGTGGTTCGGATAGCAAAGGTGCATAACCTGAAGATCTATTTTGCATATTCAGCTCTGACAGTGGGGTTGAGGGATGATCTTGTCGATATTCTAGCATTGCGAGTTATTAATTTCTCAATTTTACCTATTTGAATTTAGGCCCAACATTGGCATGTATTCCTGCTTGAAGTCTCTTGTTCATACAAGAAAATAGTGGGAATAAATGATGTGGAAGATCTGCTGATGCAATGGGTTGTTTGATCCATGAGGTGTTGTGCTGCACAAGTTAACAAGTGGCTCTCTGTGGTGTCTTGACTGCATGTAAAAAAATTATGAACTCTCATCCTGTGTGTGCTATACTTCACAGGAACAAAATAGGCATTCAGAACACACATTTTCCATCAGAACTAAGGTTGCTGAAGGTATCTTGGCGTTCCAGAACAAAGAAGAACATACAATTTACAGTAAAAAAAAACTGAGTTTCTGAATTTTGACCAAATGGTAGGGAATAGATTTTTTTTTTTTTATTGCTGTGGGGTTACTCAACAAACCTTGCTAGGGTTTTGATGGTCTAAATCATTAGGTTCATTAAGATTGGGACCACAAGAATTAGCAGCGTTGACGATGTTCAATGTTGCAGCATTTCATATCAATGACTACCGGGCTTGGAGTATGTATACAACTTTGATAGTTAATTGAAGCCTTATGTATAAATGCATCATATAAGGCATAATAAAACCTCATAGAAGACGATTACGAATATTCAATTATGTAAAACAAAAAAGAAGAAATTTAAAATTAAAATTATGGCGTCCCTAGCCCACACGAGCAATGCTTTCATGGCAAATTTCACAAAAACGATACATATCACTCGACTGAGCTGAACCAAGCTGATTTCCGTGGCCTCTTGAAAACACTTGCGACAGATGAGGTTTGCTGTTCCCATGGTAATGACCTTGTGAACAATGGGAATATGGCCAACTTGCATAATTCTTGAAGGAAATGCCACTGAAGAGCCTAAGGAATATCCCATCGAGGAGTCACGCAAGACCTACACCTTGAGGATGCAAGTAATTTTTTCAACTCCTGAATCATGAGTTTTTGTGCAGGAACTTCTGGTGCAAGAGTCACCCCAATAGGCTGTTTATTTGACTTTTAATCGACCCACATTTTGCAAATGAAGGGAGATGAATGTAAGAGTAAAACAATTCTATTCACCAGTGAAGTCAGTTATGTTCTTAAGCTTCCACCGTTCACCCCAGTTGGCCCTCTGTCCTCTTTGGCTCTGGCCCAGTTAGAAAAAGTCTCGGAGTCAGTAAGTAGCTTTTAAGAAACTGAGGTATGCATGTAAATAAGGACTGCATGGGAGGTAGTAACGGGGTCTATTGAAAGCTCGTGATTTCCTCTGTAGATCTATCTGTGTTACTACATTTCAGAATTTCCGTGCAGCATGCCTCTAAATCGTGCAGGCTGAGCATGAGAGCTTGACAGGAAGGTGGTTTTCCTTCTTGTTTCTAACTGATAAATTTGATCCTAATGCAAATGACTGCGCACACCAGTAACCTTTTCCATTGAGGGTGTTTGAAATGTGATAGTGAATTTCTAGTGTTGCAACTTTTTTTTACAGTGTAGTTTGTTTTGCAGGATCACCTCGTCTGTTTCCTTCCTGGAACCTTGGCCCTGGGTGCTCATAATGGATTGACAGCAGAACATATGAACCTGGCCACTGCGTTGATGGAGACTTGCTACCAAATGTATGCTCAGATGGAGACCGGGCTGAGCCCAGAGATTGTGCACTTCAACATACATGTAGCAAACAAAGACAACAAGGATTTGGAAGTCAAAGTAAGGGCTTGTAGACCAGCATTGGGGGCTTCAAAACCACAAACTAGAAGCCTCAATAAACCTACGATACACTTCTATTGGAAAAAACTCAGTGTTACTTCAGCAAGAGTGATACAGTGGTCGAAATTATTATATTGTGGTTTACTATTGTTATGGGGGCAAAAATTAGAAATAAAGCACATGCCTTCAATTGTTGAAAACTTAATTGATCAATTTGCTTGTTGTTTGTTATGAATTTCTAAAATAATTATTTTTATCACATTAACACAAACGTTTAGCTGGAGATGAGAACACCACTGAGCAACAACAATAAATAGCTTACCTTCCACCTTGGTTTCTCGTTAGAATAAAAAGTAATTCTGGTATAAGATTAATGTCATAGGATAATGATACATGAAAAACGGAAATTAATTCACATCCAGTTCTATTCCAAAGATATCTAAGAGGTTCTTTGCCAACCTAAAGACATTTTGCTTTACCTCTGATGAATACTTCTACCTGCAGATTCCTCACCTGTAGAACAAACCCCAAGCATCAGACTGGATCTGGAAAACGTCAAAGCTGTTAAGTTGCTGGTAGAGGGCGCTGGACCCGTTCGACACCGGAAGTGACATCAGGCAGCGTTACCGAGGTCATTGAGCACCCACCCTGGTGCACTTACATCAGTTCCTTTTTTTCCACGCCTTCGATGCAGATCTGGACTCTCTCTGAGTTTTTCTCACAAATTATAAAACAAACGTTTTGCAGTAACATGTCTCCTCCCAAGAAACCAGGGCTCAAACCCTGTAGTGATTGTGAGATATAGATGTCCATCACAGACCCCCAAACAGTTTGTCTTTTGGTATCTAGGGTCAGGCTATTACTTCCAGACCTGCTCTTCTTGCTTCGGCATGCACCTTAAGGCCATAAAAGAGCAAGAGGCTAAGCTTTTCATAGCCAGGTCCAGAGACCATCGACGTAGCAAATGGTCGAAGCTCCGTTCCCGGTCTCCCTAATCGTTTTCGGTGGGCAAGAAGAAAAAGAAGCATAGGAAGACAAAGAAGCACACCAGAGGTAAGTCTCCCCATCACCCTTCATCTTCCACAGAAACGTCCTCCTCAGAACCGGACCTAGTCGACTTGATGCCAGGGGACCTGCCTCCGCCCAGCCCTGCTCCCCCACTGGTCCCGACTCCATTCTTCCTGAAGCCCTCAGTGCCAGCACCTCTGCCACACGAGACACCGGCATCGACACTAACCTTCCCTGAATTCCTGAGCCAGCGGCATTCTTTAACACTGTGTATTCCATCTTTGCGAAGGCTTCAATGCCGTCCTGAGCCCCTTCAGACCCAGCAGCTCCTCCAATTCGATTTCCAGTGTTTCATCTGACGCCCTTTGGTGCCACTGGACCTGCAGCCTGACGCCCACCCTCGGATGGGCTCTTTCAGAGAGGCCCAGCGACTTCTGGAAGAGGATGCATATAGAGTCCTACCCCATAAAATATTTGGGATGATTTCGTACCCTATTGAGTTGTTCCCTATGGAGACACCGATCAGGACCCTATGTAATATAAGGGTTTGTCTTCTGCCAGTGGCTTAGATACGTCCCCTGAACTGGCTACGGACTTACCCACTGGACCACCAATGCCTGAGGTAGTGTCTTTAAATAAGGTGATGTTAAAAGCCTCAGAGGTCTTGGATCTTCAACTGCCCACAACAGAGACTAAGACCAATGTCCTCACTGAAGTCCTCCTGTCCTTTTCAGTAACATCGGAACTGTTTTTCCCTTTTAATGAAACCCTGCTGGATTCTATTATGGCAGCACTGGGGAAACCCTTTTCTATCCCGGCTGTCAACCGGTTTGTAGGTCGACATTACCGACCAGCTCCTGGTGACCCTGCCTTCCTTTTGGCCCACCCATCGCCTGAGAGCCTCGTAGTTCAGGCCTCCTTTACTGAATCATAATCTGAAGTGCCTTTCCTACAGCCCCATCCAACAGTGAATGCTAAGAATGCTTCTTCTGCGGGCAGTGTGGCTTTCAAGTCACTTAATGCCAACTGTGTTTTGGCAAGATAGTACCATGCTTTTGGGACATGGCTCAAATGCTTCTACCACATGTTTCAGCGGACATGAAGGACCACTTTCATGAAATTACTGCAGCTGGTCAAAATCCCTTCTGCCATATTATAAAGTCAGTCTTTGACAGAGCGAATTTGATTACATATGCAATGGGCATTTCATTTCCATCCAGAGGTACACTTGATTTCCAACCTCCAAGTTCTCCTCTGATGTCCAAGCCAACCTAATGGACCTTTCTTTTCATGAGGTGCGTCTTTTTGCGACAAGTGTACTTGGCCATGGAGTGATTGAAAACCTGTATGGCCACTACACGCTCCCTAGGCCTACAGCTCCCTGCCATTTTGTCGCTTTTGTACATTTAGAAGAGGGCCCTTATTTCATTCACAACAGTACCGACCTACACTTCAGCAATAGCCTAACCCTCTCACCAGGCAATACAGAAGACGAACCAGAGGATCCATATTGCAAACTTTCTCCTCTTCTCTTACGCACCCCAAGAAAGCAGTCTTGTTTGCTTTCCCAACTCAACACGGAGCCTGTTGGAAGACTGGTGTCTCCCTTTCTTCCGGCCTTGAAGGCCATTACTTCGTAAAAGTGGGTACACCCTTCTCCTAGACTCCATCCCACCCCACCTTCAGACTATTTGCCCATTCTTCAACAGGAGGTGGCCGCTCACCTCCTTATAGGAGCGGTGGAGTTACTGCCAGAGTGTGGAAAGGGCCAGGGTTGTTACCCATGTTACTTTCTGGTGCCCAAGAAGGATGGCAGTCTACGTCTTAATAAAGGCCCTCCGGGACCTAAACTTCAAAAAAGAGAAGTTCAAGATGCAGACCCTAGCTCAAGTGTTGGAGACTGGATGGTGTCACTCGTCCTGCGGGATGGGTACTTCAACATCCCTATCCTGCAGTTGCACTGGAAGTACTTGCGATTTGTGGTGTGATCTACACACTACCAGTTTGCGGTACTGGCCTTTAGCTTAGCATAAGCACCTTGAGTCTTCACAGGTGGGCATCCCCAATTTCCTTTACCACTTGGTCATCAAGGCCAGTTAGCCGTAAGTGGTGTTGCGCCATCTGCAGTCGACATTGCTGCTGTTTAACTTGGGCTTTTCGATCAACCAGTCCAAATCTCACCTGTGACTCTCCCAACAACTCCAGTTCATAGGGTTGGTACAGGACACCACCTTTCTCCGTGCTTTTCCTCCATCGCAAAATATCAGAGACATTCAGGAAATGGTTCTATCTTTCCAGCAAGGCATGAGAGTCCCAGTCCTGAGGGTCCTAAGATTCAAAGATCTGCTGGCTTCCTGCATTCTTCTAGTCATACATGCATGTGGGCACGAGGGGCCTGCACTGATGCCTCTGTAGGCAGTGGCTCCAGTAAGGGGGGACCTGTTGGGATCCATTACAATCTCCCCCAGTGCTTTAGTGAAGTAGCTTGGTCGGAGAACGAGGCAAACCTGACTTGCAGGATGGCCTTCACTCCCCCTCCTACCGTAACTACAGTAATGATCGATGCCTCGCCCCTAGGATGGGAAGTTCATATGGAGATCAGGGGCCTCTGGTCTTCAGAAGAGCAGGTTCTTCACAGCAACCTGGTGGACCTGGAGGCAATTCGGCTGGCACTCAAGGCCATCCTCCCCTCCATTGTATGTTGGTCCATCCAGACCTTGACAGAAAACACGACTGCAATGTGGTAAATGAACAAGCAAGGGGGAATAGGGTCTCGCCTTTGTTTGCCTAGCAGCGTTGAGACTGTGGTCTTGGGCGCACTGCCAACGGATTTGGCTCACCACCAATCACCTAGTGGGGTCTCTGAATGTCCGAGCTGACAGCCTGAGTTGGAGTCACCTTGCCAATTATGAGTGCAGTCTTCTGCCGGAAGTAGTCTAGGACATCTCTGCCCAGTGAGGCGCTCCTCAGTTGGACTTATTAACCTTCTCGGAAAATGTTCAATGCCAGCAGTTCTGCGCCCTCCAGTATCCATTGAGGGGAGCCTTGGGGGATGTGTTTTAGTTGCAGTGGAACTTTCAGCTGCATTACACGTTTCCCACCATACCCTTGGTTTCCTGAGTTCTCAGGAAGATTTGGCAAGACCAGACCCAAGTCATTCTCATTGCCCCAGATTGGCGAAAAAGGGTGTGGTATGTGGACCTTCTGCGCTTCTCCACGTGTCCTCTGCTTCACCTTCTGCTCAGACAGCACCTGCTCTTCCAGTCGGGGGCATGGTTCTTCACCCCAATCTCCAAGACCTCCACCTACATGCTTGGAGATTGACCGTAACAATTGAGCTCCTTCCAAGTGCCATTGGAGGTGGTCGATTTAATCTTGTCTACACATTGCTATACCGCTAAGTCTACTTACTCTCGCAGATGGGGAAACTTTGTGTCTGGACAATGGTGTGGATCCCTTGCAGGCCAAACTATGTCAAGTGCTGCAATTTGCACTTTACCTTGCTCAGAGGGGTTGTGCTGTTGGCACTGTGAAGGGATACTTAGCTGCCTTGTCTGCTTTCCAGTGTCTACTGGGTCAGCTGTCCATATTTAAACCTTTTTGATGGGGACTTCATTCGAGCTCCTTCATAATAGCACCCTCCTTATATTAACCCATAAAACTGTGTTTTTGGTTGCTATCACTTGTGCTAGAAGGGTCCGTGAGCTGCAAGCCTTTACCAGTATTGTTATGTTATAGAGTTTATAAAGTGCATAGCTGCTCCAATAACGGAGCTTCCCGGCGCTAGACCTAGGGGATAGTTGTACAATATTTACCGGTTGACAGAGGGGATCAGAGAGGAAGGAATGCTAGATGGAAAAGAGCACAGTCTTCAGGGTTTTTCTGAAATGCAGGTGATTCTCAATGTTACTGATGCAAAAGGGGAACGTGTTCCAGAGAGCCAGGGCCTTGCCCCAAAAAGAGCAGCCTTTTGCTCTTCTAACTCGAGGGACCATCCTCACCGTCCCTTCACTACCTTTAGCTGAACAAATTGGTGTTGCAAACCAGGCTTGCTTCCCTTCCTAAGGTGGTGACCCCCTTCCATCTCGGTCAATCTGTGACACTTACAACCTTCTACCCTCCACCTCATCCTACGAAAGAGGAGGATAAGTTGCATCACCTATACAGAAAGGAGCGCTTATTCATAATGGCCACAAGCTAATTGCTTCAATGTTCGTATCCTTCAAGAAAAGTCCACAGGCAGTCTTTAATAAACAACCAATTTGTGTTTTATTTCAAAATCTTCCAATTATTGCATCTAGAAGCCATTACAATGAACAATCCAGCCAACACGTTTCGTCCGCATTGGACATCATCAGGGCTCCAATTTCCATACTCTTTGTAGACTCCATGATTGACTGGCAAATGCTACTACTCAATTGCAGATCACTCCCCAAGCATGGCTTTGAGTTGTTTGCGTTACAAGAAGAGAGACGTCCTGAAGTCCTTTTTCTAACAGAAACGTGGCTGAAAGAAGACAGTTGACCAGATATCATTACAACACTCCCCCATCCCCCCCCCACCAGCTATGGAATAGTTAAAGGTAACAGAATAGGGAAAATAGGAGGAGTTGCTATTATCTTTAGGGACAACCTTCAATGTAAATCCACAACACTTGATATTAATTGATTGTGACAATTTGTTGTTTTCCATTAAACTCTCACATACATATAAATTCTCTGGCCTACTAATCTGTCATCGTCCCAGACCTGCTCCAACATTTATACCATCCATTACAAAAATTATAGCACAGCACAGTCTTCTGACAGCCAGCTTTAACTTACTAGGAGACTTGAATTTAGATGTGGATGCCAATACCTGCTCACAGGTAATTAATGTTAAACAAGTTCTAGCAGCCATTCAGCTTGAACAACCAGTTGTTTTCCCTACCCATGCCAAAGGCCACATCTTGGACCTAATGTTTACCAAACTTCTGCTCCTGAAGGAAATGGCACCGATGCCAGTTCCTTGGTCGGACCATTTGCTGATCCCATTCTTTATTTCCTCAATAGAAAAATTGAGCCCTCCTAGTACAACAAGGAAACTGATCGGGCAATGGTCCAAGTTAAATATGTCACTGTGGGAAACGACACTGGGAAGTTGAGCCCCTAAGCTAAACGATGATGTAACCATCTCGTATTATAACTTCCAGGAGTGGATCAGCTCAACGTTGCTTATTCCTAAAAAGGCCAGTACAACTTCCCAGGCCAGAGCCAGTGTTAATTGGTTTTCACCTGAGATAAGAGTTGAAAAAGAAAATAAGACACTCGAATGAAAATGGAGATAAAAATATGAAGAGGAAGGGAAGGAGCTTTATTAAAAAAGCACTGAAAAAATATCAATTTGCAATCCGCAGTGCCAAGTTGAAAGATTTCGCGATAAGATTAGTCAATCCACACTCCCGGCCAAAGAAATCTTTTCCATTGTTATCTCCTTCATCAAACCCAGCATCGTAGGAGCAGGTCCCTCCCCCTCCAAGAATCGATGCAAAATGCTAGCCAACTATTTTTTAGAGAAAGTTAGACTAATCTATGACTCCTTGGCAGGGTCAGCAAGCACATACACCATGGATAATGTACAAAATAAGATTGACAACACTGTAGGAAGCCGGAGGTGGAACTTTCTGCCTTTCCGAGTCTCACTCAGAAAGTAGTTATGGAAATTGCTAAATTTCAATCCCCTATAAAAAAGTTTGGAATGTGGCTGGATAGAGCCCTCACTATGGATCAACAAGCAAAAAAACTGGCCGACATCTGCTTCGGTCTACTTAGAATGATCAGGAAGACATTAGCACTGATCCTGGAGCATCTAAGAAAAACGGTGATTCAAGCCCTCATAGTTTCCAGTATAGACTACAGTAATTCTCTATATGTGGGCTCACCAAAATATGTAATAAAAAGACTTCAGGTGGTGCAAAATGCAGCAGCAAGGCTTCTTCTCAAGCGCCCAAGTAATGTCCCAGTAAGTCTTTGAAACTGCTCCATTGGCTGCCGGTTGAAGCAAGGATTAAGTTCAAATCCCTGTGCATTGCACATATAAGGCCATAAAGAATAAAGGTCCAGTTAAGCTTAGAGGTCTGGTATCCTCTTCTTTTGCCCCAGCCAGACTCCTAAGATCATCTCAACAACACCTTCTTAGCACTACTAGAATCAAAAGAGCGAGATGGGGCGGAAGATCATTTGCACACCTGGTACCAAATTTATGGAATGGTCTCCAACTCAGTATAAGAATACTGGACGGTGAACTCGCTTTTAGGAAAAAACTCAAGACCTGGCTGTTCACCCACTAACCCATTACCATGCACAGTTATCCAGTTCAGCACTCATCAGCCATGTGCTTTACAAAATCCTAAACATATAAACTACGATTAAGTCAGTCTCGCCTCTGAGACGGGAAGAAACAGTCATAGAGGCCTTAGCATTTATAACCTATCCCTGGAGGGCGGGCAGTTTCCTCATCTATGGAAACACATGATTATCTGCCCTTCACTAAATAAAAAAAAACCCAGAGCTGGACCCAGACAAGGCAGAACATTATAGGCCAATTTTGCTTTTGCCAGTGTCAGCAAAATTTTGGAGAAATGGATAATGGCACCTTATCTGACTTCTTGAACTCCGATAGACTACTGCACCAGACGCAGATCGGTTTTCGATCTGACTGCAGTACTGAGATAACTCTTATGCTGGCAACGGAGGACTTAGGGAAAACTCTGGACCAGGGTGATACCGCTTTGCTCATTTTGTTGGATCTGAGAGCAGCTTTTGACATGGTTTTTCACCCAGTTCTTTGCTAGAGGCTAGAAAGCTTATGAGTCATAGGGGCAGCTCTAGGATGGTTAACATAGTTTCTCGTAGACAGGCGCTTTCAAGTTAGTGAGGGGCTCTTTCTGTCAGAAACACACCAGCTGAAATACAGAGTGCCGCAAGGCTTTTCATTGAGCCCGACCTTATTTAATGTATATGTGCAACCGCTCTCAGACATCTTTTGCAATCTGGGGTTTACAATGGTTTCCTATGCTGATGATACCCAGATTGTCCGTTTGTCACCAAATAATGATGCAACCTTTGATAGAATTAACATCTGTCTGGAAAGGGTATCCACCTGAATGTCCTCTAGCTGCCTTAAATTAAACGGCGACAAGACTGAGGTAATGGTGACAGGAAACTATCCAGCACTCTGGGACCAATTCCTCTGGCCATCATACTTGGGGGAACACCCCCCTCCCCCAAGTCCGAAGTAGAGTCTAGGTGTTATCTTGGACAAAGACCTTACATTGGCCACTTAAGCAAAAAAGTGATATCTGGCACTTCAGTCTCCTGAGGTCTGTTTGGAAGACACTCAAATGGCTCTCTTTGGAGTGTCAGAGAATAGTGGTCCAGGGGTTAATACTCTCCAGACTAGACTACGACAACTCACTCTACCTGGACATCCCCATATATGTTATGAGAAACTGCAGGTTGCCCAGAACGCCACAGCCAGAGTATTGACGGAACTGTCTAAAACTCAATCTGTACAAGCAGCTCTGGTGCAACTTCACTGTCTTCCAATTAATGAGAGAGTAAAATTTGAGGCTCTCTGTACTGCTCACAGGGTAAAGTACTTTTGGGAGAAACATATCCTCCAACATCTTGTTACACCCTACATTACTTCCAGAGAACTGAGATCAAAAAATCTCTCTTTGCTAACCGTGCCCAGAGTTAAGAGAGCAAGAGGAGGGGTCTGTCCTTCGGCTACCTAGTCTCAAAACTCTGAAATACTCTCCCCATTCACTTAAGGTCAGACCAAAATTTACTCAGCTTTAGGAAACAGTTGAAAATTCACCTTTTCAGCCAAGCAGAGTAAATCCTTCACGACCTCTCACTTGTTTGACGCTAGAAGCCCGTATATGGGTAGCAGTGCACTCTAAAAATATTCTATAATAATAATAATAACTTCTGCACTTGGTAGAGTATTCCCAATTGTGGAAATCTGGAAGGCGGCAGCGCAGGCTTCTTGCACACCTTTACAAAACACTTCTGTGTGGATTTGGAGCTGCACAGGGATGGACACTTTGCCAGGTCCATTTTGCAGGATTTCCTTGTCTAATCCTCCTCCTGGGTAGATACTGCCGTAAAATCTCAGGTGAGGAATCCGCAGGTACAAGTATCCATCAGAAGAAAAAGTTACTTACCTGCTGTAACGATCTTTCTGGTGGATATTCTATCTACCTGCATATTCCTCGCTGACTAGCCCGCATCCCAATTTGATGGATGAATTATAGGGAAAGTTAATAAGATCCCATGTTCTATATTTTGGCATTGCAATCATTCATCAATGTCAATCTGCCCTCCCGCTTCAAAGGCTTGGAAAAACTGGAGGGAAACTGACATTGGTGCACCAGGATGGGCACTTTCAGACCTCAGTGGCGCTGCCTGATTTCACTTTCGGCATCGACCGGATCCAGCGCCTCCTACTAGCAACTTAACAGCACTGATGTTTTTTCGGATCCAGTCTGACGCCTGGGTTTTTTTCTACAGGTGATGAATCTGCAGGTAGATAGAGCATCCAACCACAGGTAAGTAACTTTTTCATCTGGTAGGGTCTGACCTGCAGCATACCTTATTATTAATTTTGTAGATCACGCAATTATCCAAGGGTGACCTGGTGCTTAGAAAGATAACTGACTTTGTACACCTAATGCATGAAATCAATAGAAGGAAACGGTTGAGTTCTGAATGAAAAATCCGATAAAAAGATTGGATTGTTGGAGCCCTACAAATTTGTAAAATATTAGTTTCCAACTGTAGCTCAATGGACAGTTATTCCACACCTGTGTTGTGACCACAGAAAAAGCGCATTCTCCCATGATTGTCCTCCGATGTTTAGGTACAGTGATCAGACACGCGGAGGCTGAACAAAGCAGCCTGGATTTTTTTTTTTGATTTTTTTTTTAAACATCAGAAATGTAACTGGTGTGGGCTACTGGATGAATGGCCCTGTGACACATGCAGAGGGCCTTAAACCAGCATTTCTCTGGGACAGTGAGCCAACTGACAAAGTTGAGACGGGACACTATCAAATTTCCTCATATCAAATATCAGTCTGACTGCCGCATTCTGAATCGGCTGCAGTCTCCGCATAGGATAAGCAGGGATAACAACATACAGTGCGTTATAGTAGTCTAACCTACTAAGACTGCAAGCTTGTACGACCAGCTGCCTGGAATATTGAAAAGTAAATGGTACAATCTTTTTTAATTCTTTCATTATTAGGAAAGAAGTGGTCATTATCTTGTTAATATAGTGCTCAAATAAAAGTATATTATCAAATACAACACCCAAATTGCGGGCAATAATTGCTGGTTTGGGGCACACTCCTAACGTTTGTGGCCACCATATGAGGGACCGGCCTGAGGGATTACTGAATTTCAGCACTTCTGTTTTATCTGAATTTAACTGCAGGGAGTTTGGGTTCATCCAACAAGCCACCATCGCCAGGCATCTTTTTAATTCATTCTGATGTTGTTTAAGATTGCGCTCCATGCGGATGATCTGAGTGTCATGAGCATAACCATAAAACTGAAACCCAAAAGAAGCAATCAAATCTGCCAAAGGAGTGACGTATATCAAAAAGAAATGAACTGAGGGCAGATCCTTGGGGGACCCCACAGGGTATATCTTTAAAATCTGAACGGAATTAAGCCGTTTGAACACCCTGTGTTCTATTTTTCAAAAAAGGATTCAAATCATAGTAGTGAGTTAACCTTCATTTAATCTTTCTAGCAGGACAGCATGTGAATAGCTGTGTTGAAGGCTGCCAACAGATCAAGGAGAATAAGAGCCTCCCAGCTCCCTCCATCCAAGACCATACCGATGTCATTGGCAGCCACCATAAGCACTGTTTCTGTGCCAAGTGAGGGTCTGAAACCAGATTAATAATGTTTGAGGACCCCATTTTCCTCAGTATAAAACTAGTTGCATATTCACCCAACTCGCTAAAATCTTTGTAAAAAGAAGGGAAATAGGTCGACAGTTTAAAGGGATATTGGGATCCAAAGACTCATTTTTAAGAGAGGGGTGACTAATGCTGTTTTGCAAAAGGAGGGAACACCACTACTCGCCAAAGAATTATTATAGATTACTGTTATCAGTGGGTCAAGGTGGAGGCTAAACCTTTAAACATTTTGATAGGACAGGGGTCAAGAGATGAGCCACAATTAATAGTCACAATTGTGGATGCAACATCTTTATCAGCTAAAGTTCTAAAATCTGACTAAATCGTAAGATGCCGGGCTGCTTAATTGGACCTTTCCGCAGTTGCCATTGCTGGTGTAAAAGATGACAGAAGAGTTGAAATCTTATTTAAAAAATAAAAAAACTCTGCCAACCCTCACCAAAGCATTCAAGTAGGAATAATCTTAGGCAGATAATTCTTATTTTTTAAAACCGTCTCTACTTCTGTAAGGCCCTAACAATCCAAGTATTAAACTGATTAATTGTACCCTTAACATTATTATTTGACTAAATGTACGGCTTAGAACTTTCTAGACTTACTTGAAATTTTTCGCTATCAAATGTTGTCCAGGTGCAATAGGCTATTTTCGTGGTTGATTGGGTAGGCAGTCTGCTTTCATCCATAAGAAGGTGAAAGAGAATCACAGCGTGGGCTGACCCCAGAACATCCTCAACGCCATTAATAGTTATCAGCCCTGATTTGGCATAGAGAAGATCAAATATATGCCCTAGCCTGGTGGGTTGGTAATCGGACATACTGCTGCAGCTCCAAAACCGAACAGATGTTGACTAGCTGTAGGGTATTGGTGTCCATAACGTTATCAAAGTGAATATTTAGGTCACCCAACACAACAAAAATCAGTCTCAACATAAGCTGCTGATATTGTCCCCTGAAGTGAGCTAATAAAGTTCTTTACAGGACCTAGTGGTCTGTAAATCAACAAACTTTTCACTGAACAGTTATGGTTAACTGCTAGCGAAATAGTAAGTGATTCAGCATCTTGCAAATA
Organism: Calotriton arnoldi; assembly: GCA_963921515.1. Taxonomy (NCBI): domain Eukaryota; kingdom Metazoa; phylum Chordata; class Amphibia; order Caudata; family Salamandridae; genus Calotriton; species Calotriton arnoldi. Next base: position 1,132,358 of record CAWUFW010005190.1, read on the forward strand.
TAGTGTGAACTATTGAGAGCATTTAAATCTCTTCCTGTAGATTAAGGCTACCCATACCTATTTTAGTGGGCCGATTCCCTGTGCGTATTACGTATCCCTGAAGTATAGCAAGAACTACATCTGGACCAGAGCCTTCTATTATCCAGGTTTCAGTTATAAACAAATAGTCTAAGTTGTATTTCTCTAACAATATGCGTACTTCAACCGCATGAGCTACTAGTGAGTGGACATTAGTTTAAGCGTATTTGATATCATGCTTTGGATTATCCAAGACGTGTTCAGTATCTTGACTACCAAGAGAGCTCACCCCTTAGTTTGCTACTTGTTTTACAACCTTATCACCATAGATCTTAGAATTACTCAGACCCGCCCGTTAACTTAAGGCTGAAATTAATGTAATGATGGACTGAGGTTTAAAAAGGGAAGAGGGGCAAATAGTAGTTAATGGCAAGAATCTTACCAACAGTAAAAACTCACGAGTACATTTTATCCGATCATAACATGAAATAAAATGAGCAGCATGAGGGGGCGCAGACAACCTTACCTGTGATGTGCCTGTTGCACAGAGGCAGGACAGCCATCCTAAAATAGCCAGAGGACAGTTAGCACCTGGCGTCAAAGAGAAACACTGGAGCAAGCACTCAACTAAATGGCCACTCTAGTGTGGAGGATCAGCAGGAGTTAAAAAAGTGGCAGGCCCCAACTCAGCATAGCGTCAAAAAAATCAAACCAGCAGGAAACTATTTTCAGGAAAATCACAAACACTTAAAACAAACACTAATTGCCCCCAAAAATATCCACAAAATAAAATCACTGCATTCCACACGCACCCACCCTCCTCAGAATATAACCAAACTACCCCAGTAAAATAAACGAGCAATTGTCGATAAGAAAAGAAATCTGTTTTATGCAAATTCAGAAATTCATACAATTCTAAAAAATTTACAAAAAGTGCAAAATGCCTTAAGGTCAAGGCCATTTTAGTCGAAGAAAAATATACTAGATGAGGACAAGTAGCAAGAAACTCCTTCACTTTTTCCAAAGATGCTTCCACATGTGAAGAGCCTCATTTGTAATTGGGACCTTAGTGTGGTGTTAGCCATACCAACATGCACTATATTCTAGTTCTTCTCTAGGGAACTGCTGTTTCTAGTGGCAGTTCCATGGTCCAAAAGAGTGGTTCTGTGCCCTGGACACTACTAGAGCCCTCGTACACTGTGTGGTTGGAACAAGGGATTTGTATCCCTCTATTCTGCTCTTTATAGCTTTTGGAGACCATAATAATATTTAGCAGTCTGAATGGGATTTCCAGATGCATGGTGCTTACAGTTCAGCAATGCACTAACTTACAGCAGAGACACAGCCCAATCTACAAGAATACAACATGCCCAGAGCCCAAGTAGGAACTACAAGTCAGTGAGGAAACACAAACTTATCATTCAGAACTCCTAAAAGGTAGGTACGAACTAGCCCACAGTAAAACCTCTGATCTAGCGGATAGTAAGGTACCCAACTATAACTGAGAATATTTAACAGTATCCCCTGAGGCTTCTCCAGTTATCTCTGTGCACCCAGGTTGTCCTGACACCCTAACCATCTAAGGATCATGACCATTTCCGGGTCATGTTTATAAAAAAAAACCATCCCAAGTAATATTGTCAAAACACTGGCATGGATTCTATTTAATCACAATAGATTTGAGAGACCTCATATAGTTAATTATCTCTTAGTTCCTATTTGGGGTGACTTGCTCATTGATTTTTGCATCTCACAGGAATTGGCTTTTACTGTTCCTCTATATATATATATATATATATATATATATATATATATATATATATATATATATATACACATATACAATTAAAGACGTTAAGCATTACTAGACATCAGTCTGTGAATAGTGTCCTAGAACCACTCGCATCATTTCTTTTCGCTCAGCAGTTTTATTATGTGTTGTTTTGCTGGGAGTGGTTGTATTATCGATCTCCAACTACGCCAGGAGACTTCTCCTCTTGTCAGTTTTCCACTCGCATCAAAATTCAGCTAACTGTCAAATTAACTTGTTTGTTATCAACTGCATAGATTACTAGTTGTTGCCAATAGCACTCTCTTCTTCGTATGTTATTGTTAAATATGAGACCGTAGCCTGCAGGTGATGAAGAAACTTTGTAGTGTTCTCTGCATCTTGTTGTGCTATTCCAGTGGCAACTGTCAGTTATTGCACAGTATTCTGGATCGAGTGTCCGTGTAGGTACAATAAAAACCCTTATTGTAATTTCTTTCCGGAAAACGTAAGTCACACATTTCTAAACTCATTTAATCTAATTGTCAATTCTTCCAAATGCTAGCCAGCTGATCGCCATAATCTGCTGCGACCAGAGACTGTGGAAAGCCTTTTCTACCTGTACAGATTCACTGGAGATGTGAAATACCAGAATTGGGGTTGGGAAATACTGCAGAACTTCAACAAATATACACGAGTAAGCACACAGTTTTTTAAATTTCTTGCTGGTTGCTTAACCCATATTTAGAAAGTATCTTACACTGATGTAAAATTATAATACATAGTCTATTTGCATGCATCAAAGTTAGCTGTGTCAATGTATAGTCCTGATCGAGGCTGGTAATGATCACTGTTATGCAGATCTTTCATTGAGAGTCGAGATCAGATTTCAGTTCAGAAAAACCATGTCACATGGCATCATCCTATACATTGTAAACCAGTGTCTTTCTACTATTCCACCTCTGCACTCTAGTAGTGCCCTTTGATATTACCAGACATTAACCATTCCCAGGATGGCAGGGGGTGTGGCTAGACTTTCTCTTGTTTTCCCCATTCATTTGTGTCCTTTCCCATACTGCCGCCATCTCAGCCCGATGCAGCAGACAACTGCTGAACCCCAATCTGTGCTACAGACTCTAAACTGCATTGCCTGACAATGAACCTCTGAAACAGGGAGTTCACAACACGCCGCACTTTGCTCCAACATACTCTTCTGAGCATGCCACTTCAGGTGCATGCCCAAGGCTTGTCTAGAGTGACACCAATGGTGATCCTGCAGCTGCGGCACTCGTGGCATCTATGAATAAGTGGTATGATTCATTCTCTAGAAGCTCCTTCGACCTTCCCTGCTGCTATCCTCACGATGCCCAAAATATTTTAGCTTTCTTCTTCGTGGCACCTGGGACGTGGAAACCTAACACCAACCACCATCAGTCAACCTTGCTGGGTGCAACATTGGCGTTTCTCATCCTAACCCTTAGCCACTGCGTTTATCCTGGGCATTTCTCTGTTGCACAGTGTGTTTGACTTCTATTCAGTCACTTGCTCACTTTCCTCTGTTCATCGGCCACTTTCCCTGCTTGCTGCTGCTGGGGGGCCAGGACCACAGGCCAATGCTCCCGCTGGTGTGGGAGGCGGGAGACTGCTATTTGAGCACGCTTTGAGCCCACGGCGCTGGACGTGCCAGGGCAAAGACCAGCCCAAGAGTAGGCCCACCTGCTACCAAACGAGAACACCCCCCAAACACCTGCTCATCTAAAAAGTACACGTATGAATTTCCGGTATTTGGGAAATTCAAGGAGGTATGTAACCCTGGTCCCACTGCTACTAGGACCACGGTTGATAACTTTCTTGCTAGGGGGGGTTGGCGTCATCAATAAGGAAATTTAACTCGCTGAGAGAAGACTTTCCTGTGACAGTACTGATTTAGGTAGGCGGCATACTGACGATTGTACAACTGGCAATGATGGCAGTCTGCAGTACTATAGCCCCTTTCCATTCTGCTTCTACTGAGCCCACTGTTGAAAAACAGGCAGTGAGAGCAACTGCGAGCACTGATAAGGCGCCCCACGCTCACGATGTTGTGATGCCTTTCTTACCCTCCGATTTCCTTACCACAATTATGGTACACCTGCAGAACTGCCTGGCTGACCTTTTTAGGGAGCATTTGAGCCCTATTCTGAATAGATTGGGCACAATTGAGCTGAAAGTGAATGAGCTGCTGTTGCGGGGATTCTGCACATATACAGAGCTATGCACAGGAAAATAGGACCTCGGTGTATAGTGGTGTACCAACCATGCACCTTAGTACCCACAATCCCAATCCGACTAGCTTTAGCGTCTCATTCGTTCTCCGTACTACAGCGAAGCTACCAATGATTAGACATCCCAGAACACGGACTCTCTCAGGAATCGCGGGAGCAAGAACACTCTTTCATTACTCGCTCATACTTGTCCACAACATGCGTAATAAGAGACACAGTATAATTTAAAATGTTTATTTCAACTATCGTGCTCTAAGATAAAGTACACGTGCCAGTACTATCAGCATAATGCATAACGATAAAATAATAAGCATGGTTACAATTCCATAGAATACAAACGGGGACAGCATTTTATAAAGACAGTGGATATAGGGCTAAATTGCCTTATCACCCTCCCCGTGCTAGTAACTAGTTTATTATAAAAATAGAAGACCTCTGGGCTTTGTCAGGGGGACCCCCATACCTCAAGAACTAGATGCAAGGTTTACATCATCGGACAAGCACAGCTCTTCTCCCTGGAAAGATTTTTCTCCAAGTGCCACCAACAGGGAGATCACAATATTAAAAGCACACTAATTTCTCCAGTGCAGCTGTATTTCGTGTTATGTCCAAGTGCGAGGGGCTGACCAGATCAGCAATAACAAGGGACGTTGTTTTTCGACCTTGTACATGGTGTGTAGACGAAACCCACAGGGAAGATTAGAAAAGGTGAAAGGCAAAAAGGCAGACAGTTCTAATATAGCCGGGCACAAGTAGAGTCTGGAAAAACAAAGTCACAGAGTAACGTGTGCAAAAAAGGCATCATGGCAGCCAGGCCTAAGCTAACTAGCAATGTAGACAATGAGGCCACAATCCACACTACACCCTCCCCTGGTCAGTCCATAGGCCAAGACATAGGATGAAGACAGAGTTCAAATAGATGGAGCAGAATGTAAACGTCTATGTATGAAAAGTCCCCATGAAGGACAGTGAATGAAAAAAAGTTCAGGACAAAATAAATTCCAGATAGGGCCAGAAATCAGGGCACTAAAGGACGATAAAAAAAATCCAGAAATGCAGTTCGTTGAAAGCGAAGGCCCCTAATCCAATAGAGTGTATGTGCAGAAAACTGCCACACCTTCCAAGAGGACATCATTGGTATCGTCTGAAAAAAGAGATGCCATCCAGTTCAACAAATCAAAACTGCATTCATGTTCCTCCTAATAGGGAGCAGTGATCAGCATTGCGAGACAACTTGCGTGATACTCAATATAACTTCGTTGTAGGAGATTCTGAGCAGCCGCCCAGATATCCCATTGCGCCAAAACTCCAAGTGCAGATGCACGCGCCATCAATCCAGTGCCGGAATATTCCCGTTCATGGGACACTAAGGGGCCCATCAACTGGCCAAAATCCGGGTCCGACTGAGACGTATTGGAGAGGCAAACATCCAAGGACCAAGAGAAAGGACATCGTTAGCAAGACATCACAGGTTGCACGCAAGTGAAATACGCAAAGCAAAAAGAAAGTCTATAGGACACGCCGAGTGTCGCCAATGGTAGGATGCCGAAGCTGAAGAGCATACGTTCACAGAGCATCCGGAGTCGACCTTGGTCGAGTAGGCCCCCAGGAAGTGCAGCCATTGCGCAGCAAACAAATTAAAAGTAATATTCCAGCAGCTAAGGCTAGGAGCAATGGGAAGCCGCCAAAGACGCTGGAAAAAATAGAATGAATAAAAGCCGGAATTACACCAAATATAGTTTGAAAGGAGGTTAAAAGGCCAGAGCCCACAACTTTAAAAAGTGCACAAGACCTTCGGTATTAGAAGCATTGAATACGCGGTGAATCAGTTCACCGAAATGTTGTGGGAGGTTCGTGTTCAAAAGAGCCTGTATCTCACTGTGGGTACTAGCCACCTGGAGGACGAAGGTCTCCCGTGCGGAAGTGAGCATAACCTCCTGGTTTAATAATAGCGCCTTTATTCTGCTCAATTTATTGAAATCCGCCTTCAAAGTGGGTATGGAAGGCCAAATGGAACTATCTATCATTTTGTTCGGGGGTGGAAAAAGCACATTTTTGCAGCACACAACACGGTGTGAAACCGTTACAATGTAGGGGATGCCTGCCTGCATTCCACAACAGTCTTGATTATTCAGAAGCAGATAGCTACCATTTGCAAGCACAGTGAAAGTAGGCGATATAACAGGTGCTGGAATGCCCTTTAAAACACAAGCAAGATTCGGAGCAGAAACATTACAACCCCGTGCAATTTAATGTTTTTACAAATTAGGGAATGACCCACTGTAGAATCGCAAGACTCTCCCGTGAGAAAGACCTCCTTTCCGTCCCTAAGGCATCTGTACATGAAAGGCAGGGACCAAAGTTCATGCAAGAAGGCACTGCCCAAAGGCTGAAAACGGCCAACAGGATAATGTTTCATGCATGAACTGAACTCAAATAAAGAAAAAGGCAATGTGATAACCCCGTGAACCAGCCACACTGCAGAGTCAGTCTCCGCCACAGAGAATGGTAACGATTCTACCTTTTCGATATGTAAGAGAGTGTATGTCGCATCTTTCATGGACATGAATTGCTGTTTGTCAGTTAAATTAAATGGCAAGAACAAGGCAGACGTGTTTAAAAAATGCCATGGAACTTTGCCCATTTTCAATGTCTGCAACGTCCACGCAAACTGCATGACTGAACGCAACTGATTCTGACCATGATATAACAGGGTATTAATACTATTGTCAACAACAGCGAGCACTTTTTCTAGATTTGCCTGATCAATTTCCCGTAAACGGGAAGCAGCTTCAATTTGCGAAAGCTTCCAGAGTTCATTGTAAGTCTCATAAATAAATCTTTTAGGTCTAGGACCTCGAGGCCCTAGAACAAAATCGGACAGATCAATGTTGCCTGATAGGAGGGATAAATGTTGTTTTACAGAATCTAATGAGTGCTGCAACCACTGTTTACACAATTTACCAACAGAATATGTCGTAACAGTACGAGAGTCAGAAAACCTTGGATCTGGCCTATCCTGTTTGTAACCAGGAGCAGAGTCATGAAAACGTAGTTGGCAGGCATCTGATGCTATGGGCCAAGCCAACCAGGGTGACTGAACAAACGTAGAAATATTAAATGAATTATTTTGAAACAAAGCTTGCAAAGTTGAAAGGGAAATATTGAAATGCAAGCTCTCGCTGGGATTTGAAGACAATACGGGAATGGAGGGTGCATTCAATTGTTTGGAAGTAGCCAACCCCCAACAAGTTGTTTGATAGATCGTACTATTTAAAAATCAAATTTGGGCCGGGATTAGGCAAGCACGGTGTAAGGCTTCCGTACCGCGTACCTGCCATGATTTGGTGCCCCAGATAGATTTTAAGTCAATGGTGTCCTTCCAGTGCTCATAACCACCCACGGCTAATGCGTCCAAAAAGGAACTCGAATATAGCAATTTGGTGTGTGTCAACATGACCTTCTGATTTGATGAAATGTTCAATTTAAAATAATAGGACCCAGGGTTTGATCTATCAAAGTCTGTAAAGTAAGTAAATTTACCTTTAAGTGTGTGGGAGCTACCTGGTAAAGGGGTCGGACAATGTTCCCATTGGGTGTAATTAAAAGTACCCCGAAGAGTACTTGGTTTGTGGAGAAAATGGTTGCCCCAGTGCTGGTAACAATATAAATCAGCATAATTTGCAGAATTTAAGTACAAATCTTCAGCATTAAAAGCAGCATAATATTTCAAATCAGAGAATAACGATTCAACGGCATGCACATCCCAATCGTCAGAATGAATATTCCTTTTTACCACATCACCCATGGAAACACGAAGGACATTCGGTACATTAATAATCTCGGTTGGTGCATGAATTTGGAAATTTACAGCATCCCATACGATGCCATCAGCGACTGGGAAGGCGGAAATGTTCACAAATGTGTGGTCACGCTTCATGATGTGAGATGAAGAATGCGGAGCCAAAGTTCCAGCGACACAGTTCACCGCAGAGCGTTCTGGTAAATAGTGACCATTGATGAGCAAGAAAAAAACTGTCACAAAGCCAATGGACATGAACAGGAAAATCAGGGATAGTTCCAACCAGATGTATGTCCAGGGTGGAACCAAAAAATTGTCTCTGAACCAGGATATAAAAATACTGAAGCTGGACGGGATAAGTGATGAGGTGGAAGCCGAATCAAAGGAAAAACGGGTTGGGCTCAGTGGTGTTGTAGGTAAATGAGCCACCGACTCGTTGGCGGGGTATGCATACTCTGTGTCCTCGTTGCAGGAGGAAGCCGGGAAGTTGAGCAGGTGATCAGGCAAAGCGACCATCTCAATGGCAACATCCGTGTCCGTGTAGGCTGGAGGGCCACAAACAGGAGTCCTTGAAAGGGCTGGACATGATACCGCAGGTGTCACGCTATTCAGGATCGGCCAGATGTTGTAGCTTGACATTGTCCACTGAGATGTATCTGTTATCTTTGCGGCCAGGTAACGGTGGTAAGATGACTGTACGAGTACCCTTCAAGCCAAGAACTGGAACCGGTGCACGATAAGAGGGGCCAAATTCTATTTTGTTCTCCACCTTCTCTCGGACCAGATCTCCAACCTTCGGAAGCCAGCCGGCAACCGGAATCTGCAACGCAGCGTCAGTGGCTGAAGGCAAGTGTTCGTTTGCAAGTTTGTCACGGTTCTCTTGTAAGTCCTGCAACATAGTAGAATGATTATCTACGTCAAAGATTGCGGCATTCGCCGCCATGTCTAGACCATCAAGGTCAGGCACAAACATTTGTATGCCAAAGAGCATTTCGTATGGGGTCCGCCCATCCAGAGATCTTCTAGGGAGCTTATTAAGTGCACGTTGCACGCCATACAAGTGGGCCAGCCAGTTCCTGCCAGTACCTAAGACTCTAGCTGTCAAGGATTGCTTTAAGTCACGGTTCATTCGCTCCACAATCGAGTTGCCCTCAGGCCTATATGGAGATGAAAATTGCACCAGCACCCCCAATGACCTCATCGCGTCCTTGTACGCCTTAGAGGCGAACGCTGGACCCTGGTCGGAATGGAAGGTGCCACAGGCAAAAATTCCCACAAAGACACGCAAATCCCTTATGACATTTCGAGCGTCAGCACTTCGTTGTGGCCAAACCCAGATGAAACGTGTGCACGAATCTACTGCAACTAAGATGTATTTATATGCAGTGTCAGAAGAAAACGGACCGCAGTGATCCAGGTAAACACACCCAAAAGGTTTGTTAGAAATGCAGAGCTGTGTTTGTGGTGGTCGTGTAACCGTTGAAGGCTTAATTTGCTGACAAACATCACAAGAAAGCACATAAGTACGGGTCTGTTTATATAAACCTCGCCACCAGTAACGCTGCTGCAAGATGGAAACAGTCGCAGACACGCCAGCAGGGGCTGAAGCCAAGCCTTCGTGTGCGGCCGTTATCAAGGAAGTTCTGCGGTCCGCGTTGGGAATCAGCCGATCACCAACGTCTGGAATTCTTACGTAAGGAACCCGTTCGGGACTTAAGTGATAAGAGTACTTGGAAGGGAAACCCCGTGGGTAATTAGCATCTTCCTTTGATGCAGCAATAGCTGCCAAAATCTCTATCTATTTTTGTCATGGATCTTGTAACTGCTGCTACTGAGCACGTGGCTACTGCTGATTTGGCAGCTTCATCCGCCAAACTGTTACCGACCGCGTGTGCGCCCACACGCTGGTGGCCAAGAGTGTGAATCACCTGTGTGAGAGGCAGACGTTGTTTAAGATCTGCCACTCGAACCCAAAGCATTTTATGCTTAATCGTGCTGCCTTTAGCATCTCTATAGTCGTTTTGAGACCAAAAGAATAAGTTGTCATTAAAGGATTGAATACAGTAGTAAGAATCGCATACAATAAGAGTCGTCGCGTCTGGATTCGCGAACTCAAGTGCGAGCACCAAAGCACGCAGCTCGGCCAATTGTGCAGTACTGTCTCCTAGTGCCTGCGTGTGCACCACACTTGATTTGAACTCACCGTTCACCATAGTACCTGCAACAATAGCACATGCAGCGGAATAAGCATGCTTGGAACCCGTGGCCGGTTGCGCCGAACCATCGGTGTAAATGATACATTGGTACTCCTCAAGCGGCAGCAAAGACAGAGGAGGAGGATGAACAAATTCATACTGCAAGAACTCCTTTGTCTGAAGAGAGGAATCAAAAATAAAAGTGACATCCGGAGACGTCCGAGATGTAGCCCATTGTATCCAATGGGGGTGCAAAGCCTTAGAGTTAGGTACACTTGCCTTTGTCACTGCCTCAAGGGCAGGATATGGTGTTACCACTAAAATGCGTTTTCCCTGTGCCAGTGCGCGTTCCTTAAGAATCGTCATTTGCACTGCAGTCAAAACCTTCTCCACCGTGGAAAAGCGCAACTCCGCTGAAGTGTAAAGATGCGACTTGTATGCAATAGGTGCTGTGTCACCTTCGTTAAACGTTAAGTACGTGAAACCCTCTGCCCCTGGCACAATTCTAATCACCAGGTTCGTGTGGTTATCACGAGTCAACAAGAACTTGGATTCAAGTAGATCAGACTGCAAAGAGTGCAGTATAGAGGAATGCTCAGGAAGCCAGCATGACTTCGAAAAGTTAGGTTGTATCAAGGCATAAAGAGGCTTGATACGCTGGGCATATTCGGGAATATAAGAACGCCCGAAGTTTAAAAATCCCAGTAATGACTGAAGTTTCTTCAGGGTCGTTGGAGGGCGCAAAAGTGCGCACTTCTCCAAGAAATGGGGAGCTAAGCCCCTACCTTCATTGTTGAGCTCATAGCCCAAAAACAAAACGGTGAATTCTGCGATGTGAGATTTGGCAAAATTAAATTTGTATCCTAAGACCGCAAATTCAAGAATAATGCGGTCCACACGGGAAAGATGCGGCCATATTTCGTCGTCCGTCAGATATCGTCGACGTACAAATACGCATCTGGGTCTATGCCGTCCAACAAAGAGACAACACGGACGGCGAAGACTCCCGGGCTGTTCTTGTAGCCCATGGGCAAACGCCGAAATTTAAACTGTTTTCCACCGGAAGTGAAAGCACTCCATTGGCTGCACTCCGGGGACAAATTGTGCGTGTAAAATCCATTGGACAGGTCAAGTGTCGTTTTATATTTTTTGCGAACAACACTGTCTACGAGCGCAGAACTGTGGGTATTTTGTACCGCAAAGGTCCGACAATGAGAGTTCAAATGTCGGTAATCCAAAACAAAACGGTACGACCCATCGGGTTTAGAAACCGCAAAAAGGGGATTATTCATTGGTGATACGCATGTTTCAATTACTCCTTGATATTCTAACTGTGTCAGAATGTCTGAAACGGGACCTTTAGCTTTCCGCCGGAGGGGATATTGGGGTTGGGGCTGTGGCAGAGACCGCAAGGGTATATCATGGGGGGGAGAATCCTCATCCCAGCCCACGTGGTTACGGTATAGCGCCGGAGCCAGGGCCCCAGCCCATTCAGCCGCTAACGCCTCCGCTTTGTCCTTGGGGACATGATGCGAAAAGATCGGAAGGATTACTTCCTCCCTCTCGGTGCAGCAAGTACGAATGGGGGCGGCCAATCTGCTTCTGCCAACAAAATGTCGTAAGAGGAGGTCAGATTTTCCCAAAAATCCCTTTAATAACATGCTCAATGTCACCTTCAATTTGAATGACAATATTAAATAGTCTGTCAGGGGTGCCACTCTGGTGTCAGCTGTCTCGACAGTAATGAAAGTATCAGTTGCTGTCGCCTCCACATGAGGATGCAGTGCCTCCCGCACTATGGTAACTTCCGTGGCTCTGTCTAGCAGTGTCACTGTCAACGTCCAATTCAGGAGTCTCGTTCTCACCGTCTGTGGCATACCTCGCTGTTAATGCTGCAACTTTTTTCTTCTGAAATTGTGGGCGAGAACGTGGAAATTCGTCTGGTTTCCCTCGGCCTGGTTGTCGAGGTTTGTCTCGTCCCTGTGGGGCCTCACGACCCCTGCCTCTATCCTGGTGATCTCCTCCACCAGTCTGGGAGGTCGATGGTGCCTGTGAAGAACGAGGAGAGCGCGGGTCAGGGACTTGAAATCTATCTGGAGATTTAATTCTCGCTCTGTCGCGCAAATCATAAGTGCGTTCAGAAGATACGGAAACCGGGGATGCAGCACGCGACCCTGGTTTTAATTGTTGCTTACCCTGTTTCTTCAACTTCCAGTTCTTTTTAGAAAAGAACGGTTTCTCTTCTTTCTCAGACTGAGTTTTTTGTTGTGGTTGTGATTGAGTTTGCGTTTTAGCAAAAGGCTTAACCCCCAAACTATTGCGGCCAATGGTTTTATAAGCCTGTTGTTGGACTTGGCCCTTTTTGCAGGGTCATCCCTAAACTTTTTGCCTTCCTCCTATATTTTTTCTGACCTGTTGTTGGCTGTTTTATGACTCTGGGCACTTTACCACTGCTGATCAGTGCTAAAGTGCATATGCTCTCCCCATTATAAATTATGTGATGGATTAGTGACTCCATGATTGGATGATTGGTTTACTTGTCAGTCCCTAGTACAGGGCACTCAGTGTGCCCAGGGCTTGTAAATCCAATGCCGCTGGTGGGCTTGCAGCACTGGTTGTGCCACCCACAGAAGCGGCTTGTAAAATGTGTCTCAGGCCTGCCATTGCAGAGCCTGTGTGCAGCCTAGGGCTGCCATGTCGACTTGGTGAGTACACCCACTTACCAGTCCCTAAACCTTCCCTTTACTGCATGTTGGTCACCCCTAAAGTAGGCCCTAGGGCAGGGTGCATTGTAAGTACAAGGTAGGACATGCCCTGGTGTGTGTGGCATGTCCTAATAGTGAATTACAGCCATTTTCGTTTTTCACTATTGCAAGGCTACCTGCTCTCCATAGGCCAGAATGGGCAGACTGACTATTACACCTTATAGTCAGAACTGACCCAGGGAACATGGTAGAAAAACGAATTTAGTATGCCTGAACTCAGGATGATAAAATACATCTTTTAGTGAAGTTGGTTTTAACATTCTGTGTTTGAAAATACCACTTTTAGAAAGTGGGTATTTTCTTGCCTAAACTTCCAAGCCTGCCTCTGCTAGGTTGTGTATTCCTTGTCTGGAGATTGAGTGACAGGGGCTGGGGGTGGCTACAGGAGACAGGGTGAGTCAGCACAGGGCTGAATAGAAAGATCTGCATCCAGAGTGGAGGGAGGAGTTGCACCTGGGTCTGAATAGGGCTGTGCCTGCCTTCCACAATGCTGGCTCCACCTCCTGCCGGGCGGCTGAGCACCCTGCCCCACATTCTGAAAGGAAAGAAGGAGTCAGAAAAACAAAGTACTCCAGGACTGACCAGAACTGGTTTTGACTAGGCAGAGGCCTCTCTGCCTTCAGAGAACAAAGGAAAACTGTGTATAAAAAGGGGACCCAGACCCCTAGGAAATTAGATCACTTTGGGAAAACAAGAAGAAACCTTTGCTGAGGAGCGGAACCAAGAAGAAACTGAGGAGAAGACTATCCCTAAGCTAGAGGGATCTGCCTGCAGTGGTTGCCTGACTGCCAAAGGAAGGAGAAAGGACTTTGTGTGCACTTTTATTCAACTTGTAAAGTATCTCCAAGGGCTTGAGAAAAGAGCTTGCCTCCTGCTGAAGTCTCAGGGACAACAGACTTCAACCACCAGCTCCCCAAGAATCCTTTGGAAGTGCCTGCTGCTGTTTTGGGCCTTCTGAAGGGACTGCGTGTCGCAAGGAGCTGGAAGCGCGACTCAAGAGGAAGAAGCGTGTCGCCGTCGCTGCTGCTGCCGTCGCAACTCCGAAGGAGGGTGTCGCCGCTGTAGCTGTCGTATTGCACCGCATCGAGAGAAGCGTCCCGCAACGAAGAGGAAGCGTGTCGCCGTCGCTGCTGCTGCCGTCGCAACTCCGAAGGAGGGTGCCGCCGCTGTAGCTGTCGCATTGCACCGCATCAAGAGAAGAGTCTCGCATCGAGGAAGAAGCGTGTCGCCGTCGCTGCTGCTGCAGTCGCAACTCCGAAGGAGGGTGTCGCCGCTGTAGCTGTCGCATTGCACCGCATCAAGGGAAGCGCCTCGCATCCACGGAGAAGCGTGCCGCCGTCGGAGCTGCTGCCGTCGCATCAAGAAACAAGGGTGTCGCCGCTGCAGTTGTCGCATCGAGCGGAAGCGTCTAGCAACGTTGGAGAAGAGTGTCGCAGCCGAAGCTGTTGCCGTCGCATCGCTGAACAAGGGTGTCGCCGCTGCAGTTGACGCATCGAATCGAGACTTCTCGCAACATCGGAGAAGCGTGCCGCATCAGGAAGAACTTGACGTCTTTATTTCTTTGCACCAGAACTTTGTCGCATTTCCATCGCTGCAACATTGCTTGTTGTGGAAGCGTCCCGCATCGTAAGGTACATTGACTTAAAGTGTCGCATCTTAAGAACTGAACTGAACTAAGCTAAAACTACCATTTTAAGTACAGTATTGTGGATTTTTGTCGTTTATGGTCTTGTGTTAAAACTATATAAAGAATACTTATTTTTGATATAAACCTTGTGTGGTGTCCATCTGTAGTGTGTCACTAGATTACTGTATGTGTTCACAAATGCTTTACACACTGCCTCTGAGATAAGCCTGTCTGCTCGTGCCAAGCTACCAAGGGGGTGAGCAGGGGTTATTTTTAGGAGTGTACCCCTTTACCCTGACTAGAGGCGAGGGTCCCTATTTGTCACAAGTACCTACCTGTGCCAACATAGAGACCCCCAATTCTAACATTGGTGGTCAGCGGTGAGGATTCTGGACTTGCATTTGTGACTCATGTACAGTGATTGGTGAACACTACTAGTGAGTGCAGACCAAACGCGACCACATACTGTTTTTCTGTTTTATGGGGTCCTCCTGGAGGTATTTTTGACACTATGACTCTGGTTAGTTGTTGCAAAATGGAACTCGACTTCTGGCACATGTTTGTCTACAAAATGAAGGAACTACGTGTGTTTTGCAAGGAAAGGGGGCTGCCTGTGAAAAGAAGGTCCAGGGAGGATCTAGAGGCATCCCTATTTCAGTATGAGTTACCCAGCTGGAAGGCAACACTACCAGTTGAGTCTGAGAAGGAGGAATTCCCTAGAAGTGGGGGAGAAACAGAAAAAGATAGCTGGCTTCTGGCTCATGAGCAGAAGCTGAAAGAAATTGACGAAGAGCTGAGAGAGATTGATGAGGCTCAGAGGGCCTTAGCCCAAGAAGAGGAAATTTGGGCAGCTCAGGAAGTGAGCTTTGCTGAGTTGGAGGTGGAGTCCAGCTCAGATGGTGGCAGCAAAATTAAGTTATTCAGTGCTGAGAGAGTAGTGCACACACCCAGAGATGTGGCGCCTGACTTGGAGGGGGTTAACATACACCAGGAGGTTCAAGGACATGAGGTAGCTCCAGTAGTGCGCAGTGTCCCTGAGAGGAATAGGGAAACTGACGCAGGGATTCATGGTCCTAGTGGTGGGAGGGACACTCTACTGACTCTAGATGAGAGGTGCAGGGAGAGGGGTTCCCCCATGGTTGAAGTCCTGGTATGTGAGTGTGAAGACCGCCCAGAAGAGTGTGGGTTGAATGACAGAGACAGTCAGTTACTGTCTTGCCAATCTCAGGAGAGTGGTGTGGAGTACGTGTGCGAGGCACTGGATGGTGAGGTGAAGGATAGTTTGGTTAACCCCTGTAGGGGGCTGTGTGATCCAATTGTGGGAGAGCATATTGTAAGTCCCTGTTTTCCAGAGCTATGCCAACACCTGTTGGAGAGTGAGTTCTCTGACCCCAGGGAGCTCACATTGGAGGCAGACCTTTTGGTGGCTTCCAGAGGGTCTGAAGAGGCATTGGGGAGTGACCCTAAGAGGAATGGCTCAGGTGTCTTCCAACCCAGAGTGGTGGGAGAGGTTCAGTGTAGCCCAGCTAGGTCCCGTGGTAATGGGAGGGGTGCAGGGACTCACGTCCTGTCTCAGTGGAGAAGGAGTGAGTGTGGGGCTGCGTGTCCCAAGGTGCCCGAAACCCAGTCTCAGAGCCTGGATGGTTCTTTAAGGGAACACCAGGTAGGGAGCCTAGGCTGTCCTGATGGGCCGCCTGTTGAGGAGGATCTCCTAGTGTCTAGAGACCCTGGAGCGTCTGTAAATGGAGCTCCAGTGTTTCTGGTGTCTGGCAGTGCCGCTCCAGTTGGGAGGGTGCAGAAGTCCAGAGTGAGGGGTGAGAGGGGGAGAGAGTCCCCAGTGGAAGAACCAGTGGGTCAGGGACCAGCCAGAAGGGCTGAGTCACCAGTGAATGACCATGGTAACACCACTTCTGTCCTGGGGATCTCCCGCGCTGTCAGATGGACAGGCGTCGGGAGATCTGCGCCAGGCGGACTGTCACACAACACATGAGAGATGTGTTACCCTCTGGGGGGGCATGCGTGCTCCCCAGGAAGTCCTGGTGCGCCAGGCAGATTATTACACAACTCTAAAGGAGTGTGTTTCCCTTGGGGGGGGGTTGGTGTACCCTCCCGGAAGTCCTGGGTTGCCAGGCACAGGTCCAGCCTAAGGGTACAGACCCTGGGTTGGAGGGCCAGGTTCAGGGTGTCCCCCTGACCTGGAGGAAGGGGCAGCTGCTAACAGTGCCCCTACCAGTTTGTCTTCTGGGGGCACCGCTCCAGGTGGGAGGGTGCAGGACCCCAGTAAGGGGGCGGGGAGAGGACAGCCTCACCCCTGGCCTCTGCCCAGTCTAAGGGTACAGACCCTATGCTGGAATCCCAGTTGCAGGATAGAACCCCTGAACTGGTGGGCGAGCTGTGCAGGACACCTGCCACAGGTGCCCTGACAATTCTGGTAGGGGGTACCGCTCCTGATGGGAGGGGGCAGTACTCTGGAAGGGGTTGCAGAGGGAGGGAGTCCTCGCCTCTGACCCCGGTTCAACTGGAGGGTTTAGACCCTAGATTGGAGGACCAGGTTCAGGGTGTCCCCCCTGACCTGGACGCCCAGTTGCAGGATAGAACCCCTGAACTGGTGGGCGAATTGTGCAGGACACCTGCCGCAGGTGCCCTGACAATTCTGGAAGGGGGTACCGCTCCAGGTGGGAGGGTACAGAGCCCCAAGGAATAGGACCGGGTGTGGGAAAGTCCACCCCAGTCTCCAGTCCAGCCGCCGGGTATAGGCCCGGGGCTGGTGGGTCAGCGCCAGGATGTCATACCTGACCTGACAGGAGGGAGAGTGGACAAAGGGTGCCAAGCACCTGGGGCTACTGCCCCCGCTCTCTGACGCCACAGAGGTTTGAGAGCCCTGAGAGGCATAAGGCCTGGGTCTCATCCCTGACCCCCGTCAGTGGCCACTGTGGCTTGCTGTCTGTCTGTTGGGACACACCTGTGAGCCAGTTAAGGTTAGGTGCTGCACAGGTGGGGTCCACAGGTGAGGAGAAGGGTTCCCCATGGATTAGCTTGGTGGGCCCTGAGAGTATGGACAGAGGGATTCCAATAGGTTCAGATTGGCGTAGAACTGGAGTATGCCCCTGCTGTT
Organism: Calotriton arnoldi; assembly: GCA_963921515.1. Classification (NCBI taxonomy): domain Eukaryota; kingdom Metazoa; phylum Chordata; class Amphibia; order Caudata; family Salamandridae; genus Calotriton; species Calotriton arnoldi. The sequence continues at coordinate 1,149,912 of CAWUFW010005190.1, forward strand.
GCGGGCCAGGTCCAGGTTCTATCGCCCAAAGCAGGGAAGCCCATCAAGGTAGTGATTGGTCTACCCTGCGTTTTGGCTGGAAGGGGGTTGTGTTGGACTTGGCCCTTTTTGCAGGGTCATCCCTAAACTTTTTGCCTTCCTCCTATATTTTTTCTGACCTGTTGTTGGCTGTTTTATGACTCTGGGCACTTTACCACTGCTGATCAGTGCTAAAGTGCATATGCTCTCCCCATTATAAATTATGTGATGGATTAGTGACTCCATGATTGGTTTACTTGTCAGTCCGTAGTACAGGGCACTCAGTGTGCCCAGGGCTTGTAAATCCAATGCCGCTGGTGGGCTTGCAGCACTGGTTGTGCCACCCACAGAAGCGGCTTGTAAAATGTGTCTCAGGCCTGCCATTGCAGAGCCTGTGTGCAGCCTAGGGCTGCCATGTCGACTTGGTGAGTACACCCACTTACCAGTCCCTAAACCTTCCCTTTACTGCATGTTGGTCACCCATAAAGTAGGCCCTAGGGCAGGGTGCATTGTAAGTACAAGGTAGGACATGCCCTGGTGTGTGTGGCATGTCCTAATAGTGAATTACAGCCATTTTCGTTTTTCACTATTGCAAGGCTACCTGCTCTCCATAGGTCAGAATGGGCAGACTGACTATTACACCTTATAGTCAGAACTGACCCAGGGAACATGGTAGAAAAACGAATTTAGTATGCCTGAACTCAGGATGATAAAATACATCTTTTAGTGAAGTTGGTTTTAACATTCTGTGTTTGAAAATACCACTTTTAGAAAGTGGGTATTTTCTTGCCTAAACTTCCAAGCCTGCCTCTGCTAGGTTGTGTATTCCTTGTCTGGAGATTGAGTGACAGGGGCTGGGGGTGGCTACAGGAGACAGGGTGAGTCAGCACAGGGCTGAATAGAAAGATCTGCATCCAGAGTGGAGGGAGGAGTTGCACCTGGGTCTGAATAGGGCTGTGCCTGCCTTCCACAATGCTGGCTCCACCTCCTGCCGGGCGGCTGAGCACCCTGCCCCACATTCTGAAAGGAAAGAAGGAGTCAGAAAAACAAAGTACTCCAGGACTGACCAGAACTGGTTTTGACTAGGCAGAGGCCTCTCTGCCTTCAGAGAACAAAGGAAAACTGTGTATAAAAAGGGGACCCAGACCCCTAGGAAATTAGATCACTTTGGGAAAACAAGAAGAAACCTTTGCTGAGGAGCGGAACCAAGAAGAAACTGAGGAGAAGACTATCCCTAAGCTAGAGGGATCTGCCTGCAGTGGTTGCCTGACTGCCAAAGGAAGGAGAAAGGACTTTGTGTGCACTTTTATTCAACTTGTAAAGTATCTCCAAGGGCTTGAGAAAAGAGCTTGCCTCCTGCTGAAGTCTCAGGGACAACAGACTTCAACCACCAGCTCCCCAAGAATCCTTTGGAAGTGCCTGCTGCTGTTTTGGGCCTTCTGAAGGGACTGCGTGTCGCAAGGAGCTGGAAGCGCGACTCAAGAGGAAGAAGCGTGTCGCCGTCGCTGCTGCTGCCGTCGCAACTCCGAAGTAGGGTGTCGCCGCTGTAGCTGTCGTATTGCACCGCATCGAGAGAAGCGTCCCGCAACGAAGAGGCAGCGTGTCGCCGTCGCTGCTGCTGCCGTCGCAACTCCGAAGGAGGGTGCCGCCGCTGTAGCTGTCGCATTGCACCGCATCAAGGGAAGCGCCTCGCATCCACGGAGAAGCGTGCCGCCGTCGGAGCTGCTGCCGTCGCATCAAGAAACAAGGGTGTCGCCGCTGCAGTTGTCGCATCGAGCGGAAGCGTCTCGCAACGTTGGAGAAGAGTGTCGCAGCCGAAGCTGTTGCCGTCGCATCGCTGAACAAGGGTGTCGCCGCTGCAGTTGACGCATCGAATCGAGACTTCTCGCAACATCGGAGAAGCGTGCCGCATCAGGAAGAACTTGACGTCTTTATTTCTTTGCACCAGAACTTTGTCGCATTTCCATCGCTGCAACATTGCTTGTTGTGGAAGCGTCCCGCATCGTAAGGTACATTGACTTAAAGTGTCGCATCTTAAGAACTGAACTGAACTAAGCTAAAACTACCATTTTAAGTACAGTATTGTGGATTTTTGTCGTTTATGGTCTTGTGTTAAAACTATATAAAGAATACTTATTTTTGATATAAACCTTGTGTGGTGTCCATCTGTAGTGTGTCACTAGATTACTGTATGTGTTCACAAATGCTTTACACACTGCCTCTGAGATAAGCCTGTCTGCTCGTGCCAAGCTACCAAGGGGGTGAGCAGGGGTTATTTTTAGGAGTGTACCCCTTTACCCTGACTAGAGGCGAGGGTCCCTATTTGTCACAAGTACCTACCTGTGCCAACATAGAGACCCCCAATTCTAACACCTGTGCAATAATTTTCGGTAATTCGCGTGGTTTGTCCGGCTCTGGGACCAAAGCCAAAGCATTAGCGACTTGAAAGTTGACTGCATCACCCTTGACGTCCGCAAGGATTAGATCAGCCACCACATCGAACACTCCCACCAGTCTCATCCCCAATTCCACAGCCGCTTCAGGGCCATGTTCATCCTGCACCCGTTTAATTACAGAGGGGAGAACCGTCATGGAAGGAGTGCCGAAACACTTCGCATACACTGCTGCGAATACCTTGCCCCAGTTGTTGCATTCTGTCAACTCGGGAATTAAGTCTTTCGGCAAACTAATCGTCAAAATCCTGTGTTTGTCCACAGGAGAAGTATTCGGAAAAACAGCCTCCAGCTGGTCAAATTTTTCTGCAAGCCAATAAGGCAAATCATCCTTATTCTGTGGGCGCTTGCCCATCACCGAATTAACCATGACGGGACTTATGGTTACACCGCCCGGTCCAGCTGGATGCGCCGCAACTCCAGGAGGGGCCCCCTGGACGTTGCCAGTAACCTATTGTTCCAAAGCTCTGTGCACGCGGATTAGAGACGCATGCAACGCGCGCAGTTCATCAACCGCAAGTGTCAAATAACGCCGATGTGGGGTATAACCGGCCAAGACTGGCCTAGTGGCCCCCTCTATTGATAAAGGGCCTAAACGAACCGGGGTGACCGGATGTGGGAGGGCGCCATTAAACCAAATACGGTGTTGCCATGCCGTAAGTGGTACTTCAAGAGCCTGATAAGGCCGATAAGCATTGGGTAGGGCAGTGGGAGCGTAAACATGAAACAAATTGTCCGCTCCTTCCACCGCCGGAAAAGTGACCCAAGAGTAAAACACCTCAAAGTGGTGAGCCGGATCAGCCTGCACCACAAAGATGAGAGCGACACCCGCGTCAGGCACTCCATAAGCCAGTAAATGAGCCCGGAGCGCAGCGCGGCTATGTGCCGGGATATTTGCATTCGCTGCCATTAAGACCAGGAATGATCGACAACCTAGTGTGTGGCAGCGCAATATAGGGTTAACATAAACACCTTTTAATAACTTCAAACTTGAATGAACCTATAAAAACATCAATATAGGAGGTATCACCCTCACATACGTTTCCGGAAGCGCAAGCGAAGGTTATTGTGGACAAGCACTACTCAAGCGTCTCGCAGATAAGAAGCCCACCACGTTGGTGGCGCCATGTTGCGGGGATTCTGCACATATACAGAGCTATGCCCAGGAAAATAGGACCTCGTTGTATAGTGGTGTACCAACCATGCACCTTAGTACCCACAATCCCAATCCGACTAGCTTTAGCGTCTCATTCGTTCTCCGTACTACAGCGAAGCTACCAATGATTAGAAATCCCAGAACACGGACTCTCTCAGGAATCGCGGGAGCAAGAACACTCTTTCATTACTCGCTCATACTTGTCCACAACATGCGTAATAAGCGACACAGTATAGTTTAAAATGTTGATTTCAACTATCGTGCTCTAAGATAAAGTACACGTGCCAGTACTATCAGCATAATGCATAACGATAAAATAATAAGCATGGTTACAATTCCATAGAATACAAACGGGGACAGCATTTTATAAAGACAGTGGATATAGGGCTAAATTGCCTTATCACCCTCCCCGTGCTAGTAACTAGTTTATTATAAAAATAGAAGACCTATGGGCTTTGTCAGGGGGACCCCCATACCTCAAGAACTAGATGCAAGGTTTACATCATCGGACAAGCACAGCTCTTCTCCCTGGAAAGGTTTTTCTCCAAGTGCCACCAACAGGGAGATCACAATATTAAAAGCACACGAATTTCTCCAGTGCATCTGTATTTCGTGTTATGTCTAAGTGGGAGGGGCTGACCAGATCAGCAATAACAAGGGACGTTGTTTTTCGACCTTGTACATGGTGTGTAGACAAAACCCACAGGGAACATGAGAAAAGGTGAAAGGCAAAAAGGCAGACAGTTCTAATATAGCCGGGCACAAGTAGAGTCTGGAAAAACAAAGTCACAGAGTAACGTGTGCAAAAAAGGCATCATGGCAGCCAGGCCTAAGCTAGCAATGTAGACAATGAGGCCACAATCCACACTACACTGCATGGTTCCAGACTCAAGGAATGCTTGCTATTAGTGCAGCCCCTAATGTCGGCCCCCTAGACGTGACTACTCACTCTCTAGTTCCTGGAAGGGAGGGTGTAACATCACTCTCGCATCTCCCCCTTCCCAGGCTCTACGTGCACAAACCATATCCTGTGTCCCTGCTAATGGTAATGTGGGAGCCCCTGGGGATGGGAATGCCTGCCTTGCAAGCAAGTCGCTGCAGTGTTAGCTAACTGTCAGTCTACCTCCTCCGGCTTGTCCGTATGTTCTCAACCTAGGAAACGTCCCCCCTTTAGAAGAAGGGATAGATGAAGATGCTTTGCAGTTTAAGAATAGAATCATACAATGGCTCTCTAGGCACCTGGGTTTAACCTTGCAAATTCTTATGGCAAGAAGAGTATTTTGGATTGGGTCTGCTGCCAAGTTATATGCCGGTTATACCATTGTGATAAACTTTTAAAATCCAACATGTGTTAGCTCTTTACATTTTTTTCCCCAGGTCATCCTATTTCCAGCCCAGTAGTGTTCTGGTCTTACTGTTTAGTTACTTTTACAGGCCTTCTGCACATCTATCTCCTTTTGGTGACCAGAATGTACTGCGGAATTCATTTCTTCCACTACTGTCTTGCCCAGACCGGGATTGACAAAGGAGAATCATTGCCTACGTTACCTTCCCTGCTGCAACTACTGTGCTTGTGAATGATGTAAAAGAAACATCTGGGGGCCCTATTTTAGATTTCTGGGGCAAAGTGGTTCAGATCATCTGAATTGTTGCAGGACTCACCTCAGATACGACCTGAAGAATGGGTGTCCTTGATTTATAAGTATATTATCTTAATACAGGAGACCTAGAAAGTTTCAGATATCATTCATGATGGCTACTGTTGCTATTCCTAGTCCTGCAAAGCTATCTAGCTCCGGCTGAGCTAAGGGGGTGCGAGCGCGGGGGCAGAGGGAGGTGAAGGGGAATGGGGAGGGTTATCGAACTGGCTTAAATTATCACTAAATTACAGGGTTATCCCCATCAATGTCAATTAAAATGCAATGCAATTGCTTATTTTTTGTTGCAATAATTTCAAATTGTATTTAACATTTATAATAACGAATTCTCTTATGCTGAGAATAACAATTTCCTGAGACTGTTTGAAGCCTTTGACAATATACCTAATTTGTATAGGCCCCTGGCTAATTGTGATAATATGATTATCTGTGGAGACTTCAACGCTACCATACCCGTGTTGATGTGATCTTCGTCACCTGAACATTAGCACTTCACTCATCAATTATGAGTGTTTCAATCTGAGAGGCCATAAGCTAGGTAACTTTATTTGTAGCATGATCATATTAATGTCCACCAACAGGAGGGTCTCTCTCTACCTCTGGTATCACTTTTTTAGTGAGAGAATGATCGTCCATTATTGATTATGTATTCATGTCTCGACAACTGACAAACCATGCGCTTAAGAACGAAATATACAATTTATGTATTAGGGATCACAATCCCCTCACTGTGTGAATTACGGTCCCTTCCTTACAGTCTGCCCGTTGGCCTGACTATAGAGCCAAGTTTAATACCCAGAACAGGGGCCTGTGCTTGGTATGGAAGCTATTGAACCCCAGTTTTTTTCTTGAGCATTTGATTAAGTGTAACATTGATTTGGTTTTGATATGCCTTGCTGCCCAGCTTCCTAGTAGTTTAATTGCTGAGGTATTCCTAACGTTGTTTGCTTATAAAACCTATTCCGCATTGTATCGGTCTGACCCCCAGATGGTTTCATATTTAATACTGCATCTGCTTCGGCTACTGGGTGCCTGACAAAAGCTCTTGCTAAAAATTCCATAGATAAAGGAGACGTGACCCACTGTGGGTTAGATTACAAACAAACCAGCAGTGCCAGGAAAAAGCAGATTAGGCAAAACAATTGTTATGCTCTTATCTAGGCTAATAAGAACAATCACCCAAAGGAATTCTGGCATATCCTAAATAAGATTTGAAGTGGAACTTTGCCTTTCCTAATGTTAGCTTGCACATCACTGCTGAACAGTGAGGTTACCCATTTCTCCAATATCTATCCTCTGAGTGAGTGAGTGTGCAGTTCGCCACCCTCTAAACCCAGATGCTTCTTCATGGAGCTTTTCTCTCAGAATAGAGTTAGAGGAAGTGATCGAGGCTGTGAAACCGTGTCACGCAAACAAGGCACCTGGACCTGATGGGATCCCTATCGACTGTATAAAGTGTAATATCAATTTTTGAGCACCCTTCCTCATGAATTTATTTAAAAATCGGAATCCCTCTAATATCCCCTCCTCCTGGTCGATTTAATTGATTGTCTATTTTTGAAAAGGGAAATCGATCCGATGAACGCTGCTACAGACCAATCTCTCTTACCGACTCCTAGGCTAAAGTTTTAGACAATGTTTTTTTTATATAAAATAAGGGCCTGGGTGAACGAGGGCAGCATTCTTAGTGTATGCCAGTATGGATTTACAGAGGGCCTTGGCACTATGAAGCATTGTCTGAATCTCCACTATATTTTCTGTAAATACGCTATTTCCAGATGCAGCTTTTTGTATATGGCCTTCATGGACTTTTCTAGCGCTCTTAACTGTATTAGCAGGTCCAGGTTGTAGCCTATATGACGGGGGTGGGGTTGATGTAGCGCTAGTGAACTTTGTTGGAGGTGAATACTCTGACGCCTTTGGCCTAGAAAGGGGAGTGAGACAGGGCGCAGCTAGCTTTTATCAATTTTAGGTTTCGGCTAGATAGTGCATGCACTGTCTCGAAGAGACGTGTTTAATCTGTGGGCTTCAGCCTGGCCACAAGCTTCCCATTTGCTCTTTCCATCGTCTGTCTCATATTCTTTGTCACCATTTGTCCCTGGCATGCTTGGTCATGCCTATTCTTGTGTTTAGCCCTCCCCCAGAGCATGGACCAAGTACTTTTAAACATCCACTGCTCCCATTTTTACGACCTCCTTTTTTCATTCTTTTTCAGCACTCTACACAGTGTTTGTGCTTTTACCAGCTCTGTCACACCCCTCCCACCCACCCTCATAACCCCCATCCAGATCATTCCCTCCCCATCACTGCTTTCCCCTTCATTGCTGCTTTCCACTCCTCCCATTTCTGCTTGTTACCTTAAACCTCCCGGTGCTTGCCCCGTCTACAGATCACCCTACCTCCCCCGTCACTGCTTTTCCCATGGTTGCTGCTTTTTGTTTACCCGCACCTCCTCCCTCCCCTGCTAGCTCGCTCGCACCTCCGTGTGCTTGCCCCACCCACAGATCACCCCCGTCACTGCTTTTCCTGTTGCTGCTTTTTGTTTCCCCCACCTTCTCCCTTCCGTCGCTGCTTGCTTCCTCACACCTCCCGGTACTTGCCCTGTCCACAGGTCACCTTCTCCCCGTCACAGCTTTTCTCTTTGTTATCCGCCCCCCCCCCCCATCTCCTCCCTTCCATCTCTACTTGCTCCCTTGCATCTCCTGGTGCTTGCCCCGTCCACAAATCACCCCCTCCCCCGTCACTGCTTTAAACCCCCATTGTAGTCTGTTTCATTCTAGTAAGTGGTTTAATGTCCTGTTAGTGTATAGCTGACGTGCTGATTAAAGCATGTGTGCACGGCTGCTATTACTTGCCACACGTGTAATCTCTGTTTACTTTCCGCGCGTGTGGGTACTAAGTGTGCGTGTTTACACCATATGTGGTTGTGCGGCAATGGTGTTTATAGCTGGTACATCACACCTCACATAAATCAGGTATGCGTTATTGCAGGGCATGTCAGAGCTTTTAAAGCACCTGTGTCTAGCTGTAATGGCTTAGCCACGTTTCTCCTGTGCTAAATGATTGAACTGTTCGTGTCTCACTTTGTTGCTTCCTATTTCATTGGCTTTGACTCCATTTCTTCAACTTTATCCTGTCGGGACACTTTCTTACTTTTTCTGCATTCATTGGTGAAGTGTTAGCGTGCGCCATTGTTGCTTAACTTGAATTCTCTTCAAAGGAGCCAGGCTGAGTCTTGATGTCATCAAGGTCTGCCTGCCCCTTCAGTGTCCTTGACAAAACTAGTTCTTCAAATGTTGTTGCTGATGTGATGTATGTTCACTACTGTAAACTAGCCTAACACTGTGATTCTTTCTGGTTGTTTTGGGCAGTTTTATATAGTGCCAACACCACCCCAAGATATCGGAGCGCTTTACATTAGCATCAGTTCCTTTGCACAAGGACACATTTATTTTTGTCACACGGGTAGATTAAGTGATTTGCCCAGAATCTAGGATGTTAAGCCGATGTTGAAACTCAAACTAGGTTTCCCATCTCCATAGTCAGCAGCTGTGGCCCTTACACCACATCCTCTCCCTAGCCTCAGCCTCAATTCCACATATTGTGATTACAGCCAAATCACTTAATCTCCCCATGGCAGCCTGCATTTGCTGTTGGTTGCCTGTCCACCGCCTGCCTGTCGCTGCTTTCCCCGCTGAACTCTGTTGCACAGAACCTCTCCTCCCCCGACTCTGCTTTTCACATTTTTTGTGTGCAGTTTTATACAGCGCCTACACCTTCGAAGGTATTAAACCGCTTTACATTAGCAACAGTTACTTTACACAAGGACACATTCATTTTTGTAGGCACGGAGAGATTAAGTGATTTGCCCAGAATCAAGGAAGTTGAGCAGATACCGAACTTAAACCCAGTTTACCAGCTCCATAGTCTGCAGCTGTGGCCCTTACACTACATTGTCTCCCTAGAGTCCGCCTCAGTTCCACATTTTGTAACTACGGGCAAATCACTTAATCTCCCCGTGGCTGCCTGCATTTGCTGTTGGCTGCCCATCCACCTCCCACCCATCACTGCTTGCCCCCGCTGAACTCCATTGCACAGATCCCCTCCTCCACCGACTCAGTTTTTCACAATTTAGTTTGGTGCAGTTTTATGTAGCGCCAACACCACCCGAAGGTATTGAAGCACTTCACATTTGCACCAATTACTTCACAAAAGGACACATTTCTTTTTTTGTAGGCACAGCAAATTTGTGATTTGCCCAAAATCAACGATGTTAAGCCGACACTGAAACTCCAAACCAATTTACCAGCTCCATAGTTGGCAGCTTTGGCCCTTATGCCACATCCTCTCCCGAAAGGATGCCATATCATCTCCCTAGCCTCAGCCTAAGTTCCACATTTTGTGATTAAGGATAAATCACTTAATCTCCCTGTTTCTAAACACACCAAGCATTGGCAAAACCAGTAGGTTTCGCCTGTGCGAAATCTATTGTTTTTAGGTCTCAGCTAGACAGCTCATGCGCTGCTCATCCTTCTAGCCTAGGAAAACATTGGGGAGTGGTGAGTCCCAACAAAGCCCTGAGAAAGATGTCCATCCAGCAGCTTAATGGGTTACGCTACCAGAGTTATCCTAACCTATTCCTCACCAACATGCCTTAAATTGTGGAATACATCCCAGTTAACTTCACTTCTGTAAAAGAACTTTGAAGTTTTAGTGAATCTGCGACATTAGTAACTACATTCATGTGTCTCTTAACTGTAACTAACTCGTCATTCATACAACCAGTTGATTTCTACCACTGTTTAATCATTTTATACATCAATATTCCAAATATAATTTTTTTCTGTTTTATTTAAGGTACCTACTGGCGGTTTTACGTCAATTAACAATGTTCAGTATCCAGCCAACCCAGAGCCAAAGGATAAAATGGAGAGCTTTTTCCTGGGAGAGACCTTGAAATATATGTTTCTACTCTTCTCTAATGACACGGACTTAATTAATCTGGATAAATATGTGTTCAACACAGAAGCCCATCCACTTCCTATCTGGACATCTTGAAAAACCAGTAAAATGGCTTCATAGTTTTTCTTTTGGTGTTGCACCTGCCTGGCACAGACATGCGGCAGGAAGTCTCCGAAAGGGGACCTATTTTTTCTAATCTAGCCATGTGCATTTAACCTAGATGGTAAAAATGAAGAAAAGACTAGATGAATACACTGTGATTGGCTATCATTGCACATGGAACAGCTGCTTTCTCTGGGATTAGGTCTAGACTGCAGTTTGAAATGGGCAGAAAGAATCAATGCTCCGGTTTACTGCTCCCTGTTCTCCAGAGCTGTGCATTGATTTTGATTACTGTTATAGCCTACCCGCAAGGTGACTGAATTTAGGTCGTCTGCTTTTTTTGGTACAAGTAAATGACCCAAGGAGCGTTCCTTAAAACAAAACAAATCCGAAAACGTATGCTTTAGGGGAAACAAAGAAGCAGAAATATGCAGCCATTCCTAGAACAAGCACTTGGAAGGATTGACAGACACCATGAACCTTGAGAGCGATCCTCAACGATAGAAGGAATTTACTGGTACTTGAAATTCTTTAATTAATTCTAAGCCCTCGAGGAGAAAAATGTTCCTGCATTTCATGAATTTTTGTTTCTTCATAAGCACTGTGATCCATTAGCCACCGAACTGTGACTACAATCAAAGGGATCCTCAATGGTAGGATGACCAGCAGCCACACAGTAGGGCTCAAAGCAAGAATTGCAAAACGTCCTTCTCCATAGCAGCTCCATATTGGTTAAATGGGCACACATACGGTTTTGTTTGCCTGCCTGGCTTGTCTGTGAAAGCATGAGATTCTCAAAGATGATTAGTGCTCCTGCTGTACCTGCAATATATTCATTTTGACTGTCATACTGGATGTTAACTTATATACAATGACATAAGTGGCACTTCGAGGGAAGTGCAAAGCTTACAAATTGTATAGTAGACCATACCGCTGCTTTTGACTTACACAGTTTCCCATTTGGTGTAGCTTCGATTCTGTCAGGTTACAGGAGATCTGCTTTCACCTTTGTCATGTAATGTGGCTAGATGATTGCTTTGTTATACCTTTTATTTGGTCTTTCAAACATGTACTTAGCTAAATGAATGTTCTATTTCCCTATAGAGTTCCCTGTCTTTCTTCTTTTTACTCTGCACTTTGCCATGATTTTCTGCACGTTTCATCGCTTCAGCATGAAACGTGACTCACAAATTTTGGCAATGTTAAGGAAGAAAAGGGAAAGGTTTGAAAATTATGTTGTAATAGCATTTTTATTGAGAACCAAAGAACAAAAACCGAACAAAATAACATAAGTAATCAAAAGAAAGTAATATCTGTAGTCTTACTATATTGCAAATATGAAATACTGGGGAAATCCTAGCATTAGCGTTGCCCATTTATGGTGGTCTTATTTATTCGCCTCTTTTTGTATCATATTGTCAAATTTTGATTGCAAACAATGAAATGATGGGCAGTCTGGGTTACTGGACTTGTGTATTCCAAATGTTGATTTTTCTTTCCATTTGGCCTCATGTTTTTTCTACTTGGCTATGGTTTTCAATTTCAGTCCGAATAAATAATTGTACAGATTATTTTTAAATGTGTGTGTATGTGTATATATATATAGATACATGTAAATGCGGTTGTATTTTATTTTTATTTGGGTTCAAAAATTATATTTTAATTGTATATGTTTATTGAATTAATTTCCGAGTTCTCGGAGAGCAATATTTTTTGCTATTCCTTGTCTATTTTTCCTGGTTTGATGGGCAACTGTATTCTGCTCTACATTTTAATATGCGGGCAAATGCAAATTGTGTAATGTTTACAACACACCCCGTGGGGTAAATCTGAAAAACATCTCTGATGTTGTAAAATTGTAAGTAGAATAAAGACTAAATAATACGATTGTCAATCAATTGTAGTTCAAAATGCACAGGTAAGCTATTTTTTTTCCATGACACAATGGGAGCCATGAGAGATGTGCATTTTTATCAGAAGAGATGATATTGTTAAGTGCCCTAAAAGTGAGAGATATATATATATTGCTCTAAATATAAAAAGGTTTCTGTGGCAGACAGCGTCAAAGCCTATCACTGTGTTTACGGTAAACACAACCTTTCAAATGGGACCAGTTACAAGAAAGTCTATGAACGTGTTGGCTCTACACAGTAGTACTCATGTGGCACACTGACGAAACTGGAAAGAAATCAGGAAAACTATATTGCCAGTTTTGCAAGTAGTAAAGTCGTTTTGGCACTACCACATCCAAGCAATGTGATATTTACTGTTGTCATTGGTTTCAAATCATAATAAAATATGGGTTTGGTGTGAATAAATATCTAGTTGGGCTTTATATTTGGAAATCATAACACCATTTATCTTTTCAGAGATAACTTTGTGGTTATATGAATGTCATGTTCAAGATATTTTTAAAAACCTTTTCAACACTTTTGCTTTGTGGAAATGTTTTTCATTGATTAACTACTAGCTTAGAAGAGCATGCTTTGTAGTGCTTTTTTAAGTAATTAATGTTTTTGTTAAAGTTACCAGTCGTCACGCAACGTGTTCTATTTTATTGCCCATTCTACAAATGTTTATAGACCAGTATATGTAATCAGCCTGCTTCACTACTTGAGACCTGTTTTTAAACTTAAATGATTGTTTTCTGAAAACTACTTCTAGCAACATGTTCCTCACCTTGTGAATGGTCTGAGGTGCCACACTGCATCCAGAAATTTGTAATAGCTCCTGTGCATTGAGAGATGGCGCAATTGGAGTAGTGTATTCTGCACCACTTCTGGATGTGATGGCACCATGCCACATCTAGGCGCCACCCTTGCGCGCTGGTGTCTGTTGTTTTTTTCCATGTCCTTCAATGTGGCTTCAGAGCTCGGCTCCAAACATTTCGGTGACGTTACCTACTTTCAAAATTCATAAAAAGAGTTTGCTAGGAACATGTCTGCTGCAAAGATGTCACATTACTCCAGTATTAGAACTTTCATAGATTCACATGCTTTAATCATTCCCCGAAGAGATGCGAGTCCCTGGTACCATATAATAGTAATACAGTGTCAAAGATAGTGCATGAAGGCCCTAAGCCCTTCACTTTTTCAACCTATCATAGTCTATTTAAAAAGAGACCTAACTTATACTTCAGCCAATCAGGCTACCCTGCCCTCTAGAACACTCTTGTGAGAGTTCCATTCTCTCAGATTTTCCATAGCACGAGTGCCAAAGAGGGAAAGGTGGGCCTCTCAGGGAGAAGTGTGAGTCGCATGTGATCTATGAAAGATAATACTGGAGAACTACAGTTCCAGGTAAGTAACGTATTTTCTTACTTAAGTATTTAAAACTTTCATAGATTCACATGCTTGAATCAAAGTAGAAAGCAGAAGTGAGGCACATCAAACTGTGAGTTGTTAGGGATACAATTCTATAGATATATCCCTTTGCCATAGAATAAACGAAGATATAGCTAAGAACATATCTTATAATATTTTGTTCAACATCTGAAAACATTTCCGTATACTGTAAAGACAGAAAACACATTATATTATAGGCAATGTGCAGAACTAGTAAGAGGTTGGTGAGAAGCAAGAGGTAGCTCATCTTTACCGGAAAAGATGTCTCAGAACCGCTTGTCCTACTGCTACATCCCCGTGAGGAGTGTAATCCAGGCAGTAGTGTTGCGTAAAGGTGTACGCATTCTTCCAGGTAGCTGCTCTGCAAATGTCCTGGAGTGGCACCCCCGCAAACAGTGCCCTAGAGGTTGAAATAGTCGTTGTAGAGTGAGCATGCACAGAAGTTTGTAACGGTTTTTCTGCTGCTTGGTGACAGAAGTAAATTGCAGCAGATATCCATGTAGCAGTGCTCTGTTTGGAAAGGGGTTGCCCCTTCCGTAGCGCGCTGTAAGCCACAAACAACTGGTTTGACTTCTGAAAAGTTCTTGGTCCTGTCTCTTGATGTCCAAAGAATGAAGAGCCCTTTCAGCTGTTGTTGAAGGGTTTGAAAAGAAGGTCTTCGAAATCAGTGGCTTATTGTGGTGGAAGTCCAAGAGGACTTTGGGGATGAACTTTAGATTTGTATGTAGAATTACCCTGTCTTCTCTAAATTGTAGGAAGGGTTCCCTGAATAGTGGGGGCTTGTATCTCACTGATCCGTCTGGCGGATGTTAAGGCCACAAGGAGAGCCACCATCCAGGACAGGTGCTTTAAATGTGCTCTGTGAATGGGCACAAATGGGTGATTCATGAGCTGTGATAGCAGTGTTCAGATGCCAAGATGGCAGAGGAGGTCTGACTGACAAAAATGACCTAAATAACCCTTTAAGGAACTGTTTGATTATCCTGGAGGACCATCATGAAGGTGTTCTGTATCATCAACTAAATCGAGAAATGGCCGCCAGATGAACTCGGATGGATGCATCAGATGGATGCGTCTTGACGACGGGGAATGATTCAAGCATGTGAATCTAAGAAAGACTGGAGAACTACAGTTACAGGTAAGTAACTTATTTTCTTTCAGGCGTGTCGTGACTGGCATAAGATGGTGGCCACAGACCTACACGGTGTGCCTCAGTACAAAGTATGATCCAGACTTGTGTGAACAATTTTCTCTGATGCACCTAGAGGCCATAAGAGAGAGTGAGGCCATGTTTTATGTCCTGGAACACAAGAAGAGAGACCAGTTGCACACAAAGTTCCCAGGCCATTCATGGTCCCAGTTCAATCTTGTTCCCTTTTGTCAGGTATGTCCAAAACAAACTTGAAGGACAAGTTCCTGCAGAAGAAATCTAAAACTGGTTTGACCCCCAACTGCGGCTCCAGGTCTACAGCGAGGTTGTGCAGTCGGTGCTCCAAAGGCCTGACTCCGCCTGGGTCATCAGACTCTGACCTGATTTTGGCCCTGGCGCTGATACACCCAGAGTTTCTCAGGCGGTTGTTGTTGCAGTAAATTAAGGCCTTTAGGGAGTCCATGCTATAGTTGTTCATAGCAGTTCCGGAAACCTTTTACATGCCTTCGGGCAATATGTAATTTGTTTGGGTGGTCCTTCCCTCTTGCGGTCTGACCCTGATTGGCCTCCACCCAGCAATCTGCCAGTGCCGGCCTGGCTTCACTGCACTGTTTATTCTTGGATTGACACTGGCTCCGGACTCTGTATCAGTTCCAATGTTCGGTGCATTCTCAGCCTATCTCTCAGATTACAAAGGCCCAGCCTGTGACACCTGAGGACTCTTCACCAGTTTCTTTGTCACAACGTGGATATTGCAGGAGGTCATTTTCGACTCCGACTGTGGCCAGGACCTTGAGAATGCCTGCCAGGTCCAGGACAATGATGAGGAGGCTGATCCGCTTCTCCCTCCCTATTACTCAGATGAATATTACTATTTACATTACCAGAATGATAGTAGCCTAGACATCTCAACTGAAAATGACCTTAACTCTCCCTTGGGTCCCCACACAGAGGAAACCGCATCTTTTGCCGTGGTGGTTCATGGGGCTGCAGAAGTCCTGGGTATGCAGCTACCTACTGTTGACACTAAAGACATTGTACTAACAGAAATCTTCCAAACCCAGGCCTTCCACTTCTGAGCTCTTGCTTCAGCTTAGTGACACATTGGCTGACTGCCTGACTGACGCTTGATCCATGCCTTGTTCTGGACCTTCAGTGAGCCACCCCATTGCTCCTCAGTACAGATCCGGTCTTGGGGACCATCCTTTCTGACATAACATCTTATTCCAGAAAGTCTGGTGGTTCAGACTTCCACTAGTAAAGTTAATCTACATGTATTTTCTCCCCCCTTGATAAATAGTCCAAACATGTTGACACCGTAGGTAAACGTAAGTTTTCTTCGTTTTCATTGACTCGTCTCTCAAGAAATGGTATGTTTCTCCTGAGTCGCTATACTCCTGAATATGGCAAGTGATATTTTACCCGCTCTCCCTGAAGAGTTTAGAAATTCTTTCTCACCAACAATGCAAGATGGCCAGGATGTGTCCAATAAGTTTTAAGAGCTGGTCTGAATACTGTGGACTGCATTGCCTGTGCCATGAGCACTAGTGTAGTTATCCAGGTGCATGCCTTCACACGATCTATTATGGAGCCAGATTCTTTGGGGACAAGGCGTATTCTTTGTGGACAAGGCAGAATCTTTGCTGGAGTGCTTCGAAGACAGGCTTCTTGATAGGCCTTGCCTATCAACTGAGGCAGCTCCAATAGTTCATTCCACAGACTGCCCAGCCCTTCTGCCGATTCAGTGGCAGACAGGTGGCAGAGGTAGTCGTGGTCCGCAACAAGGGCAGTGCTCCTTCTCACCTGCTGCAGGCACTGCCAATATGCATTATTTCTCCTTCATCCATTCATTTGAGGCAGCGGTCAGGATTCGGTTTTGTCTGCCATCCTGGCGCACCATTTCTTCAAACCAATAGGTCTTTCAAATTGTTCAAGTTGGCTTTGCCCTTCCTCTATTGTCCACTCCGATGCTTCCCCGTTCAGTAGCGTTTCAGCAGATCATTCCGCTGTCCTTTGTGCGGAGGTACAATCTTTAATCGTTCGGGATGCGATCGAGGTGGCATCCCAGAGAGAGTGGCACATTTCTAAATCCCTGTGGACGTCAGGCCCCCTGAACACCTTCCTGCAGAAGGAAAGGTTCAGAATGCCCATATTGGTCCTGGCTCTGTTGTCTTTGGACCCTGGAGACTGGATACAGTCCCTGGACTTGCAAGACAACTTCACAGTCAGGATGGGGCATTATCAGTTCATCGTACTGCTGTTCGGACTTACCTTTAGCTCATGAAGGCACCATCTCCGCAGCTAATCTTGGACCGCCTGCAAGCAATGATTTTGTTGCTCTCTGCTTTGGACTTTTCCATTACCAAATCTCCACCTTCAGCACCTGTTAAGCAGATCCTCTTCCTAGGAGCCTTCCTGGACACTATGGCTCAGAGGGCCTTTCTATCCCTGCAGTGAGTCTGTGATATTTAGGCTTTGATTACGATGTTTTGGACATAAGCCCTTGCCACAGCCCAAATGGTTCTTGGGCTTCTTGGTTTTCTGGCCTCATTCATCCTGCTAGTGCCTCATGCTCGTTGGCACATGTGCAGACTCTGCCTAGGAACCTTTAGCTGCAGTGGGCTCAGCACTGGGTCTCCCTGTGGGATGTCAGATGAGGCAGTTTGGGACCTTCAGTGGTAGATGACGGAGGCCAACCTGAGGTATGGCAGACAGTTTTTCTCATCCCTTCTGGAGCTTGCAGTCGTGAAAGACTCATCGTCTCTGGGCATTAGAGGTCACATGGATGATGTGCAGATCAGAGGCCGATGGTCGCTGATAGAGCAGCAGCACCATATCAGTATTTTGGAGCTGTGTGACCACCATTAGGTACTGAAACAAGCAGGCCTTTGTGCAGTATTGTGCTGTCTGTGTGGAGGCTCTTCGTATGTGGTGGTGGTGGCTGGTCTCTCATGGGAAATCCCTGATAGTCAGATGCCTGGAGGGTTCTCTCAATATCAGAGCAGCTGAACTAATCTGGCATAACCTTGTTGACCATGAGTGGTATCTGTATCCGGAGGAGGCAAAGGGCACGACCGTAGTAGATCTGTTCGCTGCATCTGAAAATTGTTGTGCCTTCTGCGCCTTGCACTTTCCTGTTCTCTAGGAGATATGATTCGCTTTCGGTCAGACTTCAGCCTTCTGTACACTTTCCAGAGCCAATGTCACTGTTTCCACAGCTCATCAAGAAGGTCAAGATAGACCAAGCACCTCTCGTCCTGATAGCCCCAGAATGGGCCCCAAGGGTCTGGTATTTCAACCTGCTGACCCTGAGCATTTGCCTTCCAATTCATATGCCTCTTTGGGAGTATTTGCTGTCTGAGCAACTGGGCTCAGCTCTACACCTGAGCCCCCACAATCTATGCCTACATGCATGGAGTTTGAGTGGAACCTGGAATTGGTTTTGATTTGCTGCCAGGAGTTGTGGGTGTGATCTTGGCAGCTCGCCATTATTCCAATAAGTCCATATTCTCTGGCTGTTGGGCTTAGTTTGTGGTCTGATGTGAGGACCGCCACATCGGTGTTCTTCAGGCTAAATTGTCTGATGTACTCCTGCATTACTGTGGGCACTGTTAAAGAGTTACCTTTCGGTCCTTGTATGTTTGCCTGAACAGCCCTTCTTGTTGAAATTGCCAGCAGTGATGTTTTGTTTCAGAAAGAGCTTACTTGTAGACAACCATAGAGCCAGTCGCATATAAATAACATCAAGGAACAGCACTTCCCCGTTCTTCGAGCGAAACACTTATCATCCTTCTTTGCTATCAATCTTGCTTCTGATCTGATCCTGTAGAAAAACCAAAGATAAACAGCAGAAGTTCCAAAGTTATATAACATGAGTTATCCACCCGGCATCAATACTGAGAGCCAACAGTAATCTCATCGATGATTCAATCCCTCCATCCACAAACCATATGAACAGTTCACATTGATATTATCAATCCTGTCGAAAGTTAACCTTCAAATGTACCTAAATCCATCATACTAATCCAACTTGAAGACTTCATCGGATAATGGGAGGGTAGTAACAGAATTGGGAGGGATAATTCCCGCCTCTGCGCCCTTAATAGAATTGAAACTTTCCTTCAAGAAAGCTAGGAAAGTTTATATTCTATGTGAGGACCAAAGACTCAGATTATGCTAGTTCAAAGCTGGTTGACAACCAGAGAAGCCATGTCCATGACAGGCTTGAAATAAAACGCCTTAACTGTGGAGTCCGAAGGCCAGTCCGCTGCTCTGAGGATGTCCTCGTGGCAACTCCCTAGGGAAAAGGCCTTCGAGGCCATGGCTCCCCTGGTGGAATGTACTCCAAAGGCAGCAGTGTAAATACCTACTTCCTGTATCACCTATCGCACCCAACGGGCAATAGTTGTTGCTGATACTGGCTTGAAAGGCTTCTTGAGAGAGCGAAAAAGTTGTGACACACCTGGTGGTCTATATTCCTCAGTCATGGATTTGTACACCCTGAGGCAGCACACCACTCACAATTTTGGGTGACCCGGAAAGGACGGGTAACGCACCACCTTGGCGTTTGGTTGGGTGCATTGAGCAATCGTGAACGACACCCCCTCCGGAGTGAACATACGTGTAGTGACCTACAGGGCATGGGCATCTGAAACCCACTTACATTAGATGAGGCATAGTAGAACCGCTAACTTACCTGTTAACTCCTTACGTGAAAGATCTGTAGTATACTGCCATGATTGTAGTAGTCTTAGAACCACATTAGTGTCCCATAGGGAATAATACTTCGGCTGAAGAGGAAAGGACAAGCGAATATCCCTTGGGAGTCTACAGACTAATGGATGTTCTTCCACCGGAACCTCATGTATGGGGACGTGACCCTCCGAGATCCCAGGTCTACTCACATTAATCATGCGGTAAGCCAGACCCTTGTCTACCAATTCTAACAAGTAGTTGACCACATGCACTACATAGCCCACACTGGATCCAAACCCGGTAGCAAACACCAGCCTGACCACCTTCTCTATGCAGACCTATATCTCTTGATCGTAGACTCTGCGCAAGCTCTCCTGATAATGGAGGAAGTCCTAGCCGAAAGGACTGGGAGCTCCCAACGTCCCCTGTAATCCTCCAACCGGTGATCCAGAGAGCCCCCTCCTGAAGCAGTTGATGCAAGTTCGTCAGAAGATGGGGAGTCGGGAAGTTGGATTGGAAAATCCATAGAAAGTTCCAGAAGAACTGGATACCAGACTTGTGATTTCCAAAGCGGCATCACCAGGATCACTTCTGCCGTTGGACCAATGCTGTGAGTCTGGCTATAATGGAGAACAGGGGAAACTCATAACCCCTAAATGGACTCCAATCTTGCAGGAAGGCTTCTGTTGATTCTGTGAGGTGATCTGGGCACCAGCTGAAAAACCGAGGAGGCTGGTAATTGACCTGCAATGCAAAAAGATCTACTTGACACAGACCCCACCAAACCATCAAGCTCCGAAATAGAGAGGGGTCTAGCTTCCAGGCACTGTAATCCTGAGGGTGCCTGCATTGCCAATCTGCCGTCTGATTGAATTTCCCTGGCAAATATTCTGCTGTGACTGACAACTTGTGAACCAGGCAATAGTTCTAGAAGTCCCTGGCCAAGTCTGCCAGTAACCTGGATTTTGTTCCTCCTAATCGGTTGATATATCTCACCATGGAGATCTTGTCCATCTTCAACAAGATGGCGCAGGATACCTTCTGGGCTGCCAGGCTCTGAATCGCGAAGGATCCAGCTAGGAGTTCCAGCAATATGTGTATAGAGACTCGTCTTGCTCTGACCGCCTGTGGTAATATCCCCACAATGGGCGCCCCAACCTTGCTGACTGGCTTCTGATTCGAACACCAGGTCTGGGGTTGATTCGAAGATGGCCCTCCCGTTCCAGGCCTGCATATGTTCAAGCCACCAGTGAAGTTCTGTGCATGCTTCCGGGAAAAGAGAAATCTCCTACGTGTACGTCAGGCCCTGTCGTAAATGCTGCGTATTCAAGCGCTGTAATGCCCGGTAGTGTAATGGACTCGGAAAGATTGCTTGAATCGAGGACAACAGGAAGCCCACTCTCCGGGCCAAGTGCTGTATGGAAAATTTCTCATTCGCTAAAGTTCGTCGCAGCTCCCTGCACATCAAACATATCTTCTGTTGGGCTAACCTGATACACTGTGTCTATCTCAAACCCCAGAAAAGTCATTTGCTGTGCTGATACGAATTCAGACTTTTGATTGTTCAGAATGAAACCCAAGTACTGCAGTAGGGATCGAGTCACCCGGAGTTGCCAGAGTAAAATCTATGGCTCCTGGTGCATCAGAATGATGTTGTGCTGGTACACTATAATTCGTACATAACTGGCCTCAACACCTTGGTGAAGCACCAATGCGCTGAAGACAGACCGGACAGTAGGCAAGTAAATTTGTATATTTGATCGCCCCACTGAAACTGTAGAAACCACCTCTTAGAAGGAAATATTGGAAGTTAGGAAGGCATCCTTTAGTTCGAGCCGTACCAGCCAGTTGTTGGGCAGCAAAACATCTCTTAGAGGGTGAATACCTTCCATTTTAAATTGACAGTATACCACCCACTGATTGAAATCCCACAGATTGATTACTGGTCTGAACCCCTTTTCCTTTTTCTCGACCAGAAAGATATTGTTCAAGAATCACCCAGGGTGGAGGACCGATTGAACGATAGCCCCTTTCTGTAGTAGGTCGTGCACTTCTCTGTTTATCACCTGTATCCTTTCTTGTAAGAAGACTAAAGGACGGTGACGGGGAAGTTGAAGTGGTGTTCCGTGGAATTCTATATGTCAGTGCTTAGAGCACCCATGCGTCACTCGTAATGGATGCCCATTTGTGGCTGAACCATTGCAGTTCTCCCCCCCCCCCCCCCAAACCCCAAGTAGGAAAAAAGGGGTATTTCTTGTGGTTCCACCTGGCGCATTGCTGACTCCGCTGAAGTTTCCTTTTCCGCTGCGTCCTCTGCCACGACCTCTCGAGGGGTAGTACCCTCTTTATTTTTTGTGATCTTGCCACTGAATAGAACGCTTCGTCTAGAGCTTATGGGAGTTGGAGTTGTATGAACGGCTACCTCTTCCAGCCCCCCAAAAAATCTGCTGGCTGAAGACCTTTTTAATAGACTGCTGGGCCTTGTCCAGAGACAAAAATGTGTTAAAACGGTACAACTCTTTTATGAATGGCTCACCAAAAAGCCCCTCGATTGCCACAGGTCTAGCTTCAGTGGTGGCCAGTTCACCAAGTCTGGGCTCTATTTTAATCAACAAAGAGCACCTACGTGCTGTTGATAATGCGCAGTTCATTTTCCAAAGAAAGCATAGGGCCCTCTGCGCCCATCCTGATAGGATTGCGGGAACAATCATGTGGCCCAACTACCTGGCATCTGCCATGTCCAAAATTGTGGTCAGTGGACCCAGCACATCCAAGACCTTGTCTTGGCAGGACAGCCAGGAGCAGTCCAAACCCTTCTTAGCGTCTTTAAAGAATTTTTGGGATGAATGTCGCCATGCGGGCATCAATTTCTGGGGTACTTGCCACTTTATTCGCCAGAGAGGGGGCACCCTGCTTTCAGGCAACCTCTGACCTCCTGGTCCATGGGTTTCCTAATACGGCTGGCCACATAGTACGCCTATATCCAGTCCGCAGATCTGGGATGATATACCGGGCATGCTCAGCCCGAAAGATATATATTTTTGGAGTCTTGGTTCTAAGGAACATCCAGCCTGGGTTTCTTGGCACCACCTTCCAATCGTAAGGGTCTGCTCAGGCCTGGTACGTCTCCCGAGTACCCTTCAGGGTTGTCGGTTTCGTCCCTGGTATTGTCATCCACCCCCTGCTGGGGGCAGAAATAATCTTCAGGGGTATCACCCGGTTGGGAATCCTCCTGTGCCTACTGACTGTCTAGTTGTCGTTTGAGAAAAACCTGGCTCAGCCTCTCAAAGACATCGGATGAGGTAGCGGTCGTACAGGCGGTGGTATGTGGCTTGGCCTTGCCCTTGGAGATCCCCTTTGCGCCAGTAGGTGGTTCGCTCCAACCTTCCTCCGATGAAGGTGCCACACTGTGCCCGACAGTGAGTTTGATTATACACTGGTTCAGGGGTTCTAGAGCTAGGAGACCGCCCTTTCCAATGATGCATCAATAGCCTCCACCAATTCTACATGGATGGCGAGTAAAGAATGCTCCTCCTCCACGGACTCCTAGTATGCATCAAACTCACCTGCCATGATGCTCAGGTGAAAATAGAGGTCAGTGGTATATAAATAGCTCCAGACAGGCTTAAAACCATACAGGCAATTATAGCTATCAAGCCCAGAAACAATTTGTAGGAGCCAATGCTTGTCTGTGATTCATGGCCTTGAGATGCACTGGCCTAGTAACCAGGGAATGCTCCGCGGGCGAACTGCTAATCTGGAGCAGAAGAAATAGTATGGAGAACCTCGCTTCCTCCAGCGCGCTCAGAAAGTCTCCTCACCGAACGGAAACTGCCAGACACGCATGTCGAGCAATGGCAAGTATACAATGAGGGGCACCTCCTCCTCCTGAAATACGAGTGCGCGCCTTTTGCCCTCTGTCGGGAGCAAATGCACACCGCACGATCAATGAGAAGCACTTCCGTGTGCATGGGCAGAGAGCCTTGTGGAAGGGCCTGCCCCAGCTGCTGTGAAGAGAATCTGGCGTGCTAATGAATGCACAACTACCGCGGCAGCTGCCCTGGCAGGAAGTTTATAAGGCTACGAGTCCGATCCAGTGGTGCCAGCCCTTGGCAACGCCGATCTCCATTGTCATTCCAGATTCCAATACGGAGCCAGACCGGCGTAGACTTTGGTGCCGATCAGAAGAAGACCCTCTGGGTCTGAGACATTGTCTCCCTTTTTTGACAGGACCTGTGGAGAATATGATTAGAAAGGATCTTAGGATCCTTATGGTATTCCTGACCCCTTGAGGAGTCCTTAGCGAGGATAACTGGTATGAGGAACTGGCTGATACCAGTGGTCTAGACACCTCACCAGACACTGGCCTTGTCTCTCCTCCTAGTGTGTCTATAGAGGAAGGGGCTTAAATTGACATGGTGATGCAGTGGGCACGTGAGGTCTGGAACCTTACACTGCCCTTTGGTGGCAGTCAAGACCAGCTTGACAGAGGTGCTTCAACCTGGGGTAGCCTCCAAAGACCCTCTTCTCCCCTTTAATAAAGCCCTCACTAATGTCCTGCTTGGGGCCTTGGCCAAGCCCGGCACAGGCGAGGTGTCAGTGTGTTTTGACCTAGTCTGCTGGGATCCTGCTAATCAGGAACCCAGCAACTGTGCTTCCTCCCCAAAATTGACATGGTAAGTACTTTGGTACCTCCAAAATTGACTACTGGTGTACCCTTATAAGTCCCTAGAATAGGGTACTAAGGTACGCAGGGGTCTCCCATGGGCTGCAGCATGTTATGTGCATCCATGGGGGGTCCACTTAAACTGTGACTACAGGCCTACCATTGCAGCCTGTGTAAGTTGGTGCTTGCACCTCTCACAACAGATATGTTTCCTTATATCTGAGGTCACTGCACTTTAAACCTATAAGTCACCCCTATGGCAGGCTCATCAGTCCTGATGACAGGGTGCTTGGTTATAAGTGTAAGGGTGCCCCTGCATGACCAGGACACCCCTACAAAACCCGGAGTAGATTCTGCAGGCTTTCTAAGAGCGGTCAGCCATTTTTAGACATATAGTGGACATCAGTTATTACGAGATGTCTAATTTATATGGTGGCTGCACCAAACCCAGTCATGTTTGGTATCAAACAGGTTGGAATGATACCCCAACACTGATTCCAATGTGGGAAGTATAATCCCATGTACCGGGGGGCATCTTAGTGCCCCCCTGTACTCCTGGTAACAGCCTTTCAGGGTCTGCAAGCAAGCTAGTGCTCCTGCCGACCACAGACACGATTCTGCCCTACTGCTGATGAGCTGAGCTCGAGCAGGGTAAGGTAGAACAATAGGTGTCCTGTCACAGGGAGGTGTGACCACCTCCCAGACAAGACTAGGTGTACTGGGATGTGGTGTGGGTGCTTGCCAGCGCCACCAGACTGCTTTGAAAGGCACATTTGGTGCCATCCTTGCATACTCCAGTTTGAACCCGTTCAGGGAGCCCTTGGCTCCCGCTCTGGCGCAAAACTGGACAAAGGAAATGGGATTAGCCTCCCCTCTGTCAGCCCCTCCTCTGGGAGGGACCCCGGAGTCTTCCTAACCCTTTCCTTAGGGTATTTAAGGGCTCCCCTGTGGGTGGGTCCTCTGATTCGTCGTGGGACAAGACTCAACCCTGAAACTATATCGTTCTTCAATCATGTGGATACTTGGACTTCGTTGGAAATTCGATTGGAAAGGAGACTGCCCCAAGGAAGACTCCTGCTGCTCCTTGTCTCGCTGTTCTTTAAGTCATCTTTGTCGTCTGTGTCTGTGCTGCATCCAAGTTCTTCAACAAACCTTTGGGCATCAAAGACACCTGAAGAAATCTCCCTTGGAGTTAAGGAGTCACTCCCCTGCATCTGCAGATACCGCAACAAAGCTGATCGGTCTGCTGCTCCTGTCGTCCTACGGACTTCGTGAGGCTCAGCAACACAGGTGGTGGTTCTGCAACTCCCATGAGGCCTGACCTGTCCTCTGCAATTTTGAGGCCAGCATCCCTTGTCGGAACCACTGGGACCAAACCCCTGTGCACCGCGTTAAATTGCCATTGCCAAGGCTTGTTAGCTCTGCACTCCAGAGATCTTCAGGCTACAAGAAGCTCCAGCCTCCAGCATCTCTTCCCTCCAAGATCAGCATCCTCACTTCATCCTCTGCACCGTGACCTTCATCTTTGGTGAGCTGCTCGAGGTCCTCTTGCGACTCCTGTGCCTTCGGCCTGTGGGTACTCCTGAGAGTCTTCCCTTGTTTCAGTGGGCTCCCCTGCTTGCTCGAGGCCTGCTCTGACTCTGCTGCTGTTGGTGAGTCCCTTGGACCCTGCTGGTCCCAACACTGCTCCCTTTTTCATCTTCCACGGTAGTTGCGGCTACCGAGGCTTTTTTGTGCTCCTGCTGGACATCAACCACCTAGTCACCAACCTCCGATGTGGGACAGCTCGTTCACGTCATCTGCAGCGTTGCTTGGTCCCCACAGCTGCAGCGACAAGGTCACTGTTGACTCTTCAGGACCTCCTGACATCGGTGGGCATTGTGTCTCCGTGCCTCCTGGTCACCTCCGAGTGGCATAGACTCTGTCCCCCTCTGCTTGCAGGTTCTTCACTTCCAGAATCCACCCTTAGATTCCACCGGACTCCTTCACAGTCTTCTCCACAGGCATCTTCTTCCAGGTCGTCCATTGTTGTCTACGGCAGGTTCTGACGTCACTTCACCTATGTGCACCCGGTTTCCCTGGTGTAGGTAACCTGGTTCCCAGGGCATCCATGGGTGGGATCGCTCTCCAACCTTCGGTCTTCCAAAGGGTTTCTTCGGGGTCCTCTGGGAAGGGTCCTTCTTCAAAACTGCAACCGCGACTTCTTCATTGACTTCCATTGGGCACGTGGCTGTGTTTACACTCTGCACACAGCCTCCGTGGGGTTCCTGGGTACTTACCTTGGGTGGTTCCTTGTGTCCCCGGCTCCTCTGAGTCTTCTGGTCCAAGTACTGTTCTCCTTTGTAGTTCACATTCCACTTTCTTAGTATATAATTTGGTCTCCCCCTGGAGACCACTGTATTTTGTGTTACCTGATTGCTTTTGAAGCATTCTTGTGTATTGTGTTGATATCTCCGGTAGGAGATATACCAATGTGATAGTGATATTGTGTTGTAATAAATAGACTTATTTTTGCTAAACACTGTGTGGTTTCTTTTCATCTAACTTACATTACAGATTACACTGGTAAAACAAGCTGCTTAACACTCCTTCAAGATAAGCCTGATGGTTGCTCTCCACAGCTACCACTTTGAGAGCTTTATACAGTTATCAAAGACCACTAAAACCACCATAAGGGTTGGCTGGATTAGTGCAAGGTGCACCACTTGAATAAGTGCACCACTTGAATAAGTGTGCACCCTATACTAAGCCAGCCTCCTGCACATGCCCTTCGATGGCACTACCCTGTTTGGCGATAAGGCAGAATCAGCACTTGAGCGCTTTAAGGACAGTAGGGCCACCAGCCGGTAGTTGGCCCCACGCTAGCCCCATTCTGCCTTCTGCTCCTTCCCTGGCTATGGTAGGGGCTACCAGCCGTGTCCATTTCCACCCAGCAACCACAGCCATCAGGCTCCCCAGTCCTCTCATAGGTGCGAGCATGGCTTCAATATCTGCCTTCTGCTCCTTCCCTGGCTATGGTAGGGGCTACCAGCCGTGTCCATTTCCACCCAGCAACCACAGCCAGCAGGCTCCCCAGTCCTCTCATAGGTGCGAGCATGGCTTCAATAGGCTTCGTGGGACCCAAAGCCAGAGATCTGCTCAGTCCGACAGCCCTGAGCAGATACTCCCTGTTCAAGTCACCTGTTGTGGCACATTTTCTGAAGGTCCTACAACATGCCCTGCCACCCAAACCTTTTGATATGGCAAACTGGAACATATCACATATATATTTTTACATATAGAACATTAGTTTTAACTTTCTTAATGTGTTCACCATTTGAACCCATGCATAGTTGCCGCTTAAGAATCCTGACGACCAAGACAGTCTTCGTGGTGGCCATCACATCAGCCAGAAGTGTCAGCGAGCTGCAGGCACTTTCCGTTAATCCTCTGTACACCAAAATTCTTCCCAGACAGACTGGTTCTCCGTAACTGTGCCTCTTTTTTTGCTGAAGGTGGTGATACCTTTTTACATCGGCCAAAGCATCACACTGCTTAGCTTTTTTGCTCCAGCTCACCCCTCCAAGGAGTAGAAGGAGGAGAGACTCTACCGCATTGACCAGAAAAGAGCGTTGTCATTCTACGTTGATCGCACCAAAGAACACTGGGTGGACGATCAGCTCTATGTTGGGTTGACTGAAGCAAAAAGGGGGAAAGCGGTGCAGAAACTGACCATTTCCGGATGGACTGTACTCTGCATTAGGACGGGCAACACAATTGCAAAAAAGCAACACCTGAGGGCTTGCGAGCTGATTCCACCAGAGCCAAAATTGCAACCACTGCGTTAGCTCGCGAAGTCCCCGTTCTGGACATCTATCGGGCTGTGACGTGGGCGTCCTTGCACGCTTTCACCAAACACTTCTGCTTGACAGTAAGGTCCATTATAACAGGCACATTGCCCATTCGGTCTTCCAGGACTTTGTGGTCTGAACCAGTCTGCCGACCCCACCTCCAGGGAGGTTATGTTATGTTAACTAGATTTATATAGCGCGCAGCTGCCCCAGCAAAGAGGCGTCCCGGCGCTGCCAGCCACAGAGAGTAGCAGGGTAAAGGAGAAACTGGTAAGTAACAGGAAAAAAGAGCAGGCGGCCTAAGCTGGCGGAAAGAGGAAGGTTTTAATTGCATTCCTGAAAGCCAACAAGTGATTTAAGCAGCGAATCGGAGGGGGCAGAGAATTCCATAGCTTAGCGGCCATGTAGTGGAAAGATCGACCACCGGCCCGGACACGCTTCACCCGGGGGACAGTGACTAAGTACTGCCCCGAGGATCGCAGCTCGCGCGTGGATACGTAGGGGGTTAACATATTGGCAAGGAGGCTGGGTGAAGCTAGTTTCAAGATCTTAAAGGATAGGCAAAGTGCCTTAAATTGGATCCGTTTGGCCACCGTAAGCCAGTGAAGCCGCCGAACAGGTATTGCTTTGGTATCTATTCTAAAGTAAGGAATCTGTGGCTAGATGTCTTTATCATATGAACAAGTTACTTACCTTCAGTAATGCCTTATATGGTAAAGACTCTATCTAGCTGCAGATTCCTTATGCCCCTCCCAACCGCCCTGTTTCTGAGAATTGCTCTACCTACCTAAAAGGTGCCTATAGGCCATTAATTTCTGCATACTGGTAAATTTGCTTCTGGCATAGAAAGAGTCACGTAAAGAAACTGGCTATATAGGCACCCTGCATTTCCCATCTGGTGCAGCCGACGCTGAGCCAATCTGCACCACCTACCAGCGCGCAGAGGTACTGCTCAAGATTTTCCGGATCCAGTCTGTCCCCTGGGAAATATTCTTTAAGGTAAAGAATCTGAAGCTAAATAGTCTCTACCAGATAAGGTATTAACGAAAGTAAGTAACTTGTTCATCCAGCTCTCCTGTTAGACCCAGGTTTTCAACTGACCAAAGTAGATTCTTAAATCCGTATCCATTTCTTCCTTAGTATTTTCGAAGGATGTTCACGGTTTTGAGATTCACTGGTATTCACATGCTTGGATCAGTCCCCGTCTTCGAAGTGGGAATCTCACAGTTTAAATAGAAACCAGTATTCTTTTATATATAGTCTAGTCTGTAAAACATCAAATATAGTAACCAATTCACATTTAAAAAGTACAAAACTGCAGCCAGTCAGGCTGCAGTACTCTATTAACCACTCCCCTCAGGGGCTACCATACTTTTTTAACAGCATGTTATGAAATGGGAGTCTTCTTGAGCTTTGCTCATTTCTCTTCAGGAAAAGGCTATTTTTCACCATCAAAAATCCTCTGTGAGCTTCCACTTATCTAAGACTGAGTACTTGGATTCGAACAAGGCACTGTCAGAAACATAAAAAAGGGCCTTCTCAGGCCTTGTGGCTTCTGCGGGAAAAAGAGACTTCAAAAGATCCTCACAAAAAATGCATATATTGCCTGCATCCTTCAGATAAAGTGAAAGACTGCGTGATCTGTCACACTTTTTCCACCAAGACCTTACAGGATAGAGAAGGTAGGCTACCACTGTGACTTCAAAAGCTTAAAGCTATGGATACATCAATCTCCAGGTGATGAAAGTACCTGAGAATCCTCCAGGAAGTCTCACACGTGAGACAGATCAGAGGATCAGTCATCTAAACATTATGAAGAGGTACCTCCTAAAAGGCTTATATTAAAAAAAGAGTCATCATAGGCTCTCTCGAGAGCGAAGCCCTTCTTCAAAACACTCTCTCAAGCATGTAAAGGAGGAGGATTCTTTGAAGAAGACTTCGTCCGAGCCTCCAACTCCTTCGCATAAGGTTCTTCTTACTTTAAAAAAAAGCATTGTTGACTGAATCGTCAATGATGGAGAAACCATTGACGATTGCAAAGCCATCAATGTTATCGTATTTCTAAAGCACATGGTTACTCCAAAACGGAGTGTCCCTACGCTAAGAAGTCATACAACTATGGCTACACAGATTGGGGTTGTTTAAAATAGCCAAGTTTTGAGTTTTTTCCGGAAAATCAATTCAGAATTTTCCTGACTCAGATCCAGAGGGAGAGTGTTCCACAAATTGGGGGCCAGCAGGCTGAAAGAGCAGCCTCCTAACCGGGCTCTTTTCACTCTTGGCACTGCTGCCAACCTGTACTCAGAAGATCTGAGGCACCGATTAGGGCAATGGGGTTTGATCAAGGTGTTAAGGTAGCATGGTCCTTTGCCATTTAGAATTCTGTGGTAAAATTAAAGGGCTTTGAATATTACTCTAATTTTAACTGGGAGCTAGTGAAATTTTTTGAGCGCTGATCTTAAAGAAGAGAGCCTGGGAATATGCAGGGGCAGCCGAGCTGCTGTGTTTTGCGCTCTTTGCAGATAGAGAACATTACAGTAATCTAATCTGGAGATCAGGAGTGCTTGAATTACAGTTTTCCTGCCCGCTACTTGAAGGAGGTCAAAGATCTTGCAAAGCATTTTCAATATCCTGAAGCACTCCCCTGCTAGCTTGGATATCTAGTTGTCAAACCTCAAATTATTGTCAAACCATATTCCCAGGTTCTTTATTTTTTTGTGTGGGGATTGGAACTGAGCTTAAGGCCTCCGGCCACCATGCTGTGGACCAGATAGAGGGCAGCTTTCCTACAATTCGTACCTCCGTTTTCTCTGCGTTCCATCTCAGACAGCTCTGGTCCATCCAGTGTGCCAGGCTCACCAGACGAGAGCGAAAACCAGCCGCGGGGGTCTCGCTGTTCTGAGAGAGTGATGATAAGTTGGGTGTCATCAGCGTATGACACTATTTTTACGCCATGGTTCTCAACCACATCAGCTAGGGGTTGCATATACAAGTTGAAAAGAGTTGGGGGCATATCAAGAAACGGCGTTAAAATTATTGCCGCTTTAGCGGCAGAAAAATGCCGCTAAAGCGGCGATAATGGGCTTGATAATATGCCCTTGAGAATTCCAATAGAAGCCCATGTTCTGGTGTCAACATGGGCTTCTATTGGAATTCTCAAGGGCATATTATCAAGCCCATTATCGCTGCTTTAGCGGCAGTTTTCTGCCGCTAAAGCGGCGATAATTTTAACGCCGTTCTTGATAATATGCCCCTTGGGCTCAGCGTTGAGCCCTGTGGGACTCCCTACTGGAGCGTGACCACCTCTGAGGAACGTGTGTTGAACCACCTGATAGGTGCGGTTGTGAAGGAGCTGGCCAGCCATTTTAAGGCAATGCCCCTGACACAGTATAAATCCTCGTCATCAACAAAGCATGTGCCTTCAGGGACAATAACGACACCAGTGTTGACGACAAAAACAACAACGTTGTCAGCGGGGACCTTTTCGCTTTCGACCAAACCGTGCACAAAGAAACCATCGATGACACCGTCGCAGATATCGACACAGTCAACAAGAAAAAAAATCATTCTAATCACAGAAAAAGGCAGCCAGTGCCCTTGATACCTGAGCATACATCTCCTAGCAAAGTGTCACTTTTACCACTGTGTCACTTGTTAGATATAGGCGAATCTGATGATTATGATAATGGCCTATTCATACATACATGGAGGGTGAGTACTTCTCTACACAACCTGATACCCAAGAAGGGAAAAAAAGCCAGTTCAATATTTGATGGATTTGAACCATTCAAACAAAAATACAAATATATAGAAGAAATTATGCAGGTCCCTAGAGCTCTTATCAGGGATTCAAAATGTATTCCGGCAGATTACCACAAAAGATTCTCAGCACCTTCTAAGCCAGCATCTCCAAGGCAACCTTCCATACCACAAACTCCAGATGTTCATCCATCAACCCTACGTACTCCTCGTACTCTTCCAACTACCGCAAACAAAACATCCAAAGGTTGTCCCATGGGCAGCCCATGACAGAGAAGAGGGGGAAGTGCATGAAGACCAAAATATGGATTCAGAGTGGGATGATTATTTAGTCCCTATTTCTTCACCATCTGCTTCTCAACCGGATGCCTTTGGTGGATTTCACACACTTTAGGAAAGGGCTTTGAAATGGTTTGATATACCCATTCCAGTAAAGTAAGCTGACTGCTTTCTTTATGATTTTTAAGAACTGTCAGAGAGGCTAAGTCCTTAGCCATTTTCGGACGATATGATTGTCAAATGTGCTCAGACATCAGTGCATAAATGGATTTTTTACCAGAAGACAAAAGATTAGAAACCAAGAAACTCCTTATTAATGGGGAAAGAGCACCATTGGAAATGATCGACTGTGCTTTAGATATAGCATCTACTGGTTTCCGTCCGCTAGGATGAGCAGATGTCCTCCGGAGGCAGGAATGGCTGAAATCAACATTGTTCAGACCTGAGGTCCAAAGCAAGAACCTGGACATACCTTATGATTGGAAAGCGCCCTTTGGCACACATGTTGATGATGTGCTACAGTTGTTTAAGACTGATACCAATACTGCCAGATCGCGGAGGTCAGATTTAAAAAGGGCCTGTGTTGCCCTTGTGTTACATAAGCCCTTAACTGGGATTTACTAAACCACACAAAGCCACCTTGCATGGCTCTGTGTGGTTTAGTATATCCAAGGTAATGCAAGGCAGCACATTTCACTGCCTTGCATTACCTTGCAGCAGGCAGGCGTTCCATGGGTGGAGTGTGAGAGTTCCCACACATCCACCCAAGGATTTTGGCACGTTTCCAGATATACGAGTTGTTAACCTGTGAATGCGTCAAAATGGTAAGCCTCCCAGATCCAGGCGTAACAAGCAGAAATATCTTTATTTGTCCTTCTTACTTCCTTTTTCTATGTTTGATGCATTCCACATCTTGCATAGAAAAAGGAAAATGCCTTAAAGGATTGTTTTTGTGCAGGAGGGTGTCCCTTCCTGCACAAAAACAATTCTCCTCGTAACGCAGGCACTGTTGCACCATGATACAAGTGTGCCTGCATTGGCGCTAGGCAGCACTCATTGCGACAGTGCAGGGAGGCAGCAGAAATGTGCCAAATCTTTGTAAATATGGCGCATTTCTGTTGTCTACATTTCACACAATGCAGCATGTTGCCTTGCTGCATTGTGTGAAATGTTAGTAAATCTGCAGATGGGCGCATTACAGGACAATTCTCTTTAGGGGAGGATTTCAGTCCTACCGATATCAACCCTATCAATATCACCAACAGTTCTATCATCCGCAATACCATCAGCAATTCCTACCACCACCTTCAGCTGCTTATTCAATGAAAGCCCCGCGAAGGAAGCAAGGACCTCAAACTGAGGACACTGCCAGAAGCTAGTGATGTGATAAAGGAGTCGTCCACAAAGTTGTTATGCCAGATTGCGGTGAGAGGTTGCATAACCAATTACCTTTCAATTTGGAATCTTATTACAACAGACTGTTGGGTCGTAGACCTAGTATGATTCGGAAACACTTTTGAGTTCATCCAAAAACCACCTCATATTCCAGCCTAAAGAACACCTCTCTCTCATCTTCATTTACTACAATTGGAAATCATGTCAATGTTAACAAGGGAGCCATAGAAAAAGTCCCTGTTTCTGAGAGGAATTTAGGTTTCTGTTCCAGTTTTGCCTCTGGGAAAAAAATCTGGAGAATGGAGACCCATCTTAGACCTCCGAGAGCTAAACAAATACCTAATAAAAAAATAAAACTGTTATTTTGAAAGGTCCCATTACAGGAAATTCTGCAACTCCTTACTTACGGAAATAGCATGAAAACATTGGAGCCAAGATGCCAATTTTCATATTCCCATACATCCAAAACACAGAAGGTTTTTGAGATTCGAAGTGGCCGGCAGCCATTACCAATTTAAAGTTCTTCCCTTTGGCCTACAATCAGTTACTTGCATCTCGACAAAATGTCTTTTTGAGATAAGAAGGCCATCAAGTACTTCCCTACCTCAATGACTGGCTGATAAGAACAAGTTACTTACCTTCGGTAACACCTTATCTTGCAGAAACCATATCTAGCTGCAGATTCCTTACCTGTGGATTCCTTAGGAGTCAGACTGGAGCTAGAAGATTTCACAAGAAGGGCCCCTGCGCGCGGGTAGGTGGCGTCGATCAGCTCTGCGTCCGTCGTCTGTGTCGTCTCTGCCGGAGTGACATCGCAGTACCTATATAGGTGCCCCCAGGTGCTCGGACGTTAGTTGCTTTTTTGCAACTTTCCACGCCAGATGCGCAGAGCCATGAAGTGCACTGACACTGGTGTGTCCAAACTAGGACCCTGAAAGGGATCAGCCCTGACCCTAGAAATGTTTCCAGAGAGCGGGGAGGATGGGTGGGTTGGTAAGGAATCTGTGGCTAAATATAGTCTCTACCAGATAAGGCTTTACCGAAGGTAAGTAACTTGTTCATCTGATAGAGACTTCTAGCTGCAAATTCCTTACCTTTGAATAGATACCCAAGCAATACCATCCCCGGAGGGTGGTCTGCAGACAAACTTAAACTAGGAATGGAGGAAGTGCCAATCCCTGTGGACCTAACTGTCCAGGCAGTAATGTTAAGTAAACATGTGCAGGGATGCCCATGTTGCTGGCGGACAGATATCCTGGAACCGAACTCTGCATGCTAATGCAGTGGTCACAGCTTTAGATCTGGTGGAATGAGCTTGTAAGCTTTCAGGAGGCTGCTTGTGTGCCAATGTGTAGCAGGCCTTGATGCAGAGTACAACCCATCGAGAGATGGTGCGCTTCTGCACCGCCTGATCCTTCTTTGTGCCAACATACTCAAAAAAGTGTTGGTTGTTCACCCGGAACTCTTGTGTGCGATCAAGGTAGAACGACAATGCTTTTTTTGGGTCCACATGGTCAAGTCGCTCCTCTTCTTTGGAAGAATGTGAAGGAGCATAGAAGGTGGGTGCCTGACAGATTGGCCCACATTAAATGGTGTGACCACTTTTGGCAACAAAGAGGCCCTAGTGCGCAGGACCATTATGTCATGGTAAACCAAGAAAAAGGGAGGCTTGGATGACAAACCCTGTATCTCCCTCGCCCTCTGGGCAGATGTAGTTACCACAAGAAAGGCTGTTTTAATCGTGAGCAGCCGGAGGGGACAGTTGTGAAGAGGCTCGAAAGGAGCACACATCAATAATGTGAGGACCTAATTAAGGACCCACTGAGGCATAATAAAAGGAGAAGGGGGGAACGTGTACAAGGCCCTTCAGAAATCTATTTAAAGTAGGGGACTTAAATACAGAGGGTTGGTCAGACCACCGCAAGAATGCAGACAGAGCAGAGAGGTGACCATTCAGAGTACCCAAAGCAGAGCCCTGTTGGGCAAGGGCAAGAATAAAAAGCAAAATATCAGAAAGGGAAGCAGAAAGTTGGTCAATAGATTCTCTATACAATATGATACACATCGTTTCCAATGACGGGCATATACCGTCTTGGTGGAGGGATGCCTGGCTGCCAGAATAAAATTGCAGACTTCGGGAGGAAGGTTGAAAGCTATCAACTGCCGCCACTCAATCTCCACACAAGAAGGCGGAGAGTTGACAGGTTCGGGTCGAGGACCCTGCTGCGACAGAAGATCCTCCCGAAGGGGCAGCCTGTTCGGAGGATTGATGGCCATGCTCCGTAGTTCGGGATTCCAGTCTGTCCGTGCCCAGTCCGGAGCCACAAGGATGACTTGGGCTCGGTTGTTCCTGATCTTCTTGAGAACTCTGGGCAGGACTGGTATGGGTGGAAAGGCGTACAAGAGGCCTGAGCTCCACTCGAGACAAAAAGAGTCTTTGAGCGAGTGCTGCCTTGGAAACTCCAGCACCCAAAGCTGCTGACATTTTGCGTTCTCTGCAGAGAAAACCGATCTAACCAGAGCGCTCCCCACTGCTGAAAAAGTACTTGTGCCACCTCCGGTTGGAGAGGTTATTCATGACCCGCTAGGCATCGACGGCTGAGTTCGTCCACCCTGGCGTTCAGGGAACCTGACAGGCGTTGAACCACCATGGAAATGCCCTGCTATTTCAGCCATGTCCAGAGACTCAGGGCCTCTTGACAAAGGGTCCACAACCCCACCCTGCCGTGTTTGTTGCAGTACCACATGGCGGTGGTGTTGTCCGTGAACACTTGTACCAGCCTTCCCTTAATGGGGGGTACAAAGGCCTTCGATGCCAATTGGGTCGCTCAGAGCTCTAACAGGTTAATGTGGAGTCCGTATTCCGTTGGAGAACAAAGTCCTCTGATCTCAACCTCTCCCAGATGGTCGCCCCATCCCAGGAGCGACGCATTTGTCGCTACAGTGAGATCTGGTTGGTGAAGAGAGAGGGGTCTGCCTCTGACCCAATCATAGTTCGTTAGCCACCACTGCAAATCCTTCGCAGTCCCCTCCGATACCTGGACCAGGTCGGAGAGATTCCCCTGATGCTGCACCCACTGGAACTTCAGGTCCCACTGCAGAGCCTGCATATGCCATCTGGCATGTGTGACCAGCAGGATACAGGAAGCCATGAGGCCCAGTAGCCTCAGAGTCCGTCTCACCGAAATCCAGGATAGAGGCTGAAACATCGAAATCATAGTCTGAATACCCTGGACTCGCCACTCAGGAGGATAAGCCTGAAACTGCACCGTCCTCAGGACAGCCTCGATGAAAGGGCGCATCTGAGACGGAGTCAGGTGTGACTTCTGCACGCTGATAGTGAACCCCAGGGAATGCAGGAGGTCCGTTGTGGCCTGGAGGTGGGAGATAACAGTTTGGGATGAGCCCACCTTCAACAGTCAGTTGTCGTGTAAGGGGAAGAATGACACCCCCAGTGCTTAATTTGAGCTGGTGGCTGCCATTGGGGGCCACTGGCACATATTTTTGGGGACCGGCACTCATTTTTCTGCTTCAGATATTTCCCTAGAGCAAGAGAGGGAGGAGGGAAAAACACATAAATCGGAAACACTGAGAAAAAGAAAGACGGAAAAGCCATCACAACGGGAGAAAGCTTTTTGGCGTGCCAACTTTTAATTGCACACCGCTGGCTTCTGAGCAGAGCTACTGGCACTCAAACTCTTTCTTTTACAAATGAAGCACTGGACACCCCTAATCTGCGCAGATGAGCTGCAACCACCATCACTTTTGTGAACACTGAGGGGAGCTGGAAAGGCCAAAAGGGAGCACAGTGAACTGAAAGTGCTTGTGGCCTAACATGAACTGCAGATAATACCCGTGGGCAGGCAGGACGGGGATATGGAAACAAGCATCCTGCATGTCCAATGCCTCTATCTAATGTTCTGGATCCAGGGCAGACAAAACCTGATCTTGTGTGAGCATCTTGGATTTCTCCCTTTGAGGAAGAGGTTGAGGGCTCAGAGGTCTAGGATAGGAAGAAGGCCCTTGTCCTTTTTGGGGGACTAGAAAGTAGCGAGAATAACAACCACAGCCTATTTCTGGCCCTGGAACCTCCTCTGTGGCTCCCTAGGCCAAGAGAGCCATAACGTCCTCATGAAGCAAGGACAAATGATCCTCCATCAGCCGGTCTTAAGATGACAACATGGTGGGAGGGGCGGTCTCGTAGAGGAGGAAGTTGCCCCTTCAGCCGATCTGCAGAACCCACCTGTCTGATGTTATGGACTGCCAGTGGTGGAGGTGGTGGCAGATCCTGCCACCAACTGGATGCCCATGATCTAAAAGGGTAAGATTAGGAAGGTTTGGACGCTACAGCTGCCAGGAGAGTGGTGGTTGGACCAGACCGCTGGCTACTGGATAGGAACCACGCCGTCGTCCACACAGAGGCTGGGAAGCTTGCGCGGCTCGGTGGCTGACATATGGTTAGCGTGGTTGAAAGCCCTTTCCATAGCCAAGAAAGTAGCAAAAGGCAGACTGGGGATGACGTGGGCCAGCCAAGAGGCCTAAGGACTTAGCCGTAGCGCAGAGTCTGCCTTGTCTCCAAAGAGACGAGTGCCATCGAAGGGCATGTCCATGAGGAAAGCATGGAAATCTAGTTGGCCTCAGAAAGGCATGGCGCCTCAAGGCCACCATCGAGGAAACCGCCCTGCCTAGTGAGGCTGTTGTGTCCAGACCACAGGGGATCGTGAACTTTGCAGCATCTCTCCCGTCTGTAATGGCATGGCAGAGGATGACCCTTGCCTCCTAAGGGACCTTGGGCAGCACTTGTACCCACAGCATGTGGGAATAGTGGCCCAATATGCATAAGATGTTCACGGACCGCAATGCCAGGATGGCAGAAGAAAACATTTTCTTCCCCAAAAAGTCCAGCTTCTTGTATTCCTTGTCAGCGGGTGCGGTAGGGAATGCACCCTGGGATGTGGATGCCTGGACCACCCAGCTCTCCGGGGTAGGGTGTTGGGTGAAGAGGTTTGGGTCCCCAGGAGCAGGGCAGTGGTAAAGGTTAATAGTTCTACTCACAGGAGCCCTTGTGTGGGGCTTGGACCAGGTTTCCAGAAGGACGTCGGTGAGGGTCTCATCGAATGGGAGCAGGGGTTCTGAGGAGGAGAATCTTAGTTGCAGCACCGCAGTCAAGAGATTAGTCTCCACCGAGGGCAGCTGAAGGTCGAGGACGTCAGCCACTCTTCACACCACCACAGCATAAGAAGCTCCCTCCTCCATTGCCACGGTAAGGGGAGAAAGCATGCCCGGATCTGGAGAGGTATCCAGTCCACTGCCATCAACCAGTTTCTCACACCAGTACATTTGGGGCTTATATGGCTGGTTTTCTAGCGGTCCAGCACCCCTTCCACTCTTCTCCGAGGCCTAGGCAGTAGGAATAGGGCTCAGGATCTGATCTAGTACCCAAAGGTCCTGCCGGTTCAGAGTTAGGCGACGCCCCTCCAGCTCTGTATCGGATACGGGGATGATAATAGGGCTGTTGGCGCCGGCGGCACCGGAAGCATTGGCATTGGGACCAGCATCAGGGAAAGTCAAAGTGGTACAACCGGTGCCGATCAGGATCCATTATCGGATTCACAAGCCCACTGAAGCCAGAGAGGGAGCTGCTGATGGGGAACCAGATGGGCCCGCTGACCCTGGTGGGCCTGAAGGGTCCTCTACGGGGTCGGATCGCTCAAATATGAGACACAGGGCCTCATAAACCTCTTTAAGTTGGGTGGGGGTCACTCCATCTCCTGGATTTTTGGGGAGACACGGAGCCGACCCAG
Source organism: Calotriton arnoldi (assembly GCA_963921515.1). Lineage (NCBI taxonomy): Eukaryota > Metazoa > Chordata > Amphibia > Caudata > Salamandridae > Calotriton > Calotriton arnoldi. Next base: position 1,189,183 of record CAWUFW010005190.1, read on the forward strand.
GCACAGGATCCGAAGAACCAAGGCTTGAAGGCTGATCCTCCTAGGTCGCGTCGGCCAATGGACGAGAAATTGAAGAGCGCTTCAACTTTTTACTCTTCTTCTTGTGCCTCTTACCTGAATGTCCCAACGACCAGAATGGGAAGAGGACGACTTCGGACTCTGTGAACAAGCCCGAGGCCTTCCTCTTGATCAGGACATCGACTATCGCGGAGTCGCATGCCGGGCCACTAGCAGCTTCAGGGGCCGCATTCTCAAAGCCTTCGGAGCCATGGCCTGGCAATCGGAGCACAACTTGGTGCTGTGGTCACGCCCCAGGCACACCCGACAGACAGAAGGTGAAGATCCGTCACCAACATCGCCCGGTGATAGGCTCCGCAGGGCTGAAAACCTGTCCAACATGATGACATCCTTGACACACTAGGAGGAAACCTCAAAAAACAGTCGACAAAAAGTCTCAAAATTCCTGTCAAAAAACGACAGAGGGGTAGCTCTTCTCTAGATCAGCGCTGGCTGGCGCGGAAAAAAAAGAAGTGACGTCAGTGCACCTGGGTGGAGCCTATATAGGTACCACGACGTCACTCGGCGCAGACGACGCCTACAAAGGACGCGGAACCGATCGATGTTACCTACCGACGTGCAAGGGTACTGCTCATAAAATCTTCAGGATCCAGTCTGAAGCCTGGGAAATTCAAAAATAAGGAATTTGCAGCTAGAAGTCTCTATCAAATAGGCTCCTTCTTGTCGGTCTGCCAGGAAGTAAACCAAGGTTTGTCTGAAAATATTCAGTCAATTGGCCTTTCACTAAACATCTTCCCTTCAACCATCACCAAGAATTACGTTTCTCTGTGCCATTCTAGATACCATATAAGACAAGGCATGTAGGAAAGTAGGATCTGCTTTCATCGTTACCCCCACTTTTTTTGCTAATGTCAATGTGTTTTCGACCTAGTCTAACTGGGATCCTGCTAATCGGGACCCCAGTCACTGTGCTTTCTCCCCTAAATTGACATGGTAAGTACTCTTGTACCTCCACGATTGGCTACGGTGTACCCTTGTAAGTCCCTAGTATATGGTACTAAGGTACCCAGGGCATAAGTACACCAGGGGTCTACCATGGGCTGCAGCATGTATTATGCCACCCATGGGAGTCCATTTAAACTGTGACTACAGGCCTGCCATAGCAGCCTGTGTGAGATGGTACTTGCACCTCTCACGACAGATATAAGTTTCCTTATATCTGAGGTCATTGCACTTAAAAGCTATAAGTCACCCCTATGGCAGGCTCTTCCGCCCTGAGGGCAGGGTGCTTGGTTATAAGTGTGAGGGTGTCCCCTGCATGAGCAGGACTCCCCTAAAAACCCGAGAGTCGATTCTTCAGGCATTGTAAGTGCGGTGAGCCTTTATAATAGATATAGTGGACATCAGCCTTTACGAGATGTCTAACTATATAATGGCTGCACCGAACCCGGTCATGTTTGATATCAAACATGTTGGAATCATACCCTAAAACTGATTCCAGTGTTGGAAGTAGGATCCCATGTACTGGGGGACTCCTTTTGGGTACCCCCCTGTACTCCTGGTAACAGCCTTTCAGGGTCTGCAAGCAAGCTAGTGCTGCTGCTGACCGCAGACACTATTCTGCCCTCATGCTGCCGAAAGGAGCTCGAGCAGGGGTAGGTAGAACAATAGGTTTCCTATCACAGGGAGGTGTGACCACCTCCCAGACAGGACTTAGTGCTTTGGGCTGGAGTAGGGGCGCTTGCCAGTGCCACCAGACTGCTTTGAAGGGCACATTTGGTGCCCTCCTTGCATGCTCCAGTTTGAGCCCGTTCAGGGAGCCCTTGGCTCCCACTCTGGTGCGAAACTGGACAAAGGACATGGGAGTATTCTCCCCTCTGTCCAGCCACTTCTCTGGGAGGGACCCCGGAGTTGTTCCAACTCGTTCCTTAGGGTACCTAAGGGCTTACGTGTGGGTTGATCCTCAGATTCGTCGTGAGATAAGAATCAACCCTGAAACTACGTCCCTCTTCAACCGTTTGGACACTTGGACTTCAACTGGAACAGAGACTGCACCAAGGAAGACTTCTGCTGCTCCTGTTCAACAGACCTGTGGGCATCAAGGATACCTGAAGAAGTCTCCCTTGGAGTGAAGGCGTCACTCCCCTGCATCTGCAGGCACCGCAACGAACCTGACCGGTCTGCTGCTCCTGTCTGCCTATGGACCTCCCAATGCTCAAGAACACAGGTGGTGGTTCTGCAACTCATTCCAGACCTGACCTGTCCTCTCTGCAATTTTGAGGCCAGTATCCCTCATCAGAACTGCTGGGACCGAACTCATGTGCACTGCGTCAACTTGCCGTTGCGAAGGCTTGTTGGCTCTGCACTCCAGAGATCTTCGGGCTACAAGAAGCTCCAGCCTCCAGCATCTCTTCCCTCCAAGATCAGCGTCCTCACCACATCCTTTGCACCGTGGGCCTTCATCCTTGGTGAGCTGCTTGAGGTCCTCTTGCGATTCCTTTGCCTTCAGCCTGTGGGACCTCCTGAGGGTCTTCTACTGCTTCAGTGGGCTCCTCCGCTTGCTCGGGGCCTGCTCTGACTCTCCTGTAGTTGCTGAGTCACTTGGACCTTGCTGGTCCCAATGTTGCTCCTTCTTTGTCTTCCACGCCAGTTGCAGCTACCAAGGCTTGTTGGTGCTCCCGCCGGACACCGACCACCTAGTCACCGACATCCGACGTGGGACAGCTTGTGCATGGCTCCTGGTCTTCCTCAGCATAACCTGGTCCTCACAGCTGAAGCAATAAGGTCACCGTTGACACTTCTGTACCCTGTACCTCCCGACACCAGTGGATATTGTGTCTTCGTGCCTCCTGGTCATTCCAGAGTGGCATAGACTCTGTCCCCTCTGCTTGCAGGTTCTTCACTTCTAGAATCCACCCTTGGATTGCACCAGACGCTTTCCTTAACTTCACCAGAAGCACTTTCTTCTAAGTCTTCCACTGTCGTCTATGGATGTTCCTAACATCTCTTCACCCCTATGGACCTGGCTTCCCTAGTGTAGATAACCTGGTTCCATCGGCATGCAGGGGTGGGGTGGCTCTCCAACCTACCGTACTCCAAGGGAATTCTTCGAGGTCCTCTGAAAAGTGTCCTCCTGCAAAACCGCAACTTCTCCATTGACTTCCATTGGGCAAACGGCTGTGTTTCCACTCTGCACACAGCCTCCGTGGGGTTCCTGGGTACTTACCTTTGGTGGTTCCTTGTGTCCCCGACTCAACTGGGTCTCCTGGTCCAAGTCCCGTTATCCTTTGCAGGTCGCACTCCATGTTTTTAGGCTATGGTTTGGTCTCCCACAGAGACCACTGTATTTTGTGCTACTAACCTGATTTAATTTGAAGTATTTTTATATGAACACTGTGTGGTACTTTTTCATTTAACTTACACTACAGATTAAACTGGTAAAACAAGCTGCTTAACACTTCTTCAAGGTAAGCCTGAAGGCTGCTATCCACAGCTACTACTTTGAAAGCTTTCTATGCTTATCAAAGACCTCTAATATCACCATAAGGGTTGCCTGGATTAGTGCAGGGTGCACCACTTGAATAAGTGTACACCATATACTAAGCCAGCCTCCTACAAGGCATATCCATCAGTAGATAGATGCTGCAAAGTAATTCAATTGACAAACAGATTTCTAAATAGAAAGTCACTTTCAGTACGCCTTACAAATCTCTGTGGGTACTGTGGATCATGTCATTGTGCATCCCTTTATTTCCTTTCTGTAGCCTACGAATTAGATGTCTCCAGGAAGAACTATACAAACAATGGGTTCAAACTGAAGGTTCATTCGACGAGATTGTCCACATCACTTCGCAAATGAGAACTGTCCTTCCTTGGAGGACACAAGAATCAAACCTATCGATAGGTCTCACATTCTTCTCTCAGATACCGCAATTTGTGATAACAATGGATGCTTTACTGGAGGGTTAGGGAGCTAATTTACAAGACCTGCAGATCAGTGAAAAATTGACTGCTCATGAAAAAACTCACCACATCAGTCTTTTGGAATTAAAAGCTGTAGCATTAAGTCTGCATGTTTTTTTAACCAAGAATAACTAGCTCTTCAGTCCTGATACGCACAGACAACACAACGATGATGTTCTGCATAAACAAGCAAGAAGGACCAAGTTCATTTAACAGGAGGGCGTGTTCTCAGTAACCACAATCCATGGGCGCATACTTTAAGCAGAATGACAATCTCTTGTCATGAATGGTAGCTCAGCAGAAAGCCCTAAACAAGATCTTTGCACAACAGGGAAGCCAAACCTCGTCCTTTTCACAACAGCTCAAAATTGAAACTGCGAGCTCCGCACAAGCTGGCACCAGCAACCAAGGTCATGGGGGAACTCATTTTCAATAGCATGGGCGGTAATATCTGCCTATGCTTTCCCGCCAATACCCATGAATTTGAAAGTCTTTTACAAAATGAGAAGGGAACCTTGCTGAATCACTCTAATAGCTCCAAAGTGGCCCAGACAATTTTGGTTCACAGAGCTGCTTCTCCTTTCGGAGACGAAGCATACCAAGTTGAAACCAATCTTCAATCCTCTCACCATGCACAACAACCAAGTGCTACATCTGGACCCAAAATTCACTGAACTGGTCAGCTTGGCTCCTGAATTCAATGAGTTCTCTCATTTAGACATTGCACAGTATTGTAAACAAATCCTCGCTAATGCCAAAGCTGAATCAACTAATAAAACATGTCAGTTTAAGTGGAAATTTTTTGTTTATGGTGTTTGGATAATAATATTCATTCAATGTTACGGCTTCAACAAATATTACAGTACTTGCTGCATTTATCAAAAGCAGATCTTTCTCATTCTTCCGTTAATGTGCATTTAGCAGCGATATCTCTTTACAGAAGAACTTTACATTATAGAATTATTAATTAATTGTTGTGAATCTATGAAAGAGGCCAAAACTGGAGAACAAGTTACAGGTAAGTAACTTTTTTCTTTGTCAGTAGTGAGGTGACATGTGATGTCTTCTATAATGTCATCGAGGTCACTAGTGACATCATAGGCGAGCTCATGAGTAGTACATTGGGGGTGAATTATGGTTTGCTCAGCTAAATATGTGGCCCATTTCAGTCGGTTTAAGATTTTGTTTCATAACCATTATGTCATTTTAATCATGGGATTTTAAGTGAATTTTTTAAAACACATTTTAACATCTTTTTAAAAAAAAATTATTTATTGATTTTCACAGATTATACAAAACAGATATAGTTTCAACATCAATAACCAAACAAACAAAAAAGGAAAAGAAAAAAAAGGAAACAATTAGTGGTGTAAAAGCAGCCATACATTAAGTCAAATCCTGTGGCAGATCAGAATGTCGACGAATGAGAGGTCAGTGGGCACCGCGGTGCACGACACAGTGTTCAAATACAGCAAATGTAATACAGTACACAATTATGCATGACATTGTTTGTGGACAGTAGTATACAGTGGTCACCCATATCTCCATCGATTTCGTGTGTCTAACAAACTCTTCCATTCTCCATTAAGTGTCTACTATAAGGGGCAAATTAGTCGGGCACAGCGGTAGTAGCGCCCTCCAGCGCAACAGCGGTGTCATCAGACCTGGTCCGTGCCCAGTCAATAAACGGACCCCATATGTCCCTGGGTCTGGAGGTAGGTGGCATTAGCTCCCAGAACGTGGCCAGCTGAGTCTGTCCGTATGTGACCTCTCGTATCCAGTCTTTGATCGTGGGTTTTCTCATCTTCCCCCAACATATTGCTATCTGGCGTTTGGCAAATAGTAACAGTATAGCGTGTAATTTACGTTTTCGTACATGCGTGTCTCTGACGTAGCCGAGCAAACCAAGCAGTGGGGATGGGTCCAATGTTAGGTCTAGAATTTTGTTTATGGAGTCAAAAATTTGAGACCAATAGTCCCTGATGGCCGGACATACCCAGGCCATATGGAGGAAAGAGGCCGCAGGCGCTCTACAGCGCCAGCAACAGTCGTCCTCTCTGAGTCCCATTTTAAATATGCTAATTGGTGTTCTGTAGTAACGGTGTAAGAATTTAAAATGAATTAACCGAAGTTTATAGTTGGGTGATAATTCAGTAATCTGGGAACAGCAATACGACCATTGGTCATCAGTCAGAGGTGGGGTTAACTCAGTATCCCATTTAAAACGAGCTGCATGCGGGTATATAGTCTCGTAATAAGCTTCCGGGGCGATGGTGTAACCAGCAAATTCTCTAGAGCGGTCAGTGGGGTAGGCTGGGATGGGAAGTCTGCATGCAGCTCTGGCAAGCTGCGCGAAGTTTGTGATATAAAAAGGTTTTCCCAAAGGACACCGCTCCTCCATCCGCTGCACTCGGGGGGGGGGGGGGGTCCCTAAATGTACCGTCCGGACATTTTAACATCTTATGCACAAAATAAGCCATAACTTACCACACATCACTGCTTCACTTATGTAGAGCCCACTCTTATTTCCTTCCAAGGAGCAGTTTCATTTCATTTTTGCAGTAAGCATACACAAATTTTGCGCAGGAGGCCTTCAAAAACAAGTTGAGATGTGAGGGTCCTTTACAGTATTGGGTTTTAACAGCTGACAACACAGCCAAATGCAGCCATTCACACCATTAGATATATTCATTTTATATTTGTGTTGAAAACTGTAGTTGTACTCACCGAAGATCACTTTTCCCTTTCCTTTTGTGATTCCGAGTTTGCTGAAACTTGCTGACGAAGCATTAAAATGCATACAACAAGCTGACCATCGGCCTCGGAGTCACTGGATGGAAGCAGATCAGCTTCTTTAGTGGCGTTGGTGGTTCCAACAAACATGTCTCCGTTAACGACTGAGCCATGTTACATCTTCATGTGAAGAAACAAACCGCACGCTATCTTCTCCACTCGTTTCCACATGCACCTCACCAGAAGTATGAGGGAGGGAGCCGTGCACGACAATTACAAACGCTGTCGACTGTCACTAACAGACGTTTCATTTCCGGAATAATGAAAATGAATGAGGCTCAGAGCTAAAGCAGCTGGTTAGAAATCATGGGGAAGGGGGAGGTATGGGCGAGAACTAAGCAGACCAAAAGCCTACTATAAGTATATGTTGCGACAAACCAGCGTGACCTTAAAAAAAGAAAATCAAGCTCAGCAGCAAAACTTATCTGACACCAAAGGTAAATTAGCAACATGAGGAATCACAAAGAGACAGGTGCGTTTACCACTTATGAACAAGTGGAACTAAGTGATATCAAACCTACAAATTGTCTCAGCCCTAATGTAACAAGTTCCAGAAATCTTAGCCTCGGTGAACGTTATATATGAAACTTTCTTTCAGAAAGAGGCATGTGATGCAAAAAGTGCCAAACACCAAGCTGCCCCATGTCCGTTGGCCAAAAAGTACCAAAGGAAAGCTTGAATAAGTATTGATTACACGAGGAATGTAACCCAGCATTTAGCGCTATTTCTTAGCGCAAAATGCACCCTCACATCCAAAATGGACCTGAGGATGCATTTTGTGCTAAGAAAATAGTGCTAAATACAACACAACATGCACAGCTGCAGTTGCTCGCTGTTTGTTGTTCCTGTGCTCCTGCAGTAGCATATTGTGCCCAATTACTTATAATTACGCAAACTGGTGTAGTTGCGTAATTTTCAGTAATTTTGCATACGAAGAGTAATGCAACATTACCAAAATTACTGCGATGTAATCACAATTTCGCCCAGGCCTCGTGTAGATGTTTGAATACTTGTATAGGTGATAAACTAAGCTGGTGGAGTTGCATTTAAGCAAAGGGGTCTGCAGTGTGGGTTCTGACCAAGGCATTGTCTTGATTTAGTACTAGTTATAGAGGACTAGTGACCTGTCCGTTGATCAATGCGTATGAGCAGAGCAATATGATGATTTTGGTGGACTGTACAGTTTCCTTTTATTAACCAAGTTATCAGTTCAGCAGAGATACCAGGTTTGTGAAGATGCTGCTCGACTTGAAGTGGTTTGCATTGAAACAAGGTTACAGCTATCATAGTGCAGAGCATTAATCCCGGTGCTGGGCTAACGCTGAACTGTATTGAATGGCTTCAGATGATACACAGCTGGAACATTTTTCATAATGAGAGTACGTCTAGTAACATATTTAGAAAACATAAAAGTACACTACATTATCTAAGAAAGTGGATTATGCTACTATGCACTCTAAGGGGGATATTCTCAAGAACGTGCGATAATCATCGCCAAAAAAGGCTAACGAACGTTTTCATATCGCCGTCTATCGCGGGAAAATAACTCAGTGTTAACGTCGTATTCTCAACACGGCGGTAACATGCGATGGTCTCCCGATAACATCACCAGGAAGGCGATAAAAGTCCAAACCCGAATGCGAAAAAAGTCACGATGGGCCCAACCGCGATACCAAACCAGCGATAAGCTGCGCCAGCCTGCAAGTCCCACAAGTCAGGCGGCCAAAATCACTATAAAAGCGGCAACCAAAAACACAAACAAGACCCAAACAACTGCGAAGCACCATGGAGGTAGCCGGAGCAAGAACAGAGGACAACCAGAACCCCACAAGCCCCACGGAGGACCAGCCTGGGACCATCATTGGGGAGACGATGGCAGGAGTTGGGGGACTGGACACTGCACAACATGACCTGAGCCAACAGGGTGAGTAACGACCAGGGCCTGGGGGGACGGGGGGAGATGGGCACAATGGCACACATGCACAAGTAAGTATAGCACATCTGCGGACAAACCATGCCCAAGAGTCACAACTCCGACCAAGGGCCCAATTTACCCAAGTCTGCAACAGCTCAGCACTGCATAAGCACAGAAGTGAAAGGCACACCGCCTGAAAGGGATAAGGGCCAGCAAAATCAGACCCGAAGGGGCAAATCACCCACAATGCAGCACACACACAAGATGCAGAGCACCCCAACATTGACAACAATGTGGTACAAACTGCAACACTTTCACAACAGAACAGAGGACACAACTGCTGCAGCCTGTGTTTAGAAAATGGCCATTCGCATTTGGCATAGCAGGAAACTGTGAGATGACAATGTACAAGTACAACCTCACATCCCTGATGGTGTAGAAATGTCAAGTGTCCCGCTTCAAATAGGCGTCTCCTCATACACAGTCACAATGTACATTGCCATGCAGTCTGACAGTAAACTTGCACAATGCTTGAACATACATGTGAACACAATGTCAATCTGCATTTCCCTTCAGATTGCAGAGGGAGAATCAACACCTCCTGCAGAGCAGACCCAACACAGCACTGATGAAGAAGAGGACCTCCCCAACATCTACTCCGACGCACTCCAACAGCTCAGGGACAGCTCCGGCACACCACCTCCAGGAGCAGGGCAGCCCAGCTGCATCCATGAGACCCCACCCCCTGCACAGGCCACACAGCAGGAAGCACCCACCACCACAGCTGTCTCCCAGGACCCCCACGACCAACATATGGCCTCCCAACGCCGTGTGTTAGGGTGCCAGGAGATGTCTGACCAGCTGCGGGTGGGGTTCGACCTCATGGCAGCCAAACTGGATGCCATACGTGGGTGTCTAAGTCCCATCAGGGACCACTCACAGTCCCTAACAGACACCCACTGTCCGCTCCTTGCTCTACAACAAGCCATGGCTGACATCGCTGGAGTCATGACTCTGAGACAAGAACAACTGTCCAGTCAGAGTGGCCCCAGCGATGTCATCCGTGAGTTGGGACACATAAGGAGAATGATGGAGAGCTTGGAGCGGATGCAGGCGGAAAGAATGTGTGCAACGGCTGCACACCAGCAAGATGTAGCTGTGATCTTCCATGCCCTGCAGATCCTCGTCATGGCATTGCCACCACAAGGCCTGGCGCGGATGGATGCTGGTGCCACTACTACATCCACATCTCCTCCCCCTGAAGTGTCAATGCCACACAGTGCAGCAGATTTCCCACCTCCGTCCCCTGATGTGTCACTGCCACACAGTGATGCAGACAGAACACCACCACCCGCATGTGAGGCACCTGACACTTCAGAGGACGAAGATGATGATGAATCTGGCCTTGTGGCTAGAATGAAGTGGTAGCATTCATCTCCGCCATATGGCCGTGTTCAGCTTGGTTCTGCCCTCTGCATCATGCCCTGGAATACCACCTCCCACTGTCCCCCCCCATACACCGAGCGACACTCACCTTGGACCTCGACATGGACTGCCATATTTGGTGTGGTTACCAATGACACAGCAATCACACTGCGGACTGTAGTCTTCCACTCCCTATGAACTTGTCAATCCCGAAAGGACTCTCCACGGGGCAACAATGTAAAGTGGGGTTTGCATGGCCCTGTACTGGCCCAGCTGCAACACTCCACTGAATGTGAATAAAACATCCCAATTCACACTGATGTGTCATGGCCATGACCATTTAAGAATGAAAGTATGGATGAATGTAGGGACAGTGGTTCCACAAAAGAGGCACTCCCTGGGTAATGCTATCAATGCGCATGTATGGCCGTGACCCAGATAGGCATTGAGACACACATTGTCATTCAAATCAACACTCATCACAGTTGAATACAAGTGAAGCTGCGTAGACTTTATTAGCATATGCGTGTCAGTACGGGCAAGAGAAGTGCCACAACATGCAGACCAATGCAGCAGTATGTCAGAATGAGGAACCTTGCCAAGCGCCGCTGTCCACTCGGGAGTGCCTCACCTTTCACAGGTGTGTGTTAACACGCGTTGTTGTCCGCTCATGTTTTCGGAGTCCAGGCGAGTGCAGCCATGTCCACCGTTGTCGTGGGATATGTGACCAGATCTCCAAGATGCAACAAGGTGTCGGGACATGTGCAATGTGTTCCAATCAGTTGTGGCTGCAGGTACGTAGTTACTCGTCCATGAAAGCGATTGCAGCTTCGTAGGCTAACATTTCCAACATGAGGGCGGTGTCGACTTCATCAAACAGGACGGCGAGGCGATCCATTGGCAGGTCCGGACAGATGTGCTGCGTCCACCCACTTTCACCAATTAGCACTACAGCCCAATATGGGAGCGGTTCAATGTGGTCACTGCACACGAGGATTTGTGCAATCTCCCAGGTCCAGCTGCCAGCATGTATGCCAAGTATCAAGGAATCCCATAAACGGGTATCACGGTGACACTCCTGGACGTGGGCCAACAGGGGGCGCACACACATGTCAAAATCCAGTTCAGCTACCTTCCTGTTGGATAGGCAGACATCCATGGACCACTCGAACATGCACGATCTACAATGCAACACAGGCTGAACGGAGGTGACGTTGGCAAGGCGGAAGCTTAGCCGGTAACTGATCCGCAGCAGTGCCAATGGCAGTGCCCCCAGTGAATGCAGCATTCGTGCACGGTACAGTTCCACGTGACAGGGGTTGTGCATGTGTCCGGGATGTTCGGCCATTGCGTTAGTGACTCTTGTTGAAGCAGCACTGTTCTGACCTGCGCCAGTTCTGTGGATGAAATGCCACATCTTGTATCAATGAGTTGTTATAGTGTACACCAGTTGTACGCCTGGGATGTTGTGGGAGTAAGTGTAAAGGCCATTCCATGCAAGATAACTTCGAGCAAGGACTTCTGTGTGTGGGGTGTGAATACATTGGTCTTTCGTCTGGCTGTGCGTAGTGTGGGAGTCGTCATCAGCTGCTATGGTATTTGTCAGGGGGTGCCGGGCACATGCAATTCCGAGGTCGGAGGTGCAGATGTGCTTCCGCCTGATAGTTCAGACAAAGGAGCTTTCATCCCTAGTGTAAGTTTGTAATCTGCTTGCATTCATGGGATGTGAAGTGGCTTGTTGGGGGTATGGTGGGATGAGTAGGACTTTGTGATTCACTATTGACATGACTTGCATGTGGCATATGAGCGGCATCACTGTGTGTTACGTTGCCTCACAGATGCTCCTCCCTCCCCCCGTACCCATTTACTTATGTGCGCTGCGCGATTGCATCACTTGCACTCCTACGGCACAGTATTGTCATGCCTGTCTGCGCATGTCCACAAGCCTGACAACGACACTGTGATGTTGGCCGTTGAAGGTGGTGGGCCACGTGAGTGTAGGCCTATGTAAAGGATAGGGCGGACACAGATATAGAGTACATGCCTGGCTGAACTGGCGCTGCTAATGTGGCTGGGCATTTTGCTCATGCTGCGGCAATACAGTTACACACAACACTTGGCATGTATGATCCTGGACCCCGAGCGGTCTTGCGCTCCATCATTACTCCGTTCTTGCGACCCCGCCCTCCGGGTGCATGCTACATTGCAACATTGTCGCTTACAGGGGGGGATGACTTAGCTACATGTCCAAGCTATTACCCACTGCCTGAGGTGACATGGTTGCGTCCGCTGTCCACAGCACAATGTAATGTGGTAGGGCCCGGGGCCATCATTCATGCATAATGACCACACGGACACACTTGGATAGATAGTGGAACTGGCTACGGGCACGTGCGCCCGGCCCCTTTTTATTACCAGGATCACATATCCAGTGACGCCTGTGCTGGATGGGTGTGGGGTGAGTGTGAGCCAGCTCTCAGTGATTGGTTGGTGCTGGCAACAACTTGAACAGTGATCACTATTAAAGCGGAAACAGAAAACCCCAACATAACACTAACAACTGCGAAGCACCATGGAGGTAGCCGGAGCAAGTACAGAGGTCACCCAATATTCAATCAGAAGGGGCCATGAATTGTGGTGCACTGAGATAGTGGCACCAGAGCTGGGCATGCTCATGTGAAGAAATTGTCAATGATTGTGTCCCTTCTGGATATTCCTGCCGCAGCTGCAGTGGGGTGTGTTACACCTGCCTCATCTTCATCATCATCGTCCCAGGTCTTTCACACTGCCTGAGGTGACATTGTTGCGTCCGCAGTCCACAGCACATGACTCAATCATAAAGGGTCCATGAGCTGTGGTGCACAGTTAGTGGCACCTGTGGCGCTCAGGGGGTGCGCAGCCAGCGATGATGCGTGGTCCGGGCGGGCCGCACTGGGAGCAATGTCTTTTGCCTACTGGACTGCGTCATCTGCAATCGCGACTCGATCTGAATTGTGAGCCCTGCTGACCTCAGTGTAGGCCGGAGGCAGAGGTCAGCAAGGGCCCGCAGCCACGTGGCGTTGACTTGTGGTGCACAGAGTTAGTGGCACCTGTGGTGCTCAGGGGGTGCGCAGCCAGCGATGATGCGTGGTCCGGGCGGGACGCACTGGGGTCAATGTCTGTTGCCTACTGGATTGCGTCATCTGCAATCGCGACTCGATCTGAATTGTGAGCCCTGCTGACCGCAGTGTAGGCCGGAGGCAGTATCCAGCACACACATAACTCCGTGGTGCTGTGCGGCTGGGTGTGCTGGGGGCCTGTGTCGCGAAAGCCAGCGTTCGGCTGAGGAAGCTGGCGGTCACGGCGGCGGACTCGTGGCAGGGTGAGGGGCGCCGCCCTGGCAGACGCGTTGGCCATCCCGGAAGTGAACCACAACCAGAGCCCCGGCCTATTTATTCACACTCCTACGCTGGGCTGCGTACGCCGGACAAGCCCACTCCCCTTACGCTTACAGGGGGAGGACGGCACAGCTACATGACCGAGGTCTTCCCCACTGCCTGAGGTAACATGGTTGCGTCCACTGTTCACGACACTGCAAACACCTGCAGTATATGTCCATATGGATAGGTCTGTGCTCTGCATACTAAGGTCTGTCCAGCACGTCGCCGCCACACTTGGCATTGTGTGCATTCTTATTCATGGGTGACTTGCCTCCTTCACACATACTTGGTTTCCACCTCTCCCCACATTCTGCTATTGTGATGTTTTCGGAACGTCCGCTGTCCTGTTCTGCGCTGCCTCGTTGGTAGTCGGTGGGGGGGTGGTCCGGGGGGGGGGGGGGGTGCTGGGGGTGGTGGCAGTGGGTGTTGTGGCCCTCTTGGGTCTCCGAGCTGCACGATCAGTGTCTCCATGACATGTGTTGGTCTTCAGATGTGGCTCTGGGCTGGGCTCCCTTTCATGCTGCAGGTAGTCGTCCTGCTTAACACCAGTAAAAGGCAGGTGTTAAATCCCTGCTGCTAACGCGCCTTATCGCCTGTTTTTGGTTCGCATCGCAGATCTGGCTAGAAGTTGAGAATATCGCGAAGTGGTGTTTTCGTGTGTTTTTGCATGGGAACGCCTACTCTGCATATCATTAGCGTTAGCTGTCTCTCTCATCCGTGGCGATGTTTTTTGCGGCAGCTATCGCTGGTAAACTGGCGATGTAGGCAGTTTGCACCAGCTTGGGAATGGGGCGATAATTCTTTCGCCACTTTTGCTGCGCTAAAGTGCCGATAACTCGGCGATAAGTCCTTGAGAATATGCCCCTAAGTCGTCTTATGCTATTTTAATGTGTATAAGTTATTTTACTTATAAACGTACCCTTGGCCTCTAACAATGCTGCCAGGAGACCATTTGTGTTAAATTGACTATAGCTCATCTAAAACTACCATGTACTTTTTATATTAACAAACAAAGACTGTGAGGGTCATTTACAGTAGGTGGGCGATCTGCCTAGTCTGTCAGCGTGGCCATCCTCTCCACCTTACCGGAAGTAGACTAGCTTTCATGGACCTGTCGTCAGCGTTCGATCTTGTCAATAGATCGAAACTCTGGCAGCTCATGTTGTCCCTTGGTGTTGACCCAGACCTTGTCCTCTTTTTGAGGGACCATAATAGAGATACTAAGAAGGCGTTTTGCTATTCTAAAGACCTTAGAATTACCCGTTAGTTCTCAATTGAGAGAGGGGTCAGACAGGGGTGTATCCTGGTCCCTTTCCTTTTTAATCTGTATATTAGAAACTTGGAACAGACCTTGTTGAAGTTGAAAACTGATAGTCCCTAGGTGGGTCGGCAAAATCTGCTGGTACTATTGTACGCGGACAACGCCGTCCTTATGGCTAGGACAGCCCGAGGATTGCAATCTTTGTTGGACTCATTTGTACAATTTATGGAGGAACTGGACTTGCGGGTCAACAATAACAAATCCTTTGTAATGCAAGTAGGCCCTTGTCTCAGTAAACCCTATATATTTGTGGTAGGATCCACGCCGGTACCCAAGACTGACGCCCTCTCATACTTGGGGGGTCGTGTTTGACGCTGCTATGAATTGGCGTCCTCTTATTAGCAGAAAGAAAGGGGATTTCATTAGGGCCAATGCCGCTGTTTTTAACTTTGCATCTAGATTGGGCAATAGACCCATAGCGGCCCTTTTGCAGATTTATAAGGCCAAGTGCATCACCAAGGTGGCCTACGGCAGTGAGATTTGGGGTTATACAGAGCACAAGGAACTCCAAATCGCTGAAAACATCTTTTTAAGATGTTTCCTATGTTTGCCGCAGAACATCCCCTCCTTTGTAGCCCATGAAGAATTGGGAATGGTTTTTCTTTCTGATTTGTTGTCCTACCGTCCTCTATCACTGTGGATGAACTTGTTGCTCAGGAAGGGAATCGCTTTAAGTAAGGACATCTTAAGTGACTGTCTCTCTCTGGATTATAGCCTTTCGTATTCCCTAGCTCAAGTATGTCAGGGATTGCCTTACAGGTGTAGGAAGGGCCGATCTGTTTACCAACCCGGAGAAAATGTGTAGAAGAGACCAGTGTTGGGTGAAGGAGAACTTCTTTAAAAAGCGGCAGCTGGATAGGGAACAACAAGCGGAGCTGAGGAAGCCCAGCGTGCGCAGGTACTCCTTACTGAAAACAGTGCTGTCCACTGAGCCATATCTTTTATGACTGAAAAGTAGCCATGATCGATTTTTACTGACTAGGTTTCGTTTGGACCTTTTTTTTATCATCTTTTAGCCCACCCAGCTGGCGCACATAGGGGCCAGATTCTTCCTCCTTTTGGCTGCGACGGGAAGTCTCCACAGGACATGATGCATTTTTTAATGTTTTGTAGTTTTTACGAGGTCCCAAAGAAGTCCATCTTAAAAAGGCAAATTTTCGGCAGATTAGACCTGCTTTTATTTTTTTACAAATGCTCTCCAGCATTTCAGTACTACTTGTTCTTAGTTTTTTAAGGTGAGCAGTCAGGCTCAGATCCAGTTGTGATGAATCTATTCGGGTTATCCTGGTCGCGATACTTGTAATTGGCTGTATCACTGTTGCGATACTTGTAATTGACTGTATCAGTTGTGTCATAGTTCATCTCACTTTCTATGTAGCCTAGGCCCGACATACTGTTCTGTTAACATCCTTGTATGATGCCTATCGAGCGGGTAGAATTTTTTATTTTCCCGCCTTGATTTTCATGGTCATAGCCCGTCTTATAACTTCGGTAATTTAGGGAGCCAGGTTTCATGTTCCATACAATATGATTTTAATTATCTTATCCCCGTCTTGACCATTATGGTTTTATGCTGTAAATACTGTGTAAAGTTTTTAAAAGCATTTTGATGAATTTAAGAGTTGGTAGGTAGGATCGCATAGTGGACCTTAAGTTGAGGTTTTTGCCCTCCTCCTCACCCCTTTGATTTTAGCTCAAAATGCAAAATTTACATCAGGGTGTCACAGACTGAAACCTGTTGACAAAATATGACACTGTTTTCTAGGAAGCATTTTTAGATCATATTGGATTATATGTTGTTTATTTATTGTATTGCATGTCTTATTCGTATTGCACTTGTATGGTCTATTTTTATAGATCGAATAATGTTTATTATGATGATAATGACCAGCTGCCATCATTCGAGTTCCCGAGGCAGGCGGGGATCTCTCTGCCCTCAGTGCAGATGCTGCTGTGGCATCTCCATTGATGGCAGTGAAGTTTTGCCAAGTGGGTGCCATGTTTGTTGTGCCTGCCCAGCAAAGTATTTGTGTTGGTTTCATTTTATACAATAATAACCTTCCAAAGCAGGAAGTTATTCTGAAAAACATAATTTCACGGATTCTGACTCGCTGGTCTAGGTCAACTCTCTCCCCAGCAGCTCCGCTGTGCTGTCGCCGCTCCTCAGTCCTCCGACCTCCTCCTGGTGAGGTTTGCGCCTGTTGCCCGCTCCGCTGCCTACCTAGGATCCTGACTGCCTTCAGCCCGCTCCACGTCCTGCCCCTTGCCTGCAGCCCTTAGCCGTCGCCTGTTCTCCTGCCACTGTTTTATTTAATTTCAACTTTATTTTTATTGTTCATTGTTCCCGCCGCCCCTGTGGCCCCTCCCCCCCGGACAACCTCAGCCTCCCGTCCCCCTCCTCTCCCCCGTCCCCCCTCCCGTCTCCGCCCGACCGCGACCAGCGCCAGGGACCCTGGATCTCGAACCACCCACCGCTAAAACACAGCCGCCCTCCTCGCACTCAACCCCGGAAGACACAGCGACTGCCAACAGGCCACGCCAAACACGACCCACGGCCAGTTCTCCTGCCGCCACTGCTGTCAGACCTTCACCACCACTCCGGCCGCCAACACCACTGATGCCCTAAGATGCATCCTCCTCAACGTGCGCTCCATGCACAGTCACGCCGTGGAGATCTGGAACCTACTCGACTCTCTCTCGCCCGATATCGCTTTTTTCACGGAAACCTGGACCAACGCTTCCTCCGCCCCGACATCACCACCGCCATCCCGGACGGATACAAGATCCAGAGGAAGGACCGCCCCAACCACCTTGGAGGGGGTCTTGCCATTCTTCACAAGAATACCCTCTGCCTCACCACCTCCAGCGAAGACTTCCCCCTCCGCCGAACACCTGCACTTCCAGATCCAGACCAGCCCCAACTCCACACTCCGCGGCACCCTCGCCTACAGACCCCCCGGGCCCCTTTCGCCTCCACCATCACCAACCTCATCGCCCCTCACGCCATCGCCTCAATGAACTACATACTAATCGGATACCTGAACTTCCACCTTGACAATCCCAGCAAACCCAACTCCACCACCCTCCGTGACAACCTCTCCAACATCGGACTCAAACAACTCATCACTACACCGACCCACAGGGCAGGACACACCCTCGACGCCATCTTCGCAGGAGGAAACAGCGTCCACTTCAGCCACACAACGCAACCCCCATGGACCGACCACCACTGCATACACTTCTTCGTCGACAAACCCAAGGCACCCAAACCAGCCCCACGCCCACCGCGTAGGAACGGGAGCAAAGTCACTGACGAGAAACTGAACTCCACCGTCACCCGAGACAACCACACCACGGCGTCTAACGCCAACGTCGCAGCCAGGGAATTCCACACTTGGATCGCCAACTGCGCTGACAAACTCGCCCCGTTACGCAACCCCGACAAACAACGCCCCAGAAAATCCGCCTGGTTCACCACCAACCTCCAACAAACCAGACGCACCTTCAGATGCCTGGAGAAGAACTGGAGAAACAGTAAGACACCTGGTAACTACACCCCCTACAAGGACGCCATGACGGACTACCACCACCAAATCAGAACCACCAAAAGAACCTTCATCCACAACAAAATCCTCGCCAACTCCAGCAACTTCAAGGAACTTTTCAGTGTCATCCAGGAATTCACCAATCCCTGCAGCGAAACCCCGTCCCAAGACCTATGCGACAAGCTCGGATCCTACTTCCACCCGAAGATAAAAAACCTCTACGACAACTTCATCGACCACACGCCCGACTCTACAGCCGACCCGTCCCCCCAGACGCACCAGACAGCCCATCATCTCCTCCTGGACTCCGATCATGGCCGAAGAGGCCGCCTCAACCATGAAAAGCACCCACTCAGAGGCCCCCACCGACCCCTGCGCACCACATATCTACCACAGAGCCGCCATCGCACCCGAACTCCAATGCACCATTAACACCACCTTCGAAACCGGCACCTTCCCAGACGATTGAAAACGAGCAGAAGTCAGGCCCCTGCTCAAGAAGCCCTCAGCCGATCCCACGGACCTCAAAAACTACCGGCCCATCTCGCTCCTCCCCTTCGCCGCCAAAGTCGTGGAGAAAACCGTCAACGCGGAACTGATGACATTCATCAAAGACAACGCCGTCCTCGACCCGTCTCAATCTGGTTTCCGAAGCAACCACAGCACCTAGACCGCCCTACTCGCCGCCACAGACTACATCCGCACCCTCCTCGATCAAGGCCACACCGCCGCCCTGATCCTACTTGACCTATCAGCAGCTTTCGACACCATCTCCCATCGCACACTCGTAGCCAGACTACACGACGCCGGCATACAAGGAACTGCCCTCGACTGGATCCGGTCATTCCTCACCGGCAGAAGCCAAAGGATCAAACTGCCGTCCTCCCTCTCCGATCCCTCGGAAATCACCTGCATAGTCCCACAGCGGTCATCTCTCAGCCCGACCCTCTTCAACATCTACATGGCCCCCCTCGCCACCATCGCCCGACAACACGGCCTCAGCATTGTATCCTACGCCGACGACACCCAGCTCATCCTCTCACTCACCAAGAACCCCACCACCGCCAAACTCAACTTCCAGAAAGGAATGCGGGACGTCGCAGCCTGGATGACCAACAGCTGCCTAAAGCCCAACTCCGAGATGACAGAAGTCCTCAGAACCACCCCCTCAGCTTGGGACAACACCTGGTGGCCCACCGCCCTCGGCAGCCCACCAATCCCCATGGACCATGCCAGAAACCTCGGCATCGTACTCGACTCATCCCTCTCAATGAACCGAAAGGTCAACGCCGTCGCCTCCAGCTGCTTCAACACCCTCCGCATCCTCTGTAAGACGTTTAAAAAAGAAAAATGAAACTTTTCAGTTTCATTTTTTTTAAGGGCAGGCAGTGGTCTCTGGGACCACTGCCTGCTCTTAAAAAATATTTTCCCACATACTCACATAGGGGAAGGGGTCCCTTGGGGACCCCTTCCCCTTTGCAAGTGGTTTACCACCTACTTTCCTAATAGCGAGAGTCGCAAATGCTATTTTGGGAGTCAGTGACTCGCAAAATAGCATTTGTACATGCTATTACCCTTTTTTGCGGCCGCAAACGGGAGGATCTCCCGTTTGCGGCCGCAAAAAAGGGTCGTACATCTGGCCCAGTGTCTCTGCCGAAAATAGCATGGGACAACTGTCACTGACAGGACTTCGCAGTGGTGGATAGGTAATCAGAAAAAGTTTATGATGGCAGAGGATCTACCTTCGGAAATCCTCACTTTTTCCACCTCTACATAAAATGTGGGAAGTGCAAGTTTGGCGAGGTGGGAACGCTGCCAATTTACAACGATCTTCCCCCTCTGTAAAACTCTAAACGACCCTCTTTTTATTGACACAAATTTAAAGGTATGTTGAAATAGCTGCAATGGATAAATTGGATCTGGATAAACGTAGGGACCTATTCACAAACTGCATTTTGTAGTACGTAAAGTAGTACCACAGTAGTACCACTTGCGTACTACAAAATGGAATTCACAAACCTATATGCGGAGATCTCGACCTCCCATATCTTTTCTATGATATCAACATCGAAAAGACAGATGTTCTCTCTGTCTCATGAAGCTCTAAAGCCAGCACACATTCTCGATTAGTAGGTGAACAATGAACATGTTACTTACCTTCGGTAATGCCTTGTCTGGTAGAGACTCAACCAAGCAGCAGATTCCTTACCTTAGAATTATCCCCAGGAGTCATACTGGATCCAGAACTTTTTTCGTGAGTAGCACCCCTGCGTGCTGCTTGGTGGCATCGTTCAGTTCTGTGTGCGCCGTCCTCGCCGGAAGTGACGTTTGTGGTGCCTATATAGGCGTCACCCAGGCACGCTGAAGTCAGTTTATGTTCACAACTTTCTACGCCAGAAGCACTGAGCCAAGAAGTACACTGGCCACTGGTGTGGAAAACTAGGGCCATGAAAGGGGAAAAATCCTGTCCCTATAAATCCACTTGCATAGCGGAGAGGATGGGTGGGTCGGTAAGGAACCTGCGGTTAGATAGAGTCTCAACCAGATAAGGCGTTACCTAAGGTAAGTAACCTGTTCATCTGAGACTTCTAGCCGCAGATTCCTTACCTTAAAATAGGTGCCCAAGCAAAACCTCCTAGGAGGTGGGTTTGCAGACCAATTCCATACAAGGCAAAATGCCCATCTCTATGGACCGGACTGTCCAGACAGTATTGTGTGGTAAATGTGTGAAATGAGGCCTCCGTTGCTGCCTGGCAGATATCCAGGATCCAGACCGAAACATGCTAACTCAGTGGTCGCAGCTTTTGCTCTGGTGGAATGCGCACGTAAACCCTCAGGGGTTTGCTGTTTGGCCAATGCATAGCAGATTTTGATGCACAGCGCAATCCATTGGGAGATGGTCGACTTCTGCACCCGTCCCTTCTTCGCTCCAACATACCCCACGAAGATTAATCATCCACCTGGAACTGTCGTGTACAGTCAAGGTAGAACGATAACGCTCTTTTGGGTCCAGACGGTGGAATCGCTCCTCTTCTTTAGAGGGATGTGGAGGATCATAAAAAATAGGCATGGTGATGGATTGGCGTACGTGAAATGGAGTCACCACTTTAGGAAGAAAGGAGGCTCTTGTGCGAATCACCAGTTGTCAAGATAAATGGTGAGGTAGGGAGGCTTAGATGATAAGACCTGGCACTCACTGACCCTCCAGGCAGATGTTATCGCTACAAGGAAGGCTGTCTTAATGGTAAGGATCCTGAGAGAGCAATTATGAAGCGGCTCAAAGGGAGCGCAGATGATAAATGTCAAAACAAGATTTAGATCCCACTGAGGCATGATAAAGGGTGAAGGAGGAAACATATGTTGAAGGCATTTTAAGAATCTATTTATAACAGGGGATTTAAAAAGATCCACCTGATCAGGCAACCGTAAAAAGGCAGAGATAGCAGAAAGATATCCCTTGAGAGTGCCCAGAGCAGAGTTCTGCTGGGGAAGAGAAAGAATGAAAAGAAGAACCCTAGAAAGGGAGGCAGGAAATGGTTCAATGTAGTGTTTTGAACACGATGCCCTAATTTTTTTTCAACGGCAGTCGTATACTGTTTTAGGGGAGGGACGCCTGGCTGCCAAGATAACGTCACAGACTTCAGGAGGAAGGTCAAAAGCTGTCAACTACAGCTGTTTAATCTCCACGCAAGAAAACGAAGAGTCGACAGGTTCAGGTGGAGGACCCTCCTCTGCTGCTGCAAAAGAAGACCCTCCTGAAGGTCAAGCTCAACAGTTTGAGATACCAGACTCTCTGTGCCCAGTCTGGAGCCACAAGTTTGACTTGGGCCCGGTCATTCCTGATCTTCATGAGAACTCTGGATAGGAGTGGTATGGGCGGAAAGGCGTACGGGAGGCCTGAGCTTCACTTGAGCCGAAAAGCATCTTCAAGCAAAAGCCGCCTTACTGCGCGTTTTGGGTGGAAGCAAACAGATTTAACCAAGGCTCTTCCCACTTCTGAAAGAGACCTGGCATCACCTCTGGATGGAGACGCCCTTTGTGATCTGCTAGGCATCTTCGTCTGAGTTTGTCCGCTCTGGCATTCAGAGATCCTGCCAGGTCTTGAACCACCAGGAATATGCCATGATGTTCTAGCCATGTGCAGAGATGCAGGCCTCTTGACAAAGGGTCCACAACCCCACCCTGTTGTTGCAGTACCACATGGCGGTGGTGTTGTCCGTGAACACCTGCACTAGCCTTCCCTTGATGAAGGGCAGAAAGGCTTTCAATTCCAATCGGATTGCCCGGAGCTCCAACAGGTTGAGGTGGAGTCTGGATTCTGCCAGAGACCAGACTCCTCTGATCTCCACCTTTTGCAGATTGACAACCCATCCCAGGATTGACACATCTGTCACTACTGTCAGATCTGGTTGAGGAAGGGAGAGGGGTCTGCAGTTGATCCATTTGCGGTTTGCTAGCCACCACTGCAGATCTTTTGCAGTTCCCTCTGAGATCTGGACCATGTCTGAGAGATTCCCCTGATTATGCACCCACTGGAACTTCAGGTCCCACTGCAGAGCCTGCATGTGCCACCAGGCATGTGTCACCAGCAGGATGCAAGAGGCCTGAGTACCAGCAGCCTCAGAGTTAGTCTTAACAAAATCCAGGACAGAGGCTGGAATATCAGTATCACAGCCTGAAGGCCACCGTCAACAAAATCGCTCTGCCTAGTGAGTCAGTGTTGTCCAGTCCCGATCTTATTGTGAACTTTGCTGCATCTCTCCCATCAGCAACAGCCTGGAGTATGGCTCGGACCTCCTCTGGGAACATTGGCAGCACCTGTGCAACCATAATCCGCAGGGTGTGGGAATAGCGGACCAAAAGGCACACAGTGTTCACAGACCGCAGTACGAGGCTGGTGGAGGAACATCAGGATGGTCATTGAAACCAGGATTTACATGGAAATGATGTGGTGGAGGTATGTTTCAGTATAAAGTGGATATGAACATCATATCATGTGATGTAAACTTTAAGTTGAAGAGAAGTTCTCATATCAAGGTGTTATTCCACTCACTCACTGAAACCAGGAAGACCGTCACCCAGGCACTCGTCACCAGCCGACTGGACTATGGGAACACCCTCTACGCCGGAACCACAGCCAAACTTCAAAAGAGACTCCAGCGCATCCAGAACGCCTCCGCACGACTCATCCTGGACATCCCCCGACACAGCCACATCACCGTACACCTGAAAGACCTGCACTGGCTCCCCGTCAGCAAGAGAATCACGTTCAGACTCCTCACCCACGCACACAAGGCCCTCCACGACCTGGGCCCAAAGTACCTCAACGACCGCATGTCCTTCTACACGCCCACACGCCAGCTACGATCAACCAGCCACGCCCTCGCCACCGTACCACGCATCCGCAGAACCACCGCCGGAGGAAGATCCTTCTCCTACCTGGCGGCCAAGACCTGGAACTCCCTCCCCACTCACCTTCGGCGAACCCAGGACCATCTCGCCTTCAGGAAGCAGCTCAAGACCTGGCTGTTCGAGCAGTAACTTACCCCCTCCCCCAGCGCCTTGAGACCCTCCCGGGTGAGTAGCGCGCTCTATAAATGCCGTGATTGATTGATTGATTGATCTTGGGTGTTTAAGCCATGTTCAATAGTGTTGCATCGAGCTATCCAGCGACATTCACACCTATTGAGAAGTTTCTGTATGGATATTCATGTCCACTCTATACTGAAACATACCTCCACCACATAATTCCCATGTAAATCCTGGTTTCAATGACCATCCTGATGTTTTAAGAATGGTCTTTTCAATTCCCTAAATGCGCATACCATTCCTATGAGACTCATTAGATCAGAGACCTATATGGCACTTTTTAATAAACTGTTTATTTTACAATAACATTCCTTATCCGTACCTATTGTATTTTGCCACAATGATTGAACTCTATACACAAGTATCCCCTCTTTGTGAAAATCACATGAGTTCTCTAAACTCACCTGTCACCTGAATGTGGTAATATATTCATAAAGTTTCCCGTCATTATGTAATTCTGTGATTACCACTGATTTGTCTTGTGTAAATGTTTTTACTATGTTTCTGTTAGCTTCGTGCTATTACTGATCTCTAATCTCACATTAATTGTCCAAATAATATTGTACTCCGTTTTATATATTTTTTTATAAATTATGCACTTGCTACGTGTTTAAAAGCAATATACAAATGCCAGCGAATACTGAGGTTTAGTCTTTCTTCTTCAATCACCTCCAACTTCCTATACTCACTAGTCTCCGGTATAGTTGTTCTGAACGTGGCAATGCTTACGCGCTCCACGTGACCTCACTGGCTTTCCTTTATCTTGCCTGCCATTTCTGGCCCTTATGTACATTCTAGACTCACGCCGGCCTGACATACGCTCAGCCCGCTGGATTCACTCGCAGAGGGCCGACTACCGCGCACCTTGGATTGAGTCCGCCGCGCCCCCCTCCCCCAACAAGTAAGTTTTCACGTGCTTTTTTCCGTACAAGCGTACGCTGGATGCACTTTCAGCCCATGCTTGAAATACTCAACCGACTGCTTCACTAGCAGGGCTATCGCTCCGCACAACCTTGTGCCCACGCTCGTGCCTGCAGTTAATAACCATCGTTCATGATGACTGATTTAACGCCCGGACAGGCGCTCGCTTGGTACACCATCGTGCCCACGCTCAAAGCTTTTCAATATTATTATATTTATTATTATAATTTTTTTTTCTTCTCTTAGATGATTGCGCCTCGCCGCAACTCACTGCTCATCGAAACATTGCTCACCAGACCCCGCTGGCTCCTCACTTCAACTGGTCATAAATCGCCAGATATTTCTTCAGTGTGTACTTTTCTACCACCGAAAACTGTGAGTTTTGAAGCTGCCACATCCTCTACCACTTCTCCCCTATTCATTTTTCAGTTGCACTCACGCAAATGTCTTGCTCCCCCATTATCCAGATGGATGCGTCCTGACTTATCCTGACGAAAGTGTGTTTGTGCACCTCAGCTCAATCACCAGATTCACTCTGGTCCACTCCACCGGTTTCATTCCTTACTGGGTGAGCTTCACCATCTTCCCTGTAAGTCTCCTCGGCCGATTGAGGCCCTTCCTAGCGCTTTCCCACCACCCATAGATACCCTTGCTAATTTCTCCAGCATGTCAAACACCTTCCGGCGCCTTTTTTGAATCACCGGCAAGGACAGCACGTCCTGCGCCCTGCCACCTTTCTCTCCGAGCCTAGACATGCGATATTACTTCACTTAACGCTTTATACACCGCGCTCTAACTGTCATATGATCTCCTCTTTTGGCTCATCTTAAATCTTCATGTAAACTTTCCCTTTCTCTTGGTCCACTATTGAGTGTTCTTATTCTCATCAACAGCACTGTCATGTAAATAATTGTAACCTGGTTCTGATGATGGCCTAACATCCCTCCAGGCCGAAACGCCGTCGACTCTCACAGCATAATTTACGGCGCCAATTCTTCAAGGATACCCACCTAAACCTTCTGTATATAATTACATTTATTGTTTGGGTATTTCCATGCTTAAATTCTGTACACTATTTGTTTTGTTTTTTGCGCCCCTCCTTGTCGCTGTACATACTTTCTCATGTGTCACTTGCACCATTCACTATTTCACGAGCACTTGTACACAGTATCACACAGGTTACACGCCATTGAATGTAACGCAGTGCTTTTTCCTGTCTTTCTAAATATATGAAGTCATATATACAACAATACTGTGTTGTCATTCTGAATCATTTGTCTCCCTGTTCACCCCTTGTGCTCCGAGCAACTAATTGTGCTCCACATAAAATTGACCTGTAACTTACACCCTTAGAGACGTTGTTCTATGTTACACATGTTGGCCCTGGTCTCTATAGGGCTTACGGGCTACCTCCTGTAGTCTGATACTGCATTAGTTGGAAAAAAGCCAGGTTTTTTAAGACTTTCTGAAAGCTAAGAGAGTGGTTGAAGATTTCAGAAATTTCAGAGATTGAGGGAGTCTATTCCATTTAAGGACAATACATCTAATGAAGCTCCTGCCTCCCCAGGACATACACTTGTGGGAAGGGACCATCATATTTCTGGAGTGGCTAGATCATAGGGATCTGCCTCCAGAGTACCATTTAAGGTTATTCTTCAGGTAGTAAGGGCCAATTCCATGAAGTATCTTATGTGCTAAGCAGAGAGCCTTAGAGGCAATGGACCGCCCAATAGGCAGCCAATGTAGCTTACGTATTGCCTGGGACGCCGATTCAAAACTGGGAATGTTAAAAAGCATCCGTGCTGCAGTGTTCTGCATTGTCTTGAGTTTGCTCAGTGATCTCTTTTGTAAATTCTAGAAAAGACCCTTGCAATAGTCTAGTCTTGCCCAAACTAAGGGGCTCATTACGATGGCGGGCAGACATTAGTCCGCCCGCCATCGTTGCGGTGCTGGGACCACCCGCCAGACGTGCGGCGGTCTCACCACACATATTAGGATGCGCCCGCCATACTGGCGGGCGCATCCCGGGCCCTTAACATTGCGGATGGTGTTGCTGGATGCAGCACCGTTCGCAATGTCAAATTGGCATGCACTGCATTTCCCTGCACTGTGTGGCAGGCACCACGCGGTGCCTGCCACGCAGTGCAGGGAAATGCAGGGGGGTACCATGGGTACCCCCCAGTGCAGCAACACCCCCCCAAACAAGGGGGGCCCGCAACGGGCCCCCAAACCCAATCCCCGCCAGCCTTTCCATGGCGGCATCGCCACCATGGAAAGGCCTTTTTCTAACCACATCCTAATTTGGTGGACAGTGCCTGCTAGGCACCGCCACCATTTTAGGAGCCCTACACCATCCGCCAGGCAATCGGTACAATTGCCTTTGGTGGTGAAGCGGCGGACGGACTTTGCGTCCGCCGATGTACCCACTGCCATCCTAATTGGGCGGTGGGTAATACGCTTAGTGATGGCGGAAGGACCGCCACCGCCGGCCCGGCGGTGGTGGTCCTTCCGCCATCCTAATGACCCCCTAAGGCAGTAACCACTGACTTTAAGGAGTCAAAGGGAATCAGGTGTGCGATTTTCTTTATTATTCTCAGAATGTAGGAAGAGATGACAGAATTGACTTGCTCTTTGTAGGTAAGCTTGTTATCAATGAGAACACCTAGATTTTTCAAATTTTTTACAGGTATGGGTAAAATCTCAAGATTATGAGGCCACCAAGAAGGAGACCAGAAAGAAACATTGTTTCCAAAAAGCATGACTTCCGTCTTGGTTGAATTTAACTTTAGACAATTGTTACTCATCCAATTGCTGACTGCGGCTATACAGTTGCAAAATGTCTCAGCTGTATTGTGGATGTCATTGGTGACTGACACAATGATCTGAGTGTCATCTGCGTAGGTCACCAATGAGAAGCTGAAAGACTTTATCAGATTTGCTGGGGGGGGGAGATATAAATATCAAAACGTGTCGGGCTTAACGATGAGCCCTGAGGAACCCCACACAGCAGAACAAAAGACTCTGACGTAAATCCCTTGTGAGTCACCGATTGAGTTATATCGGTAAGAAATGAGTGAAGAAGTGCAAAGGCTGTGTCTTTAACCCCGATGATTAGCAAACAGTCAATCAAGCGAGTATGATTGACCGTTTTGAAACCTGCAGACAGGTTCAAGTAAGATAAGAGCTGCTCTGCTGCCCTTATCTAAAGATGATCTGATTACCTTTGTGGCCACAATAAGCGCGGTTTCCGTTTTGTGGCCACTTCTAAATCCAAACTGAGTAGTATCAAGAGGGGTGTTAGTTTCAATGCATGAAGATAATTGAGTGTTCAAAGTTTTCTTGACTAGGGGGTATATTCACAAGAACGTGTGATAACTACCGCAAGAGTAGCGTAACGCAACTTTCAATAACGCAGCCTATCACGGGAAAATAACCCTGTGCCAACGTGGAATTCACAACAAGGCGGTACCATGCGATAGCCTGCCGAAACCGCGGACAAAGTCCGCGATACAACCACCACGATAGAGATAAAAACACAAACCACAACACCAAAAAACACGCGATGGGCCAAAGCGCGATGAGGAAACCAGCGACAAGAAGCGCCAGGCCTGCAACACACACCTGGCAGGCGTCAGAAACCTCCATAAAAGCAGAAAAAAAAACCCACACACAAACTGACCAACACACAAGCACCATGGAGGCAGCCGGAGCAGGCGCAGAGGACCAGCGCAACCCCACAAACACCCCGGACGACCAGCCTGGGACCTCGGGGACAGGGAAGGGCAAGGACAAGAAGACCAGGAAGACCAAGTTCAGTCCGCAGGCCAACAGGATCATAGTCACGGAGGTGATGGAACACCATCAACAACTCTTCATCACCTCCAACGTGTCATTGGGCACCAAAAATGGAATATGGCGGGACATCGTCGACAAGGTGAATGCCGTCGGAGAGCACAAGCGGACAATGGACGAGGTCAAGAGGCGATGGATTTACATCAAGCGGAAGACCAAGGATAAACTCTCCGCCAACCTGAAGGCAGCAACGCAGACCGGAGGTGGGGGCCCAGCGCCACAGCTGGAGCTGGATGACATGGAGGAGCTGGTGTCGATAGTCATCAGTGTGGAGACTGTGGCCGGAGTCTGGGGACCGGACACTGCTCGACAGGACACAACACAACCGCAACAGGGTGAGTGACCACCAGGTACTGGGGGGACGGGGGGAGATGGCCACATTGGCACACATGCACAAGCAAGCAGGGCACAGTGCACACCCACAATCACTCTGGGTCCTCGCCCAGACCCACACACTGTCACAATGTACAATGCCATGCTGTCTGAATGTCAACCTGTACCATGCGGCTACATACATGTGGACACATTGTAATACACCATCTCCCCTTCACATCGCAGGGGCATCTTCAACACCTCCTGCAGAGCAGTCACAGCCACTCTTCACTGATGACGAGGAGGAGGACAACACCAGAATCGACATCCAAACCATCCAAGACCTCATTGACCACCTCCGCAACTCACCTCCAGGATCAGGGCAGCCCAGCTACATCCATGAGACCCCACCCACCAGCCAAACCACCCAGCAGGAGGCACCCACAGCCCCGTCACCCTCCCAAGACCCCCAGGAACAACAAATGGCCTTCCAACGCCGTGTGCTGGAGGGCCAGAGGGAGACAGCCGAGCAGGTGCGGGTGGGGTTCGAGCTCATGGCTAACAAACTGGACGCCATCCTTGGGTGTCTATGTCCGACCCATAGTCTCCAGCAAGCCCTGACTGACATCTCTGGAGTCATGATGCGGAGGGAAGAATACCTGTCCGCTCACAGTGGCCCCAGCGATGCCAGCCTTGAACTGGCACACATGCGGAGGCTCATGGAGGACATGGTGCGGATGGAGGCGGAAAGGATGGCAGCCGCCGCTGCACATCAGCGAAATGTAGCTGGGATCCACCGTGCCCTGCATGTCCTCGTCATGGCATTGCTGCCACAAGGCATGGCGATGATGAATGCTGCTGCCCCCACACCATCCACATCTCCGCCCCCTGGTGTGTCAGTGCCTCCAAGTGCGGCAGGCCTATCCACTCCGGCACCTGATGTGTCACTGCCACACAGTGCGGCCGACAATCCTCCTCCGGCCCCTGATGAGTCAGTGGCACACAATGCCGCAGCCGGCACTGCAACACCCGGGGACGAGGACGTGGATGGGACTGTGGTCAGGAGGACCAGGCACTAGCATCCATTACCGCCACCTTGCCTGTTTCTGCTTGGTGCCGCACATGGCCTCAAGACCTACCACTGACCCCCGATACACTCCGAGGCACTCACCTTGGACAGCGACATGGACTGCCACATGCTGTTTGACGACCAATGACACGGCGGACAGACTGCTAACTGTACCCTTCCTCTTCCGCAGTACAGGTCATCCCGGGATGGACACTGGCTGGCCCTCCACGGGCCCATATTGTGTGGTGTGCTCGGCATTGCCCTGTACCGCTCCAGCTGCATGACTGCACTGGATGTGCAAATAAACATCCAGTGACGCACTGCTGTGTAATGTCTTACGTCATTCCTGTGTGGATGTGTGGATGAATGTGGGGACAGTGCCTTCCCTTGCGTCAATGATGTTCATCCTGTGGGATGCCAGTAAGGGGTGCGACATTGCATCTTGTGTAGCGGGTTCCGTGAACACTGCAGCAGGGACACACGCATCAGTCACTTCCTTGTCCGGACATGGACTGGACTACGCCCAGAGCCCACGAGTCATTGTTGCAAGCCCTGCGCTGGTCAGGCGTATGGCAGGCCAGTCCACTCCGCTTACGTCCCAAGGGGGGCCCTCATTGCTACCCGTCGCAGCCGTACTCGCTGGTGGTGTGCAGGTCACTGGTCTAGTCGTCCGCATGTCACAGCCACTCCCTGAGGGCAGGCTTTCACACACACCACACCCATCCGGCACAGGCGTCACAGGCCATGTGACTCCGCCAACATAAGGGTCCGACGACGTCACATTCCCCTCTTCCGGTGGTGACTGGATGACGGACGCCCCACGGTTCACACTCATCTAAGGCCCATGAGTTGCTGCGCACAGGGTTAGTGGCATTCGAGGCCTGTGAGTACGGCACGGGCCTACCACCACGTGGCGCATACTGGGGTTGCACAGGGTTAGTGGCATCCGAGGCCTGTGAGTACGGCACGGGCTACTACCACGTGGCGCAGACTGGGGTTGCACAGGGTTAGTGGCACCAGAGGCCTTGCGGACGGCACAGGCACCCCGCCACGGGACGGTGACTTTGGGTGCACTGAGTCAGTGGCACCTTGAGCTGCTGAGTGGGTGTGCAGCCTGCGATGATGCCCCGTCCCGGCAGTCCGGACAGCTCAGGTTTTGTGTGCCCTGCTGGACCGCAGTGTAGGCCAGAGCCAGCAGGCAGCGCGAGCCTACCACCCCGTGGCGTCGCTTCCGGGATGCCAGAGTTGGTGGCACCCATTGGGCTGAGCGGGTGTGCAGCCTGCGATGGTGCCGGGTGCACTGGTATGTCCTCTGCCATGGAGTAATCAAGACCCAGAACCAAACGTGAGACCTGGTGGCCTGCGGAGCGGGGCTGCATGATGTGGAGGGTGCCATGTCCGCGGGCCCCGGGCTTGTGGCTTGCAGAGGCACGTGGTGGGACCTCCTGTCTACGCGCCAGTGGCGGAAGGTGAGCATTGAGGCCTGGGTGTGCATGGGCGGGCATGCTCCGATGGGCGCCGGGAAAGGTTGGGGTGCCTCTGCCTGGGTGTGCATGGGCGGGCAGGCGATGTTGTCTTGTGCAAGTGTGTGTACTGTGCCAGTCATGTATCTGGGCTCTGTTTCAGCTGACGGCTCTGAATCAGATGTGTGACCTGGTGAACTGCCCTACAAACCGGCACGTGGTTGGAGACACACCGGTGGCAGCAGGTGAGCAGTGTGGCCTGGGTGCGCAGGGGCGGCACTCTCTCTCTCCCTCTCTTCCTCTCTCTCTCCTCTTTTCTCTCTCTCTCCCTCCCTCTCTTCCTCTCTCTCTCCTCTTCTCTCTCTCTCTCTCTCTCTCCCTCTTTCTCGACCTCCCTCTCTTCCTCTCTCTCTTCTCTCTCTCTCTCTCTCCCTCTCTCTCTCCTCTTCTCTCTCTCTCTCCTCTTCTCTCTCTCTCTCTCTCCCTCCCTCTCTTCCTCTCTCTCTCTCTCCCTCTCTTCCTCTCTCTCTCTCCCTCTCTTCCTCTTTCTCGACCTCCCTCTCTTCCTCTCTCTCTCTTCTCTCTCTCTCTCTCTCCCTCTCTCTCTCCTTTACTCTCTCTCTGTCCTCTGATGTGCGCAGGACACACCTTCTCATCATGTTTTTTGTCTTACAGGCTGTGACCTACGTATTGTCCGGAGGGGAGCGGCCATGTGTCTTCATTTCATTTCGTTGTTCATTTTAATAAAGTTTCATTTGTTGCTTCGAAAGTGAATGTGTGCTGGTCATTTCTGTGATGACACATCCATGTCACCAGTTGTGGTTGTGCGGCATCAAGCGGAATATTTTGTACATGTTTAGGTGTGGCTGATGTGGCATGTCTTTGGTCGGGGGGGGTGCCAGGGAGGGGTGGTCCTAGGGTGGTGGCGGTGGGTGTTGTGGCCCTCTTGGGTGTCCAGGCCGCATGATGTGTGGCTCCATGGCATCTGTTGCCCTTCGGATGTGGCCCTGGGCTGTGCTCCCTTTTGTGGTGCTGGCTGCCGTCCGAGTTTACACCAGGTCAGAGCAGGTGTAGATTTCCTGGTGCTAACGCGCGTTATCGCCTGTTTTGTGTTTTTATCACGGATGTGGCTGGTCGTTGTGAATGTTGAGGTGTGCTGTTGTCTCTGCTTTAGTCACAGGAACGCCTACTCTGCATCTCATTAGCGATATTTGCGAGGGTCCTCTGTGGCGATGTTTTTTGCGGCTGCTATCGCGGGTAAACTGGTGCTGTGGGCTGTTAACATCGGCTTGTGAATGGGGGGGTAAATTTATCACGACTTTGGCTGCGATAAAGTGCCGTTAATTCGGCGATAGCTCCTTGTGAATATGCCCCTATGTTGGCTGTAAACGGGAGTCTGGATATAGCAGAATAGCTGTTAACATCTTTTGTAAGCAATTTGTTTTTTTATCAACGGAAGGACTGCAGCCTTTTTCCATGGCTTCAGAAAAAAGTCTTGTGCTAAACATGATATTAAATTTTTTTGCCAGATAGTTGGCGACAGCATCGGGAACAAGATGGACTATACGAGGTGGACAGGGATCTGATGGGGACCCAGACTTAATGGTACAAATCAACTGTCTGACTTGATCCATTGAAAGGTGAGTAAATTCTCAGAGGGTGGATTGTTCGCCTTCAGTTGGCAGATCAGAGGCCTGGCTGCTGAGGTAAATATGTCAAAGATTTCCTTTACTTTATTCTGAAAAAAAAGTGGCCAGGGTATCGCAAAGGTCCCGACTGCCAATTAGCCGTATTAACAGCAGGCAGTGTAGTAACCTTGGTGACCGTTTGGAAGAGTTCCTTAATGGGATTTTTAGATGACTCAATTTGTTTGGTAAAGAAAGCTGATTTTTTTACCGTAGAAGACTTTTGTATTCCGCAATGCACTTCTTATATTTATTTTTATCCAGTGTGTTATAGTCCTTCCTCCATGCACACTCTTGTCTGTGGCAGCTTTGTTTAATAACTTTCAGTTGTTCGCTAAACCAGGGGGCAGAGGGTTTGTTCTTTCTTTGCCTTCTGTGGTTCATGGATACTAGAGTATAAACTGGAACCATAGTTCGTAGTCTGTAGATAATTTTTCTGGGTCCTCTGACACAACTGTTTCAGTTCTCGCTAATAGATGATTAAGATCAGGGGTATGAATTTTATGCCACGGAGGTACATTTGGTGAGTTACTAGCAGAAGCTATCGGGGAAATATTCAGAGGGGTTTCTATTTCAAAGATCACTGCTTTATGATCAGTCCAAGTCAAAGTGAGGGTATCTGTGCTAACCAGGTGGATGTTGTTTGTAAAGATGCCATCAGGAGAACTGCCAGCACTGTGAGTAGGTCCTTCTATTATCTGAGTTAGGCCAAGGCAAGACATTTTGTCCAACAGTGCTTCTGTATCCCTATCCAAGTTGTTCTCTAAGTGTTAATTGAAATCACCTAACACTGTGAAGTCGTTTTTAAAAGAAATAGATTCCAAGATGAGGTTAATGTCATGCATGAATGCGGATCTTGGTCCCGGGAGGATGGTATATAAGAAGTCTATTAAAAGACTGTTTTGATGATCTCCAAATTGAAATGTAGCGCTTCACATGCATTAATAATAACTGGGGAGAAGGTGGCTGCATACGAGTCACGGTAGGTAACCGCTAAACCTCCACCTTTCTTATGTAGCATGTCTAGTCTGTGGATAGCATAACAGTGGCCGTCACCATATTAGGGCCCGAGGTAAGGTCCGTCCAGGTTTTGGTGAAGAAGACTAAATCCAGCTGATGGCTATCAGTAAATTCAAAGAATTCAAAAGCATGGTTTACAAGGGAAATAGCATTGATTAAAGCACATTTAACTTTGGAGTTCTTAATGCTGGTGCAGTGGTGCTTAAATTCGTCCTGGACTTGCCTAGAGAATGTGGTAAACTGCTACTACGTACCTTGTGGTTCAGGCATCTAAGATTGCACTCCTGACATGTAATGGGGACGGACATCTGTAGATGCGGAGGGTTTGAATGGGGCACATGTAAGAGGCTTACCTGAGTTAAAGGCTAGCAGTTCTTTCTGTGAATAAACCAGCCGTTGTGAGGGCTTGAATTCCAAACTACAATGGAGCCCGGCCCTGGGCGCACACGGGCTTGCTTTTGGTGTGCCTTCGCGGACGCACGCTGTGTAAGTGAGTAAATAGCCCGTCATGAGGGATGGGCGTGTCTGTGGGCGTGGCTCCGACACAGCGCTTTGCAGCGCGATAGGAACAAAACAGGTGGGTTAAAAAATATTCTAACTGGGGTCCAGCAATCCCCTTCTCTAGCTGCAGGCAGGCTCCCCTGTGTCTAGAAAATACTGGTGACAGAAATGCAAGGCAACTTAAAAGGGTGAAAATTAAAACCATAAACACATTAAAACAGGGTCTAAGCCCTGAGAAATATGGTGGCCACACAAAGGAGCCAGACACCTCTTACACAGCACCTGAGTGCATACAAGGAAATCAAATAGTGTGGGCTTTACAAAACTTAATCAACTTTGTTTTAGATGTATTAATAGCCAGACCCTTTGTGGTACAGAACTCGCTGACTTTATCCAGTAGGTTCTGTAAACCATCAGGTGTCTTGGGAGAGAGGGGTGCAGCCAAGACACTGACCACTTACTTTTTGTGAAAAAGGCCACTTTATTGAAACAGGTGCACATCACAACAATTAACCTGGCAACTGCCTTCCAAAACTAAAACCTCACTATACATCCATTAAACTACCATTTTGGCCCCAACACCACTATGATCCCCCCCGCCAACATGCCCACCCTGCACTTAACACATTACAAACATTACAATGTATTGCATTTCAACCATACCAAGTTCTATTAACCCTACATCCTATGACTGCAAGTATGAAACTGTAAATAATCAAACAACCTAAACTGTACCTTGAACTACATGTCTACCCTTTTCTTGCACATGGTTCACTAACTGTCAACGCCAACCAAACTTCTGCCAACTCCTGGCAAACTTTGCATGCCTCCGCCACCCAGAAAAAGGGGGTGGGCCAACACAACCTTTTTCTGCCCCCCACCCCACTAAGCTTCTTTGTGAGCCATCAATGACCTACCACTTCACATTCAGGGTCCTTGCCAGTACCTCCCTAATCTCCAGCAAATAGAGATCCATACCCATCCTATTCAAGTATCCCTCGTAGCCCCTGAAAAATTCCACCATGTCGAACCTTATATCCGAATGGCAGATCCTGCCAAAACAAAATTCCCTACAAAATGGGCTATCTTACAATTCACCTCCCTCCGCGCTCTATCCATTGCCCCAGGCTTCAACACTCCTCTACAAGCCCTCCTAGGCACAAACTCTGTCCACAAGACAAAACACTTTGACCACTTCTCCTTTATGAGCGCTAGAGCCCTCTTTGTATTGCGCCTTAGGATAACCCCTTTTTCTCTGACCAAATCATTCTCCCCCCAATGTAACAGCCATAAATCTGGGCACCTGCCACACACCAACATACCATTCAAACAATTAATCAGCTCCTTCCAACACATGCCCCCTTTCTCCCTCCAGGTGATTTGAAAGAATCTATCATTAAACCCAAATTCTTTCCAAAATAGCTTTTCTGAGACTGGACCTACGCCCATTTCACACACCAGTGGCCTACCACTCGTCTGGCCACCTCCTCTGTCCCTGGACCAGCCACTGAACCTGAAAGAAACAAATAAGCAGCAAACTTTACATAGGAAAGCCCACCGCGCGCACTTCATCACTCAAACGCCACACGCAGCACCTGTAACAATGCGAGGACCAACGGCCAAGCTGCATGATTTCATCCTGCACCCAGCCCCTGCTGCTTGTTTCTGATGCTGTGCCAATATGAAAAGAGAGTGTACCATAATCCGGCGCCGTTACTCCCAAGCCCCATAGTGCCTTCCGCAATAGCGTAGTAGTTGATAAGCCGTGGCACGTAGGCCCGATTGATGGCGAAATAACGGCCCCACTTCGGCTCCATAGCCTTGTCACCATTGATAAGCCCATCACACTGGGCAGGGCCTGGTGCCTCCACCAATTGCAAAATAACCTGTCTGCCCTGACCCCGCTGATCCTTGTTTTAACTACTAAGCCACATCTCCAGCCTACCCTCCAGCCTGTCAACATCCTCCCGACATACCCCACCCGAACATTTCCTACCCAGCAACTCTGACACCCGAAATGCCCCCAAAAACATCCACAACCTCAATGTGGAGAAAAGGCAAGTCTCCCATTCATCCCTGCATATCTCAGGCAATGTTGCACAAACTTTGCACAATAGATGCCACAATATCGGCATGCGCGCCCATCCTGCCGGGCCCTGCTCCCGTGTCCAACCATCCAGTATCCTATGCTCCAATTGACCTGCAAATGGAGCATAGATCCCTAATAATTTGCCCATGAATGTAATCCCAGCTAGTTTTCCAGCAATGGTCACCCTCAAAAGAGCTCTCTCAATCATGTCTAAAATACACTGCATGGCATTCTCTGCCCGCAACCACTTTTCGACCCGACACCGGGCTCCAGAGTGCAGAAACTCCTTCCAGACAAGAACGTACGTGACCCATGTGGACTCTGCTAGTGACCCCACCACCAACTGTAGCATCCGGCATTGCCTATGTACCATAACTACTGAGGTATGGGTGTTGTGGTCCTGTCGGGGTACTTGGCCAACCCACATATTCTCCCCCACTGTTAACTATACAAAGCATCCGCAATGTCATTGTCCTAGACCGGCACATGTAAAGCTCGGAAAGCAATGTCATAGGGCAAGCATCCCTGCACAAATACTCTCATCAGATTGAGGACCTGCACATCCCTGGTGGACTGCCGATTCACTATCTCCACCACAACCATGTTGTCAACCGGAAACAGAACTCTCTTGTGTGCCAACTCCTCCCCTCAAGGAGTCACTGCCACCACTAGGGGAAACAACTCCAAGAATGCTATGCTCCTGCCACCATTGAGCCATTACTCGGGCCATTGCTCTGCACACCCCTTCCCTTGCCAATAGATTCCAAAACCCAGACTACCCGCCGCATCAGAAAAGATTTGTACCTCCTATTCCAAGTCACCTTGATGTGCCAGTTGAATTCCATTGAAAGACTGTATGAATACACCCAACGCCCGCAAAACATCTTTGACCCCCAGCTGCTAAACATACGTGCTGAAGTGGCAGGTGTTTTCCCGTCAGCGCCCGGCCTAATCTCCTGCAGAAGGTTCTCCCTGCCCACACTACCCTACAAGCAAAATTGAGATGGCCCAATAGGACCTGCATCTCCTTGTCTGTCACCTTCTGTTGAGGCAACATATAATTCAACAGCTCTAACATCATGTCTTTTTTTTTTTTTTTAAATATCCCCTGGTAGACGTGCCTCCATTTTCACAGAGCCAATTTCACTTCCCAGAAAAAGCAGCTCCATGCTAGGGCCCACCTTTTTTTCTGTCGCCAAAGGTACCCTTAGGTCCCTCATTAGCTCCTGGAATCTTGCCAACGCAACCTGGCAGCCCGCAGGGCTGGGTAGACCTACAAAAAGAAGTCATCCAGATAGTGTGTGACCAAACGGTGCCCTGTACACCATGTGAATAGCCACTGCAAAAAAGGAGCTGAAGCATTCAAACAAAGCACACGAAATAGAGCAACCCATTGGCAAGGCCTTGTCCACGTACCACTTTCCTTCGAAGTGGATGCCCAAGAGTTGAAAGTCCTCTGGGTGGACTGGAAGCAGCTGAAAAGCTGATTTTTTGTTGCACTTTGCCATCAGTGCCCCTGGGCCCGCCATCACCACCAGTGACATGGCCACATCAACAGAGGAGTAGGACACCGTGGCCACTTCCTCAGTAATTAATTCATTTACTAACCCACCTTCAGGCCAGGACAAGTGCTGAATTAGTCTTAATTGTCCCTCTTCCGGGACTATTCCCACTGAAGATACAACCAAATACTCCGTGGGCCAATTCGCAAAGGGGGCCACCATCCTACCCTCCCACACCTCCTTGTTCAATTTGTCCTGTACTGCATGTTTGTGCTATTTGGCTGACCTCAAATTATCTGCCCAACTCCTGACTCAAGGCCCTGTATACTCGAAGTGAAACCCCTTGCGAAATCCTTCCAGCAAAATCCCCACTTCTTCTCGACTCTCATAGCACCCCTACCATTACTCCAACCTGTCCACTTTAACTGGAGTTCAAGCCCTTTGGCCTAGAGCCCTGTGCCCCGCTGCCACCTGCGAAATGCTGCTGTTGCCCCCCCCGAATTGCTGCCGGGCTGCTGCCACTGGTTTCCCCTTTGACTGTGGTAAACCCCTTCCCCCCGAAATATCTGACCAGGGGGTGCCGCAGCCGCCTTTTGAACCTTCGTGGCGGAACTTGCAGTATTGCAGTGTGCAAAGCCCTTTGTTGACATCCCAGCAAGAACCCCCCACCCCTTGTTGGCTCCGAACTGCATACCACCCCGCCCCCATTACAATTGGATGCCTGAACAGGGACATGAACCCTGCACCCTCAGATTAAAAGTCTGATGCTCTACCGACTGAGCTATCCGGGGCCTTACGGATATTTTTTACAATACACGCTTGCTACATACTTCCTTTTCAAAATGCACTCTTTTGTGACATGCATCAGATGTGCCCCAGTGGTTCGGTCACCCCCATATAGGGCAACTTCTCAATTTGTCTTTTTTTTAAGGCGCTGTTTGAAATTTTACCACCTTAGGATACTTTGACAACATTGGCAGGATTCAAACCCTTGTCCTGTGAGAGCCTGTGGCACCAGAGGCACAAGACTTTTGAGCTATAGCTCCTTGTTCTTAAGCTCCTCACTCTCCGGGCCCTCTTTCTTTTTCCCTTTTCTTCCTTCTCCCCTTTCCCTCCCCCTATGACAGTCCTATTCTCTTCCTTACTTACCCTAAGGCCTTCCGACCCAGTGGAACCTATCCCCACGTCTGTCATGTACCTCCCCTTCCGCAAGCGTTCCCCTGTCCCCTTGCATCTCCCCTGCATCTGCACCCACGGAAACATAACAAGTTTCCCCAACATGCACATAGCCTTACCTGGCTCCAAGGTCGGTGCCTGTATGGATGCACTCCGCCTTGCCACGGGCCTTGATTTCTCCAGATTTCCAACTTGCCTTGCCACAGGCCTGGACACCCTTACAGATCTCTGTGCAAGACCCTGAAATACACTTGGCATAGCATTAATGTCGTCCCCCCCCCCGAGCCCCCTCAGGCTCTTCCTGTCATGAGTTTCCGTCAACTGCAGCCACCCCAGGCTCGCACTTACAACTTGCGGCACTGCCCTTGTTCTCGTCACACCCTTAGCCCGCCGCCGGTCAACCCTGTGGGGCAGACTGAACTTGACCACGCCGTGGCGCCTCATCCAAAGGCCTATCTTCCATCGATGTTCCTCTAGAGGCAGTTCGAGACCCACCAGAAGTTGGGGCCAGCAAGGACATTCTGGGCCTACACGAGCTGGCTGCAAAGGGGTCCCCTGCCGATGTCAGGCGTGTCGTGCTGGGCCCAGGCCTCACTTCCCCTCGGCGCAAGTGAGCTGCTCCCAGCTCTGACGAGTCTACCGCCCTGTGCCGCTTCTCCCCCTGTAATAAAAATGGCTGGACTGATGTGCTGGTTCCCTGCCTTACGCCTCTCCTCTCCCCCAGCCTCTTCCTACCCCTCTCCTCCCTGCCTGCCCCGCCCGCCATTTCTTCCAGAACTTGCACTGCATCTTCTTCCCCACCATCCCCTTCCCTGCTCCACTCCAACAATGTCGAAATTACCACCGAAGCGGTCCCTTGAACTTGTTCAGTCCACCCGCCCCCCTGACTGACCACTACAGGCCTGCCTCTTTTGGGCTCTCTGTGGCTCAACTTCTACCTCCAGCCAGGCCTTCTACCTCCTGGACCTCAAAGCAACCCAGATTATGGCAAAGCCTTGCTTCCTGGCACAATCCCCAACTCTCCCTCTCTCCCTGCTCCCCAATCTCGGTGCTCGCTGCCTCCCCAGGCAGCCCAGATACCGCACTATCACTATTAGGCCTCCACTGCTCCCCTACACCCCATACACTAGGGCCATCGCCCTCCTCTGCCCAGGCGAGCTGTTCATGCAAAGCGGCCCACCGGACTTGATCATGCCCCCTCCTTACTTCCAAGCGGGTCAGCGTTACCTCTGACCCCGCTCTAGAATTTTCTCTCCTTCCTCACACCGAGCTCCTAGTATCTGGATGCTCCCTCTGATGAACGTGGGAAGGGGGAGCCTCACCCCCGTACTCCGGGCCGGACCCGCATGAAGCGATCCGGCGCCCGCTCTCTGCCACACATGATGAGGGGCTGCTCTCCTGGCATACGAGCGCCCCCTTCCACTTACCCCGTCTTCAATGACCTCGGCCGACGCTCTCCTCTTGTGCAGCGGGAAGCATGCTGCAATGGCAGTGGCTCTTCCCGCCGACACCTGCCTACAGCCGCCACCTCAACCACTAAATGCCAGCGGCCGACCTCCCACTGGAGGCGCATTGCTTCAGCAACGAGGTGGTCTTCCATCTCTAAGGTAAGACATCCAAAAACTCATGCTGCCACTTGAATTATAATGCCTAATACGCCATAACTACCGAAAACGTTTCTCACTCTCCCTGCCACCAACCATCAGCTCAGTACAAAGGACAGTGGTCCCTGAGTAAGGAAATCTCATTAAACAATGAATATAGTCTCAATCAGTACTATATTTGAGCGCATGTCCAGCCGGACAGAGGCAAGTTTAATATACACAATAGTTTGAATAAAATTGAAGAAATGTGAGAGAAATAACAGTGGGATACAAGCCTGTATCCAGAGTCTCACAGATCAAAACACACAAACAACATAGAAAAGCTCAGGCAGTTTACATGTGTTTCAATGAATTTGCACGGATAATGAAACAACAATCATAAAAGGTCACCTTTACACATATTACAAATTAACATTCAGTGTATAAGGTTGACAACTGTGTCGACGACGTTTCGATCCTTATCAGTGAGATATTGGATCATCTTCAGGACTGTGGATTAAAGTGCCTGAGAGCATATGCCTGTAAATTATCATATTAACGAAACATTAGATATAGAGAGAGAGAGAGAGAGAGAGAGAGAGAAAAATAAAGGAATAATAAGTCATGGATAAAGTTTACATTTAGTTGCCAATAAACTCAATAAGATATCGAAAGGATCTATTTTACGCGTGAAAAGACCTAAAGACCGAACAATGATAGTGATGCAGAAGTAGTGAGAGATCACGATGCAGCATGCAAAGTTGTAGAACCCGACTATAAAAAACCTTTGCCCTTAAGACGACGTGTCTAATGTGGAGGAATGAGTTATCAACAGGTGCTGTCACCTGATCACATTGTATATAAGCGTATACATCTAATAGATGTAGAATGAGGTATTAACAACATGCAAGCGGTGCGCATCTGGCTTATGTGGAGTACCTGCAGAAGCGCTTAAGGATGGAAAGCTGGCACGTCCAGAATGGGGAGGAGAGGGGACATAATGGACCTGAGGGACAGAGAAGAATAGCATTAGGGACTGGGATGAGATGAGATAAGGAAGGGGGTAGGGGTGGAAGGAAATGCTTGTGACCTTCATGTCAAAGGTGGCTTACCCGGGTTAGAAAGTGGAGGCTCCGTTATCCACAATGGGAAGACAAGGCGGACGAGTCCTGCACATCAAGGGTTAAATAAAAGGGATTGCGAGCCTGGAGGGGAACAATCGATAAATTTACAAGCGTAGCGGGAAAACAGGGGGCGGGGGAGGGAGAACGCGTGCGCGCTTACCTATTTCAGGGTCGGATAAACTCTGTGCAATTTAGATGTTTAGCGATGAGCCTAATAAATATAATTAAAAACCAATATTGAAGACCAAGGGGTTGCAATCTGGCATCAAGGTACTGTTGTTGAAAAACCGGGAGCCCAGAATGGACGCTTACCTGGTGTAGTGCCAGTGGAACATGCAGGCAAAAGAGGTGAACGCTGGAGGAAGGGACGCTTACCGAAAGATATGGCAACCAGTAAGTGGTCGCGTGACCGCATGGGAGATCATGTGATTTCGAGTGTGGGAGGAGTCGCGCGTAATCCAGCGTATGGTGAAGTATCGGCACAGCGGCCATCTTGAAATAGGCAAAGTGATAGTCAAAGTAATAGATATAAAAATAGATACGCCTAGAGTTTCAGACAGGAACGAATAAAGAGTGACAATTATTTTCGCAAACTGTAAAGTAATATACAAAGTGTTCATGGAATTACTAACAGAAATAAAAAAGGCAAGAGAATAATGCAATATAAAGTATTCATAAATAAGTAAATAGGTTTCCATATTGGATATCAGTTCACAATTAAGCGAAAGAATGAAATGACACAAGGTTTCAATGAGGATGTAAATGTCAATGCAATACCGAATATACAAACAGAAAGGGCTTGGTAATTAAAGGGCACTGATTACATAGACGTGAAAAATAGGGCCACTTAATCAGTAATCTCTGAACACAGACATAATAGTGGGCTGAGAGTTGTATAGAAAAATAGAGTGCAGTTAGGACAATCATATTAATGCATAGCTTTGGCAATTGTTTTTGCAGTAGCAGTGCTAAGCAACCTACAGCAATGTTGTCCAGTCCTCCAATCGGTTGAGTCCCGTATGGATACTACCAGTACGTAGAATCCATTTTAGTTCTTCTCTATTAAGTAGTTGTGTAAGATCAGCTCCTCTTGGGGTATCCTCACCACACTCACAACTGTCCAACGGATGTCGTCCTCAGTGTGTCCCAGAGTTTCAAAATGTTCCACCAATGGGGCATTAGGTGTCTTGCAGCGAAGTCTGCTCCGATGTTGGCAGATCCTAATACGTATCTTTTGAGTCGTTTGACCAATATAGATCAAAAGTGTAGAGAGTGTCTGTTGGAACCAAAATCCAAACAACAAATGGAACGCATTGTATGTGTCACTACCTTTTCTCCATCCTCACAATTACGCAAGAGTATACTAAAGCACTGGAACGTAATCAATGCAGGAATACTGAATTTAGATAAACCCCTTTTTGCATTTAAGAAGAGTAAAAACATTAAGGACCATTTGGTTAGGGCAGCACTTCCATGCCCACACGTTCCTAATACTCTTGATGATCACTGGGGACTTCCACGCCTTATAGGACATGCTAAATGTGGCAACTGCACTGTGTGCAGATTTACCTCTGATTGTAAAGAATTTGTATTTGGCACCATCAAATCCACTCATAAAGAATTCTCCAATTGCAATACGAACAATGTTATTTACGCTATTTTGTGCCCATGCAATAAGATCTATATTGGTCAAACGACTCAAAAGATACGTATTAGGATCTGCCAACATCGGAGCAGACTTCGCTGCAAGACACCTAATGCCCCATTGGTGGAACATTTTGAAACTCTGGGACACACTGAGGACGACATCCGTTGGACAGTTGTGAGTGTGGTGAGGATACCCCCAAGAGGAGCTGATCTTACACAACTACTTAATAGAGAAGAACTAAAATGGATTCTACGTACTGGTAGTATCCATACGGGACTCAACCGATTGGAGGACTGGACAACATTGCTGTAGGTTGCTTAGCACTGCTACTGCAAAAACAATTGCCAAAGCTATGCATTAATATGATTGTCCTAACTGCACTCTATTTTTCTATACAACTCTCAGCCCACTATTATGTCTGTGTTCAGAGATTACTGATTAAGTGGCCCTATTTTTCACGTCTATGTAATCAGTGCCCTTTAATTACCAAGCCCTTTCTGTTTGTATATTCGGTATTGCATTGACATTTACATCCTCATTGAAACCTTGTGTCATTTCATTCTTTCGCTTAATTGTGAACTGATATCCAATATGGAAACCTATTTACTTATTTATGAATACTTTATATTGCATTATTCTCTTGCCTTTTTTATTTCTGTTAGTAATTCCATGAACACTTTGTATATTACTTTACAGTTTGCGAAAATAATTGTCACTCTTTATTCGTTCCTGTCTGAAACTCTAGGCGTATCTATTATTATATCTATTACTTTGACTATCACTTTGCCTATTTCA
Organism: Calotriton arnoldi; assembly: GCA_963921515.1. Lineage (NCBI taxonomy): Eukaryota > Metazoa > Chordata > Amphibia > Caudata > Salamandridae > Calotriton > Calotriton arnoldi. Next base: position 1,233,911 of record CAWUFW010005190.1, read on the forward strand.
AGATGGCCGCTGTGCCGATACTTCACCATACGCTGGATTACGCGCGACTCCTCCCACACTCGAAATCACATGATCTCCCATGCGGTCACGCGACCACTTACTGGTTGCCATATCTTTCGGTAAGCGTCCCTTCCTCCAGCGTTCACCTCTTTTGCCTGCATGTTCCACTGGCACTACACCAGGTAAGCGTCCATTCTGGGCTCCCGGTTTTCAACAACAGTACCTTGATGCCAGATTGCAACCCCCTTGGTCTTCAATATTGGTTTTTAATTATATTTATTAGGCTCATCGCTAAACATCTAAATTGCACAGAGTTTATCCGACCCTGAAATAGGTAAGCGCGCACGCGTTCTCCCTCCCCCCGCCCCCCTGTTTTCCCGCTACGCTTGTAAATTTATCGATTGTTCCCCTCCAGGCTCGCAATCCCTTTTATTTAACCCTTGATGTGCAGGACTCGTCCGCCTTGTCTTCCCATTGTGGATAACGGAGCCTCCACTTTCTAACCCGGGTAAGCCACCTTTGACATGAAGGTCACAAGCATTTCCTTCCACCCCTACCCCCTTCCTTATCTCATCTCATCCCAGTCCCTAATGCTATTCTTCTCTGTCCCTCAGGTCCATTATGTCCCCTCTCCTCCCCATTCTGGACGTGCCAGCTTTCCATCCTTAAGCGCTTCTGCAGGTACTCCACATAAGCCAGATGCGCACCGCTTGCATGTTGTTAATACCTCATTCTACATCTATTAGATGTATACGCTTATATACAATGTGATCAGGTGACAGCACCTGTTGATAACTCATTCCTCCACATTAGACACGTCGTCTTAAGGGCAAAGGTTTTTATAGTCGGGTTCTACAACTTTGCATGCTGCATCGTGATCTCTCACTACTTCTGCATCACTATCATTGTTCGGTCTTTAGGTCTTTTCACGCGTAAAATAGATCCTTTCGATATCTTATTGAGTTTATTGGCAACTAAATGTAAACTTTATCCATGACTTATTATTCCTTTATTTTTCTCTCTCTCTCTCTCTCTCTCTCTCTATATCTAATGTTTCGTTAATATGATAATTTACAGGCATATGCTCTCAGGCACTTTAATCCACAGTCCTGAAGATGATCCAATATCTCACTGATAAGGATCGAAACGTCGTCGACACAGTTGTCAACCTTATACACTGAATGTTAATTTGTAATATGTGTAAAGGTGACCTTTTATGATTGTTGTTTCATTATCCGTGCAAATTCATTGAAACACATGTAAACTGCCTGAGCTTTTCTATGTTGTTTGTGTGTTTTGATCTGTGAGACTCTGGATACAGGCTTGTATCCCACTGTTATTTCTCTCACATTTCTTCAATTTTATTCAAACTATTGTGTATATTAAACTTGCCTCTGTCCGGCTGGACATGCGCTCAAATATAGTACTGATTGAGACTATATTCATTGTTTAATGAGATTTCCTTACTCAGGGACCACTGTCCTTTGTACTAATCTAGCTCCCAAGGTCCCTGACCTATTCTTTTTGGGTTCCCTTGTTTGTTATACACACCAACCATCAGCTCACCAAACCTAAAATGGTGGCAGGGAGCCCAAATGATGTTCGCTAAATACCCTTGGGCTATTTTTGGGCTGCACAGTGGCAGCCCATACTATTTTAAAATAGCAGTCCTCTGGACTGCACCACCCTCCCAATCTGCCCAGAGGGCAGATCTCCCTATGGTCAGCAGCCCCCCAAACCCCCATTGGAAACATGTAGGGCATCGTCAGCAACAAAAGTGTCATTTTGAATCCCCTTAATTTAGGTGCATCATTCGCACAGGCTTCGACAGCCTCTACTAGATGCCTTCTCCCTTGGTTTATAAATAACCTGTATAATTTCATTCAATGAGAAATGTGCATCTGCTCTCCTAATAAACCTGTAAGGTGAAAATCTAAGCCATGCGGGCCACTTGTGGTACAAGTCAATGGTGAAAAGCCTGCACACCACTGACCTGTGATGTGTAGTTCAGGTCTTGTAATGGTTTGTTTACTGCTGTTTAAAATGAGGCACCAGATTGTCTGTGAGTCAATAGTGCGCACCTGTTTAGTGCCTTTTCCCTTACAGTAGGCAGCCATAGTGGCTTCTTATGATTTAAACGTCTTCCCTCGTAGTACTATAAATTGCTACCAACAGTGAGGCCCTTGTTAATCTGCAATGTTTATCAAACCGATGTTGCTTTGTACAATGAGTGTCTTTCTTTATAGGGTCAGCTTTTGTTAAAAGGAGGACTAAGTGCTCAACAACTGCATCCTGTAGTTGGTGTGCAGGTAGACTCGGGTGCTATTAGGGCTCCTGAGCTCAGAATAGAATTAATACAATTATTTATCAGAGGTAAACTAGACGAATTCCACCGAGTCCCACTTTCGTCTTCTGCAGCTGTTTGGAACGTGGACATTGCTCTGACCATTGGTGCGAGTTAATGTAGGTTTGAAGACGGATTGTGCGAGAGAGACTTAAAGGATTGTGATCACTTTCCGGGCGGGCCACACTTTTCCTATCAAGGAGTTCCAGCATTATGTACTCGATTATGCTTTTGACAAGACCGCTGTTATAGGTATAATGTCTAGATTTGGAACTTCTGTGACAGGCACCGAGGCTATGGGTTAGTGCTATTATGGCTAACTGCCGTCCCATTTTAGATAGTATTTTTATTTTTCCCTCACTTAGATGGGAATGTCCCTTCTGGGAAATGGCTAGGAAATCATCATTTGGTTCACAGGTGGTGCTGCACTCACCAGCTACCACTAGAAAGGGTTTCCGTTTCTCCTCCTACTGTGATCATAAAACATGTGTAATCTAGTGTCAGAAGCTAAAAGGGTGAATGAGGTAAATCAGGCGCACACAGGCAATCTACCCTCATGTACTTGATCTCAACTATCCGTAGTGCTCCAAGAGTAGGGATCCCCAGGAATACGCAAAAGAAACTGACGCCCTGAGCACATACACCGTTGTTGTCCAAATAAAGAAAGAGTGAACTGGTAGTTGTCTTCTTGTCATCAGATCTTCGTTTTTATTCTGGTATATATTTCAGCCTCACACCAGCCAACACGTGTTTCGTCTTCAGGTGTGGTCACCCTATGACTTCTTCAGGGCTGTAATATTCTGGCGTTTACTTAGGTGGTATTTTGTCGTCTCCACAGATTCCAAAACTCGTTGTAAATCGCAACAAGGACTATCGTAGTGTAATTGTGCAGGTTCTCATTACAAGCGCTGTACCGCCTCCCGAGTGTGGTCAGGCGTCCATCGTCTCCGCGTCTGTTACTACGTCCAAAAAGGACATAGTAACAGACATGAAGACGCGATTTACAACGGGTTTTGGAATCTGTGGACACGACAAAATACCACCTAAGTAAACGCCAGAATATTACAGCCCAGAATGTTGTAGGGTGACCACACCTAAAGACTAAACACGTGTTGGCTGGTGTGAGGCTGAAATATATACCCGAATAAAACGAAGATGTGATGACAAGAGGACAACTACGAGTTCACTCTCTTTCTTTATTTGGACACTAACGGGGTATGTGCTCAGGACGTCAGTTTCTTTAATCTAGTGTCAGGCAAAGCTAAAATTGAGGATTCAGCCGCTTTTTCCTCCCATATTATAAACATTAAAAATCATCATTTGCTTGACTGATATAAATGTTACCAATAGTTATCGGATGTCTTGGGGACCACAGTTCACAGATGATTTCTTCTCCCCTACAGTTCAATGTGATGTGCACCAGCTTGATCATCTGCCAGACCCTCTACCTTTGGGTTGATATGTAGCTGGGGCGTTAAAAGATGTGTATCCTGTCTTACACAGAAGATAGGCAGCCCATGTTTCCTGAAAAATTCCTGAAACATGTTTATCAATTCATTTTTGCACCACTCTGTATTCCCTCTTTCTTTTTAAGAAGCTTAGCAGCATAGTACAGGTATAGTACACCCCCGTTTCCAAAAGCAACTATAAAGTAGCAAAAAATATATATCATGATCTTTGCAAAACAGCTAGGGCGGACCATGTCTCATCCACCATTTCAAGAGCTTTAAACTGCTCTAAAACACTTTTTAACATGGTTAAGGAACTTGCCGGTTCAAAAACTCAAACCAAGCCCCCTGCACTTAATAAAAAGCAATGTGAGGACCTGGCCACTTTCTTTGTTCAAAAAGTTGACAGTATATATCAGGATATAGTACGAGGGCAGGTTGACAATTTTTCTCCTCCCCCAGGAACATCCACACCATCTTCCATGGATGACATGCCCCCCAACCAAGATTGGAGCCCTAATTTACTTACTAATCAATTGGATACATGGCCTCTGCTAAACATTACTACCCTAAAAAAACTTTTGGGTAGTATAAAATCAGGATCGCCAAGGGATCCCTTGCCCATTTCCGTACTCCAGCAGCTGGAACCTCCATCGCTGCAGGTAATCATGGATCTTTTAAATGCCTCCCTGCTGGAGGCAATCGTCCCGCCTGATTGGAAACATGCCATGGTAATGCCTCTTCTTAAAAGGCAAATGCTGACCCTGAACTACTCTCTAACTATCGTCCCATTTCACTCTTACCGGCCTTCTCTAAAATTTTAGAAAAACATATCCATGCACAGCTTTCACTGTTTGTCGATGCGCAAGTTTTCTCCATCCTTCACAGTCGGGTTTCAGAGCCGGTTTTTCAACAGAAACCACCCTGCTGGGGGTAAACGAAAGACTACGCCACCGTCTTGATGCTGGAGACACCGTGGCCCTCATTTTGTTGGATCTGAGCGCAGCTTTTGACACGGTGTCCCATGCTGTGCTAATTAAAACCCTAAGTTTGTTGGGCTTATGTGGGCCGGCTCTGAAATGGCTCACTTCCTTCCTCACAGAGTCGCACTTTCCAAGTTTTTCTCCCATAACTAGCTCTGATACCCACTCTCTAACTCATGGGGTACCTCAAGGCTCTATCCTTAGCCCCCTACTTTTTAACTTATATGTAAGACCCCTGGCGGATATTGCAGAGAAATCTGGGTTGACCCTTTTCTCCTATGCGGATGACTCGCAAATCATTTTTTCTCTATCTGTGAAGAGCATGACAGGGACTTCTCCCCTTCAGCTGGGGTTGAGGAATATTGCATCATGGATGCAATCTAACTACCTCAAACTGAACGGAGGAAAAACCGAGGTTCTTATATTTGGGAAAAATAGGGAACTTTGGGGTCCTCAACATTGGCCCTGTGAGATGGGTGCTCTTCCTATACCGGTCCGCCAAGCTCGAAATTTGGGTGTAATCATGGATGATACTCTAAGTATGCATAACCAAGTTGTTAAAGTAGCTGCTACCTGTTTCACTATCTTGAAGTGGCTAAAAAAAGTTATCTGGATGCTACCAGAACCCACTCAGAGGACTGTTGTTCATGCCTTGATTACGTCAAGACTTGACTACGGCAATGTTCTGTACTTGGGTTCTAACAAAGAGGTGACACGCAGGCTGCAACTGGTTCAAAATTCTGCAGCTAGGCTCTTATGCCGGATCCCCAGAACTTCCTCTGTTTCCGGCCATCTCCGTGACTTGCACTGGCTCAGGGTGGAGAACCGAGTTAAGTTCAAAGCCCTGAGCTACATGTTTAAAATCAAAAGTGGTACAGCCCCCAAATACCTTCAATCACTGGTTCATCCCTATGTCCCTCTTCGTGACCTTCGCTCATCTACGCAGGGGAGGTTTTCTGTCCCAAAAATCAAACTAGCAAGGATGGGCGGTAGGTCTTTTTCACATCTTGGCCCCTCACTCTGGAATGCTATGCCCCTAACTCTTCGTACCGAAACTAACTACATTCATTTCCGTAAATCCTTGAAGACATGGCTTTTTAATCATTACCCTGCTGCCTCTGCCTTGACATCAGCCTCTGCATCTGCGTTTGCGCCGGGAAACCCTTTTTGGGTAGCTGTTGCGCATTATAAGTTTAATTAATAAATAAATAAAATAAATAGTATCTGATTTGCAAAAGCTCTTAAATTTAGATGCACCCGACCATTTGTTTTATGTTGCCATAAAATGAGTTGGTCGGTGCTCGCCTATGTTTTTATGTGAAATATTCCTTATGACGTTGTAGTCTGATTTTGCAAGTTTTGCTCAGGCTAACACTGAGAACAATATAATGTTCTTCACAAGTTATTATTCCATCCATTCACTTTTCAGAAGGTCTTCTCCAAACTTAATGGTGGCCCTGTTGTCCTTCACTTTTATGCTCATCCCCTAATCACTGATGTTGAAATCAGGAGCCTTAACATTGACCAATCTTCTACTTAGCGGGCGAGGTCTGCCATAGATGGATCTCTATTTGGAAAGGAGAGTGGTTGGTGTAACATTGACAGGAAGGGGTACCTATTAGAGCTACCTATGCCACATGAAATCCCATACTGCCCAGTTTTTCCCTTTGGGCCCGTAGGGCTATACAGTGCTCCTTAGCTTCCCAACCAATCTCAACTTTCTATCACATATTCTGGGACATGTCAAAAATTCGAAAGAAAATATATCTTTGGAGGCAACATTATTAAAGATGGCTCAATATGGGCAGAAGTTGCCCTTGTTTAAGATATTGTGTGGTCTTTTGTAAAAGTATGCAGGAATGAAGAATCGGTTATGTTCATCAAAAGAACCACATAAGACATGATGGTAGCGGGTCAAATCTACTCCTCTGCCTTTTTTCCTGAGATTTACTAAGCACTTCCTTGTATCGCGCAAGTTGATGCAAGGCAAGCAAAGGCTTCAGTGAAATTTACAAGGCTAAGCAAATCAATATTTACATGGCCTTACATCACTTTCCACCTGCAAAGTAATGCATCGGGGAGGTGTGACATGGGTGGAGCATGGGCGTTCCCATACAACCACCCATTTATTTTGACGCAAACCCAGATTTACTATAGTAAACCTGAGTTTGTGCCAAATGGTGCACATAACTGACCTTGGCATAACAAATATCTTTAGTTCATCTTTGCATGTGTGCTGCATTCTGTGCCTCTAAGGATAGCTTTGTGTGCAAGAATGTACCCTTTCCTGCACAAACACTATCCTGCCAACAACACAGACACCCCTGCACCATGGCATAAGTGTGCCTGCATTGGCGCTAAGCAGCCACCAGTGCAGGGAGAGAGCTGAAAAACGTCATATATGTGTAAACAAGGCGCAGTTAAGTTATCTCCCCTTTACGTGACGCAGCACAGCAACCAGCCTTGCTGCATTGAATGAAAGATTAGTAAAGCAGCTCCTCACTTTGGTAACTAGACCAAACTATTTCTATCATAACACTTAAGAGAATTTTCTAAACTATAGGACTGCTTTTCAAGGACCTATTCAGGAGTACTGCAGGAGGTATTGACTATGCTTCTTGCGTTTTTTTGTTATCCAGCTTTGTTGATAGGGTTCTAATGTTTCCATTGTTCCTGTGTCTACCATGTGACACAGAAACCTAAATTCCTCCAAGATAAGTCAGCAGTAATATGCTAAACCACTCCCTGTTTCTCATCTACCTGTTGTCTTCCTAGACCATTTGTGAAATATATGAAAAACTTGTTTGCAGCTAAACAAATATCAAAATGCCAGCTGGTGCCATCTTTGGATTTTTGAGTCAATTGACCCAGTCAAATTTCCACAATTTCCTCATTATTCTTCTGCTTCATACTGACACAAAGCCATTTTCATTTGGAGACAATTCAACACTGGCTTCAGCACGTTTTGGCTCAACATGTGCATAATTGGCACTTTTGGGGAATTGTAAACCCAAAGAATTCATAAGTTTAGACGGACCTTTATCATCCTGTGGCCCCATTAGAATGATAGTGGTGGTTCATCGCTTCCTACACCCCCTAAAAGGATAAGAGCCACCATATAGTCACAGTCCACTAAAGTAGCCAACGGGCTGCTAGAGCTTCTATACTAATTTGTAGTGTTCTTTCTTTCATTCCCTTGTGTTGCTTGACTGGGGTAGTATGCGTTTGATTACAGATCCCAGGATGCAAGGTCTCAGGTGACACCTTTCATGACTTCCTGGGTGTGGCCTTCTATTGGTTGGTGCACACATTTGTCACTTAGGAGGCAGAAGCCTTATCTCCTTGATGAGATCCTCAATCCTTAGATGTGTAGAATGGATTTTAAGAAATCCAAGATGGTTATGGCTGAATATGAACCAAGTTCAGCTGTGGCATTGCAGATTTCCAAAGGATCAACTATATTACTCAGAGCTTCAAGCTGGTTATTACTTTTTTGGACTGTCTCAGGAGAGACATGGAGATTGTAGCCTAGGTTTTTGCTGTAGCCCTCAACGCATCGAGCCCTGAGAAGACCAGCTGGGCACTGTCACAGGCTTGTGTCCTCTTATTTTCTCTTCCCACGAGGGACTTATTTTTCTTCCTGCTTGCCACCAAAATTGGTGTACAGGCACCCAATGTCATCTGACTGGCCGAATCATTGCCTTGAATTTCCATGCCTGCCAGACCTCGCAGTACTGTTGTACTGACAGATCTCTAGGACTTTCAGTGGGGGGGGTCGTGTTCGTGGATCTCGTGTTTTCCACTCATGACTTGGTACCAAAATGACGTTAGGTGTCGAAACACATTTAGAGTTTGAATGACTATTGAACAAATAAAGTACCTTTGATGTGATGGGTTTCTTCTCCGTCTTTGGAGCTTTGGTACTAGGAGATAGTGGCTCATGATTGCAGTTTTCTTTGCATTGTGAAGTAACTACTTATGAATAGTGTCTTCATGTAGAAGGAGCCTTTTATAGTCAAAGTAATCTAAGTGACCGCTAGAAAGATTTTACTTCAAAGTGCTTTGCACATTTTTATGCAAAGTCCTTGTGTAAAAGAACCTAGCTGTAAACCATGCCCATGACACCTTTTGTTCAGGTAACCCTACTGAATGAATATAGCTCGCAGGATACACAAGCAGTCCGGGTTCTGAGGGGTGTGGGGCAGGTGGGCCTGGCTCTCCTAAGAGAAAGCTCTGGCCTCCCAAGCCCTTTCATAAGTGGAAAGAGCTCAGTTTGCTTGTCTTTTGAGACCACTTCACACGGTCCTGCAGTCCCGCTCTCAGCTTAACTTCCAAGATAACAAGGGAATCTTTGGGTGATGTAAGAGCCTGGGGACGGGTGTGAAATCGGCAGGGTGGAAGGCAGGGTTATCCCATTCCGCTTGAAACCACATATGAACAGCAGGGTATCCTGAGACACTCCCTGTATGACAAAAGGAACAGCAATCTCCCGGTACGAGGCACTAAAGAGATGTGTCAGAAAGAATCTGAGCAGGATGACCAAGAAAAGAAACATGCCAGGTATGGGAACACATGGAGAGAAATGTTGCCTTTCAGCGGGAAATGGTATAGTCCAAAGCTCTGTTTTTAATATAAAAGCAGGGCCTTCGTTGGTCATATCACTGAAAATACAAGATTTGAAAAAAATATTATTGTCTACGGGTGCTCGTGTAAGACAATTTCTATGGACTGGAATCTAGAGAATGCTAAAGTTATTCTGGTATTTTACTGACCTCTGCTGGTCGTTTTCTATCAAGAAAGTTAAATAGGGGCAGTTGCCAGAATAATGAAAAAAAGAAAGTCCCTCAGCAGAAAGCAATTCTGGTATTTTACTGACCTCTGCTGGTCGTTTTTATCAAGACAGTTAAATAGAGGCAGTTGAACAGAAAAAAAGTCCCTAAGAAGCGGAAGCAGACAAGTCCTAGGGCTGATCTCCAGAGCCCACAAAGTACATACACATATAAATATATACTAAAGTGTATACACTAAAGTATATACAAGAGGTCTCGAATGCTCGACCTAAAAAGGAAATGTGCATACATTTAGAACATATGTCTCGGTAGCATTGTTATTCTTAGCTTGTGGCAGTAAATGAAGAATAAATGAAAAGTGAATAAACTCAATATTTCATCCTGATATCGAGTTAACTAAAGAACATTCTAATTTGAAGCCAGTGAATGGGCCATAAGAATTGTGACAAGGGCTTTAAACAGCACTTTGTCAATGAAGTATCCTTGGGATAGGAATGATATGATCTTCAGGTATGGCACCAGTCAGTAGCTGGTCAGTGAAGCACTACCATCCAAAAAACATAGTTCAAGAAAGTAATACAAGGGAAGATCTTAAATTTCTTAATACTGCCCTCACACACTTTGCAGTGTCATGCTTCATCATTGGGCCGCATCATACGTCCAGGCGCAGACCAACGCACTGGACGGAGCGCATTATTTTTATGTAAAAATGATGAAGAGTGTGAAAAACAAGGGCAGAAAAGCAAAAAGACAGATATAAGAAAAACGAATTGGAGGAAAGAATATTCCCTCAAAGAAGGGATCTAAAGTGCAGGAATTAGATTAAAACTACCTTAGAAAACACCACAATTTGTTTTAATTATTCCTGTGTTTCTTTGGTAGGATTAAAAATAACATGGAGGGAAATCCAGGGGAGGTAACGACCCTATGCCCCTACTGCATAAACCAACATGTTTCTGCCATTATGATATGCCTCTATGGGTCACTTTGGCATTCATCAGGGTAAAGATCCCTAATATATCCGGTCCTCACCCACAATCGGGTGTCTTTTACCTCAACTCCCCAATGGATGTATTCCACTGGGTCACTCTTCGTCAATCGGAGAGAAAAAGTCCTTTCTGTGGAATAAACCAACAAGAGAAGGTATGTTTCCGAATTATACAAAACTTTTTCCATCTTCTTTTACATGTCCTCTTGTATCGACCTCTCTTTTCTAAAAGCTATACAAATTAAACTTCGTGAGTTAATCATCCTCTATAACTCAAGAGTTAATTCTCTTGTACAGCCTCTCAACACACATCACTGCATTACATTTCCAACTGGGACACATCTCACTTATCAAATCACTTTTACAGAGTCAAATCACAAAACGCTGACCATAGACTCGTAAAAAGTCTCTCAATTACTCCTCCATATATCTTATCACATGAGGACAATATGGCCACTAAACAAAGGAAATTCCGAGAACAGAAATAGCATCATTAATTTTTACTCACACGAGTTATTAGAGTAATTCTCCAAACCCGGAACTGGTAATAGGAACGGGGTCTTTAAGATTACACCCTGTGCAACCTAAAAACAAATAACAGAAAACAGTAGAATAATAAACTGTCTTGTTCTTTTCTCTCTGCTTTAACATCCCAATCCAGTCTATCGTACAACCCAAACAAATGCACCATAAATCTACAATGCACCCGTGTCTGTATATCAGATTGTATTGCCAGTGAACAAAAATATATGTCCGGTCTCGCTGATTGAGATATATATGGCCGGTTTCACTGGTTGAGTCATACCACGGACCACTCTAATTATCCGTTCCTACTCATTACCCCGTAACATCCAGAGCCGTACTTACTACATATAAGAACCTCCGTTGTCCATTATGCCTATCACCGTTCTCCGACAATAGCGGGAAACTGTTACCGTTAGCCTTAAATATTCATTGTACGCGAAGCCACGTTATCCACGTCAGTTCCGTGTCGTTGGCCACGCCCCTACGTAGTAAACCGGGCCATTTTTTCACACATCAATGAAATGACTACAAAGCTAACCTTCCTCTACCATCTCTATTAGACCCAATTTCGCGGCCATTTTGGAAATACAACGTTAACCCACAATCAGACTCACATGCATAACTCCAGTCTGGGGTTTGTTATATGTGTACCAGATGTAAAAACACTTACTCCCATGTCTGATCAGGGTACCTATCAAAATATATAGGTCCTTGTGGGTTAACGTTGTATTTCCAAAATGGCCCGGTTTACTACGTAGGGGCGTGGCCAACGACATGTGTCCCAGTTGGAAATGTAATGCAGTGATGTGTGTTGAGAGGCTGTACAAGAGAATTAACTCTTGAGTTATAGAGGATGATTAACTCACGAAGTTTAATTTGTATAGCTTTTAGAAAAGAGAGGTCGATACAAGAGGACATGTAAAAGAAGATGGAAAAAGTTTTTGTATAATTCGGAAACATACCTTCTCTTGTTGGTTTATTCCACAGAAAGGACTTTTTCTCTCCGATTGACGAAGAGTGACCCAGTGGAATACATCCATTGGGGAGTTGAGGTAAAAGACACCCGATTGTGGGTGAGGACCGGATATATTAGGGATCTTTACCCTGATGAATGCCAAAGTGACCCATAGAGGCATATCATAATGGCAGAAACATGTTGGTTTATGCAGTAGGGGCATAGGGGTCGATTACCTCCCTGGATTTCCCTCCATGTTATTTTTAATCCTACCAAAGAAACACAGGAATAATTAAAACAAATTGTGGTGTTTTCTAAGGTAGTTTTAATCTAATTCCTGCACTTTAGATCCCTTCTTTGAGGGAATATTCTTTCCTCCAATTCGTTTTTCTTATATCTGTCTTTTTGCTTTTCTGCCCTTGTTTTTCACACTCTTCATCATTTACATAAAAAATAATGCGCTCCGTCCAGTGCGTTGGTCTGCGCCTGGACGTATGATGCGGCCCAATGATGAAGCATGACACTGCAAAGTGTGTGAGGGCAGTATTAAGAAATTTAAGATCTTCCCTTGTATTACTTTCTTGAACTATGGGGCATATTAGCAAGAAGAGGCGATAATCATCGCTAACCCTGCTTAGCGTGATTTTTTTTATCGCCGGCTATCGCTGGAATATATCGCCACGCTAACGCTGTATTAGCAACGATTAGCGCTATGGCGATGAATATTCCAGTGATAGCGAGGAAATGGGCCAACATCGCTGAAAAACCAGCGATGTTGCATGGAGAAGGAGAACACCTTGCTGATACGACCCTGTGGTCGTATCAGCATAATCCACCCCCATGTTAGGTATGGCTAACACCTGCTAATTGCAGGTGTTAAATAAATGGCGATGACCCCGGTTAGCGCGACTTTTCACGTCGCTAACTGGGGCCATGCAGCTACCTTGCTAATAGGCGATAGGCCTGTTAGCGAGTGTTTCCCAGGTTTGTTCGTAGGAACGCCCACTTTGCATGTCATTAGCGATAAATATCGCTGACATGCAAAGCGATAAACGGGCGCTAATGCCCGCAAACTGTCGCTAACTGCTGTTAGAGACAGTTTGCTGATAGGGCGATATAAATATCGCCGCTTTAGCGGCAAAAAGTGCCGCTAAAGCGGCGATAGTGCCCTTGCTAATATGCCCCAATGTTTTTTGGATGGTAGTGCTTCTCTGTTTTGTGAGTATGAACTTGTAGATGGGGAGTCAGAGAAGGCTTTTTCCCTATTCTCCTGGATTGTGATTTTGAGTAGCTGGTCAGTGACATTTTGTACCAGCTGAGGTTTCCTAAAACGTTTTTCTGGCAGTCCTAGGTAGATTGTATTTCCATTATGCAATATAGTAGAGGAACTTGTACTGGAGGTGGCTACCTTGGATCTCTGCATTTCCAGGGAAAGGCCCAAACAACATGAAAACCTTTATTCCAGACGACTTTAGTTGGAGGACTTGGGGCCTCGGGCCAGCAAGTCGAGTTTAATTTGTTAACTGCATTTTTTTTTTTTTTAACGAAGTTTTATATAGCGCAAACCTGACCCGAAGGTATCGGGTATCAGAGCGTTTTACACAGCACCAGTTGCCTTACATGAGGACACATTCATTTTTGTTAGGCACGGGGAGATTAAGTAATTGGCCCAGAAACACAGGATGTTGTGCGTCCTTGCCCAGACTCAAACCTGGTTCCCCAGATTTGAGGTCGACCGCCCTAGCCGTTAGGCCAACTCCTCTCCCCTCTTTGTGATCAGCAGTTTCATTTTTAATGGATTTAATCTTATAAAATTAGAGGCCATCTATCGGTGTACGCAAATTATGACATCAGTTAACCCCTTCTGCAGGCAAACAGACACGGAGAGGTTGCCTGTGTCGCTTGTTAGTTGGGGTGTCATCAGCGTAGATGCAAAACTGTTCTCTCTTAACATATAGCAATGAAGCTAACAGTAACATGTAAAATATTAAAGAAGAAGGGTAGGTACAGACCCTGTGGCACTCCACATTTAAGATGACTAGACATTGACTTGAAAGCAGAAAACTGTCTGAGTGTGATCTGTCAAAATGAGTGGAGCCATTTATCAGAAGGATTATCGAGGCTAACATCCTTCACTCTGGAAAGCACCAGTGACTAGTCAGCGGTATCAAGGCCTTTGGAAATGTTCAAAAGTCCCTTCTAAACCATGGTCTACTCGTCACTGAGATTATCCAGGGCTGCTGTACGCACCAGGTCTGTGCTATGACCAGATCCGAAGCCTGCTTGAATATGCTGCAAAATATTATTGGTCTTGATAAAGGTGTGTACCAGTATGCAAATACCACTTTTCCCAAATGTTTCCTAAGATATGGTTACAGGAATATTGGACAGAGGTTGTTAGGATTCTCTAATGAAAGTGAGGTTTTTTTTAACAGGGGTTTGGCTATTTCTGCCTTCCACTCTGACTGGGTGATACCCTAATTTAGGGAGCGATTAAACAGACTGGCAATACCTAAAATGAGGGCCGGACCCAGTTGTTTCATTATGGATGCTGGGAACATATCACTTGAGGAGCCTGAGAGTCATGTAGGGGAGAACATCTTAGCTACTTTCCTGGCTCATGTTTCTGCAAAGTGGGTGAGTTTGTTTTTGTTTTAATCTAGAGGAAAGTGAAAGAGGGGAGTAAGGGAGGCTTCCTGTTAAATTTGGCATCAAAGATCTTGGCGGAAAGAAAATGTGAGTTTGTTACACAGACCTTTCCAAGGCTCAAATTGGATATCATGTGTTAGGGGGGAAACCAGGTTTACAATAATCCTGAAGATCTCTTTCGATGTGTTGCTTGCAAGCATAATGTGGGTGGAATAGTACATTTGTTTAGCCAAAATAATTTGTTGTTTGTATGAGGACAGGGGCAGGATATAAAGCTGTTTTGCCTCATTAGTGTAATTTGACCGTCACTTACTTTCTGCTGTCCTTTGTTTTGAGTTAACAGGTATGCAGCACAGGTGTAAACTAAGGGTTGTTCTTTGGAGAAAGTTTTTTGATGCATCTGCGGGACGCAATGGGTAATTGTAGGAAATCAGGTTATTAGCTGTGAAGGATGCAAGGCCTGTGCAAGTAATAGGCACACAATTTCCCCTTACTGGGACCCAAGCACACCATTGTACCTCTTGATTCTCCTAGGGTACCGAAGCAGGGCAGTCCAAGGTCTACTCAGGGGAGGTCGTGTGGGCTATTATTCACCATTCGCTAGAACACAATAATACCAATCAATAAATGATTGTCCAGTCAGTGCTTTTTCTTTAGAGATGGAAAAGTACATTTATTACACACACATTACCCAATAATATGCATCAATTTACAAATATATACGCAAGGCAGATTCAAATTACCCTGGTAATACTCTGCAATCACATATGACCACTAAAGGGTGATGACCCCCAAAAATCACAGTACCACCCCACCTATGCCCGATACATCACAATTAAGGGGGTGTCATTTTAAATGAAACAGGCCTATTGGCTTTATCAAGGGTCATCATAACATATAAGGCAAACCTATTGGCTTTATCAAAGGTGCCCCACGTTAAAAGGCAAACAAACCACATGTTAAAAATCATTAACATTTCACTATAGTCATGTACAGATGCAATCATTAATATCCATAAAAAACATAACGTGTCTGTGTCTTATGTATACACTTTCAGGCCACCTAAAATGCAGCCACAGAACCAGCCCCTCAAGAGTGCTGCATTCCCAGCTGTAGAGCAAAAGTTCCATTCTTAGAAATGCTTTAAATTCAGTCAAATAACCAGGGGGTTGTAGTTTCCTTCACCCTACAAAGTTAGGGTCAGTATTTTTTTTTAAATCACTAGGGGGGAGGCCTCCTGCAGCCCCCACCACATCATAACTAGTGCCTCTGCCTACCTGGGGCCACCACAAGGTGGGGAAATACTTTCTCTTGAAAACTTCGCAGGGCAGTATAGGGCACTTCCTGGCGGGAGAGTGAATTTTATATTGGCAGCTTTGACTGCTTCCCATGCCTTTTTTACCCTTTTTTTCTGGGGTTCCCGTTCCCACTAGGTACCCCACCTTGCCTCTTCGTTGGGGACAGCTCAGGAAGCCTACCCTCAGCTGCCCCTCCTGACTCGCACCCAGCCAGCATCCATCTCTGTCGACGTGGCAGCCGGCAGCATGCTTCTCTCTTGCCCACTCCATTTCGAGGAGGGTATCTCCTCTGTGGGTTGGTTGCACCACTCCTCCCAGACATGGGCACAGGGAGCGGGGGCAAGCCCACCACAGTTGGGGGGAGCACAATAGCACTTCCCTTGGCTGATTTGTCCTCAGGGGCCGGAAATGGGGTCCGGGCCCCTTTTCTCCATCTTTGGGAAGGGTGCAACAGCGCTCCCACGACTTCTGTTGCGTTGCCCGCCCACCCCCACCCCCCCAGGAAGATGGCGGTGTCGAGAAACAACTGAAGATGTGGGGATGCGGCCCCTCGCAAGCCTGCTTCCCGGAATAATCAAAGAAATTACTCTTGCTTTGAACCCCGGGCTTTGGCCCACCTCAGTGGCAATCCTCTAAACCAGCAGCAGAAACCCACATGCTTGGTGTACTGAAAAGGTCAACAGTTGCAGAGCTTCAAATGTCGGGCCATTTAGCATGATCCCAGGCTCATTTTACTCCTGGTGGCGAGCTCTAGCCACCAGGAGGAGTTCTAGCAGGCCTCCTGGCCTCAAAAGCGGTGTACTCCGGAGGGAGCTGGTTCCACTGGCTCCCGGTGCCAGCTTTGCTCCTGGTCTTTGTCTCTGGTGCTCTCCACCTTCTGGAGGGCGTAAATCAAGAGCTTCCCTCAGCTAGTCCTCAGGGGCTGTAAGGGGGCTAGCCACACTTGTCCTTGGAGAGGACGACTGGTCCTGGTGTCAACTGTGGGGAGAGTCCTTAGTCCTTTAGGTTATCAGAGGGCTTGTCCTTCCAGTTGTCCATGGCTGTGGCAGCTGTGCAGTTATAGTGAAAAACACTGTCTTTCCCTTGTGCAAGAGTTTTGAAATGGGGGTGGAAGGTTCTAGCATCAAGACACCCCTGGCCAATCCTAGGGTGCCATATCACCCCTCACCCCTGACCCAGCATGCAGCGACAGATCAAGATGGCGCCATCCAGAAGTCACTGGTCACATCTCCACTGGCGGCCTCTGCTCCGCTCCTCGCTGATATCACTCCCAGGGCCTTTCCCACCAAAACATTAAAGAGGGGCCTCCTCCTGTGTTGGTTCCAGTTGTCTGGGCTTCCTTCCTTGTTCAGTTGGCCTGGGCTGTCCCAGCCTTAGTACATATAGTGTGACAGATAATTAACACTTGCAGATTTTATGTCCCACCCCATCCTCCTCAGGAGCTGAGGAAAGCGCTGTTAATTCCCCATTTGTGCGGGAGTCCTTTGTTTCCTAAGCTGGGGAGCAGAGTAATTACCTCGGCCCAGCAGGGTGACAAAAGGCCTGGGCTATGATCCGGAGCATGATAAATATGAAAATTATCTGCTTGGGCCTTGCATATTTGAACTGGGAGCACACTTTTCACCCCTTTTGATATCTTGCTGGACTTTGTAGGCCAAAGGAAAGCAAAACTGCACTCTAAGGCAGATTTCCCCTGTGTGTATAATAAAGTGTCACTGCAGACAAAACAGTAAACTATACTGATTTTAGCTAGGAGTGCCCATTAATATTATAAGGCCTACCCCAGGTTAATATCTAAGCCTGCAGAATCCCCTCTGTGCCAGGCTACATGTTAACGGGATGCGCACGACAGAAGTCTCACACGTGTGTGCACACATGTTCACGTGTAACCAGCCAAGTACCCATTACCCTAGCAGTGTCACAGCGGCCTTACCTTAAAAGGCAGACACTGGCAGTAAACACCCTCAGTCCATTTACTGTGTGATTACCGTGGGTGAGACACATGTAGTGAGACACACCCACAGTAGAAAGTCCAAATTGAAGTTAACAAAAAAAGCAAAAAATCTGGGTGTGCTAAATGAGCAGAAACCAACTGCAACAATAATGTCTTGTCAAAGTAATTTGTTAGATTCTGATTAAAGTTGGCCAAAGCACAATTTAGGTCATTTGAATTCAGCATAATGGGTTTGGAGGTAAAGGTGGATGTTAATAATTCACTTGCTCCATGGATAGAGAAGCATTCCCAACATCTATCACTTGTTGTGACGGTCCTTCATTATTTTGGATAATTTGATTGTGAAAAGGACTCTGTGATAGTATGTCTGTGGTAACAATATACAAGGGTATTTGCTGCAATCTAGGTCAGAGGAGGCAAAAATTGCATCTAAATGTTCTGTAAGATGAGTGGGTTCACTGTTCATTGGTGTCAGATTGTAAATCTTGAGCTCTTTTAAAATTCACTGGTCTACAACAAACAGGATTCTAGATGATAGTTAAAGCAGAACAATGGAACAATCATTATCGAGGGTGAAACATCTCATACGTTCTTTATTGGAAGTGGAGAATAAGAAAATTGTGTGGGACGGGGAAAGGTGATGAAAGCAAATTTATTGTTATGTACCCAGTTTTGCATTTGCAGTTAAGAGCGTCTCCTTGAAATGTTCTTTGAAAACGTTTTGGTTCAATATCTATGTTCTGTTAATAGATAATGGTTTATTAGATTTAGCAACTCTCAAGATCTATCAGTTAGCTGGTAATAGTTCATGCAGTGTGTTATCTGAATTTCTCTCTACCCAAGTCTCAATTGCAAAACAAAGATCAGGATTTTGCGATTCTCAGAGATCAGCAATCTACGGGTGATTTTTCGTCAATGATCTCACAGTAAACAACATAACTCACAGATTGGATGTGGAAGATGACACAGAAGATGACATGGGAGAATTAGGTGGCTAGTAGGATGTGACTTTGTATAGAGGAGCTGTTAGACCTGGCATTTCTTGGCGTGGTTACCCCGGACTTTTTGCCTGTACCGCCTCTATTTTTGATGCTGTGATGGATTTCGTTTTGCTGGCTTAGATGCTTTGGGCACTTTGCCACTGCTGATCAGTGTCAAAGTGCTAGTGCTCCCTGTATAAAGTGTTATGGTAATTGGTTGTCCATAATTGGTATGTTTGCCTTACTAGTAAAGTCCCTAGTAAAGTGCACTATGTGTGCCAGGGCTGGTAATGCAAATGCTACTAGTGGGCCTGCAGCACTAATTGTGCCACCCACACAAGTAGCCCTAAAAAGAGATCTCAGGCCTGCCACTGCAGTGCCGGCGCGCAGTTTAACTGCCTTGTTGTCCTGGCAAGTGCACCCACTTGCCAGGCCTTACCTTCCCTTTTTATGCACATCAGACACCCCTATAGTAGGCCCAAGGTACCCCCCTGGGCAGGGTGCAGTGTATGTGAAAGGTAGGACATGTACTGAGGTGTGTACCATGTCCTGACAGTGAAATACTACCAAATTCGTTTTTCACTGTTGCAAGGCCATCTTGCCCATAGGACAGAATGGGGAATGCTGTGTCCCATGTTTCCAGCATATCTTCCCATAGGCATAAGATGAAGAGATGGAGTTTAGTGTGCCTGAACTCAGAATTTAATAACACATCTTTTTGTGAAGATGGTTTTTGAATTGTGTGCTTAGAACCCACGTTTTTAAAGTGGCTGGTTTCTTGTCTTAAACCATCCTGTGTGCCTCTGCCTGTTTGTGTATTGACCATCTGGGTTTAGATGTGACAGGGTCTGGGAAGTGTCCTGACCCCAGGGAGGAGAAGGTGAGACAGCAACAGGCTGGCCTGCATTTAATGTGGGGGGGGGGTGGGGGAGGGAGGAGTAGCCCCCTGGATGTGAAGAGGGCTGTGTTGCTGCCATCCTCCTGCTGAGCGTCTGGGACCCAGACCCTGACTATCAAAGGAAGAGGGTGTGCACTGGCAGGAACACACCCAGGTCTGGTTTGGACCGGGGTCAAAGCCCCCTGAACACAAAGACTTCAAAGGCATTTAGGGGTATAAAGAGCTGAAACCCCTGAACTCAAGACTGAAATCCCTACTGAAAAAGGATTGAACCTACTTTGTGATCAAGAGGAACCTCTGCCAAAGAAGAACAGCTGAAGAGAAGGACTGCCCTTGCTGTGTGTTCTGGGGCTGGCCTGCAGTTTGCTGATTTGACTAAGGAGAGGCCAAGGGACTTTGCTGTGTCCCCCTGCTTGTGAGGACTTTGCTGTGTGCTGTGTCCTGAAGTAGCGTGTCTCCAAGGGCCCGAGGAGAGCTGGTCCCCTGTTGTGGAAACTCAGGAACACAAAAGTTTCCAACCGTGTCTCAGCGACGCTTGGTGCGTGGTGCTTTTGCACACCTGAGACTGCTGTGTGGTCTGTGGTACTGTTTACGAGGTGCCCCGTGATCGCATTGTCCACGCAGCGTGAAACATCGTCCACGCTGCTGCACTGCTGTTTGTGGCCCGAGCCATCATCGTAACTGAGGCTGTGAGGAAGAATCACCGCTGCCGGCCCGAGCCGCAACGTGCTGAAGGCTTACTTGAAACTAAGAACCGTGTCTCAGCGACCCTGGGTGCGTGGTGCTTTTGCACGCCTGAGACTGCCGTGTGGTCCGTGGTACTGTTTACGAGGTGCCCCGTGATCGCATTGCCCCCGCAGCGTGAAACATTGTCCACGCTGCTGTATTGCTGTTTGTGGCCCGAGCCGTCATCGTAACGAAGGCTGTGAGGAAGAATCACCGCCGCGGCCCGAGCCACAACGTGCTAAAGGATTTCTGGAAGCTAAGAAAGCTGCAAGGTGAATGGGATCGTGATCGTCGTTCACCGAGAGGAATCTGCCCAAGATCGTCAACGAAGGAGAAGGCAGGGCCGTAACCCGTCCGGCTACAGCGTCGCCTAACAACGGAGCTGCAACGTCATCGGGGCCCAGCAGGACGTCCGACGAGCGGGGAGAGAGAGAGAGCGAAGCAGCACACCCCCCCAGGTAAGGCTTGGACTCCGGTCGGGAGCCGCAAGCGTGTGTGGCCTGGGGAGGCGTGCAGGAGGAGTACAGGAGTGCTCCGAGCTCTCTCCCGCTGCACCGCGTTAGACGCGCTGAGTCCCCGAGCGGCCCGTACCTGCCCAGCAGTACGGGGGCCGCCCCTTAAGCTTATGACCGTAGTCTCTGGTGTTGGGTGCCTAGTGGGGGCCCGAGTTGACCGCGCAGATTGGAATCGCATTATTCTTTGCATTACGAACGGCCTGATTCCTGCATTACAAATCGCATTATTCTTTGCATTACGAACTGCCTGATTCTTGCATTACGAACTGCCTGATTCTTGCATTACGAATCGCATTATCTCTTGCATTACGAACTGCACTATTCCTGCGTTACGAACTGCATTAGTACGCACATTAAGGACTGTGTTATTACTACATTACGAACTGCATAGCATTGCATTAGGACTGCATTAGATCATTGTGAACTGCTCATTAATACCGCAAGCACCTATAAGTGATTGCTGGCCTAATAACCGGCAAAGTGGAAAATTACGAATAAGCATATGTTGGATTTCTATCGTTTGGTCTCATCGTATTCCTTTTGATAAAGATACCGCTATTTTTATAAAAACCAGTGTGGTGTCCATTTGTGGTGTTATCACTGTGTTACTGGGAGTGTGGTTGCAAATACTTTACACATTGCCTTGGAGATAAGCCTGGCTGCTCATGCCAAGCTACCAGGGGGTGAGCAGGGGTTATCTAAGCGTGTGTCCCTCCTCACCCTAACTAGAAGCAAGGGTCCCTATTTGGACTAAGGTACCTACCTCAGCCAACTAGAGACCCCCAGTTCTAACATTGGTGGTCAGCGGTTGGGGATTTGAACGTGTATTTGCAACTGACTCACAGTGATTGGTGTACATCACTAGTTTTAGCGCAGACCACGACGCAACCACATATTGTGTTTTTGATTTTTGGTTCTATTTTTGAGCGACCTTTAAGTCACACATCATGTCTCAAGGGTGTCAAGTAGCCAGTGAGGCTGCAGAATTGGAAATCGACATTGAGGCATTGCTTGCCTACAAAGTTGATCAATTGAGGCAATTCTGCAGAGCTTTGGGATGTCCCATGAAAAGTAGTGCCAGGAAGGAGGAGCTGCAAACGGCCTTGAGGGCCTGGTGGGAAGCCAAAGAGGCTCAGGAGACAGGTGATGCTGAGGTGGATGAGGATGACCCAGGGAATGGATTTGGTCCACAGGATTTACTGGTGGAAGGACCAGCCTCAGGGGCTGGTAGTAACCATTCAGGGAGGAGTTTTTCCCCAGAGGAGCTGGAGGAAAACCAAAGGGTCAGAGAGCATGAGTTGGAGGTTTTAAAACTTAAGTCTCAAGCAGAGGAGAAAAAGCTGCTCATTGAAAGTGAAAAGCGAGCAGAGGAGAGCAAGAACGCTCTCGCCTTGGAAGAGAAGAAGATTCTCTTAGCTCATGAGTTAAGTATGAGGGAACTGGACATTAAGGCTAAACAGGTGGAGTCTGGTTTGAATGGTGGCAGCGCACAGCCAGTGCCAGCGGGTAAGTGTACATTCCCAAAGACTTAGTGCGAGATTACCAAAGGGGTGATGATATTTATGCATGGTTCACGGCATATGAGATCACACTGAGGATGAATAAGGTGCCTGAGAAGCATTGGGGGGCGGGCCTATGGAAACACTTTGAGGCTTCTGGGAGGGATGTTTTACCACCCTTAGAGAGGGCGGGAACCCTGACCTACGCCAATATGAAGGAGGCTTTATGCCTCAGGTATGGGCTCACTGCTGAACAGTACAGGCAGAAATTCAGGAACTTCAAGAAACTGGAATCCAGTACTTGGGTGGAATGTGTGAATGCGTACACGCGTGCACTGGATGGTTGGATGACGGGCAGCAAGGTAACTGATTTTAAGGGCTTATGCAATTTAATTAGTTGGGAGCACTTGAGTAGTCTGTGTGTCCCAGAGCTGTGCCAGCATCTTTTAGACAGTAAGCTGACTGATCCCGGTAAGCTTGCTGAGGAGGTGGACCACTGGACCAGCACCAGGGTCCACAAGGGGATTGGGGGTACCACAGCCAAAGGTGTACAGGGTCCCCAGCAGAAGGTGGGGGAGGACAAGGGTAACCACAAGGAGTTCTCTAAAGGGCCCCAAAGTAGTTCCCAGGTAAAAGGGTCCCAGTCCCCCAAGGCTAAGAGGTCCTGGCCCCCTAAGGGCAAGCAGGACCACAGAGGTCCTCCTACCTGTTATTTCTGTAAAGAAGTGGGTCACATTGCCCATAAGTGCCCCAAGAAACCACCTGCACCCATTGGTGCTCCAACACTGGGTTTAGTGAGTGTAGCGTTGGGGGAGGAATTGAGTCCTTGGAATGGGGAGGAGCAAGCAGTTATGACCCTGGTCTCATTAGGAGATCGAGAGATGGTCCAAGAAGCCTCTCTGCCTGAGAATACTACGAAGTACAGGCAGTGGGTGACCATCAATGGAAGGAGGGTGGAGGCTCTGAGAGACACCGGAACCAGTTTGACATCTGTCAGGTGTCAGTGGGTGTCTGAGGAGCAGGTACTTCCCAATGTACTTCACCCTGTAGTTGCAGCAGACAACTCAGTGAGCCTCTGCAAGGTGGCGCTAGTTCCCTTTGAGTGGGGGGGGGGGGTCTCAGGTTCCTTGAAGGTCATTGTAAGTCCGTCCATGCCTGTAGACTGTCTGCTGGGGAATGACCTGGAGAGTTCCCCCTGGAAGGAGGTGGAGAGCCAGGCGCATTTGGAGATGTTGGGTCTGCCTGAGTGGGCTTGTGTGACCACTCGGTCTATGGCAGCCAATAAGGGTGTTCAAGAGAACCTGGAGCCTGAAACAGTGGCCCAGGTGCCTGCCTTAAAGAGAAGAAGCAGGGGGCGCGGGAAACCGGCCCCCAAAGTTCCCACGGTCCAGGAGGAGGCAAACCTTGAGGGGGCTGCCCTGGAGCCTACGGGGGAGCAAGTAGCTGAACTGGGGGACTTACCTGAGCTGACCCAATGGCAGCAGGAGGGAGGACCCTCCAGGGAGGAATTCTGTGAAGAGCAGAAAAAGTGCCCTTCTCTTGTAGGTTTGCGGCAACAGGCAGCAAACCAGGCAGCAGGTGATCAGTCCGGGTCACATGTGATTTACTGGGAGAATGATCTCCTATATAGCGAGCCTAAGGTTGCTGAGCCTGGGTCAGCCCGTGTGCTGGTGGTACCCCAGCGCTTCAGAGCCTTCCTACTGGGGCTGGCTCATGATCTGCCTTTAGCAGGACATTTGGGGCAGAACAAGACCTTTGAGAGGCTTGTCACCCACTTCTACTGGCCTCAAATGCGCAAGAGTTCTGATACTCATTGCAGGACCTGTCCGACTTGCCAGGCAAGTGGTAAGAGTGGGAGGGAGCGCAAGGCTCCTCTCCACCCTTTCCCTGTAGTCAGCACCCCCTTTGAGAGGGTGGGCATTGACATCGTGGGGCCTCTGGATCCCAAGACAGCCATGGGCAACAGGTTCATCCTGGTCTTGGTGGACCATGCCACCCGGTACCCGGAAGCCATTCCTCTCCGGACGGTGACAGCCTCCGTGGTGGGCCGTGCACTGATGGGGATTTTCTCCCGTGTGGGGTTCCCCAGAGAGGTGGTGTCCGACCGGGGTACTAATTTCACATCCAGGTATATGAAATCTTTGTGGAAGGAGTGCGGTGTAACCTATAAGTTCACCACGCCTTACCACCCCCAAGGTAACGGTCTGGTTGAGAGATTTAACCGGACCCTGAAGGGCATGATTATGGGTCTTGAGGAACCCATGAGGCATAAGTGGGACGTCCTCTTACCATGCCTGCTGTTTGCTTACAGAGAGGTGCCACAGAAGTCCCTAGGGTTCAGCCCCTTTGAGCTCCTGTATGGGCCCCCTGTAAGAGGACCCTTGAGTTTGGTGAAGGAGGGCTGGGAGAAGGCTCCTAGTAAACCCCGCAGGATGTATATAGCTACATGCTGGCCTTCAGGAACCAAACTAGGCGTTTCAGGCAACACGCTCAGGCGAATCTGGAAGTCAGCCAGGAAGAAATGAAATGGTGGTACGACCAGAATGCCACTCTGGTCGAGTTTCAACATGGGCAAAAAGTGTGGGTGATGGCACCAGTGGAGCCCTGAGCGCTCCAGGATAAGTGGACTGGGCCTTATGAGGTGGTGGAGCGCAGGAGCGAAGTGACCTACCTGGTTGACTTACAGTCTCCTAGGAACCCTCTGAGGGTTCTCCATGTGAACCGCCTCAAACCCCACTTTGAGAGGTCGGATGTGACCATGCTCTTGGCTACAGATGGCGGGGCGGAAGAGGATAGGAGAGTGAACCTCTTCCTGACCTCCTGTCAGCCAGAGAAAAGGATGGGTCAGTGGATGGGGTGAACCTCTCGCCTACCCTGACCCCAGAACAGCAGAAGGACTGTCGCCAGGTGTTGGGTCAGTTCGCCTCCCTGTTCTCCCTGACCTCAGGAGTCACCCATTGGTGCGTCCATGATGTGGACACTGGAGACAGCCTGCCTGTAAAACAAAAATTTTACAGAGTAGCTGATAAGGTCAGGGCCAGCATCAAGGAGGAGGTTTCCAAGATGCTGGCGCTAGGGGTAAGTGAGCCATCCAGCAGCCCATGGGTCCTTGTGTCAAAAGCTGCTGCGCCTGGTGCCACCCCAGAGCTCCGGTTCTGTGTGGATTACCGTGGGCTCAATGCGGTCACCAAGACTGACGCTCACCCCATCCCCAGAGCTGATGAGCTTGTGGATCGGCTGGGAGCTGCCCGGTACCTCAGTACATTTGACTTGATGTCTGGGTACTGGCAGATTGCCTTGACCGAGGGGGCCAAAGAGAGGTCAGCGTTCTCAACGCCAGAGGGGCACTACCAATTCAGGGTTATGCCCTTTGGATTGAAGAACGCCCCTGCCACCTTCCAGAGATGGGTTAACCAGGTGCTGTGTGGGCTGGAGGAATTCAGCGCCGCCTACCTGGATGACATTGCTGTGTTCAGCTCCAGTTGGGAGGAACACTTGCAACACCTCTGTGAAGTGTTGAAGGCCCTGCAGAGGGCAGGCCTCACCATCAAGGCAAGTAAGTGCCAGATAGGGCAGGGTTTTGTGGTGTACTTAGGACACCAGGTAGTGTAGTGTAGCTCCTATTTCCCTAATAGGCTCTGCGCATTGGAATAATATACCCTATAGGCTTGACATAGGACTGAGGTCGGTATGTCCCTATCGAGTATATTAAACTTAATTACTTGTGCCAGCTAGCTCAGAGGCCACTAGAAACTCCTTGACAAACAAGAAGGGAGTAGTTTCTGGCAGCCGCAAAACATGACCACTTTGTTTCCCTTTAGAATCAGAACGTGTCCCAGAGTCGTGGAAACAATAGATAACCGTTTCACTCAGCTCAATCGTGCATGCTTAGTTTTCCTCAAAGTTACACAGAAAGAATAGACGGGCGTTTCAATAAAAGATTTATTGAACAGTCTTGTTTCTCGTGTAAGTAATATGTGCTGTTACGATCACAAGACAGTATGCAAGATAAATAATGTACAGCGTAAGCAGTAGAAACAAATAATACTGCGCTAGCATGATCTTTAGTAGATATTCATTTACATAAATAACATGGACTAAAAATGCGAGTACTCATACGATGCGTTTCTAAGCTAGTTCTACCCCAATGTACCTAACCTAACCTAGGTGTAGGGAGAGGTATGAAGTAGGTGGAGTATTCCTTACTATGTTATACTAAGAGTATGTTACGCCTAGTATGCCTAGTATGCCAAGAGTCCCTCTAGGTTCTAGTCAGCTCCATACCTTAAGAATGAGAGAGGTAGGAATCTCTTGCCAGACTCGAACTCCAACACCCCGCAAGGAAGTCAGATCACTGGAAGCTGGACTCTCTGCGTGCAGGGATGACAGCGTCTTCTCAGTGCGTCAGGCCGGGAAACGGGCTCCTCTGAAGTCGAGGTCTCCTCTGATTTACAAGGGCTAGGGAAGGTATATTTATACCTGAGAGGTACCTCAGAATGTTAGCATTGACGTGAATCGGACAGCGGAAGACGTCATGAATGAACCCCTAAGGTATAACGGTTCATGCATAATAGATGAGTCCTTGAAGAAATCAATAGTCCTGAGCTAGGGAAACTCCCGAAGCCTAAGGGTCTGTTCTTCAAGAACTCGTTGTGACGTTAGGGTGGACGGATGTCGGAGACCATGCCTGTATTTGGAGTGCACGGTTTAATGCCTAAATAAGGACTGGGATTTTATGCCTATATAAGGGCAGGGCGAATTGTGCCTATATAAGGACATGATACAGGAAAACCTATATACGGACACCCTAAGAGGAATACAACACCCACTCCACTTTCGTGTGTACGATAATAATATAAATGCTAAACATTTAAAATGCTAAACATAAAATGGAGTACCGCATATTGCTAAAGATATTTCTTAAAAGCATTTAAAAATATTTTTTAAAACCCATTAAAATGCAAAAGGTACTGTACATTTTAAGCATTGCTTTTCATTTCAGGCATATATTTGAAAATAAGAATGCAGTTTGAATGAAATAAGCAGTAATATTTACATGTGACAGAAAAATGATCGATAAGTTGTTCAAAATCAAAGTCTTTTCATGTCATGGAAATTAATGAACTTTTTAGACAAACAAGATGACAAAGTGTCTGAGGAAGTACAGCGAAGTCCTTACTATAAGAATAGTTCTACTTCAAGCAGATTGATTTGCCATTTAATTTGAAAAACGGAAAAAGTTCAATTTGGGAAGAGTTCCAAGTTTTTGAAATATGAAGGCCAAATTTTTTCATCTCTGGAACACTGTGGGCTGAATCAGAGTCAGTGTACGGACGGGTCTTGTGTAAACATGAGATCATCTATTTCTGTAGACAAAATATCGTCCACTGTAGTTGGTGACATTCGGAACACCTCGTGTAGTAGATTAATTGCACAGAGATGTGAAGCATCGCTTTCAGCATATGATGCCGCAGCAATGTTTGCGACCGTTGTTACCTGTGTGCCTGTAGATCCATCTCGTACCTCAGCAGCAGCCGGAAGCGTCTGTGAGATCTCAATGAATG
Organism: Calotriton arnoldi; assembly: GCA_963921515.1. Classification (NCBI taxonomy): domain Eukaryota; kingdom Metazoa; phylum Chordata; class Amphibia; order Caudata; family Salamandridae; genus Calotriton; species Calotriton arnoldi. The sequence goes on from CAWUFW010005190.1 coordinate 1,262,027, forward strand.
CCGTCATCAGGATTGGTAGCCTCTGGGGACAACACAGAGCATGGGCCGTTATCGGGTCCAGCAGAGTATCGACATCCGTTGGCGTAGCTGATGGAAATGTTAGACAGGTGTCCAACACGCATTCTTCACCGCATAGCAGGCATCGTAGAACAGGTAAGATGCAATCTTGCCAGATTGGTCTGAACGACAGGAACCACGTGGTATTAAGTTCCCGTGAGACGATTCATGCCCAAAAGCTGTACTATTCGCTCCACGGCACTTTCGTTCAAGGAGAGCTTTCTCCACTTCGCTCGGAGTGATGTCTGCGAGTAGGCTGGCCATAGCGTAATAGCAGGAAGAGAAATAGAATTCCGGCAACAAGTGCTAGAATTAATGGTATGCCACCAAACACCGAATGTGCAAAGTTTGGGATTATTCCGAGTATTGCATGGAAAGTTGCTAACAGACCGGAACAGATGCTCTTAAATACATGTACAATGGGGGGCGCTAGAGGGCGCCAGGCAAGATGGCCGCACTTTAGTGCAGCTCGGCCCGGCTGATCGCCAATCCACCTAAGATCCGCCTAATATTGAAACATCACCACATCGAAAAGGACTGTCATGTAAGCGGAAGACTGCCTGCTGCCGCTGTTGTCATCAAGGTTCGGCTGCAGGCTCTGCAGCGGCTGAAATTCATGTTGTCCGGTGCGCAGACCTGAGGACTAAAATGGCGGCCGCTGGCGTGCGGCACTGAGGCATTCGACAACCCGGAGTGCTGGGGGCTGTGGACGCAGCGGCCTTTCAGAGGGGTGCCTGCGGGTCCGGGGAGCGGGAAGAACACCCAACCGCCCTGCGGGCCTGCACTGGTTGTGCCGCTCGTGGTGGAGGGGGCGGTCCGGGCCCACCTGCGCTGCAAGATACCTACCCCCCGGATGCATAGCGGCGAAGCGGCGGAGCGGACCATTACCTGTCGCGGAGTCCAGCAGCAGGCCCGAGAGGTGAGGGAGCCCAGCCTGAGGTGACTGGCGCCTGCATCACTGCACGCGTCGGTGCAGATCCTCAATTGGTTGTCCGGACGGGCCTTCATGCGAGTCTCCTGCTGTACTCATCGTGGCTGCGGAGGAAGGCTGGCACTGGCGGCGGACTGTGGTGAGTGGGGCGCGGTCTGCTCAGGCCTGCGGAGGCGGGTGCGGGCCTGGGCACTGGCAGCGCTTTGCGAGCCGCGGCCCGTGGGCGCTTTGTCTGGAGGATGGGTCCTCCTTGAAATATGCCTTTTGCATGTGCACTCTGATGGGCTCCTGTCATTCCGGAGGTCACCCATATATCACGCTGATACTGCTGGGGCCCTATCGTATGGAAGTTTGGGGTCGATGCTGAGCGCCCCGTCTCCGCGTCTGGTGGTCCAGCTGAGTGGCGAGCGGAGCTGCTGAGGGGCTCATTGGCACCCCCCTTTTAGCGACCCGTGCGAGGCGGTGACTGAGGAGTACCGCGCTGCCTGTATTGGCCCCGGCCCGGCTGGGTGAACGAGGAGGAACCGTCTAGACATTTGCTACAGAGTGCGGGTGGTGCGCAGCGTCCTGGGAGTTGGGACCTACCCGCCCCGTGCTGTTACTGCGCTTGTGTCGTGGGGAGGCAGACGCCGCCCTTGGGATTCCCCCCTTCTACTATCTGCAGTCACTGAGCCTCGAGCGCGCGGTGAGGCGCAGGATCCATTGCTAATCATCTCTTGCTGCCCAGACAAGTTGTTAAGGGGCTGGTGGTGCTGCGGGGGGGTCCTTCGTATACGCCATTAGGCCCCGGCTGCCCGTGCCTGCTGAGTTTGGAAGAGACTAGGCCCTGCTCAAAGTGGAGTGCTGCCTTTGCATGTGACTCATTGGGATTGAGTATCAGGCTTCCTGGGTGAGGCGCCCGACCTTACGCGAAGTTCTGGAACTGTGCTGCCTGCCTTACCCCAACTCTGGCCCGGCTGGTGTGCAATTATCGGCGTCACTGTGCCTCTGTGCCTATTGGCCCCTAACCCCATGTACTCGTTACCCCTCGTGACGGTCGAGGGGCTGTGTCTGCTTGGGGCCATCATCTTCCACGGTTGAAAATACTCTGGTGCGGCGTTCTCTGTGGTGTCTGGGGCGGTTGTGCTCGGACTCCCCTGACCCACACGACTCCTTCGGATCTGCCGCCGCCACCTGCTCGACACTTAGCTCATGATGAGGCGTACGGACAGGACTCAGTCGCGCCTCAATTTTGAAGCCGGTAAATCCAATAAACAGCAGCAGAAAGCTGCTTCTGACTCTGAGGCCGACTCTCCAGTGGGGGGAGCGGGACCATCCACACTGGAAGTAACCTTGCTGGCAATGCAAAAAAGCCTCCAGTCCATTGAATTTCAAACATGTGGGTGCCTCAATAACCATAGATGCAATTTCACTTATACCACAGAAGTCTTTTTAATTGACTCTGGACTCAAATTGTTTTTTCAATCCTTTTTGTTTACTTTTTATATTAAGGGTTCCTATCACCAAAAATTTTTCAACATACCCTCAGTGTTTTTTAGCAAAAGACAGTGTTAACAATATTTACATTACTTACATGTACTACAATGTTGACAACACAAAGACATTTTTTTACAGTAACAAACGTAAAATCAAACTCAATTGTAAAAGTGCATAACACTTCACATATAAAAAGTGCTTTCAAACAGATTGTTTTAGTCCTACTAGTTAGTATGTAGTCTTGGGACCTTTATTATTTCGTCCTCAATTTGATATGTTATCAAGGTCCTGTAGAGGTCAGAGACTATTTACAAGTTCCTAACTAGAGCCATAACTTTCTAGCTGAAGACGCCTAACATTTGGCAATTTCTTATCCTTCTTTACTCTTGACCTCCTTTAACATAAGTGCCAACGCAATTCGACCTTCGTAGATGTAGGACCGGGACGCTGTATTTATATGAAGGTCTTCGTCAGGGCAGAACTGTTTTCTGGTAGGACATCTATTGCCTATATCGGAAGAGAATAACTATATGTAAAACTGTGCTGTCTGCTGTAATCTCTAAAAATGTTCCTTACACTTGGCTCCTTACGTACCATATCATCATATTTCTTTATTATGCGGGTGTTCACAGCCTGTGTAAATAAAAGTCATATGTCAAAAATGACTGGGCTTACTAATTTTACGGGTTTAGGGACTTTGTGGAGGTGACTAGCAACCTACCTAATCTTAGTGCAGAGGGTACTTCCAATTGATTTGATCTCCTTATCTTTTCTTGTGCCTTCTATATGTAGGCGCTATGGGGGTAAGAAGTTGTTTAAAAAGGGAAAGTAAATTCTAGGTCTTAGCTCCTATTTCTCTTGTTTAGCAAGTAACATGCATTGTGTGTTTACTTTAATCAAGCGTGATTTGATATTGTAAATAGAATTTACTACTACAAGAGGCGGGCTTAATTCTGTGCATAAAGGATCATGCAGTCTCTGTTGTGCTTATTTTGCAGTTTCGGGTGTATATAAAGGAAGAGCCTTGTGTTATTACTTCACTTTAAGCCGGCAGTCCAGCACCATCAGCTTTGTGCATGTTACCTCCACGGTGGTTTGTTGTTGTACATGCAGATAATTTATGTGCCCGTATTCATACTCGTGATGACCCATGTTTCCTCCCTTAAGCGTGTTAAATAACTTCGCAAGCCTGTGCACAAACAATTGCAAAGCTGAACAGGGACTCGAGCATCATTACTGCATACCTCATTTTTCCATCGTGACGGCCGCCGTGAGTTCTTTACTTCTTCAGACTTCAAATCTCTATTCCGTTGGTTTTTGCGTCCATTGAAGGCAGCATGGCGGCGGTAAATCACAGGCTGGACCATATGTCCTCCCAGTTGGAGAAACAAAATTCCAGAATCAGAGAGGTCGAGCAGCGGGTCTCTAACGCCGAGGACGGCCTGAGCGAAGTGTCGGGGAGGGCCTTCAATATGGAAAAAATGCTGTCGCTGATCCAGGCGAAGAATGAGGATCTGGAGGCACGGTCCCGTCGAAACAACCTACGTATCACTGGTCTGCCAGAGTCAACAAACACGGCGAAGATGGAGACTTTTATCGAATCCCTAATTAAAGATATCTTCGGGTTGGAGCACCTGTCCAACGTGTTCATTGTGGAGCGGGCTCACCGTTCCTTGGCGACAAGACCGGCGCCGGGTGCCCCTCCTTGCCCAGTCATTGCTCGCCTACTGAACTATAGGGACCGCGATGTCATTTTAAGGCTGGCAAGGGAAAGAGGTACTGTGGAACACCAGGGTAACTCCTTGTCCTTTTTCCCGGACTTCACAATGGCGGCTCGGCGGGAATATGGAACTGTCAAAAAATTCCTCCAGGCTGAAGGCATCCCCTATGCCATGCTGTACCCGGCCCGCCTACGAATTGGCCCGGATGGAGAATCCAAAATATTTACCACTCCCAAAGCGGCGATGGACCACGCTAAGAAGCTGAAGCGCAAACGTCGCGAGGTGCAGACTGAGCCGGAGGAGGAGGAGATGTGATCTAGTCTGTACTGTACTGTTCTACTATTTTTTAGACAAATGTTCTTAATACGAGTACTATGTACACCTGGGGTGTTCCACTGCCTATTGTTCACTATATGCTCCCGGGCCAAGGGTACTATTTGTTAAATGACGTGACTTGTTTCTCTTGGTTGGACATCTTTGCTTTGTCTGCCCCCATTAGCTTAGATATTATGTACTGTGGGCTCACGATACACGTGGACCGGGTGGGGGACGAATGCTCTCCCAACACGAGGGTGACTATCGAGTTGCAGGCTTTTTACTCTTTCAGTGGATAGTAGATTATGTTCATCTTAAGTGGCAGTAGCGGTCGGCTGCTGCTCTGCTTCCCGGGTGGTGGGTGATGTTTCGGCGGGGATTTCTCCCCCCTTCTTACTATATAACAAATTTCCCGTAGGCACAGAAGCGTGGTATAGATCAGCCACCTCCTACTTAGTGGGAGGGTAGAAGCCCTCCTGCGATCCCCGCATGGGAATTCCCCACTTGCTCTACATTGTTGGTTCGTTTTTCTGGGGTCTGTTTGTTCTAAGATGGGATGGCTTTAGCAGGTTGGGGCCGCTGAAGTGGGTGGGGGGTGGGGGATCGATGGGGGGGGGTGGAAGGCACTTTTAATTCACATAATAACTGCACCCAGGCAGCACAACCCTTGCGTTCTACATTCTATAGATATGCCTACTTATGACAGTGAAGAGTTCGGGTAGTAATATTAAGCTAATGACCTGGAATGTCCGAGGGTTAAACAGCCCTAAGAAAATACGCTCTGTCCTTGGCTAATTGGACCGGCATAACGTCCAGGTAGCGTTTTTGCAGGAGACTCATCTTACCCCCCACTCTGATAAAACTGTGGGTACGTGTTGGGCTGGGGTACGTGTGGCTTCCTCTTACTCCTCATACTCCCGTGGGGTGCTTGTCCTAATCAAGAGAGATGTCCCATTTAAAGCTTATGGAACGGAGACTGATGATCAGGGTAGACTAGCAATTGTGCATGGCCAACTTGGTGATGTGGAAGTGGTGTTTGCGAATGTATACGGGCCGAATGTGGATGAACACTCCTTTTTCGCAGATGTGTGGCGCCGCATTTCTAAATTTCCATCAGCGGCGATCATATGGGGGGTGATTTCAATGTGTGCCTTGATGTAAGCATGGACAGAATGGGCAATTCAGTCCCCCGACATAAATTTGCAGGGGATGCCATTCTAGGGCTACTAGAGGCCGGTAGCTTGTACGATGTGTGGAGGACGCGAAACCCTGGGGTGCGTGAGAGCACGTTTGTATCCTCCGTTCACGGGACGTGGTCACGGCTTGACTACTGGCTCGCGTCTGAAGTGGTCTGCACCTGGGTTACGGAGATCCGCCACTTAGCCAAAACACTGTCCGACCACTCGCCGGTTTTGCTGGAACTGTGTATTCCTGAATGCCGTCGGCCTCCCTTCCTGTGGAGACTGCAACAGTCCTCTCTTACTGATCAAGTGTTCAAACACACGGTCGGAGAAGCTATTAAAAATTTCTTTAGAGAGAACGAGGGTACGGTGGACAGCTCCGGTACGCTTTGGGAAGCCTTTAAGGTTACCATACGTGGTGTGTGTATTGGTGCGCAGGCTGGAGTCCTGAAGGACATCCGACGCCGCCTTGATAAACTAGCGTCGCAAATCTCTACATTGGAACACGAATATGAAACGCATCTGGACTTGTCTACATTGGCTGCGATCCGCGACCTGGTTACGGAGTACAATGACACTGCTGATCAAGAGCAGGCCCACCTCTCGCGGCATACCAGAGCTCGCTATTATGGTGAGGGAGGTCGGCCCAGCCGAACTCTGGCCCAAAAGTTGTTGGCGCCCCGTGGTCCGGACTTCATCACTGAGGTCCTTGATGAGGAGGGCAATGCACACTATTCCACGCCGGCAATCAGCAGAGAGGTGGGAGATTTTTACGCTAACCTCTATGGCAAGCGGCCGCATGTCCCTGATGTGGACATTGCATCTTATTTGGACGATGTGGCGCTCGGCTGGCTGAGCAAGGACCAGAGGGAATTTCTTGTACAGCCCTTTGATGTAGAAGACGTCAAGTTAGCCATTGCATCTCTTCCAACAGGCAAGGCGGCTGGCCTCGATGGGCTCCCCAGTGAATTTTACAAGGCCTTTGCGGAAGACCTCACGCCCAGTCTGCTAGACGTCTATGCGGACGCATACGAGACAGGCGCACTTCCACTGACCCTTCGGGAAGCCCTGATAATAATGCTCTTGAAACCGGATAAGGCAGCCAATGTTTGTGACTCGTACCGGCCGCTCTCCATGATAAATATCGACGCCAAGATCATGGCGAAAATGATAGCCAATAGGCTACAGCCCTTGGTACCGCTTCTGATCCTTCCGAACCAGTCCGGTTTTGTCCCGGCTCGCTCGACTATGCACAATCTACGCACGGTGTTCGCCACCCTGCACTATTTCGACCCAGATTTTCAGGCCGTGGCGGTACCTCTTGACGCCGCCAAGGCGTTTGATTCTCTCCAATGGGAATATATGTTTGTGGTCTTATTACGCATGGGAATGCCCCCTTTTTTCCTTAAATGGATTCGTTTACTTTACACGGATCCGCGGGCCCGGATCCGTGTGAACGGCTGGGTGTCGGACGCCTTCTCGATACACCGGGGTACGCGTCAGGGCTGCCCCTTGTCACCCATTCTCTTTGCGCTCGCGCTTGAGCCTTTGGCTTGCAAACTGCGCCAGGGACATGCCCCGCGGCGTTGCGATTCCGTCAGCGCCCACTGGTGGTATCGTTGTACGCGGACGATATGTTGCTATATGTCCGTGAGCCTGCCACATATCTTCCCGCACTGCTCCGTGAATATGTGAAATTCGAACGCTATTCTGGCCTAAGTATTAATTGGGCGAAATCGACGGTGTTTCCCCTGACTACGGGTACGCTCGAAATTGAATTAGATTTTCCCCTCACATGGTCCACGGATCCGGTTCGTTACTTGGGAGTGTGGCTGCATAGGGACCCGGAGGTAGTCATCTCCACAAATTACGGACGCACCATTACTAAGATTACAGAGCAAGCGGCGAGGTGGTCTGCGCTGCCGCTCTCCCTAGCGGATCGCATAGCGTTCGTTAAGATGACGATCTTACCTAAACTACTCTACATGTTCATTAACATCCCTGTTCGCCTTAACCTCGCTCTGTTTAACACGCTCCAATCGGCGTTGATTTCTTTTGTCTGGGGAGGTAAGAAACCCAGATGCAGCTGGGAGGTATTGATGCTGCCCTTTGACCAGGGTGGCTTTGAAGCCCCGGATATGCGGCTTTACTATCTGTGTGCGCAGGCACAGTTCGCACACTTTTGGTTTCATCCACAACCGTTCCAGTCGCATGTAGCAGTAGAGGCCGACTCCATCCTCCCGGTTCCATTGGTAGCAGCCGCACTGTTGGGTGGGCGGGGCGGGCCACGGTCGGAGATCAGTCCAGTCCACTGCACGGCTTGGGCCTGGCAGGCCCTGGCGCGACGGGCACAGCTGACTTACTTATACGCCCGACACTTCCGATCGCGGCACATCCTGGCATTTCCGCTGCACAGGAGCGGGCTGCGCAACGCACATTAGCTAACGCGGGGATTACACACCTGGGCGATCTGTATCAGCAGGGTCAGTTCATTACACTCTCAGATGTGCAGAAGGGACGGGATAGTGGCCTGATGTTGGGCTTCACTTATGTACGAATCCGACAGGCCATCCGTGCGGTTTATCCCGACTTTCCAGAGGAGCCAACGGCGCTGCACGCACTTCAGGTAGTGTTGGCAAGCACCTCTAGACGTGGCCTGATCACTAAACTTTACAATGCCTCCCTCAGGGAGCGGGAACACACTGAAACCGCTTCCTATAAACGATGGAATGCGGGGCTGGGAGATGCCCTTACCCTGGAAGTGTGGAAATTCTGTTGTGCTATGACACGGCACCTGACAGCAAACTGCAACGTACGCATAATCCACTTTAAATATTTGCACCAGATTTACTATACACCTGTGCAGCTGTGTAAGTTCGGACTGAGAGATAATGCGCGATGTGTGAGGTGTGGTAGCGATGACGCAGATTTTCTGCATCTTGCATGGGACTGTGCCGGCGTGCAGTCCTTTTGGAACAAAGTAGTGGCGGTCCTCTCTGAGGTGATCCTGGAGCATGTGCCGTGTACGCCTATTGTTTGTATACTTGGATGGGTTAAAGGTCTCAAGCCATGTAATAGACGGCTGGTGGCCATCTCCACATTATTTGCTAAAAGGGCCATAGCACAATGCTGGGGGGCCAAAACTCTCCCGACAGTGAGAAAATGGGTCCGGGATCTTTTATACTGTAGAGACCAGTTGGGAATCTATGCGGAGGAGCTGCCCATGGCTTCGCGTCCCAAGGACTTTTGGGCCCCATTAACGGGGTATTTGTTAAGCCATCCGGACATACAGTGAGAGCTGGTGAAGGTAATACATTGATCTGTCGGTGTTGCTAGGGTCGCTGGCTTATGTTCAGTGTTTAGGTGTCTGTTCAAGTGTGTCCCAAGGCACCGCGGTCACATAAGTGCCGGGGAGGGGGGTGATTCCAGGGGGGTGGGCGGTGTAGGGGTTGTTTTTTTAAATGGGTTGTTATTTACTCACATTTATCTTGTGTTTAATTCAAGAAAATGGCTTGTACTGATTGTTGTTTAAGTGGACTCCTTTTCCCCCAACCTGGGGGTGCCGACTGTGATCATTGTTACAAGCTGTCTAATAAAGAAATAAAAAATAAAATAAATAAATTTAAAAAAAAATACATGTACAATTCCGCTTGTATCAGACATGTTAAAGATACGTCCTATCATTTCCACGAAATGTATAGGGCAGTTTGTACGCATTAAAGTCTGTATCTCAGCCGAAGTCCTTACGACTTGTAGATCATAGGTTTCTTTGGCCGAGGTCAAAGGCACTGTTTGTTGTAAAAGCATGGCTTTCATTCTGCTTAAAGTATCAAATCTTATAAAAGACGTTCAGCGAAGGCCACAAAGGCGACTCCCTGACTGTGTCTATTGGGGCAAACAATACTTGCATACAGCAAGTGACCCTGGAGTTGACCGTTACTAGATATGGGATGCCTGGCAACATGCCGCAGCAACTCTGATCATTCAAGATGAGGTAACTCCCATTAGAAAGTTGTTCAAACGTTGGATTAATCACAGCAGCTGGTGTACCCTGCTGGTGGCAAGACAAATTTGCCACAGAACCATTACAAGCCCCGTGTAAAGAAATGTCCTGACATATTAGTGAACCGCTCAGTGCACTTTTACAGTGTGTACCGCTTAAAAACACTTCACGATCCCCACTCCAACATCTATATGTGTATGGTAAATTCCAAGATGTCTTAATGTATTCCTTACCCAACCTTTCATATTTGCCTGCTTGCATTTGTTTGAGGCAATACTGAAACTGAAAAGTAGTCACAGGTAGTGTGATTTTGCCATGAATAAGCCATTCTGTAGCTGGTTTTTCTGCCACTGTGAATGGTAACTTTTCCAGTTTTTCAATGCTCAGCACTGTATACCTTGCTCCCCTTTGTGCCAGTTCGATCTGTTTATCAGTTAGATTGTATTCTGCAAACAGAGCTGACGTGTTGATAAAACGCCAAGGCACATAGCCCGCATGCAAAGATTGCAGCGTCCAGCTTAATAACACAATAGAACGTAATTGAGATTGGCCTTGTTGTAACATCGCCAAATCTTGTTCCAGTATGTCGATAGCAGAGGATACATGCCGTCCAATGAATATATTCTGGAGGACAGAGTTGTTAACCCATTGTCGACCACAGAGAGAGTTTTCTCTAAATTAATACGATCAAGTTCACGTATTCGTTCTGCGGCCTCCATCTGTGACACTTTCCATGCTTCATTATAGGCAGCATAAATGCTGGCATATATGAAACGTTTTTGACGCGGTTTTCTTGGTCCAAGCATGAATTCCCTAAGGTCTGCGTCGTCTTTAAGTAAGGTTAAGTGTTGTTTCACATCCTGTAGTGTAGATTTCTGCAGCCAATCGAGGCATAATTTACCTACACTGTATGTTGTTACTACCCCTGGATGCTGTCTTTGGACGTATCTTGGGTCTGGCCTATGAATAGTAAAGCCCTGAGTTTTATTCAGGAATCTTTCCTGACAGTTGTTCGTGCCTGTGGGCCAGATCAACCATTTTCTCCAATCAGGATTAGATCTGTTGAGTTGTAGTATTTTGTCAACTGTAACCGCTGCCTGTGTATTGTTATCACTTGCAGGTGTTGGTACAGAAGGTGTTTTTCATCTCTTTGATCTTGGCTAGACCAAGACAAGATGTTTGTTGGACAGTTTCATTCAAAAACATTATTTGTTCAGGAATGATACAGGCTCTAAATAAAGCTTCTATCCCCTGCACTTGCCAATCTTTAGTACCCCAGACAGTTTTTGTGTCTATTGTGTCTTTCCAAAAGACGAAACCCTGTCTAGACAGTTGGGCAATAAATGCTGCAGAATAAATCTGTTTTGTATTTGTTAACATAATTTTCAGTCCTGTTTTGTTTACATTTTTATAGTAAAACGTTTCTGGATCAGATGTATTGTAACCTGAAAAATATGGAAACTTATTAACAAATGTTTTTGAACTACCTTTTGGTGGTGTAGGACAATGCTCCCATTAGTTAAACATAAACACATTTCTAGGGTATGCAGATTTATGCAAATAATGATGACCATAGTGGTTATAGCAATACAGCTGTTCATAGTCTGATGAACCCTCTAAATATTCACTTTTTGAAAATGCAGCAGATTTTTCTAGGTCAAACATTATGTCGTTAACAGTCTCAAAGTCCCAATCATCAGAATAGGTACTGGACGAAATGAGATCACTTAGTGAAATTTTAAACAAATGTGGAATGTTCAATTGTTCCGTCGGGCCAAAAATATCAAAATCTGTTTTGTCTCACACTATACCATCCTGTATAGGAACGGCTGTGATGTTCACTGTTGACAAGTCTCTTGCTTCACGTTGGGAAGATTTATGAGGTTTCAAAAGTAAGTTCACTTCTTTTCTTTCAGTGTTCACATGGATGTATCTGCCATTTATAAGCACGCTCATAGTCATAACCAAAGCTAGCCAAAGCAGGAAAACAAATATTCCAGAAATAATCCAGAGTTCAATCCATGGTGAAACCAGATAAGTTTTTTTCAGAAAGTGAAGAAAGTCTTGTACTTGCTGCTTGAATGTTAATGATGCTGGCGTCGCTTCAGGTTCACTCGGATCTTCTGAGAACGTATCAAAGTTAATGAAATAGCCAGAAGCAGTTCTGTCAATTGTTGAAATTGCATCAGGATTTGTAGAAATCGCTGGAACCAGTTGATCACTTGCTACATTGGTGTAGACAGGTGTATTTGGACAAACTGTTGCTTGATTTTCAAGAGGGATGAGTTCCATTGCATTGTTGCTTAGTCCTTCATCTGTTACTGCTGAAGTCTCGATGGTTATCAGTCTTTCAGTCTGAACCTCTTGGATAGTAGCGAGAGGAGTGTGTCTGCTACTAGGTCGGAGTCCACGAGGCCTACTATTTAGTATTGGCCACATACTGTGGTTTGATGAGGTCGATGGACACAAATCTTTTCTCCTTTTTTTCCAGCAAGGGGCGGCAGAAGTACTGTTCTTGTTCCTTGAACTGCTAGGACAGGTACTGGTTGTCTGTAAGAAGGTCCAAATTCCTTCTTGTCCGCAATCTTTTCTCTGACTAGATCCCCAACTTTTGGAATCCAGACAGGCCTTGCTGGGACCGCCGGTTTTTCCCCAGTGGTGGTTGGCTGCAGGAATACGTTGCTTTGTTTCGATCTTAGTTCATTGAGTTCCTGTAAAACAGCCAAACGATCTTTGATATCAAACGGTTTATTTTCCACCACTGTGCCTACGTGATCGAGGTCTGGTACCCACATTCTTGTCCCAAATAGGACCTTATATGGAGTGACCCCCCCCTAGAGAACTTCTTGGCAGGTTGTTCAATGAACGTTGGACCCCATAAAGATGTTTCACCCACCCATCACCCGAACCTAATACCCTTGCTGTTATAGACTGCTTTATGTCCCGGTTTTTCCTTTCCACAACCGAATTTCCCTCAGGATGGAATGGAGAGGAGTACCACAATGCAACGCCCAGACTGGCCATGGCTTCTTTGTAAGCCCAAGAGCTAAACGCAGGGCCCTGGTCAGAATGTAGCGTGCCTATTGCGTATGTGCCGATAAAGACTCGCAAATCTTTTATAACAGTTCGAGCATCAGCCGAGCGCTGAGGCCATATCCATAGGAACCTAAATTCAGTATGTGTGGGATTGCATTTGTCCAGAAGGACGCATGCGCGTAGATAGTCTAATGCTGTCTAACAGTGGTGTCTGTACTGGGCAGCTACATTCGTAGCATGGTGTCTGGTGGCGTTCTGCATCACGCTGTACCTTACAGTCTATGCAGTCATTGATGAAGATGTGAATCTGTGTATTCATTCCAGGCCACCAGTACATCTCTTTTAACGTCAAGATTGTTTTAGAGATCCCTTGATGTGACAGACCCTCCCCCAAATGTGCTTCATAAATCAAAGCTGCTCTACGTTCCATGTTTGGAATTACCCTACCCCCACTCCAGGGATTCGAGCAAAAGGAACGTTGTTCGCATCAATTACATAAGAGTACTTGAGTGGAAACTTTTTGGTAACGCTGCACCACTGCCTTTGCTTGTAGCATTGACAGCCAACATTATCTCACTGTCTATTTTTGTTTTTGAACAAGTGATCGTAGCTACGGAAGCCGTCTGAACAGCCCCCTTTGCGGCTTCGTCAGCCAATGAATTCCCTGTAACGTGAACGCCATCACGTTGATGACTCAGTGTGTGGATCACGTGAGCCTTTGGTAGTTCGTTTTTTAACCGAACTACTTGTTCCCAAAGCGTTTTGTGCTTTATTGTGCCACCTTTCGCATCTTTGAATCCATTTTCAAGCCAGTTTTGTATATATTCATTATACGACTGAACACAGTAAAAGGAATCGCACACTATTAGTGTGGGGAATTCTCGATCTGTACTTTCAAGTGCCAGTTTGAATGCTTGTAGTTCAGCTCGCTTGAGCTGTACAATCTCCTAGAGATTGAGTTTTTGTGACCATAGGTCTGAAGATGCCATCTCGCATGCGACCTTTAACGATTGCACATGCTGCACTGTAAGCTTGCTTACCCCCTATTGCGGGCTGTGCGGATCCGTCAGTGTAAATTATGAATTTGTACTGATCGAGAGGCAGAATTTCAGTGGGCAGAGGACATTCATGTTCATATTGCAGGAACGCTTGTGTTTTTAGATCAGGATCAAAAACATATTCAACATCTGTTGCAGCAAGAGAATTAACCCATTGTATCCATCTTGGATGTAATGCTTTAGCATTTGGAATGCTTGCTTTTGTGACCGCTTCTAAAGCTGGTACAGGGGTTACGACAATAATGCGTTTCCCTTGGGCTAGGGCTCTTTCTTTTGCTACAGCGGTTTGAACTGCTGTCAGACTTTTTTAGTTGAAGTGAAGCGCATTTCCGCTTGTGTGTACAAATGAGATTTGTATGCAATTGGTATTTTCTCACCCTCATTAAATGTTAAGTAGGTGAATCCGCATTGACCCGAAATTATTCGGATCACCAGGTTGCGTTGACTTACGCGTGTTTGTAAGTGATTTGTTGCTAACATGTTAGCCTGTAGTGAACGCAAGATTTCTGTGTGTTCTTGTGTCCAATTCTTGATTGAAAAATCAGGTTTGATTAATACGTAGAGAGGTTTAACCCTTTCTGCGTAATTGAGAATGTATGTTCTTCCAAAATTTAGGAAACCCAGGATGGATTGTAAGTGTTTTAGCGTTTTTGGAGGTTGGAGCAGCGCACACTTTTCTAAAAAGTTAGCTGCCAAGCTCTTGCCTTCACTTGAAAGCTCATATCCTAGAAATAGGACATTGAGATGGGCAATTCGGGACTTTTTCAAGTTGAACTTGTAGCCCTCAGAGGCGAAGCCCAGTATAATGGTGCTTACCCTGTTCAAGTGTTTGTCCAGGTCATCGTCCGTCAGATAGATGTCATCGACATAGGACAATGCCTCATTGCCATAAATTTGTAGTAACTCCGTTACTCTCGCTGAGAATAACCCAGGGCTGTTCTTGAACCCTTTTGGGAGTCGACAAAATTGACGCTGGGTCCCCATTATGGAGAATGCTGTTAAGTACCTGCTTTCAGGTGCTATGTTTTGACAAAAGAAACCATTTGAGATGTCCAATGTGGTTTTATATTTTTTACGCACAATGTTATTCATTAATGCTGTGCTATGTGCATTTTGCACTGCACATGTTTTACAACAAGTGTTTAAGTGTCTGTAATCCAAAACTAGACGATAGGTGTTGTCTGGTTTGGAGACAGGAAACAAAGGATTGTTCATTGAGGAGGTGCATGTTTCAATCACCCCTTGGTATTCAAGTTGATCTAAGATCTCCCTGACCTGTTTTTTAGCTTCTTTCTTTATTGGATACTGCCTTTGTGCAGTTGGTTCATGTTTCAGATGTATTTTATGGTGAGGTGAGTCCTCATCCCATCCTACATGATTTTTATATAATGCTGGGGCCTGGGCTACTGCCCATTTCCTGGCATAAGTATATTTTAGATGAATTGGAATATGGTTAGAGAAGGCAGGCATAATAATGTCCTCACCATGTGGGCACTCCCTGACAAATTGTGGTGGCCAGTCTTTTTCTGCTAGAAGTAGGTCATAGCCCCTTGAAAGTTTTTCCCAAAAGAGTGCTTTCACCTGTCTAGGTATGTCTCCCTCCATTCGGAGTGTTATTTCATATAACCTTTGTGCAGTACTAACCCTGGTCTCTACAGTCTCAACTGTAATGTACTCATTCAAGTCCACTATCTCCAGAAGTTCCTTCAGGTTCTGGCGAACTATTGTGACTTCTGTTGCACTGTCCAGCATTGTCTGAGCCCATTCTCCGTTCTTGAGTTGTGTTCTCAGTATTCTCGGCATGTCTGATCTTCAGACCTGCTACTTTCTTTTTGGAGAATTGAGGTTTTGTTTCATTTTTTGTAGCGTGTTTATCTTCCTTGGATTTTACGCGTTCTTCTCTATTTTCTGATCGTCCTCTTCTTTCCGAAGTCCTTGACGAGATCTGAAAGGTACGAGAGGAACGTGTATCAGTATCTTGATACCTGTCAGGTTTTCTCAAATTATCCCTATTCCTGAGGTTATACCTCCTTTCAGAGGGCTCCTTTTGAGGAGACTTACCTCGGGATTGAGAACGTTTCTCGTTTGAGTTTTGTTTAGTAGTTTCCCACTTCTTTTTAGAAGATGTAGGAGTTTGTTTAATAGAGTCTTTCTCAGGACTTTCAGATAGTTTTGGCTTCACTGGTCTTCCACCCAAACTATCTCTGCCTAATTCTGCATATGATTGTTCAATTATTCTGGGTAGCTCTATTTGATGTTCTGTAACATCAAATTCCCTTAATTTTTGGCGGATCGCCACTGCTGCTGCCTCCCCTTTAATATTAGATAATATTATTGTTGAGACCTGGTCGAAATTTTTCAGTAATTTCATACCTAAATTCAGAGCAGGCTCTGCCCCGTATTCATTTTGAATTTGTTTAAGGACATCAGGTATTACCGCAATTGATGGAATACCATGTGTTTTAGTATAGATGGCAGCAAAAACTGAGCCCCAAGTGGTACAGTCTTCCAGTTGTGGTGTGATCCCCATTGGTAAACTGATTGTTAGTATTCTGTGTTTCTCATACGGGCTAGTATTTGGAAATACTGCTTCGATTTGAGTAATTTTTGAGCTATCCAGAATGGAATTTGCTCACGTTTTGTGGTCATTTTACCCATGACTGCGTATAGAGTCTGTGGTGTAATTTTTAATGTATTCCCCTGTTGGGGAGTTTGATTTGGAAGTGTCAATGGTGGTTGGACTGTGAAAGTCCGCATGACATATTGGACCAATTGTCTGTAGATTTTTATTAACTCTGTGATTTGAGTAAGTAATTCCTCATCTGACATTATATCCAGTTCAGGATGAGGTGTGTAGCCGGCTAGAATCGGCCATGTTGCTCCTGGTCTACCTAGTGGACCGAGCCTGGTAATGTTTCTGTGATGTTTTAGGGCGCCTTTAAACCAGAGCTGATGCTCCTGGTATGTTAGTGGAATTTCAATATCCTCGAAAGGAATATATTCCTCTGGTGGATCATCTTCTTTATAGAAGTGAAACAGTTTTGTAACTGGATTGGATTCAGGAAATATTACCCATGAATAGATTACCTCTGTCTGAAAGGATTCGTGTGCCTCTATCACGAAAACTGCTCTACCGCCTCTTGGTGGTAGGCCGTGTTTTATGAGTTTTAGAGTGATGGCTCTTCTTAAGTTTGGAGGGATGTCTATAACACCCTCCTCGGTTTCATTTAAACCTGTAATGTTAAAAACTACTGCTAGGGCTGGATCAGTCGCAGCTCCACCGTTTCCGGTGGCATCGTCCCCATGTATGGACATTTGTTTTTTGAAAAATGTAGAACAAGTTTCAAGGAAACAAAGATAAGGTGCACAATATTTTGAAACACTGTATCCTTCAACGTTGAGCAAACCAAACAGCTAATATATAGGGTGTTTCCCTATGTAGCCGTGGTGGATACTTAACCCTGCCCACTCCAGACGTCTTTTGGAGGATATGGGTAGGGGTCTCTGAGAGAAAAAGCACGGCTGAGTTACTCAGTATCTAACGTTAAATTACCGCCTTACCAAACCGTTGGGCGCCATGTAGTGTAGCTCCTCTTTCCCTAATAGGCTCTGCGCATTGGAATAATATACCCTATAGGCTTGACATAGGACTGAGGTCGGTATGTCCCTATCGAGTATATTAAACTTAATTACTTGTGCCAGCTAGCTCAGAGGCCACTAGAAACTCCTTGACAAACAAGAAGGGTGTAGTTTCTGGCAGCCGCAAAACATGACCACTTTGTTTCCCTTTAGAATCAGAACGTGTCCCAGAGTCGTGGAAACAATAGATAACCGTTTCACTCAGCTCAATCGTGCATGCTTAGTTTTCCTCAAAGTTACACAGAAAGAATAGACGGGCGTTTCAATAAAAGATTTATTGAACAGTCTTGTTTCTCGTGTAAGTAATATGTGCTGTTACGATCACAAGACAGTATGCAAGATAAATAATGTACAGCGTAAGCAGTAGAAATAAATAATACTGCGCTAGCATGATCTTTAGTAGATATTCATTTACATAAATAACATGGACTAAAAATGCGAGTACTCATACGATGCGTTTCTAAGCTAGTTCTACCCCAATGTACCTAACCTAGGTGTAGGGAGAGGTATGAAGTAGGTGGAGTATTCCTTACTATGGTATACTAAGAGTATGTTACGCCTAGTATGCCTAGCATGCCAAGAGTCCCTCTAGGTTCTAGTCAGCTCCATACCTTAAGAATGAGAGAGGTAGGAATCTCTTGCCAGACTCGAACTCCAACACCCCGCAAGGGAAGTCAGATCACTGGAAGCTGGACTCTCTGCGTGCAGGGATGACAGCGTCTTCTCAGTGCGTCAGGCCGGGAAACGGGCTCCTCTGAAGTCGAGTCTCCTCTGATTTACAAGGGCTAGGGAAGGTATATTTATACCTGAGAGGTACCTCAGAATGTTAGCATTGACGTGAATCGGACAGCGGAAGACGTCATGAATGAACCCCTAAGGTATAACGGTTCATGCATAATAGATGAGTCCTTGAAGAAATCAATAGTCCTGTGCTAGGGAAACTCCCGAAGCCTAAGGGTCTGTTCTTCAAGAACTCGTTGTGACGTTAGGGTGGACGGATGTCGGAGACCATGCCTGTATTTGGAGTGCACGGTTTAATGCCTAAATAAGGACTGGGATTTTATGCCTATATAAGGGCAGTGCGAATTGTGCCTATATAAGGACATGATACAGGAAAACCTATATACGGACACTCTAAGAGGAATACAACAGTAGGGAGCGGCCAGGTAGCGCCCCTACAGGCAAAAATTGATACCATTCTGACTTGGGAACCCCCCCAAGACCCAGACAGAGGTGAGAGCCATTTTAGGACTCACGGGGTATTACAGACGGTTTGTGAAGGGGTATGGCACCATTGTTGCCCCCTTGACAGAACTGACTTCCAAGAAACAGCCCAAGTAGGTGATCTGGACTGATGCCTGCCAGACCGCTTTTGATGCCCTGAAAACTGCTATGTGCACGGCGCCCGTGCTCAAGGCGCCTGATTTCTCCAAAGAATTTGTGGTGCAGACGGATGCTTCAGAGCATGGTGTGGGAGCAGTACTCTCACAATTGAACGACGAGGGCCTGGACCAACCCGTAGCTTTCATTAGCAGGAGGCTACTTCCCCGGGAACAGAGGTGGAGTGCATTTGAAAGGGAAGCTTTTGCTGTGGTCTGGGCGCTGAAGAAGCTGAGGCCCTACTTGTTTGGGACTCACTTCCTGGTTCAGACAGACCACAGGCCCCTCAGATGGTTGATGCAGATGAGGGGTGATAACCCAAAACTATTGAGGTGGTCCATCTCCCTACAGGGAATGGACTTTACGGTGGAACACCGCCCTGGAACAGAACACGTCAATGCTGACGGTCAGTCCAGATTATTCCGCCTTAGTGATGAGAACTCCCATGAGGGTGGGTAGTTCTCCCCACTTTTCAGCTGGAGGGGACACGTGTTAAACCTGGCATTTCTTGGCGTGGTTACCCCTGACTTTTTGCCTCTACCTCCTCTATTTTTGATGCTGTGATGGATTTCGTTTTGCTGGCTTAGATGCTTTGGGCACTTTGCCACTGCTGATCAGTGTCAAAGTGCAAGTGCTCCCTGTATAAAGTGTTATGGTAATTGGTTGTCCATAATTGGTATGTTTGCCTTACTAGTAAAGTCCCTAGTAAAGTGCACTATGTGTGCCAGGGCTGGTAATGCAAATGCTACTAGTGGGCCTGCAGCACTAATTGTGCCACCCACCCGATCTGGGGCAATTTCTTTTGACCTTCCTGAGAAATACCTTACCACAGGCGCTATTCTCGACCTGCTTTGTTATAGAACAGGCGCACAAGATGCCGAACTTTGCTCCACCACCGGGAGCCCCTCCACGACCCCTGATAGCACGTTTTCTAAACTTTCAAGACAGGGACTTAATATTGCGGGAAATCCGGAAGAAAGGAGAGGTCCGCTACGAGAATACACGAGTGATGGTTTTTCCGGACTATTCCCGTGATGTACAAAAACAGAGGCGGACCTTTGACCAGGTCAAGGTCAAACTACGAGCAATGGGGCTCCAATATATGTTACTATTCCCGGCCAAACTGAAGGTTATTTTCCAAGGCTCCACGTTATTCTTTCAAACCCCTGAAGAGGCATGGTCCTGGATCGAGGAACGACCGCAACTACGGCGGGCGACACCGAGCGCCACAAACCAACCACCACTGAAACGAGGGGGCATGTCTCGGGACAGACCCAAGGACAAACGCCGGCGACGAGGGTTGAGGGCCCGGAACTCAGCAGGGAGTACTCCAGGAAGAGCACTGCGACCCAGAGATACAGACACGCTCCTGTCAGAGTCTGGAGACGAAGTGGTTCGTTCACGCCCATCACGATCCCTGAATCGATCAGATGACACTGGACACACCGAGCTATCCGAAACGGAGGACTCAGATGATGTGCCTAGTGAACACCTGTTGCTTAAAAGTATTATACTATTAGAATCAACGGAGCAGGACCTCCAGACTCCGGATGCGCAGAACCAGCAACCACCCACCAATGGCGAGGAGAACTGAGAATCGGGGCCAGCCGGCCGCCACCAGACAGTAAGACTTTCCCAAGGCTTAGTGGGTATCAAGAGACTTAGCACTGAGCTGGGGAAGCACTCTGTGTGAGGTTATCGTTTTATTATTGTGTAGTTAATTGTGTGGGGGGAAGGGGGGATAACAGACCTCTTAGTGGATTACCCGTACCAAAGTTGTCATGTTGACGAGTTGGGGGGCGGTGGGGGTGTCTGAAGAGTGTTGGGTGGGGGGTAGTCGGGACATTGTCTTGAGTATTACATTGGGGTTGTTTAATGGAAATGGAGATCGTTTGATTCAAGGTCTTGATCATAATGTTGCAGCGGGAGAGGGAGGAGGTGGGGGGGCGGGCTTCCGATGAGAGACGGGACGGGGGACGACCCAAATGTTAGGTCACCATGGCAGACGATAAATATGCAGTAATGACATGGAATGTCAATGGCTTAGGTAATAAAGTTAAGAGGGGGTTGGTGACCCGATACCTTAAGAGACATAAACCTGATATCATATTCCTACAAGAAACACACCTGCTAGGATCGAGCTGCTCTTTCTTAGGACGGGGACAATACACCACTCTGGCTCACGCAGGATTTACCAAAGGCTCACGAGGAGTGGCAATCCTCATTAGAAAATCCCCTCCCTTTCATGTCACACAACAATGGGTGGATACAGAGGGGACATACGTGGCAGTAAGAGGTATTTGGAAACGACAGACGTTCCTACTTATTAGTGTGTATGCACCCCCACGGCTACAACAACGCAAGTTAGATAACTTAACTGCGCTCCTTCTGCAATCTGGCCCAGCCATACATATAATGGGGGGAGATTTTAACGATGTCCTTGATCCCTTGCTGGATCGCACCCGAATGGGTGCCCCCGAGACCACACCTTTGGCCCGCTTTGTAGAAACCCTGGGACTGTCTGATCTGTGGCGGCGACACCACCCACATCAACGGGCATACTCTTATTTTTCAGGGGCCCACCGAGTGTTCTCACGATTGGATTATCTTCTCGCCCCGGCGGGAGAAGTACGCCAGGTGGACACCATAGATTACCTGGCTAGGGGCATATCTGACCATTCTCCCCTACTGATGAAGGTGGGTGGCGGGGGTGGTCCTCACATACCACAATGGAGACTGAATGCGTGGGCATTGCGGGATGAGACTATTGCCGAGGAGCTCTGGGTAGACTCCGAGCTCCATTTCAGTGAAAATGAGGGCTCAGTCCCGTCCGCGGTTACTTTATGGGAGGCGTATAAAACGGTACTACGTGATAGAGCAAAGAACATAATAGCTTACAAAAAGAAACGCGAAGCCCAGGAGATTGAAGAGTTAGAACGTAAACTCCTAGACCTAGAGGGAACTGACCCCACCGCATTGACCGAGCACACTTTACGCCAAATCGAAATAACCAAACGAGACTACCTAGCCCTTGCGACCAACGAGGTGAAAACACAACAACTGGTAACCCAACACAGACTTTACGAAACCGGGGATAGAGCGGGGAAGCTACTAGCATGGTTGGGACGGAAAGAAATAGAGTCCCGATGGGTACTGTCGATTAGGGAACATGCTGTCACCCACACCACTCCTGAGGCTATAGCGGGAGCCTTTGCGCGATACTACACAACACTATACACAGCCCACACCCAGACGGAAGACTCACAGATTCGTCAATACTTGCATACCATTGACCTACCCTCACTTACACAGGATAAGAAAGACAGCCTAGAGGGGGAGTTGACACTGGCGGAAGTGACCGAGGCCATTGGCCGACAGAAGGCGGGCAAGACTCCGGGTCCCAACGGCCTTCCGGGGGAATTTTTTAAACTGAATAGTGCACTGTTGGCGCCGCATCTTCTTAAGATGTTCCAGGAAGCAAAGGAACAGGGGATTTTGCCACGAGACCTCCGTCTAGCCACGGTGGTGGTCATCCATAAAGCCGGGAAACCCCCAGAAGATTGTGGGTCGTATCGCCCCATATCCCTTCTTAATATTGAAACAAAGATCCTGGCCACAATACTTGCGAGACGTCTCTTAACCGTGATTCTCCCGCTGATACACAGGGATCAATCTGGCTTCATGCCAAAGCGTGCCACACGTTTTAATCTGCGCCGTCTAGCTAATTGGATGGACACGGTACAGGGTCAGGATAGCCCCCATCTGCTTCTCTTGCTTGACGCGGAGAAAGCGTTCGACACGATTCATTGGCCCTTCATGTGGTGTACTCTGGAAAAAATGGGCTTCGGCCCGGTCTTCCGAGAATGGCTGGCGCTGCTGTATAATACACCTGAAGCAAGAGTTCGAGTAAACGGAACTCTTTCTGCCAGCTGGCCGATACAACGCGGCACCAGGCAGGGATGCCCCTTATCCCCTTTATTGTTTGCCCTCATATTAGAACCGCTGGCCTGTGTGGTTAGAACCCGACCAGGGCTGGGTGGCTTCCTCGACGACTCTTGTCTTCTCGAAGAACGCATATCATTATATGCGGACGATATTCTGCTATATGTCACACAACCAGTAGAGACACTCCCCCGCATAATGCAAATATTTGAAGAATATGGCAGCCATGCGGGCTATAAGATCAATTCGAATAAATCCACCCTCTACCCGTTGAGTGGAGAAACTGAACCTCATACTTACCCGAGTTGTTTGCGGCTATCCATGGAGGGGTTTAGCTATCTGGGGCTTTACATTACCACCGACCCTGTGGTCAGACTGGATCGTAATATTAGGCGAGTATTACTGAACTTTCAGGCGGATGTGAAGAGGTGGAGAAAACTCCCTCTGACCATCATGGGGAGGGCCATGTATAAAATGGTAACACTCCCTCAACTCCTTTATATTCTGCAAAACACCTACCACAATATACCAGACGCCATTTTTGCTTCCATTAACAGTGAACTACGTCTCCTTCTATGGGACGGAGCCCACCCACGAATAGCATTGCGAACCCTACAACGTAACCCATATAACGGAGGGTTGGCCTTACCAGATATTAGAGCCTACGATAGAGCGGCCCACCTCATAGTCATTAACGAATGGAACCACGCGCCAGGTGATCACCCTACATATAGATTGGAAAGGCTGCAATTCCGTAAGCGCACTCAACTACACTACATATACGGGGGTGCACGTCTCCTCCCAGCTACCCAACGCGTGCTAGTGGCCTGGAAGAGTGCGGAAAAACAGATGAAGTGGGAAGGGAAACCTACGCGTGAGACCCCCCTGTGGGAGGGCGCTAGATTGACTGAGATCAGAAAGTTGAGGGTTTTTTGGAAGTGGTACCTCATAGGCATCTCTAAGATAGGAGAGCTGTTAGAGAGGGGCTCTTTAGCCTCATTTTCTTCCCTTCAGTCTAAATATCAGCTTCATAGTTCCCAAGCCTATGCATACCTTAGACTTCAACACGCCTGGCATGCTGAAGGGTTGGACGGTGTGACGCCGCCAGAATATGCCCCACTAGAAGGCAGGCTCCTACAGGAAGAAATCCCGACCCAGGCGATATCCCTGACACACAAGACACAAATCAACAATATGCCCGATAACCTTGGTCCGCTGCGTGCCAAGTGGGAACTCACCACCGGCCCACTTGAAGATATAGATTGGGAGGCGGCCCTTATGCACCCGCGCGAAGTAATGATCAGACTGAGGCTGCGTCTCATACAATATAAGATCCTCCACAGAGTCTACTTTGACAGGGCACGTCTACACCCGATGGGGAAGGTGGAGGATCCAACCTGTCTCAGATGCCATGTGGAGCGCGGCAAATACACACACACCCTTTGGGAGTGCAGATACATCCAAACCTACTGGCACACGGTCCTGGGAGAATTGAACAATATACTGGGAGCTCAACTAGAGTTAGACGCAAAATTCCTGCTACTGGGTATTCCCACAGACATCGACCTGCCACGATACAGGCTCCTGCTGACTAATCTAGGATTAGTAGTAGCTAGAAGAGACATAGCTAAATACTGGGGGGCCCAGCAACTTCCTACACTCACGGAATGGAAGTCTAATATGGACCTATATATGGTTGCGGAGAAAGTGATTTACAAGGCGAGGAGCTGCCCGCGTAAATTCCGAAAAATTTGGAAGCCATGGATAAAATACTACAATCTGGACTTAGACACAGATGGGGGAAGTCTAGACCTTTCACACGGCAGGACAGAACCAAGTCATTAATAACTGTGATGCCTAGCCTATGCCTGACGATTACGACTGTATGGGAATGGACCTATGTATTTGCACATATGCGATGTTGATGTAGCTCTATGTTTCTCATTGAAAAGTCTGCTACAATACCTTCCACCCATTGCTGTACCTTGCTGCCCGCAATTGAGTATACTTCATGCATTAACGACTCCTTTTCCCAATTGTATGTTTTGTTTCTCAATCAACAAAATAAAAAATAAAGTTAAAAAAAAAAAAAAATTGTGCCACACACACAAGGAGCCCTAAAAAGAGATCTCAGGCCTGCCACTGCAGTGCCTGCGCGCAGTTCCCTTTTTATGCGCATCAGACACCCCTATAGTAGGCCCCAGGTACCCCCCTGGGCAGGGTGCAGTGTATGTGAAAGGTAGGACATGCACCATGTCCTGTCAGTGAAATACTACCAAATTAGTTTTTCACTGTTGCAAGGCCATCTTGCCCATAGGACAGAATGGGGAATGCTGTGTCCCATGTTTCCAGCATATCTTCCCATAGGCATAAGATGGAGAGTTGGAGTTTAGTGTGCCTGAACTCAGAATTTAATAACACATCTTTTTGTGAAGATGGTTTTTGAATTGTGTGCTTAGAAACCACGTTTTTAAAAGTGGCTGGTTTCTTGTCTTAAACCATCCTGTGTGCCTCTGCCTGTTTGTGTATTAACCATCTGGGTTTGGATGTGGCAGGGTCTGGGAAGTGTCCTGACCCCAGGGAGGAGAAGGTGAGACAGCAACAGGCTGGCCTGCATTTGATGTGGGGGTGGAGGAGTAGCCCCCTGGATGTGAAGAGGGCTGAGTTGCTGCCATCCAGGGATGCCTCCACCTCCTGCTGAGCGTCTGGGCCCCAGACCCTGACTATCAAAGGAAGAGGGTGTGCACTGGCAGGAAGACACCCAGGTCTGGTTTGGACCGGGGTCAGAGACCCCTGAACACAAAGACTTCAAAGGCATCTAGGGGTATAAATGTAAGAGCTGAAACCCCTGAACTCAAGACTGAAATCCCTACTGAAAAGGATTGAACCTACTTTGTGATCAAGAGGAACCTCTGCCAAAGAAGAACAGCTGAAGAGACTGAAGAGAAGGACTGCCCTTGCTGTGTGTTCTGGGGCTGGCCTGCAGTTTGCTGATTTGACTAAGGAGAGGCCAAGGGACTTTGCTGTGTGCTGTGTCCCCCTGCTTGTGAGGACTTTGCTGTGTGCTGTGTCCTGAAGTAGCGTGTCTCCAAGGGCCCGAAGAGAGCTGGTCCCCTGTTGTGGAAACTCAGGAACACAAAAGTTTCCAACCGTGTCTCAGCGACGCTTGGTGCATGGTGCTTTTGCACGCCTGAGACTGCCGTGTGGTCTGTGGGACTGTTTATGAGGTGCCCCGTGATCGCATTGCCCCCGCAGCGTGAAACATCGTCCACGCTGCTGCACTGCTGTTTGTGGCCCGAGCCGTCATCGTAACTGAGGCTGTGAGGAAGATTCACAGCCGCCAGCCCGAGCCGCAACGTGCTGAAGGCTTACTTGAAACTAAGAACTGTGTCTCAGCGACGCTGGGTGCGTGGTGCTTTTGCACGCCTGAGACTGCCTTGTGGTCCGTGGTAGTGTTTACGAGGTGCCCCGTGATCGCATTGCCCCCGCAGCGTGAAACATCATCCACGCTGCTGTATTGCTGTTTGTGGCCCGAGCCGTCATCGTAACGGAGGCTGTGAGGAAGAATCACCGCCGCCGGCCCGAGCCGCAACGTGCTAAAGGATTTCTGGAAGCTAAGAAAGCTGCAAGGTGAACGGGATCGTGATCGTCGTTCACCGAGAGGAATCTGCCCAAGATCGTCAACGAAGGAGAAGGCAGGGCCGTAACCCGTCCGGCTACAGCGTCGCCTAACAACGGAGCTGCAACGTCATCGGGGCCCAGCAGGACGTCCGACGAGCGGAGAGAGAGAGAGCGAGGCAGCGCACCCACTCAGGTAAGGCTTGGACTCCGGTCGGGAGCCGCAAGCGTGTGTGGCCTGGGGAGGCGTGCAGGAGGAGTACAGGAGTGCTCCGAGCTCTCTCCCGCTGCACCGCGTTAAACGCGCTGAGTCCCCGAGCGGCCCGTACCTGCCCAGCAGTACCGGGGCCGCCCCTTTAAGCTTATGACCATAGTCTCTGGTGTTGGGGCCTAGTGGGGGCCCGAGTTGACCGCGCAGATTGGAATTGCATTATTCTTTGCATTACGAACTGCCTGATTTCTGCATTACGAATCGCATTATTCTTTGCATTACGAACTGCCCGATTCTTGCATTACGAATTGCATTATCTCTTGCATTACGAATTGCATTATTCCTGCGTTACGAACTGCATTAGTAAGCACAGTAAGGACTGTGTTATTACTACATTAAGAACTGCATTAGAAACTGCATAGCATTGCATTAGGACTGCATTAGATCATTGTGAACTGCTCATTAATACCGCAAGTACCTCTAAGTGATTGCTGGCCTAATAACCGGCAAAGTGGAAGATTACGAATACGCATATGTTGGAATTCTATCGTTTGGTCTCATCGTATTCCTTTTGATAAAGATACAGCTATTTTTATAAAAACCAGTGTGGTGTCCATTTGTGGTGTTATCACTGTGTTACTGGGATTGTGGTTGCAAATACTTTACACATTGCCTTGGAGATTAGCCTGGCTGCTCGTGCCAAGCTACCAGGGGGTGAGCAGGGGTTATCTAAGAGTGTGTCCCTCCTCACCCTGACTAGAAGCAAGAGTCCCTATTTGAACTAAGGTACCTACCTCAGCCAACTAGAGACCCCCAGTTCTAACAGGAACATTGCGGTGTAAATTCTCAGATTCTAGAGGGATTTTGGTAGCATTAAAAATAATGCAATATGTAGAACCAACATGTCATTCATTGGTGAAAATATGCAAAAGACACATATATGTATATGTATTACTTTTAAAGCAGACTGCGAATGAAACATTATAATGGTCTATGGAAAGGGGCAAGATCTTCAAAGTGTTTCAATCCCTCCTGTTCTTTTCACACCTTTCTCTTCTGCAGTCTTTTTGTTAGACATGTTTGCTCTTTTTGTCCTTATTACCTTTCTAAAACACTCAGGGGCATATTTACGTTCCCTGGCGCATCCCTGCATATCAGCAGGGATGCGCCAGGGAAAATGCGTCACGCAAGTTTACCCTTGCGCCACGTCCGATGCGCCGCATTTACAATGCGGCGCATCGTAGCGCAGAGATAAGCAGATGCGTGACGCATCTGCCAGCGGAAGGTTGGCGCAGTGCTGAAGTTGTGTCGCAAGCGCGACGCAACTCCAGCACTGTTCCAACCTTCCCTATCCCTAACATGGTGCGTCAATCCTTACGCCTGCTTCAAGCAGGCGTAAGGATTTGACGCACCAGCGTCGAGAAAAGTGACTGCGTGAAATCTTGTAGATTTCACTACGTCACTTTCCGAGGCGTTCCTGCGCCAGAACGCCCCCTGCGCCGGTACGCCCACATGAAACCTGACGCAGGTTTCATGTGGCGCAGGGTTTACTACGTGACGCATCTCCCTAGATGCGTCACGTTGTAAATATAGCGCAACGCAGCGCATGGTTTGCGTCGCCGCTGCGTCACATGCGTGACGCAACGGCGGCGCAAAAGTGGCGCAAGGGGCTTGTAAATATGCCCCTCAATCTGTAGATCTCATACCTCATTGCTTTCCTCTTCAGCAGTCTATTTTCACTCTCTCCTGCATGCACTTCCTTGCATCTTTCACTTCACCAATCACCCCACACACACAATGCACCCACTCACCTGTACACACTGCGTTTTCTTTAACTTTCAACTTGTCAATATTTTGACAGTTGTCTACCTCTTTAGCATACAAATACTACTGGCGCACCTGACCACTACTCTGTGGCCTCTGCAGCAATGCCAAGAATTGGATGAGCATGTATTCCGAACACCTTTAGGACCTGCTGACAGGCACTATGAGAAATTTGCACTGCTTTTGGCATTCAGTCCATAGATCTCCATCGTTGCCCACCCATAACCTGAACTCGCTTAACTACATAGAAGCGACTCTTTTCTCTTTTCGCACTAAGCACATGAGTAATATATTGCATGAAAAAACTACAGAAACACACCAACCTGAAAAAAATAACAAATACTCTTAGGGAATGCAAGAGCAAGTAAATGTGAAAGGTAAACAGGAACAGCATCACTCTTCCCAGGCTGAGAGGGTAGTGTCTGTTTTTGCTGACTGTCTCTAGTGGTGGGATACAAGGGAGGCCAGGACAGATGGCGCACCAGCCCACCCCTCTCATAGCGACGTCACTAGTTAGATATCACTCAAAAGATTCATACCCTATATTGGAAATGCTTCAAAGCATCTCTAACCATGCTTCCTGATAAATCTTACTTCGCACCTACTGGAAACAAGCACTAGCAAAGCTAACTGGTCTCTCCTACAAGACATATTAGCTCTGGCAATGTTTTGCAGCCATGTTGTACAGCAACACCCCAGGTCAAACAGGATTACTTTAGAAGCCATCCCAGAGTCATTGAAAGATCATCCAACTACTCTAGAAGTCATTTTCACGTCATCAGACGTCATCAAGCTCTTAAAGTCATCAGCAGAGTTTAGAAACTTGAGCCCGATGATTTGAAGATGACTTGGAAATTAGTATCTGATGACTTCACAAGATGTGATTAATCCTGATGATTTCAGGATGACTTGAAAATGATTATCTGATGACTTCACAAGGTGTGACTGTTCCTGATGATTTGAGGATGACTTGAAACTGAGTACCTGATTACCTCACAAGATGCATAGCTACTGGTGGTTTTAGGATTGTTTGAAAATGACTGTCGGATTACTTGACTAGCACCACAGTCTTCTAATTAAAAAGACTGGTACGTGATAATTTTAGGATGATTTGTTGATTGCTTCAGGAACATGTCCAACTTTTTTTTTTATTTTTTTTTTTTAGAGACGTTCAACCCTTTGGAAGATTTCAGAATCTCGTTTTTACTGCATAATGAAAAACATTTACACATTACTGCATTTTCAACTCTGCGATTAAACCTACAGTGCACGCATGCTAGAAGGCCTGGGTGCTATGCCGATAATAAATCCCACATTCAGTTTATTTCCAAACAGTTGCTTTTTAGGTCTCGCCTAGCGTTGCAGCGCGAATGCGCTGCTTCGCTTTGCGAGGCATTCAGTATACACTATAGTGTGGAAGCTTCGTGGAAGCTCCGCCCACTGACCGGCCCATCTTTTTCATTGGCTTAGGTCCTAAATGCTGCCTTCCGATTGGTTTTGGGCATTGTTAGACCCTCCTCCTGACGAGCATGTCGTCATTTGTATCCTTCCACAGCTATCGGCCCCTTTACTCCTGTACTATTTTCTTCCCTGTCTTCCCCCAACCCCCTCCCGCAGTCTGTAACTTCTCGGTCCCCCCCGCCCTGCCCGCTCGCCACCGGTACTCTAGGGAGAGAGGTGCCCAGGAGCAGCGTTGCACCTTTGCCAATGCTTGTTATTTTCTGCGCACCGTGTGCGCTTTCACTTTCATTGTTGTTTCACAATGGCGGCCGCCGCACACACCACTCGCGGGACCCTGCCTGTCTCTGAGCTCCCGCACAGCCGGTGACATCCATGAACCCACTTTGTGTTCACTGCCGCCTGCCTGCAATGATCTTACTGTGGTAATGGGCGACCGACACCATGATCAACCCGACCCAGCCGGGCCCACCGGGGCTAACTGATGCCTCCCTGCGGCAGCCGGAGAGGTGGTATGTTGGCAGCTCAGCTGGGCTGCTCAGAGCAGTAGGTCCCCAGGCACAAGGAGAGAGGCGATCCAGGCAGCCGTGTACCTGCTCTCACTGGCTGCCGCTGCAAAAGTAAATGTCTAGAGTGAGGGACAATAAATAATTTGCCAGCGCTCCGCGGGATAATGCTTTAAATTCCAAATGTGCTTCCACGCACACACTACCCGCACTTGCAGCCACACACACTTCATGTGCACATTTAGCTTAACACGCAAAGACTGCAGTGCTGCACCAGTTACCAACGGTCTTAGAGACTGTGAACACCGTCGACCTCTCCGGGTGATGCAGGAAGTCCATGATCTGTACAATATATACGGAGCCTGCCGTGCCTGATGACAGGAGCGGTGGTCGGTAGGAGCGTAATTAGAAAGGTCGAACTACTGATCGCACCTGCTGCTGCCGGGCCGCCTGAGCTGTGGGGCTAAATTATCTATGGCACCCCCCCCACCCCACCCCCCGCCGGCGAATAATTATTTCCAAACCGGAGCCCGGGCCGGCGGTCAAGAAATGGAATCAGAGCCCACTTGCACCATTCAGCCCGAGCAGCACCACGGGCCAGGGTTACAGTAGAGGCAGCGCCGGGCCGGGGCCAGTCGCAGTGAGAGTGGGTGCAGCAAGCTGACAGCTGGGGACCCAGCCCACTGGCCGCGGCGCCACCAGCAGGGATCAGCTGCCCAGTGACATGATGAATAATCAGTGCCTGAGAGAGCAGGTAATGTATTAACTAAAAATCATCAATGACATCTTTTTAAAAATACTTCTCGGTAACTGCCATATATAAGTTGCTGTTCCAGTCCTGAGCTATGTGCACTTTCATTTCTGGTGCTTTCCGATGTTTATTTCCTCCCTCAGCCAGTGCACCAGCCCGGCCCCCAATAATTGTTGCAGTCGCCTGGCAAACTAAAACTCTCCTTCAACACGTGCTCCAAGTCCGGGAGAGGCTGAGCAGGTGATGTTTAGGGCAGGCACGCCCCTCTCAAACTCGGCTAGCAAAGGGACTGCAAATCTAATTTAGAGCAATTTTTAACAGAATCCATGCAGGTTTGAAGCTCGCTAATTCAGAGAAAAGGGTCTCATTAATACACAAAATACAAATATGCATTTCATTGACCAGTTTTGCATTCAGAGGTCTTCACCAGCGTTACGACTACGGAGAGACTGACTTTTCTACTGTACAGCAGCTGAGAGTGCATGCTGCCGGCTGAGCCAATGAGTGTAACACACATAGAGACACTTCTCAAGGACAGCGGCAGCTACATTATTTTTTTTAATGTTTCCTTACCTAGCTTGTGCAGTGTAGTGTTATGACTTTACTAGAGAAAAGGTAAGTCGTTATTAAATGAATGCTACCGCAGGGATTTATCACAGCGGAGGTGTTCGATAACCCTGTTGAAAGCACTTGACTTTACCAATGATACATTGCATATTTCCAAAATTACGATCAGTTTACAAATGCACTAGCTTAGAGCCCTTCCATTTCTGTGACTTGTAGCAGTTTTAAGATTTTCTTAGTTTCTTCTTGCTCAAATGGGTGTCATTTCTGAAATGTACATGTTTCCCTCATCTTTACTGCCTGATTGTACTCGCGAGAAAGTGTCACTCATAGTGGTTAAAATGTCACTCATAATTACACTGAAATTATAAAAATGTCACACGTAGCAATCTGAAACCTTGGCAGCTATGCGAACAAAACTTTACCTTCATTTAAAGTGGACCACCTGTGTCTGAAGCCAGCACCAGCCACGTGTCTGCAGACAGAGTGTGGCTTTTATCACATAAAATAACAGGCAGACTTTGACAAAAGTGTCAGTGAAACAGTGCCATCTGAGTATTAATCTACAAATGTGCTTTTTAGTTTATAGCGTGTGACGGACTCACTGGCATCGGACATGACATCGAAAAGGAGGATGTCTATTGTAATTTCTTAAATACTGTGTGATCCCCGGCCCCCCATGCTGAGGCACTGGTAATCGCCCGAACCTGCCGGATAGAAGCAAATTACACATGCCCAGTTCTCCACGTGTTGGAGGGAGTGCACTTCACAGTCCCCCAGCCGTATCAAGAAAACATCATCTGCCCATTTGTGAGGGCGCCAGGGCGCCAAGACATACGTGCCTGGTCCTGCCAGCGTCACTGAGTGCACAGTGACTGGACTCCGCTTTGCCAGCAGTCTGACTCCTGTACCTCAGCCCACCAGAGACCCACTGCCTGAAGCAGCTCATCAGCAACATTGACTGAGGCCAGTAAGCTGTGAACTGGACGGATGCATGATTTGCGGGGAGTCAGAACTGTCCTGAGCTCCAAGACAGTGAGAGACAGCCTCCAATAGTGCCCCTGCCTACCGGGTTGCCACCTTTTATAAAGAAATACCTGCCATTTGTTCACCTCGTTTTAAGATTTGGAAAGTGTCAAATAAGATGTTCAGCGCTATAAAAATTGTCTTTATAAAGTGTATTCAGTTTTAAAGATCGCCTTTCTGTCTGTTTAATTTAATTAGCAGCCAGTGATAATTAAGTCGGCAGCATTTTAACATAATTGCCCAGAGCCTTTGCACACTGATTCTGATGTGAACGTAGGGTATTCAATTTGGGAGGTCAGGCTGGCTGTATCAAGTGCCCCAGCCCTTCCTGCCTCGGAGTAGAACAATGGGCTACCTTTGGGCTACTTTTGGTAGGATCCAGGCAACCATGCCGCAGCCATTCCTAACATTGGTTGGAACGGAAGCGGACGAGTTGTACTAGTCTGAGCCTCAGGCCGAGTGAGGAGACTAACTGCTGCACCGGAGAGTGTGCACATAGATCGGGCTGAGAGGGAAAAAAGAAAATTGCTCCTTTTGTTGGTATTTTTTTGGTTGGGGTGCAGGTGAGACAGTGAGGTGGGTGTGATTTCCCGCCTCTCCTCCACTTTGGGGTACTCTGCACTTGCCGCGCTTTTGTGTGGAAGGCGGGAGACCGCCTATCTTTAAACTGCAGCGCTTTAATGCAATTATTTTTTGAGAGCTGGAGGTAGGATTCCGCCTCTCAGTGAACGTTACCGAGTGTCTGGTCTTTTCGGCAAGATGGGAATTGGATGTCCCGAGTTACATCCACCCAGATTGTTATTGCTCGATAAATTTGTAGGACATACTTCCCATGGTTACATTTTTTGCCATTGCGCTTGAAAAGCTTACATTTGCATCATATCGGCATCCCAGCCTGTGGTGCTTTCTGTTTTCGAAAGAGACTGCCATTTAGAAAATAAAAGTGTTACAATCTGCCACTTATAACGCAGGTTAGGGGAGAGGATGTGGTCCATCGGCTAGACTGCCGACTTTGGTGCTGGAAACCAGGGTTCGAGCCTTGGGGTCACGTCCACATCCTGTGATTCTGAGCAAATCACTTAATCTCCCCATGCCTGAATGTGTAATGTAAATACGGTGCTCATGTAAAGCGCTCCAATACCTTCGGGTCGAGTTCGCGCTATATAAATATGCAAAAAAAAAAAAAGGTTGACAAATGAATGCATTTTAGCCAGAACTGCATTTCGCATAATTTAAAGCGATGTTTGACCCAGGGCTTTATTTAAAAACAATGGCATATTAACTTATTCCAATAATAATGCTTTCTTAATTGTGCACCGTGATCTCATGTAGTAGCGCTGTATTGTAGGCAAACTTATGCAAAGCCCCCAAAATGTCACTGGCTGCCTCAGACCTGTAGCTCTTTTAGTATCAGTGGCCGGAATGTAACAGACTCTTTAACACTCAGCTTATGTTTCGCCAACATAACGGACACGCTCTCTCTTCTGTCGTAGCCCTCATGGTTTTCTTGAGGTGATATGTTACTCGCTGCATACCTGCCGTTTAACAGTGAGAAACCCCATACTATCTAGCCTTTCTGGTATGAACTGGCTGCCGCACACTCAGTCCGAGGTTCGACAATTGTTTATGTAAAATACTCTTTTGAGTATTATAAATGAGGCCAATATTGCCACAATAGTCGTGTGCATAAAATGAGACCTAAACAACAATGCGTTGCTTTTTGACGCTTTAGTCTGGTTAGTGCTTCACGTTTTTGAATACCAGCTAGTGGTATTCGTAGTGTCCCAGCTGAGTCAAATGGTAGATAGGAGTATCTTTAAAGCCCCGTAAACTTGACATTTTCATTCATTCTCTCATTTTGATAGGAGTTTCAGGCCATAGTAGTTAAGGGGGAACCTTTTTACCACTGAAACACTGCAGGAATTTGTAAGCATTTCTTGAAGACTGGGCATTCTGGTGTGATTACACCATGCACATTCTGCCCCAGTTGTGGAGTGTGATATAAGCTGGCAATAAAAGTTGTTTTAGAAGTAATTCTTCCTGCAAGGTGCTGCCACTAAAGAAATTTAGGAGCATATTAGCAATAGACGGCGATAAATATCGCAAAGCGCGCTTAGCGCTTTTTATTTATCGCCGTCTATTGCTGGAATTTTCGCCCGGTTAACGCGTAATTAACAACGCGTATCACCGAGGCGATAAAAATTCCAGCGATGGAGGGGATATCGCCGTTTTCCATGGAACAACGCTGGTTTTCCAGTGGTGTTCCATGGAAAACGACGATATCCTTGATGATAGGGCCTGTGGTCTTAGCCACACAATCCACCCCCATGTAAGGTATGCCTTAGTCTGGAATTTAACAGACGTTAAATGCCAGCATTAAGGCCCAGTTAGCGTGAAAAAAATCAGCGCTAAACCGGACGGGGCTTCGTTGTAAATACAGCGAAGCACCGTTACTGATATTTTATGATGTAGTTGTGAGGGGCACGCCTACCTTGCATCTCATTAGCGATGCGAGGTGAGGCGATAGGGAACCGGGCGTTAAGGCAAGGAAACGCGCGCTAGCGTGTCCTTGCTAATAGTGCGATGCCATTATCGCCGCATTTCGGCCGAAAGCGGCCGCTAATGTGGCGATAATGGGCTTGATAATATGCCCCTTAGTTTATGTTTAAGCCATACGCTTAATTACATAGGCCATGCATGCCCCTTTTAGAGACCCATGTTTTTTTCCATCCCACTTAAAACCCTGATGTCAAGCTCTTCCATTTCTGGTGCCTTGCAGCAGTTTTAAGATGATCTTAGAGTTTCTCATTGCTTAAATGGCTGTAATTTCTGAAATTTCTATGTTTCCCTCATCTTCATTGCTTGATTTTGCTCGCAATAAAGTGTCACTCATAGTCATTGAAATGTCTCTCGTAATTGCACTGAAATTCAGAAAATGTCACACATAAGCAATCCGAAACTTTGGCAGCTATGTTGGATTCCATTATTTGTGGGCTTTTAGGACACTGCAGGGCATTCAATGTGGGACTTCCAATTGAGGCAGGGTGTCTGAGATCCCCTCTTAACATTGGCGCTTCAGGCTCAGATGAATTACATGCTCTTAATAAAAAGCATGTGTGGTAGCGATTGAATGTGGGAATTTGTATCGCCGTACCATCAATGGTATGGTCTTACAGTCACAACTTCTGACTTTGAAGCTGGGTGCCCGGGTTCGAGTCCTTGGGTCGGATCCCCATCCTCTGATTCTAAGCTCATCACTTAATAGCTGGATATCAGGTTATGCTTGAGGTACTTATGCAGGAAAGTTGCGATGATAGGATGAGCTGTTTGGTCTTAGTCGCCTACTAAAACCTTGCTTTGCCTGACTACCCCTCTTTTTCTGCCTGCCCCGTGTGTGCAGTGGCACCGAGTGGGTCAGTGATGAAGTGCGCTTGGATGGCTCATGACACGAAGCAGACAACTTCAGAGGATTCTTTTCAAAGGGGCTTTTAGCAGAAAATGGCTCCCCACATAAAACCTTTGCAAAGCATGTAAAGATCATTAATCCACCAATAACCGCCCCATTCCACAGCCATTCGTCTGTCATTTGATGTATTTTACCTTATTAGTTAACTGGCTCAGGGGGAAAAAATATAAAAACGCCACCAGGAGAGGAAAAAAAGGTAGAGAGAATTATAATTCTCTCTGCTTATTTTTCCTTTCCAGAATTAACTAATAAGGTAAAACATATTATTAATGGCAGAAAACTCTGTCATGGTGAATGAATCACTATTGTGTGTCTGGGCAGCAAAGCTGTGCATTAGGTGAAGCCCAGCAATGATACAGGCCTGTCCTCCCTGAACTTTATGTATTTTATTTCTAGACATATATATTATAAAGCAGAGGCATACAGCCTTTATCCGTCTCTTGCAGTATGTTCTTTTCTTCCTTCCCATTTCACCACGCTTCTTTGCTACTTTCCAGTCTTTCGTGCTCTGCCCTGTATCGCTTTCTCCACTCTCCTCACAAACTACTTTTCACCTTTCTGTCCTTCTTGCCCACTTTCCTTTCTCATGCTTCCTTCTCCTTGTCTGCTTTTTCCCTTTCCACTTTTAATTCACATCCTCCTTTCTTGCACTCCAATTTCTGCTATTAACAGTTCACTTTACTCTTCTCGTTCCTTCTGTACCCTATCTGTCTTTGGCTACTATTCTGATATCTCCTCCTTCCTACCGCTCCCTTTTATCTGTTTTTCAATCTTGCAACTACCTTTCATGGTTTCCGCCTCTATTTCCCCCGTGCCCTACACCTCCATTTGACAGTTTATCCACACTGTAATCCAGGTCCGGTACATTAGTACAAAGATGGCTTATTCACTGTAATGTATTTAGCTGTTTGAGTACGTTTTGTGATCTTGACTGGGTTTGAATGTTCTAGAATATGAAGCAAACAATGGCAAATCTAATAGGCCTTTTGGCTTTGTTATTGTTTGTTTTCTCACAGTTTTTGCAAACATCAATGGCGGGCCACACATCAATTTTTTTTTTTAAATTGTCTAAAAGCAAATATATTTTTGATCTCAAAAGGACGATTTGCCATAGTAGTCACTGACTCTTAAAGGCACTACTTTGTGTGTGTATTTACTTCTTGGGAAGGTTAAGAATGCCATCACTCGCAGTAAAGTTAGCCAATAGCTTGGCCCACTGTCCTGTCCCAAGCTGTACACAGCGGTGGATGGATGAAAAATGAGAATGACACAATAATAGACCAATTGATGAGAGGGTTAGCTGAAAGCCCCTATAGCTAAGTGTTTGTGTGTGTGTGTATGTGTATATATATATATATTTAATGAAAAAACCAAAGGTTACAGGGCCGTTATAGTTGGGCTCAGGTTTCACTCGTATGAAACTTGTGAAATTCAGCAGTTATAGTTAGCTGAGCTCACTATAACTCACGCCCCGCAATGCACTGCTTATGACCTCACGTATTACATCACTGACATCTCTGATAACATCACTGATGACATCATCCAGTGACTGACTGTTTTTATAGAGTTTGAGTGTTAAATATATATACCAAGGTGTTTTGGTGAATCGCTGGGTGTATGATTGCCTGTGTGGATGATTCAGTGGGTGCATGATTGACTGTATAAGTGAGTGATTAGCTGTCTCAGAGAATGTATGGGTGAGTGACTGGTTGTGTGAATGTCTGTATCAGTCTGTCAGTTGGTGTCTAAGTGGTTGTATGGGTCTGTGAGTGGGTACATGAGTGGCTGTATGGGTGATTGATTGGTTGTCTGAGTACCTGTCTGTGTGTTGAGGGGTTGTGTGACTGCCTGTATTGATGAATGAGTCAGTAGCTGTATGGGTTAGTGAATGCATGTGTGAGGGGCTGTATGGGTGAGGGTGTGCATGGCTGTGTGAGTGAATGGATGTGCCAGTGGTATATGGGTGAGTACCTGGGTATGTAAAGGGCAGTATAGGTGAGCAGTGGGGTATATAAGTGGCTGTATGGGTGAGTGTGTGCTTGTGTCAGTGACTGTATGAGAGTGAGTCTGTGTTAGTATCTCTATGCATAAGAAGTGGGTGTGTGTAATTGTATGGGTGAGTAAGTGGCTGTGTGATTGACTGGGTGAGTGAGTAGGTGTGTCAGTAGCGCTACAGCTGACTAACCCAGTGTGTGAGTGATTGTATGGGTGTATTAGTGAGTGAGTGGGTGTATGTATGGGTGAGTGGATGCGTGTGTAGATATATGAATTAGTGAGTGGGTGTGTAAGTACTGGTATGGGTCTGTACATGGGTTTGTGAATTATCGTGTGGGAGTGGGTGTATGAAAGGTTCTATGGGGGGTGAGTGGGCCCCCTTCCCTGAGCCAATTTTGGCCCCGGGGGCCCATTCCCCGGAGCCTGCCTTTTATTTTTTTATTTATTATTTTTACATAGGAGGTGGGACACGCAGCCCCCTCCAGAGGCCGATTTTTGCCACGGGGAAACCATCGCCCGGGGCCTGACTTCGAGACTGGGTGCCCTAGTCCCACCCAGGGCAACCATGGGGATCACGGGGGAGCCTGAAAGCCCACGTAGTCCCTGCTGGCTCGCCACCTCCTGCCAGGGCCGACATTGCTTTGAGACCAAGGGAGCTGCCAAACTACAGCTCCCTGGATCTCAAAGCAATGTGTCTGTTTCCCTGCTCGCTTGACAGCAGACAGGTAAACAGACATGCTCCGCTTTCAGCAAGCAAGAGCATTTTCCGCTCTCGCTTGCTGAAAGTGGAGCACTCTTTCTATGGCTTGGCGGGACATAGCAGGAGCCAGCCGTGGAGGTTGGTGGTCCCAGGGCCATCTAAGGCTCCAGGAGGGGGGCGGAACGGCCCCCTTCTTTCTTCTTCTCTTAGGGCCTGCCCTGGGGAGGTGGCAGTCCCTGGGCCCGAGAATGGCCCGGGAGGAGGGGCCACACAGCTCCCTCCCATTTTAGAGTTTGGCCCCTGGGGAGGTGGTGGAACCGGGGCCTCAGTGGGTTCTTGAGGCCCCCCAAGCCAAATATAAAAAGCGCTGGGGAGGTGGTGGTTCCCGGGCTGGGAGGTCTTCATAGCCCCCCTATATTATTGCAATTCGCCTCGAGGAGATGGCTATTAGCACAAAATAACAAAAAGCACAATCTGCATAACAACATCGCCCTTTCTGCCAAGTTTGGTGTAATTCTATTCAGTTGTTTGGGCTGTAGTAGTGTTGACAGGGTCCAATGGGAATTAACATTGCAAACGCACCCTTTTTTCCAACCCCATTTTTCTCAGCCCCGCTTTACAAATACCCCGACACTTTCCATGTTCAACAAGAATCACCGGAGCACCTTTTTTGGAAAAAGGTTGCGAAGATTCGTCAAACAGTGCCAAAGTTGTATATCTCTAAATGTGTGTGTATATATGTAAATGTGTGTGTGGTAATGTGTGTGTGTGTATATATGTGTGTGTGGATATATGTGTCAGTGTGTAATTGTGTGTGGATATGTGTGTATGTATATGTGAGTGTGTGTATATGTGTATATTTATATATATGTGTGTATAAGTAAGTGTGTGTGTACATGTATGTATATGTGTGTATATGTGTGTGTGTGTGTGTGTGTATATATATGTGTGTGTGTATATATGCATGTGTGTATATATGCGTGTGTGTGTGTGTGCATATATGCATGTGTGTGTGTGTATATATAAAATACCAGACTTAAAATAAAGCTATGAGTCAGGTAGGCTCCTTGCCTTGTATTGAAATCACATTTGGTGTCAAGGAGTCCTATTAGTGTCAAGGGCGCCGTTCTCATTGCAAATGATTCTGCAGTGAAGTTAGGGTACCATATGGTGATTTTTCCTACATTAAAGGTCTGCTATCACCAAAGTATAAATCATTTTTTATACTATACTTCCTTCTTTTAAGCGCTATATCTTACAGTTGTTACTATTACACTCTTTCATATTTCTCCATTTACCCGTCTCAGAAGGATGGTAGACTAAGTTTGCTCTACAACTCTATGCCACTCCACGTCACTCTACTCTCTGCCCCTCCACAACACTCTATGCTTCGCCTCTCTACTCGACAACACCACTCTGTGTCACCACTTAACACCACTGCTCTATGACACCACCACTCTGCTACCACTGCTCTCAACGCCCCTCTACTCCCCACTCTAGGCCCTTGGACTCCATGCCAATGTATTCTATGCCACTCTACCATATACCACTTCACTCTACGACAGTCTACTCTGCAACACTGCACTCTCTGCCACTGAACTCTACGCCACTGCACTCTAAGCTGCATCACTCTATGCTGCACCACTATTTTACTCTGCGCCGCTGCACTCTGACACTCAGCTCTGCAAGACTGCATTCTCTGCCACTGAACTCTATGCCATGCTACTCTGCATGACTGCAGTCTAAGTCACTGCACTCTGCATCGCTCCACGCCACTCTAATCTATTCTGTACCATTGCACTATACACTACTCTACATCACTGCACTCTGCTTCACTCTGCTCTACACCTCTGCAATCTACCCTGCACCACTCCACTTTACGCCACTCTTCTCTGAAACAATCTACTTTACACCACTGCAATCTACTCTGCACTCTACGTCACTACTCTGCGCCAATTCACTCTACACTACTTTACTCAACCAGTTCACTCTACGCCAGTCTACTCTGCACCACTGTGTTTTACACAGCTTCAATCTAGGCTACTGCACTTTACAACACTATAAGCTACGATACTCCACTCTGTGATGCTCTACTCCATTAAACTCTACTTGACTCTATGCCACTCCACTCTACAACACTACTCCATGCTATGCTACCCTTCAACACTACTTTAGTCTACTCTATTCTACAACACACTACTCCATGCCACTCCACTCTGACACTCAATTCTACAACACTTTACTCCACTCTGCCATTCCACTTTCCTACATTACTCCACTTTATGCCACTCCACTCTACAGCAATCTACTTTACGCAACACTCAACGCCACTCTGTTCCACACCACTCCATGACACTCTGCTGCTATAATCTATACTACTTCATCACATGGCACTTTTCGACATGCAACTCTCCTTTACCCCACTAACCTTTAGCCATGCTGAACAACAGCCACGCTTGTGTACAATATGGCTAAAACATATTGGCAAAGCCAATAGCTCTTGCAAAGGCCAGACCTTTTGGCTTTGCCAATGCTTGTTTATTTTAACCGATACTGCAAACCATCGGCAGAAGACATTGGCAAGCCACATGGTCAAAAAGGCAAGACCTATTGGCTTTGCCAATGCTTGTTTTTGTAACAATTATTTGCTCCTAACGAACTAATAAAACTGTGTATTTCTTAACATCCTGTGTATGTCAAACATGTATTACTACTCGAGATCCTCGTAGAATATTACATCTGCATATTGAAACCGCCATGCAGTAACACAGCCAGAACCCATCCTACGGTAATACATTCCCATCATGAATTAATCGACTAGTACGGTCCCAGTCCCATTCTAAAGTTATCCTTGGATCATCCATGAGTAATGCAGCCTCATTCTGAAGTCATCACAAGATGATTCTGTAATAATACAGCCCCATCCTGAAATACTCAAAGGATCATCCTGGAGTAATCCAGCCTAATGCTGAAATCATCATGGGATCATCCTGCTGTAGTCAATGATCATCACATGTTTTCCATTGAAGTAATCAGGAACCCATCCTGGAGTAATCCACCCTAATCCTGTAATCAGCATGGGATCATCCGGCAGCAGTACAAGCTCATCACATCTTTTCCACTGAAGTAATCGGGAACTAATCCTGGAGTAGTTTCTCTGATGACTCGAGGAGTCATCCCATTTAAATATTCTGCCCTATAGGCATACTTCAGGATGGCTTCGGATGACATCCCCAGTTAATTGCAGGAATAGCCTGGCTGAAGTCATCAGATGACTTCAGAATCACTCCAGGATGATCTTCCTTTTAGACTTGGGACAGCTGCTGTGCAGCATGGCTAAAACTAACTAAAACAGTGCTATAACGCAACCAGTGCTAATGAGTTGTTTAAAAAATAAAAAAATTAATTAGCACGGACTGCGTCATAACTTTTTATTTTTTATTTTCGAGCTATTTGCTCCCGAGCCAACACAGAGAGCGGGAGAAAAAGACACGGGGGTGGCCGAGAGGACAAGCGAAAGGGGATGGGGGAAGCACACGGACAATAGAGGGTGGGTGGGAGGGTCAGGGGGCAAGAAGATAGACAAAGTGTGGTGGCGGGGGGCTGGGTGCAAGCAGACAGACAATGGAGTTGGGCGCGAGGGGCTGGGGCAAGCAGGCAGACAACAGATGGGGGGGTGGGAAGAGCAATGCAATGCGAAAGCGCACGGACAATGGCGAGTCCGCTGGAGAGGCTGAGGAAAGCACACTGACAATGGAAAGTAGGCAGGAGCAACCACATGGACGACGGAGGGTAGGTGGGAGGGGCTGGGGTTAGGTAAACGAACAACAGGGAAGAAAAGAGGGGCTAGGGCAAGCAGATAGAAAACAGAGGGAGGGCAGAAGGAGCTGGGGAAAGCACATGGACAAAAGAGGGCTGGACAAGAGCTAGTGCAAGCATAAAGACAATGGAGTGACTGGGGAGGAACATGGAGGAGGGAGACAGCTGAAAAACACACGCCCTTGTATACAGTCCTTAAACAAAAAGAAAAATGTTGCACCCGCAAAATGAGCAGTGAAAGGCCACAAGGCATGCAGTCATGCTCCACAGGAAGGACAAACACACAAAGAGGAAGGACGCTGATCAAAGTTGACGAAATAGAAGCAAGCAAATGAGAGTGACAATGAAGCCATCCAATGGTAAGCGATGGGTGGTCTCTAAGTCCCCCGAGAGTTAACAAAAGGCTTTGAATGAGACAGAATATGCACTGTTTTAGACGAGACTTAAAAACGGTAACGTAAAAAATCTGATGGTTTGAGGGCTGAAAAGGATTTTTTTAATGATAATAGCTATTTCTATCAAGTAAGTGAAGCTGTTTGAAAGAAAAGAGCACCTTGAGGAAATCAGCAAACGCAATAAGCAAATATTCTAAAATTCAAGTTTTCCACAAATAGGTGTACATATAGATCAATATAAAGTTTTATTGGCCAAACATCTTCAAAAATAGTAAATAACATAACGGCTTGCTTTATGCCAATTAGAATATGAATCTATGAACTTGTTTCAATCAGGATGAAAATCGCTGAATGTCATAGCAAATGTATGCTATTTTTTTTTATTTCTCTATGTTGTCCTCACTAATGGTCTGTTGGGCCTCTGGAATGCAATTAAGATAAACTTCCATTGGTTAATACAAATTCTTGTGGAAAAAGAATTTACAACTTCTTACTACACATTCTATTTTCCACATAATGTCTTCATTGAGAGAAGATAATGTCCCATTTGAGACAGGTTCACCACGTTTTTCCTACAATTACTATAAATATTGCTGATCTTCCAGTCTTTTAAGCCCAGGAACTTGTTTCTGTGTCTCAGTGCGCAGTAGACGATTCAAGCACAGCGAACTGATTCTAAGGCTTCTCTAGGTTCTTGTTATGTGGATTCCCTGCAAACATTCCACTTAGTTTTTCCCAGGCTGATTCAAGTTTAGCAGCTTTCACCCATTGCTGAATGATGACTGCTTCTAGTTGACGAGCCTCTTTGACAGAATCAGGATCCGCGTCATTAGATCCACTAAGAAAAACAAAATACAATTCATATCAACAAAAATACCATTTATTTTTTTAAATGCAGAACAACTTAAAGATGAGTTATCAGTGCAGTAGCAGGCCAATTAAAGAGTTACCTCGCCCCTAGCAGATGGTAAAAGAGCACTGTCAGTGCGGACAGTCATACTGCGATTGAGACGCCAAATTGAGCATGCTCAGTTCAAATGAAGCCACTTAACAGAGAACACTCTAGAGCCCTTATCACCACTGCACTTAGGAACACAAAGAGGTTGAGCAGTGTAAGGTTACAATATAAGTGTAAGAATGAGGTTGAGAAATACAATCAACAATATATTCAGTTGAACTGTTGACTAGCCTCCTCCAGACCCAATAATGTTCACGATAAATAATAAAACACAGATAGGAGCATATAAACTGATAGAATTCTCAAATGTAGTGTCAATATAAAGAAAAGTAGCTGGCAATACATACTAGGAGACTGAGAAAGGTCCACTGAGAGTCAAAAAAGAAAGTGTGCTCAGAAGAGTGCCATTCCTTATATGTTGAAGTTATGCTCTTAGCTACGCAATATATGGAGGCTTATAATAAGCTAGTTCCCGGTACAACAGCATTACAAAAGCTTAAATAGTTTAAAAATGATAGCTTTGCAAATGATTTTCGGTAAATGAGCAGTGGAAAGGTAGGTCTATTAGCGAGGTCCCTTTTGCAGTTTAATCTCAGGCCTTTAATATAAATATCCTATACATATTGCATAGCTAAGAGAATAAGTTAACTGGAAACTCTTGACTAATTTAGGGGTGGAGATATCTGAAATCCACTTCCTAAGGGAATTATATTTAGGTATCAAGGCTTGAGTTCGCTATGACTTCAGGAGGAGTGCACCAGGTCCTTCCGCATAGAGCGAGGGGTGCAGCAGGGCTGCGTGCCTGGCCCTTTTTTATTCTCTATATATATAAACAGTCTTGGGAGTGAATTGGCAAGT
Organism: Calotriton arnoldi; assembly: GCA_963921515.1. Classification (NCBI taxonomy): domain Eukaryota; kingdom Metazoa; phylum Chordata; class Amphibia; order Caudata; family Salamandridae; genus Calotriton; species Calotriton arnoldi. The sequence goes on from CAWUFW010005190.1 coordinate 1,306,915, forward strand.
AAATCTAAGGATCTCCCACCAATTGGTCATCAAACCATACCAGCCCTCCTCTATGCGGACGGCGCTGTTTTTATGGCACAAACTCCATTGGGCCTACAAAAACTCCTCTCAAACTTTGTTGACTATATACAAGACTTGGGTCTTCTAGTCAAAGTAAAACCTATATTAGTTAGTTCGCAAGGAAGCTAGGCAAGAACCTACCCCATGAAATGATAAAGATTCATAAAGCTAAATGCCTATCCATTGCTACTTATGGGGTAGGTGTATGAGGACATGTTAATTGCAAGGCACTTCAAATAGTAGAAAAGGAGTTTCTGAGGCGTCTTCTTGCTGCACCTAAAAGTGCTTCTTCTTTTGTTTGCCAAGCAGAACTGGGTCTATCATTTCTTGTTGATATAATTAAGATGCAGGCAATTTTGTTATGGCACAAGATTTGGACTTTGGAATTTATTGGCCTTAATCGGGCAGTTATTAGAGATTTCCTCAACCAATATTAAACAATTCTGTTGTGACTTGGGTCAATCGTATTTTGAACATCCCGAAACGTTGTTAGACATAAGTAGGAAAGATCTGAAAATTAAGTGCTTGGGGCTCATTGAAGAACTCAGGGTAAATACAGAGCTGCCACATTCCTAAATCATCAATCTATGCTGATCATGTACAATATGCAACCTTACCTTAAGTTTTTTCCGAACCCCAGGCATAGGTTTGTACTTACACGTTTCAGAATAGATATCTTTCACCGTTTAACCAGCTTCCCCGTAATGAATGATTGGTCTCAAAAATTAGATAACTGTCCCTGTGACCAAGTGTAAAAACAGAGCACTATACACGTAGTGCTTTTTTGAAAACTGTATATAGAACAGAGGAAACGCTATATTATTCCAGCTCTAAAGTCTTTTAATTTCAAACAATGCTCCCCAGCATATTTTGTTTTGCAAACTTACCTTCTCTGGATATATGCTGCTATCTGTCACATTTTTTGTGGGCAGTGATCTTTGCAAGAAAGAAGTTTTAACCTATGCATAATTTGATATATATTAATGGAGTTTTTAGATGGCATGTTTTTAATTGATCCCTGTATGTATGTATGTATGTTTTTACTATTACTGTCTAAATGACTTTCTATTGTATGTTATGATGTTTTTTATAGTCATATTTGATGTTTTTGATTTTAACATTTATATATTTCTATGCTGTTTTATGCTTTTATGATTTCAAATGAAATGTAATAAAATGGTGCATCACTCATCTGAGCAACAAAGGCTGGAGGCAACCCGGCTGTTACCAGGACTATCAGGTTCTCGCAGAAGAAATGGTTTCCACAGACTGCCATTGGGCCTTCTATGTGGCACTGCTCAGGCACCTATCGCCTCATATGAAAGGTACGCGTGTGCACAATGACAGTAGATGGGGGCATGTACATTTAGGCAACCCACATCACACCACCTTCATTAACATTTGTTGGAATTAATACTTTATTCCTAACGAAATACAGCAGGGAGAACTCAAACAAAGGTCCCAGAATAGTTTAAACCTCAGGTATACACTTACACCCAAAACAAATTTAGCTTCTTGAAACTCATTTTGAAGGTGTTTCTCGATTGCTGCTTCTTTGGACAAACCTTCTCTCATATATCAATGTTAACTTTAAAAGCAACATGGAAGATGCTTCCAGTTCACATTTGGGGCAATGACTGAATCATACAATATTGGAAGCAAAATGAAGTCCACACTCTTGAACATCTCCATCCGTAAGTAGCACAGGTGACAAATCCCCAGGTTTGCAAAGCAGTCACTGTTTTGCACAGCAATTGGACTGCGATCCGAGGTTTCTTTTGCATTGCGAAGATGGTACTGATCCCTCGAAGTGCATAATAGTCTTTCTGTAGGATTCACAGATTCCTGCCCAATTAAGATTGAGCCATGATTCTGTTTGTGAACCCCACAGAAGAGGCTGGAAATGCTGAGATTGAGGCCTGCAAGGGCTAGGTTTGACATGTAATGGTGCTTGCACTGTCCATGACAAACATACTGTATTCAACACATACATGATTACATATAGAAAGGGGCTTTTCCGTTCGCCTCTTTCAGCCAATGGGTCAACCTACTTCAACTTTTGGAAGTATTTTAAACATGGGTCCCCGGACGGCAGAAATAGCCAGGGCCTACAGAAAAGGCTCGGCGTTTGTGGCCGTTCGGGGACGGCCGGGTGGGCAGAGAAGGAAAAGGACTCTTGTCTTTTCCTTCTTGCCCAGAGAAGACAAGGACTGTGTCCACTTCTGCTCTGCCCTGGGAGCTTCCCCCCCCCCTCTTCTTCTTTCTTCCTTTTATTCCCTCTCTTTCTGTCTAGCTCCTCCTCACTTACTGAAAACCGTGACTTCAAGAAATGATTCTCAACCTCTTTTTCCTCCTTTCGTTTATTTGTTCCCCTGTGAAATGGATCCAAAAAAGAAAAACACTTTTGCTGGAAGTGTCGTCTTTTTTTGACATTTTTTTTATTCCAAAGTGCAGCCTCAGGAATAAAAGGTTCAAAATATGAAAAATAAATAAAAACGAAATAAAGCAAGACACAGTGGTCGCAAATTGGCCAGATTGATTTTATGCACACCCAAACACATCAGCATCACTTGACAGAGTTTGCCATGAAGCTACTATTATTTTCTTGTCTTTCTTTGAACAGCATTGTTTTACCTGGGTGGGGAAGTGCACCAATCCTTGAGGTACTGCAATGCCTGAATGATGAGTGGATTGGAAAACACAATGTGTACCGCGACTCTGTGTTCATGGATGTGGTCTTCTTAAAAGCAATGGACATTAAAACGGGTCCCTTCCTGCCCTTAACTTTTCAGGCAAAAACACTCACTGATTTCTGATTAATGAGTGTAAAAGCGTTAAGGTAAACATGTTCGTCCTGCTTACAATTTCACATGCTTTACTTAATCTTTCATTCCCTATAAGTGTTTGCTTTTTCCAGGATGAAGTTACTTTTTTTTTAGGCAGCATATTAACTTGTCTAGTGTGTAATTTGAATCCAGTCGCATCCAGGTGTTTATAGCATGGCACAATTGGGTTGTAGTTGAAGGCAGTGCGAGTTTCTTTCAGTGGGGCAGTATGGTGTTCAGTGGGGGAGAGGATGTGGCACTGTAGTCAGAGCTGCCGAATTTGGAACTGGGGAACCAGGTTCAGCCTTCATGACCAGTCCACCACACCACTCTCCCGAGGGAGCACATTCCCATGCTAGACCTTAGAAGGCCCCACAAGGCCTTAGAAGCCCTGGTTTCTTAGCACCAGTAGATGGACCCTAGCGGTGGCAAGTGTGGGTTAACCTTGAAGGCTTGCCCAACACAATCCATACTGAAGTTCACCTCCAGTCTAGCGGACAGGCTATGAAGCAGCACACCCTAGAGCGGCAGTGACTCTGTCACTGAGGTCACAGGACCCTTGAGAAGGGCCGGCTCTAGGGCAGTGCGACCGGTGTGACTGCACCTGGCGCTGACTTTGGGTGGAGGCGTCAGCAACAATAAAAATGTCATGATAACGCCGGTGATTAATGTTCTTCCTAGAGAGGTCAGAGTTTTGTCTAGTGGAAGTTTTGCCTCATAGAAAGGTAGCGCAGAGGGTTAATGTGCCTGCTGCAAAGAGCATGTACCATGCAGATCACAAAGTGCACATAATGTAAATAGGTCAGTGGGTTACTGCTTTTGTCAGAGAGATCCTTTTGTTACTTGCAGTTTATAAGTTCAAATCCTAACATAGAACAGTGAGCTATTAACTGTCATCTAAGAGCTGCATGCAAACTGCAAGGTATCAATTAGAGCGTTATGGATTTTTTCCCCAGTCTTTGATTATCCTAATGTTGCAAAAAGTGTTCATTTGGAAAGAAATCAATTCTGATTATTAACCGCTTGGCTGCGGCACGAATTCCCCCGCGGTGCTGGACATTCCATTGTTGGGAGTGGTTCGGACGGCCCCCGGCCGTCGTGCGCACACGCCCACCGTGACCGAAGGGGTTAAAGAGAACCCCCAACCATGGTATTATGTTTTACATTTTGAGTTTGTGTTTCTCTAGATCAATCACTATTAAACTATACTGCCTACTAGTATGGTTGTCATGTGACTCCTACACCTTGTAGTCCTTAGTCTTATGTAACATTTCCTATACAGTGATTTACACACGTATAATTGATTGTCTCTGTGTAATGTGTGTGATGTAAAGTGCTCTGACACCCTACACTGGTTTGAGTGGCGCTGTAAATCAAATTGAATGCATCTGAGAGAAAGTGTTGTTATGGAGACTTGAGGGGTACTGTTAAAGGATGGTAGTGAGGAAATCTGTGGCGAGGTGGTCATTGGGGGGCACCAACAAACATTGTTGCACAGGGAGCCACCAGCGCTAAAGCCGGCCCTGCCCTTTAGGCCAGTCCGCCTCACCCATTGGTATCTCCATTGGCCTTGTTTCAGCAGTAGTGGCAGCAACTCACCAGGGATCGGCAATGCAGGATTTGCACGCACACCAAACTAAGTTCGCAAACTTCACAGTCTCTCTGCTTCATGCACAAGCACTTTTGACATTTACTGCCTGCTTTGGGGGCACTGGAATTATGCAGCAAAGGACAAAATGACGTCACAGTGTTGACTAAATTATGCAGCAAAAAAAAAAGGCTGCAGCGTAATGCAGTATATTTTCTGATACTTTATTTTTACATTTTTACACATGCAAATAGTCTCTAGAAAGATTTTGCCTTATTAGTACCAGTGTAACATACAAATGCAGCAGTGAGAAAGGTGATCAGTCAACCTTTGCAAAGGGCCGTCCACTTCGCAGCAACACAAGTCACATTTTTTAGTAACTTTTGATCCGCTTGAGCTACAAACAATTTATTAGTTAAAATTGTCAGATTATGCAGCAAATGTTGTATTATGTGGCAAATATGGCGAAGCCATAATTATATAGAAAACATTTGCAAACTAGGATATTTTGCCATTCATGTTTGAACTGCTCTTGTGGAAAAAGGGAGGAGAAGTGCTGATGACAGAAAGTCCATGGCTCGGAGACAAATGGCTTGTGCTTCCACTTTTAAGAGTATGTGGCACCTTCTGTGATTGGAAACATATCCCACTTTGTGGATGTATTTTAATGTCAATAACTCATATTAAACCTTGAATAATCATGTGTATCCATTGGTTGAATTAAATAACATAATAAGCTGTAACTGGTCAGTGAAATGGCAAACAAATACAAACAATTTGAATGTTTTGCCAATTCTGGCCACACCTCTGACTCCGCCCACTGATCCCAACTTTGGGTTATTCCCACCCTCTGATTCTCCGCCCACAGTTCCCCAATTTTCTTTTCCCCACTTCGACCACTATTCAAGAGGGTTAGCTGATGGCAGATGGTAGCGCAGGCCAGGCTCAATGACAAATCCCTACTGCACATCGCAGAAGTGGGTTGACGGCCAGGTCCTGTGTCCAATGGAATGGGGTCACAACTTTAGGTAAGAATGATGCACGGGTGTGAAGCACCACTTTGTCCGGAAAGGACATCGTGTAGGGAGGTGTACAAGACAATGCCTACAACTCACTCACTCTCCGGACAGATGTAATCGCCACTAAAAAGCCTATCTTGATGATAAGCAGCCGGAGGGGACAGTTGTGTAAAGGCTCCAAAGGAGCACACATAAGATAAGTAAGGACCAAATTAAGGTCCCATTTCAGCATAACAAAGGGCGTGGGTGGAAACAAGTGAGCCAGCCCTTTCAGAAACCTATGTACAATTGGAGACTTGAAGAAAGAGGGTTAGTCTGGCAGCCGCAAAAAAGAAGACAGAGCAAAAAGATAACCCTTTTGAGTTCCCAAAGCACAGCCCTGTTGGGCAAGGGTTAGAATGAATAAAAGAACAGTGGAAAGAGAAGCAGAAAGAGGGTCAATAGACCTTTCTGTACAGTATAATCCAAATTTCTGCCAACGGCAGGCGCATACCGCCTTAGTGGAGGCGCAGAGTTAACAGGTTCGGGTGGAGAACCCTCCCCTGCTGCTGCGACCGAAGATCCTCCCGAAGGGGCAGCCTGATCGGAGGATCGATACTCATCTTCAGAAGCTCTGGATACCAGACTCTCCTTGCCCAGTCCGGAGCCACAAGGATGACTTGTGCCTGGTCGCTCCTGATCTTCGTCAGAACCCTGGGCAGGAGTGGTATGGGCAGAAAGGCATACAGCAGGTCTGAGCTCCACTCGCGACGAAAGGTGTCGCTGAACGACAGCAGGCTTGGAAACTCCAGCGCGCAGTATTGCTGACACTGGCGTTCTCTTCGGTGGCGAACAAATCTAACCAAGGTTCTCCCCACTTACGAAAGAGACCTTGCGCCAACTCCGACTGGAGGAGCCATTCGTGATCCGCTAGGCATCGACGGCTGTGTTTGTCCGCCCTGGCGTTCAGAGAACCTGCCAGGTGTTGAAACACCAGGGTTATGCCCTGCTGTTCCAGCCATTTCCAGAGACCCATGGCCTCTCGACAAAGGGTCCGCGACCCCACCCCACCCTGCTTGTTGCAGTACTACATGGCGATGTTGTTGTCCAAGAACACCTGCACTAACTTCCCCTTGACAGAGGGAAGAAATGCCTTCAATGGCAACCGAATCGCTTGAAGGTCCAACAAATTGATGTGGAGCCCCGACTCCACCCGAGAGACCAGTGTCCCCTGATCTCAACCTCTCCCAGCTGGCTGCCCCATCCCAGAAGTGACACATCTATCATGACTGAGCTCTGGCTGGGGAAGAGGGGCCTGCCTAAGACCAAATCGCGGTTCGTCAACCACCACTGCAGATCTCTTGCAGTTCCTTCCGAGATCTGGACACTATCGGTGAGATTTCCTTAATGCTGTGCCCACTAGAACTACAGGTCTCCCTGCAGAGCCCGCATATGCCTCCTGGCATGCTTTACAAACAGGATGCAGGAGGCCATGAGGCCCAACAGCTTCCGAGTCAGTCTCACCGAAATCCAGGATAGAGGATGAAACATCGGGATCATAACCTGAATATCCTGGACTCGCTGCTTGGAAGGATAGGCCGAAACTGCACTGTGTTCAGATCCGCTCCGATGAAAGGGAGCGTCTGAGAAGGAGTTAGGTGTGACTTTGCCACGTTTATAGAGAACCCCCAGTGAATGCAGGAGGTCCGCCGTAGTCTGAAGGTGGGAACCGGCAGCCTGGGGCGAGGACGCCTTCAACAGCCAGTCATCGAGGTAGGGAAAGACTGACACCCCTAACCCTCACAGATGAGCTGGGACCACCGTCATCACCTTGGTGAACACCCGAAGGGAGCACGGTAAACTGAAATTGCTCGCGGCCTACCTTGAACTGCAGGTAACGCCTGTGGCCCGGCAGGATGGGAATACGCATCCTGCAGGTCCAACGCTACCATCCAGTCTTCTTGGTCTAGGGCAGACAAGACTTGAGCTCGAGTGAGCATCTTGGACTTCTCCTTCTCAAGGAAGAGATTGACGGTCCGAAGATATAAAATGGGCCGCAACCCTTTGTTCTTCTTCGGAATCAGAAAGTAGCGGGAATAACAGCCACTGCCTACTTCTGAAACCGGGACCCTTTCTATAACTCCCTTGGCCAAGAGAGTTGTAACCTCCTCCTGGAGCAATTTCAAATGATCCTCCGTCAGCCGTTCCTGATTTGGCAGAATGGGAAGAGGAAAAGAAAGGAAAGGCAGAGAATAGCCCTACTTAATGATCTGCAAGACCCATTTGTCCGATGCTATGGACCTCCAGTGGGGGAGCTGAAGACGGATTTTCCTGCCAACTGGAGTGGTGTGGTCTTGCAGATTCAGACTAGGAGTGCTTGCAAGCTGCGGCTGCTGAGGGAAGGGTAGCCGACGACTTCTGACTTCCATTCCTAGGTCAGAATTAACCGCGTCCATGTCCCCGCAGGGCTTGAGAAGCCTTCGCAGGACGGTGGCTGGGATAGGGCTGACGTGGCTAGAAACCCCTTCCGTTGTCACAAAAGCAGCGCAATGTAGACTGGCCATGAGGAGTAGAAGAGAGGCCCAATGATCTGGCCGTAGCTCGCCTTGAACCTCACTAGGGCAGAATCTGCCTTTTCCCCAAAAAAACAGGTTCCATCAAAGGGCATGTCCATCAAATTGGCCTGGACATCGCCCGAGAAGCCAGTTGTCCCAAGCCAGGCGTGGGCCTCAAGGCCGCTGTTGTGGAAATCGATCTGCCCAGCGAATCCGTCGTATCAAGGCCACACTGTATGGTGAATTTTGCTGCATCTCTCCTGTCCTTAACTGCTTGGGAGAGCACAGCCTGGGCCTCCCCTGGGACTTGTGGTGGCACTTGCGCCACCGTCTCCCAAAGGAAGTGGGAAAAACAGCCCAATAAGCATGCAGTATTTACCGACCGCAATGCCAGGCTGGAGGAAGAAAACATCTTCTTTCCAAATAAATCCAGCCCTTTGGAATCCCTATCCAGAGGGGCGGAAGGGAACGCGCCTCCTGGGATGTAGAGGCCTGCTATTAAACTAAGGCTACAGGAGAAGGGGACTTAACCTGAGCCGGAAGGGTAGGGAGGTATTCCTTGGGGGATATGTCCTCCCAATTCTAGAACCTAAACCAAACAAGTATCCCACCTGATATGGAGACAGTCGGGCACTATTATCAGCTAGTGGGGCACCATCCGCTCAGACGCTGGGAAGGAAGAAATTCCTTTTTGTTAAATAACCCTCACACACTCTAGTAGTGTCATGCTTTATCATCAGGTTCACTCTGACTCCTAAAGGTCAGGGTGGGCTCGACCATATGCCATGGAGCACTTAGGAGAGATAGGCCAGAGGGTTTAAAGATTAAAAAACTCCTCTGACTCCAGGTATCCCTTTATTCGCTGGGTCGTAGGGGATATTCAAAGTAAAAATAAGGGGGGTCATGTATGTACATGTAGAGGCCTGCACCACCAAACTTTCAGGAGTGTGGTGTTGGCTGAGGAACTTTGGGGCGCTGGGCGATGCCGGCGTGCAATTGTCTTATTCACAGGAGCCTCTGTGCTAGGCTTTGACCATGTGCCTAGAAGGACATCAGTCAATGCTTCGTCAAAGGTCAAAAATGGTTCGGAGGTAGAAGCCCCAGGCTGAAGCACTTCATTCCGGAGATTAGTCCTGACCTGCACGGAGGGCAGCTCTAGTCCGAGGACCTCAGCAGCCGTTTTAACCACCATGGCATAGGATGCCCTCTCCTCCGTAGCCACAGTTGACAAAGAGATCATGCCAGTATCTACAGAAGTGTCCAGTTCACTGGCTTCCCCAAGTTCCTCATACCAGTCCAACTGCTCTGCAGAGTTATCCTGGTCTTCGAAAGGGTCCATAGACTCCCTCCCATTCCTCTCCCGAGCCTAACACATCCTCAAAGTGCTCAGGCAGCAACATAGAACCCCTGGGTTCAGTTGGCGTCAAGCGACTTTGTTCCGACTCTGTGTCGTCGGAGATAAGGATAGGGCTGGTGCTGGCGGTAGGCACCAGCAGCACCGACTTAGGGTCCGCCGCCAGAGGAGGTCGCGATGGCACGACCGGCATCGACCCGGATCCGGGATCGGATCCACAAGGCCCCACCCGCACTGTGGCTGTAGCCGACAGCATCGATCCAATGGGGCCCCTTCCGACTCCACGGGGCCCGAGGGCTCACCAGAGGGGTCGGCCCGCACAAATATGCGGCGCATGGCCTTGTAAAATTCTTTTATTTGAGAGTGGGTCGCTCCGGCTCCGGAAAAGGGAGGGAGGCAGCGAAGTTGACCCTGGCTCCAGCTCTGCAGAACCGTGCCTAGAGCGTCGGTGCTCCTTACCTCTTTCCCCGACGGGGACTTTGGGCTCCAGGAGCAGTCCCGCGACCTCCTCTTCTTCGATCGGGATCTCCGCGTAGTCTCTCTGGACGGTGTCGACTGCCCGGCCACAAGGAGCTTCATAGCCCGCTCCCGCAAGGCCTTCGGAGCCATAGCCCGGCAGTCAAAGCATGACTTTGAATCATGATCGCCCTTGAGACACCAGAGACAGACGAGGTGGGGTTGGTAACCGACATCATGCGGTGACAGGCGCTGCATGGCTTGAACCTGGTCTCCCTCGAAGACAATCTCGCACACAAAGGAATATTTTTTTGAACTCGACAAAAAGTCAAGAAAAAGTCTGTCAAAAACCGATGGAGGGATAGCTCTTCCCAGATCGGCGCTTATCTGGAGTGGAAAGAAAAGGACTGACGTCCGAGTACCTGGGTGGCGCCTATATAGGTACCGCGACATCACGCGGAGCTATAATGGAGCCCCCATTGGCCCACACAAGGGGTATTGCTCAGCAAAAGAGTCCTGATCCAGCCTTACACCTGGGAAATTCAAAGGTAAGAAATCTGCAGCTAGAAATCTCTATCAGGTAATAATTTTTTCATCATTCCAATTTTTACCAAAGTGAAAGCAGTTTTACATTTGTACATTTAAATGATGCACATTTTGCAAGCGTACATGTACTTCCCACAAACATTTTTATTTGCTAACTCATCACTATTTAAAGGAGGTATTTACTTTCCAATCAAAATTTAAATACAGATTTACTCATGTATTTGACCTGACATGTCCAACTATATTCAGTGTTTGAAAGTGCCTTCCAAACGTTTGCTGGTGTTCACTTACTTAGGCAGACACAAACACAATTAGCCTTGTGAACAAAGATTTTCTATTTACCTTGACCTCATTAGTATGAAAAGTGACGAGCTTGTGCCTTATGGGAACGCATAGTAAATAGTCTAAGCAGAGCTTTAAGGGGGCCCGGTCCCTCCGGGTCTCAAACCTGGTAGTAATTTAAAATGGACATTGAAACCGGTCCTTATCAGGCCCTATATACAGTCCTTAGCTTTACTGTCAAAGCAATGATCGATTTCTGAACAATGAATGTAAAAGAAAATAGGTAATCCATGTCAGCTAATTAGTTTCTGTGTATATTTCATGTTTTACAGCAGGGGTCTCCAAACTACAGGCTGCGGGTCACATCCGGACCGCTACAATATTTTATCCAGCCCACAGCAACTTTAGCATTAAAAGTCTATAATGTATTTTCTCTGTTGTTTTCCAAAGCCTTGGATTCCGATGAACAAAGGGAAATATATATCCAATTCCTTTGACAGCCTGTAGGCGGCAGCAGAGCCTCTCGAATCTTCACTATTGCAAATTTTGGACCAGCAATGTCATGTATGCCATATCGTTGAAAAATGCAAGTTCCTAGTGCAGATACCTCACGGTGCAGACTAAGCACCTGTCCTTTAGAGCACACTGTATGACGTGACCTTCCTAGTATTCATTTTGCACAATTGTTTTGACTTTGCCTTCAATCTGGCTCACACGGATAGGCCTGTAAACAAAGAAGGAACGTGTTTCCTTAGACTCTAACAAACATTTAAAAAAATGAAGTATGTCAAGTCCTAATATCGAGCAAATTTATCTGATGAGCATTTGAAGCCCATTCTAATAATTATCTCCTCAAGCTTGAAACCTCATTTCAGTGATATTTTGAAATTAAAAAAATCTGTTCCATCATCCCTAATAATCTTGTGCTTCATGTTTTGTTGTTTACGATTTAAAAACTCCAATTGCCAGAATTGTGTAAAAAGGTGCAGACTGAATTTATTTTTGTTCAACCTTTATTAATGGCTCAAGTTTATTTTGAATTTCTTTGCTTTGTTTTTACTGAAGTTCTTTCTTGGAGTGCGTTTATTTTTATTATTGTGTGCCACAAAATTGGACAAACTATCAGTTAATTTAAATATTCAATATTTAAAATAATTAAAAAATGAATAGCCTGCTTTTCTTATCTACAGTTAGGTAATTGATTATTTTGTCACAGCATTTGCTAATGTTTGACATTTTTTACTCATTATATATCATTTCTCAGTTTAAGAATGGCATTCTTTCTTTGTAATTGTCACATTTCTCTTTTGTTCTGAATCATATCATGTTGCTTACAAAAAAGATCCAGGTAAACCTTATTCATCCATTTACAATTTATTCATTCGTTTATAAAAAAACTATTTTTTTCGGTCCGCGATTATTTGTAAAATACATGACGTGGCCCTTATACTGAAACGTTTGGAGACCCCTGTTTTACATAATCGTGCATTCCATAAGAGTGTTTGCTATTTTCAGGATGCTGTGTTTCCGTTTTTTTTTTTTCATGTAGCATACCACTTTTGTATAGTGTAAATTTTGTAATGGGCCACGATTGAGAGCTCTGAAGCTGAAGCTGAAGACAGTGAAAGTTGATCACAGTGCCTGTTAGTGGGTGAAAAAGTACATGGTTATTCAATGCCTGACTTTTGCAGAGCACACAGAGCAATGGTCACATATTCCAGTTGCAATTGTGATTGTGTCCAAATGTGTGTGAAGGTGGTACACAGTTGTCAAAATATTGACACGGTAACTGAAAACGAAAATGCAGTGCTTATAGGTGAGTAGGTGCTTTTTGTGTTTCAGGGGTGGTGAAGTGACAGATGCGAGGTAGTCCATTCAAGAGAGAGCAAAAAGAGGGTGCTGAAGAGAGAAAAGATGAGTTTTAAGATATGCAGAGGGATGAGATATGGAGAGAAAACGGCATGTGTCTAATAAAGTGAACAGAACAGGAGCGATTGAGACACTCCTAAGGCCTCGGTAATGTTTATGTCACAGTCTCACAATTTAAGAACAGAAACATTTCCAATATTAATGCATATAAAAATAATCGTTGTTACTCATTTATCAAACAGCGAACTACCATTGACAAAGCCAATAGTCCTGGTTAGTTATAGGTATATATCAATTGTGTAATATATCTGGATGAAATAACAGAAAGCTCAGAGAGGAAGCAAAATACCGGTTGGTTGGGACACTATGGAAATCACACAAATTTAGTTCACATGTTTAAGCTACATGCTTAGTTGCATAGGCCACGCCCCTTTTAGAGATCTCTCCCTCCCACTTTTTTCATCCCACTTAAAGGTCTGAGTCTAAGTACGCGGATAAATGGTGAAATGACTTTGCACATATGGAAGCAAAGCTGGAGGAATTTGGGAGAATCCGAGAATCATTTGCAATATGGCATGTCAGTGCAATGAGTTTTGCGTAAAAGAAGGATGGGCACACAGGCAAACAATGAGGATCTCAGTGCACAGGAAAATGCAGTGTGAGGCACCTAGGACACTAGTTCAAGGCACTTGTGGTGCGGGCAGACAGTAGGAAAGCCTTGGGTGCAAAGACTGCCAGCGAGGACAATTGCAGGGCAGCAGGTCACCCTGCTTGTACCGGACATGCACCCCTCATATTTATTGCCTAGAAACCATGCGTGGGATGGCAGATTTAAAATGTCCCTGGTGCGCAGTGACATTCCCTGAGCGTCAGGGGCATTTTTTTTTTGCTTTTTAGAAACAAGCCCTAGCTTTGGAAGTTTGTTCCAGCAAAGCAAAAGAATGGCACGCAGCCTGCAATGCATAGTTGCCAGCTCGGTACTGGCGAAAGTGCATCCACCATACTTATGAAGGCACTTTCGGGAAAGCAATCCCTACAAGGCAGGCAGGGATATTTAAATGTGTCGGTTGGTCCTCCACTGGAAGGATGAGAATGGGCAAGAGCCTCCTCGACCCAGCAGCTTGCTCGTCGGCCTCTAAATGAAGCCCTCAGTCTTCCATGCTAGTGTATAGGTTATTTATAGAGCGTTCGTACACGCACTTTTATGGTCATGGAGTGTTAGTTTTAGAACACACGTTCGCCAAAGAAAAAACAAGTTACTTACCTGTACACTGTGGTTCTCCAGTATTGATATCTTTCATAGATTCATATGCTTGTATCTTCCCCGTCGTCATGGTGGGAGTCTCGCGGTAGTTAGAAAAGTAGTACCATAAGAGTACATTATAAACCACCAAAGGGAAAGGAAAACTTTAACATTCGTTAGCCTCTTTATGTAGGCCCAAACTCTAACCAATCAGAGGCGAGCCCTAGACCTCAACACCCCAGCAGAGCCATCAGACCTCAGATTTCGCGCACAAGTGTGCTAAGGCTAAGAGTAGTATGAGGTAAGAAGTGGCAAGCCTAGATGGGGAGGAGGGTGGGCCGCATGTGAATCTATGAAAGATATCAATACTGGAGAACCACAGTGTACAGGTAAGTAACTTGTTTTTTCTACAGTATTGAATCTTTCATAGATTCACATGCTTGTATCAGAGTAGATAGCAGTACCATTTTTAAAATCGTTGCGACTAGGCAATGACCTTCACTAATCATTTAAAACATACCTAGAAATATAGAGTTATATATATATATATATATAACCAGAACCAGGTCAATGACTATAACCATAAAGCTGTGATACCAAGTAGACATAGTACAACAGAGGTAACCTATGTACCTGAATGAATATAAACACATATACACACATATATATATATATATATATATATATATATATACACGTATATAAAGAAATGACTAAATAAATAAATAGACTGCACCTCAAGCGAACAGATGCTTCAGGACTGCTTGACCCACTGGCGCATCCGCTTTCCATGCCGAATCCAGGCAGTAGTGCTTGGTGAACGTATGCACGTTGGACCATGTTGCCGCTCTACAAATGTCTGGAAGTGATACCCCCGCAAAGAGGGCTGTCGAGGCTGCCATCTTCCTTGTGGAGGGTGCAGACACCTTTGCAGATAGAGGCTTCCCAGCTTTGTTATGGCAGAAAACAATTGCAGAAGTGATCCAACATGCAATGCTGCTCCTTGAAAGGGCCTGCCCTTTCCTTGGAGAAGTAAAAGATATAAAGAGCTGATCCGATTTCCTGAAGGTCTTTGTTCTATGGATGTAGAACTTGATGCATCTTTTAACGTCTAAAGAATGTAATGCTCTTTCAGCCGGAGTTGACAAATTTCCAAAATACGTTGAGAGCACTACCGGCTCATTCAAGTGAAAAGAAGTTGGAACCTTTGGTATAAAGGGAGGGTTGGTTCTTAAAATCACTTTGTCCTGCTTGAACAGAAGAAAGGGTTCAGCCACCGTGAAAGCCTGAATCTCACTAATTCGTCTAGCCGATGTGAGGGCCAATAGAAGAGCTGATTCCACGACACGTATTTTAAGTCAGCCTTGTGGATCGGCTCAAAAGGCGATTTCATCAATTGAGCAAGGACTATGTTCAGCTCCCAAGGGACTGCCGGATGCTCTAAGGGTGGAAAAACCCTGAAGAGGCCCTTCATAAACTCTTTAACAATCCTCGTTGACCACAGCACAAGTTCTCCCGGTTTTCTGCGAAACCTGGAGATTGCAGCCAGGTGGACCTTGATTGATGAATGAGCCAACTTTGAATTTGCCAAATGAAGCAGGTAAGGCAATACTTGTTCTGGGGTCTAGAATAAAGGGTGTATGTCCTTCTCTACACACCAGTGACATCATCTCTTCCATTTTGCAGCATATGCCCTATTCGTGGATGAAGCTCTAGCCTGCTGAATGATGGATTTGCAGTCTGGAGCAATGTCTAGATCTGTGAATTCATAGTCTTGAGGTTCCAGGCTGACAAAGAGAGATTTTACCTGAGGATGAACAATCTGGCCGTTGTCCATGGACAGTCGTCGTTGCAATGGTTGAAAGAGAATGTGCGGAGATATCAAGCACAGGAGAAGTTCTGGGAACCAAAACTGCCTTGGCCAAGCCAGAGCTATGAGAATAAGATGCAGGTTCCTTTTTCATTTTGCTCAGCACTCTTGGGATGAGTGGAAACGGCGGGAAAGCGTAGGCGAACATCCCCGCCCACTGCATCTGCAGAGCATTTCCACAAGAGTTGGCCTGTGGAAATCTGCTGGCGAACCTTTCGCACTTCCTGTTGATTGCTGTTGCGAAGAGATCCAGTTATGGAGCACCCCACATCTTGAACACTCGACGTAGCTGTTTCCAATCTAACTCCCATTCATGACACTGGGAATTGGTTCTGCTTAACGCATCCGCCCAGTCGTTGTCTGCACCTGGAACATGCTCTATTTGCAAGTTTATCTTGTGCTGAATGAGCCACTTCCAAATTTCCTGAGCCTGGTCCGATAACGGGAGAGACCTGGCGCCCTCTTGTTTGGCGAGATAGAACATCGTTGTGGTGTTGTCTCTTCTTACTTGAACAGAGGAGCCTTGGATCCTCGGAAGGAACGCCTGCAGTCCCAAGAAAACTGCTTTCAATTCCAGGAGATTGATGTGCAGTTGCGTTTCTTGCACGGACCATTTCCCATGGATTTGTAACTCCTGAAGATGCGCCCCCCAGCCGTCCATGGAAGCGTCTGTGGTCATAATGTAACTGGGCTGTATCGCCTGGAAGGAGAGGCTTGGAGAGATATTGCATTACTTCTACCACCATGACAGAGCCTGTTTCATTGCCTGAGAGATAAGGATGGTGTCCTCGAAGGAGCCCTGCGCCTGAATACACTGCATGTCCAACTGTTCCTGGAGAGGCCTCATGCGTAGTTGACAGTTCGGAATCAACGGGATACATGACAACATCATCCCCAGTAAAGATTTGAACACTCTCACAGAAGTGGACTCTTTTGTGCGCAGAAGGGTTAAGTGCATAATTTTGTGTTATCGTTCCGAAGTGGGAAACGCCTTCATCAGCCTGGTGTCCAGAACCTGTCCGAGACAAATACGCTTCTGACTTGGAACTGGGCATGATTTCTCTACATTGAGCTGCAAGCCTAGAGACCTGAAAAGCCATTGACAAGCCTGTGTAGATTTTCTTGCAGAGTGGAACGAAGGCTCTTTCACCAACCAATCGTCCAGGTAGGGGTAAACCTGGTGGCCTTGCCTCCTCAGAAACGCCGCTACCGGAGCCATGCATTTCGTGAAGACTCTGGGGGCTGAACGAAGGCCGAAGGGCAGAACTTTGAACTGGTAGTGATTCCCAGCCACCTCGAACTTCAGGAATTGGCGATGCTTTGCGTGAATGGGAATGTGGGAGTATGCGTCCAAGAGATCGAGGGACGCTAAAAAATCTCCTTTGTTTACCAATAACATAATATCTCGCAGGGATAACATTCGGAATGGTTGTTTCTTGATGTATTTGTTCAGCTGCCTGAGGTCCATGACCTGTTTCCATTTCCCACATTTTTTCTTTATGAGAAAGAAATTGGAGTAGAAGCCCTTTCCTCGTTGATTGAAAGGAACCCTTTCTATTGCCCCTTTTTTTTTTAGCAAGGTCGAGATTTCCTGGTTTAACAAAAGGAGATGATGATGTATTCTTCTTGAAGGAGGATTTCGAGGGGGCTTGTGGACAAACTCTAGAGTGTGGCCCTGACGGATGATATCCAGAATCCATTTGTCCTTTGTAATGGCCGGCCATTGGCCCAGAAAAGGAAATAGATGATGAGACTGCAGGGGCTGAAGTCGAGGTGAGGTGGCTGGAGAATGAAAAACGTCACTACCGTAATCCTGCGATTTTCCTCGTGTTGAAGGCTTGCGTCTAGCTGATTGCTGACTGTATGACACATTGGAAGCACGAAAGTGCTGTTGTTGCTGTCCTCCATATTGCGGTCTGTAACCTTGCTGGGAATAGGGCTGAAACCTGTAGGACTGGTAGGATGATCTCTGTTGGAACTGTCCTCTTCCTCTACCTCCACGAAAGGACTGAAAGCGCCTCTGTTGTAGCGTGCCTAATGAACGTGCCGTCTAAGTATCCTTTTTGATACCCTGTAGCTCCTTATCCACGTGTTTCCCAAACAAATTTTCTCCGTCGAAGGGCATGTCCAAAATCTTTGACTGGTCTTCAGGGCAGAAGGACGTCGCACTAAGCCAGCCCTGTCTGCGGAGGACCGCAGCACCTGCCATCTGTCTGAACGCAATCGAAGATAAATCCATTGCAGCATCGATTACTTCTGAAGAAGCTTTAGCGCCTTCTTGCAGGAGATCTCTTGCTTCCTTCTTTTTTTCTTCGGGTAGATGTTCAAGAAGAGGTGCAAGATCTGACCATAATTGACGGTCATACCGTCCTAAAATCGCTACGGCGTTAGAGGGCTTGATGGAAGTGGCGGCCATAGTAGCAAAACGCCTGCCAATGCTATCTAGCCGCTTGCCTTCCCTGTACGGGGGCACCGAACAAGGGGATTGCGGATTCCTGGAGCGTCTCTGTGCCGCTTGCATTATTACCAAGTCCGGCCGGGGGTGACCGATCAAACACGCCGGAGCGGAATCAGGCGCTTTGTACATCTTTTCCATCCTCTGCAACACAGCTGGCACTGATGTTGTCTTCCTCATAATCTTCAAACCCTCATTCCAAATATAATCCACGATAGGTATGGATCGAACTGATTTCTTAGCTGGATCCTTAAAATCATAAATGAAACATTCCGTTTGCAACACAGGCAAAGGCAAATCAAATCTCCTAGAGGCCTTTTCCAGCAATTCGTGGAAGCCCCCGATATCCCCCGGGGGAGAACTCGCTGGAGGAGGAGAAGGTGACGGCAAAGACGGAGCGACATAGTCATCCCATTCCTGGCCCACTGAGTCTGGATCCTGACTGATCTCACCTTCCTCGGGCTGATCATCAGCCTCACTTTCGATGTAGTCATCCTGAATAGTAATGCACCGAGGAGCCTGTCTCTCCTCCTGCGCAACAGGCGGCGGAGTAACCACTGGCGGTGATGAAGCAACTTGAATGCCCTGACCTCCAGGTGTCAACGGAACTGGAGTATGAGAGTCTGGAAAACAACGATAGTAATCATTGAGCATGTGCCGAAGGTCGGTGACTGGGGAGGTTGGCACCAACATGGAATCCCTTCATACCTCGTGGCGCTCCTTATAAGCTTCGTACGGATAGTGCTCTTGAAAAGAGTCGTATCGCTGGGCCCTTGGACGCCCCGTGAAAGAGTACTCCCCTTCCAAAAACTCTGACGTATCCTGCCTGTCCTCCTCTTCATCAGTGTCCTGGCATTTAACCCTCGAGTTGTGAAGGGCTGTAAGCATAACCGAACAGACTTTCATCTCCTGATTCCTCCGTATCAAGAAGATGAGAAGGAGGCAAATGTGGTATTTTGGATAAAGATGTCAAACCTGGTGACTTTGGGAGAAACTGGAGACTTTTCATGTCCTGTTTTTGATCCGTCGACGACGGAAGATGCCGAAAGTGATAGTCGTCGATATTGGCGGTCTAGAAGGAGATTTGAAAACATGCGTCGACGGAATGCCCGTCGACGGGGCCGTAGACGCCGTCGTCGATGGTACTCCCGTCGACGTGATCGTCGACGTAGTGGTCATCGTAGTTGTTAGTGCCAGCGACGATGCCATCGACGAGGAAATCATTGTCACTGTATTCGTCGACGACGCCATCACCACAGCCGTCGATGCGGTCGTCGCAATAGACGTCGATGGGGACTTGGCTAAAGCTCTCGACGACGGGTCCGTCGACGGGGCTTTTTTCGACGACGACAGCCTGTTTTTGAGGTGTAACAGGCAGAGAAGCAGCAGAAGCTTTTTTCAGACGAGAGTCTCTCTGCTTAAGGGCTGTTTTCTCGGCAGAAGATGACTTTTCTGATTTCAACATCTTAGGATCAGCCTTTAATGAGGTAGAGCCCTCATTTTTACGCTTTTTCTCAGCTGAGGATGGACCAGGACTCTCTTCAACATCTGAACCAGAATCCGATCTGGATTTTTTCTTCTGGAGCCATAATAACAATATTTCTTCTCTATCCTTTAGAGTTTTGGCTGAGAAAGTTCTGCAGTATTTACAATCCTTGGCTGTATGTTTGGGATAAAGGCAATAAAGACAATCTTTGTGGGGATCTTCAGAGATAAGTCTTGCCTTCCCACAAGACCTGCGAAGTCTAAAAAGCCATTTCTTAGCTCCCTCTGACATCTTAGAAGCAAAGAATGTAGAACAACAGTACCTTCAGGTGAATTCTAGCAGGGTCAAAAGTTCACTCACTGACAAACTGAGCAGAGCTCAGGGAGACTCCCTTACACATGACGTGCGGTTAGAAATCTGAGGTCTGATGGCTCTGCTGGGGTGTTGAGGTCTAGGGCTCATCTCTGATTGGTTAGTTTGGGCCTACATAAAGAGGCTAACGAATGTTAAAGTTTTCCTTTCCCTTTGGTGGTTTATAATGTACTCTTATAGTACTAATTTTCTAACTACCACGAGACTCCCACCATGATGACGGGGAAGATACAAGCATGTGAATCTATGAAAGATTCAATACTGGAGAATCTTGGTGCTTAAAACATACTGACAGCTTCATCTAAATCAAGGAAGACGTCAAATTAGCTAGGTTTCAGAGTTTTCTGAATGGCAGTACATGAGAATGAGAGTGTAGACCACATGAAAGAGAATTCTGTGCCTTGACTGCAGCAATTGAACAAATAATGGCAAAGCCAATAGATCTCGGATATACCAGAGTCATTGACCTTGTCAATGGGAATGCCTATTAGTCATGTTGTCTAGCAGCACCTCTGCTGTTCAGCATGGCTTGAACATCCTTGATTTTGGGCAAACCGCATAATGTTGCCGTTCCCACAAAAATGAATATGTCTTTGTGTAAAATAACTGGTGCTAATGTAAAGCACTCCAATACCTTCGGGTGGTGTTGGCGCTATATAAAACAGCACAAAAAAAGTAACTGGTGCTAATGTAAAGCGCTCCAATACCTTCGGGTGGAGTTGGAGCTACAAATAACTGCACAAAAACAAGTCAGTGGAGGAGGGGATCTGTGCAACAGAGTTAAGCGGGGGAAAGCAGCGACGGGCAGGAGGTGGATGAGCAGCAAATGCGGGCAGCCATAGGGAGATTTGCCCGTAATCACAAAATGTGAAACTGAGGCCGAGGCTAGGTAAACAATGTGGTGTCCTCTTGGGAGAGGATGTGGCGTAAGGGCAAGAGCTGTCGACTATGGAGATGGGAAACCGGGTTTGAGTTTCGGCATCAGCTCAACATCCTTGATGCTGGGCAATTCACTTAATCTTCCCATGCTTACAAAAATGAACGAGTCCTTGAGTGAAAGAACTGGTGCTAACGTAAAGTGCTCCAATACCTTTCGGTGGTGCTGGCGCTATATAAAACTGCACAAAAAAGTAACTGGTGCTATTGTAAAGCGCTCCACTACCTTCGGGTGGTGTTGGCACTATACAAAACTGCACAAAACAACCAGAAAGAATCAAAGCGTTAGGCTGGTTTACAGTAGTGAACATGAGGAAATACATTGCATCGGTAACCACATTAAAAGGACTACTTTCGCCACAGACCCTGAGGGGCAGGCAGACAATGATGGCATCAAGACTCAGCCTGGCTTCTTTGAAGAGAATTCAAGTTAAGCAACAATTGCGCATGGAAACACTTCCCAAGTGAATGCAGAAAAAGTAAGAAAGTGTCCTGACAGGAGAAAGTTGAAGAAATAGAGTCCCACACTATGAAATGAGAAGCAACAAGGTGAGACACGAACAGTTCAATCATTTTGCGCAGGAGAAACATGGCTATGCAATTACAGCAGAAGATACAGGTACTTTAGAAGCTCTGACATGCCCTGTGATACACATACCTGATTCACTTGAGGTCTGATTTTCCAGCTATAAACACCTTAACGAATAACCACATATGGTGTAAACACGCACACACACACACACACACACACCTAGTACCCACACACGCGGAAAATGAACAGACACTACAAGAGTGCCAAGTAATAGCAGCCATGCACACATGCTCCAATTAGTACGTCAGCTATCCACTAACAAGACATTAAAAGGCAGAACACCACCACTCACTAGAACGAAACAGACTACAATGGGGGTTTAAAGCAGTGACGGGGTAGGGGGTGATTTGTGGAGGGGCAAGCAACGGGATGTGCGAGGGAGAAAGCAGAGATGGCAGGGAGAAGGTGGGGGAAATGGAAAGCATCAACAAAGGGAAAAGCAGTGGAGGGGAGAGGGTGATCTGTGAACGGGGTATGAGGGCGGGTGGGAGGAGACAGAGCTGGTAAAGGCATGAGCACTGTGTAGAGTGCTGAAAAAGAAAGAATAAAGTAGGTCCTAAAATGGTCGTAAAAGCGGGAGTAGTTGATGTTTACACGTACTTGGTCCATGCACTGGAGGGAGGGCTAAACACAAGAAGAGGCATGACCATGCATGCCAAGGGGAATTGGTTAAAAAAAATATGAGATAGGCGATGGAGAGAGCAAATGGAAAGCCTGTGGGTGGGCTGAAGCCCACAGAGTAAACACAACATGACAGCGCATGAGCTGTCTAGCCGAGACATAAAAAGCTCTGTTCCCAGCTTTGCAGGACTATGACTTAGGAACAGAAGACTAGAATGAGTTGACCACAAAGCTGATTTCGGAGCGCAGAAGAAAAATATGTGTTCGGTAAAAAATCTGGAACATGTCTGTATGCTGACCTAGGACTACAGTCGTAGCTTTAAAAAGGATCCTACTTTTATAGGCAGCCAGTGGAGGTCGCACAAAATGGATGAAAGGTGTGCTGTTTTGCAGGTGTGAGTGATAACCTAGCAGCCGCATTTTGCACCAGCAGGAGTTGATGAAGAATGATATTTGGGGCTGCCCAAATAGAGGGTCTTCCCAGATTCAAGCCTTGACTGACTCAAAGCATTTGATACTGTAACATGGTAGACTGGATCAATCACTGGTAGCAAAGATTTTACCATTTTAAGATGTGAAAATCAATTTTTTGCAACAGGATTACGATGAGATTTTAAAGGGAGTTTATCATCAATTAAAATACCTAAGTTGCGGACTGTTGCAGAGGATGGAGGTTATCTGCCTATACTTTCAGGCCACAACAAGGAAGTAAAAGGTTTCCGCTGGGCGGATATCATAAAAACATCAGTTTCATCTAGGTTCAATTTCATATAACTAGCTGACATCCACCAGCGAATAATAGTGGAGGAAAAGGCGTGGGTGAAATGGCCATCGAAAAAGCGGGTAGCAGAATTGGATAACTGAACAACCAGTTAGGTGTGGCTGGGGTACATGTAAGAAGTGGTTCCAAAAACAGGCAGTAATTTAACGAAAGTAAACATATAGATGTTGAATAATAACGGTGACCAGATGAAACCTTCAGGGTACCACAATTGAGAGTCCTTGCCCTCGCTTGGTAAGGAGCAGTAGTAATGATCTGCCTCAGGTCTGACAGAAATTATGAAAAACAATCAGAAACTTTGGCAGCAACGCCACATCAGCCAATTTGCAACCCCAAAATAGCATTATCTAGTGTGCTGAAAGCTGCAGGCATGGTTAGTAATATTAGAACACCAACTCCTCCTTAATCCACAATTAAATGGAGGTTGTCCATGGCTGACAGCACAGGTTCAGCGCTCCTATCTAATCCAAAATCAGTTTGAAAAGTACTTTAAATACAGTTTGCTTCCACAAATTTTGAAAATTGCCAAAAAAATGAAGCAAAGAGATCATGACCCCAAATAACAAATCACTGACACAGGACTCCTACAGCTAATTATTGAAAAGGTAGGTTTTTAAGAGCTACCTAAAGTGAATTAGGGACATCAACCAGCACATTAAAGGAAGGCAATTCCAAATTTTGGCAGGAGCAATTGAAAAAGAACTGAAAGGCAGTTTTGCTCTGGGTACAACTAATAGGTATTCATAGATAGAGGGTAATTCTCAAGAAAAATTGTGCCTTCTGAACTTAAAAGTTATACAATCATGGAAGTGTTGGTAGAGCGTCTCTATGGACAATGCTCATCGCTTTAAAAACAACTCTACTTCGCACTGGCAATCATTGTATACCCAGTGTTCCATTGCAATGGATAACACTTCTCATGTGAGAAGTACTTGTGGTGTGTGCGGATATAGAAACAACAATTACATAGCAGGCAAACAAATTATTCATTTTCAGGTTCTTTATTAAAATGTAAGTATTTTTATTTAGTGAACAGCTGCGGCTCCTCCGCTAAGACGGAGGAGCGTCGCTCCACTGCTCTGTGAGTAGTTCAAAAAGGAAAAATAAAATGACAATAATGCAATGCTATTATCATTCTATTTTTCGGTCCTGGCTCAACTGGTTTACATTTTAGGTGAAGGCGTGGCTGGGCTGTCACAGGAGCAGGGGGAGGAGCGGTGTGCACTCTCTTAAGTGCGCATGGCGGTTTGGCCTGATGCATTGGGCCGGCCAAACAGTCATGCACACTTAACATGTTCTCCACCCTGCTGTATTGTACAGCCTTGCTGGAGAACATGCACAGGCTCCCAGTCCCTGTCTGAGAGCTGAACCACGGTGCTCAGACCAATCACGAGCTGCTGTCATGCTGGTGACTTCAAATCAATAAAGGGTTCTGGCCCATACTCAGTAAGGCTGGACCAATCTATAATGGACACACCAATACAATTGCCAATACTGATATTTATTCACCAGTTCACTCATCACAATCACACGTGACACTCATAGTGATTGTAAAACAAATAAATGTTTCATTTATATTTTTATATGTCTTTTAAAGGATTATTTCAAAATAGACCAGTTCGTGTTACTATTTTCATGAACATTCCGAACATTTTTAGGACCACAACAACAATACAAACATATAACACAAGTGTAACAATCACAAATATGACACTACGTTACATTTCATATTTAAAAACAATTAAGAAATATGAGCAAGCTCAAATTCCAACAGAAACTAGGGAGAATAAGTCAGAGAGAAGGAAAAAACAAACAAAAAACTCAAGGGAAAGGTTAGAAAGGTACACCACAAAGTCAAAAGTATATAAGGTACAACACAAACCCAGGGAGAAAGTTTGCCAAACAGTACTGTATTCAGGTCATAAGAAACTCAAATTCATTAGTTGTCTCAATAAGATGTAGACCTGATACTCAAAATTTCTAATGAACACTTGTTTGGTCACAAACAAACGGTCCACGGCGAACCCCAATTGTATTTTAACGGGGTTATCATCAGGACCTGGAAAGAGAGCTAAAACAAAAAGAAGAAAAAAGAAAAAGGTGCACGTGTTACCATTGAATCAAATCATACTTCAAGCACTCCAAAACGCCTCAGCTATTATCAAGGTTTAACCAATTTACATTGTATAAACTTTATCCTGGCACCAACTGTGCCACTCGATAATTTCACGACTGCCAATGTCAACACAAATGCCACCATCTAAACCAAAAGAGTGAAAGAAGGCTATTAATTTATAAACCTGAACATTCTAAAATAAGTGTGACGCCGACCTATCTTTGACTTACTTAAAGATTGCAAGGGGGCCTCTAAAAGATGTTTTAGATGAAGGCGGCAAGGTCAAGCTTCAGCAAACTACCTTACAAGAAAAAAGAAAGAAATCAGAACAAAGTTCTTGCGGCATTAATACCTCTAAGTGGAGTTCTCTTGGCTCTATGCATACAATTCAACATATCTTCAAGGTATGCCGTCATGGCTCAGGAATAAATCCGTACTCGTTTCAAACCATCACGCGACCATGCGTGTTTGTCAATCTAAAATTAAAATTGCAAAGCAATGGAAGAATTCAGCCATCGTCGTTATGCATACTGTCGAGATAACATTGCCAAAAAGCCACAATTCAAGAAGCCAATCCATCCTTACCTCACGCTTCTATTTCAAAGTCCGCGTACAATCGCCCATCCGTCTGGCAGCCAGCACCCACATTGTGGCCGACGGCGCCTTTTTATGACGACAGCGGAGTTTGGTTCTCACGTGACGTCTAATTTGAAAAAACTTTATTAGCTCCTGACGCATGAAACATTCCGTGGATTTTGACAAAATCATCCTTGCTTGCGATACAATTTCAGTATACCTGTGGGAGTAAAAGTGCCACTGCAAGGCAGCAAATTGATGAAAGTTGTGAAACTGTCTTAACCGAATTGAACTTCACAATGATGGTGCGCACCATCATTGTGAAGTTCAATTCGGCATCATGGGTGTTGTATGCACAAATGGCCAACTATCCGACGCCGCGGTTTTGGAAGGAAGAAAGGGGAGGAATTTTACTTGGCAGCAATGATGGCAGTTGTCGTCAAACTGCTTATAATAATATTCTTTTGTTGTCTTACAAAGCAGGATGCGTCACACTGCACCCAAAACCAAAGCATTACTGCAAAGCAATAGCAGTAAATACACAGACGTAGCACGCAGAAGTTCCGATCTCACCACACAGTGTTAAGTTATTCTCTGCTCCTTTTATACAGCCCAGGGCTTTAGTCCATCGTTCTGGTGCACTGGGGGAGTTATGTGCACAAGTATTCATCTTGTGTTTTTATATATAATGAAAGCAGGTGTTGAATTGGTGCTACAACGGATGTTATGAGGAAACTATGTTACAGATTGTAAATTTCTGAAAGTTCATTTAATCCATCGACGGCTGTGTTGTACTTTACTATAAGCATTGCTTCTCTTTGTAATAATGCTCTCTCCACATCGCCACCTCGTGGATTTCTTTCAATTTACGATAAAATCGTCCATTTTAAATCATTCACATTATGATTTTTCAACGTCCAGTGATTCACCAAGGGCGCATTTGCTGTTTGTTTTCGAATCCGAGACATATCCTGTATCATACATTGGCGGGCTTCTTGATTGGTTTTCCCAATATACAATTTTGGACACGGGCATAGAATGCCATATACTACGTTCTTGCTTTTACAATTAGTGAACGAATCGTGTTTCCACTTGATGTTTTTGGAACTGAAAAGTGCACCTTCAATTGTTTCTGAGCAGCATATGCACATCCCGCATTTGTGATGACCAATGATCGGGGGTAAGCTCAATTGTGACCTCAATGTACTCCTATTTGGTGGTTTCTGTCCTGCTGCACGTACAATTAAGTTACCTACGCTTTTGTCCTTTTTCAAAGCAAACAAAGGTTTGCTGCAAGAAGTATGTACTTTTTGTACTAAGTGCCAGTTTTGGTTGATCACCTTTTTCAGGAAATTGGTGTGTGAACAAAACGTCGTCACACATACCAGGCGGTCAGTGGGTTCTTTCTTCTTTTTCTGTAACAAAACTTCTCTAGGTGTCCACCAGGCCCGCTTCATTGCATTTTTTAAAAGCTTTCTGGGATAACCTCGCGACTTCAGTTTTTCCAGAAGGTTATTTGCATGTGGCATATACTCATCTTTTGTTGAGCAGTTACGTTTTACCCTGAGAAACTGCCCAACCGGAAGATTGTCATGCAAACTGCACGGGTGATGGCTTGTATAATGGAGGGCTTTATTTCTGTCGGTAGGTTTTATATGTAATGAGGTAATCAAAGTCCCATGGGAACTGTAAACCTCTACGTCCAAGTATGTTATGGTGCTAGGGCTCGAATTCAAACTGAATTGAATATCAGGTGTGCGTTGATTCAACCAGGTATGGAATGCCATAAGTTCAGTCAATGTTCCATTCCAAATTAGGAAAATATCATCAATATATCGAACATAAGTCGATATTTGATTCCAAAAAGGGTTGTTGTTATAGACAAATCGTTCTTCGTATTGCGCCATAAAAAGAACCGCTAATTCCGGCGCAAAGGGACAGCCCATGGCGGTCCCTTTGGTCTGAAAATAATAGCTGTGCTCGAATTTAAAATAGTTCTTTTTTAAGGCGAAACTAGCCAATTGCATTATAAACTCACTTGGGACCCTCACAGGTCTAGGTCTCTGCTCAAGAAAGATTTATTTATTATTATTATTTTTTAATAAATCTTTATTTTGACATCCCACAGATACATTAAACTTAAAATGATAATGCAATTGTACAATAGACATTTCAATACATATGAGCAGGATGTCAGTTATTTGTCTTATAACCCTCCCTTCCTACAGAGCTACCCCCCGTCCCCCCCTGACCAACCCCTCTTCCACCCTTTGCGAAACCAAAGAGAGCTAATTTAGGTTACACCTATATGTGCTCTAAACCAAAAACTTTAGATTAAAATCAAAATCAAATCCTAATAGGAACTAAGCAGTTAACCACCTTACTTTAATGTTTCCGCTGCAGACTAACTAAGATGCATTAATAAAATCAAACTGTGGACTCGATGACCCAATTAGTTATTGGAGCCCAAATTTCAAGCCCCCTTTTCTTGGATTTTAAGCCGGATCGTGCATATATCGCTTTCTCCCAACGATAAATGGCTAACAGTTTCCCCAGCCAGCAATATACTGAGGGGGGTTCTTTATCTAACCAGACAGTAGCCAAACATAGCCTCAACACTGCCATCGCAGCGAAAAGAAGAACCCGATTTGGGTCTGTCATAACTTGCTTGCTTTCTCCCAGCACAATAACTTGCGGTGTGAGGTCCACCTCAAACCCCAGCATATGTTTCAAATAATTGCCCACTTCTCCAACCAGACTTGTCAATTTGGAACAGGTTGCAAACATATGGACACTGTCTGCAGCATGACAACTACAGCGTGAGCAATGGGTACCAGTAGAACCGCCCCATTTAAAGATCCGCGCTGGGGTAATATATAGATTCATCCAAGTTTTAAAGCATTGCACTTGTAAGTTAGCCGAGAAAAATGCAGTCTGACTTAGTAATAAGGAGTCCTCACATTCCCCTACCCCTGCTTGTAGCTGATCCTGCCAGCGATCAGTATGTTTCACAAGATCATCCTCCTTTAAATTGCTAAGTAATTTATAAAATTTAGAGATTGAAGCAGGAGCTCCAAGAGCCAACTCCTATAGGGGAACTTTATGCCCCCTAATTACTTTCTTAGATAGATAATCCCTGACTTGTAAAAACTTAAAGAAATGATTGTTTCCGACCCCAAATTTCCTCTTAATTATATCAAACGAGTATATTGTGTTATCTGCCATAAGGTCACTAATATATCTAATACCCTTGCCTATCCACATTTTCATATACCCGTCTCGGAACATTTCCGGTAATAAATCGTTATCAGCCAGAGGGGTATATCTGTGTATCCTATTCATTTTTAATTTTTTCCTTACTGCCGTCCATATTTTAAATGCTCCCTGCAGAGTCTTAAATCTTACTCTTTTAAAATACGCAAAGTCAATGTGTCGCATAAAACACCCCTGGGCCTCCGCCCCTAAAACTAACCTATATATTGAGATATAACATGTTTCCTCTGTTACTACACTCTCTTTTCCCAGCAATTCTGTCATATGGGGTAAAGCTACGGCCCAATAATAAATCTGGAGATCGGGGACAGACTACCCACCCCTGTCTTTAGATAAAGTCATATATTTTAGCGCTCTGCGGGGTCGTTTCCCTGCCCACAAAAATTTCGAAATTAATTGATTAAACGCAGAGAACCAGCCCTTATTAATTTCCACAGGGATAAATCTAAAAAAGTATAAAATTCTAGGCAGAAACAACATTTTTATAACACTACATCTTCCCAAGAGTGTGAGATAAAGACAGTTCATTCTATTAAAATCAGCTTTAGTCTTATGGAGCAGGGGCTCCAGGTTAATTTGTACAATTTCATCCACATTAGCGGAAATCTCCACCCCGAGATATCTGGCATTTCCCACTATTCGTGTGTCATTCAGATCTGCTCTGGAGTTTTTCACAATCAGTGTCTTATTCCTATTAAGAAAATAGCCTGAGATTTTACCAAAATCGGTAGCTTCCTTTTCTACCTCCTTAATAGTCTCCGATGGATTAGCTGTAATTATAGCAAGATCATCAGCATAAGCTAGCAGCTTTGTATCCCCGCCGATGCAGTGAATGGCCTGTATCTTATTGTTCTTAACAATTTTACTAATTAAAGGGTCTATATATAATGCAAATAATAGTGGTGAACAGGGGCACCCCTGCCGGGTACCCCGAGCAATCCTTATTACATCGGATGTAGCAGACATCAAGGCTATCCTAGCCACGGGAGCCTGGTACATACACCTAATTGCTCCAATGAGACCTTTTCCCAGACCTTTCCTTTCCATGATAAACCATAAAAAGGGCCAGGAGACCCCGTCGAAAGCTTTTTCAGCATCGAGTAATATTGCAGCCATAGGGTCTCCTGACACTTTTGTATAGTCGAAAAGCGTAATTATGCGACGAATATGCTCGGTCGTGCCCCTTCCTGGTACAAACCCATGCTGGAAGGGGGAAACTAACTTTGTGATAACTGTGGCTAGTCTTTTTGCTAAGATTTTAGAAAATATTTTAACGTCACTGTTCACCAGCGTAATTGGACGATACGATCCCAATTCCATGACTGGTTTTCCTTTTTTAAGAAAAATTAGAATATTAGCATTATTCCAAGAGTCGGGGGAAACCATATCTAATTGTGCTCTACGAAATACCTCCAGCATTAGTGCCGATAGTTGAGACTTAAACTTTTTATAGAATTCTCCAGGAATTAAATCAGTGCCCGCAGCTTTACCTGATGGAATGGAATCTATAGCTTCAATTACCTCATCTAATGTTATTGGCTCATCAAGACTGTCTCTCTCCTCGTCGGATAACCGACCCAAGCTTAACCCCTTTAGATAATCCTCAATTTCTTGATCTCCAGCCTGAGTATCCTCCGTATATAATCTTTGATAAAAATTTTGAAATGCAACGAGGATAGCTCCCAGTTCGCTAACCAAGCCAACAGCAGGATCCCTAATTTCCCTGACCCGGGTTTGTACCGTCTTTTCCCTGGTACGTATAGCTAGCATGTGACCCACTCTCTCACTATTCTCGTAGACCCTACTCCTCCAGGCCATATATTTCCCAGCTGATTTATTAAAAGAAATCTCAGTAATGGCAGATCTAGCCGTAATAATTTTTGATTGAGCCACCGCCGGATCTCCCCCTGCTGTCAAAATCTCAATTAACTCATCTTCTGCCTTAGCCAAAACCTCATACAAGGTCTGTAGGAGGATTTTGTCTTTTTTTTGCACCCGCCAGCCATAATGCGATGTTTCGCCTCTAACTCCTGCCTTTAATGTATCCCAAACTATGTCTAGATTGGTACTTCCTAGATTCTCTTTAATAAACCTAGGAATCCATTCCCCCAATACCTGCACATACCCCTCTTCAGTTAATAGAGCCCTATTAAAAGTCCACCGTGTCTGTAAGGGTTGGGTCCCGATATCAAATTCTATCAACAAGGGGTTGTGATCTGACATAACTTTAGGGAATTTGCTTATTGTACAGTCACTTAAAAGCTCATATGACACTAGAAAGTAATCCAGTCTTGCATGCGTTTGGTGAGGTGCAGAAAAATACGTAAAACCAGGTTCCAACTCCTTTTTCGCCGCCCATACATCTACTAGCCCATGCAATGACTTAAGTTGTGCCAATGATTTAAAAACTCTGGGTTTACGACCATGATACATTTCCCTGCGGGTGGCGACCTGACAACTCATATTAATATTCAAATCCCCACATAGGATCAGAGGAAGAGGCCACCCCACAAGCTCCACCTTCAACCAGTCAAAAGTGCAGGATCATCCAGCACTGAGCCATACACTGAACAGAGAGTAAGCATTTTGTTATCAAGGCTAAATTGCACAATAGCCCATCTTCCCATTTTATCTACAAGTGTACGTGGAAAGCTACCCATTCCCTTTCTAGCCAAAATTGCCACTTCTTTAGTACGGGTTTCTTGTGTTGTATTAGCAATAAGTTGGTAGCCGGCCATCTCTAAAACCCCCTTCCTACAGCCTTCAATGTGAGTTTCCTGTAGACATAATATATCCGCCTTCAGAAATTGGGCATCGAAGCTAATTCTTCTTCTTTTTGGGGATCATTTAGCCCACATATATTGATGGATGCAATTCTAATTTTCCTCATTACGGAATAAACAGTAGTTCCCACATATATAACAGCACCATAAAGAAATACACCAAACTTAAAAATACCTGGTGCCCCCCCTCGTGCAACCAATTCCTCTCTACCTCCCTGCCTCCCTTTGGTTTCTAACGCCCCCCCCTCACACCCCTCCCCATCCCCCTCAACAAGGCAAAAAAGGTCCATGGACCCTTGTGATGCCTCCTGCATGACGTTGCACCCCTAGTCGCCTCCCACCATATATGAAAAAACCAAAGTAAGAAGAGAAAAAACAACCATATTTGTAGGCGTTTGCAAGTCTCAAACGTACATCATTTCTTCGAAAGCTCCTGTAAATACTCTTGAGCCTTAATCTCTGACAAAAATACTCTAATTGAGCCTTTGCAAATAACTTTTAGTCTAGCCGGGTTCATTAAAAAGACTTCACATCCTAGCTTCTGGAATGGCGTAATTAATTGACGTAATCTCCATCTCCTCTCCACCGTAGTGTGGCAGAAGTCCGGCCGAGCAAAAAAAGAGTGACCCGCTGCCGCCCTCCTTGCATTAGGTCTAGCCTTTTCAAATATAGATTGTCGGAGGAGGAAATTGCCAAAAAATATAAGAATAGCTCTTGGTTTCTCCTCTTGACCTGCCCTCTTCTTAAGCATCATAGGAAACCGATGCACTCTTTGAACCTCCGCCTCCCAATTCCAATGAGCTAACTCAGGGAAGGCCTCTTTGAGCAGCCTCAGAGTAAAGCCACGTATATCGTCCCCCTCTGCCTTTTCTGCAATCCCGAGGAGTCGGAGGTTGTTCCGACGCTGTCTATTTTCGAAGTCCTCTAGTTTCCAAAGGACATCGGTCATCCTGCTTTCATTAGTTGTGGATAGCTTATCCGAGGTTTCCACACTGGCCTCCAATTGAACAATACGTTCTTCCAGCGCGGTGGTACGTTCAGAAATTTCTGTACAAGCCTTATTCACCTTACGCACCGCGCCCTGTAATTTTTTTGTGGCTAAGTGGGCCCTCTTGTGCTCCTGCCGTGCTTCTGCCTGCACCTGTTTCAGTGTAGCATATATTAATTCCATCGATGGATGCGGAGCCTGTCCCCCAACAGCGTTGCTGCTTTCTGAGATGGCTTCAGAAGTCTCTGTTTGAATTCTAAGTTGATCCTCCGTTCCTCCCTCGAAATGGGAAGCAGAGTAGTCCCATTTCAGCTGACTTGATTGGCTATTATCTGAAGTAAAGCCCTTGTCCTTATCAGACCCCCTTGAGCTCTTCTTTCTTCTAATTGGGATACATTTTTGGGTGTCAGGCTTCACAGGAGGACTACCGCTTTCTTCCTCAGTAAGGTCATCATCTGATCCATCCTTGCCGCTATTATTGGATAGCTCCGATTCATCAGTCAGCGAGTAGAATTTTTCACAGTCAGGTGTGCCTAAGGATTTGCCATCCACTTGGTTGAGAGCTCCTTTTTGCGCTTCGAAGGCTGATGTATGAGGGAATACCATTAAACCTTGTAAAATGACATTGTCTGCCTCTTTCTGTAAAATGCTCTCGTCTTGAGGCACCTGCTCAGCTATGCCCTGTATTTCTGGATCATTCCGAGAGGTAGTATCAGGTCCAATATCAGACTTAACAGCTTCCCCTATCCCTAAGGGATTCTCACTTGTGCTATGAGTATTAGTGTTTGCCGCCCCTCCCGTCAAAGCCATTGTTTTGGAGCAGTTGCTGTTAGTTTTTAAAACACAACTGCTTTTACCTTTATTCGAGTTTTTTTCCCCTGAAGTGCTTGGGAGCCTGCGCCCCGCAAACATCCCGGGTACTGTTGGCATTTTGGGTCTAGTAACCCTCTCAGTCCTTTGCTCTCCAGCTTCAATTTCCCCGGATCCACTTTAGGAGAGCCATCCTTGTTCAGGCTAGCCTGTAGATTGCCGCTTGACGCCAGGCTGTGACTCAGGCTTTTCGCTTCCGTAGCAGCACGCCGATTCTGAGATATTCCTTTTGCTCCTCCGATTGCGCTAGGATCTTTTCCAAGCAGTTTCGTTTTTGGCGGCATATCGACTGCCGCGGCACCAATGTTTCCCGCGGGAGAGGCAGACGTTCCTTTTGCTGAGACAATGTATCGGCGTGCCCCTTGAAGCCTCAGGAGCACCTCGCATCTGACATCGGACACCGTCAGCTGAAAGAGTTTTAGAACCCACGCAGTCCGGATAGCAACCTCCGCCAGAAACCTCATCAGCTTTCCATCCGAAGCGTCAGGATTAATTAGGTAAGTTTTCCGACCATTTCAGTCCATTACCATGCTTTTCTCTTCAAAATCAATTCAGAAAAACTACGATGGTAGGATAGGCAATTTTTGCAGCGTTTCACGCAGCCGCCATCTTGCCCCCTCTGACGCTTCTCGCTCAAGAAAGATTTCAATTGCATTAAGTCCTTCCTCTTGCGGTATCTGGGTGTATAATGACACCACATCTAAGGTAACCAATAACTGGTTTCCAGGTGAAAATTCCAATGCTTCGATTTTGTTAAAAAAATCCGTCGTGTCCTGTAAGTGAGAAGGTACGTCTGCCAAGAATGGTTTTAAGAAAAAATCAACGTATTTTGATATCGGCTCCAATATTGATCCACACCCGGACACAATCGGACGGCCCGGCGGATGTGTTTCATTTTTGTGGATTTTTGGGAGGACATATAACAAGGGGATCCTTGGATATTTTTTATTCAAGAAACCAAATTCTTTTTGACCGATAATCCCCAAGTCCAAAGCATTCTGTAAAATGGACATGAGTTCACCCTGAATGTCTGATGTAGGATCCGTGGTAATCTTTCCGTAACATTGTAAATCCTGAAGTTGTCTTAAGACCTCTGTCTGGTAACCAATGGTGCTCATAACCACTATAGAGCCACCCTTGTCCGCCGGTTTTATTGTTATTGAGTTATCTGATTTTAATGCAGTTATTGCTTCTTTTTCAGCTTTTGAGATATATTTTACAAAATCCTTTTTATTTTCTATTTGTGTGATTGCAGACAATACTGTGCGTTCAAAGGTTATCTCTTTTGGCACTTTATTCGCAGGTGGACAAAAAGTAGATTTTTCACGGAAGCCAGTTGCTTCCATGTTAGCTGGACAATCATTTTCAAGAAAAAAGGACTTTAGTCGTATCTTTCTGCAAAACTCAATAACTTCCATTTTAATTTTAACTAGATCAGTGGTTCTAGTAGGGTCAAAGGAGAGGCCCTTTTTCAGGATGGATTGTTCTACATCTGAAAGGACCCGGTCAGATAAATTGAAAATGGACGATGGCATTATGTTTTGTAATATTGCCGCCTGGTTGTCATTTCCCATGACTGGTTTTGATATTTGTTTCGTCCCCGTGATTGCTGTTGGCCTCTGCCTAAAAAAGGTTGTTGTTGTTGATTGTTTTTGCGTCAATTCGGCTGTTGATTTCCGTCTGAGGTATCAGTCTCACCACCCGAAGATGAAGATGTGTCCGAGAAGGAAATAAACTTGTTCCTGGATCGTCCTTGAAAGTCAGTGAGGTATCTTCGTGAATCAGGACGTGAATTAAAGTCCATTTGCAAATAAGGGTACGTTGTTTCTAAAGAAAAGTTTTTTTCGTCTTTTTCAAATTTAGTCCCCTTTTGGTTGATGGTAAAATCTTTGAACTCAGCTATTTCCTTTTCGACTTTAGCTAGTAAAGTTTTAGCATCTGTAACTGATTGGTTGTCCTTTATTCCTTGCTCCAACGTCTACATTTAAAGGAGTTGTTGCTGTGACAGTCGTTGGGCTGTCTCTACTGTCAATACCATGAGGTCTCTACTACACTTTGTTTCGATAAAGCTGTAGCCCTTCTTATAAATAGGGTCCTCTG
Source organism: Calotriton arnoldi (assembly GCA_963921515.1). Taxonomy (NCBI): domain Eukaryota; kingdom Metazoa; phylum Chordata; class Amphibia; order Caudata; family Salamandridae; genus Calotriton; species Calotriton arnoldi. The sequence goes on from CAWUFW010005190.1 coordinate 1,342,510, forward strand.
TAAATATCACCGGAATATTCCGAATTTGAAGTTCTATAGGAAGCGTCCCTGCCTTCAGATGTTCAAGTAAGAAGTGGCCATGCAGGTCAGTTCGTATTTGTTTTTTCTTTAAACTGATAAGTTTATCTGATTTGTTTTGCTGTTTTGCCGAAGTGCTCAAAGACACTGAAGCAAAAAGAGAAGGAGTGTTTAGATGTTTTTGAATATGGTCCTCTGTGTAGGCAAAGGTGTCCTGATCCGACATGTTCAAGAGAACAGGTCGGTGGTGCAAATTTTTTTTTTTTTTTTTAAATACAAACTGTTCCTTAAAAGGAAAGAGAAACTCCAACTTGGACTTGGAGTCAACAAGAACCTCGCGGGTTACAACCCGCTGTAGTCTTCAAATCAATAAAGGGTTCTGGCCCATAATCAGTAAGGCTGGACCAATCTATAATGGACACACCAATACAATTGCCAATACTGATATTTATTCACCACTTCACTCATCACAATCACACGTGACACTCATAGTGATTGTAAAACAAATAAATGTTTCATTTTTATTTTTATATGTCTTTTAAAGGATTATTTCAAAATAGACCAGTTCATGTTACTATTTTCATGAACATTCCGAACATTTTTAGGACCACAACAACAATACAAACATATAACACAAGTGTAACAATCACAAATATGACACTACGTTACATTTCATATTTAAAAACATTTAAGAAATATGAGCAAGCTCAAATTCCAACAGAAACTAGGGAGAATAAGTCAGAGAGAAGGAAAAAACAAACAAAAAACTCAAGGGAAAGGTTAGAAAGGTACACCACAAAGTCAAAAGTATATAAGGTACAACACAAACCCAGGGAGAAAGTTTGCCAAACAGTACTGTATTCAGGTCATAAGAAACTCAAATTCATTAGTTGTCTCAATAAGATGTAGACCCAATACTCAAAATTTCTAATGAACACTTGTTTGGTCACAAACAAACGGTCAACGTGTTTCAAACCCCAATTGTATTTTAACGGGGATATCCTTAGGACCTGGAAATAGAGCTAAAACAAAAAAGAAGAAAAAAGAAAAAGGTGCACGTGTTACCATTGAATCAAATCATACTTCAAGCACTCCAAAACGCCTCCGCTATTATCAAGGTTTAACCAATTTACCTTGTATAAACTTTATCCTGGCACCAACTGTGCCACTCGATAATTTCACGACTGCCAATGTCAACACAAATGCCACTATCTAAACCAAAGGAGTGAAAGAAGGGTATTAATTTATAAACCAGAACATTCTAAAAACAGTGTGACGCTGACCTATCTTTGACTTACTTAAAGACTGCAAGGGGGCCTCTAAAAGATGTTTTAGATGAAGGCGGCAAGGTCAAGCTTCAGCAAACTACCTTACAAGAAAAAAGAAAGAAATCAGAACAAAGTTCTTGCGGCATTAATACCTCTACGCGGAGTTCTCTTGGCTCTATACATACAATTCAACATACCTTCAAGGTATGCCGTCATGGCTCAGGAATAAATCCGTACTCTTTTCAAACAGCCACGCGACCATGCGTGTGTCAATCTAAAATTGCAAAGTAATGGAAGAATTCAGCCATCGTCGTTATGCATACTGTCGAAATAACATTGCCAAAGAGCCACAATTCAAGAAGCCAATCCATCCTTACCTCACGCTTCTATTTCAAAGTCCGGGTACAATCGCCCATCCGTCTGGCAGCCAGCACCCACATTGCGGCCGATGGCGCCTTTTTATGACGACAGAGGAGTTTGGTTCTCACGTGACGTCTAGTTTGAAAAAACTTTATTCGCTCCTGACGCATGAAACATTCCGTGGATTTTGACAAAATCAACCTTGCTTGCGATACAATTTCAGTATACCTGTGGGAGTAAAAGTGCCACTGCAAGGCAGCAAATTGATGAAAGTTGTGAAACTGTCTTAACCGAATTGAACTTCACAATGATGGTGCATCATGGGTGTTGTATGCACAAATAGCCAATTATCCGACGCCGCGGTTTTGGAAGGAAGAAAGGGGAGGAATTTTACTTGGCAGCAATGATGGCAGTTGTCGTCAAACTGCTTATAATAATATTCTTTTGTTGTCTTACAAAGCAGAATGCGTCACACTGCACCCAAAACCAAAGCATTACTGCAAAGCAATAGCAGTAAATACACAGACGTAGCACGCAGAAGTTCCGATCCCACCACACAGTGTCAAGTTATTCTCTGCTCCTTTCATACAGCCCAGGGCTTTAGTCCATCGTTCTGGTGCACTGGGGGAGTTATGTGCACAAGTATCCATCTTGTGTTTTATATATAATGAAAGCAGGTGTTGAATTGGTGCTACAACGGATGTTATGAGGAAACCATGTTACAGAATGTAAATTTCTGAAAGTTCATTTAATCCATCGACGGCTGTGTTGTACTTTACTATAAGCATTGCTTCTCTTTGAAATAATGCTCTCTCCACATCGCCACCTCGTGGATTTCTTTCAATTTTCGATAAAATCGTCCATTTTAAATCATTCACATTATGATTTTTCAACGTCCAGTGATTCACCAAGGGCGCATTTGCTGTTTGTTTTCAAATCCGAGACATATGCTGTATCATACGTTGGCGGGCTTCTTGATTGGTTTTCCCAATATACAATTTTGGACACGGGCATTGAATGCCATATACTACGTTCTTACTTTTACAATTAGTGAACGAATCGTGTTTCCACTTGATGTTTTTGAAACTGAAAAGTGCGCCTTCAATTGTTTGTGAGCAGCATATGCACATCCCGCATTTGTGATGAGCAATGATCGGGGGTAAGCTCAATTGTGACCTCAATGTACTCCTATTTGGTGGTTTCTGTCCTGCTGCAGGTACAATTAAGTTACCTACGCTTTTGTCCTTTTTCAAAGCAAACAAAGGTTTGCTGCAAGAAGTATGTAATTTTTGTACTAAGTGCCAGTTTTGGTTGATCACCTTTTTCAGGAAATTGGTGCGTGAACAAAACGTCATCACACATACCAGGCGGTCAGTGGGTTCTTTCTTCTTTTTCTGTAACAAAACTTCTCTAGGTGTCCACCAGGCCCGCTTCATTGCATTTTTGAGAAGCTTTCTGGGATAACCTCGTGACTTCAGTTTTTCCAGAAGGTTATTTGCATGAAGCATATACTCATCTTTTGTTGAGCAGTTACGTTTTACCCTGAGAAACTGCCTAACCGGAAGATTGTCGCGCAAACTGCGCGGGTGATGGCTTGTATAATGGAGGGCTTTGTTTCTGTCAGTACGTTTTATATGTAATGCTAAGGAAGCCATCAATGTCTTCATATTGGTCTACTAGTCCCTTGATGGCAACGGCTATATTTCCGGCAGTCATGAGTCATGATAGGTATTTGCTTCTGCTTCGGATGCTGCATTTTGTCGATAATGGTTTAGCGTTGCCACAAGATCACCCTGATTGTGACCGTCTTTTTAAGATTCGGCCTGTCTTTGATCACTTTGTAGATCGATTTTCTGAGATCTATGCTCCAGGGAAAAAAATAGCAGTGGATGAGTCTTTGGTCTTGTTCAAGGGCCGCTCGGTTTTTAGGCAATACATTCCTAGTAAGAGGGCACGGTATGGAATTAAGATGTATATGCTGTGTGACAGTAGGACTGGATATGTCTCTAATTTCAGGGTGTACACCGGTAAGGATTCCAGGATTAACCCCCCTGGTTGTCCGTCCACTTTTGTAGTGACTGAGAAAAATGTGTGGGAACTTGGTAGAGGACTTTTTAACAAAGGTCACCATTTATATGTAGATAACTTCTACACTGGTGTGCAGTTGTTCAGGGAATTGGCCAAAGTGGACACTGTTGCTTGTGGCACAATCCGCTCTAACCGTAAAGGTTTCCCAAAAGAACTTGTTTGTCAAAAGCTTGTGCGGGGACAGCGCAGTGCGTTGCGTTCAAAGGAACTTCTAGCTGTGAAGTTTTCAGAAAGGAGAGATGTCTACATGCTGACTACCATCCATGATGAAATCACTTCACCTGTGACTGTTTGGGGTCAGGTTGCTGAAGCGCGCAAACCTGTCTGCATTTTAGACTATAATAGGCACATGGGTGGTGTTGATAGAGTAGATCAGAGGTTGGAACCTTACACTGCTCTTCGTAAGGCTTACATTTGGTATAAGAAGTTGGCTATCCATCTTTTCCACTTGGCAACCTTTAATGCTTTTGTTGTATTCAAGGATTGTTGTCCTGAGTCAAAGATTACTTTTGCTAAGTTTCAGGAGTCTGTAATAGGCAGCCTTGTTGTAGTGGAACAGGCAAGTGTTCCTAGCGTTGGAGTGGTGGAGGATGTGGCTAGATTGAAAGATCGCCACTTTCCTGATCACATTCCTCCCACACCCTTAAAAGACTTTCCCAGTAGGAGATGTAGAGTCTGTTGGCGAAGAGGTACGCGGAAAGAGACTCGTATGTACTGCCCCGAGTGTCCTTCTAACCCTGCGCTGTGTGTGCCTGCTTGTTTTAGAATGTACCACACGCAAAAGAATTTTTGGGAGCATCCATGAGTGGTAAAGTGAACTGCCTGGTCTCTAGTAATTTATATTTTTTGTTCAGTTTCAAGGTTGGCATTTGTGCAACGTATTTAGTTTCAAATTTTGTGTTAGTAGATTTGTATTTATTTGCAATTTGTTTGTGTTTTCTTTTTTGTATAAAAAAATCCTAAATGTGATGGCGGTGTGTGTAGGCTGGCGCTTGGCTGGTGGTGTGCGTCGACTGGCGCTTGGCTGGCGGTGTGCGTGGACTGGCGATTGGCTGGCGGTGTGCATGGACTGGCGCTTGGCTGGCGGTGTGCGTGGACTGGCGCTTGGCTGGCGGTGTGCGTGGACTGGCGCTCGGCTGGCGGTGTGTGTGGACTGGCGATTCTCCTTAGTGTCCCGAGTAAAATGATACCTCACTTGCGTGGGTGTCCAATGCAGAATTGGCTAAAAACTTATTTTTAAAAAAATGTAGCGCTTAGAATTCTCAGTGCTATACCCTTAATCCCTATGTTTTGGGCTCTTCCCAGTCACAGGCCCTTGCCCCACCCACACAAGTGAGGTATCATTTTACTCGGGAGTCTGAGGGGTACGCTGTGGGGTAGGACATTTGTGCCGGCACGGTGATTCCCCACAAGAATATGTGGAAAATGTGGTTTTTTCAGCTAACTTTTAGGTTTGCAGGGCATTCTGGGTAGGAAAATGTTGGGGGATCCACGCAAGCCATACCTCATTGGACTCCCCCGGGTGTCTAGTTTTTAGAAATGTGTGGGTTTGGTAGGTTTTCCTAGATGGCCGCCGAGCCCGGGGCCAAAAACTCATGGGAACCCCCCTGCAAAACCAAGTTGTTTTGTGATAGGTAATTTTGATGTCGCCTCAATAGGTTTTGGGCCCTTGCCTGTGAGTGAGGCACCATTTTTATCGGGAGACCTGGGGGAATGCTGGGTGGGAGGAAATTTGTCGATCCATGCAGATTCCAGAACTTTCCCACACAGAAATTTGAGAAAAAAGTGATTTTTTTGAACTAAATTTGAGGTTTGCAGGGGATTCTGGGTAGGAAAATGTTGAGGGACCCATGCAAGCCATACCTCGTTGGACTCCCCCGGGTGTCTATTTTTCAGAAATGTGTGGGTTTGGTAAATTTCCCTAGATGGCCGCCGAACCCGGGGCCAAAAACTCATGGGACCCCACTTGCAAAACCAGGTTGGTTCGTGATAGGTAATTTTGATGTCGCCTCAATAGGTTTTGGGCACTTGCCTGTCGCAGGTACTGGACCCACCCACGCGAGTGAGGTACCATTTTTATCGGGAGACCTGGGGGAACGCTGGGTGGGAGGAAATGTGTTGATCAACGCAGATTCCAGAACTTTCCCACACAGAAATTTGAGAAAAAAGTGATTTTTTCAGCTAAATTTGAGGTTTGCAGGGGATTCTGGGTAGGAAAACGTTGGGCGACCCATGCAAGCCATACCTCGCTGGACTCCCCCCGGTGTCTGGTTTTCAGAAATGTGTGGTTTTGGTAGGTTTCCCTAGATGGCCGCCGAGCCCGGGGCCAAAAACTCATGGGACCCCCCTTGCAAAACCAGGTTGGTTTGTGATGGGTAATTTATATGTTGCCTCAATAGGTTTTGGGCCCTTGCCTGTCGCGGGTACTTGACCCACCCACACAAGTGAGGTACCATTTTTCTCGGAAGACTTTGGGGAACGCGGGGTGGGTGGAATTTTGTGGATCCACACAGATTCCAGAACTTTCCACCACAGAAATGTGCGGAAAATGTGTTTTGTTTGACACATTTTGAGGTTTGCAAGGGATTCTGGGTAACAGAACCTGGTGAGAGCCAGTCAAGTCACTCCATCCTGGATTCCCCTGGGTGTCTAGTTTTAAAAAATGTATAGGTTTCCCTAGGTGCCGGCAGAGCTAGGGTTCAAAATCTACAGCTAGGCACTTTGCAAAAAAAGGGTCAGTTTTCACTGTGAAAATGTGGTGCGTCCACGTTGCGTTTTGGGCCGTTTCCTGTCACGGGCACTAGGCCTACCCACACAAGTGAGGTACCATTTTTCTCGAAGACTTTGGGTAACGCGGGGTGGGTAGAATTTTGTGGATCCACACAGATTCCAGAACTTTCCACCACAGAAATGTGAGGAAAATGTGTTTTTTGGACACATTTTGAGGTTTGCAAGGGATTCTGGGTAACAGAACCTGGTGAGAGCCAGTCAAGTCACCCCATCCTGGATTCCCCTCGGTGTCTAGTTTTTAAAAATGTATAGGTTTGCTAGGTTTCCCTAGGTGCTGGCAGAGCTAGGGTTCAAAATCTACGGCTAGGCACTTTGCAAAAAAAGGGTCCGTTTTCACTCTGAAAATGTGGTGTGTCCACGTTGCGTTTTGGGCCATTTCCTGTTGCGGGCACTAGGCCTACCCACACAAGTGAGGTACCATTTTTTTCGGAAGACTTTGGGAAACGCGGGGTGGGTGGAATTTTGTGGATCCACACAGATTCCAGAACTTTCCACCACTGAAAGGTGAGGAAAATGTGTTTTTTTTTTTACACATTTTGAGGTTTGCAAGAGATTCTGGGTAACAGAACCTGGTGAGAGCCAGTCAAGTCACCCCATCCTGGATTCCCATGGGTGTCTAAGTTTTCAAAAATGTATAGGTTGCTAGGTTTCCCTAGGTGCCGGCAGAGCTAGGGTTCAAAATCTACAGCTAGGCACTTAGCAAAAAAAGGGTCCGTTTTCACTGTAAAAATGTGGTGTGTCCACGTTGCGTTTTGGGCCGTTTCCTGTCGCGGGTTCTAGGCCTACCCACACAAGTGAGGTACCATTTTTCTCAGAAGACTTTGGGGAAAAAAGTGATTTTTTTCAGCTAAATTTGAGGTTTGCAGGGGATTCTGGGTAGGAAAAGTTTGGGGGACCCATGCAAGCCATACCTCGCTGGACTCCCCCCGGTGTCTAGTCTTCAGAAATGTGTAGTTTTGGTAGGTTTCCCTAGATGGCCGCCGAGCCCGGGGCCAAAAACTCATGGGACCCCCCTTGCAAAACCAGGTTGGTTTGTGATAGGTAATTTAGATGTCGCCTCAATAGGTTTTGGGCCCTTGCCTGTTGCGGGTACTTGACCCACCCACACAAGTGAGGTACCATTTTTCTCGGAAGACTTTGGGGAACGCGGGGTGGGTGGAATTTTGTGGATCCACACAGATTCCAGAACTTTCCACCACAGAAATGTGACGAAAATGTGTTTTTTGTGGACAAAGTTTTAGGTTTGCAAAGGATTCTGGGTCTCACTCAAGTCACACAATCCTGGATTCTCCTGGGTGTCTAGTTTTCAAAAATGTATAGGTTTGCTAGGTTTCCCTAGGTGCCGGCAGAGCTAGGGTTCAAAATCTACAGCTAGGCACTTTGCAAAAAAAGGGTCAGTTTTCACTGTAAAAACAAAGGTGCCGATTCCGATCTCGGCCGGTAGAGCTCCGAATCGGATTCGGATTTACCGGATCCGATTCGGAGCCCTGTTTCCCGACCGAATCGTACGCGGGTCCGGCCGAGCGAGTACGATGCAGGCACCCGCGAAAACTCCGACCGACTCGAACGCGGCTTCAACACGCTCCGACCGACTCGCATGGACACGACTCGCACCGCGCTATGGAGACGTTTCCCGGCCGGGTAAGTACGATGCACGCCGCGAGCAGTCCGATCGACTTGCGCCGTCCGGCTCGAAAAAGCTGTCGGAGCCGGACTTTGGGGGTCCGCGTCAGACCCCCCTGTACGCGTAGGCGCGCGAGTCGCACACAGGGGGGACCCATGGGTCCCCCCTACCTGTGCGTGTACGGCGCGAATCGCTTCGCCGTGTACACGCTGTAGGGGGCGCCCTTGTCCGCCTCGCACCCATTGAGTCAATGGGAGCCCGCGTAAGCCCTTTTTTGGCTATTTGGGGTAGTGCGCGCTTAGGCCCCTGTAACTTTTTGACCACATAAGGTATCCACGCCAAATTTGCGTCCTTTTTTTCCAACATCATGGGGATTGTAAAGGTACCCAGGGTTTGTGGATTCCCCTGGAGGGGTCCCAGAAATTAGCCAAAATACAGCTAAATTTTGGGGGTTTTGGGGAAAATGCGAAAAATGGGCTGCAAATAAAAGCATCTGGGTTTTTCCCTGCAAATGGTATCAAAAAAGGGTTTGTGGGGCTGAAATCACCATTTTTCCAGCTTTTAGGGAATGACAGACTTTTGTCAGAAAACCAAAATTTTTCACACAGTTTTGGCATTTTTCTGGGACATAGCCTATTTTTGCTATTTTTTGTGCTTTCAACCTCCTTCCAGTTAATGGTAGAAATGGGTATGAAAGCAATAATGGATCCTAGACAGCTATACATTTTAGAAAAGTAGACAAAATTCTGAATTCAGCAAGGGGTCATTTGTGTAGATCCATCAAGGTTTCTTTATAGAAACTAACAGTTAAATATAGGAAAAATTTAAAATTAGTTGAAAAAAACAGCCTTTTGTGTCAACGTTTTCACCTGTAACTTCTTCTAATTATGACAGCTCTTTGAAAGCAATATACCGTTACATCCGCTGGACCTTACTGGTTGTGGGGATATATAGGACTTGTAGGTTCACCAAGAACCCGACGAACCCAGAGCCAATAACTGAGCAGCGTCTTGCAATGGTTTTTTTTTATGTACCGGGTATATAGCAATTATTGTGGGAAAATGTATACATGGAAAAATCGGTATGAAAGACACCTATAGATTTCTGAAATGGGAACAAAATATAGAGTTTAGAAACAGTAGATATTTGCACATTTCCGAAATTGGGAATACTCATACTAGCATGAGAATTATCGGTCATTTTTTAAAATTACTTCTTTTTTACACAATGTCTTTCATTTGGAAGGCAGAATGCATCAAAAGTCAATAGGTAATAACAGTTGCTTTACAAATCTGAATTACCCTAAGTCTCCCGATAAAAATGGTACCTCACTTGTGTGGGTAGGCATAGTGCCCACGACAGGAAATGGCTCAAAACCCAACGTGAACACACCACATTTTCACAATGAAAAATTACCCTTTTTTTGCAAAGGGCCTAGCTGTAGTTTTTGAACCCTAGCTCTGCCGGCACCTACAGAAACCTAGCAAACCTATACATTTCTGAAAACTAGACACCCAGGGGAATCCAGGATGGGGTGACTTGACTGCCTCTCACCAGGTTCTGTTATCCAGAATCCCTTGCATACCTAAAATTTTGTCAAAAAAAACACATTTTCCTCACATTTCTGTGGTGGATCCATGAATTTCCACCCACCCCGCGTTCCCCAAAGTGTTCCGAGAAAAATGGTACCTCACTTGTGTGGGTAGGCCTAGTGCCCGCGACAGGAAATGGCGCAAAACGCAACGTGGGCACACCTCAATTTCGCAGTGAAAAATTACCCTTTTTTGGCAAAGTGACTAGCTGTAGTTTTTGAACCATAGCTCTGCCGGCACCTAGGGAAACCTAGCAAACCTATACATTTTTGAAAACTAGACACTCAGGGGAATCCAGGATGGGGTGACTTGACTGCCTCCCACCAGGTTCTGTTACCCAGAATCCCTTGCAAACCTAAACAATTGTCAAAAAAACCACATTTTCCCCACATTTCTGTGGTGGGAAGTTCTGGAATCTGCGTGGATCCACAAATTTCTACCCACCCCGCGTCCCCCAAAGTCTTCCGAGAAAAATGGTACCTCACTTGTGTGGGTCGGCCTAGTGCCCGCGACAGGAAACGGCGCAAAATGCAACGTGGACACACCTCAATTTTGCAGTGAAAAATGACCCTTTTTTGGCAAAGTGCCTAGCTGTAGTTTTTGAACCATAGGTCTGCCGGCACCTAGGGAGAACAAGGGGAATGCTGGGTGGTAGGACATTTGTGCCGGCACGGTGATTCCACACAAAAATATGTGGAAAATGTGTTTTTTTCAGCTAAATTTAATGTTTGCATTGCATTCTGGGTAGGAAAACGTTGGGGGATCCAGGCAAGCCATACCTCATTGGACTCCCCCGGGTGTCTAGTTTTCAGAAATGTTTGGGTTTGGTACTTTCCCAAGATGGCCGCCGAGCCCGGGGCCAAAATCTCAGGTGCCCCCCCCAAAACCAGGTAGTTTTGCTATAGGTAATTTTGAAGTGTCCAGAGTACGATTTGGGCTATTTCCTGTTGTAGCCACTGTGCCTACCCACACAAGTGAGGTACCATTTTTATCGGGAGATCTGGGGGAACGCTGGGTGGGAGGAAATTTGTGGATCCACGCAGATTCCAGAACTTTCCACCACAGAAATGTGAGAAAAAAGTGAATTTTGGGGTGAAATTTGAGGTTTGCAGGGGATTCTGGGTAGGAGAATGATGGGGGACCCACGCAAGCCATACCTTGCTGGACTCCCCCGGGTGTCTAGTTTCCAGAAATGTGTGGGTTAGGTAGGTTTCCCTAGATGGCTTCCGAGCCCCGGGCCAAAAACTCATGGGACCCCCCATGCAAAACCAGGTTGGTTTGTGATAGGTAATTTTGATGTTGCCTCAGTAGCTTTTGGGCCCTTGCCTGTCGCGGGTCCTTGACCCACCCACGCAAGTGAGGTACCATTTTTATCGGGAGATATGGGGGAACGCTGGGTGGGAGAAAATTTGTGGATCCACGCAGACTCCAGAACTTTCCACCACAGAAATGTGAGAAAAAAGTGCATTTTTTGGCAAAATTTGAGGTTTGCAGGGGATTCTGGGTAAGAAAACGTTGGGGGATCCACGCAAGCCATACCTCCCTGGAAGCCCCCGGGTGTCTAGTTTTCAGAAATGTGTGGGTTTGGTAGGTTTCTCTAGGTGGCCGCCGAGCCCCGGGCCAAAAGTCATGGGACCCCCCTTGCAAAACCAGGTGGTTTTGTGATAGGCAATTTTGATGTCGCCTCAATACGTATTGGGCCCTTGCCTGTCGCGGGTACTTGGGCCTCCCACCCGAGTGAGGCACCATTTTTATCGGGAGACCAGGGGAACGCTGGCTGGTAGGAAATTTGTGTCAGCCCGGTGATGCCACAACTTTCCTACACACAAATGTGTGAAAAAAGTGATTTTTTAAAGCTAAATTTGAGGTTTGCAGGGGATTCTGGGTAAGAAAACGTTGGGGGATCCACACAAGCCATACCTCCCTGGAATCCCCAGGTATCTAGTTTTTAGAAATGTGTGGGTTTTGTAGGTTTCCCTAGATGGCCGACGACCCCGGGGCCAAAACCCAGGTAACCCCCGTGCAAAACCAGGTTGGTTTGTGATAGGTAATTTTGATGTCGCCTCACTAGGTTTTGGGCCCTTGCCTGTCGCGGGTACTTGACCCACCCACACAAGTGAGGTACCATTTTTCTCGGAAGACTTTGGGGAATGCGGGGTGCATGGAATTTTGTGGATCCACACAGATTCCAGAACTTTCCACCACAGAAATGTGAGGAAAATGTGTTTTTTTATACACATTTTGAGGTTTGCAAGGGATTCTGGGTAACAGAACCTGGTGAGAGCCAGTCCAGTCACCCCATCCTGGATTTCCCTGGGTGTCTAGTTTTCAAAAATGTACAGGTTTGCTAGGTTTCCCTATGTGCCGGCTGCGCTAGGGCCCAACATCCACAGGTAGGCATACTGCTAAAAACAAATCCGTTCCTAGTCAGCTTTCTGCCGCCCTGGGGGAGGGATATCGGGGGTGGGGTTGCCCCGATATGCCCCCAAGGGGAGCAGAAACACTGTGGCTATTTTTTGGGGGTAGGGGCATTGGTATGCCCATTCTGAGCAGCCCCCACCCCCACACATAAAAAAGCCAACGTAATCGTTGGCGTCTAGTGGGCTTTGCCCCCTGGGGGGCAGATTGAGGGCTACTGCCCCCATCTTCCCCCCAGGGGGGGCAGAAAGGCTGTAATTGTTGTGGGTGGGGGTGGGGGCATTGACATGCCCGTTTTGGGCAGCCCCCACCCTAATAAAAATTTGCCCCAAAAATCCATGGCGTCTAGTGGGCTTTTGCCCCCCGGGGGGCAGATTGGGGGCTACTGCCCCATCTGACCCCCAGGGGGGCAGGAAGGCTGTAATTTTGCGGGGAGGGGATGGGGGCATGGGCATGCTCGTTTTGGGCAGCCCCCACCCTAATTCAAATTTGCCCAAAAAAAATCCCTGGCGTCTAGTGGGCTTTTTGCCCCCCCGGTGGGGCAGTTTGGGGGCTAATGCCCCCATCTGCCCCCCAGGAGTCCACTAGACGCCAGGGAGTTTTTTGGGCAAATTTTAATGAGGGTGGGGGCTGCCCAAAACGGGTATGCCAATGCCCCCACCCTAATTAAAAATTGCCCCAAAAAATCCCTGGCGTCTAGTGGGCTTTTTGCCCCCCCGAGGGGGCAGATTGGGGGCTACTGCCCCATCTGCCCCCCAGGGGGGGCAAAAAGCCCACTAGAGGGCAGGAAGGCTGTTATTTTTGCGGGGGAGGGTGTCGGGGCATGGGCATGTCTGTTTTGGGAGCCTCCACCCTAATTCAAATTTGCCCCAAAAATCTCCCTGGCGTCTAGTGGGCTTTTGCCCCCCGGCGGGGCAGATTGAGGGCTAATGCCCCCTCTGCCCCCAGGGGGCAAAAAGCCCACTAGAGGCCAGGAGTTTTGGGCAAATTTTAATTAGGGTGGGGGCTGCCCAAAACGGGCATGCCAATGCCCCCACCCTAATTAAAATTTGTCCCAAAAAATCCCTGGCTTAAAGTGGGCTTTTTGGCCCCCTGCGGGGGCAGATAGGGGGCCACTGCCCCATCTGCCCCCCAGGGGGGCAGGAAGGCTGTTATTTTTGTGGGGAGGGGGTGGGGGCATGGGCATGCCCGTTTTGGGAGCCCCCACCCTAATTCAAATTTTCCCCCAAAAACTCCCTGGCGTCTAGTGGGCTTTTTGCCACCCCGGTGGGGCAGATTAGGGGCTAATGCCCCCATCTGCCCCCCAGGAGGCCAAAATCCCACTAGACGCCAGGGAGTGACAAATTTTAATTAGGGTGGGGGCTGCCCAAAACGGGCATGCCAATGCCCCCATCCTAATTAAAATTTGCCCAAAAAAATCCCTGGCATCTAGTGGGCTTTTGTGCCCCCAGGGGGGCAGATTGGGGGCTACTGCCCCATCTGCCCCCAGGGGGGCAGGAAGGCTGTAATTGTTGTGGGGAGGGGTGGGGGCATGGGCATGCCCACTTTGGGCAGCCCCCACCCTAATTCAAATTTGCCCAAAAACAATCCCTGGCGACTAGGGGGCTTTTTGCCCCACCAGGTGGGGCAGATTGGGGGCTAATGCCCCCAACCTGCCCCCCAGGGTGGGCAAAAAGCCCACTAGACGCCAGGGAGTTTTTTGGGCAAATTTTAATTAGGGTGGGGGCTGCCCAAAACGGGCATGCCAATGCCCCCACTCTAATTAAAATTTGCCCCAAAAATCCCTTGCGCCTAGTGGGCTTTTTCCCCCGGGGGGCAGATTGGGGGCTACTGCCCCATCTGCCCCCAGGGGGGCAGGAAGGCTGTTATTTTTGCGGGGAGGGGGTGGGGGCATGGGCATGCCCGTTTTGGGAGCCCCCACCCTAATTCAAATTTGCCCCCAAAAATCCCTGGCATCTAGTGGGCTTTTTGCCCCCGGCGGGGCAGATTGGGGGCTAATGCCCCCATCTGCCACCCAGGGGGCAGAAAGTCCACTAGACGCCAGGGAGTTTTGGGCAAATTTTAATTAGGGTGGGGCTGCCCAAAATGGGCATGCCAATGCCCCCAACCTAATTAAAATTTGCCCATAAAATCCCTGGCGTCTACTGGTCTTTTTGCCCCCCCGGGGGGCAGATTTGGGGCTAATGCCCCCAGCTGCCCCCCAGGGGGGGCAGAAAGGCTGTCATTTTTGCGGGGTGGGTGGGGGCATGGGCATGCCCATATTGGGCAGCCCCCACCACAAATTATAATAAAAAAAAATCCCTGGCGTATAGTGGGCTTTTTGCCCCCCCGGGGGGGCAGATTGGGGATACTGCCCCCAACTGCCCCCCAGGGGGGGCAGAAAGGCTGTAAATTTTGCGGGGTGGGGGCATGGACATGCCCTTTATGGGCAGCCCCCACCCTAATAAATTATGGGGAAACAAAAATATCCCTGGGGTCTAGTGGGCTTTTGACCCCCGGGGGCAGATTGGGGGCTACTGCCCCCATCTGACCCCAGGGGGGCAAAAGTCTAAATAGCACCAAAACAAAATTGGGGGAGCAAACGCCCTTGCCCAAGGGGCCGCTCCCCCTCCCTGGTGTCTAGTGGGTGGATCCCTGCTTGGGGATCGCCCTCCTGGGGCGATCCCCAAGCAGGGATCCACTGGGAGGGGTACCATTGGAAAGGGGAGATTCTCCCCTTTCCAATGATACCTCTCCTGTCTTTCTACGTGCCCGGGGGACTGAGATAGCCCCCTGAGCACATTGAAAGTGAAACTGAAATGAGCCTAAAGGCTCATTTCAGTTTCGTTTTCTGTGCAATGAGGACAGCGCGACGTGCGCGCTGATCCTCATGGCACAGAAACCAGGGAGGGGCCTCGGGAGCTGGGGAAGCAATTCCCCAGCTGCCAAGGTCAAAGGGTGAAAGAGAAATCCCTCTGCTGTCTGCAGCAGAGGGATTTCGTGCCTCTGGCCTCATGACGGAATGGTTCCGTCATGAGCACAGGGGCACCGATGCTCATGACGGAACCATTCCGTCATGAGCATCGAAGGGGTTAAGCTAACCTGGCTGATGAGGGGTGATGCCCCGAAACCTGTCCCAGGATGCTTGTTTCAGGTCCAGGGAGGACCTGGCTTGGCAGTTCGGGCTGGACTGTTCCCATGATGAACAAGGTCAAGACTGATTTGCATATGGCTGGGTCCAAACTGGGGTGGTGTGGTGAGCAAAAGAATGAAGAATTAAACCCAGATCTTTGTGACTGGGGGTGAATGTTTGCATTGTTCAGCATTCCGCCCATCATTTGTTCCTTATGTCACCCTAAGTGGGAAGGGTATGCCCAGACATGGGTCCCGTGTTCACTGTGCCACTGGATTCAAGCGAGCCTGGCTGATGAGGGGTGATGCCCCGAAACGGGTCCCAGGATGCTTGTTTCCGGTCCAGGGAGGACCTGGCTTGGCAGTTTGGGCTGGACTGTTTCCATGAGAAACAGTGTTAAGACTAATTTGCATATTGTTGGGTCCAAACTGGGGTGGCGGGGTGAGCACCAAGATGGCCGACAGGTGATGAGCTCCGGCCGGGAGCTCCCGGCCAGGGATCGCCTTTTTGGGCTCTAATCCCTCGAATTTACCCCCTCCTTGGACCCTTTCCGCTCACCTGGATCGTGTGGACTGCGGTCTTCATCTTCTCTAACTCCCGCGATGGAGTCTTGAGTTCCTCCGGATGTACCACGATTGAAGTCTTGAAGTCCTGACGGCGGAGACCCGATCAATATGGCCGATGCCCGGTGGAGCTACTCGTTTGGCTATAGAGGAGACCGGCTTGGGCCGTCACCTACCCAGCCAGACATGGGGCACAGTTGTCGTTGTCTCTCCGCTCCTATTTCCTTCCTCATCACCGATAATTTTCTGTCTATGGAGCCAGATACAGCGTGGCGCCCCTGAGCTTGCTTTCGCCTTCCGAGCCCTGGGAGGCGTGCCCTCCTGGTCCCCGCAGCTGCCTCCATTTCCTTCTCGGCTCGGACTCGCATTATCTCTGGACTCGACACTCATTTCTCGCCCCTCCGATTCGTTCTTCTTCTTTCCCCTCTACCAGTCTCCATCCGATTAACCACCGGGGGTTTGCCGATGGTGGATCCTGTTCATCGCTGTGATGCCTGATGGGGCTGCCCTGGATGCTTCTGGTGCGATCATTGGGGAGCAGCCCTCTGGCCGCCGCCTGCCCTCCGGACCGGAGTCACGGCTGCCTGGCGGTTTCCCTTCGCCTCTCCTGGACTGCGGTGGGGACGCAGGATGCTTATCACCCCGACAGAACAACTACGAGGATGCCGAAATCGCTGCCTGCCATTGTCTCCGGGGCTGTTTTTCCCGTTCTTCCTCTGTTCTGGTTCGCCCTCCTGATCCGACTGCTGCCTTCCTCCTCCGAGGTTGCTGCCTCGGGGTTTGCTTTGACTGCCTCCGGTCTACGTCGACCCGAGTACTGTCGGCGTCCTGCACCTTTCCCTGCCAGATCTTGAGACAGTCCTCCCCTTCCAGCCATGCTCCAAGGGTAGGTTCCCTTATTGGTTTTTCGAACGAACTGTTTTCTTATCCGTCTTCCCGCCATTTTGTCACTAAGTTTTTTTTTTTTGGGGGCGCTTGACCCGGATCCCCTATCTTGCAGTCTCCACTGACTCTTAATTCGAATCCTGCCGCCGCTCTTCGCCTTGTACCCTCCAGTCTCTTCAACGCCCCAATGGATCCCTTTTTGGAACTCTTCACCCCTCTTAATTCCCTACGATGTAACCATTGTGTAACTAACTGTTTATTTTGTAACTTGCAACTCACTGTTTCTTATGTAAAGCGCTCTGATACCTCCGGGTCTAACCAGCGCTATATAAAACTCGTCAAATAAATAAAAATAAACCCAGATCTTTGTAACTAGGGGTGAATATTTGCATTGCTCACCATTTCGTCCATCATTTGTTCCTTCTGTTTTTAAGGATTTTTATCACCCTAGATTACAGAAAGACAATATACTGGCATTTTCTAAAAAGTATTCACTACAAAGAGCTATAGAGGGAAATCACCAGGCCACCCTCCTCTCACAAATCATCAATACAATAGAGACCTGGCTATGAGAGAGTTTCTTCAATGTTACTCTTAGGAGCTGCTTCTAACATGGGAATCCCTTTTTCCACCCACTCTCTGGCACCCTGTCCAATTTCCCGCAGTCTCAGAACTCTCAAATTAATGTTTTTAAAAAAAATGAAGAACTGCTGTCAGTCAAGCCGCCCAACCATGCATATCCCCCCCACAGCATGTGAGTGAAGAACACTTACTAAAAAATAAGTGAAAGAGTGGGAGGGCACCTCACGTATGCAACACCAGGGAGGCTACCAGCAGGTTCTCGCCAGTATGCCCACGTATATCATCATTGGTTGCCCACTCACGGAAACAAAGAAAATAGTGTCCAATAGAGAGACAAGAAGAGCAGAAAAAACGAGTTAACTGTCCCAAAACATAAACCCCGTGAAATGCAGAGAACAGTGTGTTCCATGCAATTAAAATCGAGTTAAGACTCACTGTTAGGTTACCCTCTTTATTTGCAAAAAGAACAGCGGTTCTATCTCAATAAAACTGGTCAACCAGATAAAATTAATTTACAACGTAATGTATATTCTTTAATCTTTGGTCTTCAACTATATAACGACCCTATCTCAATGCCAACATTTGGCACACGATGGCATTGAGATAGGGTCGTTATATAGTTGACGAAGATGAAAGGCACACATTATTTGTAGTGTTGATGTAAGGTTTTGATATTATTTCCACAGGTGTAACGATAAACAACGGTAGTGTTTTCTAATCCAGGGGCAAGAGTGATGAACACACCCCTGTTGGTCTGGTGCAGGCTGGTATGAAAGCCCTCTGCCGACACCGGGTAACTATATACGATTGAAGACCAAAGATTAAAGAATATACATTACGTTGTAAATTAATTTTATCTGGTTGACCAGTTTTATTGAGATAGAACCACAGTTCTTTTTGTTTCGTCAGCCTATCCGCATCACACAAAGTATTGTCCAGAGAGGCGAGTGATTGAACCCCACGCCCTGACGAATTTGCCACAACATACGTAATTGGCAATGAAACATGTTGGCCTTCTTGGAAAAGGTTAGCAACATGCAGTGCTTTTAACCCGAGTAAGCTCACATTTGCAAATAAAGAGGGTAACCTAACAGTGAGTCTTAACTCGATTTTAATTGCATGGAACACACTGTTCTCTGCATATCACGGGGTTTATGTTTTGGGACAGTTAACTCTTTTTTCTGCTCTTCTTGTCTCTCTATTGGACACTATTTTCTTTGTTTCCGTGAGTTGGCAACCGATGATGATATATGTGGGCATACTGGCGAGAACCTGCTGGTAGCCTCCCTGGTGTTGCATACGTGAGGTGCCCTCCCACTCTTTCACTTATTTTTTAGTAAGTGTTCTTAACTCACATGCTGTGGGGGGGGATATGCATGGTTGGGCGGCTTGACTGACAGCGGTTCTTCATTTTTTTTTTAAACATTAATTTGAGAGTTCTGGGACAGCGAGAAATTGGACAGGGTGCCAGAGAGTGGGTGGAAAAAGGGATTCCCACATTAGAAGCAGCTCCTAAGAGTAACATTGAAGAAACTCTCATAGCCAGGTCTCTATTTTCTAAAAAGTAGCGTGATGGATCATCAAATAATAATTTTGAAAGATGTGAAATAACCTGGGGGGAGAATCCAATTCAAAAGGGGGTACACTATCCAAGATGTATGTATGAAGAGAGTTCCAGCTTGCACCAGAGGTCCTTGCACAGGAAGTGGCAAGTTAAGTTTCTAGTTCTAGTGAATATTTACTAGAACCTCCATGCTCAGATATTTAAAGCTTCCTCTGGTGGTCTGCAGTCTGGTTGGCCAGCTACTATATGGCCTTTAATGAATTGGACTGTACCCACTGTATTGAACGCAGTGCACAGCAATTCTTCTGTCAGATTAACTCCTACAGTATGAATTACAGACACCAGGCACACTCAGTACAAAGTTCAGACCTAAAGCCCATTTGACTGTCATCTAACAATCGTTGTCCCTATAACAATGTACCTCAACAGTTGGATAAATGTTTTTCTGCCAATTTAGCATGGAAACCTACAATTGGATACATCCAATGGATCTACATTAGGTTTTTAACAGTAGTTTGATGATTTACTTTTTCCAACAATACAACACAATTCCGCTGTTCAAAGACAAATTTAAAATCTGAATGAGAGCTGAATAAAAGTTGGGCAGAGTTTTTTTTAAAACTAACAAAGAGGAAATGTAATCTGGAGAACTAGATTTCAGTTAATTCAGCAGTGTTTCAGTCTTCGATTCATCTAAAAGGGGAATAAATGAATTATATATTTTTTCCTGAATAGTAATATCCTGATTTCGGGATGCATATCTAGGGTATTCTGATTGGGAAATAGAGACATAAATTGTTTCAATTTTTTAAAATAAAATACCTCACCAAATTATCACAGAATGCTTTTGTCAAAAGGTATCAATGAAAGGAATCGATAGTGTTCGGCTGGATCCCTGCTTTAATTCCTCAAGTTTGAGCTTATTCATGAACCAAGAATTGTCCTTGCGCTAAGGTTCAATAGAAACGGTTGTATGACGTTACAACGCATGTCATTACAACGCATGCCGTTACAACGCATACCTTTACCCCAACTTGCTGTCGGGGGTGCGCTGGAAGTTATAATAGTATATTTTACTATTCCAACTCCAGTGTGTGCAACAGGAGGGAAGGTGTTGGAGTTAACTCCAACACCTTCTACCCCCTGCAACAAGCCTTTCGCGTTGTAACGACATGCGTTGTAACGCTTCCGTTGTAAAGGCTGTTTTCCAATAGAAACAGATCCTAGTGGGACCATACCCTAACATATCCCCTACACAATTAGAAAAATTCTCAAATGACTCTTACTTGCTTTGCATAAAAGCAACCAATAACCGCATTTTTTTTTAACTGTTTTTGAAACTGTTTATGAGCTTTGTCTCTTTAGTAAATTGGGAAGAGAAATAGTGTTATTTGCCCAACTTAATATTTTTCTAATATTCTTTAGCTTTCAACGTGAATCTATGTTTTAATAAATTTTCATAATTTTAGTGCCATTGATCAATTTCCCGAGTTAGCACTTGTTCTTTTCAAGTTCTCATTAAAACAAAGGTTAGTTATTAAAAAAAAAACTTCAGCTGGGAAAATAAGGAGGGCGGCCGGCTGAGTGGCAGTACTGAGATCACCTCCCTACCAGCTCAGTGCATCTCAATCAATACTGGTCCACTCTCAGACAAGAAATCAATGAGAGTCCCAAAATTCGATCAATCCAACTTTAATTTAAACAAGAGAAGTCTAGCAAGGCGTGGCATGAAGGCGCTCGAGGGAAATATCTCAGAGAAGTGCACACTTTTTTTCGGACACAGTGACGAGAGGAGCGGGCAGTGATTCAAGCATCTAAAATAGATAAGCGATTTGGAGCCGGGAGGTAACTTGGAGATATTTTCCCTCCCAGTATTGATTGAACATTTGATGGTTACTCTTTACGTTTGATTATGTCCTGATGATGACCTTATAATGAGCAAGGTCGAAACGCCTTTGACGTCTTCCTTGGCAAAAAAACAAGAGGAAGCATATATTGTATTTTGTTTTTGTCATCTGACAAACTTGTTTTCATATTTTCTCCTCTGCCATTGTTTCTTCGTTTACACTTAAGTTTATATTTTCTCAATTGTATATGTTTGTGTAACTTTGTGAGCACCAATGTATTATTGTATATTTGTGTATTTTATATTCGTGTATTAACACATTTTTTGATAAACATTTGTGGGTACTTTATTATTCATTCTTTGTTCTTTATATGTCACAATTGTTGTTTTTTCTAATTATTTACTGAACCATTGTTGCTTTTATATTGTTTATTGGCCCCAGGTTTGGGTTACAGGGCTGCCCCTGTTTGTTGCAATCACATTGGTATTTATGGGCAACTTTTATTAAGACAAAAGATTAAGCCGACAGCCATCTTTTTTTTTCTTGTTAGACCGGATTTCTGCCATACCACTGTTTCAAGACAATGGCAGTTGAAAAAACCCTTCCAAGAGAAAGAGCGACACGCCTATCTGTCCTGACCGACTGAAGGATGTCAAGAACTCCAAAACACACATATTTATATCAGAGATCAAGGCCCAAGAATTCCTGAGGACAAGAACATAAATGGTTATGTTTTGTAGGCCTTCCCAATTTTTTTTTTTACTAAACCTGGGGCCATCTATAGCTAAAATCAGCCAAATGGTTTGGCTGTTCTTCTCTTCTCTCTAGTGGGTGGGGGATGGACACCAGAAAGAAGGGTTTTGGGTGCTGTTGGGGCAGCGTCATGGGACTGGTGTAGGGATTGGATTTGAGGGGTCTGGGGAAAATGAGCATTTAAACCAGGGAAGTAACGCTATAAAAAACAAAAGAAATTGGCTGAACTTGGAAATCAAGAAAATCAAAGGAGAATACCAATCTTTTTATTTAAATTTGCCCTACAGCACCAACCTTTAACATTTGCACTGTCGTACATCTAAAAATTATTTTAAGCCATTGTCCAAGCCTCACCAATCCCACATTAGATTCCTTGCTTGCTGTATGCTTCTCTCCTATTTCCCCTCAGATTTCCTGTATCTCCGCCAGCTAGGGCAAAGTCTCCTTGGATCAGGTCCCTATACGAGTTCCAGCCATTTCAAATTTTCCTCCACTTTTGGGGATATCCTCTATCCTCACACACCACCTTTTCGGCTAACATGCACCAGTCCATGTCTCGCTTAGATATCCCAAGGTCCGGGGCCTGCCCGGCACCCCATGATCTCTGCACATTTCTGTTTGCCAGTCCCGGCCCAATGCCATCCATGTATGCTGCGCCCTGCTGAACCCTGCCTCTCCCCAAATATTAAGAACATATTGCTTGGCGGAGACAGTTATGTCACCTGTGCCTACCTCTTCCAAGCACTCCACCACTGCAGACCAGAATTCCTGTATTACTGGGCATTCCCATAAGATGTGAAAGAAGGAACCGGTCTGCCCACAGGATCTTAGGCAGTGCGCGCGCGCCGTCCTACCCATCTTTACCATTTTTGTTTGAGCATAGTTGGAGCGATGGAGAATCCTTAACTTAACTGGGCTTGTCAATAGCCTGATCGCATGGCTACCTCCCTGAAGGCGGCAGCCACTCTCTGTCTTCAAGACCACCCACCTCTCGATCCAATTGATCCCTTAAATGTTGCAGGGCATCAGGTGTGTGGTTCAGTAGTTTTATTTATAGGTCAATGACGTGGACTTCTGGGGCATTGGTTCTCCCAATACCCTATCCTCCAGTGGGGAGGATTCTGCAAGGTCAGTCCACTTTGGCAGCACTGAGCGCATGCCGGAGTTGTATATACCTGTATGTTTACGAAGAGGCTAGATGGTATTCTCTTTGTAAGTCAGGCCGGGGGATGATATCTCCCTGGGTCCATATGTCTCCCACTGTGGAGATTACAATGAGGTCCCATTTGTCAAACCATGTTTCTTCCTTGCTGTAGCCAGAATCTCAGCATCGCAGGGGGGAGTCACCGGTGTAACCGTGTTTATCCATCCCAAGTATATCATGGCTATTTTCCAGAAGTGCACTACTGTGTTTGTGGGGTTGGGCCGGTCCATCACTCTCACCGCCATATAGGGCGTTCGGGTATCCCCGCGGTGTCAACATCTATCTATCCATACATAAAGCTGGTTCCATCTGTGGCAGGAAAGTCCAGTCATTAGTCATGCTCAGGTGTGCCGCCCAATAGTATTTCTGAATATCCGGCAATGCGATGACCCCATTCTACCAACCTTTTGTGAGCTTGGGTAGCATTAGTCACGCTGGGCCACCATCCCATAACAGTGATATGACGTCTCCCTCAATCGCTTTGAAGTAGGATTTGGGTACCTCCTATGGAGTGTTCTGCAGTGCATATGAAAAGTGTGGTAAAGACATCATTTTGAATAGTGCCGCTCTCCCTAACAACGAGAACGGCAAAGACTGTCAATGCCATACATCCTGCCGCAGTCTATCCAGTAGTTGCTCTTAAAAAAGAGTTGTGTCTGATGTAATATATATATATATATATGCCCAAGTAAAGAAAGCCTGTTCGCACCACTGTCAAGGCACAGTCTTGCAGCAGCTGCGGGATCTGACCCTTAAGCATATACACAACGGATTTATGACAGTTGTTCGTGTAGCCTGAGTATTTGCCTAAATTTCTAATAATTTGCATTAATCGAGCCAACGTTAACTCTGGGTCAGCCACATAAAGCAAGACGTCGTCCGCATACAATGATATTTTGCCTTCCCATTGTCTCCCCTTATTGTAGTCCTCTGATTAGTGGATCCTGACTGATCCATGTCTCAAAGGGTTCCAGGGCCAGAGCAAAATCAGTGGAGACAGGGGGCAACCCTGCCTGGTACCTCTCTGGAATTTGAAAGTTCAGGAGTACCACCATTAACCTTAACCATCGGGCCAGATTAAAGGAGGCAGACCCATTGCACGAAGTGAGGGCAGAATCCCAACTTTGTCAGCACCTTGAACATATAGTCCCACTCCACAGTATCCAAAGCCATTTTGGCATCCAATGACAGCACCAGGGCCTGCTCTCATAAGTTGGTCATCTGTCTCAATACCCCATGAAGGTGCCAGAGATTAAGGGCCTAATTCCGAATTTAGCGGACAGAGGACCGCCATGTCGGCGGTGGCGGTTCGACTTTGGTCCTCCGTCCGCCATATTAGAGTTGCATTAGGAGCATACATGTGCGCCGGCGCAGTTCCGTTGGCACCACCAGTGTCCTATCTGCGTCGCCTCGACGCAACAGACCAATGAGGCCCTGGGAAGCAAAGACTGCCGCTCAAGACCGCTGAGCCAATTATAAGTCGCTTTTCACCCTGCCGCAAGTGTCGCAGTCCAACCGCTGCTGCACAGGAGGCGGAAAGGGAGGGATATAAAGCCAAAACTCACATTTACTCATCGAAACCCGACCTCTGCAGTCCGCCAGTCAAGGAGGCCATCGTACCTGTCATCCCCATGATCTACCTGTTGAACTATCTCCAAAGCAGACACTGATGTGGGCGTCATCTCCGGTAAGTAATTACACAAACACCGCGCTTCACCAACAAAATTCTGCGGCGCTGAGGGAAACACAATGGAAGTGTGTCCTCCAAGTATATCAATCTCACAAAGGCCTGTGCGTTGCGACATGGGGTGGGGATGCTACCCGTTCACCGACACCAGCCACCCACAGAGAACAGTAAATGGGCACAGGTGACTCTAGTTGGTGAAAGCGAAGTCATACGGTCGCATGCAGGACAGTGGCATGACACACAGACCTAAACGCTCACAATCTCACACACTACATGTATTAAACAAGACAAAAAGGACAATCAATCCCTATGTAACCAACCTTCGTCTCTTCATACCACGTCAAATTTACTATCATATACCTCACCCTTACCACTGTCCAACATCCCATCCTCAGGAACCCTATCAATTTTGTAGTTATTACACAAGCCATATCCCTGCACTATTGTAGAACAACCTTACGCTACCACCACATTGCACTGACAGAACCACGTTCCGGTAGACATGGGCACTGCATGTTGTAGTACCACGATTACAATGCCCAACAGAAGTCGAAGTGTACCCTCCCAGTCCCAAAATAGCAACAACACACCACGCACCAAAAAATACGTGTCACATAACACTGAAAGTTGTCAGTAATGTCTGCAGTAAGAGAAAATCAACAAACCTTACACCACCAGTTAAGTTCCACAACCATGAACACACATCCAAAACACCATAAATCCTGGTGTACACAGAACGTCATGAGTCTCGCACCTCAACATCACCCCACGCATCCACAAGTCTGCATGAACCACACACACCTACCCCGAGGCATTTTCCACAGAAACCTAAAAAAGAAGCCCCAGTCACCATCTCCCCATCATTCATTACACAGTCTAGGCCCTGTCCTTAATCCAGAATTATTCCATCTGTATTGCAAACCTGCATAGCCACCCCATAATCACAGACACATTCGACTACAAAACCCAAGACACAACGTCTATTCCTTGACAAATATATCCAAGGACACAACTGAAACATCTCAGGCAGAATAGCAATCACACTAGATAACAAACAAAGCACATAACTGAGGACAGGGAGATACTACACAAGACTGCAAGTGTTCATAAACAACATTTGCATCCAGACTTGGCTCCTGAAGCATATCAGTCCCTGATAAGCATATCAGGGACAAACAATAGCTATACAGTGTCCCACACGAATCACTGACAAAATATCGAAAGACATATTATCGAGCTACAATTATATCGATACAAAATTATCGATAACATTAATATCGACATCATATACCTATTTAAATAATTACAAAAATATCGAGGATACAATATCGAAGTACATAAATATCTATTTCACAAATATCGCTAACATACTTATCGAAATTCTAAAATATCGAACTTCATTAAAATACATTAACTAGGTAAAAAATATCGTACACAAAAATATCGACAACACTAATATCGTAAAATTAAATATATCGACTATATAAAACTATAATAAATATAAAAATAAAACTACATAAAATTAATTAAATTACTACAAACACAATACTAAATTAATAAATGACAATAACTATTTTACTAGACTAAAAAATTAATTAACACAGCAATAAAATTACTAAAATATTATTAACAACATTACTACATTAAACATTAAAAATATTAAATATTACTATTACAATTCAATTTTATAATATAATACATAACAAAAGCTATTTAAAAATATATACAAAATTATACATAACTTACTACTAATTTGCGTTTTCCTTATTTGGAAACTAACTACCAAAACAGTTTTAAAAAATACAAATAAACCAATAGAAAAACTGCAAATTCAAACTAACCAATAAAATCGAAATTACAACATCCAACACACTATATAAACAGTTAAACTTCATTCCTATTCCACACCCAAAAGAAAGAAAACTAAAGAAGGAGAAACTCTACAAGAATTCAACTTCAGATATAAGAAGATCAACATATACCAAAAAATTAACTCTATCAAAAGTAAGTAAACTAAATTAAAAGAAATAATACTAAAAGTAAAAAACTTTTATAAATAATATACATAACCTATAAAGTAATAAGGGGCCCATTACGATACCCGGCGTAAAAAATTCCGCCAGGCATGGAAGCGGCAAAAATCCGCCCGCACACACCGCCTGAACACCGACCACGCCATTACGATTACACAAACCGAAAACCACCATCGGCGGAAAAACACACAAAATACCGCCCGCCATCGTCCGAGTCGGAGTCAAACCGCCCGCCACGGACGGAAACACGCACGACAACACAAAACCGCCCGCCCACACGGCCGACACACCGCACGTGAAATTACGATCGCACCGCCATGAGCGCGGAAAAACCACAAATATACCGCCCGCCAGCGCAAACAACGCCGATGAGAATCGACACGGCAGAAGCCATGGCGCCAACGTACCTGCACAGAAACCATCCGCACACAAAACCAATAGCACACAACATGGCCAACAAGTCCACACAGCAAGGCACGCACAAATACACAAGCACAGTACACATCCCGAAAACACCCCCCGGACAAACAAAAAATACAAAGGCCAGAACCCCAGACACAACACACCTGAAAACAACAGACCATGAGGACACACCCACATAGGTGAGTACAAAAGCAGCACTCCCACAGACCACAACCCCTTGCGACATTGCAAACCAGAGAGAGAGGAGAGGACACAGTGACACAGCAAGGACAGCAGCACACCACAGAAACGCACACATCACAACCACCACCACCACCACCACCAAACACCTGCACCACAAACCCCTGCACATTACACAACACACACCGCACCAGCACCACAAACACCATGGCACCACAAAGGATGCCCAAGTTCACGCCCATGGAGCTGACGGTCATGGTCGACGAGATCATCAAGGTGTACCCACAAATCTATGGGAACATGGTCCAGCACACACCACTAGCCACCAGAAACAGAATGTGGAACCGGATCGTAGACCAGGTCAATGCAGTCGGGACCCTGCCCAGGAACAGAGTCGAGATTAACAAACGTTGGAATGACGTCAAGAGCCTGGTCAAGAAGAAGGAGGGCAAAAACAGAGAGCTGGCTGCCGTCACTGGCGGAGGGAATCCCGCGCTCTTTAAGACCTTCAAAGCGTGGGAGGAGAAGGTGCGAGTCGTAATCCATCCGGAGATCCTCGCCGGATTAGCAGGGGGAGTGGAGGCTGGTAAGTACAAACTAATGTATACCAGCACACCGCTATGTACTCACATGCGCAACTACCATGCCACAGCTCCCAGGGACAAACACCCCCATGTCCAGCACACAATACACAACACATCACACACACATGCAACAGACACTACCACACACAGCCCAAACCGAACAACTGTAAGATGCGTGGGGACATGTGTACACTCAGCCAGCCACGTAACCACCAACAGGTCCCCAAATATGCCAGAAGCGCCACAACGAGCACCCACCACACCCATGTGTCCGCCACAGCTGCACTAACCGACAAGTAACAGGTAAGTGGCAGGAACACAAAGTGCAGTGGGTGGGACGGTGGACAGCCCAAGTACAACACACACCAGGCCCCAGTCCCACAGCACAGCAAGGAGGAGCATCCCCCACACCCCACAGCCACGTGTCAGCCACCGCAGTGCACAACGACAGCCGAAAGGCAGACATCACGGTCCACAGCAATCGGTGTCAGTGGGTGTCCAGCCACCCCCATGACCCACAACACCCCCCACCCCCACAGACCTGCAACATGGAGCACCCCCGCTTAGAGCCATGTGGCATCCAGTACAGTGCACGCACGAACAACTTGCAGGTGGGAAACTGGACAGGGCTGGATTACTGGAGGCATGAGGACCATGACACGACCAACACATGGGACATGTCACGTAGCAGACGAACACGCAGCACCGCCCACCGTCACGAACAAGTGAACAATGTGCACACGGACATGAACAACAGACTCACACCCCACATGACCCATCACAGACATAGCAACACCCAAGGAGCCACGTCTGCATGCACAAGCCACACTGAATATAGTCCCACACGGCAGCCACTGTGCAACTCATCACACACAACCGAAACACCATTGAAGTCCTGTCCATGTAGCCCCTACTGCCTGTCAACCACACACCCCACAACTACGCCTATGTAAGACAAACAACACTAGACGCAACAGAGCGGAACAACAGAAATGCACACGAACACCACTGAACCCATCAAATTACAGACACACCATGCACATACAACATACCATCCATCCCATCCGTCAGCCCCAGTCTCATGAAAGGCATGTCATCCGCACAGCTGCCACACATACAGCAGTCACGCTAAGACACATGCCCATGACCAACCATGTGCCAGAAGTCAATTAAGCGCACGACACACTGTGAGCAACAACACACAACATGGGCCACACCCCCGAGCACTGCAGTGATGCACATGGCACAGGGCAGCACGCACACCAAGGAGATGGGACAACTGCAATACGTTGGCTGGCACACAACTATCACTCACTCATAACGATGCGTCCAATGCCATGTCCAGTAATCACAACAGACAGCAAATATGCAGGCCATGTCAAGCATGCACACACCTCAAACCATGCACTGTCATGCTGCCACAACACATGTCACGTTCGGCACCCATGGCTCTCAGCATGTACCCCAAAAGCATATCCCCTCCCAAATGCGAATCTGGGGCATGGCCCCCATGTTGCCATATGCGTTCCTAAGCGTTCCATTTGAACCCCAAAAGCATATCCCCTCCCAAATGCGAATCTGGGGCATGGCCCCCATGTTGCCATATGCGTTCCTAAGCGTTCCATTTGAACCCCAAAAGCATATCCCCCCCCAAATGCGAATCTGGGGCATGGCCCCCATGTTGCCATATGCGTTCCTAAGCGTTCCATTTGAACCCCAAAAGCATATCCCCCTCCCAAATGCGAATCTGGGGCATGGCCCCCATGTTGCCATATGCGTTCCTAAGCGTTCCATTTGAACCCCAAAGCATATCCCCTCCCAAATGCGAATCTGGGGCATGGCCCCCATGTTGCCATATGCGTTCCTAAGCGTTCCATTTGAACCCCAAAAGCATATCCCCTCCCAAATGCGAATCTGGGGCATGGCCCCCATGTTGCCATATGCGTTCCTAAGCGTTCCATATGAACCCCAAAAGCAAAGTACAAACCAGACCCAGGATGGGCCAGGAGCCCGCATACACCAGAGTCACAATGAGTAGGGGCACAGCAACACACCCATCGGCATGGCCAATCCGTCCCATGCCACATGTGCACAGCACACAGTCCCATTGCCTAGCACACACAACTACAGATGCCACAGCCACACACTCGCCTCCGGGAAACCCATGTACGAGATTGCACGAACTGCCAATGTCAGACGACAAATACATACTTCGCCAGGTGCAACACAATAACAAATCTCATTCTCTCCACAGGTGACGAACTGCCGGATGCTGGGGATGGAGACAGCAGCCAGCACAGCCAGCCCACAAGCCCCCAACGAGGACACACGGATCTGGAGGATCTGTCATCCTCTTCGGACACGGACCACCAAGCAGGCCCATCTGGCGTGGCAGGGCCCAGCCGCTCCCCAGGACCCCTCCTACCCACCAACCCATCATCCAGGGATGCTGAACAGTCCCAGCCCCCTGCTGCCACTGTCGTTGCGGCCACACCCACGGTCATTGCGGCCACTACCACTGCCGCAACCGCCACCATCGCCGCACCGACCACCACCGCCACCACCACCACCACGTCTTCGCTGGCACCAGCCCCAGCACAGGTGGTGGCCCGGCCGACTGGATCCACCCTGGGAGCCACAGCGAGGACCGTGGTGTGCAATGTGGCTAGTGGGCAGGCCGGTGGCAGCAGGACTGGTAGGAGGAGCAGGGTCAGGGAAACGCCAGCCTCCCTGGGAGCCATGCCCTGCCTCAAATGGCCAGAGTCCTTGGGGCCTATGAAGAGGCCCAAGGACAATGGGCCAGGTCTGCTACAGACACGCGGGAGGTGCTGGGGGTGCTGAGGTCCATGGACGCCCATATGGGCCAATTCGTGTCCCGTATGGACCAACTCGTGGACCTCATGGGCCAGCTGGTGGTGGCGGTGGGGTCACAGGCAAGGCCAGCAACACCACCTCCGCCACCACCTGCTAGGGCGCAGGGTCGGGCAGCAGTGTCCACTTCCCCTGCGTCCACAGCCAGTGAGCACACCTCACCCACCACCAGCAGGTCGCCACCACACACCCCCCTCCCAAACGTGGAAGGGGCCGTCCGAAGAGGAAACAGATCTCCCGGGAGGACTTCGCACGCTCCAGTCGCAAGTGAGGCAGCCAGCCAGCCTTCCGCCAGCCTTCCTTGACCAGCCACTGCATTGACTTGCTCTACGATCCCACTCCACACAGCCATCTGGATGGCATGTGTGTGTTGGACTATGGACATAGAACCAGTGGGTACACCCTGAGCTTCACGCAGCCATGACCGACAGCTCATTGTCACTGCACGCACCACTTTTGTCATCACCTTACACACAATCACATGTCACAGTTTGTAATAAATGCACCTTTTTCACTAACTGCTGTTTGTGCCCTGTGTTTTATTTGTACGGAATACAACGGCCACCTTGGGCGGAAAGGCACCTGATGCGTGGCATGGCAATGGAATCCGGAGGGCCTGTAGGGATCTAGGGGTGGGAGACAGAACAGGAGCACATTCAATGAGTGTGTCACACACCCATCACACAGTACATGTCAACAACTACAAGCAATGTACACACATCGCACAGAGCAATAGGGCACAATGCCACAGTCACCAACAGTGGCATACTACCCTGGCCATGGAGCGTTGACACACTGCACGCAGTGAACATACGGCCACCCTGACACAGCACACACACACCTGCACAGATACAGACACATCATCCGTCGTACATGGACACTCACCGTCAAGTGAAGTAGCGGGCGATGAGCTGCTGGCGCACATTCCCAGCTTCCTCCTCTCCGCTGTCCACCTCACTCGAGCTGTCCTGGTCTGCGGGCTGGGGCCCTGGTTGATCTCCGTCATCCACAATGAGGGGGATCTGCTTCCGAATGGCCAGATTGTGCAGCATGCAGCACGCCACCACTATCTGGCACACCTTCTGTGGGGAGTACGCCAGTGCACCCTCGGTGCGGTCCAGGCACCTGAACCTGGACTTGAGGAGGCCAAAGGTACGCTCGACCACACGTCTGGTCCTCCCATGTGCCTCATTGTATCGATCGTCTGCTGGGGTGCGAGGATTCCTCAATGGACTGAGCAGCCATGCCCCATTCGGATACGCAGAGTCACCTGGGTGTGAGGGACACAGAGAACCGTTGCTATTCCAACTGGACAGGGGACAGCATCGCACAACCAGCACGCTACACCACTCCACATACTCACCGACAATACAGCCACGATCCTGTTGCAGATTGGCCATCAGTCGTGGCAAGATGCTGTTGCGCATTATGTGTGCGTCATGGGCCGAGCCTGGGAACTTTGCACACACGTGGGTGATCACCATGTCCGCAAGGCACACCACTTGCACATTCAGGGAGTGCGTGTGCTTCCTGTTGCGGTACAGGTGCTCAGTGGCCTGAGGTGGAACAAGGCCGACATGTGTGCAGTCAATGGCTCCCACGACGTGTGGGATTCTGCCAAGGGCATAGAATGCACCCTTCACTGCCGCCAATTCACGAGCCCTGGGGAATCTGATGTACCTGTTCCGGTACAGCATCATGGCTGCCAGTACATCCCTCAGCACCTTGCTGAACATGGGCTGGGACATCCCTCCTCCACTGCCCACTGTGTGCTGGAATGACCCAGTGGCGAAGAAATGCATGGCGGCCATCACCTTAGCCGTGGGGGTGACAGCAGTCGGATACACCCTGCGGGGACGGAGATGGGGCTCTAACATGGCACACAGTCGATGCAGGGTTGGCCTGTCCAGCCGAAACTTCCTTATGACCTCAGTATCCTCCATGTCCGCCAGCAATTGGTATGGGCGGTCAATGTTCGGTCTCCGCCTGGGTTAAATGGCAGAGGACACATGTCAAAGCAACACGGCACATAGCAATTTCGCATACACATCACTGACATGACTGAGCAAGCACATGAGACACAGCCCAGCTGTCAAGCTGGGACGGCACGGCCACAATACACTTACACAGGTCTCCCAACAATGGCAATGGCAAGTGAGACATACCACTGCCATGTGCATGCACATGGGGATCTAGGCCCCAATGACTTGCGGGGCGTGCTGATGGGGACTGACTGCATATTCGTCAAGCGGCAACGCCACGGCAACATGAGTGTCTGCTGAGCATGGAACTGCTTCCGAGGCTGGATGAGTATGGCACACGACGACGACGATGTGGGCACGGGCTGAGCGGCCAATACAAGTGGGACCTGTGGCACGAGGGGATATGAGACAGTAGTAGGTGTCAGCACTGCACCCTATGTACAGCACTGTACGGATCACAGCTCCCGAAACATTGACTGGTGTCCACATTGACAGCCCCATGCCAAGACGGCTGTGTGCTTGCAGTCACACGTCACAGGTGAGAGGTTACATTGCACGTGCCAGGTGGCAGACGTACATAGTGGGAGCTGGCATGTGTGTGCATGTGTCTCCTGTTCAGGATCCACCAGATGGGCGCTGACTCTGTACTGACCATTGGACACAGCATGTTCCGTGGAAGGCTTGTGTGTGTGGGATGGTGGCACTGGATGTGCCTCCGTTGGGTGGGGGCCATGCACAGGGCGGGTACGTCGATGATTGCGCATTGTTGGTCACGGTGGGTGCACCAACTAAGATGTGTTGCCCTGTGTTCAATTCCTATGTCCGCATGATGATGGACTGTGGATGTGGGCAGACTACACATTGGTCGATGTGCTGTCTATATGCATGTGCCTTCACACCAGGCACAGCTGCCCCTGCACATTTGACCCCTGCTGGACTCGCTGCTGGGTCTGTGGAGCTGATGCACCTTCTGCGCGTGGGGCGGACAGCTCTCCTCACTTCCCTCATTGCGCATGTCATGTCTTTGCCGCAGGTGACATGGATCATGGAGGGCCCACATGTACGCGTGGGTAGGCTACACATGATTGTTCACTGGTCGCCACCCCCAGTCAGTGTTTCGAATGGGAAGGTTGTCGTGCTGGTGGTATGTTCGATGTGGCGGATGGGCGGGCCTAGGTGCGGGCTTACATTCCGGACATGGGGGTAGTTGGATTGGCGACTAGTTGCAGTACACACGGGACACGTCTCTTCCTTTCCACATCTGGGTCATCCCTTGTACTAACTGACAGTGATACAGTCATCTTCGCCCCAGCCCTCATGTCCTCCCCTCGCCCCCCAATATGCATGCTCACCTGCGAGGCTAGCGCTTGCACAGGCAGCCCCAAGCTCGCACCAGAGAGGGCAAGGAGTGTATGTGTGGGTCCAGGGTATGATGTGTGGCGGGACGCCGTCCACCTGCGTGGTGCCCCAAATGGAGACCCGGCCTGCATGGACTATGCATCACAGTCTTCGCCTTCCGGATCCGCCACCTGCGACACCCAGTGGCTGTGGCTGCCCTTGCGGCCATGCCGCGTCCGTCTGTGGCTGATGGCCCACACATTCACTCTTTGGCCTCTCTGGGGAGGGCTCGGGGGTGGTGGCGCACGCGCTTGCACTTAGTCGCAATGGCATGTGGCGTGGTTGGTATGATGGGCAATGGATGGGATGGTGCGAGCCACCTCCCGTGACGTCAGTGCTGCTCGTGCTGTGGTGCGTCCCCCTACACTTCCATCTGACTTGTGCCATGCTAGACGTTGAGGTTCTATTGCCTGCGTGATATGACCAGGAGGAGCGCGAGGAGACCTCTCACACACCATGCTCCACTGCCATCCCGTGCCCTGTATCGCCTGTGCGGATTGACTATGTTGGGGTTACACCTGGTCGACTGGGGCTGTGTGTGCCTTGTCAAGGGGCATGGCGGGCGCACAACAGGATCCAGCTTGTCCACAGAGGGTGGGCTGAGGTGCGCCTGGTACCGCTTTGTACGTGTGCCCGGCTGCTGTGCACACACGTGTTCACTCCCCCCGACAGGTGTCCTCTCACAATGCCCAGGGAAGCGGTGGTGTACTGTTCATGACCCCTCCCAACACGGCGTGCTCCAACTTGGCATGTGCGCATCTACCCGTCGCACCCACCCACCTGAGCACTGCGTCCATACGACTTCACACGACACATGTGTGTCTTCCACAGTAGTGCTACTCATTTGCGTTGACATCCAATACCAGTGGACTACATGGTCATGTCACGACTGCCGTGTACTTCACATACTCTCATCGTCTCTCATTCGTACTTGTGAAATGAGTCAGCGGAGACAGTTTTGGTTTCAAACATTATATTGAGTCTTCTGTCCTCTGTGATGCAGTATAGTGGACACTACTGGCAGCGGAATACATGTTGAGGATATACTGAGCATGATTGCAAATGGGATAGGGTGTGGGGTTACATGTGATTGGCTGTTGCATGTGGGATGTGGGCTTCAGAGTGACATCTGCTTGGCCAAGGCTGTGCTAATGTACATTTACGTATAGCTGCGGAGCTGCGGACTTTGACACAGACGGTATACATGTAGCCTACCAGACCGCTCGGCATCATGGGCACAGTCCATCTCAGTTCCATGTGACAGGTTTGCTGCGGTTGTTCCTCATGCACGCGTGCATGTGAGATGACATCAGGGCATGTGCTTGCGTGCATGCAGCGGCGTGCCACTTGTTGTTGCACTGTGGTGGTTACTGGACATGTCACAGTCACTGGGGTCGTGTTGTTGTTGTATGCACTTGTCGTCCATGCAAAGGTCCTGGTATGGGATTCCCGGGGCGGGGGTGGGAGGGGTGCAGCACCCACAGACTCCAGGCGACCTATTCATGTCCACTGAGCGGTGTGTGTGTCCATGGGCGCTGGATCCATGTCGTGTCCTGGTTGTTCGTGCAGTTCCGTCCATGTGGGTGCGATACACAGAGCCCATGCCACTGCCTCCCACGATGCATGCGGTGTTCCTGGATGTGATGGGGAACAGTGTGCATGTCCCGGTCATATCCGATGTCATGGCGATGTCGTTGATGGTGTGGTTACAGTTGCCGGTCGTTTGGTATGGCTGTTGTGGTGGTGACTGGCCAGTCCGTGCGGAAGCTGAGCATGGGTGCGGGGTTGGACTTCATAGGTCACTCGGGAACCTGCGTTGTGGTCCGACGTATTTACAGGTTGTCAGGTATGCGATGCCGTCCAGCAGGGCTTCCATGTCATTGGTGGTGTACATGTTTGCCAGCCAATGAAGCGGATGGTGGCTGTCAAGGTGTTGTTCGTAAGTTGTCCCTTGGAGGACCATGATGGGGCATGCTGGGTGACATTCGATGTAGCTGTTCTCGATGATCCGTCGTGTGGAGGCACAGTGGTCCCATTTCAGTGCGCGTGCGATGTTGGCCACATACGCCATGCCCCCATAGGCAGAGCAGGCCCTGTCGTGTGCGTCCAGAGGGAGGAGTAGTGGTAGCAGGTCCGCCTTCAGACATGCCGGGTTGGAGAGGCATATCTCGACGGGATGCTGGTAGGGACACCACCGACAGTAGAAGACGGGCATGACGCAGCTGAACAATGTGATGCGGTAAGTCAGTCGGTAACTTACGTTCAGCAGGGACAGGAGATCGCATCCCAATGTATGTATCGTGTTGGTTTTGTACAGCTTGAGCTGTTCGGCGTAGTTGGGTAGGTGTGTTGCGGTTGCCATTTCGCAGCGGTTCGTTGAGGTGGCGTGCTCCGGCTGTGTGTGCAGTCTGCAATGTGCACGCTCCGGGGTTGCTGTGAGCTCTGTGTAGTCGTGGGGAGACAGGACTTGTGTTCTGTTGGCTTGTTTGGAGGACACGGGCCCTCTTCCCACATGCTTCTCAGACAGTTCAAGGTCAGTGCTGTGTGACTCCTTCCAATTAACTTGCATGTGGCCGACATGGGGGAGTGTTTTCTTCTTTCTTCCCCGTCCGTTGTGTGCTTCTGTGATATGCGCTATCTGCCCTGTGGTCGGTCTCCTCGGCATGCCTGTGTTGGTCTATTCTTGGACAATGGCTGTATTCACCGGCTTCTGTCGTAGGGCTGTGGTTTCGGAGTTGGAATGGAAGGTCATTCAGTGCTGTCTGCTCTCCCTTGTGTGGGCGGCAGCCTGCCTTTCCGCTCAGCGTTGGGCCTTGTGTGTGGATGTTATTCTTGGGCCACCTGTTGTCGGTCCCCGGGCTCTTTGGTGTTCCGTTTCATGTGTCTTGTTCATATGTGCAGGGTGGTATGGGTTTTTCAGTGTGGTACTGGCGTTCCTCTTCCCGAAGGGGCCCTGCTTCTCCTAGTTGGTGTTGCCGCCGCTGTGTGCTTCGCCATGTTTGTTACACTGGGGTGTGTCCTGCTGTTGCGTGACTTCACTGACATGTGTGCGTCGGTTGTGTGGCGTTGGGTGTTGTCCGTGAATTGGGCGTTGGGGACATGTCTGTGGCCGGCCTGTCACGTGTCATGTGCGTTCGGGGTGGGGCTGATGTGTGTGCTGCTTGGTTGTGTCCCTGTGTCTGTGTGCGACGCATGCATGGCGCTGCGGTTGGCCTCTGCGTTGTGCGCATGTGTGGCGGCGTCATCGGCGCTTTGTGGCCGTGACGGGGTGGTTGGTTCCTAGTCCCAGGTGGTGTGTACACATGTGTTCCGCGATGTTAGGATTTGGCCTGTGTGTCATATGTGGATGCAATGGTGGATGTGTAGTGTACACGCGCTGGTGGGGGTTGTCCGCTTTTTCCGCCCTTGCACTGTGTGCGCTGTTTGCGTGCACTTGTTGTGTGTGTGCCTACCTGCGTCTCCGCGGTTCGTTGCGTCCTTGGTGGTGCATCAGCAGAAGCATGGGAAGGGCCTGCAGTGCTGGATTCATGCCCGGGTGCCGCTTCTTCGTTGTCCGTGCTCTGCGTCCGTGTTACCGCCTCTCTTTCACGTGCGGTGTCTCTTGGCCGTGGGAGCCGTTTGTTTGCGGCATCGTAATTTATGCGCCGGGCGGGACGTGTTTCGTCGGACGGTGTGTGTCAGTTGTGCTGCGCCGCTACGTGAACGGGCGCACTTTGATGGCGGACGGTGTTGCTGGCTTGCCGGCGGTGTTTGGCCTGCTTTTCGCATCGTAATTGGGCGGGCGTGTGGACTGCTGCGTGCCGGCGGTAACTGGTGGTTTTTGCATCCGCCAGCACGGCGGTTGTGCTTCCGCCCGCCATCGTAATGAGCCCCTAAATGTCTTCTTTCTATTTTATTTTACCACTACAGGAAACTCTAGAGGAAACTAACAAACTAAAGAAAAGCCTCAAAAAAAGATACAACTAACAAAGTAAGTATCTACCAACAAATCTTAAACAAATAGATTAAACAACAACGGAAAGTCAAAACCAATTCCCAATACCCTACCCACCCCCTATAAAAAATATGTAACCAAATAATAAAACAAATGTATTTTTTTTTCAGACAAACAAAAGACAGAAAGAACATTCCACAACTAAAGAATAAACATCGTCAAACCGAAATACATAAAGACCAACTTTGTAAGTATATTGTAAATAACTGTTTAATTGCTTAAATTAAAATACATAGAACAACATAGTTAATAACAATAATATATATTTTTCATAGATTAACCTACATCAAAATGACTGAAGGAGCCGAATTTATAACAAGCAAGAAAGGGAAAATGTTACTATGCTATATGGGATGCACTTACACACAAGAAAAACAATTTGGATTAAAAGTTAACTGGAAATGCTGTAAATACTACTCTGATAAATGTTACGGGCGTGCTACAACTAGGGAAACAACAGTACTGTATACTAGAGAACATAACCACCCACCAAACGTAACAGAAATAGAAGTCAGATCTGCATTAGAAACAATAAAGGAAGCTAGTACAAGTTCTCAAAAAGCTACAAGTGTAATTTTAAAAGAACAGCTTCCCAAAATTCCTAAAACTGCTACTACACAAATGCCATCTGTAGCTTCACTAAAGAGAACTATACCACCCCAATTCCTAGAACATATAGGGGTCGATTCCGATGTCGGCCGGAAGCGCACCTAACAGTATTCGTCCGGAAAAAATACCAGCCGAACGCGTGTTTTCCGACCGACTCGAACACTCAACCGAACGAACAAGTACGATGCGCATAACAGCCCAGATTCCGAGCGAGCCGTACTTACCCATTCCAGCTCCTGTTCCCCGCCCGAGCCGGATCCGTAAACGCCGAATCGAGTCGCACGGAATCAAATATACAGCACCTTCCGGCCGGACTAGTACGATGCGTCTTCCGTACGCGCCGAACTCGTCGCTACGTCCGGCACGTTTGAGCATCCGGGAGAGCTGTACATAAGCTCCGATTCGCGCCACAAGACGATCCACGGCTACGAGGCGAACAAGCCAGCGACGAGTACGAGTCGAAGCCACGAGAAACCCGAACGAGACGACCCAACCATGAATCCCATCGCGCAGGTCCTACCAATACTCTACATCTATTACCGGGACCGGTACGGACGCGTACGGCGCAGACGGTAAGTCAAACACCCACAACACAAACAAACGACACGTACCCGAAATATGTCACACACACATAGGGATGCACAAATTACGTACACTAGCAACAGCAGAACCATAGGGGCGGGATGGCCATCACCAATGCCATACACACCCATAGGGGGATGGATGCCTGCTACTACTACCATCCCCACTCATGGGGGGCTGGATGCCTGTCACTACTGCCATCCCCACTCATGGGGGCTGGATGCCTGTCACTACTGCCATCCCCACCCATAGGGGGCTGAATGCCTGCCACTACTACCATCCCCACTCATGGGGGTCTGGATGCCTGTCACTACTGCCATCCCCACCCATAGGGGGCTGGATGCCTGCCACTACTACCATCCCCCCTCATGGGGGTCTGGATGCCTGTCACTACTGCCATCCCCACCCATAGGGGGCTGGATGCCTGCCACTACTACCATCCCCACTCATGGGGGTCTGGATGCCTGTCACTACTGCCATCCCCACCCATAGGGGGCTGGATGCCTGTCACTACTACCATCCCCACTCATGGGGGTCTGGATGCCTACCACTACTACCATCCCCACTCATGGGGGGATGGATGCCTGCCACTACTACCATCCCCACTCATGGGGGCTGGATGCCTGCCACTACTACCATCCCCACTCATGGGGGGCTGGATGCCTACCACTACTACCATCCCCACTCATGGGGGGCTGGATGCCTGCCACTACTACCATCCCCACTCATGGGGGGCTGGATGCCTGTCACTACTGCCATCCCCACCCATAGGGGGCTGGATGCCTGCCACTACTACCATCCCCACTCATGGGGGTCTAGATGCCTGTCACTACTGCCATCCCCACCCATAGGGGGCTGGATGCCTGCCACTACTACCATCCCCACTCATGGGGGTCTGGATGCTTGTCACTACTGCCATCCCCACCCATAGGGGGCTGGATGCCTGCCACTACTACCATCCCCACTCATGGGGGTCTGGATGCCTGTCACTACTGCCATCCCCACCCATAGGGGGCTGGATGCCTGTCACTACTACCATCCCCACTCATGGGGTCTGGATGCCTACCACTACTACCATCCCCACTCATGGGGGTCTGGATGCCTGTCACTACTGCCATCCCCACCCATAGGGGGCTGGATGCCTGCCACTACTACCATCCCCACTCATGGGGGTCTGGATGCCTGTCACTACTGCCATCCCCACCCATAGGGGGCTTGATACCTGCCACTACTACCATCCCCACTCATGGGGGTCTGGATGCCTGTCACTACTGCCATCCCACCCATAGGGGGCTGGATGCCTGTCACTACTACCATCCCCACTCATGGGGGTCTGGATGCCTACCACTACTACCATCCCCACTCAGGGGGGGCTGGATGCCTGCCACTACTGCCATCCCCATCCATAGGGGGATGGATGCCTACCACTAACACCACCCCTACTCAGGGTGGGCTGGATGCCTGCCACCACTGCCATCCCCACCCATAGGGGGCTGGATGCCTGTCACTACAACCACCCCTACTCATAGGACGGGTAATGCATGACACAACTAGCATACTCCCACATAAGGACTGTCTGAAAATTACATCCCACCCCCAACACCATGACAAGCGTGTGTGGTCTGTGTCAAATGCATACAACACTGAACATGACATTGAA
Source organism: Calotriton arnoldi (assembly GCA_963921515.1). NCBI lineage: Eukaryota > Metazoa > Chordata > Amphibia > Caudata > Salamandridae > Calotriton > Calotriton arnoldi. The sequence continues at coordinate 1,383,181 of CAWUFW010005190.1, forward strand.
CATACAATGTGACCCCCTAACACATGTGTCACACATAATTGTGTGTGTGGCCTACACAATGCAAGTAGACCATGACCACTGTGGCAATGTGGCCCAAAGCCCCATCACCACAGTGCCCAAAAGGTAAGTGTGTGCTCCATAGCTGAAGCACATTTTGAACAGTGTGGCAATGGGGCCCAAAGCCCCATCACCACAGTGCCCAAAAGGTAAGTGTGTGCTCCATAGCTGAAGCACATTTTGAACAGTGTGGCAATGGGGCCCAAAGCCCCATCACCACAGTGACCAAAAGGGAAGTGTGTGCTCCATAGCTGAAGCACATTTTGAACAGTGTGGCAATGTGGCCCAAAGCCCCATCACCACAGTGCCCAAAAGGTAAGTGTGTGCTCCATAGCTGAAGCACATTTTGAACAGTGTGGCAATGTGGCCCAAAGCCCCATCACCACAGTGCCCAAAGGTAAGTGTGTGCTCCATAGCTGA